>OV702283.1:125789016-127215266 GCA_916181665.1 Avena sativa | reverse complement strand
ATTCAAACCTTCTGACCCTAAAACACAAAGTTTTGAGATTAAGAACATATTTAGTGAACCATATAAATTTATTAATTTGCTAAAAGATATTTTCAACTACATAAAATATCACCTTATCATAATATTTGGTTTATGAGATGAAACCTTTTGCAAATGGTTTTACCACTTTAGCAAATGACCACTTTGAACTTTATAATGTTTAGAGACTAGTAGAAACCACTTTTGCAAATAAAACTATCTTTTGCATGCTTGCATGCATGACCTTGTTTTTGTTATTTTATGTGTGACAAATTGTTTGAATGCTAGTTGAAATATATGTTTGCTTGATTGAATTGTAGTGGAGTTAGAAGAGTGTGATATTTGCAAGATCAAGCAGTGAACCAACATTATCTACTAAAAAGGCAAGTGACACTATCATCCATGTCCTACTATTTTCATTACACTTAGTGGATTTTTGTAACATGCATGATAAGGACTACTATATTTTATGCTATGCTAAATCCTAATAGGATACCCTTATATCTCCCTTAGTGGAAACATTGTAGTTGTAGTAAGGTTAGCCCTGCTATATATTTGGGATGGGATACATGATATGATTATATGAAGTATTGAAAAGATATATGTTCTATATAATAAAACAAATACTCAATGAACCACCTGGGTGGACAAGGATACTCAAGTTTTGGACAAGGTGGCAACAAAGGGAACCATGTTTATATGGCTATGTTTTTGTATGTGCACTAGAAGAAAACTACCCAGGGACTTAGAGATTGAACATGTTTCTCGTACAGTGGCTTTCGTGTACAGCCACATGCTAAATGGGCTCTGGCTTAGTCAACTACATAGTGGAAGACCCATGCATTGGCATCTTCAGGTTAACTAGAATTGTGTAAGGAAAATTTATCCCTACATTGGTGCTTGGTTGACAAGCTAGCATTGTGTATTGGGAGGACTCCTATGGAAAGACTTTGTCACATTCTCGATCTGCCAGTACTCCATTTTGGTGAGTACTTATCCAGCAGCCACTGGTGGCGTCAAGACGAGATTGTGTCATGTGGGTAAAGTGTACAACTTCTACAGAAGATCAAATTCTAATTACTTAGTCGTGTCCCCAGTTATGGACAACTTTGAGCAACTAAGGCCTGAAGCTATGGAAGATCTCGACATTCCAATTTCTCAAAGTTAAAACTCGATGGTGACAACAAGGGATTAGAAGCACTTGGAGTTTTCCAAGGAGTTCAGAAAGATTTGACAAAGATCAAAACTATTTTGAAAAGATAGGATAAAACTATATTGCTTTCTGCAAATGAGCCTAACCCACTTAGCCAAATATGCATGTAATGATAGGATCCACTTATTTCTACATAGTAGTGAAAACTTGCCAATACAATTCAAATGTATTGACCCTTGTGGCTGCAACTTATTATGTTGCAGGTTTGTTTGATGTAAGTGAAGTTTATTGATTAGGATTACAAGTCTACAACCAACATGACTGCCTGTGGCACTTTGAAGATGAAGGACCCCATGCTATTGTTATGTCTTGCTGCATTGTAATGAGATAGCCAAATGAGCTATGTAAGATGTAATAAATTATTTTATTCCTGGTTATAAAGTTGTATTATGACCTTTGTTTCTTGATATTACATCTTAACTATGGATGCTAGCTATTGATCCAGGGACTAGCATTGTAAACACAGGGATCTCTACCTTATTAAAGGTTGGGAATCTTACAGATATTTAGGATCACCACCGCATCATGGGGATAGCAGCACTCTCGCACCGCGTCCTCATTCCATGTTCTACCTTCTTGGTCAACTAGCTCTGACACCCATTGATGCGTGCAGCAGCACTTTGTTGGGAGACCCCAAGATGAAGGTATGATGCGGTACAACAGGAGGTTTTCCCTCAGTAAGAAACCAAGGTTATCAAACCAGTAGGAGGAAGGAAACATCACACAGGTGTTGCGAGCAACGTGGAAACATGCACAACACATACTAAAAACTTTGCCCCAACTAACATTGAGGTTGTCAATCTCACCGGTTGCTTTAATAAAGGATTAAATGTATGGTGTGGAAGGTGATGATGGTTTGCAGCAAGTAAACAGTAACAGTGGAAGATGTATCAATGGTAAAGATTGGACCGGGGTCCATAGTTCACTAGAGGTGTTATCCTTATATAAACAAGCATGGCCTGCTGGGTAAACAAATTACAGCAGGGCAATTGACAGGACTGATTAAGGCATAACAATGCAATACTAGACATAAAGATCCTATGAGATTCGATTGGGCAATACAACAAGATACATAGACCACCATCCAATTGCATCTATGACTAGAAGTCCACCTTTGGGTTATCATCCGAACCCCCTCCAGTATTAAGTTGCAAGCAACAGACAACTTCTTTAAGCAAAGTGTGTAAGGTAAACAATCCACTTGTTCCATGAACAAGAGACCGTTGTTTTCTCCCTAGTGGCAACATCACATCTACAATCGTAGATATTTCTGTCACTTCCCTTGATTAAGTAGAGGCATGAACCCACTATTGAGCATAAATACCCCCTCTTGGAGTCACTAGCAACTACTCGGCCAAGATAGCTACTAACAACAGAGAGCATGCAAGATCACAAACAACACAGATATGATAGAATCAATAAGAAAAAACCATTAATCAATCTGACATAGTAATCTCAATATCCATCAGATCCCCGCAAACATAACATGCATGATTACAAATAGATGAGATCTTGATCATGAACGGAGCTCACAAGATCTAGACATGAAAGCACAAGGAGGAGATACAACCATATAGCTACTACATGGACCCGTAGTCCAAGGTGGAACTACTCACGCTTCATACCGGAGGCTGGCATGATGAAGAAGAAGGCCTTCAGGATGATACACCCTTCAGCAGGATGCCGGGAAGAGCTTCAGACCCCCCGATCTAGGGACGATGGTGGCGGTGGCTACAGATGGTTTCGTGGAATATTGATCGGGTGCTTAGGGTTTAGGCATCGGGGGCTTCTTATGGGCGAAGAGGCGAGGCTGGAGGGCCACCAGGGCGGCTGCCCCCCAGGCGTGGGGTGGGCCCACCTGCGCGGCCGGTGGGTGTGGCCCCCTGGTGGTCTCCTCCATCTCGTACTCCGTCTTCGTGTTTCCCACGACAAAATAATGACTTTGCCTTTTGTCCCGTCCAATTTCGAGAATATTGATTTTCTGCCTTTCTGGAACCAAAAACAGAAGAAAACAGGCAACTGTCACTGTGGCAACTTGTTAATAGGTTAGTACCAGAAAACATATTAAAAGCACCTCAAAGTGTGGACAAAGCAAACAAAGTAGATACTAAACAAGCATGGAACATAAAAAATTATAGATACTTTTCCGACGTATCAAGCATCCCCAAGCTTAACTCCTGCTCGTCCTCGAGTAGGTAAGTGATAAAAGAATAATTTTTGAGGTGACATGCACCATCAAAACCAAGATCAAACCATTTTCAAGCATTGAAAGCTGGGATCGAAGAACTCTAAACATGTGCATGAAAGATGGAGTTCTAACAATAAGACAAAGTAACTATGATGCAACATGAAAGGCTACAAACAAAGATCATGAATAACATGCATTGAAAAACTTTTGTTTGTTTCACATACAGAAAACATGGCATAGTGGCATTCATCTTGTCCCTCATAGAGTAGCAAATAGATGCATAGAACACCTTCAAAGTTCATAAGAGTGACTAGATACAAATAGCACAAGAACAAGCAATATCAACAATATGCATCAATCAATAAGTTTTGGGACACTACACATAAAACTAAGGATGGAAACTATGCTCTCTTAATGGTGCCTAAAGGTAGAAGGTGGAGACTCAATATAATAGTGGAAGAAAGGCCCTTTATAAAGGGAAACAGGGATTTCAAGTTTCAAAATGAGCTTCCAAAAATTATGGTAGTTGTTATCTTTTAGCCCTCATTGCCCCTATCATAAGCATCTTGAAGTGGTTAATGTTAAAGTGAACAAACTATGGAGTATATGCTTGACAAAGGATAAGTTGGGAATCTCATGTCCCTTGAATATGAGGGCCGCACCTCATTCTACTCAACTTTGGTCACCTGTAAGTTCTTGTCATAGTAAGTACATGTGTATCATAGAGAACCGTCAACGGGGTACCCCTTGCACATGGTACACGAGCTTTCCCATAACCAAAATGACAAGGCAAGCAGACAATGAGCATCTTAGTGATCTTTTTGTTTGCTATTTGCGTAGGTTTTTATTGAGGATTCTTCACAGATTGCTCATTATGGTGATGCTATAAGTTTCCACCATGATTAGGCATGGCTTAGGCTAGCGGCCCAGGTGTTTCTCTAACACAAAATACACAACTACATGGAATTACAAGCTCCCTTTTTATTTCACATCGGCAACATCCATAGACAAAAGAGCATGATATCAACTGTGTATAAAGTACAAGTGCAATGTTGAAAACATTACCCATGAAAACAAGGTTCTACTAATTCCAATGTATAAGTGCAAGCATATACAACTTAGATGACACAATGTTTCAAGTTTATTAGGGGCAAGGAATATAAAGTGTTGCATCAAGTTCGTGAGGGCTTTAATCACTAATTTTTTGTTGGAGATATGCCCTAGAGGCAATAATAAAAGTGGTTATTATTATATCTTTGTATTTATGATAAATGTTTACATTCATGCTATAATACTATTAACCAGAAACATTAATACTTGTGTGATTTGTAAACTAAATTAGAGTCCCTGGTAAAAGCCTCTTTATAATACTAGCTTATTGGTTAATAGATGATCGTGGTTTCTCGATCATGAACATTGAGATGTTATTAACAACAAGATCATATCATTAGGAGAATGGTATGATGGACATACTCCTATATATAAGCGTAGCATTAAGATCAAGTCATTTCAATAGTTCATTTGCTATAAGCTTTCTGATACATAGTAACCTAATTCCTTCGACCATGAGATCATGCTAATCACCATCATCGAAAGGATGCTTTGATGACATCAAACACCACACCATAACTAGGTGGCTATAAAGGTGGCATTGAGTGTTTGGAAAGTATGTGTTGAGGCACATGGATCAAGAGAGGGATTTGTCCATCCATATGACGGATAGATATACTCTGGGCCCTCTCGGTGGAATGTCATCCAATTGGCTTGCAATCATGTGACTGGCTCACAAGGGATCACATATCACGGGAACGAGAAAAGAGTACTTATCGGTAACGAGGTTGAACTAGGTATGCAGATATACCGACGATAAAACCTCGGATAAGTAAACTATCGCGAGACAAAGGGAAATTGGTATCGTATGTAAGTGGTTCATTCGATCACAAAGTAATCGTAGAAATATGTAGGAGCCATATGAATTTCCAGATTCCTCTACTGGTTATTAATCGGAGAAGTGTCTCGGTCATGTCCGCATAATTCACGAACCATAGGGAGACACACTTAAGGATTCGATGTTGTTTAGTAGATATGGAATTTAAGTAGGGAGATCGAATGTTGTTTGGAGTCTCGGATGGGATCCGAGATATAACGAGGAGATCCGGAATGGTCCGGAGAATAAGATTCATATAGGGAAAGTCCGATTCCATAGTTCGGGAATGATTTCGATGTTTTCATCGAAGAGGTTCTAGAAGGGTCTAGAAGGTTCACCGGACCGGAAGGGGAATGGTCCATGAATGTGTCATGGGTAAGTGGAATGATTGGATCATATCCTAGTTCACTTGGTTTGGGCATTCGTAAGAGAGAATTAAAGCTCTTAATTGAAAGTCAAAAGGGAGGTTTGAAAAGTAAAACTAGAACAATGGTTTCCTAGTGGAATAAGGAAAGAGTCCTTCCTTCAATCCAACTTGGGTTTGGGTTTGGATTCAAACTCTCCCCTCCCAAGGCTTCCCCCCTCTCATAAATAGAGGGGGGGGGGCTGCCCCTAACACGACCAAGCCAGCCCTCCCACCCCATGCGTCGCCGCCGCCCTGCGCTGCCGCCAACTCCTTCCCCTCCACTCCGGCCTTCTAATCCTAGATCGCCGGAAAACCCTAGATCCACCATAAATCGCACCGGCTTAAGCGAAGCCCTGCGGATCTTCCTTCTACGTATAACACCACGCCGTCGTGCTGCCGGAATCGCAAGGGGAGAACTACAACCTCTGCTGCCTGCTGGAACAAGGTAGAGGAAGGTCTTCATCGAGAACCGAATGTGTGACCGACTGTGGAAGCGCTGCCGGAACACAGCGCCAAAAGGATCGTCTACGCGATCTTGAGATCGACAAGTGTACGACTACATGACCAACGAGAATCTACTCTCGTTAACCGCTTTGGAATCTTCGAGGGTGAGTACTCTAATCGACTCATTGCAACAATCTAGTAGATAGATCTTGGCTTGTTTGTTTGCATGCGGTAGATTTTTTTTCCATGATACGAACCCCTACAGTGGTATCAAAGCCGTGTCTATATGTAGATCTGTTGCATGAGTAGAACACAATGGTCATTATGGGCGTTGATGCTTTTGTTGTCGATTGCTTCTTGTGTACTTTGCATCTTGCGTGATGGTGGGATGAAGCGGCCCGGGCTAACCTTACATGACATCGTTCATGAGACTTGCTCCATGCTTTAGATGCAACTTGTATTGCATAAGTGGCTTTGCGGGTGCCTGTTTCTCCCAACATAGTTAAGATTCAATTTACAACGGGTGATTGACAATACTAGTATCAACATTGTGGTTCTTGTTCGTAAGTTAGAATGACACTTATTGAAAGCCCCAAACCACGTAAAACATGTAAAGAAAATTAGAGGCGTCTAACTTTGTTTTGCAAGGGTGTGCTGTGATGTGATATGGCCATGATTGTGATTATATATGATGTATGAAATGTTCCTTATTGTAAGTCGGCAACCGGCAGGAGCCATATGGTTGTATTTTAATTCCGTCAAGACCTGGGTGTCTGTTATTCAAAGTAGTTGTAATAGTTGATGCTGGTGGACGACAACCATGAAGCAGCGCCATTTACCTTCACGCCATGCCGGTGATGATGGAGATCATGTTCGTGCTTGAAGATGGAGATCGGAAGCACAAGAAGAAAGGCCACATTATGAAGTGCATGTGATGCTAATCCTTTTATGCATCTTGTATTTCTTAGTTCACGATGGTAGCATTATAAGATGATCCCTCAAGCACAAAAATTTCAAGTTATAAAGTGTTCATCCTTAGTAAGCACCGTTGCTAAAGCTCGTTGTTTCGAAGCACCACATGATGATCGAGTGTGTTAGATTCTGCGAGTGTATACAATGGGAGCAAGCCAGATTTTCTCATGCGGAAGCTAAGGATTGATCTTGACGATCCTAGCATGTAGAAACATGGTCTCGGAACACAGATCACCGAAAGGTAAAGCATGAGTCATATAGTAGATATGATGAACATGTTGATTGTTCGCCATTGAAGCTACATCAACTCTCGTGATGATCGGTTTTGATGTGGTGGATTTGGTTCGTGTGATCCCTAAAACAATGTGAGGGATATTGTTTTGAGTGGGAGTTAACCTAGATTAATTTAACTATTAATTGGAACTCAATTTGTCATAAACTTAGTCTAAACTATTGCAAATATGTTGTACATCAATGGTGGCCCCTACCATCAATTTTAATGCGTTCCTAGAGAAAGAAAAGTTGAAAAACAATGGAAGCAACTTCACGGATTGGTTCCGCAATTTGAGGATTGTCCTCAATGCTGGTAATTTGACCTATGTGCTGGATGCACCGCTGGGTGACCCACCTGTAGCTGATGCTACTGATGAGGTAAAGAATGTTTTCCTCGCTCGAAAGAATCAGTACTCCATAGTTCAATGTGCTATCTTGTATGGTTTGGAATCGGAGCTTCAGAAAAGGTTTGAGAACCATGACCCACATGATATTGTTTGTGAACTCAAAATGATATTTGAGGCTCATGTGGCAGTTGAGAGTTATGAGGCTTCTGAAAAGTTCTTTAACTGCAAGATGGAAGAGGGCAGCTCCGTCAGTGAGCACGTGCTTAAGATGTCTGGGCACGCAAGCAAGCTTCAAAGCTTGGGTATAGTGATTCCTAATGCTTTGGGGATTCACCGTGTCCTCCAATCTCTACCACCAAGTTACAAGAACTTTGTGGTGAACTACAATATGCAAAACATGGACAAGTCGTTGCCCGAACTCTTCTCCATGTTAAAGTCTGCGGAAGTGGAGATCAAGAAAGAGCACTAAGTGTTGTTGGTCAATAAGACCACCAAATTCAAGAAGCAAGGCAAGTCTAAGAAAAAGGGAAACTTCAAGAAGGGTGGTAAGAAAGTTACCGCACCGACGAAGAAGACCAAGGCTGGGCCTAAGCCTGATACTGAGTGATTTTACTGCAAGGGAGAAGGTCACCGAAAGCGGAATTACCCTAAGTACTTGGAGGATTTGAAAAACGACAACATCAAGAAGAAAGGTATATCCGATATACATGTTAACGATGTGTATCTCACTAGTACTCGTAGTAGTGCCTGGGTATTTGATACTGGTTCGTCTGCTCACATTTGTAACTCGAAATAGGTGCTGCAGAATAGACGGAAACTAGCGAAGAACGAGGTGACGATGCGCGTTGGAAATGGATCAAAGGTTGATGTGATCACGGTCGGCACGCTACCTCTTCATCTACCATCGGGATTAGTTTAATACTTAAATAATTGTTATTTGGTGCCTGCGTTGAGCATGAACATTATATTCGGATCATGTTTATTGCGAGATGGTTACTTTTTTAAGTCCGAGAATAATGGTTGTTCGATTTATATGAGTAATATGTTTTATGCACATGCACCTTTGATAGATGGTCTATTCTTATTGAATCTCGATTGTAGAAATACACACATTAATAACATTGAAGCTAAACGTTTGAAATTGAGAATAACTCGACCTATATGTGGCACTGTCGTCTTGGTCATATTGGAGTGAAGCGTATGAAGAAACTCCATTCCGATGGACTTCTTGAATCACTTGATTTCGAATCACTTGAAAGATGCGAAGCATGTCTGATGGGTAAAATGACTACGACCCCATTTTCTGGTATGATGGAGCGAGCTACAGACTTATTGGAAATATACATACCGATGTGTGTGGCCCAATGAGTGTAGCATCGCATGGTGGTTATCGTTATGTTCTTACCTTCACGGATGATTTGAGTAGATATGGGTATATCTATTTCATGAAACATAATTCTGAGACTTTCGAGAAGTTTAAGGAATTTCAGAGTGAGGTAGAGAATCAACGTAACAACAAGATTAAATTTATATGATCTGATCGTGGAGGTGAATATCTAAGTTATGAGTTTGGCGAGCATTTGAATAAATGCAGAATAATTTCACAATTGTCACCGCCGGGAACACCACAACGTAATGGTGTGTCCGAACATCATAATCGAACTCTCTTAGATATGGTTCGTTCTATGATGTCACTTACAGATTTACCGCTATTGTTTTGGGGTTATGCATTAGAAACACCCGCATTCACTTTAAATAGGGCACCATCTAAATCTGTTGAAACGAGACCGTATGAATTATGGTTTGGGAAGAAACCTAAATTGTCGTTCCTTAAAGTTTGGGGTTGCGAAGCTTATGTAAAGAAGTTACAGCCCGACAAGCTTGAACCCAAAGCGGAAAAATGCGTCTTCATAGGATACCCGAAGGAAACTATTGGGTATACATTCTATCATAGATCCAAGGGCAAAATCTTCGTTGCCAAGAATGGATCCTTTCTAGAGAAGGAGTTTCGCTCGAAAGAAGTGACTGGAAGGAAGGTAGAACTCGACGAGGTTGTCAAACCTTCTCTCGAACTTGCGAGTAGCGCAGCACCGGAAGTAGTTCCTGTGGCGCCTACACCAATAAGAGAGGAAGCTAATGATGTTGATCGTGAAACTGTGGTTGAAGTTACTACGGAACCTCGCAGGTCAACAAGAACTCGTACCACTCCTGATTGGTATGATCCCGTTATGAGTGTCATGTTGGTGGACAACACCGATGACCCTGCGACATATGAGGAAGCGATGATGAGCCCAGATTCCAATAAATGGCGAGAAGCCATGAAATCCGAGATTGGATCCATGTACGAAAACCAAGTATGGATTTTGGTGGACTTACCGGATGGCCGGAAGGCTGTCGAGAACAAATGGATTTTCAAGAAGAAAACAGATGTTGATGGTAATATTACTGTCTATAAAGCTCGACTTGTCGCAAAAGGGTTTCGAAAAATTCAAGGAGTTGA
Source organism: Avena sativa (assembly GCA_916181665.1). Lineage (NCBI taxonomy): Eukaryota > Viridiplantae > Streptophyta > Magnoliopsida > Poales > Poaceae > Avena > Avena sativa. Next base: position 127,204,978 of record OV702283.1, on the reverse strand, counting down.
CTACGATGATACTTTCTCACCGGTAGCGAAGCTAAAGTCTGTGAGGATTGTTGGGGATATGCTATATGGGTATCCTCATAGCATGTCTCCTATCCGGATAACCCGGGTGGCCCACAGTTGGTAGAATGGCCCATGTCCTGCTGAGCGGCCCAGTTAGATGGATCCAGAAGGGAGGCCCATGCCGGATAAAGGAAGGCTACGGTTGGAGTCACCGACGTACCCGGAGCCTTGGAGTACAAGACACGCAAGACTAGTAATAGACGGCGTAGGACTCTGTAACCTGTCCGGCTAGGAATTTTCCCTGTAACCCTAGGACCTGGCGACTATATAAGTCGGGCCTATGGGAGCCTTTAGGTCATGATAACTTACAACTTCAGACAACCTTGCACAGCGAACCAATCCCTGTAACTCGGCGTATTGACCTTATAGTGATTTATAGCAGGAGTAGGATTCCGCCACCATCGTGGGATCTGAACCTGGGTAAGCTGTGTTACCTCGTACCCGTCAACCGTCTGCCTTCCCCCACATCTCTAAACACGCACTGTGAGGACCCCTCCATGGCGTACTCATCGGCAATACCACGACAGTTGGCGCCCACCGTGGGGGCAAGAGGCGCTTCAGGCTCTTCAGCGAGCGAGGACCAAGATCTTTGAGGGAATCAGCAAAACCATGGCCATCGGTCGCGTTCTCTTCTCCAGCAACGTTCCGATCGTCCCTCCCGATGAGTTATGGATCCCGGTGAAGACGAACCCTACGCGGTGTTCGATCGTTCCTAGCAGAGACATCCACCTCTTCATTGGCGAAACCGACTCGGGCACTAGTTCCCTGTGAGTCGGAGGAGCATCAAGGCCCGCACGGACCGCCTACGGGCAGGATACGTTCGCGGAAGGATCGATGTCGGATCTCTCTTCGGAGTTTGCCGGCAAAGATCGGAAAAATTCAAGGCCCACCCAAACCGCCCCGTGCAGGATATATCCTGGTGGAAGATCACTGCAAGTCCGCCGGCTTCGCCCGTGCGTCTGGACAGCAGAGATCCAAGTTCGTCAGTGTGGTTACCATCTTCGATCTGGCGTGTTGCGTTCATAGATAGGGTGAAAACCCCCACAATTACCTGGCCAGGTGGCTCCGTATACGAGCTGATCTGGCCCACTACCCCAATGATGATGCTATGTATCACTTTTTGGAAGGACTGGACCATGGCACGCTTCTCCGGCATTCTCTAAGCCGACAGCAGGAGTCAGGACACCTTACCTTCGAAGGCATGGTGAACACCGTGAACAACTACGCGGAGGCTGAAGCCGCAGCTCAGACAACACTTGCGCTAATTGACGGAGCCCCTCCGATTTAGCCACCGCCTCCGGCCGCCATCGTCGCAGCTGCGCTGCCACCTCCAGTCATTGTCGCTGTTGTTGCACCTCCACCCCTGTCATCGAGGAAGTCCTGGCACCCTCCGACTCTATGATTGACGCGCTATACACCGACTTCAGCACAGACTCGGAGGAGATAGATTTCAGTCTAGAGGAACTAGACTCCGCCATGCAGGAGATGGAGGAGGAGTACACGCGCGGCAAGCAAGCCAACAACGCCGTCACGTATCGAGAGGTGTTCGTCACCATTGGGACGGCGATGGATGAAGATCAACCCGGACGAGATCCGCCTACAGCGCTGGAAAAGGGGAAGGGGCCACTTATTGCTGCTGACAATGATCGCGCAAAGGTCATGCCTCCTCCGCCTAATCCAGTGCAGCAGCCGCAGGAACTCGGCACCGGCCCGAACAACAACAACACCACCACAAACTTGCCTCCTCCATTGGGACGAACCTGGATTCCAAATAGGAAAGCGCGCTCGTCGAGTTCCTCCATGAGAACAGGGACATCTTTCCCTGGCAACCTGCCGACATGAAAGGTGTACCTAGGGAACTTGCCGAGCACAGCTTAAACATTGATCCAAAATGCAAACCAGTGAAACAACCTCTACGACACTTCGGAGACAAGAAGAGACGCGCCATTGGCAAAGAGATAGCTACGTTACTTAAGGCTAGATTTATCCGAGAAGTCCTTCACACCCGATGGGTGGCCAATCCTGTACTTGTCCCCAAAAAGGGAACCAAAGAATTAAGAATGTGCGTTGATTACACCGGCTTGAACAAAGCGTGTCCCAAAGATCCATTTTCTTTGCCTCGCATTGACCAAGTCATTGACTCGACAGCTGGCTCGGAACTTTAGTGTTTTCTCGATGCATACTCAGGATACCACCAGATCAAGATGAGGAAGTCGGACCAATTGGCCACTTCGTTCACTACCCCATACGGCACATTTTTCTATGTTACGATGCCCTTTGGGCTGAAAAACGCAGGTGCTACGTACCAGCGGACAATGCAACGTTACCTTCGTGACCAAATTGGTCGGAACATTCACGCCTATGTGGACGATATCGTGGTGATGTCTAAAAAGTCAAATGACTTAATCTTCGACTTAAAAGAAACCTTTGATAATCTCCGGAAATACAACATGATGCTTCACCCTAAGAAGTGCGTCTTCGGGGTTCCAGCCGTCAAATTGTTGGGTTTCATCGTTTCCCAGTGCAGAATCGAGGTCAACCCGGAGAAAATCAAGGCCATCTTAAACATAAACCGTCCGACATGCCTAAAGGACATTCAACGACTAACAGGTTGTGTTGCAGCAGTTAGTCGGTTCGTCACCGACTTGGACAGAAGGCTCTGCCGCTGTACAAGTTGCTGAAGAAGGCGGACAAATTCACGTGGACGGACGAAGCATATGCATCATTGAAGTAGCTCAAGGCGATTCTTTCCTCAGTGCCCATTCTTGCAGCACCCGAGCCTAGAGAGCCCCTGTTAATCTACATGGCGGCAACCAACCGAGTAATCAGCATCGTCGTCGTGGTAGAGCGGAAGGAACCAAGCTATGAGCACGGAGTTCAACGACTAGTTTACTATGTGAGTGAGGTCTTGACGGAGTCCAAGCAGCGTTATCTGCACTACCAGAAGATAGCTTATGGAGTATTCCTTGCTTCTCGGAAGATGAGGCATTACTTTCAGGAGCACCCAATCACAGTGGTGAGCAAGACTCCACTATCCGACATTATCAACAACAGCGACGCTACGGTAAGGGTCACGAAGTGGGACATTGAACTTGCCGCCTTCGAGATCACCTACAAGAGACGCGACGCTATCAAGTCACAAGCCTTGGCGGATTTTGTTGCAGATTGGACGGAGATGCCAGATGCTACTCCGTTGCTCGAACCAGAGTACTGGGTGATGCACTTTGACGGATCAAGGCTGCTCAACGGCTCGGGGGCTGGTGTATTGCTACAGTCACCAACAGGAGACAAGCTACACTATGTTCTGCAGATCCACTTTGAGGCTACGAACAACATGTCGGAGTATGAAGCAGTCATTCAAAGACTACGTGTAGCGAAGGATATTGGCATCAAGCACATAGTTTGTTGTGGAGATTCCAACTTGGTTGCCCAGCAGGTGGCTGGCACCTGGAACGTGCGGAACCCTATGATGGCGGCATATCGAGATGAAGTGGACGAGATAGCCAAGATCTTCTTGGGCTACGAAGTCAAGTATGTACCTAGGGAGCAAAACGAGGCGGCTGATCTGCTATCAAAGCTTGGATCAGGGTGCAAACGAATTCCGCCAGGAGTTTTCCTAGAGCATCTTCGCACACCATCCGTGAAGGGAGCCGACATCGACAACCCGGATAGAGCCGACTCTTTCGTCCACATGGTGGCAAAGGTCCCTCCGGCTTGGACAAAACCGTTCATGGAATATCTCGAACATGGATCTTTGCCCGACGACGAGGTCGAAAGACGGCAAATAGTACGACGAGCAAAGGGTTATACCATAATCAATGGACAACTCTACAAAAGGAGCACTACTGGTGTATACCTAAAGTGTGTTTCCCAGCTAGAAGGTATGGAAATCCTACGTGAAATCCATCTCGGAGATTGCGGGCATCACGCCGCTCCTCGATCGTTGGTCGTGAAAGCCTTCCGGCAAGGATTCTACTGGTTGACCGCGAAGGCGGACGCCGACAAGCTGGTTGAGACATGCATGGGATGCCAGTATTATGCCCGACAACCACATGTTCCTACTGAAGAATTGCGAACAATACCAATAACTTGGCCGTTTGCAGTCTAGGCTAGACATGGTGGGACCGTTACATACGGCACCATGTGGGTTTACGCATCTGCTTGTAGCAGTTGATAAATTCACTAAATGGATAGAAGCTAAACCCATTAGAAAGCTTGATGGGGCAACTGCCCTCAGGTTTGTCCGGGATCTAGTGGTGAGATTTGGTCTCCCACATAGCATTATCACCGAAAACGGCAGCAACTTGTCACTCGGAGAAGTGGAGGCTTATTGTTGGGAGAAGGGCATCCGACTTGACCTTGCATCCGTGGCACATCCACAATCCAATGGTCAGGTCGAGCGAGCTAATGGATTAATTCTGCAGGGAATCAAGCCACGTCTTGAGGCACCGCTACATAGAGCAGCTGGAGCCTGGGCAGAAGAATTGCCATCTGTGCTGTGGAGTTTACGAACTACACCCAACAGATCCACCGGCTACACACCTTACTTCATGGTATATGGAACAGAAGCCATGCTACCTTCCGACATACTTCACGATGCACCAAGAGTCGCCGCCTACGATGAAGATGATGCTGAAGAATCTAGACGCCTAGATGTGGACCTTCTCGAGGACGAGCGTGTTTTGGCATGCCAAAGATCCGCTATCTACCAGCAGAAGCTACGCAGCTACCATAGTCGCCGCGTTCGGCATCGCTCGTTTAAACAAGGGGATTTGGTGCTCCGACTTAAGCAGAAGAAGTCGCACAAATTATCCCCGCCATGGGAAGGACCGTTCATCATAAGCAAGGCGCTACTCAATGGTCTTACTACCTCATTGACAATCGTGAACTGAAGGATAGACCCAACGAGGATCATAAGAGTAAGTGACGTGACCCGGATGATGACTACCCGGAGCTTGATCGGCCATGGAACATAGCACAACTACGTCCTTTTTTACACTTAGCATTTTTTATCTAATTGTGTATCTCTTATATGATCAATGAAATAAAGCTCTCTGGTTCACTCATATTTCTGAGTCTTTTACCTCCTTTAGTGTTCATTTTTGGATCATATAAAACCTTTATGCACAAGCTTTGCGATTGCACTTGTGAAAATTCCGCCTACGGGCGTTAGCTTAAGTTTCTGGTCTACACATTCTTTGTCGTTTTTATGTGGATTCTGGAGTAGTGACTTTTGGCACTTATTGATCATCACCTGAGCGCATGGTTCCGACAATGAGTCTTCCGACTCACGAAAAGTCAAGCATAAGAACCAAAGTAATGGACAAACCAGCACTTGCTTAAAAAATATATACATGCTGGAAACTGGTTCTTAAGTAGCAGGACATACAACATTGTTTTCCGTCTTAAGTTAATACATAATTTTTTCCGCATACGCATCAAAGGTGAAACAAATATTACAAGTTGTTTTTCATTCCTTTGGCGCAGGCGACTTGGAAGCAGCATCATTGGCAGCAGGAGAACCACCCTCGAAGTCGGCTGTGTGAAGGGACTCAGAGGAGCTTTGGTTGCCGCTATTGATGGTATTCATTGGCACGAAGACGTTAACGTCGACTAATTCAGCAACTCTGGTGTCATAGCCCGCGAGTGACGACAAGACGGATTCGTAATTAATCTCTTTGCCATCGTCATCTACATCGGGAATGCCAGAGGTCACCGTGTCGATGTCGGCATCTTCGTAGTGTGCCTTCACAATTGACAGCGCCATCCTTGCACCAGCCCGTGCACATGAAGCTTTCCAGCTTGTGATACGCTCGGGGGCTTGGCGCAGGATCTCCGAGTACTTCGCCACATAGTCTGATGCCTTGATGTTGATCTGGAGGGTCTTGGAAATCTCTTTGGCTTTCTTTATGTCGGTGTTGATGAAGTTGCTGGCAAGAACCATGCATTATTTTGCTGGAGGAGGCGACCGGGTTAAACCCATAGGAGCTGCAAATTCCGACAAGGAGCACATGAGTTCAAAAATTTAGAGTATCTAGACTACAGAAATCCAAGACGGAGAATCACTTACTGAAGATGCTAGCCTCAGCTTGCTAGAGAGTATCCGCCAAGGAGTCCCGTTCTTGTTGGAGGAGCTTGTATGCCTCATGATGGCGTTGATTCTGTTCATCGACAGCTTTCTTCTGATCTCTTAAGATCGAGATCTCCTCCTTCAAGCAGTTCATCTCCTTGGTGCCGGACTCCTGCAGGGCTTTCATGGATTCTTCATGATTCTTCAGCATGTCCCTCCTCTCCTGCTTAAGGATCTTGTTCTCGCTATCCAGCTCCTGAATGTGCTTGGATTGCTCGACAATGTCCTTAGCCTTGGAAATGGTTTCTGCAAGTCAGAGAAAGCAAAGTACACAGTGAGTACTCAGAGAATACACAAGTTCAAGTCGGATTACAAAAAAGAAAGGAAAAATAGACGCTTGCTCTTGATGATCTGTTCCTTCAAGAAGGCAGTTTTACCCTTTTCAGCTTCCAGATCTGTGCGCATCTTCTGGTACTTGTCGTTGGCCATGCCCCTCCGAGCATTCTCGTTCTGTGGAACAAAGAAGAAATCAAAACGTTGTTTGGTCTGCTTGGAGCATCTAGCCGGAAATTTTCCACCTAGACGCTCGGGGGCTACATCGAGAGTTCTTTAACTTAGCAATATGCTTAGTCTTTCTTTAAGCATCTAGTCGGAACTAATTCAGTTCTCGATTAGAAGTTTGGGGGCTACAATATAAAGTTTTTAACTCGGATATATGCTTAGCTTTTCTTTAAGCATCTAGTTGGAACTAATTCAGTTACAACTAGAGGCTTGGGGGCTACAGTATTGAAATTTATAAACACTGCGTATGCTACTCTTAAAGCATCTAGTTGGAATAATTAATTCCACCTATATGCTTGGGGGCTACAGTGAGAGGTTTTCTAGCTTAGTCACTCTTAGAGCATCTAGACGCAAAGACCTATGGTTTTCCGTCTACATCCTCGGAGGCTACAGTGGGATACTCATATGAAATGCAAAAGGCAAATAAAACTTACAAGTAGACCTATGATTTTGAGGTTGGTAGCACTCTCGGCCAGCAGCTTGCCAAAGGATACGCTGTTTCATTGTAAGATCTCTGCTTGTTGGAGGAGCTCCTCTAGACCACACGTCGGAGATGTCAGCATCGCACCAGGAACCAGAGCAGTTCTATCCGGCATAAGTACCGGATAGACTATCTTTGGATACTCTATGGCTTTCTTGGGTGCGGGGGCGCCGCCTACGGCAGAAGTACCAGCTTCCACCACTGCCTTACCGCAACCGATGGCATCCTTAGCCGGAGCTTCAGCCATTGGGTGTATGGCACTCTCCTGCGTCGCCTGCTCGCCGACAACAGCAATCTCTGTAGAGGCTCCTGAGTCCACTTCCATGGCGGAAGGGCCAGATGCTTCCTTGGCTTGTGAGCTTGTCGGAGCGAAGGAACTCTGAGATGCGTCGTGATGCAGCATGTCCTTGATGGTTCTAGAAGCCCCCAATGTTTTGGAGGTCTTCTTCAGTCTGGTCGTGGCTTTCTTCCTGAAACGTGCAACATGCATAAGTACAGGAGCAAGACAGATAAATAGACAATGTCGGAGAGAAAGAAGCTTACACAAGTGGGGGTGCTTTGGCAAAAGGGATCCCGGTAGTCTTTCTTTTCTCCGCCTCCAGGGCGGCGGTAGTCTTTTTGGAGGCTCCACCCTCCGTCTTCTTCTTCTTGCCTCCGTCGGCAACGTCAGAGGTGGAGCTCTTCCGCTTTCGCGCCAATGGAGCATCGTCATCGGACACGACTGTGACTTCCTTCATCTTTGGATCATAGATTTGGACAGCCATGCTATCCTCCTCTAGATCGCTAAGCTATTAAGTGAGAAGTCACCATGTTAGATGGGATGAAAATGGCTAGACGGAAGAACTGGAGTATATGTCATACACGGAAAATAAACAGTTACCTTTGGGCACTTGTTGTATACGAACATGTTGTAGGTGATGGTGAAGCCACACTTCTTGTCCTTCACCTTGACGATGTCCTTAAGACGGAGATTGACGGAGTCACTCGAGAAATTGTCCTGGTATACTCGTGCATCAGCTTCACGCGGTGCTGCAGAGGTTGGATTCGCCTGATGAACCAGCACATGGCTAGGTCCAAGCTGGTCAAATCTGTCTCTACGAACCACTCCATCCGCCTTATGGCGTGGGAAGCGTTGATGTCGGAGGGATGGGAGGCCTGGGATCTCCATGTCGAAGTTTTGGTGGCGGCTCCATCGACGAAGTCCGGGTACGTTACTTCTTGGCCGGCCAGAGGGATATCTGGGCCGTAGAAGTAAGTACGCTGCCAGTTCTTGCAGGACTCGTGGCCGACGATGTCGGGGAACCGCCGGCCAGGACGGATCTTGAAGCTTATGGTGCCGCAATTTCTAAGTTCGTCCTTACTGGCTCCGGCTTCGCGCTTGACGATGAAGAAATACACGAAGAGATCTAGCCTAGGCTTAATCCCTAAGTAACCCTCGCAGAGCGCCGCGTAATTGATGAGCGCTAGTATTCTATTGGGAGAGAGGTTTTGGGGCTGGACTCGGTAGTGGTTCAAGACGGAAAGGAAGAAGTTAGAGATGGGCAGGGAGACGCCGCGTACCAATTGTGCTTTGAGGTACACCTTTTCTCCGGCTTGGGGAGAAGGTGTGACCTCGCTGGCCGGCGCCGCCCGCCAGGCGAGCCCCTCCGTCGCAGGGAGGTAGCCCTCGGCGATCAGCTCCTTGATGTCGGGGTCCGTGATGTCCGAACCGCGCCAATCGCCTTTGTGGGAGTCAAGCTCCTCTTCCAGTGGCTCCAGCACCGTTGGATTGTGGTCGCCACCAGTGGTCTCGACCACCGCATAGATGGGGATGACCAGGCCCTCTAGGGGCACGACGACAGATCTCGCCGGCTTCATCGCGGCTTCGCCGATGCCGCCATCGAGGGAGTAGAGCTGTTGCTGGCCATTGCGCGAGTTTGAAGGTGACTGGCGAAGTTTGGGAGTTAGGGTTTTTCACAAAGTTGCATGGAGAGCTCAAAGAGGCGCTCGCTGGAGGAAGAAGACGATGTGAGGAGAGAATGAGGTGAAAAGTAAATTTTCCACCGCAGTTAATATTTATGATCTCCAGCATCAAGATTCGTGCAGCTTGATCGGATGGTTGCCGCGTAGACGACGCGTGTGTAGACGTGCGCGGAAATTTCGCCACGTCCCAACCGTCGCCGCCAACGGTTTGTATCGCTCACGCGGGAAAAATGGACATGATTTCGTTCTCTTCATATGTGAGTTACGAGGCGTCGCTGACCTACGTCTACGTCGCCCTAGCTGACATAGGCAGATGAGCCGTCACATCAGAAGATTCCGGCATGAACGGATCCAGTCCAACTACAGAAAAGTACGATGGAAGATTCATCATTTCTCCGACTTACAAGTTGAAGACGGAGAAAACCTTGCAGGGTTCTTTCGGAGGACTACAAGATATTGCTTGACGATTTGCCGACATCCATCTAGACGGAGCATTCCACGTGAAGAGGCAAGACGGCGCAAGATCTCGGAGTTCTCCGGGGGCTACTGTTGGGGATATGCTATATGGGTATCCTCATAGCATGTCTCCTATCCGGATAATCCGGGTGGCCCACAGTTGGTAGCATGCCCCATGGCCTGCTAGGCGACCAAGTTAGATGGATCCAGAAGGGAGGCCCATGCCGGATAAAGGAAGGCTACGGTTGGAGTCATCGACGTATCCGGAGCCTTGGAGTACAAGACACGCAAGACTAGTAATAGATGGTGTAGGACTCTGTAACTTGTCCGGCTAGGACTTTTCCCTGTAACCCTAGGACCTGGCGACTATATAAGTCGGGCCTATGGGAGACTTTAGGGCACGATAACTTACAACTTCAGACAACCTCGCACAACGAACCAATCCCTGTAACTCGGCGTATTGCCCTTATAGTGATTTATAGCAGGAGTAGGATTCCACCACCGTCGTGGGATCTGAACCTGGGTAAGCTGTGTTACCTCGTACCCGTCAACCGTCTGCCTTCCCCCACGTCTCTAAACACGCACTGTGAGGACCCCTCCATGGCGTACTCGTCGGCAATACCACGACAAGGATTTTGTTAGCAATCGCTGAATATTATGATTATGAGAGATGGCAGATGGATGTCAAAACAGCATTCCTAAATGGATACATTGATGAAGAGTTGTATATGATGCAACCCAAAGGAGTTGTCGATCCTAAAGATGCTAACAAGGTATGCAAACTTCAACGGTCCATTTATGGATTGAAGCAAGCATCCCAAAGTTGGAATCAACGTTCTGATAAGGTAATCAAAAGCTTTGGTTTTATACAAACTTATGGAGAAGCTTGTATTTACAAGAAAGTGAGTGGGAGATCTATAGCATTCTTAATACTATATGTGGATGACATATTGTTGATTGGGAATGATGTAGACCTTCTTAATAGTGTCAAGGATTATTTGAATAATAGTTTTTCAATGAAAGATCTTGGCGAAGCATCTTACCCTTTAGGCATAAAGATTTATAGAGATAGATCGATACGCCTAATATCATTGTCACATAGTACATATTTGGACAAAGTTCTAAAGAGGTTTGGAATGGGAGATAGCAAGAAAGGGTTCTTGCCCATGTTTCCCAATACGACCTTGAGTAAAACTCAAAGTCCTGCAATGGCAGAAGATAGAGAAAGGATGAGTAAGACTCCCTATGCCTCAGCCATAGGATCTCTTATGTATGCCATGCTATGTACTAGACCTGGCATTGCGTATGCTGTTAGTTTGACTAGCAGATATCAAAGTGATCCAGGAGTGGATCATTGGACATCGGTCAAAAACATCCTTAAGTAGTTGAGAAGAACTAAGGATATGGTTCTTTCTTATGGAGGTGATGAACAGCTCGTTGTCAAAAACATCCTTAATCTGGATATGTATTTACTTTGAATGGTGCAGCAGTTAGCTGGAGGATTGCAAAGCAAAGCGTTGTGGCGAGATATTCAACTGAATCGGAATACATAGCTGCTTCGGAGGCTTCACAAGAGGAGATATGGATGAAGGAGTTCATTACAGAGCTTGGTGTGGTTCCAAGTGCGCTGGACCCAATGTCTATCTACTGTGATAACATGGGCACCATAGCCAATGCGCAAGAACCAAGGTCACACAAGAAGCTGAAGCACATCAAGCTACATTTCCACGCTATTCGAGATCATGTCCAAGATGGTGACATAAAGATTTGCAAAGTACACACATATCTGAATGTGGCGGATCCGTTGACTAAACCTCTCTCGAGGGCAAAACATGACCATCACCAAACCGCCATGGGTGTTCGGTATATTACCATGTAATCTAGATTAGTTGACTCTAGTGCAAGTGGGAGACTGTTGGTGATATGCCCTAGAGGCAATAATAAAAGTGGTTATTATTATATCTTTGTGTTTATGATAAATGTTTACATTCATTCTATAATAGTATTAACAGGAAACATTAATACTTGTGTGATTTGTAAACTAAATTAGAGTCCTTGGTAAAAGCCTCTTTATAATACTATCTTGTTGGTTAATAGATGATCGTGGTTTCTCGATCATGAACATTGACATGTTATTAACAACAAGACCATATCATTAGGGACATACTCCTATAGATAAGCGTAGCATTAAGATCAAGTCATTTCAATAGTTCATTTGCTATAAGCTTTCTGATACGTAGTAACCTAATTCCTTCGACCATGAGATCATGCTAATCACCATCACCAGAAGGATGCTTTGATGACATCAAACACCACACCGTAACTGGGTGGCTATAAAGGTGGCATTGATTGTTTGGAAAGTATGTGTTGAGGCACATGGATCAAGAGTGGGATTTGTCCATCCATATGACGGATAGATATACTCTGGGCCCTCTCGGTGGAATGTCATCCAATTGGCTTGCAAGCATGTGACTGTCTCACAAGGGATCACATATCACGGGAACGAGAAAAGAGTACTTATCGGTAACGAGGTTGAACTAGGTATGCAGAGATACCGACGATCAAACCTCGGATAAGGAAAGTCCGATTCCGGAGTTCGGGAATGATTTCGATGTTTTCATCGGAGAGGTTCTAGAAGGGTCTAGAAGGTTCACCGGACCGGAAGTGGAATGGTCCATGAATGTGTCATGGGTAAGTGGAATGATTGGATCATATCCTAGGTCACTTGGTTTGGGCATTTGCAAGAGAGAATTTAAAGCTCTAAATTGAAAGTCAAAAGGGAGGTTTGAAAAGTCAAACTGGAACAATGGTTTCCTAGTGGAAGAAGGAAAGAGTCCTTCCTTCAATCCAACTTGGGGTTGAGTTTGGATTCAAACTCTCCCCTCCCAAGGCTGCCCCCCTCTAATAAAAAGAGGGGGAGGGCTGCCCCAAACACGACCAAGCCAGCCCTCCCCACCCTGTGCACCGCCTCCCTGCACCGCCGCCGGCCCGTCGCCGTCACCCTAGCCACCGCCGACTCCTCCTCCTACACTCCGGCCTTCTAAACCTAGATCATCGGGAAAACCTAGATCCACCATAACTCCCACCGCTTAGGCGAAGCCCTGCGGGATCTTCCCTCTACTTCTGACACCACGCCATCGTGCTGCCGGAATCGCGAGGGAAGAACTACAACCTCCGCTGCCTGCTGGAACAAGGGAGAGGAAGGTATTCATCGAGTACCGAACGTGTGATCGACTGCGGAAGCGCTGCCGGAACACAGCGCCGGAAGGATCGTCTACGCGATCTTGAGATCGGCAAGTGTACGACTACATCACCCGCGAGAATCTGCTCTCGTTAACCTCTTTGGAATCTTTGAGGGTGAGTACTCTAATCGACTCGTTGCTATAATCTAGTAGATAGATCTTGGCTTGTTTGTTTGCATGCAGTAGAATTTTTTTCCTTGCTACGAACCCCTACAGTTTTCACATAACAAAATAATTTTTAATTGGAAGATAGCTAAAAACAAGAATATACTTGGAATGGTGTAACACACCGTGCATAGGAATTTATAGTGGACACTTGGGAATAACTTGGTTTATTGGGAGTTGGAAGCATGAGTAGAACTTACTCCTACAAGTGGAGGCTAGCAAAAGACTGGGAGCAACCAACTAAGAGAGAAATAATGGCCATAATCATGCAGAGCGACAAAACATTAATCAAAGCATAGAGTGGTACTACAAGTCAAGGACTAAATAATCAAAGAGGCTATGGTGACTTGTTTATAGTTATAACATGGTGTGAGCATGTGCCAAGTCAACCCAAACAAAACATCAAACGATAATACCACAATACTATGCTTTTGCATGCTAAAACAACGCATGATTTCTCAAGGCACACTAAGCAATCCAAATTGTTTGGAACAAGTCATGCTACATCAATAATCACTAAGCATAAGGTCAAAACAACACCTATCATGACATGCAAAGTCTAAGTCACAGTCAATGCAAGCTCCTCTTGCACTTTCAAGCAAGAACTTTCTACTCCTTTCCAACACCAATCAACTTATTTGAAACAACACAGCGAGAACGGGGGTCCAAACTACTTTATTCATGCAAACTAAACAAACTAAGCAAAGCAAACAAAAACTAAGATGCAAACAACACAATAGTGCATTAAACAATAAAAACGAAGTGTCTAGAAAGACCTGAGCTTTTTATTGATGAAGAAGGGGATGCCTTGGGCGTCCCCAAGATTTGATGCTTGTACCTCTTGGATATTTCTTGGGGTGACACCGGGTGGCATCCCCAATCTTGAGATTTTTTCCATTCTTCATCTCATTACATCATTCTCTCTTTACACCTAAAAGTTTTCCTTCATATAAAACTTCACACAATCTTCATTAGCAGCATTAGTGTATTCAAAAGATAATAGACCTTTGGGTTTAGCTTTAGAACAGCAAAACTTTCACTTAAAATACAAGCTACTGTAGTAAATCCTTAAAAAATCTCAATTTCCCAAAAAGAACCAAAAAAAAGGAATCAATAAGAAGCAAATGGAAATAATGGCAGAAATCTGTCAAAACAGACCAGCAGGTAGAAACTGATTTTTTGAAGACCTTCTGTTGCCCAAATCAAAAAGTGTGTTGATCTAACGAAAGTTAGCTAACATACTAGGGATTTATTCGTAAATTTGCAGCTCAAACCGACTTACAGAGACTCCTCACGAATTTTTATGGTGGAGGACAGAAATCTGTTTCGGGACAGCAACTCCCCAAATCTTACTTCCCTCTCATTAGAGGTCATTCTTGGCACAAAAAGCAAAAAAAGAGGATAAGAAGAGGTCATTACTGAAGTAATAACTTCCAAGACTCAAGGAAACTCTTGGGTTATCTCCCAACAAGTACTTTTCTTTAACGCCTTTAAGTTAGGCACAAGAAGCAAGAAAGTCAAGTGTTTTCAAATGAAAAAGCATTAACATCAAACCTTGCTTTCAAAGGAGGAGCAAAAAGCAACTTATCTATCCTCATAGGGAAGTGTTCAATACCTTTCTTGAATGGAAATTGATATTTAATGGTGCCTTCTTTCATATCAATGATGGCACCAACAGTTCTAAGAAAAGGTCTTCCCAAAGTAATAGGACAAGAAGCATTGTATTCAACATCCAAAACATAGAAATCAATAGGGACATAAGCATGGTTAACCATAATGAGAACATCATTAACACTCCCCATTAGTTTCTTATTAGCATTATCATTAAGTGGGACATCCAAATAACAATCTTCCAAAGGTGGCAAATCAAGCATTTCATAAATCTTCCTAGGCATAATAGAGACACTAGAACCAAGATCACATGAAGCTTTGAGATCAAAGTCATTCACTTTCATATTAATAATGGGTTCCCAACTATCTTGTACTTTCCTAGGAATAGAAGCTTTGTGTTTTAACTTCTCTTCCTTAATCTTAACAAGAGCATTTATAATGTGTTTGGTGAAAGAAACATGCATATCACTAGCATTAGGACTTATAGCAAGCTTTTGTAGGAACATAATCACTTAAGAAATATTGCAACCATCAAGATAAAAATCAAACTTAGCATCACTAGTAGTAGACTCATTAGGCTTACACATTGTTGGAGGTGGAATAGGGACTTCTTGTGGTTTAGTGGTGATGGTGCACACACTATTGTTTCTATCAATTTCATCTTCCCTTTCCCACTTAGCATGAAGTTGGGCTAACAGTCTAACATTTTCATCAATGGTAACTTTTATGGCATGAGTAGCAGCAAAGGTACTTTCCATGGTTTCATGTTTGGAAGCCATTTTATTAATCAAAGAGGACTGTGCTTCAGAAAAAGAGGAAATATTTTTCTCAACACTTAAAAGCTTTTCCTCCATAGTCTTGTTGAAAGTGGTTTGTTTACTAATAAAGTCTTTGAGCATGACTTCAAGTTCAGAGGGGGCATTTCTAGCATTGTTGTAGGAGTTTCCATAGGTATTGCCATTATTAGGAGGATAAGGTCCATAATTATTACCATAAGTATTGTTGCCAAAATTGTTGTTTCTAATGAAGTTCAAATCAACTTGCTCTTATTGAGCAACCAAAGAATCTAAGGGAACATTATTTGGTTCTAAAGTTGCTTTCCCATTAACAAGCATAGCCATAATAACATCAATAGTATCACTCAAAGAGGAGGTCTCTTCAACAGAATTTACCTTCTTACCATGTGGAGCTCTCTCAGTGTGCCATTCAGAATAGTTAACCATCATATTATCAAGGAGTTTTGTTGCAGCACCCAAGGTGATGGTCATAAAGGTACCTCCAGCAGCTGAATCCAACATGTTTCTTGAAGAGAAGTTCAAACCTGCATAAAAAGTCTGGATAATCATCCAAGCAGTGAGTCCATGAGTGGGACAATTCTTAACCAAAGATTTCATTCTTTCCCAAGCTTGAGAAACATGTTCATTATCAAGTTGTTTAAATTTCATAATATCACTTCTCATAGATATAATCTTAGCAAGAGGGTAGTACTTTCCAATAAAATCATCCTTGCACTTAATCCAATAATCAATACTATTTATAGGCAAGGATAGCAACCACTCTTTAGGTTTTCCTCTCAAGGAGAAAGGAAACAACTTGAGCTTAATAATATCTCCATCTACATCCTTATACTTTTGCATATCACAAAGTTCAACAAAGTTATTGAGATGGTGGTAGCATCATTAGAACTAGCACCAGAAAATTGCTCTCTCATCACAAGATTCAACAAAGCAGGCTTAATTTCATAAAAGGTAGCATCAGGAGCAGGTGGGGAAATAGGAGTGCTAAGGAAATCATTGTTGTTTGTGCTAGTGAAGTCACAAAACTTGGTGTTCTCAGCAGAGTTCATTTTGGCAAAAGTGGGGAAGCCAAAAACAGCAGTAGCTAGAGCAGGAACTAATTTTTTGGTGTTTTTGATAAGAGAAAGCAAACCAAACTAAACTATTTTTTTGGAGTTTTTGATAAAAATAGGCAAACAAAACCAAGCTAAAGAAACTAAGCAAACTAAAAAAAATAAAGATAAAGGTTGAGGAGGACTCCCCTTGTGAAGATGTCCTTAGCCTTCCCGGCAACGGCGCCAGAAAAAGTCTTGATGCATGCAGCAACACTTCGTTGGGAGACCCCAAGAGGAAGGTATGATGCGGTACAGCAGCAAGTTTTACCTCAGTAAGAAACCAAGGTTATCGAACCAGTAGGAGGAAGGAAACATCACATAGGTGTTGCGAGCAACGTGGAAACCTGCACAACACAAACTCAAGACTTTTCCCCAACTAACAGTGAGGTTGTCAATCTCACCAGTTGCTGTAGAAAAAGGATTAACTGTATGGTGTGGAAGCTGATGAGGGTTTGCAGCAAGTAAACAGTAACAGTGGAAAATGTATCAATGGTAAAGATTGGACCGGGGTCCATTGTTCACTAGAGGTGTTCTCCTTAAGATAAACAATATACATTCATGATCCTATGAGACATTCATGATCCAGAATTACTGCTTGGATGATTATCTAGACTTTTTATGCAGGTTTAAGCTTGTCCTCAAGAAACCTGTTGGATTCAGCTGCTGGAGGTACCTTTATGACCATTACCTTGGGGATGCAACAAAGCTTCTTGATAATATGATGGTTAAATATTCTGAATGGCACACTGAGAGAGCTCCACATGGTAAGAAGGTAAATTCTGTTGAAGAAACCTCCTCTTTGAGTGATAAGATTGATGTTATCATGGCTATGCTTGTTAATGGAAAAACTCCTATAGATCCTAATAATGTTCCCTTAGCCTTTTTGGTTGCTCGAGAAGAGCAAGTTGATGTGAACTTCATTAGAAACAACAATGCCTATAGGAATAATTTTGGTAGTAACAACAATTATAGGCCTTATCTTCCTAATAATGGCAATACCTATGGAAACTCCTACAACAATACTAGAAGTGCTCCTTCTAAACTTGAAGTCATGCTCAAAGACTTTATTAGTAAACAAATCATTTTCAACAAGACTGTGGAGGAAAAGCTTTTGAATGTTGAGAAAAATATTTCCTCTTTGTCTGAAGCACGGTCCTCTTTGATTAATAAAATGGATGCTAAACCTGAAACTTTGGAAAGAACCTTTGCTGCTACTCATGCCATACAAGTTACTATTGCTGAAAATGTTAGATTTTTAGCCCAACTACATACTAAGTGGGAAAGAGAAGCTGAAATTGCTAGAAACAATACTGTGTGCACTATCACCACCACCAATATGGATGCCACTAAACCACAAGAAGTCCCTATTTCTCCTACCACAATGCCTAAACCCAATGAGTCTGCTACTAGTGATGCGAAGTTTGATTTTGATCTTGATGGTTGCAATATTTCTGAAGTGATTATGTTCCTACAAAAGCTTGCTAGAACTCCTTATGCTAGTGATATGAATGTAGCTTTCACCAAACACATTACAGATGCTCTCATTAAAATTAAGGAATAAAAGTTGAAACACAAAGCCTCTATTCCTAGGAAAGTAGAAGATAGTTGGGAACCCATTATTAATATGCAATTTAATGACGTTGATCCCAAAGCTTCATGTGACCTTGGTTCTAGTGTCTCTATTATGCCTAGAAAGATTTATGAAATGCTTGATTTGCCACCTTTGGAAGATTGCTATTTGGATGTCCCACTTAATGATAATGCTAAAAAGAAACTCATGGGGAGTGTTAATGATGTTCTTATTATGGTTAACAATGCCTATGTCCCTGTTGATTTCTATGTTTTGGATGTTGAATACAATGCTTCTAGTCCTATTACTTTGGGAAGACCTTTTCTTAGAATTGTTGGTGCCATCATTGATATGAAAGAAGGCACCATTAAATATCAATTTCCATTCAAGAAAGGTATTGAACATTTCCCTATGAGGAGAGAGAAGTTGTTTTTTCTCCTCCTTTGAAAGCAAGGTTTGATGTTAATGCTTCTTCATTTGAAAATACTTGATTCTTGCTTCTTGTGCCTAACTTAAAGATGTTAAAGAAAAGTACTTATTGGGAGATAACCCAAAAAATTTCTTGAGTCTTGGAAGTTATTACCTCAGTAATGACCTCTCCTTATCCTTTTTATTTCCTTTTTGTGCCAAGAATAACCTCTAATGAGAGGGAAGTAAGATTTGGGGAGTTGTTGTCGCAAAACATATTTTTGTGCTCCATCATAAAAATTAGTGTAAAATCTCTATAAGTCGGATTGAGATGATATTATATGAATAAATCCCCTAGTATGTTAGCTAATTTTTGTTAGTTAAACACCTTTTGATTTGAGCATCAGAAGGTCTTCAAAAAATTCGGTTTCTACCTGCTGGTCTGTTTTGACAGATTTCTGCCATTATCTGAATTTGCTTCTTATTGATTCTTTTTTGGGTTCTTTTTGGGAAATTGAGCTTTTTGAGGGAATTGCTATAGTATCTTGTGTTTTTAGTGAAAGTTTTGCTGTTCTAAAACCAAAACCCAAAGGTATATTATCTTTTGAATACACTCATGTTGCTAATGAAGATTGTGTGAAGTTTTGTATGGAGGAAAATTTCCAGGTGTAGAGAAAGAATAATGTAATGAGATGAAGAATGGACAAAAGCTCAAGCTTGGGGATGCCACGCCGTTTCACCCCAAGAAATATTCAAGAGGTACAAGCGTAAAATCTTGGGGATGCCCAAGGCATCCCCTTCTTCATCAATAAAAATCTCAGGTCTTTCTAGACACTTCGTTTTTATTGTTTCATGCACTGTTGTGTTGTTCTTGGAGCATCCTAGTTTTCATTTTAGTTTGCTTAAATAAAGTAGTTTGGACCCCCGTTCTCGCTGTGTTGTTTCAAATAAGTTGATTGGTGTTGGAGAGGAGTAGAAAGTTCTTGCTTGAGTAGTACAAGAGGAGCTTGCTTTGACTATGACTTAGAATTTATCATGTCATGCTAGATGTTGTTTTGACCTTATGCTTAGTGATTATTGCTGTATCATGACTTGTTCCAAACAATTGGGATTGCTTAATGTGCCTTGAAGGAATCATGGGTTGTTTTAGCATACAAAAGCATAATATTGTGGTAGTCTCCTTTGATGCTTTGTTTGGGTTGACTTGGCACAGGCTCTCACCATGTTATGACTATGAACAAGTCACCATAGCCTCTATGATCATTTAGTCCTTGACTTGTAGTACCACTTTATGCTTTGATTAGTAATGTTTTGTCGCTCTGCATGATTATAGCCATTATTTCTCTCTTAGTTGGTTGCTCCCAGTCTTTTGCTAGCCTCCACTTGTATGAGTAAGCTCTACTCATGCATCCAACTCCCAAGAAACCAAGTTATTCCAAAGTGTCCACTATAAATCCCTATTCATGGTGTAACATACCACCTTTTGTGTAATATTAATAAGGACATGTTTGAGCATTTCATGCATGCATTACACTTGCACCTTGATTTAATCAAAATAAACACAAACAAAACCCTAATTTTGTTCCCTCTTAAACCATTCAAATGGTTTCGAAATATTTTAGAAAACTATCAAAACAAATGGAGCCCAAAATGGTTTACAAGGGCCCCTAAGTCATTTTATACACTTTATAAAAGTCTCTGATATTTTTGAATTATTCAAACTAGAAGTTGAATTCAAATACAAAAGAGAAGTCAGAAAACAGAAAAAGAAAAATAGTTTTCTGGAAAAAAATAAGTGAACCTAGCTACTGGGCCGAGCCCATCTCTCTCTCTCCCTCTCTCTCTCTTCCGCTCAGCGCGCTTCAGCGCACCCGTAGCCAGCCCATACGCGGCCCGCTACCGGACCATACCCCTTCGCGTCGTCTTCCCTAGCGACGAAAGCAGCTCCGTGTTGCCCGCTCTGCCGCCTGTCGTCTCTACGATGCCCGCCGGCGCCGCGATTCGTGCCGCCGCCCCAGATGCCTACAATATTCCCTGCGCCGCCATGGGAAACCCTATCCTCTCACTTCCCCCTCTTACTCTCTTCCTTGCCGTGTACCCGAAACCCTATCCACGCATACGCCAACGAGATTCGCCGTCTCCGGTCGCCCCGGGCCAAGCCGAGGCCACCAACATGACCACCTCGTCTTCCTTGACCTCCTTTGTGAACGTTCAAGGCAGGAAGACCTCGTCTCAACGAAATCAAGCTCGAACCACCGTCGGCAGCCGTCATTGCCACCGCCGATTCGTCGCCGTCCGTGCTCGCCTCGCCTTCCCGACCCCTCCATTGTCTTCCTGGTGAGACCATGGTGCTAACGCGCCCCTCCGTTCACTCCCTCTTGCTCCCTAGCTTCCTCCCCGCCGAGCACCACCACTCGCCGCCGTTGTTCGTCGTCAATGCCGATGCTCCGGTGACCATTTCCAGGCGACGCGACCACCAGTCGCCTCCCCTCTGTCTCCTCTATCCAATGCTCGCAACCACGCATGTAGGCGCGCTCGGAATCGCTAGATTCGAGCTCGGCATGGGAGCATCCCCATTTATGACATCATCATGATGTCATGCTGGTGTCATATCACCTTTTATTAATTCTTTTATATATTTATGTAATTATTTCAGTAAAGGAAATACCTGACATGTGGGCCCCTGCTGTAAGTTGGATAAATATTTTCAGAAATGTTTTCTGATTAATAAAAATGTAAATAATTTTAAATATTCCAAAAATGATTTAAAATGAATTAAAATTGGATAAATTCATAACTAATTCATTTTAAATCAGAAAAATACAAATAATATATCAAAATGTTCAAAAAAATGAGCTCTATCATTTAAAAAGGTAAGCATCCACATTCATACAAATTTGAACCCTAACTTATTTAGAGGAACACCGACACCCCCTAAGTACCATGGGTTCGATGGTTTGCCTATTTAGGGCATTCCAGAATCCATTTAAATTGATGATGCATCTAGGGCTACTATATTACATGTAATATTTCATATCATCCATATTGTATGAGCATTGCACATGCCATGTGTTGAATGTTGTTTTTCCTTTTCCGGTGATTGGCTCTCCGCGAATAGGAACCGAACCCGATACTAAAGTCAACGCCATCGAAGAGCAGTACTAGTCCAACAACGAACAAGGCAAGCAAAGCCCCACTCATACATACGAATCCTATGTTTACAAAGTATTTAATTCTCACCATATGCATTTGGTTCAACAGTCTTTTATCAGTAGATAAAGTAATCATATCTGATGCATGTTTCCCTTTGTGAACTAAATACCTGATCCGCTGCTCCTATCATAACTAGGATTTGGCTTGAGCATCGCTAGTGCCACAAGTCAGTCAAGCTTAGCCATGCTTAGTTGTCCAGTGTTGATTGTTCAGATGATGCACTAGAGATGCGAATGAATCTAGTATGGTAGGATGTTGTGATATGATCAGAGATGGATACTAAACATGCTAAGGCTTGTATGGGAGGCCACGTGGGTTGTGGTTTTGCAGTCCCATACTTTCCACCCTTACGAACTGAGTTCTCGCATCTTGAACCAAGACGAGCGTACAACCACACGGGGGCCTGGAAACCCCATCGACTCACTAACTTGCCTAGTAGATTCCACGAGGAACATAGTTCGGGCTTTCCATTCGACATACGCATATTGGTTGTTCTTAGATGGAGGTGAAGGAAGTGCATTCATACAGATAGGTAAGCATGGCAGGGAATGGGAGATGCCCGACATCCGTAATCTCAAACCCTATTTACATCTCTAGGGACCGACTTCGGGACTCTACCTGTTACGGCGGCATCTCCTTAGTGCGTGACTCATGGTCTCAGCGAAAGAAAGGTAAAGGTCGTGGTCAACCACTCTCTGCCGGCCTTCCAAGGAAGAGGGCTAATAATTTGGCATTAAGAATCAGTTGGTACGTGTGGGTAAAGTTGTGCACCCCTGTAGGGTTATAATCTTTTCGAAAAGCCATGTCCACAGTTATGGACGAATTGGGAACGGATTCTGTGATCATAGAAAACTATAACCGAATGATAAAACTTGGCCAACTAATATGATATTCAGAATACTTCCTCGGGGTTGTTTGAGGGGGTAGTCCAGGAAGAGAGGTTCAGTTGATGATGGTACTTGGTGGATATCGTGGATGGTTCTAAGAGCTAGAGTTGTAGTCTTCTTATCCCCTTTGAAAATGATCTGACTAGACGAGCTTCTATTCCTCCTTGTTTTGAAAACAAAAGATGGCTTTATGCGAAAATAACTCCACTATCCATAAGTCTTGCAGAGTACACCCTATACTCAACCTTGCCTCATTGATGTTTTCTATAGATGAAGCTAATCCAACCGAAGGTGGTTTCTACATCGATGTCGACGAGTAGTCGGGGTTCCCGGGCATCATCCTAGGATCTATGGAAGGGTCGCTACTTCTGTTTAAGGCCTCTTAGGCCCTTTGCTAACTTTCTTGTTTAGAACAACTTGTTTGCTTCCATTTTCTTCTTGTAATGATGGGTTTGTGACCCCTGGCTTGTATGACTGGTTTGTAACTCTCTTAAGAGTTTAACTTATTAACGTATGGTTTGTATGTTCTGTGATGTTACCGATCGTTCCCTGCACGCTTTGGAATTGAGGTTGGGCTTATGTCAGATGAAGATATGGTATTTGTCTAGCCCTGATCCCGGGTCGTGACAGATTTTGGTATCAGAGCAGGATTGCCTGTAGGAAACCCTTCTAGCTGGTCGATGTTGAGTCTAGAGTTTGAGAAAACTATTTGAAAGCTAAAAACTATTTGCAAAACTCTGAATAGGACTCTTTTTAATCCTTATCCAAGGATGTTCTATTGCTAAGTTATCTTACCTCGTTTTCTTTGCAAAGTTTTCACTTCTCGTCTATCATTTCAAACTTTTAGGATATACGGGTTTGGGTTGTTTTTCTTAGTACTCCGTACTCGGTTGCAAGGCTAAGAGTTTCCAAGAAATATATGTGCATCCAAAGCATTGTTTTTCAACCTTGCTAAGGAAGCCTATACTTCGAGTCTTTCTTCCTTCTCGTTTCGTTGGTTTCATATCATGCTTGCATTCCATTGTAATGGTTTGTATCTAAGTTGGTAGCGTATACGTTTCGTATGCTTGTTCTACTGCCATACTAATGCATTGATATAATCTTCATCCACATGTTCACCTCTACCATGATCTTTTTACATGGTTCATGTCATCCTTTGATGTACCCTATTTGGTGAATCTATTCTCATGGCTTCTGTTTTCTCCTCAGGATGTCGTCTGGTACTCGTGGTTCTGTTGGCCGTCGAGGAAACAACAATGCTGAACAGGAACTTCCGCCACCTCCAACAATGGCCAAGGTTCTCAACAACATTGAGACCAACCGTCTGAGGAATGAACGCCTTCTGGAGCATGTGGCGTAGAACACTGAACGTCGTCCTGACGACTATGTCACACTTGGAGATTTCATCCGCTCTTTTCCTCCAATATTCACTCACCCCAAGGAGCCGCTTGATGTTGATGACTGGCTTCGCACAATAGATCGCAAGTTTAGTGCTCTCCGTGTCCGTCCAGATGACCGCGTCAACTTTACCACCTATCAACTAGAACGTGCGGCTGGTGTTTGGTGGGAAGGTTTCCTGAATCTGCAAGCTCAGGGACATGTTGTTACTTGGAAAGAGTTTGTTGCAGCATTTTGTGCCTCTTATATCCCTAAGACCATCATGGATCTCAAAAGGAGGGATTTTCTGGATCTGACTCAGGGGCGCAGGGATATTGAAACATATGGGCGTGATTTTACTCGTCTGGCTCGTTATGCAACCAGGGATGTGACCAACGATGAAGATAAGCAAGAGTTGTTCCGTAAGGGACTTAACCCCGCACTTCGCTATGAGTTGCTGCCTTTCAAGTTCCAGTCTTTCCAAGAACTGCACAATCAGGCTCTTACTTTGGAGCATGGAAGGAAGGATATGGAGGTCTCTCAGAAGCGTGAAGTTGGAAATTCTCGTGCTTCTTCCACTGGTAACAAGAAGCACCGTGTCTTTGTTCCATACAGTGTTGTGCCTCGTGATCTATATGCACCCAAGTCTTGTGGCAATGCTTATCGTCAGCCACAGTCAAATACTGGTGGAGCAAATTATCGTCCTCCTGCTGGTTCTTACACTGGAGTTACCTGCTACTCCTATGGTTAGCCTGGTCACTACTCAAGGGAGTGTCCCCAAAGGGCTGTTAGTCGCAATGATCAACTGGAAAATAAGAATGATAAAGCTCAAGGTGCTGGACGTGGTCGCCTGACCCATGTCACTATTGAGGAAGCTCAGGAAGATCCACGCGTCATTCTGGGTATGCTCCGTGTCAATTTAATTCTAGCAATAGCCTTGTTTGATTCTGGAGCATCGCATACATTCATGTCAAAATAGTTTGCTCAAGAGCATGGGTGTAACATCCCAGCATTAGAGCTTAGAAATAAGCTAAACACATATGTGTGCATTGCATTCATGCATAGAAAATCTGAATAATTTTCGCGCTTTTAAATAAAAACTTGTCAAAGTGATTGAAGCTTCTCTCAACTTGATGGAATTGAAGTAGATCATCAAGTTGACTGCGATAAGTTTCAATATGACCTTTGCTAAAACCTTACTTTTGGGTAAACATGATTTGATCTAAGGGTAGATCAAATGTAATAAAATTAAACCCTAATACATTACTTAATGATATATATTTGCTCATTAGGTGATCATATCATAGTATTCATTATAATCACTCATGAATACCAAGTTAAGGATATAACACAAGTTATAAGAAGGTAACAACTATATCTTAATCTCATTTACTTATACCATGAGTATCATGGAAATACCTAACTTTAACTCTCTAGTTAGAATGAGTAGGAAAGAAACCAAAATCAAGACCATTCACCACATATCCTCCTTTACATATCAATCCTTATGGAATCCTATCTCAATACCTGTTGTTTCTCAATGTTGAGTAATCAACTATTGATTCACCAACTCTTCATCCATCAACTCTTGTCTTTATTATAGCATTCACTTAATACCTATAAATAAATAAGTAAGAAGGGGTAAATAGTAATGCTAGAATTGAATATCATCTATAGGATGGAAGAGTTTGGAGAGAATGAAATCATTATGATAATTGATGGAGTTAACTCACTCCTGAGTGGATAAAAGAGTTATTTGAAATAAAGATATATATGGTAACAAAGAGGATTACAAGGATGAATCCTGAAGATAGATACCAAGAAGTAATCCTATTGGATTAAGGAAGCATAGTCCATTAATAGCATTCCTTTATCCAATAGACATACTAAGAAGATAATACAACTGTAGTGTTGTATTCATGAAATACTTGATTAGCCAACTGGAAACCTAAGCCATAAATGAACAAAGGATTATAATGATCATGTTTAGGTCATTAAGATTGAATGATTATATCATGTATAAGTGACATTGGTGGATAGAACATGATTGAACCCTAGTATAAGATAATGGAGTATTATTAAGGTGGATGACTAAGGAAAGGTATGAGTGGAGTTAGAAGTAACCACTTGTTGGGTTGGAGATTATTATTAGAAGAGTAGTTGATTTAACCAAGTATGGATATGAGAAGGTTAGGAAAAGCTTTAGTGTCAAGCTTATGGATTTACAAGTGGATTTAGAAGCATATAAGATGGATAAGAATATTCTGGTGAAGTAAAGTTCATCATGTTAACACATGATGATGTTTATAAAGAAGTAGTATATCTAGGAAAGGAATTACTTAATTATAAGTCCAGGTTTATGAAGTATGGAAGGTAGGAATTCTTGGTAACACTAAACCCTAAATCTATAATCAGCTTAACATCCATCCCATTTGTTGGACCAATCATTTTGTTTCCACAATGGTTAATAGGAATAATTTCCTACATCAAATCACTTAAGCACATCTTTGTCATTTTCAATCATCATTATCATAGGTGCTAATGAAACTATAGTTATCAATCCTCTCTCATAATTCATTTCAAATAATAAAAAGGTGATATCCATATTGACCACAAATATAAAGACTATATGTTTAGCTATTCATCTTTATTCATATTAAACAAATTCTTTGATTCATCTCTCTAACCATTTATTCCATAGGAGTATGGAATAAGTAGGAATACCATAATTATAAATCACTCTATATTTTACTATGTGATTAAATACATAAAAATAAACCCTATGACTATTACTAAACCTTTTAAAACTTCATTACTCCAAATAAAAGTGAAAATAATGTTATAGTTAATTTTTAAGATCTTAAATAAATCCTAAAGCCCTAAACCCTACTTACTCTATTTAATAAAAAAAATGTCTCTATAATTATAAAGTTAGAAAATATTAAATAAAGTATGCCATCCAAATCCTAAATTCATACCAGAATTTGAAATATATTGTTTATACTACAAGTATTCAGCAAATAAGATTCCAAAAAGAAAAGTTCAAACCAAATATTAAAATACAAATCTGAAAACAAAACAGAAAATGAAAAAGGAATAAAACCAGGAAAAAACAGAGGGAACACCTAATCTGGCCCACGGCCCATTTCCCTCTCTACCTATTCACCGCCCAGCAGCAGCACCCTTCCTCTTCCGCTCCCTTGGCTGTAGACCACGTCGGCCCAACGTCAGCCCGCATACCTTTTTGTTTCTTTTCCTTTTTTCTTCCTCTGGACAGAAAGCATCGTCGGTGAAGGAGCTGGCTGGCAACGCCTCTACCGTCCATCGTGGTCGCCATGATTCGTGCTGAGGCTGCCGACATCGGGAGTGGATAAGAAGGACACACTGATGCTGCACTCCCTCGTCCTTATCTCCATTCCCTTCCTCTTCCTCTCTGTCTCCCCTCAGTAACCAAACCCTAGCTCGTCGGAGATGCTTGTCGCCGCCGCTAGAGATTGCCCCACGACTAGCCGAGCGTACCACGAGCTCTGTCATGGGGTGTAGCAGCTCGAGCAAGAAGGAATCGAGCAGGCGTGCTCTTAATCAACCGCATCGACTCAATCCCCGAAGACCACCATTGCCGGTCATTGTCAATAATCATCGATTTCGTTCCTCCTCGACATAACTGACCCCACTACGAGCATCGTGGTGAGTCTCTGATCCTCCCGAGGCTCTCCAAATTTTTATTCGCTTCCTAGATCGATTGCCCGTCGTATAGCAGCGAGCTCCGCCGCTCGTCATAGTCGCAACTCCGGTGCCGATGACCAATCTTGGGCGGCGCTGCTAGTTTCTTGTTCGCCCTGACGCGCTGATTCGAGCAAGCCCCTGCACGCACAGTGGCTTACCCTCTACTGCCATCCTCGCTGTCGTCTGACGTGTCACCGGCCAGGTGACGTTGTGGTGATGTCACCTTGGCCACGTCATGGTGTTTGACCGAGTTCGTTGACTGGTCCACGCCAGTGTGGCACACCTGTGGGGCCAGTGACCCACCAGTCAGTGGATAGGCTAGATTAGGTTCAGTACAAAAAGTATTACTCGTTCAGAAAGATAAATAAGAAAATATAAATTCAATTATAAACATTCCAAAAATTGAATTAAGTAATTGAATCTTGTTAAATCAATAACTTATGTTTTGTAATTCAGAAAAATATGTTTAATATATGAAAATTTTCAGAAAAATCAAATCTACAACTTAAAACTAATATCAAATATTATTATGATAATTATTTAAATAAATATTATTTAATAAAGGTTTTATAAGTAATAAAATTTAGATAATTCATATTTAAATATTGATAAATACTAAAAGTATAAATAAAACACCAAAAATCTTAGAAAAATAAAAGCAATACTTTAATCTATACTCATACATTATTATTTCACTTAATTAAATATTTATTATTTATTAAGTATTTTTAAAGTAATAAACCTTATTAAAATCATATCTTATTATTTATAAAGCACAAAAATAAATGTAATATACCAAAGTGATCACGAAAATAATACCTACATGTTAAAAATGTGTTATTCCACTTTTGAGTTAAATAAAAAGTTAAACACTTTCGTAACTTGAATTTAAACTTATTTCTTCACTTAATAATTCCTAAAATGACAAATAAATTTTTTTAATATTTCCTAAATTAACCAAATAAATATAATAAATAGTATTAATCTTAAATACTAATATTATGAAGTCAAAATGATTTAACACTATTTAAATACAATTTTATTAAATTATCTTTCAACCATAAGTATAAATTATTTTATAAGAGAGTCCTTATCTAATATAATATCTACAAGAATAATGGTAATGAGATCAAACCCATTCTTTACTTTAACCTCAAGTTTATAAACAAATCAAAACACTATAAGTGAGTTCATAAGTAATAAATAATATTGTTTACTTATTCATAACCCTTAACCACACCCTTATGGGGAGATAAATCCCTTTATACCATTATAATGTAAAGAAATCACTACTCCAATAGAAGTAATGCCATTCTTAAGTAACTCTAAGGAAACAATATAAAGTGAACAAGATACAAGTATCATAAGTAATACACCCTAAGTCTATCTACATTCTTAAAGTTACTTATAGTTACCAAGCTTTAAGTATAATGCTAAAGACTTTATTATATGCTTTATAGTTAACTTTGGTCTGTTATAATTAAGTTATAAAGCATCTTAATACCAAACCAAGACAATTAAAAACCAAGATAGGTAAGTCTCAATACTATTAATTTCATTATTCCAAAAAGGCAATTCTTTCTGACTTAAAGACTATAACTAGAAATAACACCTCATAAGGTTAACTTAAAAGCTTAAATGCTTCTGCTTAGTTGAGTAAGATTTCCTTCAAAAGTTATTCGTCTTGCCACTTCAATCAAGATATGACAATTAATAGTAAAAACCTTACTTTATACTTTACTTGTATAATAAGATTGTTAATACTTAAATTCTTTATAGGTGACATTACTTGTAAAGTAAAACTTGAAGATAAACAATTAAGATGTAAGCAACTTTGAGTAGAATTCCATACTGTGTAATTTTTTTGTTGTATAAATACATGTTGTTTTCCACACACTCACAAGCCTTAATAAGAAGCACATGTATGAAACTTAATCTAAAAGGGCAACACATTCCAAGGAAACCCTTTCCAGTATCCAAACCCTAGAACAACATTATTCTCGAGATTCGCGTTTATCAACTTGCATTACATTACTTATGCATAAAAGCATCCTGCTTCTTTAAACATTAGTCCTTACCAGACCAATGATGCAGATTTCCGCTATTGGATCTTATATTGTCTTGAAGACCGCGAGTGCATAATCTTGCAATCACAAAAGGCAAGTTCACACTTGCTCATGTCCTTTGATTATTTTCTGTAAAGTATTTTACAAATCCAGTGTTGTCATCACCTGCATTTGAAAAAGGACAGAAAACACTATTTTCATAATAATGTGATTATAGGTTATTTACCAAGAGGTCATAACCTACTATAAGAGTTCCGGTGGTAAAGGAAAATATTATCTAGGACTTAACAACCAATGTCGCCAGTGATTCTTGCGCCCTATATTACGCGTTGACCATGAGATTTGGAATGGGACGAAGAAGTCAGCTGTATCTTTCCCTCTCGCATGGAGCTGGATGTGCGGGTCGTGGCTGTTATCACTCGTAGCGTGCATATTATTTATGGTAATTCGTAGAGGATATGCAGCATATGGGTGGGATCCCTCAACATCCCACGATAGTTCTGGGATCTGAATGGTCTGTACTTCCATTGCTGTAATTCAATAGGTGGGCTGGCGTACACCAAGGAGACATGCGGGGTCGCGGAGAAGGCAGTGATTGGCTTGGGTCTTTGTCTGCGCCTCACACCAAGGAAGTGTGAACGGGTTCGCGGCCCGGATGTGCAACAAAAGCTAAGATCGGCCCGGATGTGCAACAAAAGCTAAGATCTCTCATGGGTAAAGTGACGCACCTCTGCAGAGTGTAAGAACTGTAACTTGTTACTCCCTGTTTCGGGAAGGAGCTGCGAACGCGGCGGGAAAGGAACCCCATGAAGGTTCTGGTAAACCGGTGAAGGCTGACGGACATAGCTTCTCAGAATAAAAGCAACCTTTGAAGAAATGTTTATGAAAACTTGCATTGCCTACGACCTACGGTCTGTGGCTGTAGATATAGTGCATCAAACACTCATTTTCTAGTGAACTTGCTGAGTACGCTCGTACTCAAAGTATCTTCTTAACCCTTGCTAGGTTCTAAAGCCAGTACAGACGATGTCTACATCAATTTATGCTCCAGTAATCATTATCATAAGCTAAAGCTCTTTAAGGAAGTCAAGAAAGTCAACATATACATCAACTCAAGTGAAGACAAAGTTGCTGATTAGATAAGAATAGAATTTCTAACCATAGAACCTACTTCTGTAGAGTATTGCAATAGCAGCAATGCAAGACAGTAGTTCAGCTACTAGTTTTATAAGTATGGTAGTTATGAGTTATTTATTCTTGATTCTTCTTCGTGAGAAGTTTCTTTCTCTCTCTTTAACCTAGAGTGTACTATGGATCTTGTGTAAAGAGTTGAGTTGTAACCTATAGTCATGTCTTGGACCTGCTATGTTTCTGTTGTACTACTCTGAGGGATGTAATACTAGTGAACGGTGTTTCATTGGTGTTATGTTAACGACTATAGTGTACTACATCATGAAGTGGTATGCTGGGTCACCGCAGTTGGTATCAGAGCATATGCTTTGACCTTAGGATTAAAACCCTTCTAGGAAGATCTATAGGTTGGATAGTGACTATAGGATCCATCTTATCTAAACCTAATGATCTTATGACTTATGATGAGTATCTACTTGAGGATAACCTTGTGACACCTAAGTCATATGTTTAAGTCATTCTTTCTTAGGAGTAATTATTTATCTTTTCTCAAGTATAGTACTCATTAGTGTGTTCCGAAGGAGACATAACCCACCAAGATATTGTAGGAAAGTCAATTGGTCAAAGTAGATTGGGATCAAGTTTAAGCCATCAATTAAAGTAGTCTTAACGGTGTAGCCTAATCCTAGAATTTAAGTAAGAACAGTAAAATCCTAGTGTCAGTTGATAACCAAAGACAACCTGATGAATATCATTAGGATAAATGTGGATATAAAGTGTAGTAATAATGTGGGATTCACTTGAGAATTCTACGTGATGAAGTGAAATTATGTTAGGATTTAACGATGGAGTAATGTGAAACAAAGTCATCATGGTTAGATTAGCTCTTGAATCAAGTAATTAGGTAAAACATAACAAGATCATGGTGAGATTAGCTCCGAAACCATGATGAGAGTGTAAATATGACAAGAAATTAGTAAATTATCCTGAAATATAAGTATGAAAATACCGTGGTAGAGCTATGATAGAAATCATAGGTGCTAAAAATTTCTAATAATGTATGGTTTAAGTTAGCAAATAGAATCTGATTAGTCATATGGAGTAATCATGTGAGGATAGTTTATTAAATAAAGGAAGGATGGTTATAGCTAGTCATTCCAAAGGTGAGACAAAAGGTTAGTTAAAACCAAATTGAGACACTTTGCTTAAGATTATTCTATTGCAATTGAGCAATTTTGGGTAAAGGTTGAGACAAAGAATAGTTTGACTTTATGTGCTAAGTATCTCAATGTAAACCTATATGAGGAGGTGTCATATACTACACAACTAAGCCTAAATTCTAGAGATATTATACTCAACTACTATATTCTGGGCTTAGAATATTGTGTGTTATATGTACCACATTTGGATTTATTTGTTTTTCTTGGATCTTCTTGATTGACTAGATCTGTACATGAAGTTTGACTTGGTGTGCAAATGCATGTTGCAACATCCAGTTATTACTTGATGTTATAGACCTAGATAGGAATGGGAATTCGTGTAAGGGAGTGACGAGTTCCAAAGACCAAGATGAAGATTTACATAAAGAATGAAGCCAAGTGTAAGGTGTATCAAAACAAGTTGAAGGTTGAATCAAGTTTGATAATTGCTAAATAGCAATAAGAAGGAAGATTAGAATAGAAAATATATGGAGCAACAAGAAGTGATAAATTTAAATTCACCCCAAAGCAGGTAAGTTGCTAAGAAGTTAATAAAGTAACTTGTACCAAGTTCATGGTAGTATCATGAATAAGTGCAAAGAAGAAGTTTTGGAACCAAAATGGTATTCAAGCTCTGACAATTCAGAGAGAATGCTAGAAGTAGGTCGGAAACCATAGGGTAATAAATCCACCCTAGGATGGTTCGCAGCTGGTAATTATTCGCAGCTGATATTTGATCCATAGCTAGTAATTGATCCACAGTTGGTATCTTGTTCGCAGCCGATGTTGGTTGACATAGTTAACCAGATCATCTTAAAAGTTGCATAAAGAGCATAAAATTTGGCCTAAGATAAGTAGGACACAGAGGAGTATAAAAATTGAAAGCGACCGTCTTTCGAGACTCTTCATGAAGTTAGGTTCATCAAAGCAAAAATATCTGAATATGTAAGTAAGAAAAATAATGCTGAAAGATTCACTTCGGAGATCCGCAATTCTGTGGATACACCGTACAATCTTTCATAAGAACAAATTAGGTAAAGTATAAGCTAGACAAAACTCTACATTCTAATTATAAAGCCAATAAATACTAAATGGGCATTTTGAAGACTATTAGTAAACCCTAAGGGGGAGAGTAAACATTATAAATGAAAGTTGAAGAAGTACTATAGGTAATAATGAAAACATTATCTAAAGCTTGCTAAGACAAGAGCCGAGGAGTGATAAAATAGATTAATCTTAATAGACTAAGTCTAGAGGAAACAACTCTTAAGTGATCCTTAAGAGGTAACATAGAACATCCAATTTGCGTAGAGAAATAAGAAATTCAAATGGGTTTGGACTAAATGTGTTCAAAACCAATATTTGGAAGTATTACCAGTACAACTCATACAATGACAAATCAAAGACTAGTCTTTTGACCATACTATTGATTAATAAACTATAAAACCTGTTTTAGTGAGACTTCCTAGACCTTACATAATATAGTAGGGAAGTTCGATGATCAAGCAAAGAAGTTGGATTAGGATACCTAATTAAGAATAATAAACTAAAGAAGAGACCCCAATTTAAGAAGTTCATAATAAGGACAAATCCCTAAGGGAGTAAAGTAAAAAGGAATTTGGAGTATTGGAGACACTAAGTTAAAGATTGTTGAGCATGATGAGGATTCAAGGAAAATATTTGGATATGGGATATTACAATTATTCCCATTGAGGTTACCATGGAGTTGAGACCT
This sequence comes from Avena sativa, assembly GCA_916181665.1. NCBI lineage: Eukaryota > Viridiplantae > Streptophyta > Magnoliopsida > Poales > Poaceae > Avena > Avena sativa. The sequence goes on along the minus strand of OV702283.1, from coordinate 127,171,167 downwards.
ATCGTAATCATTGCAAGACAATTCCTTACTCTGAAATGTGAGAGTATGCGAACTTCGTCCCAACATTAGAGCTTAGAAATAAGCTGAACACATATGTGTGCATTGCATTCATGCATTGAAAATCTGAATAATTTTCGCGCTTTTAAATAAAAACTTGTCAAAGTGATTAAAGCTTCTCTCAACTTGATGGAATTGAAGTAGATCATCAAGTTGACTGCGATAAGTTTCAATATGACCTTTGCTAAAACCTTACTTTTGGGTAAACATGATTTGATCTAAGGGTAGATCAAATGTAAAAAAATTAAACCCTAATACATTACTTAATGATATATATTTGGTCATTAGGTGATCATATCATAGTATTCATTATAATCACTCATGAATACCAAGTTAAGGATATAACACAAGTTATACGAAGGTAACAACTATATCTTAATCTCATTTACTTATACCATGAGTATCATGGAAATACCTAACTTTAACTCTCTAGTGAGAATGAGTAGGAAAGAAACCAAAGTCAAGACCATTCACCACATTTCCTCCTTTCCATATCAATCCTTATGGAATCCTATCTGAATACCTGTTGTTTATCAATGTTGAGTAATCAACTATTGATTCACCAACTCTTCATCCATCAACTCTTGTCTGTATTATAGCATTCACTTAATACCTATAAATAAATAAGTAAGAAGGGGTAAATAGTAATGCTAGAATTGAATATCATCTATAGGATGGAAGAGTTTGGAGAGAATGAAATCATTATGATAATTGATGGAGTTAACTCACTCCTGAGTGGATAGAAGAGTTATTCGAAATAAAGATATATATGGTAACAAAGAGGATTACAAGGATGAATCCTGAAGATAGATACCAAGAAGTAATCCTATTGGATTAAGGAAGCATAGTCCATGAATAGCATTCCTTTATCCAATAGACATACTAAGATAATACAATTGTAGTGTTGTATTGATGAAAGACTTGATTAGCCATCTGGAAACCTAAGCCATAAATGATCAAAGGATTATAATTGTAACATCCCAAAAATACTAAACTTAAATCATCAAACTCTAATCATCAAAATTAGGGTTAACAAAAACTTTTCTAAATAAAATTATGAAAGCATGCATGAGTGTATGCATTTAATTTGAAATTCTTTTGAACCAACTTGTTTGTGTGTTTCTTTGCTTGTAAATTATTTCTTAGGTTAAATAAACATCATCTAAACATTTCCCAAAGACAAGTAAAGCTAAAAAATAAAAATAAAGGAATGGTCATTTTGACCAATTTAACTCCCAAGCCTACTTTGGCTGTCTCAAACTTTCAGAACCTAACAGAAACTTTTCTGGATCTTTGCACCCCTTGATTGTACTCATAACAAATTATCAAGGCCCACTTTGTGATCATCGAGAAACTTTCAAATGCATAGTTTAAATGACAATTCAAAATTGAATCTTTATCATATGGGAAGATCCCACTTTTTCAAAAACCACTCAAACAAGCTCAACTTTCAAAACCCAAGAATCTGCAGACTCACCAGCACCAATCTAGCACACCCACCAAAAATCTTTTCAAAATTCAAAACTTGAATTCATGCGGCCATTTCATCAAACACTTGGCAGACACAAATCAAACAAAATCAAAACACTATTGCGAGCAGTGATTCTTGCCTAACTGGTTCCCTATATAGCTCACAACCAGCTCAGTAGATCATCTAGCAAGATGAACCAAGCACTAGCACCACTGTGAGCTTGGCATTGCCATCAATGGTGAGCAGGCCGAATGCATCCTTGTCACCCCCATGTCGACAGCAGGCTAGGAGGAGAAACAAGCCTAGCCAGCATGTCTGGGAGCAAGCCAACACTCCACCGCCACTCCCTGTCCACCTCTCGAACCCTGCCAGCCACTAGACCACGCGCACGGACCATGCCAACCTCTCCAGCAACCATGCCGCGAGCACGCCCCGTGCGCCACGCGCGGCCAACGCCCATAGACCGCGCACCGCCCTCGCCGCATGCATACGTGATCACCACCATCGTCAACTTCGTCATTCGACCGCCTCGCCGACCCTCGCCAGCACCCCGGTGAGCCCCCAGCACCCCCCACTGGCCGCGCTAGGTTTCTGTCTCGCCGGCGTTGCCCAACGTCGACGATGACTTCCAGCCATTGGATTAGAACCAGATCGAACATCCCACGTTGCTCCGTACCGTTTCACACCCCCCTGTCTCACTGACGAGTGCGGACGGCCACTTAAACAGCCCGCGGAAGCGCTGCACTTAGCAGGTCGGCCCAGTATCGTTTCCCGCGCAGCCCAGTTATTTGAATTAAACCTTTTCCATTTTATTTCAAACACACTTCTGTACCCAGTTTCAAAAATCAACCCAGGTCGATTCAGTGCACCAAATTGAATGAAACCAATTTTGTTGGAAAGGTCTGGGAATGCTGAATCCAAGCCCGTTGGATTCAAGTCATTTGGATCTATAGATCACCCATGGTAAAAATAACAAGGCAGCAGCTTTTCTACAATCAAACATTTTTCAAATTTAAACCATATTAGCTTTTGAGTTAATTCAAACTCTCAAAAATCACATTTAACCATACCTTTCAGAATATATAAAAATATATAGGTTTACTTACAGACAGAATGTTCAAGTAATAAAAGAATGCCCCATAGGCATTTCTAGCCACTTTAATTAATTAAAATAAAAGGGTAAAACCTTATTAAATTGTGACACCACTTTAAATCACATTCCCATGGACTAAAATATGTGGTGATGACATGTGTCAACATGATCCCATGTTTTGGTTTGGAGAATATTAAATCTTAAGTAGTTTTTCAATGAGTAGAAATTACTTTTCTAAAAATAAAAGGAATTAAACCAAACTTTAATCTTGTAATATTAGTGATGACATTAGATCATCTATAGGACCCTTTTGTGTGATGATTGCAAGTAGTTAAGTATTGTTTGGTGATTGTGTACATCGTATGTATTTATAGACGCTAGTACCGACCAAGGATACGAGGAGAAAGGAGGATTCTACGAAGAAGAAGCCGAGGAGAACTTCAACCACTGCTCTGCTCAAGGCAAGCTATTAACCTTGCAAGCTAACACTTGCAATTTAGCAAGCTTATACTGATATTGTGCAAGCCAATACCTGCTTGTTACCATGTCAACTATATGCCTTAAAGCATATATGATCACAACCACTTGATAAACCAATCCTAGTTTTACTTACAAGCTTCTTACTTTATTTCTTTATCAAAGCTCTTACTTAGAGTTTACTTAAGAGAATGGTAGATACTATAAAGATATGTGAAGGTTGCATAAAGAGCATAAAATTTGGCCTAAGCTAGATAATCTTGATGTCATCCTAAGGCATGAGATTGAACTTAGTTAGAACTCCACTAGTTTACCACCCCTCATTAGTGCTTACCCCCACTTGTAGATGCTTGTGCTAAGCATAAAACATGATCAAATTTAGATGGGAATACTTGGCGAAAATGGTTATGAAAACCTTAGAATGATGGATCATTCTACAGAGATGTTTTGACATGTGTTTCCAAACAACTGATGATTTTGGTGATGAAAATGATGAGGCATGAGCCTTAGCCCTTTATAAAACTGATGGTTGTCTGGATGTGATAACACTCCAATTTTATTGTACAACCACAATACCCGAAGAATGGGTAGGGCTTGACTGGAAACTTATATACCTTAGTATTAGTTCCCTCACGGCCAAGGTCTGAGCTGAGGCTACCTTGTGAAGATTGTCCACCTGTGCAGTACCCAAGATGACAGTTGGTCATGGTTGGGAGGCCAAACTCACAGGAGAGGTGCTTATACTAGGGCGTGTAATTGAAAGGTTAGGATTGATTATCCGCATACTAAGTATGGTGAATTCAGGATTTGTTCCTGACGGATGTATCGAATGTTGTGGTAAAAGTGTACAATCTCTGCAGAGTGTCAAACTATTCGAATAGCCGCGTCCGCGGCTATGGACAGTTGGAGTGGCCATACTGTTCCCCCGTCATACTTTTCAAAAATGACTTGTGAAATGAATTGAGACTTTGACTTGACCACAACAGGGTTGTGATATGAAATACAAGTTCCCACTTAGGTGTTATAAAACTTCAACTAGCATTCTTTGCTTCTGAACTTAGTAGAGGTAAATCTGGCTTTTTGCAAAACAACCCTAGCGCTTAGTGTCCTACTACAAAAACCCCTTTAACTGTTAGTATTAGTTTGCGACTACTTAAAGCGTACTCATGGCTTTATCCCTGGCTATTCCCATGGCCAGACTATGAAGAGGAGTATCTGGAGGATGGACCCCAGGAAGGTTACGACAACTAGGATCATCTCCCATCGTCAGCATTGCCTGTGACCCCGAAGATGGAGCTTCGCCTACGCTATCGTTATTATTACGTATTTCGCTGCTTGATGTTGTATTAAGAACTGGATCATGAGATCCCTATTTGTGTAAGAACTTATGTACGGTTTGTAATGGATGATGTACTATGGTATCCAATTCTGTTATGTCTCGAAAAAATGGTAATCCTGGGATTGTGATGTATGGCATAACAGGCATCTAGGATTAAAAATCCGGGTGTTGACAAGTTGGTATCAGAGCCATCCTGACCATAGGAGACCCTAGTTAGACTGGACGTTTGAATCAAAAACTTAGTTTCAAAACCAAAGAAAACCAATATTTACAAAAACTTATTCTCATTCTTATCCCTTTGATTCTTTCATGAAAATTCGTGTTCCTCAAAAACTCTTGCAAAATACATAAAATTTTGACACACTTGATCACTCTACTAACTTACTCATCCTATATTATTATAGATGGACGTGAAGTACATCAAGTTTTATCAGTTGGGGAATGGAGGAGACCTTATCTTTGAGAGGGATTTGGACCAGCTTTCGGAACTTCTGGAGCGTCCGCACCCCGAGTTCTTCCGAGCTCAGCTCAATGATCAAGGAGGAGAAGATCTGCAGTGGCTAATTGTTGCAAGTCTCCGAGGAAAGATTGAACCTCCCACTACGGAAGGAATTCAGTTCACCTTAAGAGAGAACAACTGGTTCGATGGACTTGCTAGGGCCATGCAGGAAGCTTTTTCCCGTCTATGTGGGTAGAGCATCAATCAGATCAAGGGTACTCGCTTTGAGTTTTGCCCGAGGCGTGATGCAAATGGACAACCACTGGAAGCCCCATATCACCCTGAGCTAAAGACTCAATTGGACCACCTTAGCTTCATGATGTACGATCGTCAGCAGGAGTTGGAAAACTGCCATGACTACTGCAACCACAAGTCTGCCATCATAAAGACGAAGGATCAGACCATCGCCATGTTAGCAAAGGATCGCAAGTCTCGCCGCCGTCAGCTCAACAAGAAGGAGCGCATTATTGCCCGTCTTCGCCACCGCATCTCATTTCTGGAGGAGACCATCCACGAGAGAGACATGCAGTTGGAGGAAAGGGAGAATGCCGGAGAAGATCTTCGTGGAGACCCCTACTCCTATCTCAGCGATGATGATGATTTTCTGGAGGATCAGGCTATGGACTTCTTCACCGATGAAGATGATTTCGCCTTCATCGATGATGATGAGGATGATGAAGCCACAGATTCCGAGGAGTAGTATCACTTGAGCACTAGCATAGTCAGTAGTATTCGGTCCCACTATATCGTAGTTTCCAGAATGGTTCTTAAAACCATCTGCTTTTCTTTGTTGTGGTGTGTGTTGTATCGTGTGCTATAAATGAATGAATGAAAAAGAAAGTTGCTAGAAAATCTGAGTCAAACTTTAAAAACTTTTCAAAGACCCAAAACCTTAGAAATTTCCCTCTTTTCTCATGATCTATCTCAATCTTCAGATGCCACGTGGAGGAAGTGGTTCATCCCCGGACCCGATGTTGCAGATTCTGCAAATGTTGACTTCTGACCGCGAAGCTGAAAGAGCGGAACGTCAAGCCAACCTAGCCACCCTGAAACAGATAGCCCAGCTTGCCCACAACAACCAAGGCCACGGAAATCAGGACAACCATGGATCTAAGCTCAAGAATTTCCAGAATACCAACCCACCTGTTTTCACTAAGTCGGAAGAACCCCTAGAGGCTGATGATTGGCTGCAAACCATGGAAAATAACCTAGAAGTCGCTAGGGTGGAAGCCAACGAGAAAGTGCTGTTCGCCACCCACTATCTAGCCGGAGATGCCAGGGCATGGTGGAACAGTGTTCGCGCAATGACCGGAGGCCAGTTGATGACCTGGGAGCAATTCAAGGTCAAGTTTAGCAGAACCCATGTGCCACCAGGTTTGATCAAGAGAATGAGAGACGAGTTCAAAGAGCTGAAGCAAGGAAGGATGACTGTAGTGGAATACCGTGACAAATTCTTGTCATTAGCTAGGTATGCCCCGGATGAGATCGACACTGAAGCCAAGAAGAAAGAAAGATTCCTGAATGGTCTGCACGACGAGATGTAGACGATATTAGTCAATATCCCCTTTGCTGATATTGAAGCCCTTGTCGACTAAGCTATCCAGATGGAAGGAAAGATCAACCAAGTCAATGAGAACCGCAAGCATCGCATGATGCATCAACCAGGAACCCATGAGACCCAAAAGTATCGCCCTAACCCATCTCCAGGATTTCCCCAAGAACCAACAGACCCCCGATGAACCGTCCGACCTATCCCAACCGTGGAAACCCTAGGCCCGGAGGAAATCACAACAACCCCGGCAACTCTAGCAATTTCAACCGTGCCCCACCCAAGTTCAACACCAACAATGCTACCGCCAACACCAACACTGCCCCGAGGACTGGAAGCAATGTTGTGCCTGTAGCAGCAAAGGACAAGTCGCAAGTGACTTGTTATGACTGTCGAAATAAAGGCCATTATTCCAACGAGTGCCCCAACAAGAAGAATGTCGCAGCTCCCAATGCCAACGCCCCAGCTCAGCAGCAGCGTCGTGTTCAGCCAGGAAGGAGATTTGCCCCAGGGAATTCACTCAACCGCAACGGCCGTCTTTTTCTCATGCATGCTGAAGAAGCTCAGGAAGCGCCAGACGTCGTGCTGGGTATGTTTTCTGTTAATTCAGTACTTGCACGAGTGTTGTTTGATTCTGGTGCATCGCATTCATTTGTTACCGAAGAATTTGCATGCACTAGTAACCAACCAAACTGAAGCATGTTATGATCGTTCAAATTCCCGGATCAACCACCAAGGCTAGGCAAATTTGCAAAGCCGTCCCTATCCGAATCCATGGCATAGATTTTTATGCAAATCTGATAGTACTCGGAACTAAAGGTTTGGAAGTAGTACTAGGAATGGATTGGATGTCCAAACATAAAGGATTATTTGACTGTGCTAAGAAAGCCATAACCATGACCAGTACAGCCGGAATATGAGTCGAGCATATATCTGAAACCTTACCTCGTCAATTCAAATGCAACAAGAGTATAGCCCAACCTACCATTGACCAAGTCCGGATAGTCTGTGAATACCCCGATGTATTTCTAGATGTTTTGCCCGGTATGCCCCCAGATAGGGATATCGAGTTTATCATCGAACTAATTCCTGGAACCGGACCCATAGCCCAGAGACCCTATAGTATGAACTCGTCAGAGCTCGCAGAGCTGAAGAAGCAACTGGATGCCATGCTGGAAATAGGATTGATTCAACCAAGTGCGTCACCTTGGAGATCACCTGTCTTGTTTGTGGACAAGAAGGATGGAGGTAACCGTTTGTGTACGGATTATCGGAAATTGAATGATGTCACCATCAATAACAAGTACCCCTTGCCCAAGATAGAAGATTTGTTTGATCAGTTGACCGGTGCCAAAGTGTTTTCTAAGATTGATCTTAGGACTGGCTATCATCAACTCAAAATTCGTGCGGAGGATATTCCAAAGACTGCCTTTACCACCAGATATGGATTGTATGAGTATACAGTCATGTCTTTTGGATTAACCAATGCCCCCGCTTATTTCATGAATCTCATGAATAAGATTTTTATGGACTTCCTGGATAAGTTTGTCGTTGTTTTCATCGATGACATTCTGATTTATTCCAAATCAGAATAAGAACATGAGCTACACTTGAGGACCATTCTTTGAACCCTTAGAGAGCATCAGCTATATGCAAAGTTTAGAAAATGTGAATTCTGGTTACAGGAGGTAGGATTCCTCGGTCACATTGTATCAGCCGGAGGAATTGTCGTTGACCCTGCCAAAGTGAAAGATGTAGAAGATTGGCAAGCCCCAACCACTCAAACCCAAGTTTGTGCATTTCTCGGATTGGTGGGATATTACCGCAAATTCGTAGAAGGATTCTCGAGTATCGCCAGAACTATGACCCAATTTCTGAAGAAGGACAAGAAGTTTGAATGGACAGACAAGTGTGAAGCGAGTTTTCAAGAACTCAAGAGAAGATTAATTTCAGCCCCAATCTTGATCATGCCGGATATCACGAAGCCCTTCGATGTGTATTGTGACGCATCCAAGATTGGTCTCGAATGTGTGCTAATGCAATAAGGCAAAGTTATATCTTATCTATCTCGACAACTGAAGCAACATGAGCAAAACTACCCAACCCATGACCTCGAACTCACAGCCGTAGTTCTAGCCCTGAAGACATGGAGGCATTACCTAATGGGAAACCGTTGTGAGATCTATTCGGATCACAAGAGCCTAAAGTATATATTCACTCAGAAGGAGCTGAATATGAGGCGGAGAAGATGGATTGATCTAATCAAGGATTACAACCTGGACATTCACTATCACCCTGGTAAAGCCAATGTGGTAGCAGATGCCCTTAGCAGATTGCCGTGCCGCTTGAACTCCATGATTTTGAAGGAGCAACCAAGTTTGCACAAAGAGATGGAAGATTTTTGAATGGAATTAGTAAGTGAAGGATTTTTGGCTAGCATAGAACTCCAGCCCACTTTGATCAGTCAGATTAAAGAGGCGTAGAAAGGAAATGCTATTATCGATGGAATCAAGCGTCGTATCGGTACAGACAAAGTACCCGGATTTACCGAGGACAAAGGAGTTTTGTGGTACAAAGGACGCCTTTGTGTACCAGCAGATTCTGAGTTGAAAGAAGTTATTCTGAAGGAGGCTCATGATACTCTTTATTCTATCCATCCCAGAGGAACTAAGATGTTTCAAGATTTAAAAGATCAATTTTGGTGGCATAAGATGAAGAGAGAAATCGGAAGATATATCGCCAAGTGTGATATATGTCAGCGAGTCAAGGCAGGACATCAAAGACCCGCTGGATTGTTGCAACCCTTGTAGATTCCGGAATGGAAATGGGATTCTGTTGGAATGGACTTTATCACTGGACTGCCGACTTCTAGTAGGGGAAATGACTCTATCTGGGTCATAGTGGACAGATTGTCCAAAGTCGCCCATTTCTTGCCCGTCAAGACCACCTATCAGAGTTCGAAGCTAGCAGAGTTATACATCGCTAGAATAGTTAGTTTGCATGGAGTCCCCAAAAACATCGTATCGGATCGAGGAACTCAGTTTACCTCGAGATTCTGGAAGAAAGTCCAAGAAGGTTTAGGAACCCGTCTAGATTTCAGCACTGCGTACCACCCTCAGACCGATGGACAAACGGAGCGAGTAAATCAAATACTCGAAGATATGCTGAGAGCATGTGTGTTAGAATATGGATCCAAGTGGGAAGACTGTCTGCCGTTTGCAGAATTTTCTTACAACAACAGTTATCAAGCTAGTTTGCAAATGGCCCCATTTGAATTCATGTACGGAAGGAAGTGTCGCACCCCTTTGAACTGGTCGGAAGTAGGAGAGAGTCAGATTTTCGGACCCAGCATCCTACGAGAAGAAGAAGAGAAGGTTCACAAGATTCGTCAGCACCTCAAGACCGCCCAGTCCAGACAAAATAGTTACGCCGACAAGAGACGTCGAGACCTCGCCATCAACATTGGAGACTTTGTTTATCTGAAAGTGTCGCCATTGAAGGGAATGCAGCGTTTCCAACTCAAGGGAAAGTTAGCCCCTAGATATATCGGACCTTTCAAGATTCTGAACCGTCGAGGAGAAGTATAGTATCAATTGGAACTAACCGAAGAGATGTCAGCCATGCACAATGTGTTCCATATCTCGTTACTTCGCAAGTGTCCCGAAGTCCCCGAGAAGACCGAAGTGTTCAAAAATATCGATCACCGGACCATAGAGATCAACGATGACCTAACCTATCCCGAAGTACCCATCCGTATTTTGGAAGAAGCTTTCTGAACTACCCGAACCCGAAGCATCAAGTTTCTCAAGATTCATTGGAGCAACCACACAGAAGAGGAAGCTACCTGGGAGCGCGAAGATTATATCAGGACGGAGTTTCCCGATCTCTTCAAATCCTAGGTAATCTTTTCGTCCTTTTTCAAATCTCGGGACGAGATTTTGTTTAAGGGGGGAAGGTTGTAGCATCCCAAAAATACTAAACTTAAATCATCAAACTCTAATCATCAAAATTAGGGTTAACAAAAACTTTTCTAAATAAAATTATGAAAGCATGCATGAGTGTATGCATTTAATTTTAAATTCTTTTGAACCAACTTGTTTGTGTGTTTCTTTGCTTGTAAAATGTTTCTTAGGTGAAATAAACATCATCTAAACATTTCCCACACTTTTCCCAAAGACAAGTAAAGCAAAACAAATAAAATAAAGGAATGGTCATTTTGACCAATTTAACTCCCAAGCCTACTTTGGCTGTCTCAAACTTTCAGAACCTAACAGAAACTTTTCTGGATCTTTGCACCCCTTGATTGTACTCATAACAAAGTATCAAGGCCCACTTTGTGATCATCGAGAAACTTTCAATTGCATAGTTTAAATGACAATTCAAAATTGAATCTTTATCATATGGGAAGATCCCACTTTTTCAAAAAACCACTCAAACAAGCTCAACTTTCAAAACCCAAGCATCTGCAGACTCACCAGCACCAATCTAGCACACCCACCAAAAATCTTTTCAAAATTCAAAACTTGAATTCATGCGGCCATTTCATCAAACACTTGGCAGACACAAATCAAACAAAATCAAAACACTATTGTGAGCAGTGATTCTTGCCTAACTGGTTCCCTATCTAGCTCACAACCAGCTCAGTAGATCATCTAGCAAGATTAACCAAGCACTAGCACCACTGTGAGCTTGGCATTGTCATCAATGGTGAGCAGGCCGAATGCATCCTTGTCACCCCCATGTCGACAGCAAGCTAGGAGGAGAAACAAGCCTAGCCAGCATGTCTGGGAGCAAGCCAACACTCCACCGCCACTCCCTGTCCACCGCTCGAACCCTGCTAGCCACTGGACCACGCGCACGGACCATGCCAACCTCGCCAGCAACCATGCCGAGAGCACGCCCCATGCGCCACGCTCGACCAACGCCCACAGACCGCGCACCGCCCTCGCCGCGTGCATACGTGATCACCACCGTCCCAGCAACCCCGCAGACACGCTCGTTCGCCGCCGCGCGGACCACGCGCGCTGTGCGCCATTAAATTCTCCGCCGGGCACGCGCAGAGCACCGTCGTGTTCCGACCAAACCGCACCGCCCCACGTCTCGCCACCGTATCGTTGAGCATCGCCAGGGAACACCGCACCGTCCCCTACCTTCGCCCATGCCAATAGCCGTCTGTACCATCGCCCCCGACGAGCTCACCGTGCGCCCCGTCGGTCCCCTCGCTCGACTATAAATAGAGGCCACCCCAGCCGAATTGATCACACCATTCTACTCCGCTCTCATCACTGATCGTGCCACACCGTTCCCGAAGCAAGGCGAGCAACACTTCGTCGGAATTTCACCGGAGCCCGCCGCCTCTGGAGAAGAAAGGAGCCAGCGATTGGAGCCGCCCCAGGAGGAGCCACCGGTACCAGGAGATTCACCGTCATCGACTTCGTCATTCGCCCGCCTCGCCGACCCTCACCTGCACCCCGGTGAGCCCCCAGCACCCCCCACTGGCCGCGCTAGGTTTCTGTCTCGCCAGCGTTGCCCAACGTCGATGATGACTCCCAGCCGTTGGATTAGAACCAGATCGAACGTCCCACATTGCCCCGTACCGTGTCGCACCCCCCTGTCTCACTGAAGAGTGGGGACAGCCACTTAAATAGCCTGCGGAAGCGCTGCGCTTAGCAGGCCGGCCCAGTATCGTTTCCCGTGCAACCCAGTTATTTGAATTAAACCTTTTCCATTTTATTTCAAACACACTTCTGTACCCAGTTTCAAAAATCAACCCTGGTCGATTCAGTGCACCAAATTGAATGAAACCAATTTTGTTGGAAAGGTCTGGGAATGATGAATCCAAGACCGTTGGATTCAAGTCATTTGGATCTAAGATCTCCCATGGTAAAAATAATAAGGCAGAAGCTTTTCTGCATTCAAACATTTTTCAAATTTAAACCATAATAGCTTTTGAGTTAATTCAAACTCTCAAAAATCACATTTAACCATACCTTTTAGAATATATAAAAATATATAGGTTTACTTACAGAAAGAATGTTCAAGTAATAAAAGAATGCCCCATAGGCATTTCGAGCCACTTTAATTAATTAAAATAAAAGGGTAAAACCTTATTAAATTGTGACACCACTTTAAATCACATTCCCATGGACTAAAATATGTGGTGATGACATGTGTCAACATGATCCCATGTTTTGGTTTGGAGAATATTAAATCTTAAGTAGTTTTTCAATGACTAGAAATTACTTTTCTAAAAATAAAAGGAATTAAACCAAACTTTAATCTTGTAATATTAGTGATGACATTATATCATCTATAGGACCCTTTTGTGTGATGATTGCAAGTAGTTAAGTATTGTTTGGTGATTGTGTACATCGTATGTATTTATAGACGCTAGTACCGACCAAGGATACGAGGAGGAAGGAGGATTCTACGAAGAAGAAGCCGAGGAGAACTTCAACCACTGCTCTGCTCAAGGCAAGCTATTAACCTTGCAATCTAACACTTGCAATTTAGCAAGCTTATACTGATATTTTGCAAGCCAATACCTGCTTGTTACCATGTCAACTATATGCCTTAAAGCATATATGATCACAACCACTTGATAAACCAATCCTAGTTTTACTTACAAGCTTCTTACTTTATTTCTTTATCAAAGCTCTTACTTAGAGTTTACTTAAGAGAATGGTAGATACTAGAAATATATGTGAAGGTTGCATAAAGAGCATAAAATTTGGCCTAAGCTAGATAATCTTGATGTCATCTTAAGGCATGAGATTGAACTTAGTTAGAACTCCACTAGTTTACCACCCCTCATTGGTGCTTACCCCCACTTGTAGATGCTAGTGCTAAGCATAAGACATGATCAAATTTAGATGGGAATACTTGGTGAAAATGGTTATGAAAACCTTAGAATGATGGATCATTCTACAGAGATGTTTTGACATGTGTTGCCGAACAACTGATGATTTTGGTGATGAAAATGATGAGGCATGAGCCTTAGCCCTTTATAAAACTGATGGTTGTCTGGATGCGATACCATTCCAATTTTATCGTATAACCACAATACCCGAAGATTGGGTAGGGCTTGACTGGAAACTTATATACCTTAGTATTAGTTCCCTCACGGCCAAGGTCTGAGCTGAGGCTACCTTGTGAAGATTGTCCACCTGTGCAGTACCCAAGATGTCAGTTGGTCATGGTTGGGAGGACAAACTCATAGGAGAGGTGCTTATACTAGGGCGTGTAATTGAAAGGTTAGGATTGATTATCCGCATACTGAGTATGGTGAATTCAGGATTTGTTCCTGACGGATGTATCGAATGTTGTGGTGAAAGTGTATAATCTCTGCAGAGTGTCAAACTATTCGAATAGCCGCGTCCGCGGCTATGGACAGTTGGAGTGGCCATATTGTTCCCCCGTCAGACTTTTCAAAAATGACTTGTGAAATGAATTGAGACTTTGAATTGACCACAACAGGGTTGTGATATGAAATACAAGTTCCCACTTAGGTGTTATAAAACTTCAACTAGCATTCTTTGCTTCTGAACTTAGTAGAGGTAAATCTGGATTTTTGCAAAACAACCCTAGCGCTTAGTGTCCTACTACAAAAATCCCTTTAACTGTTAGTATTAGTTTGCGAGTACTTAAAGAGTACTCATGGCTTTGTCCCTGGCTATTCCCATGGACAGAATATGAAGAGGAGTATCTGGAGGATGGACCCCAGGAAGGTTATGACAACTAGGATCATCTCCCATCGTCAGCATTGCCTGTGACCCCGAAGATGGAGCTTCGCCTACGCTATCATTATTATTATGTATTTCGCTGCTTGATGTTGTATTAAGAACTGGATCACGAGATCCCTATTTTTGTAAGAACTTATGTACGGTTGTTAATGGATGATGTACTATGGTATCCAATTATGTTATGTCTCGCAAAAATGGTAATCCTGGGATTGCGATGTATGGCATAACAGGCATCTGGGATTAAAAATCCGGGTGTTGACAATAGTGATCATGTTTAGGTCATTAAGATTGAATGCTTATATCATGTATAAGTGACATTGGTGGATAGAACATGATTGAACCCTAGTATAAGATAATGGAGTATTATTAAGGTGGATGACTAAGGAAAGGTATGAGTGGAGTTAGAAGTAACCACTTGTTGGGTTGGAGATTATTATTAGAAGAGTAGTTGATTTAACCAAGTATGGATATGAGAAGGTTAGGAAAAGCTTTAGTGTCAAGCTTATGGATTTACAAGTGGATTTAGAAGAATATAAGATGGATAAGAATATTCTGGTGAAGTAAAGTTCATCATGTTAACACATACTAATGTTTATAAAGAAGTAGTATATCTAGGAAAGGAATTCCTTAATTAGAAGTCCAGGTTTATGAAGTATGGAAGGTAGGAATTCTTGGTAAACACTAAACCCTAAATCTATAATCAAGCTTAACATCCATCCCATCTGTTGGATCAATCATTTTGTTTCCACAATGGTTGATAGGAATAATTTCCTACATCAAATCACTTAAGAACATCTTTGTCATTTTAAATCATCATTATCATAGGTGCTTATGAAACTATAGTTATCAATCCTCTCTCATAATTCATTTCAAATAATAACTATTTATTTTAAAAGGTGATATCCATATTGACCACAAATATAAAGACTATATGTTTAGCCATTCATCTTTATTCATATTAAACAAATTCTTTGATTCATCTCTCTATCCATTTATTCCATAGGAGTATGGAATAAGTAGGAATACCATAATTATAGATCACTCTATATTTTACTATGTGATTAAATACATAAAAATAAACCATATGACTATTACTAAATCTTTTAAAACTTCATTACTCCAAATAAAAGTGAAAATAATGTTATACTTAATTTTTAAGATCTTAAATAAATCCTAAACCCTACTTACTCTATTTAATAAAAGAATGTCTCTATAATTATAAAGTTAGAAAATAATAAATAAAGTATTCCATCCAAATCCTAAATTCATACCAGAATTTGAAATATATTTTTTATACTACAAGTATTCAGCAAATAAGATTCCAAAAAGAAAAGTTCAAACCAAATATTAAAATACAAATCTGAAAATAAAACAGAAAATGAAAAAGGAAAAAAACCAGGAAAAAACAGAGGGGACACCTAATATGGCCCATGACCCATTTCCCTCTCTCCCTATTCACCGCCCAGCAGTAGCACCCTTCCTCTTCCGCTCCCTTGGCTGGAGCCCACGTCGGCCCAACGTCAGCCCGCATACCTTTTCGTTTCTTTTCCTTTCTTCTTCCTCTGGACAGAAAGCATCGCCAGTGAAGCAACTGGCTGGCAACGCCTCCGCCGTCCACCGTGGTCGCCATGATTCGTGCCGAGGCTGCCGACATCGGGAGGGGATAAGAAGGACACGCCGATACCGCACTCCCTCATCCTTATCTCCATTCCCTTCCTCTTCCTCTCTGTATCCCCTCAGTGACCGAACCCTAGATCACCGGAGACACTTGTCGCCGCCTCTAGAGATCGCCCCACGACTAGCCGAGCGTACCACGAGCTCCGTCATGGGTTGTAGCAGCTCGAGCAAGAAGGAATCGAGCAGGCGGGCTCTTAATCAACCGCATCGACTCAATCCCCGACGACCACCATCGCCGGTCATCGTCAATCATCATCGATTTCGTTCCTCCTCGACCTAACTGACCACAATACGAGCATCATGGTGAGTCTCTGATCCTCCTGAGGCTCTCCAAATTTTTATTCGCTTCCTAGATCGATCGCCCGTCGTATAGCAGCGAGCTCCGCCGCTCGTCATCGTCGCAACTCCGGTGCCGATGACCAATCTTGGGCGGCGCCGCTAGTTTCTTGTTCGCCCTGACGTGCTGTCGTCTGACGTGTCACCGGAGAGGTGACGTCGTGGTGATGTCACCTTGGCCACGTCATGGTGTTTGACCGAGTCCGTTGACTGGTCCACGCCTTCGTGGCACACCTGTGGGGCCAGTGACCCACCAGTCAGTGGCTAGGCTAGATTAGGTTCAGTACAAAAAGTATTACTCGTTCAGAAAGATAAATAAGAAAATATAAATTCAATTATAAACATTCCAAAAATTGAATTAAGTAATTAAATCTTGTTAAATCAATAACTTATGTTTTGTAATTCAGAAAAATAAGTTTAATATATGAAAATTTTCAGAAAAATAAAATCTACAACTTAAAACTAATATCAAATATTATTATGATAATTATTTAATAAAGGTTTTATAAGTAATAAAACTTAGATAATTCATATATAAATATTGATACATACTAAAAGTATAAATATAACACCAAAAATCTTAGAAAAATAAAAGCAATACTTTAAAACTATACTCATACATTATTATTTCACTTAATTAAATATTTATTATTTATTAAGTATTTTGAAATTAATAAACCTTATTAAAATCATATCTTATTATTTATAAATCACAAAAATAAATGTAATATACCAAAGTGATCACAAAAATAATACCTACATGTTAAAAATGTGTTATTCCACTTTTGAGTTAAATAAAAATTTAAACACTATCATAACTTGAATTTAAACCTATTTCTTTAGTTAATAATTCCTAAAATGAAAAATACAATATGTTAATATTTCCTAAATTAACCAAATAAATATAATAAAAAGTATTAATCTTAAATACTAATATTATGAAGTCAAAATGATTTAACACTATTAAATACAATTTTATTAAATTATCTTTCAACCATAAGTATAAATTATTTTATAAGAGAATCCTTATCTAATATAATATCTCCAAGAATAATGGTAATGAGATAAAACCCATTCTTTACTTTAACCACAAGTTTATAAACAAATCAAAACACTATAAGTGAGTTCATAAGTAATAAATAATATTGTTTACTTATTCATAACCCTTAACCACACCCTTATGGGGAGATAAATCCCTTTATACCATTATAATGTAAAGAAATCACTACTCCAATAGAAGTAATGCCATTCTTAAGTAACTCTAAGGAAACAATATAAAGTGAACAAGATACAAGTATCATAAGTAATACACCCTAAGTCTATCTACATTCTTAAAGTTACTTTATTATATGCTTTAAGTATAATGCTAAAGACTTTATTATATGCTTTATAGTTAAGTTTGGTCTATTATAATTAAGTTATAAAGCATCTTAATACCAACCAACCCAATTAAAAACCAAGATAGATAAGTCTCAAATATTGTTAATTTCATTATTCCAGAAAAGGCAATTCTTTCTGACTTAAAGACTATAACTAGAAAGAACACCTCATAAGGTTAAATTAAAAGCTTAAATGCTTCTGCTTAGTTGAGTAAGATTTTCTTCAAAAGTTATTCGTCTTGCCACTTCAATCAAGATATGACAATTAATAGTAAAAAACTTACTTTATACTTTACTTGTATAATAAGATTGTTAATACTTAAATTCTTTATAAGTGACATTACTTATAAAGTAAAACTTGAAGATAAACAATTAAGACGTAAGCAACTTTGAGTAGCATTCCATACTGTGTAATTTTGTTGTTGTATAAATACATGTTGTTTTCGACACACTCACAAGCCTTAATAAGAAGCACATGTATGAAACTTAATCTAAAAGGGCAACACATTCCAAGGAAACCCTTTCTAGTATCCAAACCCTAGAACAACATTATTCTCAGGATTCACGTTTATCGACTTGCATTACATTACTTATGCATAAAAGCATCCTGCTTCTTTAAACATTAGTCCTTACCAGACCAATGATGCAGATTTCCTCTATTGGATCTTATATTGTCTTGAAGACTGTGAGTGCATAATCTTGCAATCACAAAAGGCAAGTTCACACTTGCTCATGTCCTTTGATTATTTTTTGTAAAGTATTTTACAAATCCAGTGTTGTCATCACTTGCATTTGAAAAAGGACAGAAACAACTATTTTCATAATAATGTGATTATAGGTTATTTACCAAGAGGTAATAACCTACTATAAGAGTTCCGGTGGTAAAGGAACATATTATCTAGGACTTAACAACCAATGTCGGCAGTGATTCTTGCGTCGTATATTACGCGTTGACCATGAGATTTGGAATGGGACGAAGAAGTCAGCTGTATCTTTTCCCTCTCGCATGGAGCTGGATGTGCGGGTCGTGGCTGTTATCACTCGTAGCGTGCATATTATTTATGGTAATTCGTAGAGGATATGCAGCATATGGGTTGGAGCCCTCAACATCCCACAATAGTTCCGGCATCTGAACGGTATGTACTGCCATTGCCATAATTCAATAGGTGGGCTGGCGTACACCAAGGAGACATGCGGGGTCGCGGAGAAGGCAATGATTGGCTTGGGTCTTTGTCTGGGCCTCACACCAAGGAAGTGTGAACGGGTTCGCGGCCCGGATGTGCAACAAAGATAAGATCACTCATGGGTAAAGTGACGCACCTCTGCAGAGTGTAAGAACTATAACTTGTTACTCCCCGTTCCGGGAAGGAGCTGCGAACGTGGCAGGAAAGGAACCCCATGAAGGTTCTGGTAAACCGGTGAAGGCTGGCGGACATAGCTTCTCAGAATAAAAGCAAGCTTTG
Source organism: Avena sativa (assembly GCA_916181665.1). NCBI lineage: Eukaryota > Viridiplantae > Streptophyta > Magnoliopsida > Poales > Poaceae > Avena > Avena sativa. Next base: position 127,152,085 of record OV702283.1, on the reverse strand, counting down.
AAGAAATGTTTATGAAAACTTGCATTGCCTACGACCCACGGTCTGTGGCTGTATATATAGTGCATCAAACACTCCTTTTCTATTGAACTTGCTGAGTACGCTCATACTCAAAGTATCTTATTAACCCTTGCTAGGTTCTAAAGCCAGTACAGACAATGTATACATCAAGGTATGCTCCAGGAATCATTATCATAAGCTAAAGCTCTTCAAGGAAGTCAAGAAAGTCAACATATACATCAACTCAAGTGAAGACGAAGTTGCTGATTGGATAAGAATATAATTTCTAACCATAGAACCTACTTCTGTAGAGTATTGCAATAGCATCAATGCAAGCCAGTAGTTTAGCTACTAGTTTTATAAGTATGGTAGTTATGAGTTATTTATTCTTGATTCTTCTTCGTGAGAAGTTTCTTTCTCTCTCTTTAACCTTGAGTTTACTCTAGATCTTGTGTAAAGTGTTGAGTTGTAACCTATAGTCATGTCTTGGACCTGCTATGTTTTTGTTCTACTACTCTGAGGGATGTAATACTAGTGAACGGTGTTTCATTGGTGTTATGTCAACGACTATAGTGTACTACATCATGCAGTGGTATGTTGGGTCACTGCAATGGGATAGATTTTGAACCCCTGTCCACCCCTTTGACCATCCACTCCCTGGGTTCTAGCTGGTTTACTACCATGGTTAGTCACGGAAATGAGATTGACATAGCCTACTAGAAGTTTCCCACTTCTTTCATTGCACTCAAGTCAAGGGGACATTGATGTCATTCTGGGCATGGACTGGCTAACCAAGTAACAAGCCGTCATTGACTGTGCACTTAGAACAGTTATTGTGACCTCTCCTGCTGGCATAACTGTCAAGTATTGGACTGATGGTTCAAAGTCTCCGTCGGCAGTTTTTAAACCCTTCTCGGAGTTGTATGCCATGGATGTCCTACCTAATCTCGAGGTCCAAGATGTCCATGTAGTCTGTGATTTCCTGGATGTCTTTCTTGAAGAGTTGCCTGGCATGCCACCTGATCAAAGTGTGGAGTTTGTCATAGAGCTAGTTCCTGGAACCGCTCCTATCTCCAAAAGACCTTACCGCATGCCTCCTCATGAGTTGGTGGAGTTGAAGAAGCAACTGGTGTTGGAATTATGCCCTAGAGGCAATAATAAAGCTGTTATTATTATAATTCTTGTTCATGATAATGTTTATATTCCATGCTAGAATTGTATTAAGCGGAAACTTTAATACTTATGTGGTTTGTGAACAACACCGTGTCCCTAGTACGCCTCTATGGACTAGCTCATTGATCAATGATGGTTAAGGTTTCCTAACCATAGACATGAGTTGTCAATTGATAATGAGATCATATCATTGGGAGAATGATGTGATGGACAGACCCAAACTAAGCGAAGCAATTAGATCGTGTCATCGTGTTCGTCTTTGCAAAGCTTTTCTTATGTCAAATATTGTATTCCTTAGACCATGAGATAATACAACTCCCTCGTATCGGAAGAAAGCTTTGAGGTCATCAAACGTCATCCTATGAGAGGGTGATCATAAAGGTGTCTCTCAGGTGATCGGAAAGTACTTGTTGGGTTGTATGTATCGAGATGGGATTTGTCCCTCCCAAGTCGGAGAGATATACTTTGGGCCCACTCGGTAATCGATATCAACACCGCTTGCAAGCATGTAGTTAAGGAGTTGATCACAAAGTGATATTGGATTACGGAACGAGTAAAGTACTTGCTGTGAACGAGATTGAACTAGGTATGACGGTACCGACGATCGAATCTCGGGCAAGTAAAATATCGCGAGACGAAGGGAATATATATATGGGATTGATTGAATCCTGGCATCGTGGTACATCCGATATGATCATCGATGAATGTGTGGGAGTCAATATGGGTTTCCAGACCCCGTTGTTGATTATTGATAGAAGATCATGTCTGCATATTCTCGAACCCGCAGGGTCACACACTTAACGTGTCTCGACGCTAGGATAGATTGGATAATTGGTTTATGAGTTTTTGTTTGGAGTCTCGGATGGGATCCGGGACATCACGAGAGGTTCCGGAATAGTCCGGAGAATAAGATTCATATAAGGCAGTGCAGTTTTTGGAGTTCAGAATTGTTCCGGGTTAATCGGTATTGTACCGGAAGCTTCTAGAACCTTCCGGAAGGGGACCAACGTGGCCCCACCTTCCGGGAGGGGGCTTGGGCCTATGAGGGAGTGCCCTGGCCGCTTTGGGCCAGGGGCACAAGGCCCCATAGGGCCCAGCCACCCCAAGAGAGTTTAAACTTGGGATAGGGTTTCTAGAAGGGGGAGAGTCCCTGCCCCCCCACTTCTCCCTCCCTTGGCCGCCGGCCCAAGGCTTGGAGGAGGGGCTGGGGCTGGCCGCCCCCCCCCCCTCTATAAAAAGAGGGCTGGGGCGCCCCCTCCCACACACCTTCCTCTCCAACCCTAGTTGCCCTGCTGCCCTCCTCTCTCCCTCCCGACTGTTTGTAGGCGAAGCCCTGCTGCAGAAATTCTCCACCATATACACCACGCCGTCGTGTTGTAGATCCAATCCGTCTCTCCACCATACTTGCTGGTCCGAGGAAGGAGGAGACATCGAGGTGCTGCATGTGTGCATCTCACGGAGGCACCGCCACTTGTGGTGCTAGATCGGATCGGATCGCGAGGAGGAGAAGCGAGTACGACTACATCACCCACGTTCCGACGAACGTTCCGCTGTGCGAATCTTCAAGGGTATGAAGATCTAATCCAATCTCTCTCATTGTTTGCATATCCTAGATTATATCTTGGCTTTCCCTCTGTTCGCATCCGTAGAAAATTTTGATTTACTATGCCGCGAAACCCTTCAACTGGAAGAGCTAGAAGGCCTAGGCTATCCAACCTATCACATCCTCTTGGGTTTGCCCTACCATCTTTGTCAAGAAGCGGGATACAAATATTCCAAGATTGGTTGTTGATTATCGTCCACTCAATGCGGTGACAATCAAGAATAAATACCCACTTCCCTGGATAAATGACCTCTTTGATCAATTAAGTGGCGCCACTGTCTTCTCCAAAATGGATTTAAGATCAGGGTATCATCAAATCAAGATCAGAAAGGAGGATATCCCAAAGACAACATTCACAACTCGTTATGGTCTTTACGAGTATATAGTGATATCCTTCGGGTTAACCAATGCCCCTGCCACATTTATGAGGCTTATGAATTCCATCTTCATGGAGTATCTCGACAAGTTCATCGTGGTATACATTGATGATATTCTAATCTACTCCAAGACCGGAGAAGAGCATGGCGAACTTTTACGTTTGGTGTTGACTAAACTCCATGAACATCATCTCTACGCCAAGTTCTCCAAATGTGAGTTATGGTTATAAGAGATCATCTTCCTTGGCCATGTTGTGTCTGTAAGTGGCGTTGCTGTCATACCGGATAAGGTTCAAACCATTCTGGAATGGAAGTCACGTACTTCAGTCAAGGAAGTTCAAAGTTTTATTGGAATGGCAGGATATTACCGCGGATTCATCAAGAACTTCTCCAAGATAGACAAGCCTATGACTGATCTTCTTAAGAAAGATAAGAAGTTTGAATGGTTAGAAAAGGCAGAAGAAAGTTTCCAAGCTTTGAAAACCAAGCTGACCACCGCTCCTGTGCTTGTCCTCCCGGACACAAGCAAGAATTTTGTCATCTATTGTGATGCTTCTCTTCAAGGGCTCGGTTGTGTGTTGATGCAATATGGTCATGTAGTGGCCTATGCTTCTCGGCAGTTGAAGCCACATGAGAACAATTATCCAACCCATGATCTCGAACTCGCTGTTGTTGTTCATGCTCTTAAGCAATTTTGACATTACCTCATCGGTAACCGTTGTGAACTTTACTCGGATCATCAAAGCCTGAAGTATCTCCTTACCCAGCCAGATCTAAATCTCAGGCAAAGACGATGGTTGGAATTCATCAAAGATTATGATTTGGGTCTCAACTATCAACCCGGCAAAGCCAATGTCGTTGCTGATGCGCTAAGTTGGAAGTCTTATTGCAATAATCTGATGATTTCACAAGCCCAACCTGCTCTCTCTGAGGAAATCAAGTGTCTTAACCTTGAAGTGGTTCCTCATGGATTCCTTGCTAACATTGAAATAAAATCTTCTCTGGAGGACCAAATCAAGGCAGCTCAAAAACAAGATGATGAGGTTACCAAGATCAAAGAACGTGTTGCAAGTGGTGAAGCTAAATGTTTCTCCATTAATGATCAAGGTGTCCTATACTTCAGTAACCGGCTAGTGGTCCCAAACAGTCGGAAAATCAAAGATCTAATACTACTGAAGCTCATGAATCCCCTCTGTCTATCCATCCTGGTGGTACCAAGATGTACCGAGATCTCCGGCAAAGATTATGGTGGAGTGGAATGAAACCAGAAATCGCTCGCTTTGTTGCAGAGTGTGATGTTTGCCGTCGTGTGAAAGCTGAACACCAGAGACCTGCTGGACTTCTACAGCCATTGAAAATTCCTGAGCGGAAATGGGAAGAAATTGGTATGGATTTTATCACTGGACTCCCAAAGACAGAATCTGGACATGATGCCATATGGGTAGTTATTGATCGACTATCCAAAGTTGCTCACTTCCTTTCTATTCGGGAAAGCATTACTGCAAGCCAGTTAGCAGAGCTATTTGTATCCCGGATAGTTGTTCTTCATGGTGTTCCCAAGAAGATCGTATCTGATCGTGGAAGTTTGTTCACTTCCAAATTCTGGGCTAGTATCCAACAAGATATGCGAACTACTGTCTCCTTCAGTACAACTTATCATCCTAAAACCGATGGTCAAACCGAAAGAGTGAATCAAATCCTTGAAGACATGCTCAGAGCGTGTGTCATATCCTTTGGAAAGAACTGGGAGAAATGTCTTCCTTTTGCGGAGTTCTCTTACAATAACAATTTTCAATCTAGTTTGGCTATGGCACCCTTCCAATTCATGTATGGGAGAACATGTCGAACACTGCTGAATTGGACAAAAACCGACGAAAGACAATTCTTTGGTCCAGACATGATCCAAGAAGCAGAAGATCAAGTCCGCATAATTCGAGAGCATTTGAAGGCCGCTCAATCTCGTTAGAAGGCCAACTATGATCGTCATCATCTTGATGTTCTTTATGAAGTTGGTGATCAAGTTTACCTCTGGGTCACTCCTCTAAAGGGTGTCCATCGATTCGGTATTAGAGGTAAATTGGCTCCTCGCTATGTTGGTCCCTTTCGCATTCTCTCCAAGAGGGGTGAGCTTGCCTACCAATTGGATCTACCTTCAACCTTTCCAGAGGTTCATGATGTCTTCCATGTGTCTCAACTCAAGCGTTTCTTCAAAGATCCCATTCATGGTGTAGAACATGAAACTTTGGATCTCCAAGATGATCTAACCTATCGATAATACCATGTTTGTAATCTTGATGAAACCGAGCGCAAGACTGATGACCCACAAGTATAGGGGGTGTATCGTAGTACTTTCGATAAATAGGACTGTCGATCCCAACGAGGAGCAGAAGGTGCTGAACAATGTTGTGGAGCAGGAAATCCCTGTGAATACTTAGCAAACGGATTTTTAGTGTTTTTCTGATAAGGCAACAAAACGAAGTGCAAGTAATAAAGAACAAACGCAGCAAGTGGCCCAATCCTTTCTTAGCAAAGGACAAGCCAGTGGAAATACTTATAAAGATCAAACGTTCTCGACGACACATGGGAATTCTGTCAAGTGCTTTCGCTTCCTATAGCTGAGTACTCTTCTTTGGTGTTGTAAGTGTTGTGTGGGTGAACCTGTGCTAACATACCGACCGTACTTGGACTAGTACATACTTGTGATTAAACCCCCTGCAAACATCTATAACTATAGGAAAGTAATTAAGATATAAATCTAACCACAACCTTAAACTCTGAGATCCTACGCTCTCTTGTGCAAAGGTGTCCTAACGGAGGTTCAGGTTTCTGTCACTCCGTCAACCCCACAATTAGTAGCCAAATACACAATGCATTCCCCTAGGCCCATAAATGGTGAAGTATCATGTAGTCGACGTTCACATGACACCACTAGAAGAATAGCACCACAACTTAAATCCTAACCATTGAATAATAACTCAACACAAATCCACTACTAACAACATGACTTCTCCCATGTCCTCAAGAACTAAACGAACTACTCACAAGAAATCATATGGATCAAGATCAAAGATGATATGATAATGGATAACAATCTGAACATAAAAAATAATCCAATGGTTCCACTCACAAGCATCAACTACAATAGTACTTAACACCAGGAAAGTTTCCCCTAAGAACTAAAGTAATATCCAACACAATTGTTACAGCGGGACGGAGTGGTGATGATGGTGCTGGTGGTGATGATGGTGTGGATGATGATGATGATCCTGATGAATCCTAGATTGATGACAGTGTTGATGGCGACGATCTCCCCTCTCCGGGAAGGAATTTCCCCGGCAGAAATCTGCCTGCCGGAGAGATCTTTCTCTCTCGGTGTTTTCCGCCCCCCAGAGGCGGCGGAAATCTATCTGTGGTCGCTCCCCGAGGCTTAGGGTTCCGTAGGGAAGATATATGCGAAGGGGCGGAGTCAGGAGCCGGGCAGGTGGGCCACACCTGCCCTAGGCGTGGGGTTAGGTGGGCCCACGCCTAGGCGGGTGTGGGCCCCCTGCGGCCCTTCTTCGTCCCTCCTTCTGGCTTCCTCAATCTTCTGGAAAAATAATATTTTCCCATATTTTTCTGGTATTTTTCTGATGTTCGCGAAATTGCATCAAAACGCCCTCTTTTCCATCAGAATCTAGACTCCGGCAGTCCATCCTCCAAGAATCATCCAACATGCATAAACAGTGGAGGAAGCCAGTAAAAACTAAGCTCAGTAAGCATGTCCACAGGTTTATGGAGTGAAGTGTCGATATAAGAATACGAACAAGAAGCATCACACTTACCATTACACAACTCATAGAAGAAAGCAACTCACCATTATATAACTTAGCTTGCAACCAAGTATAGCAGTCACAATAGAGATGCATAAAGATAAATCATAATTGGAATTGGCAAACTTGTTCTTGGTCAGAGAACACCTGCCAAACAGTTTCACAAAAAGCTTTTTGTAGAAGTTTTCAACGGGAGCACTCTTTGCTCAAAAAGGTTTTTCACAAGTGAAGGCTTCCAAAGTAATACTCAATAGATAAAAGTTTTGTGCAAACAAGGAAGATAGAGAAAATGATTGAATAAATCACCATATGAATGCTTGAAACACAACAACTCAAATGCTTGCTGGAGATAGAGAGGAAGTAGGTCTACTGACTCAAACTGGTAACTAGGAGAAAGGTCCCTTCATAGAGGGTAGCAGGGATTACAAGTCATAAAGAGCTTCCAAAAGATTATGGTACTTACTAGCTTTGAGCCCTCATTGCCCCTATCATAGGCATCTTGAGATAATTAAGGTTAAAGTGCACAAAGATGGAGTATATGCTTGACGAAATATAAGTTGGCAATCTCATGTCCCTTGAATATGAGGGCCACTCCTCATGCAACTCAACTTTGGTCACAGATAAGTTCTTGTCATTGTAAGTATTTGCGTATCATAGAGAACCGCCAACGGGATACCCCTTGCACATGGTACAGGAGCTTTCCCATAACCAAAAATGACAAGTCAAGCAGACAATGAGCATCTCAGCGATCTTCTTATTTACTATGTGCATAGCTTTTTATTGAGGATGCTTCATAGATATCTCACTATGGTGATGCTGCAAGTTTCCACCATGATTAGGCATGGCTTAGGCTAGCGGCCCAGGCATTTCTCTAACACAAAATATAGACTCCATGGACTTACAAGTTCCCTCTTTATTTCACACTGTTGACATCCATAGACAAAAGAGCACGATATCAACTATGTATAGAGTACAAGTGCAATGTTGAAAACGTTCCTCGTGACAACACGGTTCTGCTAATTCCAATGTATAGATGCAAGCATATACAACTTCGATGGCACAATGGTTCAAGTTTATTAGGGTCAAGAAAATAAAGTGTGCCATCAAGTTCGTGAGAGCTTTACTAACTAGTTTTCACATAACAAAATACTTTTTAATTCGAAAGGTAGATGAAACTTGAGAATTTGCTTGGAATAGAAAAGGTGCTACTAGGTAAATATGGTGGACACAAGTGGCAAAGGTTTTGATTTCAAAGGGATTGGAAACATGAGAAGTATGCCTTCTCAAAACAAGTTTTTGGCTAGCAAGGCTGGGTACCAAGCAAGAGAGTTGAAAGAAACAAGCAAACATACAAGTAATAAAGCCAAACATGCAATCTTCCTTGAAGACACAAAAAATCTTAAATAAAGAATACCAAGCTTATGAGCCAACAAGAAAGAAAACAAATGATACAAAATACCTGTAAATTTTTTCTCTTTTTCTCTTTCAAAGTAATGCTACTGACCAGAACTCGGTTTGCCAAAACCAATTTAGATCCACTTGATGATCTCAAAGTGATGCCAATACTGATCAACAAGATCCATCATATAATAGAGATTGCAAACTGAAGTGCAAAAAGTAAAAGATGAGACTTCTCATTAATATTCCAATAAAGGAACTCACACCAAGGGATACATAGATAATCAACTAAAGGAGAGATACTTCCACATGCAAACCAAATTATAAGATAACCTCTCTACCAAAGATATGAATCCACTAAAAAGGTAAAAGATAAAAGATAATGGTGGTGATACCGCGACACTCCCCCAAGCTTGGAACAAGCCAAGGGGATGCTAAACCTGAAGATGAATTACTCCTTCGGTGGTTGTGGTGTTCTCTTGATAAGCTTTTCAATAAGTTTCTTCAAATCCTCAATATCGAAGGTCAGAGTACGAATCAACTCCGAATTATGCTCAATGCAGCTCATAATCAATTCGGACCAAGGATCCCAGTCCTTATTATTCTTCCTCCACTCTTCCTTCTTAGAGTGTTCTTTTCCTGCATGGTTAGGACGAGTGGTACAAGGAGGAAGTGTTCGTGGAGCGAGAATATGATGCGGAGGTTTCCCTCCTGTAGACATTCGTGTTGTCCTGTTAAGCTTGGTCAGTTTTGCTACCAATCCAATGCTTGCTACGGTAGCACGAGTGTCTGGTTGCTTGTCCTCCTCCATGTCACCTTCATACCCTACCGAAATCTCCTCCTCCTTGGGGACTTGAGGTTCTTCTTCCTCGGGTTTCTTGCCTTTGTCGTTGGCGGAGACCATGGTGCCCTAAACTTGAGAAGATTTCCTGACAGAAATAGATCGAAACGAAAACACGACGAGAACACGATGCACAAACCTCAGGGGATTCGGGGGTTATATATTACGAAGTTTCAAGGCATAAGGAAGGTACTGACACGGAAACGAGGCGGAGACGGAGTTCGAGGGTGGCACACCCCATCCAGGCGCGACTAGGCTGGGCTCGCGCCTGGGTGGGTCTGTCCACCCCGGACTCCGGTTCCTACTCTGTTCCGTCTAATAGTCTTCCTTGTGTATTAAAAACATCAAAAATATAAAAAGATTGGATTTTCATGAACCTTCTGTTTTCACCACTTTTACCTATTCAAAGACGAACTCTGCAGATTCCTTTTCTCCTTCTCCTGAAAATTTCCTCCATACAAAACCCGTGCACAAACTCAATGAAAACATTAGTGTAAGCAATAAACCTTTGGGTACACACTTCAACTGAAAACCCATCAAAGCAAAAACTTCTGTAAGAGGCAAATGCAAATGATAACAGAAATATGTCAAAACAGACCAGCAGGTAAAGATTGATTTTTTCTAAAACCTTCTGTTGCTTAAATCAAAAAGTGATGAACTAATGAAAGTTGGGTAACAACTTGGGGAACAAGCTCATAAAAATGCAGCTCGATCCGAAGTACTGAGCTTCCTCACGAATTTTTACAATACAGCACAAAAATCTGTCCCAGGACAGCCACTTTTCATAACTCCTCTACTTCACAAAAGTAGTTAGACTAGACACAAAAACCAAAACAAAAAGGATAAGGAGCGGTTATTATAGAGGTAATAACTTCCAAGACTCGCAAAAACTCTTGCTTTATCTCCCAACAAGTACTTTTCTTTAATGCCTTTAAGTTAGGCTTGAAACTTTCAAAGATGCTCACATAGGGGATATATATCTGGAGTGAAAAAGAGCATCAAGAAGCAAATAACCAACACACTTGAGTCTAACCCACTTCCTATGCATGGAGGTATCAAGAGAAAACAAATTGCTAAAACAAAAAGGCACAAGCATAGGAAGACAAAACAGATGCAACTTCAAAGCCTTCAACATAAAACGGGGAAACTTAACATTATTGAGATGCATAAAACCATGTTTCCCTCTCTCATAATAACTTTCTGTAGCACTTTAAATAAAGTTTACAATATAACTATCACTGGCAACAACTTTATCATAAGAATGAGCATACTTACAGTCACCAAAAAGAGGTCCAAGGTCATAAACTGGATCAATAGAAGCAAGTTGTTACATCCTGAAATCTTTATTAGGCAAACTGTTTTCAGAAGGAGCTTTAGCAAACTTGTAAAAGTTAAACTCGTAAGAATCTCCATCAAACCTAGTTAAAACTTTTTCCTTCTTACAGTCAATAATAGATCCACAAGTGTTCAAGAAAGGTCTACCAAAAATGATAGGACAAGTTTTGCTAGCTGCAGAATGAAGCACTAGAAAATCAGCAGGATACTTAATCTTACCACAAAGAACCTCCACATCTCTTACAATGCCAATGGGGCAAATGGTCTCCTTGTTTGCAAGGTGAATAACCACATCAATGTCCTCAAGCTCACAAGGACCAATCTCATGCATAATTTCCCTGTAAATCTCATACGGAATAGCACTAGAACTAGCACCAATATCACATAAACCATAGTAGCAATGACCACCAATTTTAACAGAAAGCACAGGAACACTAGCTTTTCTAGCCTTACTAGGATGAGAGATAATATTAGAAGCGTCTTCATAGAAGACAATGTGCTCATCCTCTATATTTCTAGTGACAGGGTCTTTCACAATAGCTACCACAGGTTCAATATTCAAATGCTCATCAGGCTCCACAGTTTTCTTTACACTTTTGTTATTTGCACTAATAATCATGGAATACTCCTTTACCTTAGCTGGGAAAGGTATTTTCTCAACATGAGGTTCAGGCACAATACGATTAGTAGTACAAACTTCAGTACTTCTAATAGGAACATGACTAACACCATCTTTATAAGGAGCATGGTACTTATTCCATTTCTTTTTGGGAATTTCTATATAAGAGGCAAAGGCCTTAAAACAGTTGGAAATACTTTGGGAATCAAGACCAAACTCATTTCTAATATCACGGAAGTCATCAGTTCCCATAATAGATTTAATGCATTCATAATCATAGTTTATACCTGACTTTCTTCCTTTGTCATTCTCCCAAGCTTCAACGTTATCTTGAATACGGTCCAGTAGATCCCATTTAGCTTCTTCATTTATATGTGTGAATGATCCAGCACAAGAAGCATCTAGTAAATCTTTATCATGAAGATAAAGCCTAGCATAAAAGTTATTGATAATAATATTGTTAGGGAGTTCATGAATAGGACATTTAAGCATTAGTAACTTCAATCTCCCCCAAGCTTGAGTTGTACTCTCTCCATCATGAGGCCAAAAGTTATATATCAAATTTCTATCCTTATGAATCTCACTGGGAGGATAAAATTTAGAATAAAAGAGAGATGTCATCTCCTCCCATTCCATGGATCGTCCATTCTTCAGTAGCTTATACCATTCTTCAGCTCTCCCTTTCAAGGATATAAAGAGTAACTTCTTCTTCACCTGTTCAGTTGCGATACCTGCACACTTAAACAACCTGCATAATTCATGGATAAACAGCAAATGATCACCAGGATGGACAGTTCCATCCCCAAAATAATAATTAACCATAACACGATCAACAATACTCGTAGGTATCTTAAAAGGATCTATCTCAACAGGTGATGGTTCATCTACTACCCTAGCAGTGGTAGTAGTTTTCCCAAACAGAAAACCAAGTAGGTTATATGTATTGGAAACAAAGTAACAAGTAGTAACAAAATAAATACTCACAGTAGAAGTTTCCTTTACCAGTTCCACTCTTCAATAGTGCTTCACTCCTCGGCAACGGCGCCAGAAAATGGTCTTGATGACCCACAAGTATATGGGGTGTATCGTAGTAATTTTGATAAATAGGAGTGTCGATCCCAATGAGGAGCAGAAGGTGCTGAACAGTGGTGTGGAGCAGGAAATCCCAGTGAATACTTAGCAAACTGATTTTTAGTGGTTTTCTGATAAGGCAACAAAACGAAGTGCAAGTAATAAAGAACAAACGCAACAAGTGGCCCAATCCTTTCTTAGCAAAGGACAAGCCGGTGGAAATACTTATAAAGATCAAACATTCTCGAGGACACATGGGAATTATGTCAAGTGCTTTCGCTTCATATAGCTGAGTACTCTTCTTTGGTGTTGTAAGTGTTGTGTGGGTGAACCTGTGCTAACATACCGACCGTACTTGGACTAATACATACTTGTGATTAAACCCCCTGCAACATCTGTAACTACAGGAAAGTAATTAAGATATAAATCTAACCACAACCTTAAACTATGAGATCCTACGCTCCCTTGTGCAAAGGTGTCCTAACGGGGGTTCAGGTTTTTATCACTCCGCAACCCCACAATTAGTAGACAAATACACAATGCATTCCCCTAGGCCCATAAATGGTGAAGTATCATGTAGTCGATGTTCACATGACACCACTAGAAGAATAGCACCACAACTTAAATACTAACCATTAAATAATAACTCAACACAAATCTACTACTAACAACATGACTTCTCCCATGTCCTCAAGAACTAAACGAACTACTCACAAGACATCATATGGATCAAGATCAAAGATGATATGATAATGGATACCAATCTAAACATAAACAATAATCCAATGGTTCCACTCACAAGCATCAACTACAATAGTAATTAACACCGGGAAAGTTTCCCCTAAGAACTAAAGCAATATCCAACACAATTTTTACAGCGGGACGGAGTGGTGATGATGGTGCTGGTGGTGATGATGGTGTGGATGATGATGATGATCCAGATGAATCCTAGCTTGATGATGGTGTTGATGGCGACGATCTCCCCTCTCCCAGAAGGAATTTCCCTGGCAGAAACCTGTCTACCGGAGAGATCTTTATCTCTCGGTGTTTTCCGCCCCCCAGAGGCGGTGGAAATTTATCTCTGGTCGCTCCCCGAGGCTTAGGGTTCCGTAGAGAAGATATAGGCGACGGGGCAGAGTCGGGAGCCAGGCAGGTGGGCCACACCTACCCTAGGCGTGGGGTCAGGTGGGCCCACGCCTAGGGGGTGTGGGCCCCCTGCGGCCCTTCTTCGTCCCTCCTTCTGGCTTCCTCAATCTTCTGGAAAAATAATATTTTCCCATATTTTTCTGGTATTTTTCTGATCTTCGCGAAATTGCATCAAAATGCCCTCTTTTCCATCAGAATCCAGACTCCGGCAGTCCATCCTCCAAGAATCATCCAACATGCATAAACAGTGGAAAATACATAAGTAATACCTCATAATAAGACAAATATCAATGGATAGAGGTAGATTATGATATAGAATGGTGATGCAAATTGGGCGTATCAACTCCCCAAGCTTACACCTTCGCTTGTCCCCAAGCAAAAACTGAGCTTAGTAAGCATGTCCACAGGTTTATGGAGTGAAGTGTCGATATAAGAATACGAACAAGAAGCATCACACTTACCATTACACAACTCATAGAAGAAAGCAACTCACCATTATATAACTTAGCTTGCAACCAAGTATAGCAGTCACAATAGAGATGCATAAAGATAAATCATAATTGGAATTGGCAAACTTGTTCTTGGTCAGAGAACACCTGCCAAACAGTTTCACAAAAAGCTTTTTGTAGAAGTTTTCAACAGGAGCACTCTTTGCTCAAAAAGTTTTTTCATAAGTGAAGGCTTCCAAAGTAATACTCAATAGATAAAAGTTTTGTGCAAACAAGGAAGATAGAGAACATGATTGAATAAATCACCATATGAATGCTTGAAACACAACAACTCAAATGCTTGCTGGAGATAGAGAGGAAGTAGGTCTATGACTCAAACTGGTAACTAGGAGAAAGGTCCCTTCATAGAGGGTAGCAGGGATTACAAGTCATAAAGAGCTTCCAAAAGATTATGGTACTTACTAGCTTTGAGCCCTCATTGCCCCTATCATAGGCATCTTGAGATGATTAAGGTGAAAGTGCACAAAGATGGAGTATATGCTTGAAAAAATATAAGTTGGTAATCTCATCTCCCTTGAATATGAGGGCCACTTCTCATGCTACTCAAATTTGGTCATAGGTAAGTTCTTGTCATTGTAAGTATTTGCGTACATAGAGAACCTCCAACGGGGTACCCTTTGCACATGGTACAGGAGCTTTCTCATAACCAAAATGACAAGGCAAGCAGACAATGAGCATCTCAGCGATTTTTTTATTTACTATGTGCATAGCTTTTTATTTACTATGTGCATAGCTTTTTATTCCTGAAAGTTCAGTGGTCTCATCACTCTGAGTCAGAAGCAACCTGGGAGCACGAAGATCGTCTTCGATCTGAGTACCCTGCCTTCTTTTCTGAAACCTAGGAATCTCGGGTCGAGATTCTTGTAAGTGAGGTAGAGCTGTAACATACCACCTTTTGTGTAATATTAATAAGGACATCTTTGAGAATTTCATGCATGCATTACACTTGCACCTTGATTTAATCAAAATAAACACAAACAAAACCCTAATTTTGTTCCCTCTCAAACCATTCAAATGGTTTCGAAATATTTTAAAAAAACTATCAAAACAAATGGAGCCCAAAATGGTTTACAAGGGCCCCTGAGTCATTTTATACACTTTATGAAAGTATCTGATATTTTTGAATTATTCAAAACAGAATTTGACTTCAAATACAAAAGAGAAATCAGAAAACAGAAAAAGAAAAACAGTTTTCTGAAAAAAAAAGTGAACCTAGCAACTAGGTCGAGCCCATCTCTCTCTCTCTCTATCTCTCTCTCTCTCTCTCTCTCTCTCTCTCTCTCTCTCTCTCTCTCTCTCTCTGCCGCTCAGCACGCTTCAGCGTACCCGCAGCCAGCCCATGCGCGGCCCGCTACAGGCCCATACCCCTTCACGTCGTCTTCCCAGTGACGGAAGCAGCTGTATGTCGGCAGCTCCGCCGCTCGCCGTCGCTATGATTCCCGCTGGTGCCGCGATTCATGCCGCCGCCCCCGGATGCCTACAAGATCCCCTGCACCGCCAAGGGAAACCCTATCCTCTCACTTCCCCCTCTCACTCTCTTCCTCGCCGCGTACCCAAAACCCTAGCTGCGCATACGCCGACGAACTTCGCCGTCTCTGGTCTCCCCGGGCCAAGCCGAGGCCACCAACGTGACCGCTTCGTCTTCCTCGACCTCCTATGTGAAGTGTGCAAGGCGGGACAACCTCCTCTTGCCGAAATCAAGCTTGAACCACCGTTGGCTACCGTCGTTGCCACCACCGATTCATCCCCATCCGTGCTCACCTCGCCTCCCCGACCCCTCCATCGTCTTCCTGGTGATTACATGGTGCTAACGCGCCCCTCCATTCACTTCCTCTTGCTCCCTAGCTTCCTCCCCGCCGAGCACCATCACTCGCCGCCACTGTTCATCGTCGATGCCGACGCTCCCGCGACCATTTTCGGGCGGCGCGACCACCAGTCGCCTCCCCTTTGTCTCCTCTATCCAACGCTCGCAACCACGCGTGCAGGCGCGCTCGAAATCGCTAGATTCGAGCTCGGCCTGGGAGCATCCCCATTGATGACATCAGCATGATGTCATGCTGGTGTCATATCACCTTTTATTAATTCTTTTATATATTTCTGTAATTATTTTAGTAAAGGGAATTCCTGACATGTGGGCCCCTGTTGTAAGTCAGATAAATATTTTCAGAAATGTTTTCTGATTAATAAAAATGTAAAAGTAATTATAAAACGTAAATAATTTTAAATATTCCAAAAATGAATTAAAATTGGAGTAATTTATAACTAATTCATTTTAAATCATAAAAATACAAATAATATAAAAAAATGTTCAGAAAAATGAGCTCTATCAATTAAAAATGTAAGCATCCACATTCATACAACTTCGAACCCTAACTTATTTAGAGGAACATTGACACCCCCTAAGTACCATGGGTTTGATGGTTTGCCTATTTAGGGCATTCCGGAATCCATTTAAATCGATGATGCATCTAGGGCTACTATATTACATGTAATATTTCATATCATCCATATTGTATGAGCATTGCACATGCCATGTGTTGAATGTTGTTTTTCCTTTTCTGGTGATTGGTTCTTCGCGAATAGGAACCGAACCTGAGGCTGAAGTCAACGCCACTGAAGAGCAGTACCATTCCAACAACGGACAAGGCAAGCGAAGCCCCATTCATACATACGAATCCTATGTTTACAAAGTATTTCATTCTCGCCATATGCATTCGGTTCAATCGTCTTTTATCGGTAGATAAAGTAATCCTATCTGATGCATGTTTTCCTTCTTGAACTAAATACCTGATCCACTGCTCCTATCATAACTAGGATTTGGCTTGAGCATCGCTAGTGCCACAAGTCAGTCAAGCTTAGCCATGCTTAGTTGTCCAGTGTTGATTGTTCGGATGATGCACTAGAGATGCGAATAAATCTAGTAAGGTAGGATGTTGTGATATGATCAGAGATGGATACTAAACATGCCAAGGCTTGTATGGGAGGCCACGTGGGTTGTGGTTTTTGCAGTCCCATACTTTCCACCCTTAGGAACTGAGTTCTCGCCTCTTGAACCAATACGAGCGTACAACCACACGGGGGACTGGAAACCCCCTCGACTCACTAACTTGCCTAGTAGATTCCATGAGTCACATAGTTCGGGCTTTCCATTCGACATACGCATATTGGTTGTTCTTAGATGGAGGTGAAGGAGGTGAATTCATACAGGTAGGTAAGCGTGGCATGGAATGGGAGATGCTCGACATCCGTAATCTCAAACCCTGTGCAGATCTCTAGGGACCGACTCCGGGACTCGACCCGTTATGGCGGCATCTCCTTAGTGCGTGACTCATGGTCTCGATGAAAGAAAGGTAAAGGTCGCGGTCAACCACTCTCTGCCAGTCTTCCAAGGAAGAGGGGTAATAATTTGGCATTAAGAATCGGTTGGTACATGTGGGTAAAGTTGTGCACCCCTGCAGGGTTATAATCTTTTAGAAAATCCGTGTCCACGGTTATGGATGAATTGGGAGCGGATTCTGTGATCATAGAAAACTATAACCTGATAAAACTTGGCCAACTAATGTGAGATCTGGAATACTTCCTCAGGATTGTTTGAGGGGGTAGTCCGGGAAGAGAGGTTCAGTTGATGATGGTACTTGGTGGATATTGAGGATGATTCTAAGATCTAGAGTTGTAGTCTTCTTATCCCCTTTGAAAATGATCTGACTAGACGAGCTTCTATTCCTCCTTGTTTTTAAAACAAAAAATGGATTTATGCAAAAATAACTCCACTAGCCATAAGTCTTGCGGAGTACACCTTGTACTCAGTCTTTCCTCGTTGATGTTTTTCTACGATGAAGCTACTCCAACTGAAGGTGGTTTCTACATCGATGTCGACGAGTAGTCGGGGTTCCCGGGCAGCAACCTAGGATCTATGGAAGGGTCGCTACTTCTGTTTAAGACCTCTTAGGCCCTTTGATAAGTTTCTTGTTTAGAACAAATTGTTTTCTTCCGTTTGCTTGTTGTAATGATATGTCTATGACCCCTGGCTTGTATGACTGGTTTGTAACTCTATTAAGAGTTTACCTTCTTAATGTATGGTTTGTATGTTCTGTGATGTTACCGATTGTTCCTTGCACGCTTCGGAATTTAGGTTAGGCTTATGTCATATGAATATCCGGTATTTGTCTAGCCCTGATCCCGGGTCATGACAGCATGGTGTGTTACAACATTCCAAGTATATTCTTATTTTCATCTACATTCCAATTAAAAAGTCTCTTTGTTATGTGAAAACTTAGTGATTAAAGCTCTCACAAACTTGAAGACGCACTTTATTTTTCATGCCCCTAATAAACTTGAACCATTGTGTCATCGATGTTGTATATGCTTGCACTTATATGTTGGGATTAGCAGAACTGTGCTGTCACGGGGAACGCTTTCAACATTGCACTTGTACATTGTACACAGTTGATATCATTCTCTTTTGTCTATGGATGTCGTCCATGTGAAATGAAAGGGGAGCTTGTAAGTCCATGGAGTTATGTATGTGTGTTAGAGAAACGCCTGGGCCGCTAGCCTAAGTCATGCCTAATCATGGTGGAAACTTACAGCATCACCATAGTGAGCAATCTATAAAGCATTCTTCTTATAAAAAAAGAGATAGAGATTGAGAAAAAGAAAAAAGATACATTATGAAAAGAGGAAAGAGAGAAAAAAGCACCATTTTACCATGGTAAATAAGAAGATTGATGAGATGCTCATTGTCTGCTTGCCTTGTCATTTTGATTATGGGATAGCTCCTGTATCATGTGCAAGGGGTACCCCGTTGGCGATTCTCTACGATACACATGTACTTACTATGACAAGAAATTGCAAGTAACTAAACTTGAGTAGCATGAGGAGCGACCCTCGTATTCAAGAGACATGAGATTGCCAACTTATACTTTATCAATCGTATACTCCATAGTTTGTTCACTTTAACCTTAATCACTTCAAGATGCTTATGTAGGGGCAATGAGGGCTGAAAGCTAACAAGTACCATAATTTTTGGAAGCTCTTTTTGAGACTTTAAATCCATGCTTCCCTTTTGTGAAGGGCCTTTTTTCCACCATTATATTGAGTCTCCACCTTCTATCCTTAGGCACCAGTTAAGAAAGCATAGTTTCTATTCTTAGTTATATGTGCATTGTCCCAAAACTTATTGATTGATGCATATTGTTTATATTGCTTGTTCTTGTTCTATTTGTATCTAGTCACTCTTATGAACTTTGAAGGTGTCCTATGCATCTATTTGCTACTCCATGAGGGACAAGCTGAATGCCACTATGCTATGTTTTCTATATGTGAAACAAACAAACAAACGTCTTTTAATGCATTGTTATTCATGATCTTTGTTTGTAACCTTTCATATTGCATGCATAGTTACTTTGTCTTATTGTTAGAACTCCATCTTTCATGCTCATTTTTAGAGTTCTTTGATCCCAGCTTTCAATGCTTGCAAATGGTTTGATCTTGATTTTGATGGTGCATGTCACCTTAAAAATTATTATTTTATCACTTACCTACTCGAGGACGAGCAGGAGTTAAGCTTGGGGATGCTTGATATGTCAGAAACGTATCTATAATTTTTGATGTTCCATGCTTGTTTAGTATCTACTTTGCTTTGTCTACACTTTGAGGTATTTTTATACGTTTTCTGGTACTAACCTATTAAGAAGATGTCACAGTGTCAGTTGCCTGTTTTCTGCTATTTTTGGTTCCAGAAAAGGCATAAAATCAATATTCTCGGAATTGGATGGGACAAAAGCCAAAGTCAATATTTTGCCGTGTGGAACACGAAGCCAGAGTACGAGACGGAGAAGAGCCACCAGGGGGCCACACCCCTGGCCGCGCGGCCTAGGTGGGCCCGCGCCTGGGGGGTGCAGCCGCCCTGGGTGCCTCCTGCCTTTTCTCTTCGCCTATAAATACCCCCGATACCAAAACCCTAAGTACCCGATCAATCTTCCACGAAACAGTATGTAGTCACCGCCACCATCGTCCCTAGATCGGGGAAGATCTGAAGATCTTCCCGGCACCTTGTCGGAGGGAAGATCATCCCGGAGGCCTTCTTCATCATCATGCCAGCCTTCAGTATGAAGCGTGAGTAGTTCCACCTTGGACTACGAGCAGGGACGGATCCAGGAATTTAACTTTGGATGTTCAAATTGTAACCAGCAAATATAAAGGTGAAAATGGCCATTGCAACAAAATTATAAAGTGATCCATGTCTTCATGCTAATAGAAGTACAAATCGTCCATTGTGGCAAAATTATCTTTTAAGGGTGACAAATTTGCCATAATAAATAATAAAAGAAAATTGCAATACAACCATATGAAATATGTCATATCTTGAAAATTGCAATAAAGCCATACGAGATATGACGAGACATCAGCCCGCTCAATAAATTTAACAAGAGTCATTCAAGAGTTAGTTCCATTTTAGTCCATAACTAGTTCTTCATAAAAGGCATTGAAGAAAATACCCTCTTAACACGCTACGAGTAGGATTAACACCAATTTGAAAAGCTTATAGACAATTAGGATTAACAACAAGCATAATAGAGAGAAGAAATATATTTTTGAGCCTTTTAAAAATCTCTTCCAATATCAACAATAAAAGGGTAAGTTTATTTGGGACGCTGGTCATAGGTCGCCGCTCTTTTTTTCTTTGGGAGCAGTCATTGAAAGACTGGTCGCTGTTCTGCCATAAATCCATGGGTATGAGCTGGTTGCTGTCTGCTAGTGGCAGGCCTGCTAGTTGGGCAGCATGTTGGCAACGTGTGGACTATTTGATAATTCAAGGTTTAGTATCCATTTGAAAGATAAAATACAAAGTAGACATGCTAAAAGGTACCAGATGTGAGACTTAGACACTAGACATTATGTACATGAATTTATTTTTTAGAAAAATTTGGGTGTTCATCTGAACACCCTTGAACCATGGCAGATCCGTCCATGACTATGGGTCCATGTAGTAGCTAGATTCTCCTCCTTTGTGCTACCATGTTTAGATCTTGTGAGCTCCGTTTATGATTAAGATCATCTATTTGTATTCATGCATGTTGTGTTTGCGGAGATCCGATGGATATTGAGATTACTATGTCAAATTGATTAATGGTGTTGTCTTATTGATTCTATCATGTTTGTGTTGTTTGTGATCTTGCATGCTCTCCATTTCTAGTAGCTATCTTGGCCAAGTAGATGCTAGTGACTCCAAGAGGGGGTATTTATGCTCGATAGTGGGCTCATGCCACTATTTAATCTAAGGGAAGTGACAGAAATATCTAAGGTTGTAGATGTGTTGTTGCTACTAGGGAGAAAACAATGGTCTCTTGTTCATCGAACAAGTGGATTGTTTACCTTACACACTTTGCTTAAAGCAGTTATCCGTTGCTTGCAACTTAATACTGGAGGGGGTTCGGATGATAACCTGAAGGTGGATTACTAGTCATAGATGCAATTGGATGGCGGTCTATGTATCTTGTTGTATTGCCTAATCGAATCTCATAGGATCATGAATGTCTAGTATTGAATTGTTTTGCATTGTTCAGTCCTATCAATTGCCCTGATGTAATTTGTTTACCCAGCATGCCATGTTTGTTTATCTTAATGAGAACACCTATAGTGAACTATGGACCCCGGTCCAATCTTTATCATTGATACATCTTCCACTGTTACTGTTTACTTTTTGCAAACCACTATTACCTTCCACACCATACAGTTAATCTTTTGTTTTTAGTAAACCAGTGAGATTGACAACCTCACTGTTCATTGGGGCAAAGTCTTGAGTTTGTGTTGTGCAGGTTTCCGAGTTGCTAGCAACACCTTTGAGTCGTTTCCTTCCTCCTACTGGTTCGATAACCTTGGTTTCTTACTGAGGGAAGAACTTGCTGCTGTATTTATCATACCTTCCTCTTGGGATCTCCCAACGAAGCTCTATAGAGATCTGAGCCACATCACTAACCAGCTGTCCAGTAGCATGTTTGTACCGATCAAGGATGGACTTGATTACTCTTGCCTGGTCCATCGAGGCTTCGAAGAAAAGAAGACTATCATCGGCAAAAAGCAGGTCGAAGATACCTGGTGCACGACGGCAGATAAACAACTCACGTAATGAAGACACCTCAATTTCCTTCTGAATAAGACAAGAGATACCATCAGCAACAAACAAGAATAGGTATGGCGAAAGAGGATCACCTTGGCGAATACCACGAGAGGGGGTGAAGGAGTCCAACATGTTTCCGTTAAAGCGAACTGAATAATGAACAGTCATGACGCAAGCCATCACCCACTGAATCCATTGCCTATGAAAGCACAACTTCGCTAAAACCCCTTCCAGGAACCTCCAGTCCACACGATCATACGCTTTAGCCATATCCAATTTATACGCACAAAATTTCTTACAAGCTTTCGAACGATGTTGTATCGAGTGTATGCACTCAAAGGCCATAAGAGCATTATCTGTAATGAGGCGTCCAGGAATGAACGCACTCTGAGTTGGTGAAATGATGCCCTGAAGAAGAGGCCTTAACCTGTTAAACAAGTACTTAGAGACAACCTTGAAGATGACATTGCAAAGGCTTATTGGCCTGAATTCCTTTAGATGTTCAGGATCATTCTTCTTCGGAATCAACACTATTACTATGACATTGACCATCTCGGGCATGAGACTAGAAGAGAAAAACCGTTGCACAGCCTATATAACATCTTCCTTTAGAAGGCCCCAGTTTCTCTGTAGAAAACAAGCTGGGAAACCATCGGGGCCTTTAACGGGCCGATCTGGAAGAGTGCATCACTAATTTCTCTTTCAGTATAGGGGGCACACAGCTTCTCATTCAACTCAGCATCAACACAGTTTCTCATAGCATCAATGACAGGAGTCAGATCAATGTTATCCTCTCGCGTGTATAGCTTCTGAAAAAATTCTGTAGCCATATTCTCCATCTCCTCAGGGTTAGAATTCCATGTTCCATCATCTCTTTTTAAGCGCCAAACCCTATTCTTCCGATGCCTCCACGAAGCCCGATGATGGAAGTACTTGGTATTGCGGTCACCCTCTCTCAACCAAGCAAATCTTGAGCGCTACATCCACATAACCTCTTCCCTGTAAATAAGTTCATCCATCTCTTTCTCAATCCCAATACGAGTAGCCGTACTGGCAATGTCAGTAGAGTTCCGCAGTTCCTATAGTAATGCGCGTTTCTTTTCAAACTCTTTAGACATAGATTTAAAATGAACTTTACGCTAACTCTATAAGGTACTCATGACAGTATTTAGTGATGCAGCCACATCGGCTAGATCGCCTCCAGCCACTATGCACGACCAGGACTCCTCAACGGCCGCTGTTAGGGAGGGCTCACGTTCCCAGACCACCTCGTATCTTCTAGTTGGTCTATTAGGCCTACAGCTCTTAACCTCCTCTGCCGATAACATGATGGGGCAATGGTCAGACCGAGTTGAGACAATGTGCCGCATTTGATGCATCGATAAAAGGCCAACCATGCCGGCGAGGCCACTCCTCTGTCCAGCCGAACCTTAACATTCCGCTCACCCTTCTGCTTACTATCGAAAGTCCAAGGAGTTCCGACAAAACCGACGTCATGCAGATCGCAGTGTGATAAAACCTCACGGAAGACGTTCCGAGCGAGCCGTTTTGGAAAAATGCTCTTATTGCCATAGGGATTCGTTGAAGTCTTCTAGCATAAGCCATGGTTTCTCCAATTTATCCCTCATTTGTCGTAGCATGGCCCACACATGATGTCGGTCGCATGCCTTCGGCTCACGGTATATGAACGTGCCTCGCCACATCTGATCATATGGGTCACCACTAATATGAACATCAATATGATATTTGCTGAAAGATAGGAGGTCAATCGAAACATCCTTCGTCCAGTAGAGGGCCAGTCCTCCACCTTTACCAACGCCAATAACTTGGAAACAATCCTTCATACCAATCCTGAAATGAAGAATTGCAACTCTTTCTTTATTTTGCATAGTCTCACAGATAAAACTAGGCTGAGCTTATATGTCTGCACCAAGAAGACGAGCTCCTGAACAGTCGCGGGTTGCCCTAGCCCACGGCTGTTCCAGCCTAACGTCGTCACTGGGCTCGGTGGTCCTCCTCGGAAGAGGCCGTCGATGTTGCCAAGTCATTTGATATGCCTGTCATCTTCCGTAGCTTCAAGCGTTCACGAGGGTCAGTGTATGATGGAGGTGGTGGCTGGATTTTCCCCGGTTCTGCAGATAGTGCTTGTTCACTTGAGCTGCCACCTGATCCTGAGTTTCAGTCACATAAACTAGAGCTTTCCTGGCACCAATATCCCCTTCTACAGCAGTTTCCATGGGGGTATGTTTTATCGGGATAACCACAGTGTCCTGAAGATCTTCCTCACCATCAAGCGAGGCCTCCTGGGACAAGCGTTTTCGAGGGGAGCCGTAGCACCCCTGCCTGCCCTACCACCCCGGCCTCACGGAATAAAGGTACGTGATTCCATAATCGGAGGGTTTACACGTCACTTGGCTAGCATGAAATCACCATATTCTAATTCCCGGTCCATCCAGACACCATCGCCACACTCTTCATGGTTATGCCCCATCAATCCGCGGTGCTTGCAGAAATATGGAACCTTCTCATACTTGACCGTCAACCTCTTCTTCCCTTCACCTTCCACATTAAGAGAAACCACCTATGAAAGGGTTTTTTTAACCTCGAGCAGTACTCGGATTCTGACTTAGTTCCCCTCATAGAACAGTTTCAGATTCATCTGAACCTCCTTTGTTTTCCCAATACGGCGAGCCAAATCATCCACAATCTGCACCTTTCGGTACAGTTCCGGTATACCATGAATTTGAGCCCAAACGTACAGACCTCCAAAGGAGATTTTCTCCGGATCCTCCCGGCCATCATAATCCTCAATGCGTATAGCCCAGCCTCGGAACGTCCAAGGACCTTGGTGCATGACCTTTTTCCAATCACCTAAGCAGTGCATCTGGAACACAAACAAATTCTCCCCTGCCTCCCTGCAAACTGGATCTTTGGAGAGATTCCAGATCGCTTTCATCTTGCCGAATAGTGCCTCCGAACTGAAGTTCCTTGTGGTGTGTACCCTGCCGATCGCCATCCAGCGAGCCTCCTTCTAAAACTCCTTAACATCAGCCGCTCCAATCACCACATCATCAAGCTCATCATCCCGTAGATCTAGGTGCATGAGAAGATCATCAATCTCAGGCTCAAATTCCTTTGCAACACCCGAGGTGCTAGTTTCCGACCTAGTCGCCATGGAGCCGACCAACAAAACCCTAGATCGCCTGAGAGGAAACCTTGCGGTAGACTATGGAGATAACCCGATGGGAAAGACGTGTGAGGTATGTAGGAACGCAGTCCGATGAGAAAACAGGATCGGAACCGAAGAGATCTCATGGCGGCGAAGGAATCGCTCTGGAGCTACAAACCCTAACAAAGAGGGTAGGTAATTTAGAGATAAAGTGACCGGGTCTCTAACAACACAGCGTAAAAAACAAGTGTATACATCAAGGGTACCCATAACCAAGTTATTAAAAACAAAATTCAAGCGGCTCCCAAATATTATGATGAAATTTTCAACATCAACCATCACATTTCCAACTCTGAATAGCTAGACTCTGAGCAAGAACTGAGAAAATCATTCAACACAGGAATAACTTGCGAACACCATCATTGACAAGTACAACAAATGAAGGTCATACATGGGGTTTTTTTCACCACGGATTTTAAGACGTGGTACTCGAAAAGCACTACCAAATCGGAGGCATCATGTGATGTCGTCCACACTTGTAGAGTCGAGCTTCCACATCTATCATTGAAAATGTTGAAACAAATCTAACCCTCATGTGGATCTAAAAGTTTGTACCTCCAACCAAGGCATTGCCAGACATCAGAGTCAACACTCCGTTCATACATAGGAGCTTGGCCGCCCCTCCCCTGCTACAGTAGGAAGGAGCGATTTCGTTGACCTCGACCAGGAGATCCACCGTGCTTGCTGTTGGGCTGGGGATTTGCCGTCCTCCGGCGGCCCCTCTAGTGGCGGGAGGGCGGGGAATCCCCAACCCACTGCTTGTTTTTATAGTAGGCGTATCTAGTGTCCCTCTTGTCGGTGTCAAGGAGGTGGCGAAGCTGGCGGTGTGGTTCGTGTCGATGGCCCTCTCCCTCTTCGATGGTGGCGCTCCCTGGAGCTTCGTTTTCGTCGAGCGCGCGTCTCCGTGGAGCTTGCTGGTCTACGGATCGGGTGAGTTCCCCTTTCCCTCGCCGGATCGAGGTACGCAGTTCATTTGGATCGTGAATAAGAAGGAGGTGTGTGGTGTC
The DNA here is from genome assembly GCA_916181665.1 of Avena sativa. Taxonomy (NCBI): domain Eukaryota; kingdom Viridiplantae; phylum Streptophyta; class Magnoliopsida; order Poales; family Poaceae; genus Avena; species Avena sativa. Next base: position 127,125,849 of record OV702283.1, on the reverse strand, counting down.
CTGCGGTGGAGATGATGCTCCGAGGTGTAGGCTCTCTAGAGCCGGCCACTGGCGACTTCCCGTCCGTGGAGGGTCTGTGCTTGATCCAAGCCATCAAGGAGCATAGAGGCGGTGGCGTGCCACGTGCGGCATCTGGATTGTCTTCGACATCGGGATCTAGTGGACTTCGTTGTAATATTTTCCTTTTGCTAGATCTTTCTGTAAGAACATTAACATCACCTTCCTTTTTCCGCAAAAAAACACTCCGTTCATACAAGAGTTGATTGGTGAAGGTCATTATGGAAAAAGGCAACAATGATAATAAACAACCTAAATTAGGGGCACGTGACCCCAACCTAATTAAATCGCACCCGTTGGACAGTGGGGAAGGGGGAAATAAAGAGAGATATTGAGGTGCTGCCATTGAGGGTGGCGGAGTGAGAAAATAATATGGATGGTTAGACGTGTGATTATACCCATAATCCACCAACAATTGGATACCCACAATCTTATTAAAACATGTTACTCCCTTCGACCCATATTAGTTGATTTGGATTTATCTAGATTTGGATGAATCTAGACACTATTTAGTATATAGGTTCATTTAAATTTTGACAAATGCAAGTCAACTAATATGGATTGGAGGAAGTATTATTTAAGTGAGGGCCGATGTTATGTGGGTTGCGAGACACTTGGAATGACTTTATCAATTGTAAACTCTGATACTCAAATTTTTAGATGCCAATTGTGTGAATGTGAGTGTCTACACTATATGCAGCATTTTAGAATGATCTAATTTATTGATGGGGTAGAAGCTGTATAATGATCAACGCAAACTCAATTGTCATGAAATACTCTGTTTAGAGTGGTTGTGCTTATCGGACAAATGTGGAAAATAAAATATTTTCTTTTTAATAGTTGTCAACTATACAATACTGTTTTTTACAAGAGAAAATATACAATTGTTAATCCCTCAAAAATGTTTATGCGTGTGGCTTATTTTTAATGTAGGCAGAATTACATTAATTGATAACAAGTGTAAGAACTCTAGCTAATCGGGCCATCTTTGGCACGTGATGGTTAGTGGCATTAACTAATTCTTCTAGAACTTGTCATGGGCCAGGACGTCTCCAGTCTATAAGGAAGCCCGTTCAGTCTGGAACTGGGTTTGACTTTGGACTTGTGGACGGCCTATAATTAAGCCCAAGCAGTTTTGAATTGGGCTGGCTAGCTTACACCTTAATCGTTCAAGGGGGGCGCGAGGGCCAGCAACAGTTCTATTTGTGTGAGAAGGATCCGAATCAATTAGTATAAAAGTTTACAAGAAGAAGTACAAATTGTTTCTAAACATAATAAAAATTATATTGAGATTATTTGACCACCTAACAACAACTACTATCATTAGAGCGAGCCGTTGACCGCTTCTCCCCTATCGAAGCCGGCCTGGCTTTGTTGATGTTGGTTGATATGTTTTCCTACAAGTGTCCCAAGGACCAGTGCTCCAAGCCACAGTAGTTGTCATTAAACCTTTAAATTGATTTGAATCTTGTTACATCAAGCCTGCAACACACATAGGTCAAACGAGATTCACTACTCTAATAAAAGGGCGACCAGGTGAGTAGATACGAAAACATTATTCTTGCTCCGCGCAACATTGTTACCGGTTCACCAAAACTCTAACTTGAGAGACCTAATAGCAACAGCGAGCATAGGTCCAAAATCCTCAACTCGTCCCACCGCCGGAGCGGCAAAAAAAGAGGCGAAGACCAGTCGAGTTGCTGTACGAAGACGTACGGAGGAGACGCCGATGCGATGTGAGTCGGCTGTGGTGGCTCCTATACTTCACGTAGAGCTGATTTCTAGGAGGTCTGATTGTTTTCTTTTATTCGCCGGTGGCGGCTCCTACTTCACGACTTCACATAGAGTTATGTAAGGGTTCGTAGCATGGAAAATAAAAAAAATTCTATCGCATGAACACACAAAAGCCAAGATCTAATCTACGAGATCGGTGCAACGAGTTCATAGAGTACTAACTCTCGAAGATTCAAAGCATTTAACGAGATCGGATTCTCATGGTTGATGTATTCGTTCACTTGCCGATCTCAAGATCGCGAAGACGATCCTTTCGGCGACGCATTCCGGCAGCGCTTCCGCAGTCTATCACACGTTCAGTACTCGATGAAGACCTTCCTCTGCCTTGTTCCAATAGGCAGCGGAGGTTGTAGATCTCCTCGCGAATCCAGCAGCACGACGGTGTGATGGTAGAGGTGGAGGATTAGATCCTGCAGGGCTTCGCCTAAGCCGGAGCAGGTATGGTGGATTAGAGAGAGCCTCAACGGCTAGGGTTTAGAAAGCGAGGGGAGGAGGGCGCCGACGGCTAGGGGGCTAGGCGACGGCTTGGAGCTAGGGCTAGGGCGTCGACGGCTAGGAGAAGGCGGCCTAAGGTTTGTGGGGTGGAGGGGTGTGGCACCCCCTCCCCTCCTTTTATTGGTGGGAGAAGTGGCAAGGAGGAGGCCGAGTCCTCCCCCAGCACCCCTTGTGGCCGGCGGCTTGGGAAGGGAGAGGGAAACCTCTCGCTTGTGGGTTTACTTTCCCTCCTCCACTAGGACTTTGACTTTCCAAATTGGGATTTAACTTTTCAAATTCGAGTTGGACTATTCAAACTAGTGTTTGATTCCCACTTCCTAGCCTTGACCGACTTGACCTAGGGCACCATGCCGCATTCCCCACTAGGCATGGCGCATCCATGTGTCCCCCCCCCCCCTACGGGGTGGTGGACCTTCTAGAACCTTTTAGAAGATTCCGGTGAAAACACCAAAAACATTTCCGAATCCCGGAATTGGACTTTCTTTATATGAATATTATTCTCTGGACCATTCTGGATCTCCTCGTGATGTCCTGGATCCAATCCGAGACTCCGAACAACATTTGGTCTCCAACTCATTTTCATATCTACTAAACAACATTGAATCCTTAAGTGTGTCTCCCTACGGTTCGTGAATTATGACGACATGATCGAGACACTTGTCTGATCAATAACCAATAGAGGAATCTAGAAATTAATATGGCTCCCACATATTTCTATGATTACTTCATGATCGAATAAACCATTTACATACGATACCAATTCCCTTTGTCGCGTGATACTTTACTTATCCGAGGTTTGATCGTCGGTATCTCTATACCTAGTTCAACCTCGTTACCGATAAGTACTCTTTACTCGTTCCGTGATATGACATCCCTCATGACCTAGTCACATGCTTGCAAGCCAATTGGATGATATTCCACCGAGAGGGACCAGAGTATATCTATTCGTCATATGGATGGACAAATCCCACTCTTGATCCATGTGCCTCAACGCATACTTTCAGAATACCTAATGCCACGTTTATAACGACCCAGTTACGGAAGTGGTGTTTAATGTCATCAAAGCATTCATCTGGTGATGGTGATTAACATGATCTCATGGTCGAAGGATTGGGTTACTATGTATTTGAAAGCTTGTAGCAAACGAACTCTAAATGACTTGATCTTACGCTATGCTTACTATAGGAGTGTGCCCGTCATATCATTCTCTTAATGACATGATATTGTTATTAATAACATCTAATGTCCATGATTAGGAAACCATGATCATCTATTAATCAACAAGCTAGAGCTACAAGAGGCTTACTAGGGACTACTATTATGTTTACAGAACACACAAGTATTAATGTTTCCGATTAATACACTTTATAGCATGGGATATAAACATTTATCATAAACACAAAGATATAATAATAACCATTTTATTATTGCCTCTTGGGAATATCTCCAACAAGTTAATTACTAGTACTCCCTTATTAAGAATAAGGAGGCAGTGCCTACGCCGGAGAGGTACATTATTAACATTCTGAGAATCCTGGCAAATAGTATTAAATTAAAAGGAAATGGCAATGCAATCTGTCGTTGAGGTTGGTTGAAACCAGCTTTTAGAGTTTATTCGTGTGCCCAGACATCTTAAGCACATGCTCGCTAACGGAGATACCCTCTTCCATATTGCAGGGGCCGCCATGATCTACAACATATTTACAAAGAGTTTAGACTAAGTTTACGACAAATTAAGTTCATATCTAATACTTCAATTAACTAGATGGACTCCCACTCAAAAACAATATCCCTCGTATTCTTTTAGTGATCACACGAACCAAATCCACTACACCAAGTCTGATCATCACGAGAGATGATGTAGTTTCAAAGGCGAACAATCAACATGTTCATCATATCAATCATATGACTCATGATTTACCTTTCGGTATTCCGTATTCCGAGACCATGTATGTACATGCTAGGCTCGTCAAGTTTAACCTTAGTATCCGCATGAGCAAAACTGGCTTTGCTTCCGTTGTATGCACATATAGAATCAATCACACCCGATCATTACGTGGTGCTTCGAACGACGAATCTTAGCAACGGTGCTTACTAAGGACGAACTCTTTATTACTTGATATTTAGTGAGAGGGGTCATCTAATAATGCTACCGTCGCAATTTAAGCAATACAAGATGCATAAAAAGGATTAACATCACATGCAATTCATAATATGTGATATGATATGGCCTTTCTTCTTGTGCCTTCGATCTCCATCTCCAAGCACGAACATGATCTCCATCATCACCGGTGTAGCGTCAAGGTCAATGGCGCCGCTTCATGGTTGTCCTCCACCAACAACAACTATTACAACTACTTTGATGAATAGACACGTAGGTCTTAAACGAAATTTAAAGAGAACCATAAGGCTACTTCCGGTTGCCAACTTACAATAAGGATCATTGCATACATCATATATTATCATAATCATGGCCATATCACATCACAACACAAGCCCTATAAAAATAAGTTAGACGCCTCTAATTTTCTTTGCATGTTTTATGTGGCTGGGGCTTTCGCATAAGAACCGTTCTAACTTACAATCATGAACCAAAACATTGATATAGGTATTGTCAAGTGCCCGTTGTAAATTGAATCTTCACTATGGTGGGAGAAACAGACACCCGCCAAGCCACTTGTGCAATGCAAGTTACACGTTGAGCGTGGAGCAAGTCTCATGTACGATGACATGTAAGGTTAGACCGAGCCGCTTTATCCCACCATCCCGCAAGATGCAAAGTACACAAAAAGCAAGTGCAAACAAAAGCATCAACGCCCATAAAAACTTTGTGTTCTACTCGTGCAAAAGATCTATGCATAGACACAACTTTGATACCACTATACGCGCTCGTAGCATGGAAAACAAAAAGTTTCTACCGCATGAACACACAAAAGCCAAGATTTAATCTACGAGATCGGTGCAACAAGTTCATAGAGTACTAACCCTCGAAGATCCAAAGCGCGAGATCATATTCTCATGGTTGATATAGTCGTTCACTTGCCGATCTCAAGATCACTAAAAAGATCCTTCCGGCTCCGTGTTCCGGCAGCGCTTTCGCAGTCAGTCACACGTTCGTACTCGATGAAGACCTTCATATCCCTTGTTCCAGCAGGCATCGAAGGTTGTAGATCTCCTCGCAAATCCAACAGCACGATGATGTGGTGGTGGAGGTGGAGGAGTAGATCTTGCAGGGCTTATCCTAAGCCGGAGCAGGTATGGTGCATTAGGGAGAGCCTTGGCGTCTAGGGTTTAGACACCGGGGGAGGAGGGCACCGATGTCTAGGGGGCTAGGAAACGCCTTGGAGCTAGGGCTAGGGCGCCGACGGCTGGGAGCAAGCGGCGGCCTAGGGTTTGTGGGGTGGAGGGGTGTGGCGCCCCCTCCCTTCCTTTTATGGGTGGCAGAGGCGGCAAGGGAGAGGCCGAGTCCTTCCCCAACACCCCTTGTGGCCGGCGGCTTGGGGAGGGAGAGGGAAACCTCTCCCTTGTGGGTTTCCTTTCCCTCGTCCACTAGGACTTTGACTTTCCAAATTGGGGTTTGACTTTTCAAATTCGAGTTTGACTATTCAAACTAGAGTTTGATTCCCACTTCCTAGCCTTGTCCGACTTGACCTAGGGCACCATGCCGCATGACCCACTAGGGCATGGCGCATCCATGTGCCCTCCCTCCGGGGTAGTGGACCTTCTAGAACCTTTTAGAAGATTTTGTTGAAAAACACATTTCCGAATCCCAGAATTGGACTTTTCTTATATGAATCTTATTCTCCGGACCATTCTAGATCTCCTCATGATGTCCTGGATCCAATCCGAGACTCCTAACAACATTCGGTCTCCAACTCATTTCCATATCTACTAAACAACATCGAATCCTTAAGTGTGTCTTCCTACCGTTCGTGAATTATACAGACATGATCGAGACACTTGTCTGATCAATAACCAATAGAGGAATCTGGAAGTTCATATGGATTCCACATATTTCTATGATTACTTCGTGATCGAATAAACCATTTACATACGATACGATTCCCTTTGTCGCGCGATACTTTACTTATCCGAGGTTTGATCGTCGGTATCTCTATACCTAGTTTAACCTCGTTACCGATAAGTACTCTTTATTCGTTCCGTGATATGACATCCCCCGTGACCTAGTCACATGCTTGCAAGCCAATTGGATGATATTCCACCGAGAGGGACCAGAGTATATCTATCCGCCATATGGATGGACAAATCCCACTCTTGATCCATGTGTCTCAACACATACTTTCAGAATACCTAATGCCACCTTTATAACCACCCAGTTATGAAAGTGGTGTTTGATGTCATCAAAGCATTCATCCAGTGATGGTGATTAACATGATCTCATGGTCGAAGGATTGGGTTACTATGTATTTGAAAGCTTGTAGCAAACAAACTCTAAATGACTTGATCTTACGCTATGCTTACTATAGGATTGTGTCCATCATATCATTCTCCTAATGACATGATCTTGTTATTAATAACATCTAATGTCCATGATCAGGAAACCATGATCATCTACTAATCAACAAGCTAGTTCTACAAGAGGCTTACTAGGGACTACTATTATGTTTACAGAACACACAAGTATTAATGTTTCCGGTTAATACAATTATAGTATGGGATATAAACATTTATCATAAACACAAAGATATAATAATAACCATTTTATTATAGCCTCTTGGGCATATATCCAACAAGTTAATTACTAGTACTCCCTTATTAAGAATAAGGAGGCAGTGCCTACACCGGAGAGGTCAATTATTAACATTCTGGTAATCCTGGCAAATAGTATTAAATTAAAAGGAAATGGCAATGCAATCCGTCGTGGAGGTTGGTTGAAACCAGCTTCTGGAGTGTATAAACTGAACGTCGATGCGGCTTATGATAAGGACTCTGGCATTGGAGCAATTGGGGCTATAATTTGAGATTCTAGTGGGAATTTCGTTGCAGCTTGCCATGAGTTCAATGATGAAGCAACTGATGCTGCAGCTATGGAGGCCTTGACTTTACTTGACGGACTTCGTTTAGCAGAACAATTTGGTGCCACGTCTCTAGTGGTGGAATCTGATTGTTTGGAGGTTGTACATGTTGTCACTCATCCATCGGCGTACAGAGGAGTTAGCGCGGTGGTTATCGATAATTGTCGTCATCTATTTATGGTGCTTGGCATGGCAACAATCCATCACTGTCCACGAGAGGCTAATGGTGCCGCCGATGAGCTTGCTCGCTTTGGTTCTACACATGGTGCTAGCGAGTTTTGGTTTACGGATCTTCCTTCTTTTATTGTTCATATACTTGTATAAGACCGTGTTTTGATTCAGTAATAGTAGTTGAAGTTCAAAAAAAATTGACTAGTACTCCCTTGGTTTAAAAATAAACTAAAACCATGTCAATTTTTTTGACACGGACGCAGTATCAGAAATAAAATTGACTTGGTGTTGCTAGAACTGTGTCTCTACGTGTTCCTAGAACTGTGTCTCTACGTGTTCATACCATGTCACATCAACCGTTCAGTGTCCAACTTTTCCTTTTTCTAAGAAGAAGAAGAAGAAGAAGAAAAAGAAGAAGAAGAAGAAGAAGTAGTAGTAGTAGTAGTAGTAGTAGTTTAGTTCTCGGCTTAACTAGACGATGGAGCGAACACTTGAACAGCGAGAAACATGTGAGAAACTTCCGTGGAAACGTGGAAAAGAGTGAAGCCGTGCACACGAGATTTACATGCGTGTTTCCATATATATATAGTATATATGACCTTCACTAATAAAGTTTTCTGATTAATCTCATTAAGCAAAGGCGGCTTAGACTAGGTAGCAACGTGCGCCAACTTTGCTAGCTTCCTAGAGCGTTCCTTCGATGTGGCCCAGTTGGTGATCGACCAAGCCAAGTAGCCCATCGATTTCTCCAGACGGAAAAATCTTTAATTAAACGAGACTAGGTCTATAACTCAACTAGATATCGATCGATTAATAAGCAGCACGCATGCATGACACATGCCTCCTAATTGCCGTACGTCGGTTTCTAACTAACCACTGGCCAACACGCATTCGATCAGTTGGTCTTTTCTTCCGGCAAACGAACCGATCGCAACTGGATCATCATCATCATATACTATTATCCGTGGACAGTTTCTCTCTCCTGATGATCTCGTACGTGCTGTTTGTTTCAGACACGTACGGTCACTGAAGACTGAACACTAGCTTGCAAGTCATGACCACCTTCCTTGGAAGCTACCAAACCATGTAATGCATGCCACGGAGCTTGCCGGAACCAAAGGTGTGCACACAACGAAATAACTGGCCCAGCTGACATGGCAACTTAATTCGATCAGTGCAGGACTCATATCGTTAGTTAGTTAATCAACAAAGCAGAAAATTAATCTTTTTTGTGTCCATGTATATCTATCTGTTATAGCATTCGAAAAGGGATTAAAAAATATAGTAATATCTGCTAATGACACACATGCATTATTCAGGCATGGATAAATATATTACAAGCAATGAAAGAATAATCAATCCCTTCTAGCTAAAGCTGGACTACCTGTACTATCTAAAGCTAACTGATCTTGAATATGATACACATGAACAAACGAATGGAGTCATGAACTACACTTGCTATGTTTTGTACACAAAGTCACGAACTAATCAATCACCAACAATCTATGTACAGCAAAGACTAACTGACAGAGGCCTTCATTTTGACCAAGTATATGTGCAGCTGGTATTGTTGAATTTACGCCGTGATCATGAGTCTCGGCTTCTTGAAGGAGACCGGTCTGAGCACCTCCTCCCCCTCCTCCGCGAGGCCCGGCAGCGCAGGCACGTTGAGGTCGAAACCCAGGTTCGTCACCGTCGGAGCGCTCGCCGCGGAGGCGGCCTTGACAGACTTCAGCGTGGGCGCCGCGGCGCTGCCGATGGTTCCGTCGTAGTGGCACCGTTTGTGGCCGCCCAGCGCCTGCCCCGTCGGGAACGTCTTCCTGCACACGTTGCACTCGTGCACCTTGCCGCCACCCGCGGCATCCCCGGACCCGGACGAAGAGGACGCCGCCGCCGCGACCTGCGACCTGTCCTCCTCCGGGACGGCGCTTGCCGCCACCGTGGAAGGCTTCCGGTGGCTGGCCTTGTGTCCGCCGAGCGCCTGGTAGGACGCGAACGCCTTGCCGCAGACGGAGCATCCGTGCTCCGGCACGGCGTCGCGGTGGCCGCGCGCCAGCATGACGAGACAGAGCGCGAGGTACTCCTCCTCGCTGGGCTGCAGCTCCCGCGGCCGCCTCGAGCGCTTCCGCTTCGTCCACCCCTCCTCCGTGTGCTGCTGCAACGCAGCATAAGCCTCCTCCTCGTCCTCGCCGCTCGACGATGTCACGGCCATCGTCTCCTTGCTCGGCGGCGGCATCATCGCCGCCGCTTCGAGAACCGCCTCCACGGCCATGCCAAGCAAACAAAGCTCACGTGTGAGTATCTTTCTTGCACACCTGAACAACTAGAGAGATCACTGCAACCAGTGGGCAACAAGCTCAAGCTAGAAAGAGAGAGAGAGAGATAGGAAGAGTAGTGAGGAGACCAGCACCGGCGGAGAAGGTGGTTTTATACGGGAGGCCGGCGGAGCAACACACGTTGATGGAGCAGATGGTACGACGTGCGTGTGCGCCTCTGTGACTCTCGAAAAAGAAACTCCCGGAAAGGGAAGGGAGTCTTGTGGTCAAACTAACACTCGGGAGGATCGGATCGGATAGAAGAAACTAAACTCGGACGGGTTCATGTGCGCGTGGAAGAAGCTACCGCGCGCCACGAGATGGAAAATTAGGCGTGGAATGGTGTGGGGAAGACAGGCGGCGGCGCCAACTGCCAAAGGGATAGGTGCGTGACGTGTACTGGGTTTGTGTGTGGTGACGTTAAGGCTTCCAGAACGAAACAACACGCGTATATACGCCCGCTAAGAGCATCTCCAAGAGCCTTTCTATAATGGATTGCTAAAAAATGAGTATAGCAATATGAGAGAGGAGGTATAGCAACCCTCAACTGATTTTGCTTTGGCAGCATTACTAAACTGGATTGCTATATTTGTCCAACACACACAATGACATGTGGGGACAAGGCACATGGCTAGCCACACAACAAATCCCACACACACCAGACCCACATGTCAATGTGACTAAAAATTGATTAGGACCACAACAAACCAGATTGCTATAATTTTGGGGTTGGTCTCTTGACTTTGCATATATATACCAAGTGGAGAGGCCAATATACTAAGCTTCCTAAAATTTTTTGTAGGGGGACCACTTATACAAAGGCTGTTGGAGCTGTTTTTTAGACAAAGATTGCTATAATAGCAATTGGAAGCAAATATAGAAAGGCTCTTGAAGATGCTCTAAGGATGGCAATGGACAGGTATGGGTAGGGTAGAGCAATAACATATTTATACCCGTGAAGTCAATGGGTATAAAAACGTACGCATATCCTTATCCTTGGGTATAAAACTTTACCCATATCCATACCGGCGGGTACCTGTACCTATGGGTACCCGGCGGGTATATCCAATAATACACAAGTTATTTAAAATTTTACTTTTATCAATAGCATATTTTTAAAAAATACAATAATCTCTACTTACTAATTGTAGACAAGTACATGGAAGTATTAAATTTAAGTTTAGAAGTTGCAATCTCATACTCATCCCTAGGCTTCTCGGCCACATAGGTTGAAACTCTATAGGTAAGTTTGACATGTCAGTTTAAATGGGCAGAGTATGGGTATACCCATGGGTGCAAGTCTATATCCATGCCCATAACCGTGACTTAATGGGCAGGGTATAGGTATTACCCATGGGTATAAAAGTGTGCTCATACCCTACCATGCAGGTACGGTACCCACGGGTACTCGTACCCATGGGTAAAATTGCCATCCTTATACGCCGCGCTTCCTCATCGGCTCTGGTCGGCCGTGCTGTTACGATATGAGCATGACACATAACTTATTTTAGTTCAAATTCGAACCGGAACCACGACACAAATGATAAAACAGAGTGCGTACTGCTCCCTTCGTTATAAAATAGATGTCTCAGATTTATTAAAAATTTAAATAAATCTAGACAGTATTTAGTATATAGATTCATCCAACTTTTAAGAAATCTGAAACATCTTTTTCAAGATGAAGAAAGTATTATATAATATAGTATTATGATTTGTTTTGGATATGCGGGATTATATAACCTCAATCTAAATAAACCATACTATATGTACTCTCTCTAGTCTTTGTATGTATATAATACGACACATCGTACTCGGTTTTGGGTGTCGCTTGGTCCTGGGTGTAGGTGGATGTTTTAAGATGAAAATCACGTAAATTCTAATTTGAATTGTTAGAAGAGGATAAATAAATATTACACTTTCTTATAGAATAGGTGGATCAGTGGGTAAGAAGAAAAATAGAAACAATTCTACTATCACAGTTAGTTTTTTTTCTAGTATATGGCTTCCAAATATTTCTAGACTGACAACGATCACCTTGCTTGAGACCCTAAAGAACGAAATGGCTATGATACCAACGCAAATTTAACTAACATAAGTTATTCACACTCAAATTAGTTCGTTGGAAACTCCTTTCAAATATGAATCCAATTGGTATGCTCTAAGTGGCGTACAACTTATATTTCATTGGCTAAATTATTACTCAAAGTTAGGATCAAAGTACCAAGTGACCTTCTATTCGTTTTTTATGAAATTTCACCGATATATTAATAATCATCAACAGCAGTATAAAGAGTCTTAAAATTAATTAAAATTACAAATAGGTCATTGTACCACCTAGCACGATTACAAACATTGGCACAAGCCGAAATCACTCCACCATCCTTGCCCCTCCATCATCGGATCCGGACAAAACTTGTCGTAGTAGAGCTTGTTGTACTAGACTGACGAAAAATCGTCGTGCTAAGGCCCCAAAGGATCAGCGTACCAGAACAGCACGCATCGCCTAAGATGACAAACGTAGAGCAGAAGAAAGTGACCAAAAACCACTCCAACGAATATGAAAAATGACTGGATCCCAAGGGATCCGTCGTACACACGACTTCACGGGCACTCCGCCGATACTAGACGCACCACCAGAGCGAGCATAGGACAAGAAGGATCTTATTCTGACCTCAGAACGTAGCCTTCGTCTTAGCATCCTGAAAAAGATATTAAAAACAGTCTAGACGAAACATTGAGATCTCCCGTCGACGAAAGGCCGTGGTGCGCCATGCCCTCCAAGACTCTAAGGCTGCCGGAGACGGGACAGACCGGAGGCGTCGCCGGTGAAGGGAAGGATCCCTAGATGGGCTGTAGCCGCTCTCTCTCTTTTCTCTCTATGGTTTGGAGGGTTCGAAGTGACCTTCTATTGGGCGATGAAGGGAGTATGATATAGGAGCATGGACGGATCTAGTATGGTAATGGGTGTATGGATGTACATAAAACAATTAGCACGGAAATTCTATACATAAGCTTTGTACAGTTGGTATATATGTGCATTACTAGCATCTTTTCACTACCATGCGGTACTATTTTTTTCATAGCACAGATCAATCTGAAACTATACACTAGTGGAAAACCTATAATTTCATACGGCCTAAGTTGTAAGTGGCCCATTAGGAAATAGCCATTGTTCTTTTTTTTTAAGAAACATATTCTCCCATTAACATGTCGAAACGGCGGATTCCACCTCTCCCTCCTTTTCCTTCGTGATGGAGGATCAGAGCGGCGACGGGTGGGAATAAATCTATAGCTGCTGGAGGGCATCGACGCTGATGGGAGTGAATCTATAACGGATCTAGCAATCAGAGAGGAAGGCCATGATGCAGAAGCAGGAGGGAATGAGACGATGACGACGGTGTCCGGTGATGGAAAAGAAGTAGAATGCTCCCTCAATTCACTGTTTTTCTGGTCAATTACTCCATATTGGAGGATCAGAACGGCGAGGTGTTGTGTTTGGAACCGGAGGCAAGGCAAGCAGAAGCTTTGTACGCTCAGGCTGCGACAAGCCATGTGACGGCGGATCTCGGTGAGCAGATCATGTAGGAGTGGGGGAGAGGGGGAGAATGCGGGGCAAGGGAGGGTCCTTGGGTGGTTGTGTCGTGGCTGGATCGGAGGCGGGGAGGCGTGCCGAAGGCGCCGAATCACACCGTGCGAGAATCAAGTCAGAGCTGGAGGTAAGGGGTGAAGTGTGGGATAAAAGAAAAGGAGGGAGTCTGACCAGTGTGCCCCACCCTAAACCCTAAATGTGTATAAGTCTCACATTGAAAAGGTGGATTAAGCGGGGTATTTTTGCAAAACAAAACACATTGGGGCTGACAGTGGGTCCAAGGCATGCCATGTCTACGAATACAAAGCAGCTTCTCGAATCATTGATCGTATAAAACAGACACAACGTTCTAGTGACCGTAAAACGATATACTGGATGCACAATGATAATGACAAGTTCGTAGACCATTCGTATATTTTACTATTGTTTAACCCTATGCAGCGTAGAAAGCAGAAAAGTCTGAAGAGGTGTCCCTGGGGGCAGGGCATTGCTTTGCCACACAGAAGTCTGAAGGTATCCCTATAGGTAGGTATTGCTTTGCCCCTACCGCTCGTTAGCGACGACGAGTAATCGATGCTACCTCGAAACAGGCTTTCGCCCAGCTATATAAATATAGCAACAGTTTGAGACCGCTGCTGGGCAAGACAGCACAACGCCCAAAAGAAAAACAAAGAAAATGAAGAAGAAAAAGAAGAGAAAACAAAGCCGACAACAGTGGCTCGATGAAAAGGGGATGACCCGCAACCGCTGCGCCCTCCAAAGAATTCCCACCACGCACCTAGCATTCTGAAGCATCGCGTATCAAGTAACACCTCCAAGAAGGAAAGCGACGGCAACGACGCTGATGCCCGGACTAGACCTAGGGTTTCCGTCGATATGCTACGGGAGGTGGGAAAGAGATACACCCGACGCCCTTCAGGAAGGACGGCAACACCCGCAGGCGTTACCACGTCGGTGTCAAGACGACAAGGATTTCTCCCGACCCCTCAAAAAACCCCCCTCCCAGACGCTACGAATTGCTCCACCCAGCACGCCACCCACCAGCACACGCCACCACGGTTTTGCAGTCACCACCATCATCGCACCATGACACACGATGTGAGGCTGGTATGACCGAAAAGAAGCAACTTTGGCATGGGTTGACAGAACAATGACACACGAGAGGGAACAACCTCCACCGCCGGAGGGCGATAGCCGACCGGATGTAGCAGCAAGGGCAAACCAGGCCTTCTCTGGCCCGGTCGAGCCCAAAAGGACTCGTGAAGCTTCGTCGTCACACTGCAGCAAGGGTATCACCATCGCCATCAACCCAAACACTAGACACTACTCCTCAGTCCACCAATGAGTCCGCCGCCACCGCAGAACCCCGCCGCCAAGTAGCAGCGCCATCCCCACCATGGTCACCCGGACCTGCCGGACCAATGCCGGTCCTAGGTACAACACGCCTCTCGAGAAGGGACGCACACCGGTGCTAGGACGACACAAACGAGGAAGCTAGCCTAGGTCCAGACCCACCTAGTCTAGACCCGCCGAGGGGCTGGAAGCAACGGAAACACGCCATGGCAGGGGGGACGCCGGCGGTGACCGGATCTGGGCCCGCCTGGCCTGGATCTAGTGTCCTAGCCGTAGCTAGGAGGCGGGCCGAGGCCACACACCTGCATCACCATCCCCCTATAGGCCCAGATCTGGGCCACGCCGCCCTGGCCGCCACACTGCTCCCTGCCTCCTCCAACCTGCTTCCCATCGCCACCAAGCAGCCAACGACACGCCTCGCCCCTACCGGCCGCACCACCAACCCATCACCGTGCCACCCCTCCACCCAGCGTTGCACAAGGAGCCGCCCACAGCCCGCGCCGCCCTCGGCCCTCGCCGCCCAGGCCTGCAACCGCCAACCCAGGACATGGCCGCCACCTCGCCACCCGACGCGTGCCACTGCAGCACTGCCATGGAGCCCGACGCTGACATGGTTATACCCGCAGGTACACGACCTCAGCATACCTAGTCCAGCCCAAGGAAGGCCCACGGCAAATATACGCCGGCCCATGAAGACTTTCGGGTGATCAAGGCCCATGACGCCTTCGGATCCTTGGAGAGCAAGACTAGAGTAGATAGGAAATTCAAAGGGGTAAACCCTAAACCTGTAACCGACTCGATCTGCGCCCGGGACCTGCCTATCTCTATATAAAGGCCAGGAGGGCACGACGAGGAGGCTCTCTTACAATCTCTCGCAAACCACCGCATACACACCTTCACGCCAGATTGCATCTGCGCACCCCTGTAACCTTCGGTTCCGCCGTAATCAAGAGCAGACAAGCAGGAGTAGGGTTTTCCCTCCGGGGGCCTGAACCTGGGTAAACCTCGTGTCCCCGTGTTGCTTGTTTGCTAACCTCTCCACGATCTCTAGCATCCCCATCTTCTCCAAAACCTAAGTCCATAACAATGGGCATTGACGAGATTAAACCTCGTTAATTGGCGCCGTCTGTGGGAACTGGGGACGCTGATTGTGCGATCATGACGGTCCCAACCCGAGCGATCTACAACTCCGCAGCGACGGAGAGTCATCTCCTCTTCGGCGCCTTCGACTTCACCGCCCACTCACCGACCACCATGAAGGACTTCGAGCCCGTTGGCGACGGACTCGAGATCCTGTTCGGAAGCTTCTGCTTCCAGGTGGGGCAGACCGGCACTCTCCGCCTTCCAGAGCGGGTGCCCCTGCCATCGATCAGGCCCGCTTCATGGGCTCCACACTCTGTGCTACGCACATCATCATCGATAGACGAGTCCTATGACAGCAGCACCTGCAACTCCGATCTGTGCGATCCACCATCGGACGAAGGAACCTACGGTTTCGGGTCCGAAAGCTGCGGCAGCAGCAAACCGATCTATGAGCGCTACCAGTGCTCCGCGGTCATCCAGGATCAGGAACACAACCCGCCACCCAACCCGCAGGGTAGAAACGGTGGGAACAGAAGAAGCCAATCCCCCCCACCCAACGGGGACAACAATGATCGAGTCATCCACCTCAGCGAGGAGGGATGGGCTCAGGCACGCGAGGCCGTAGCAGGCAACAAGATCCTGCCCGCCGATGCCTCGCGAAATCTGCTTATGGCATACCACTTGCTCCTAATCGAGGAGCACAAGAAGCAGGTGAAGATGCAGGAGGTTCTTGACAAACGCAAGCAAGCAACCTCGGAGTCCAGTGCGCGACGAGCTGCGCTCTCCGCCATGGGCATCAGCTCTAGCTCGCACGGCAACAAGCACCGTTCTCGGATGGAGAACATGGACCCCAAGGAGCGCCGCGAGGTGACTCGAGCCCTTAACACGTCCTTCATGGAGATGGATGCTGACGGCAACGTCATCCCGAAGACGCCCCAGGCCACAATCATGGCGGCCACCGCATACCTCGCGTCTCACCCACCTCCGGAGGGAGACCTGAAAAGGGCCATGCATAAGTCCACGCTTACCGGACTCGGACTCGTCAGAGCTGCGCTCCACGAAGAAGCTCCTGCGGAGCCAAAAAAGAAGGCTACGGTCAAATTCAACCGCATCCCCATACTTTCATCCGAAGATGAAGAGCATGACCTCCCTCGAAGGCATAAGAGCTCGCGCCATCGCAGCTGCGATTACGATGCCCGAAGTGAGCTCACCCAGCGTAAAATCGACAAGGCGCGCGCCAAGCGCGCATGCTCGTCTGAATCCGAGATGGATGAAGACGAAGGAGAACTCTACGAAGCACGATGCTTTAGCAGATCTGTTCGACGGACGAGGATGCCGCGGAACTTCAAGCTTCCTTCGGACACTCTGAAGTTTGATGGCACACAAGACCCCAAGGCATGGCTCAACGACCACCTGTCGTCCGTCAAACTGCACGGTGGAAACAAAGAAACCGCCATGCAATGCCTTTAGCTGCAGCTGACAGGGCAGCTTGGATCTGGCTTAGCAGCCTATCTTCAGGATCCATCCGAAGCTGGGAGGAGCTGGCGTATAGTTTCGTCTGAAACTTCAAAGGCACCAGCAAGAGGCCTGCCTCAATCGAGAAATTGCGGGCCTACACTCAATGAACGGGCGAATCCATTCGCTCGTACATACTGCGCTGGTCCAACACCAAGAACTCCGTGGCGCACATCTCTGAGGAGAGAGCTATCGACGCCTTCAAGGACGGCGTCAAGCGCTAGGACTTCAAAGAAGAACTTGGGTGCGTCAAGCCCAAGACACTTGACCACCTCATGGACATAGCCAACAGGTGGGCCGATGGCGAGGACTTCGTCCACCGAGCGCACTCGGAAGAAGAGGACGACTACGGCCGGCGACATGAACGCCGTAGCAAGAGAAGATCGCGCGTCTACGACGATCGCGATGGACCCGACATGGTCGCGGCTGGCTACGCTGACCGCCGCAGCGACGGCAACCGCAACAACAGCGGATACCACAGAAGCAACTTCCGCGACGGAGGACGCCCAACGCAGTCGTGGCAGCGTTGCGGCCGCGATGACGGACCATCAGCATACGAAAAGCTGTCGGGTCCATGCACCATCCACTTTTACATCGACAAGCAGGATGGCAAGAAGAAGGCGAGCCACATGCTCAAGGACTGCCGCAAGTTCCAGAAACTTAGCGAAAGCATGGCTCAGATGAGGCAGCAAGCCCCGAACCCTGGATACAGGAACGCACCCGCACCAGGCGAGATTGCACATGGAGCTCCTCCACCACCACCTGCGGGAGGCTCGAACCACCCAGTCGCACCCACACAGAATAACGGTGGGCACGGGTATCCCCTACCGAAAGGAGCGCTGATGATCCAAAAAGGGCGCCCAACGAATAGGGTGCAGAAGAAAATCACCCGTCAGATCAATATGGTCGTGATGGCACCACCTGCCATCCCTGAGTACCTCAGCGGCCGTGATGGGACCCCCCTTAGCCAGAGCTTGATTCAGTCTTATTTCTTGGGGCCACAAACTAGTTTGAGGTTTTATTACGATCCTGTACTTATGCCATGCTTTACTGCTTTATTTACGATTGTGCGAGGAGCACACTGTACTGTTTAGGATAGTGGCACGATTCCGCGGTATCGACAAGCTCAGTTTTGGGTTCCCAGTCGTTTACAGCCGTCCCCACAACCTTGAGTCCGTCTCGGAGCCATCCGGCTTCGTTGCGGGTCTACTTTAAGGGGTGGCCCCCTGAAATAGTTCTGAATCCTGTGATTGCTTTGTCGTGAAGGCCTCGTTGGGTTTTGATTTGGTTTTTCCGAGGTTGATCATAGACAAGCATAACTAAAGTACCGTTGTTAACTTGACTAAACCTCTGACTAGTAAATAGTGCAACACTCATGGAATGGTTAATAAAATTGTCAACGGATGGGGGTTGTTCGTCCGCTTCCTCGTTGGTAAGCGAGGAGGAGGATGGATCTGGTGATATTACTGTTATAACTATAGTCTTTAATTCACGGACATTCGTCTATCTTTGGTTAGGCGGATGGTTAGCGAGGATCTATAGAACTGTTAGGGTTTACCTTTTGCTGCAATTGCGTCACCCCAGGTTGTGTCCCCTTTAGAGGCATAAAGACTTGCTGAGTACCCCTAGGGTCTCACACGATAAATTGTTTGATTCAGATGAACAGGTACACTCCGGAGATGGATACTGGGTGGAGGAGACTGACGATGTGGGCAACGATCATTCGTTGTAGAGATTCCGGGAATGGGGATCCGTGAGATCTGTGGGCGGGATGTGCTTATTTTCTATGGCATCTTATGCCGATTTGCTTCTTATCCGTACTCGGACTTTGTTTTGCCGCTTCCGCTTGATACTCTGATGTGTGATGTATGAGGAATTATCCTAAAATATTATATCTACCTAGGTCATTTGAATCTTGCCGTATGGAGTTGCTATATTTTTCCTTTCTTTCTAGCTGGAGTGGCTCTGATGTACTTTTGTATGGTGGCTTGCATACATACTCATTTGTGTATGTAGTTGATCCCTTCGCCTGCCGATTACGCCGCCCGTACAGGTCCCGATGAATTGGAAGTGGTTGGGACGGCCGAAAGGTCTACCCGTGAGTGGCTTTTGGGGCCCCACCGTACTATTTCAACCACTACCGTTCATCCAGGCTTGTATCTAGGAGCGTAATTCACCGAGGTAGTTACAATTGGTATCAGAGCCATCCCGACCTTCAGGGTCTCAGCCTAATGGTCGTTGTCAGTCTAGCAAATATTTTGGTAGTTATGTATACTAGGGAAAAACAAAACGCGAGAGTAGGACTGCTTCCATTTTTCTTCTTACCCACCCACCCACCCTCTTCTGGTAAGGAAGTGTAACGTTTTCAATCCTCGTCTCAAAACTTCAAACTAGGATTCACGTGTTCTGGGTTTCCGTAGTACCATAGGTTGTGTGTGTGTGTGTGTGTGTGTAATTCTTTGTCTAGCTGTTGCATCCAAGTTGTTATCTTAACCGTCCTCTTGGTTATCAACTGTTGGTACATTCCATACCGACAGGCTTTTGCAAACCGACGCGATCTATCCGATTCGTTGTATACCGCCGCGATCTGTCTTACTCTTTGTTATCCGACGTTATCTTGTTTGGGTTGTTCGTTTCCGTAGTTACCAATCTTAGGTTCAACGTGAGAAGAAGGGGTTCGGATATGTGTTCCACTTATTCATGTGCGGAGTAATGATTTGAGTGCGGGATGGAGTCGCGACCATACCACTACTCTTATCATTCGCTTTGGTATATTGAATTGGTAGAGTCACTAATCTTGATTCGTTAAGTAATTTTTGCGCATCTATTGGTATTTTAATGCCGAAATTTGTGGAAAATTTTTCTTTGATATATTCGTGTACCACACTCCTTTTCAGTCGTGTGCGATATGCTTAATATCTTCTAGGTGCTTTGAACTATGTTGATATTTTTTATCATCTTAGTAAATTGTATCCTTTAATCTTGGTTAATTCCATCTTGGTACTATTTTGGATTATTATTATTCTCCATTATAGTACTGACTTGTGTGTTATATCAATCTCAGGATGGCTCCACCACACCGTTCAGATGAGGATATACCACCAGAATTGGGGGCCGCTTTGTCAAACATTGCAAATGCCTTGGCAGCCATGCAGCAGAACCAGCAACGCTTGGAAGAGAGTGTTCGGAGGAACGAGTTTGCTCCACTACCTCCACCTCCCAAGCGTGGAGACATCAAAAGCTTCCTGAAGTTCAACCCTCGTCAGTTTGATGTTTCTGATCAACCACTTGACGCGGATGATTGGCTGCGTGAGATGTCAAGGTTACTCGAGACTGCTGATGTTCCTGAGCAGGAATGGGTAAAATGTGCTACTGACCTTCTGAAGGGAGATGCAGCTCTTTGGTGGGAAAATTACCTGAAGGCAAGCTGCGCTGGTTTTCAGCCTACTTGGGGACAGTTCTCTGGAGCTTTCAAAGAGCAATTCCTGTCAGAAATTGTCATGGAGAGAATGAAGGAGGTGTTTCTCAACCTTAAGCAGGGAAATGATAATGTCAACACCTACATCAGGAATTTCATGAAGCTCTCTCGTTATGGTGGCGATGAGGTCTCAGATGACAAGAAGAAGCAAAAGAGGTTCCGGCAAGGGCTCAATGCATCAATTAAATATGCAATCACACATGCAAGGCCGGCATCTTTCCTGGAACTTCAGCATACAACTCTGCAGGAGGAAGCAAGTAGGCAAGTGTTTGAGGAGTCAAAGAAACACAACCGTGATGCACCAAGCTCTTCAGCTATGTCAACTCCTTCTAAGCGTCGTGTCTGGGTTCCTAACACCCCACCGTCGCTCCCGGCTTCACCAAGGCCTGCAAGCTACGCGTCAAGGCCACTAAACTCCATCACTGCTGCTCCCAGGGGCTACAACAACCATTACTCTGGAGCGCCTGGCAGAGTCCCTGGC
This sequence comes from Avena sativa, assembly GCA_916181665.1. Taxonomy (NCBI): domain Eukaryota; kingdom Viridiplantae; phylum Streptophyta; class Magnoliopsida; order Poales; family Poaceae; genus Avena; species Avena sativa. Next base: position 127,104,482 of record OV702283.1, on the reverse strand, counting down.
TACGTTGCTCCACGTCCACCTGCTACTTGTTACACGTGTGGAGATCCTGGACATCTGAACTGGAACTGTCCGTTGAAGAACAAAGCTCTTCCTCCACCCCCTCCAAGATCTGCAGCAAGCTCTCCTTTGGTTCGTGCACCACCACCTCGGGCTCTCAACATCAACACCAAGCCCGGGTCTACGGTTGCTCGTGCCAACTGTGTCAACGCCGCTCAAGCTGAGCATGCACCTGGAGTTGTGATGGGTATGCTATCCGTTAACTCAGTCCCTGCACGAGTTTTGTTTGATTCTGGTGCATCGCATTCGTTTGTTTCTCACAAGTTTGCAAATGAGAATGTGTTAGCTTTGGATCCTCTCCCTAAGAAGTTGATGGTCCTATCTCCTGGTTCAAACATGAGGGCTGCTTATATCAGCCATGGCAATCAAATTGAGATTGGTGGCTCTTCGTTCTCGGCGTCCTTAATTCTTCTGGGCAATTCTGACATTGATGTCATCTTGGGCATGGATTGGTTGACGGCAAATGCAGCTGTGATTGATTGTGCTGAACGCTCGGTTTCTCTGAAGATTCCTGAAGGCCATATAGTCTTTTCTCCAAGTCTGACTCCTGCTATCCAGCTTTTCTCTTTGGCGGCTCTGAATGATGATGCTATGGAAGCTATTCAGAGTGTTCCGGTGGTCTGTGAGTTCCCAGATGTCTTTCCTAAAGAGTTGCCAGGTATGCCTCCGGATCGTGAGGTTGAGTTTGTAATTGAGCTTGAACCTGGAACGGCTCCTATCTCCAAGCGGCCTTATAAAATGGGTCCTTCTGAGTTGGCTGAACTCAAACGTCAGCTTGATGAACAAGAGAAGTTGGGTTTCATTCAACACAGTACTTCTTCTTGGGGTAGCCCAACAATCTTTGTGAAGAAGCGTGACAGGACTGATAGACTTTGTGTTGACTATCGGGCTCTCAATGCTAAAACCATCAAGAATAAATATCCCCTTCCGCGGATTAATGATCTCTTCGATCAGCTAGCTGGAGCTGTGGTATTCTCTAAGCTTGACTTGAGAAGTGGTTATCACCAAATCAAGATTCGCAAGGAAGATGTGCCTAAAACAGCTTTCACCACCCGCTATGGCATGTATGAGTACACGGTCATGTCTTTCGGTCTCACCAACGCACCTGCCACCTTCTCGAGGCTCATGAACTCGGTTTTCATGGAGTATCTTGATAAGTTCGTTGTGGTCTATCTGGATGACATCCTGGTCTATTCTAAGTCCAAGGAAGAGCATGAAGAACACCTTCGGTGTGTCCTAAACAAGCTTCGTGAGAACCGTTTGTATGCAAAGTTCTCCAAGTGTGAGTTTTGGCTGCCTGAAGTAACCTATCTTGGTCACGTCATCTCTGCCAAGGGCATTGCAGTCAACCCGGAGACTGTGAAGACAATTGTTGAATGGCTTCCTCCTGTTAATGTCAAAGAAGTGCGGAGTTTCCTCGGTTTGGCTAGTTATTGCCGTCGCTTCGTTCAGAACTTCTCGAAGATAGCGAAGCCTCTTACCGATCTCCTCAAGAAAGGCAAGAAATACCTTTGGACTCCTGCATGTCAAGAAAGCTTTGAGACACTCAAAGAGAAGCTCACTTCCACACCAGTCTTGGTTCCTCCGGATACATCCAAGCCTTTCCAGATATTCTGTGACGCCTCTTTGCAAGGATTGGGTGCGGTCCTTATGCAAGAGAAACAAGTTGTTGCTTATGCCTCTCGACAGTTGAAGACGCATGAGATCAACTATCCCACACATGACCTCGAGCTAGCAGCAGTTGTCTTTGCTTTGAAGCTATGGAGGCACTACTTGCTTGGCAACCGATGTGAGATCTTTTCTGATCACAAGAGTTTGAAGTATATCTTCACACAGCCTGATCTCAACCTTCGGAAGAGGAGATGGATTGAAGCAATCAATGATTTTGATTTGACCATCAACTACACACCGGGCAAAGCTAATGTCATGGCAGATGCTCTCAGCCGCAAAGCCTATGTCAATAACCTCATGATGGAAGAACAGCAGCCTCTCTTGTGCGAGGAATTCCGTCAGCTCAACCTGGAAATTGTGGAACAAGGGCATCTCCTGAACCTTCGGGCTACTCCTCTCTTGGAAGAAAGTATTCGCTCTCGTCAGCTTGGTGATCCACACACCAGAAAGATCATCTCTAAACTTCAGCTTCCGAAGTATGAGTCCTTCCACGTCGATGATCAAGGCACGCTTTTCTTTGAACACCGGATGTTTGTTCCGAACTACCCGGGTTTGAGAGAGCAAGTTCTCAAGGAGGCGCACGATTCCGTTCTTTCTATCCACCCTGGCAGCACAAAGATGTACATGGACCTGAAAACACAATATTGGTGGCCTGGTTTGAAACGATATTGTGCCAAGTATGTCTCGGAGTGTGATGTCTGCCGCAGAGTAAAAGCTGTCCATCAGAAACCTTTCGGTCTTCTACAGCCATTGAAACCTCCGGAATGGAAATGGGAGAAAGTAGAGATGGACTTCATCACTGGTTTTCCAAGGTCGCAGAAGGGCAACAATGCAATCTTTGTTGTCATCGACAGGCTATCCAAAGTGGCTCATTTCTTCCCCGTCAAGGAAACAATTTCTGGAATTCAGTTGGCCGAGCTCTATATCAACAGAATTGTCTCTCTGTATGGGGTTCCGCTTGAGATCAGTTCAGACCATGGAAGCATCTTCACTTCCAAGTTCTGGGAAAGTTTCCAAACCGCTTTGGGAACAAAATTGAACTTCAGCACAGCGTACCACCCTCAGTCGCAAGGACAAGTTGAAAGGATCAATCAGATTCTGGAGGACATGCTTCGTGCTTGCGTCATCTCGTTTGGCATGAAATGGGAAGAATGTCTTCCTTATGCTGAATTCTCTTACAACAACAGTTTCCAGAAAAGTCTGAAGATGGCACCATTTGAGGCTCTCTATGGCCGCAAGTGCAGAACTCCGATTGGTTGGTCAGGTGCAGGAGAAAGAATCTGGTTTGGCCCTGACATTGTAACCCAAGCAGAAGAGAAGGTGCATATCATTCTTGAAAACCTGAAGATTGCTCAAAGTCGCCAGAAGAGCAATTATGACAGGAAGCACACGGACATGGTGTATGCCCCTGGTGATCTTGTGTACCTTCGTGTCACTCCCATGAAAGGCACACACCGCTTTGGTATCAAAGGAAAGCTGGCTCCTAGATACATCGGTCCATTCAAAATTCGTGGAAGAAGAGGAGAAGTTTCTTATGCCCTGGAGCTCCCGGAAAAACTCAAAGTTCATGATGTTTTCCACATCTCTCAACTCAAGAAGTGCTTCAAGGATCCCGGCAGGACCGTGGATCATGAGCTTATCAATCTCCAAGAAGACCTGTCTTATCAAGAACACCCCACCAAAATCCTTGAGACCGCAGAAAGAAGGACTCGCAACAAGTCCATCAAGTTCTGCAAGGTGCAGTGGTCACACCATTCAGTTGATGAAGCCACTTGGGAGCGTGAAGATGAACTCCGTGCCAACTATCCTACCCTCTTTGTGTCTTCTCCTTCTTCCTAGAATCTCGGGGCGAGATTCCTGTTTAGTGGGGGAGAGTTGTAGCATCCCATTTGTCTAACAACTGTAATGCTACTTGATCTAGTAATAAAAGGGCCACTTCCTACATATAATTGTTGCATCGTCATCATATCATGCTCATGCCATCATGCCTCCTTGCATTTTAGCATCATACAAAAACCCTTTTGCTTTGGTTCTTATCTCATATGCATTAATATCTGTATTTGCCTCTTGATATGGTATTTGGTGCTTGATATATTGTTAAATGCCCAAGTTGAGTTGGGGGCATATCTCTTATTAACTCCACCACGTCTAGGTCTTTTGGTTTTCATTTGAAGTTCTTGGGTGGATCACTCTCTCTCTCTCTCCTTCTTTTGCTTGGTCTAGCTAGGGCCATGCAAGTACCATTTTTCTCTTGCCATTTGAATTTTATTTGTAATGCTTGCATGGATCACCTCTTCTTCTTTTGCTTGATCTTGCTTGGCTTAGCAAACCCTCACCTTTACCCCTCCTTCCTCTATCTCTCTTGCTAACTCTAGACCCTACCTTTAACCATCTTCCCCATCTAAACCCTATATACCCTCTCTCTTTTCTATCTACCTAACCCGAGGCCATTCCCCCCTTTTCTTTTGTCTCTCTTTTCTATCCCTGGGCCTTCCCTTCTCTCTGTTCAAAATCATCTGCTAGGTACAACAGGTTTTGAAATAAAAAGGTTGGGTGAATTTTGAAACATTCAAAACATATGAAAATAATTAGAAGAGAAAAAAAAAGAGAGAGGAGCAGCCGCAGCAGCCCAAGAGCAAGTAGCAGCCCATCAGACAAACCTCCCCCGGCCCAACTCGTCTTCCCCTGGCCCAGTACCCCTTCACCCTGCCGCGCCCCTGTTCTTCTTCTCTAGTCGCCTGACGCCGTTCTCAGCTTCCTCTCTCGCGGCAGAAGACGGAGAGCAGACGGAGCAGGTAGCCGTCGCCGTCGTGATCCTCGTCAGCCTCACGCCACACTCGTGACCCCCCTCCTTTATCAACCCTGGTTCCTCTGGAACCCTAGCCTCCCCTCTCTGCATCCCGCGCCGCCAACCCTTTCGTTCCTCCCCTTCGTACTCTGTCTCCCTCCCGTCGAAGTTCAGTAAGGGAAGCACCGAGGAGGAGAAGGAGTACCACTGCCGCCTCTTCGGAACTGCAGCAGGAGGAGCCGAATGCTGTCTGTCGCTGCCTGCTCATCTCCGTCGTGGCCGTGACCAAGCACGCCACCCCGTCGCCACCGCCTGACCAAATCCATCCGTCCCCTTCCCTGTTTTCCACGGGAATCGAGAGAGGTAAGGACCCCTTCTCTTCTCTCCATCTTCCCGCCCCTCGCCGTCCTCTGCCTTGCTATCCTCGCCCGCTCTGGCGCTCGCGCTCTGGCGCACGCCGCGCTCGCCGCGCGCGCGAACGGCAGCAGTAGCAGGAAGCCCGAGCGCATCCTCTGTTTCTTCACCTCGCCCCGTCCGCTACGGCCCTCCGTCGCAAAAATTCCCAACATGGAAATCATAGCCCTACCTTCCCTCTGCGTTTTTAGTTTTTACATCATCTCCTAAATCACGTGGTATCCGTCGCCATCGTCCTCGAAAGATTCTGAAAAACCCTCTTTTACCTGTCGTTGTTTTTCAGTTTTGCCTCGGGTCGGCCTCTGTTCGTCGTAGTTTCTCAACGCGTAGAGTCCTCCGTTGGCGAAACTCCAAACATCAAAGTTATAGCCTGGTGTTCCCTCTCCAACTTTGCTTTTTGTGTCTTGTGCAAAATCTCCATCGAATCCTCGCCATCTTCATTCAAAGTTCGAGCCAGCTAGCTGTTTCCGCGAGTAAGTCTTCAGTTTCGTCAGTCTGCACCTCCCGGACGCTTTTCTAAATAGGCCCCTAGACTGTGTGCAGCTCAACCCACAGCCCCTCGATGCCCAGTCTTTTTGTAAAAAGGCACCCCGTTTTTCTAGTTTCTCAACCCGCGGTACACCCCACCTTTGTCCCACGTGGCAGCCAGTCAGCACCCCGGGTCCCACCTGTCGGTGTCTAGGGCTAGGTTAGCCTGAGTATAAAAATGTTTTCTGTTTTCTGAATTCAAATTCAAATTTTTCAAATCTGTTTAAACCTAAATGAATTCATAACTAATTAATGGTTTGGAATTTGAATTCAAACCTTATATGAAAAATGTTTAGTTTTTGAATTATAATTCAAATCTTTAATCAAATATTTTCAGAATTAATTTAAATAGTCAACCTTTGACTTTGACCCTAATTATTAATTTTGACTATAAAATAAATTTAAATTCATAATTCCAAATAATACAAATAATATATGTTTTTGAATCAGAAAAATGTGAGGATTTCAATTATGCTACTCAAATTATCTTTTGCACATTTAAAATTCCAAGTTGAGTAAATTACAACAAAATGCCACTGGAACTTAATAAATCAATAACTTTTGTTTTATAACTCCGAATTTGACAAATGATATGTCTAAAATGATCAGCTCGACGAGACCTTTTTGTGTATGCTATCCATGATATGAATTGAAGCATGCATCATATAAATATATTGCAAACAGCAACTAATATGAGAATAAAAGGTGCCCAAAACTCAATAAAAATGTTATTCCTTGTACCCTACACCTCACCCATGCAATGCTACCTTATTGCCATGTAAATTGTGCATCATTCATCATAGCATGACTGTTTGCTTGACGCATTTTGTTCATATGCTTGCGCACTTTATTTATTTTGGCCCTTGTTTGTTTGGTTCTTCATCGAATAGAAGCTGAGCAGGGGATTTATCAAGAGAACCAGGAGCACTACCCAGATCCGTCTCTCGCTTCAACTGAGTTGCCAGGCAAGCACTACCACATGCTTGCATACATACAGTACCTATTGCCTCTATCTTATTCTTGCATCATTGAGTCGCGATTGCATTAAACTGAATCCCAAGTATTGCATAGCCTTTATTTTAAACCCCACCAAGCTTGTTCCTCCATCCCATGAGCCATTACTACAGGAGTTGTTTGAGCCATGCGGGTCGTAGAACAGCATGTGTAGGGTATGTGAGTTTCTGATGGATAACGAGGTACCTAAACAACTTAACCTGAGTAGTAATGGGATAACTAATGAAAGTGGCACCGGTGGGCAATATCTGCTATTTGGTTTTTCCTGCTCACTTGTGTCCCGTAGGACCCCGAGTACTTGAAGCCTGTTCCTTGAATATTCGCGCTATCCACATCCGGGAGGCTTATGGGACCCCCCTTAGCCAGAGCTTGATTCAGTCTTATTTCTTGGGGCCACAAACTAGTTTGAGGTTTTATTACGATCCTGTACTTATGCCATGCTTTACTGCTTTCTTTACGATTGTGCGAGGAGCACACTGTACTGTTTAGGATAGTGGCACGATTCCGCGGTATCGACAAGCTCAGTTTTGGGTTCCCAGTCGTTTACAGCCGTCCCCACAACCTTGAGTCCGTCTCGGAGCCGGCCGGCTTCATTGCGGGTCTACTTTAAGGGGTGGCCCCCTGAAATAGTTCTGAATCCTGTGATTGCTTTGTCGTGAAGGCCTCGTTGGGTTTTGATTTGGTTTTTCCGAGGTTGATCGAGTGTGTGTTGCTATTTGTGCACCCCTGCAGGGTAAAACTTTCTGAAAGCCGTGTCCGCGGTTATGGACGACTTGGAGCACAGTTTCTCGATCATAGACAAGCATAACTAAAGTACCGTTGTTAACTTGACTAAACCTCTGACTAGTAAATAGTGCAACACTCATGGAATGGTTAATAAAATTGTCAACGGATGGGGGTTGTTCGTCCGCTTCCTCGTTGGTAAGCGAGGAGGAGGATGGATCTGGTGATATTACTGTTATAACTGTAGTCTTTAATTCACGGACATCCGTCTATCTTTGGTTAGGCGGATGGTTAGCGAGGATCTATAGAACTGTTAGGGTTTACCTTTTGCTGCAATTGCGTCACCCCAGGTTGTGTCCCCTTTAGAGGCATAAAGACTTGCTGAGTACCCCTAGGGTCTCACACGATAAATTGTTTGATTCAGATGAACAGGTACACTCCGGAGATGGATACTGGGTGGAGGAGACTGACGATGTGGGCAACGATCATTCGGTGTAGAGATTCCGGGAATGGGGACCCGTGAGATCTGTGGGCGGGATGTGCTTATTTTCTATGGCATCTTATGCCGATTTGCTTCTTATCCGTACTCGGACTTTGTTTTGCCGCTTCCGCTTGATACTCTGATGTGTGATGTATGAGGAATTATCCTAAAATATTATATCTACCTAGGTCATTTGAATCTTGCCGTATGGAGTTGCTATATTTTTCCTTTCTTTCTAGCTGGAGTGGCTCTGATGTACTTTTGTATGGTGGCTTGCATACATACTCATTTGTGTATGTAGTTGATCCCTTCGCCTGCCGATTACGCCGCCCGTACAGGTCCCGATGAATTGGAAGTGGTTGGGACGGCCGAACGGTCTACCCGTGAGTGGCTTTTGGGGCCCCACCGTACTATTTCAACCACTACCGTTCATCCAGGCTTGTATCTAGGAGCGTAATTCACCGAGGTAGTTACAGATAGCAATAGATCAACAGGAGGAAATAAAGACTATAAAGTAAAATAGGTAGAAAAGGGGGAGAATGCTCGCCTGAAAACATTGCTGAAGGTTCATCCGAAGATCGGGTCGACACTCACATCAACTCATCGTCCTAATCCGTGAAGAAGAAAAAGACTAGAAGAAACACCGGATGCACTATTTAAATTTTGTCTTAACAAGGCAGAGCAATGACACAGGTTCTCTACACAAATTTAAATAGAGACAAGAGGCTAGAAACACCCGCATATGGTCTCTATATTTAATTATGAGGTGAATCGGCATAATGCCCCCAAACCATAACCATATGTATGCAAGCATGAACATTTATATGCAACAGGTAGATATTATTTATTATAAAAATATGGGGCTTGGAAAAGGGGTCACACATGGACTTCGCTGATCTTGTTCGATGTCGTTCGGGTTCGGTCTCGCCGAGTTCGGGTTCGTATCTTCGGGGTTCCCTGACGAAGATCTTGGAGTCCATGCCGAGGTTCCTAGTGGACCGTGTTGGAGATCAAATCGGTCGTCTTTCTTCCATGGCAAACTTGGCAGATGGTCTTTACCACTCCAGGATCGAACTTGTTCAACCACAACAATCTTGGCGTACCCATGTTGGAGATCTTGGCAGAGTTCCCAGACAAACATACATGACAGAAGAGCACAGGCTAACTCGTTATGTACTTAAACATTAAGCACGGAAGAATTGACAGAGGGCATGTTGCCGAGGGGATCATGGCAACCTGATACTTGGATAACAAAAGCGGTAGGACGACGATGTCGACTTGGACACGGAGCCCCGAGGTCAATTACCACGGTGTGGACGACGCGTCGAGAACAAGCAGAGAGCCGGAGGAGGGCGGGCCGCTGGGTCGAGGCCATGCTATAGGGGCGGCCTGCCCATGCCGGTGCTATAGCAGAGGGACGTGCAGCGGCGCGTCCATAGGAGGGGGCGCTGCAGGGATTGTGCGCGGCGTCGCGGCTCGCAGGCGAGAGGGCGTGAGAGGAGGCCGGGGTTCAGGGCTTGGCGGTGGAGCCCGGGAGGCGCCGAGGAGGGCGCGGGAGGAGCTCCGGTGGCAGGTCTCTAGCGGGGCGGCGACGGAAAAGGCGAGGCAGAGGATGCGGCGGCGGGCAGGGACAGTGCCGACTGTAGGGTTCGCAGCATAGAAAACAGAAAATTTCCTACGATGTGAACTATGTACCAAGATCTATCTATTAGATACAAACAACGGGCGGATGTATATCCGTAGAGAACATACCCTTGAAGACCGACAAAGCTTAACGAGTTCAACTCGTGGTTGATGTAGACGTTCTCTTGCCGATCTCAAGATCGAGAGGAAGTCCTAGCGCCGCAAATCAGCAGCGATCCGTGCTCGCACACACGTTCGAGGCACCGAGAAACCTCCGCCTCCTCGCTCCAGCGATGCAGCGGAAGCACAACTCTTTCTTGCCGAATAGCCACCGGGAACATGTATCTCGCTAGTCCGAGACCATGGGGAATAAATTCTAGAGGGGGAGAGAGATCCTTCACGAGGAGGTGTGAGTGAGAAGTGAGGAGAGGGGTGCCTTTTATAGGAGGAGGGGGGCACCCAAGGGGGTGGCCGCCGGCCATGGGGGCTGCCCCCTCCCCTCCTTCATTCATGTGGGTGGACACTCCACTCACAAAAATCCATTCATATCCCTCCACTCAAAATCCCACTCAAACATGCCATTAAATTTCCACCAAATTTAATGCAAACTCTCATAAATAAAACTCTTTTATTTTATTCAGAATTTTGTCAATTACTTTAATGACAAACATTCACAAATAACCCCTTGCTAGAATTCTATTTCACATGCATAACCACTTTATGCAATTTCACCCAAAAACCTGTTTCGGTATCTAGTGAAATAAATTCCTGCGCTTGTTCATTCTTTCGGCATGAAACTTTTGCTCCAATTGGATGTCAGTGTCTCTTAAGTGTGTCACCCTACGGTTCGTGAATAATGCGGACATGATCGAGACCCCTCTCGGATCAATAATCAGAAGCGGGATCTGGAGACCCATACTGACTCCCACACATTCAACGATGACTTTCTTGTGATCGTCGGAACCTTTTTACGCTAGTATCTTAATCCCTTTGTTTCACGATATATTACATGTCCGAGATTCGATCATCGCTATCTCCATACCTAGTTTTATCTCGTTACTGACATGCACTCTTTTCTCGTTCCTGTGATATAACATTCTAGTGATCAAATCACTTGCTTGCAAGCTAATCAATGTGATATCACCGAGAGGGCCCAGAGTATATCTATCCGTCATCGGGATGAACAAATTCCACTCTCGATCCTAAGCCTCAACATAACACTTTATTAGTTCTGAATCCATCTTTATAATCACCCTGTTACGGTGTGACGTTTGATGTTATCAAGAAACTCTTCCGGTGTTAGTGATTGACATGATCTCATGGTCTAAGGATTAGGATCACTTCGTAAGTTGTTATAGCAATATAAACTCAATGACTTTGATCGTAATGCTATACTTCGGATGAATGTTCATCAAACCATTACACTAATGTTGTGATCACGTTATTAACAATAGCTAATGTCCATGATCAGGAAACCTTGATCATCTTGTTAATCAACGAGCTAGTTTATGAGAGAGGCATAACTAGGAACTTTCTGTTTGTTTATTAAACACACATGTATTAATGTTTCCGTATTAATACAATTATGGCATGCAAAATAAACATCTATCATATACTTGGAATACACATAATAAACACTTTATTATTGCCTCTCAGGGCATATTCCCTTCACCGACGATGGGGTCCCTGGCGCTGGCTCGAACGAGAAGGGGTAATAGAGGCGGGCGGCCACGTCAACGAATATGGGCGACGACCGCCGGAGAGGGGCAAGCCGCGGCGGCTGAGACGAGCCGACGGCAGGAGCACGTGGCAGATCCAAGCGCGTCTAGGGCAGCGGCGAGCTTGGCGCGACCGGAGAGAGGGGCACAGAGGCAGGTGAGGAGAGGGACGATGCGGGGGAGGCGTCGGTGGTTGCTCGGGATCAGGAGGCACTGGCGGCAGGGATTCGATCGGGGAGGGAGAAGGGGGTCTGGGTAGGGAACGGGCTGCACGGGGTCAAGTGGTGGGAGTGGGGCCTAGGGTGGGGCCTGGCGGGGTTGGGTGCGTGCGTGTAGTGTTGTACCTGGCGGCGACAGGGTGGAGGGAGGGTGGCGACGGGGTGGGGTGTTGGGTAGCTAGGGTAGTTCAGATTAGGGTTAGGGTTTGGTATGCCGGCTGGGCCTTTTGGGCCTGGCCGGTTTAGGTCTAGGTGTTTATTATTATTTTTATTTAAAATAGTGTATGTTTTCTCTTCTTATATTTAGAAAATATTTTGTAAATAGCTTCTCACGATTAAAATATTAAGAAGTATAATTGAATAACAGAAGAGATATAATATAGAAGATAAAATACGATTTTCATGAAAATATTTCCAGGGCAATATATGCATGATGATGCGCAATATACAAACAACCGCGATTTCCTAGTAGTGGTTTTACCCGGGGTGCTACAATTCGACACCGCTAACAATAGATCTCGCCCTCGAGATCCGCCTTATCGTACGAGAAAGAAGTCCGACGATCCGGATCTGCTCGCTTCGTGTAGATCTTCACGACACCACTAACAAGGATTCTTGCCCCATGTTCAAATTGGCGACACCACCAACAAGAGGTCGTTGTCCATGATCATCGAGAGAACACTCCGGAGAAACAAATACGAAGGTAAAGGTATCAAAAGATAAGGCCACCTCTAACTTCTATGGAAGAAGTCAAATTGCTTGATCCACCGATTCAATGCACAAGAGCGAATGATAAGAGTAGTATGATGGTGATCAGTCCATCGCGCACCCAAAGCATTACTCTGCACATGAATAGGAGAATTATGGAACCAACTCTCAGAATTCAGACTGAAGATCTCGCCAAGCAAGGTTCAAAAACTAAGGAGGGATGGAGATTCTCATCAGATCTGATGTAGACAACTTCGTCGTATCGGAAAACACCGGAGGATAGAAATAAAAAATATTAGTGGATTTTTGGTCCACTAAAGGTACAAAAGATGAAGGATTCATCAGATAGCATGAATGCCGGATGTTGAAGCACCGTTACAAGAGGATGGAAGCGAAACCCTGAAGGTACGACGAAAACCCAACCACGAGAAATCCTGGACTTGAAGAAAAGATAAGAGAGCAGATTCAAAACACGTCGAGATAAGAGGAGAATAGCAGAGGGGTAAGAAGTAAAAGCAGACCTAATCAGATCTATCCAACCGATTTTTCAAAATAGTTTTGACACTCTACACGTCTGTTAGCTAGGTTATCCTACAGGCTGGACCAGTGGGTATCGTAACTGCTGACCTCTGATACCACTCTGTAACACCCTCAGAATCGGCCCTATGCAAGTTTCAGCGATTCCCGCCAAACCAGCATAGAAATGATTCAAAGGTGCCCACTAGACACTTTCGTGCGGGTGGAAAACGAAGTAATACCATTACACAATAGTCCACGATAGAACCCACAGAACAGATATATACAAGAACGACTCAAAGAGTCAAGAATACAGATATACAATACAAAGGTCCAAATCACCTTTAAAATGATACAGCATCCGAGTACGGACAAGATGCAAATAGGGCTAAGAGCCCTAAAGAATAACCAATGGCGTCCATAACCCTGCCCAGGCCAAGCCAGAAGGGTAACCCTGCTAACGACGATCTCAACAGCGACTCAAAGAGTCAAGAATACATATATATAATACAAAGATCCAAATCACCTTTAAAATGATACAGCGTCCGAGTACGGACAAGATGCAAATTGGGCTAAGAGCCCTGAAGAATAACCAATGGCGTCCATAACCCTGCCCAGGCCAAGCCAGAAGGGTAACCCTGCTAACGACGTCGATATCAAAACCTGCTTAAACAAAAGGGTCGCCGACAAAGGGCAAAGGAAAAAAGAGAGCGGTCAGTACTGAGGCCAGTACACGGCGAGACTAGAATTCGGCGGTCCTCACCTACATAGGTATGGTGGACTGAAGCGGCAGCAAAGCATGCACTAGACATCCTATAGAGACTCGATACAACTGGCGGCTATCAGAGAGGGGTAAGAAAGACCTATTCAGACCCAACCTGATTCCAACACCAAACATACCCATCCTGGTATTCCCCTCGATACCAACCGAGGAAGTCATACCAAGGAAACTCACACAGTTGGCACTTTTATTCATTCCATTATAGTTGCAATAATTACTAATCAGATATAGATAGCATAAGTCATCCTGATATAATAAGCAGTGGACAGTTTTAGTTAACCATTCTGTTGTAGTTGTAGTACTTACTAGTCAGATACATATAGCATGAGGCATCCCAAAACCCAGCTATTGGTACTTTTATTTAGCCATTCCGTTGTAGTTGCAATACTTACTAGTCAGATACAATGGTAACAGGTGACAACCCAACCAGCAATTGTTGGCACTTTTATTTAGCCATTCCATTATAGTGAAGCTGATTACTAGTCATTATAAAGTAAAATTTATTGCACTACTTTAGTTATAGTTGTCTATGATCGAGATACTGTGGTCCAAGTCGTCCATAACCGCGGACACGGCTTTCAGAATGTTTTACCCTGCAGGGGGGCACAAATAGCAACACACGCACGATCAACCTCGAGAAAAACCAAATGAAAACCCAACCAGGCATCACGACAGAGAAATTGCAAGATTCATATAAATTTCAGGGGGCCACCCCACCAAGCTACCCGCGACGAAGTTGGCCGGCTCCGAGACGGACCTAGAGGTTTGTGCCAATGGCTGTAAACGACTGGGGAACCCGAAAGTGTGTCTGGGCTTGTCGATACCGCGAAAACATTCCACATTTGTTCCTAAATAGTACAGGCGGTCCACGCGATATCATAAATAAAGCAGTAAAGCATGGCATAAGTACATGATAGTAATAAAGCCCCAAACTACTTTGTGGACCCAAGAAATAATATATGACTCAAGCTCTGGCTAGGGGGATTCATGGTCCCACATGCTGATAGTGCGAATATTCAAAGAACAGGTATCAAGTACTCGGGGTCCTACGGGACACAAGTGGACGGTTAAAAACCAAATAACATCTATTGCCCACATGTGCCTCTGCATTATTTACCTACTTCGATTTTAGTTATTAAACTGTAATTAAAGCCATGATCATCTCCAACATAAAGCATATGGCAGCCTTCCAACAACTGTGGTACTGGACGACATGCAACAACACTTGAGCAAGCGACTACGACACGCAAGTCCAACTATCTACCAAACAACATGTAATAGGATGTGTCCAAGGCAATGTAAGGCTGCAAGGGATATCACGGGTATGAAAACTAGAGCATCGCAACACAGATAGCAATAGATCAACAGGAGGAAATAAAGACTATAAAGTAAAATAGGTAGAAAAGGGGGAGAATGCTCGCTTGAAAACATTGCTGAAGGTTTATCCGAAGATCGGTTCGACACTCGCATCAACTCATCGGCCTAATCCGCGAAGAAGAAAAACACTAGAAGAAACACCGGATGCACTATTTAATACTACGGCAGAAGATCGGCATGATGCACGTATGATGTATGACATGGCAAAGATGCGATGCGATTAGGCAAATTAAGCGGAAACGGGGCTCTGACAATTATTTAAGTGGTTCAAGTTATTTAGTTACCCGCAATTTTAAATGTTATCTTAACAAGACAGAGCAATGACACCGGTTCGCTACACAAATTTAAATAGAGACAAGAGGCTAGAAACACCCGCATATGGTCTCTATATTTAATTATGAGGTGAATCGGCATAATGCCCCCAAACCATAACCATATGTATGCAAGCATGAACATTTATATGCAACAGGTAGATATTATTTATTATAAAAATATGGGGCTTGGAAAAGGGGTCACACATGGACTTCGGTGATCTTGTTCGATGTGGTTCGGGTTCGGTCTCGCCGAGTTCGGGTTCGTGTCTTCGGGGTTCCCTGACGAAGATCTTGGAGTCCATGCCGAGGTTCCTAGCGGACCGTGTTGGAGATCAAATCGGTCGTCTTTCTTCCATGGCAAACTTGGCAGATGGTCTTTACCACTCCAGGATCGAACTTGTTCAACCACAACAATCTTGGCGTACCCATGTTGGAGATCTTGGCAGAGTTCCCAGACAAACATACACGACAGAAGGGCACATGCTAACTCATTATGTACTCAAACATGAAGCACGAAAGAATTGACAGAGGGCATGTTGCCGAGGGGATCATGGCAACCTGATACTTGGATAACAAAAGTGATAGGACGACGATGTCGACTTGGACACGGAGCCCCGAGGTCAATTACCACGGTGTGGACGACGCGTCGAGAACAAGCAGAGAGCCGGAGGAGGGCGGGCCACTGGGTCGAGGTCGTGCTATAGGGGCGGCCTGCCCATGTCGGTGCTACAGCAGAGGGACGTGCAGCGGCGCGTCCATAGGAGGGGGCGCTGCAGGGGTTATGCGCAGCGTCGCGGCTCGCAGGAGAGAGGGCGTGAGAGGAGGGCGGTGTTCAGGGCTTGGCGGTGGAGCCCAGGAGGCACCAAGGAGGGCGCAGGAGGAGCTCCGGTGGCAGGTCTCTGGCGGGGCAGCGACGGAAAAGGCGAGGCAGAGGATGCGGCGGCAGGCAGGGACAGTGCCGACGACGGGGTGCCTTTTTTAGGCAGCCCCCTCCACGAACCGTTTTCTGACCATTGTAGAAAATTCAGACCGGAGACTCCGGTCTACACCGGAGACTCCGGCCAATCTCTGGACCAGTCTTCGGACTGCCCTTCTGACTGACCCAGGCCAATTCTGCACCAGCAACACCGGAGACTCCGGCCTTCCAACACCGGAGACTCCGGACTGACCAAAGTCCAGAGACTCTGGAGTAACCTCCGGTGCAGCCTCCGGACCACTAGTCAGACTGTCCCAGCCAGGTCCTGGGAAGCACCACCGGAGCCAGAACCGGAAACTCCGGACCACACCGGAGACTCCGGTCTTGGTAGACCGGAGACTCTGGTCTGGAGTTTCCAGATCAGTGACAAATGAATGTGGTCTTTTCCCAAGAATATGTGTGTAGTTTATCAATGATAATACCAACCTGTGGACAATAACAAATAGTAAAATGATCTACTTGTTGTTAACGAACACCAAAAGTGATTATGACAATAAATGCCCTTTCAATCTCCCCCTTTTTGGTGTTCGATGATAACAAGTGATTTGCATGGTATAACATATAAATGTGGCTCCCCCTGACTATGTGCAGCAAGATAATGAAGTAAATCATGTAAGGAGAATAATATCAATGATAGCACACATAGATCTCACATGAGTTACAATAGGTATTGCACACAAGCACATAGTCATAGACACACATAAGAACAGTAGATAACACACATAAAGTTCAAGTTCGAATATCAAAATAAAAGGCAAATAAAGGCAGATAGTTGCAAATCCCAGGTCCCATGCAAAGCGATGAGAATGTCTTCTCCCCCTTTGGCATCGAAACACCGAAAAAAGGGAAAAGACCTATACTAGCGCCCCAATAACTCAGTAGTCATCGTCATCCTCATCATCCTCGGCATCCTCATACTCATCCTGGTCATCCTCATCCTGGTCACCCTCATCTTGGTCATAGTCATCATCATCATCCTCAGGGACAGCAGGCCCTTTGCCATGAGGGCGAGAAGAGGACGTACCCTGGTATCCAAACCCTGAGTTGACATCAGCAAACGTCTTCCAGTCCACCAGACTATCCTGTTGGGCATTCCATGCCCCAAATGAGAGAGTGTGATCAGACTCTGTGGACTGCTGAGCCCCATGCTCATCATTGTATTCATCTTCACCTTCCTCAGTATCCGCAGCACCCTGGTCCTTGATCTCTTTGAGAAGCTTCTCAATGTGGCGGTTGCTTTGGTAGGATGCATGTTGCTGCTTACGAATGTCAACGTTCATGCAACAGAGGGTCCTCTCCCAAAAGCTGGCCTTCTTGACCCTCTCATTCACATAGTCTCGAGTCATAGTAGGCATAGGGGCATTGGAGGCATTCTTCCTCCGAACTCTAGGTGTAGAGGGAGCCCTCTCCGTCTCAATCTCCTCCTCATCATCATTCCCTTAGAAACTCCTTGGAGCAGGCCCCATGTGCCCCTTCTGCTGCAGAGAGACCAGAGTGTGCACAGTGAGGTGTGGTGGTATGCCATGTGGAGAATCATGCTCCTGGGAGTTGATGATCCTCATAACCAAGGGTGCATATGGAGGAGATTTGTTGTAAAGAATGGCATGAAACATCTCCTCGAAAATGAAGTCCATCACATCAATGGGTGCAGCATCAGCCTCTAGTCCAGCATTGAAGGTCCGGTGAGTATGGTACAGGAGGTTGACAAGCCCACCCCTGATAGCATCATCATTTCCAACACTTGGAGCAATAGTGTGACGGAAAATCCTCAGCATAAGGTTGTAGAGGGTCTTGAGTCCCTTGGAGCCCCCCACAACACCACCATCATACAGAGGTGCCAGCTTCAACTTGTTCTCACCCAAAGCTACTGAGTGCATGCGCTGTGCCACAGGGGTAGATACTCTGTGAAAGGTCTCAAAGATGACATTGGCAAAGTCATGAAAGGTAGCAGTGCAGCGAGTAGTGCCAGTCATCCACACCATGGTCCTGTCAAGATCAGACCCAAACACCACTGTGGCATAAAACTGCTAAACAAGGTGCACACTATAGTCTTCGCGCATATCCATCAAGTTGTAGAGACCCAGCTTCTCACAGATCCACAGGACATCATTGAAGTAAGGGCTCTGGCGCATTTTCTCAATATTCATGAACTTCTGAGGGCAGACAGGTGATTTGGTGAGTACACCATACACATCCTTCATGAACACAGCCTGTTCTTTCCTCCAGAAACGAGGGTCATCACTGGTACGAGGCAGTGCATAGAAATCTGTCTTCCTCAGCTCACGGTACTCCTCTTTAGACATCTTGGCTAGGGACTGGAGGTTGTCATACTTGGCTCTATTTGCACGTTCCTCCCGTTCAGCCCTCTCCTGATCCCTCTTCATGTAAGCTGCATCACGTGCCCGCTGTTTCCTGTTGGACGGAGGCACGATAAACTGACCCTAGGCTTCATCATAGCGAGGATTGCCTCTTTGGGACTTGGCCTTGGTACGACGAGGACGACTAGAACCATCACTTGTGAACAGCAGTGAGGGAGATAGCATGGAGATGAGTATATATGTCCCAAAGATACAGTACAATAACTTTGATGCATTTCTGGACTATTTTGATTCACCCAACACCGGAGTCTCCGCACCTTATACCGGAGTCTCCGGCTCAGACCGGAGTCTTCGGTCCTGGGGACCGGAGTCTCCGGCCTGGAGGCTCGGGTATGAGATGGGAAGACGCTGGTGAGGGTGAATCTAGTAGATCGGGCAATGCAACAAGGCTAAAGTACTATAGTGCATGCAAACAAGTGATTCCAATGGACAAATCAGTAACAATCCTCAAAAACACATCTAGGGATGAACCCTAGGAGGAAAAAGGAGAGGAGAGGTACCAGATCTGTCCATGGGATCAATTCCTCCGGTGGGAATGACCCAATGGAGGAGAGGGGAAGGTTGGCCGGCTGCACGGCGGATCCCGGGGGCTTCTTGACCTCCGGGGAGGATTTTTGGAGGAGGAGGCGACGGGTTTGGAGGTAGGGTACGGGGTGAAGAATGAGGAACTGCTGTACCAGTTCATCCTGTGCCCCCTTCTTTAAGTGATAGAAACCGTCCAGACCGGAGATTCTGGTGTTTGTACACCGGAGACTCCGGTCCTCCTCGACCAAAAGTTCCAGGAAAGGTGTTTGGGGACATATATGAGAGATAGATGGTTTTTAAGATAGGGAAAGGGCTTGGGTTGAGACATCAAACTGTGAAGAACCAACAAGAGCCATAGGTATTCAAAAAAATGTTCAGAAAAGCTTCAAGAGACTAGAATCAAGCAAATGACAAACATGAGTAAATGCAAACCTCTCAAATGAGAGAGGGCGGTGGCCTAGGCCACCATATTTGAGTATACTTGGCTTGGCACCACGAAGATATATCTTGGGTCCATTACCAAAACTCATCATTAAGATCACATATCACTAAATGATATTAAGAGGAATGATTTTGATTGCTTTGGGCATAATAGGGGGAGAGATGGTCCAATCAATTAGGACCGCACTCCCCCTATATCCATGCCTACACCTAAACCAAATATGGGATGAAACATAGATGAGGGTGCAAGAATATCAAGTCAAGCTCCTTGAATCTATGATATTTAGTTCATTCCTCAAGTAGCAAAACCTTGATTCATCAAGTGGCTTCGTGAAGATATCGGCAAGTTGATCCTTGGTTGATACATATGATAGATCAATGTCACCTCGAGCAACATGATCTCTAATAAAGTGATGGCGAATCTCAATATGCTTTGTCCTTGTGTGATCCACCGGGTTGTAGGAAATTTTGATGGCACTTTCATTGTCACATAGAAGAGGCACTTTGTCATAATGGACACCGTATTCCTTTAAAGTTTTCCTCATCCATAGCAATTGAGTGCAAGCACTAGCAGCTGCCACATACTCGGCTTCGGCGGTGGAGAGAGATATACAATTTTGCTTCTTGGAAGACCAACATACCAAGGACCTACCAAGGAATTGGCAAGCCCCGGATGTTGATTTTCGATCATCCTTGTCACCTGCCCAATCTGAATCCGTGTACCCACACAGAGCAAATGTTGAACCTTGAGGGTACCAAAGGCCGTAAAATGGGTTATGAACCAAATATCGAAAGATTCTCTTGACCGCCATTAAATGGCTTTCTTTAGGAGCCGCTTGATATCTTGCACACACACCTACACTCAACACAATATCGGGTCTAGATGCACAAAGGTAAAGCAAAGAACCAATCATAGACCGGTATACCTTTTGATCCACATCTTTACCATTTGGATTTTGTTCAAGATGAGTCTTTGTAGCCATGGGAGTAGGAGGTCCATTTAAATCTTGCATTTTGAATCTCTTGAGTATACTTGGCTTGATTGAAGAATGTCCCTCCTCTAACTTGCTTGATCTTAAAGCCAAGAAATACTCTCAACTCCCCCATCAAGGACATCCGGAACCTACTAGTCATAAGCTTTGAGAATTCATCATTAAAAGCTTTGTTAGATGAGCCGAAGATAATATCATCAACATATATTTGGCATACAAAAAGCTCCCCATTGACCCTCTTAGTAAAAAGAGTGGGATCGATTTTCCCAACCTCAAAGCCACGGTCAAACAATAACTCTCTAAGGTGCTCATACCACGTGCGTGGGGCTTGCTTGAGCCCATAGAGTGCCTTATCAAGTTTGTAGACATGGTTTAGGAAGTTGGGGTCCTAAAATCCCAGGGGTTGCTTAACATATACCAATTCATTTAATGGACCATAAAGAAATGCACTTTCTACATCCATTTGTTGCAACTTAAAGTTATGATGTGCCGCATAAGCAAGAAGGATACAGATGGACTCAAGGCGAGCCACGTGTGCATAAGTCTCTCCATAATCAATGCCTTCAATTTGAGAATACCCTTGTGCAACCAATCTAGCCTTGTTACTTACTATAATTACATGCTCATCTTTCTTGTTCTTGAATATCCACTTTGTTCCAATAACATTGCGGCAATCCTTTGGCTTCTCAACTAACTTCCACACTTTGTTTCTCTCAAAGTTGTTGAGCTCTTTGTGCATAGCTTCTAACCAATCTGAATCTTCAAGAGCTTACCACACTTTCTTTGGTTCAATCATGGAGATGTGTGATTGGTGTTCACTGAACCTCTTCAATTGTGCTCTTGTGGAAATACCTTTCCTTAGATCTCCAACAACATTTTGGAGAGTGTGATCTCTTAGTTCCAAAATTCTTTCCTTTCTAGCTTCGCGACGAGCGTGGATCTCCGTGTTGTTTCTTGGAGGACCCTCTTCATCATTTTGATCCTCGTCTTGACCATCAACTTGACCTTGATCATCATTGGAGTCATCCTCTACATTGGGAGGCAAGGATTGACCTTGGTCTTGTTCCAGTGCTCTTCTAGTATCAATTTGAGCTTGTCTCAAAATAGTTTGGATGGATCTTCCTTGACAAATTGACTTGGCACCACTTGACAACCCATCGAATGGACCAAGCTCCCTTTGACTAGAGTTCACACATTGATCACTATGTTGAGGGTCCACATCTTGTCTTTGGCTTGATTAAATGTCCTCTTCGGTAGATGGAGCATGTTGAGGTTGTGAAGATGAGGGCTCCACTCGAGTGGAGCATAGTTCTTCTCGATCCGCCATAAGGGGTTCCTCACCGGGGCGGATATATCCCACACCCATTCTTCCTATGGCATCCTGAGGCATTTCATCATCTGCATCACAAGCATCAACACGCCCCCCGTGGGGACCATCATATTCTTCGAAGGTCACACTACAAGATTCTATGACGGCTCCGGAGAGCTTGTCATAGATTCTATAAGTGTGAGATTCGAGACCATAGCCAACAAATATACCCTCTAATGCTTTAGACTCGAATTTAGACAAACGAACACCTTTGATGAGATAGAAACACTTACAACCGAACAACCGGAAATAAGATATGTTGGGCTTGTTACCGGTAAGTATCTCATATGGAGTCTTGTTGATTTTCTTGTGGAGGTAGAGTCGGTTTGAAGCATGGCAAGCGGTGGAGATGGCTTTGGCCCAAAAGTTGTATGGAGACTTAAACTCTGCCAACATGGTCCTAGCCATCTCAATAAGAGTCCGGTTCTTCCTTTCGGCCACACCATTTTGTTGAGGGGTGTATGCAGCGGAATATTGATGTGTAATCCCCTCATCACTAAGGAAATCATTCAAGTTGTAGTTCTTGAACTCGGTGCCATTGTCACTTCTTATAATCAACACGGGAACATTGTATTGTCGTTGAACCAAGTTGATGAAGTCGATAAAATTCTTTTGAGTTTCACTCTTCAACTTGAAGAAATAAACCCAAGAGTATCTTGAAAAGTCGTCAACAATCACCAAACAATATTTCTTCCCTCCAAGACTTGCATGAGATGGAGGACCAAATAGGTCCACATGGAGGAGTTCCAAGATCTTGTTAGACTTGATTTGGTTCGTGGGCTTGTGAGGAGCGTCATGCATCTTCCCTAGAACACATGCCCTGCAAACACGATCTTTGGCAAAGGAAACATTTTATTTTAGTCCAATTATATGGCCCTCTTTATGGAGACTTTGCAAAGTTCTCATATTGACATGGGCTAGTCGGCGATGCCATAACCAACCCACACCGTCCTTTCCGAATAAGCACATCGGACCTATAGTGGTTTGCTCGGAGAAGTCCACCACATACAAGTCATGCTCGACGTGCCCAACAAAAGCGACCTTGAGAGACTTGCTCCACAAGAGGACCACAATATCTACATCAATGAAGACGGCAAAGCCCATATTACCAAGAGCAAGGACAGAAAGTAAATTATATCCAAGGGTCTCAACAAGCATGACGTTCACGAGTGTAATGTCGTGAGCAACCACAACCTTGCCGAAACCCATTACCTTAGACTTTGATTTGTCGGCATATGTCACGGTAATTTGATCATCATTAGGCTTTAACTCCTTGACAATAGACGAGCTTCTGGTCATATGACTTGTGCAACCACTATCAAGCACCCACTTTGACCCTCCGGAAGCATGTCTACAAAAGATCAAGCTAATTTTTAGGTACCCATTTTTCAATGGGTCCTCTTTTGTTAGCAACAAGGGTCTTGGGAACCCAACTAGACCAAGCAATATAACCATCATAAGTACCAACATATTGTGCATACACATCACCATAGTAATCACGCATTAGAACATAGTGAGGGTTATCACTTCCCGCAAAGTCATCATGTGACATAGTTTTACCACTTGTGGTCTTACTCTCCACAATGGTCTTGTTGGTCTCTTGTGCGGGCTTGTCCTTCTTATTGTTCTTCTTCTTGGTTTTGGAAACAAAACCAATGCCCCCTTTATCCCCACTACGCCTTTGCTTGCTCAAAAGATCATCAATGGACTTGTTGCCTTGTGGAAATGTGGCCTTAGCAAGCTCCCCCTTCAACCTAGCATTCTCTTCAAGAATAGTTGTGCTACTAGATGGAATGAAGTTACTAGGTGAAGGAATATTGGTCAATTGAGTTTGAAGCATTTCATGGGACTTTGTGAGTGAAAAGAGTTCACTCTCCAATGCCTTGTGGGCCTTGTTAAGAAAACTAAAGTCCTCGGCAAGTTTTTCATGAACCACACCAAACTCAACCTTGTCCTTTTTAGCTCTTTTGTATTTAGCAATAGCATGATCACGCTCTTTGATGAGTTTGTTAACAATATTGTCATTGGCCTCATCAAGCCCTTCAAGTTTTAGCTCAAGTGATAACCTAGTTTCTTGTTATTCTTCTAGAGCATTGTTTAAAGCCTCTAGCTCAATCATGTGTTCATGCCCAAGTTTACATCTAACATCTAGAAGCTCTTGAGTATGGGAAAGTTGATCTAGGATGTTTTCAAAGTGTAACTTAGCATCTCCTTTTAGGTTAGTCATAAACTCATCAAAGGCAATTAATTCCTTTTTAACATCAAGAGACATTTCATCATCAAGTTCATCATTATCTAAGGGAGTAGAGTGGCATGATGAGCATACCTCCGTTCCTCTTGCCATAAGGCAAGTGATGTTCTTGTTGGGAGAGTTCTCATTTGGAGAATCAAAGAGTGAGAATGTCGGAGTAGAGGTAGTGGCTAGAGCAGCCACACCATGTGAAGTTTCCTCTTCCTCATCTTCATTGTCGGAGGAGTATTCTTCATGAGTGATCAAGACAATTTCTCCCGACTTCTTGTTGACGGGATTCTTCTTGATGAAAGGTTTCTTGTAAGGTGCCTTGAGAGTCTTCTTCAACACAAGCTTACCCCCATGATCTTCTCTCTTTTCATAGGGACAACTTGCTACAAAGTGATAGCGGTCACCGCAATTGAAGCAAGTTCTCAATCTCGTTGTATTTTCTCTTTTCCCATTTGGGTTGCTCTTTCTTTGCATTTCCATCTTGTCCTTGGCGGGGTTCTTCCAAAAGTTCTTTGCATAGAAAGCCATATATTGACTATGAGCAATCTTGACTTCATCGGGGTGGTCCATGGAAGGCCCTTCATCACTATCATCTTCATCCCCATGGTCCACAGCTTTGGCCTTTAATGCAACATTGACAACATTGCTCATACCAAGGGCACGAGCACGTGCATCTTTGGCATTCTTGGCGGCAACCTTGAAAGCGACCATCTCTTGCATAACTTCATTTGAGGTCATGAGATGGTAGTTATGTCTTCCTTGTAGACTCTTCAAATCGGTGGGCTCAAAAGGCATGAGTGCACTCACATATTTCCTTTTTATCCATGCATCATCCACATGTGAGGCACCCACATTTCTAAAGGCGGTGGCGGTGGTATTGAGCCTTCGGTACATGTCTTCATGATCTTCACCTTCTTTCATGTAGAAGCCTTCGGCTTCATTGCTTAGAGCATCATATCGGTTCCTCCTCATACTCTCATTTCCAACAAACAACACAGTGAGAGCATCCCAAGCTTCCTTGGCAATGCTAAAGTGCTCAATGTGTGGGTAATCCTTTGTTCCCAATCCTTGTTGAATCATATCCAAAGCAGTGGCATTGAGTTGACTATTGACAACCTCTCTTCTTGTCAAGTTGTTTGGATCCCCAATAAAGAGTCCATGCTCGATGATGTTCCATAGTTCAATGCAAGATCTGCGCATATGAGTCCTCATTAGTGATTGCCATTGAGCAAAAGTAGTAGATTCTTCAAGCTTAGGTGGGTCACCTCTATTGTATACATGAGGGTGAGGGATTGGAGGGTCGGGAGAGTACCATGAGTCACGGTGCTCACCCTTCCCACCATCATTGTGTGTGGAGGAATTAACGTTGTCAAGTTTACCCCCCACCACCATACCCTCGGGGGATACCAATGTATTCCCTTTAGGTAAAATGGATGGTTGATCCTCTTGAGGAGAGGGAGGTGATGAGCTTTCTTTGTCTTTAAGAAGTTACTCGAGCATCTTCTTGACTTCGTTGACCAAGGAAGAGCTCAATCTTGTTTCCAAGTTTTTGAGATCTTCCATGGTCACCGGTGTCGACTCACTACCACCATCCCCTTTGTTGCTACCCATATTCTCTTAGGCGGTAAAGCCCGAATAAAGAGTTGTGGCTCTGATACCAATTGAAAGGATCGTATGGGCACCTAGAGGGGGGGGTGAATAGGTGCTACTTCAAATTTTACTCTTTCTCAAATTAGGGTTTGACAAGAAAGGTAAATTCTCTAGAATATGCAACTATGGTGAATTTACCTATATGTCAATCAAGAACAAACTAACACAACACTAAGCAAGAACAAGTAAATAAAGTGCGGTAAAGGATAGAAGTAACCAAGGGAGTGGACGCGGAGACATAAGGATTTGTTTCCCGTAGTTCCTTACTTTTGAGAGGAAGTACGTCTATGTTTGGAGAGGGGGTGGTTTCAAACCACCAACGCCACGAGAGGCCTCCCTTGTTCTCCGATGAACCTCACCCCAACGGGCTCAATTCACCTTCCACTATATCGGCAACCTTCGAGGTGGAAGCCGGCACCTTTACAACAAGTTCGGGGCACACATCCACAACTGAATTGGAGGCTCCCAAATACAAGCAAGCTGTCAAGAAAAATCAAAGACAAGCTTATAAGAACCAAATCAAAGTTAGGGTTTCCAAAGAAACACTAGAGCTTGGGGGCCCTCAAGTGAATGAGGGGTAAATGAAGATCTCTCTTGGTGAAGATGTAAATGAAGGCCTCCTCCTTCGATTCTCCAAAGATCAATGACTTTGGATGGTTGGATGAAGAGATCTTGTAGATTTGGTGGCTCTAATGGGGTTGCTGTTCTTGAGCAGCTCGAGCAGCTGGAGGAAGAAGATAAGGGTCCCTTTTTATAGGCAGCCTCCTCCACGAACCGTTTTCTGACCGTTGTAGAAAAGTCAGACCGGAGACTCCGGTCTACACCGGAGACTCCGGCCAATCTCCGGACCAGTCTTCGGACTGCCCTTCTGACTGACCCAGGCCAATTCTGCACCAGCAACACCGGAGACTCCGGCCTTCCAACACCGGAGACTCCAGACTGACCAAAGTCCGGAGACTCCGGAGTAACCTACGGTGCAGCCTCCGGACCACTAGTCAGACTATCCCAGCCAGGTCCTGGGAAGCACCACCGGAGCCAAAACCGGAAACTCCAGACCACACCGGAGACTCCGGTCTTGGCAGACCGGAGACTCCGGTCTAGAGTTTCCAGATCAGTGACAAATGAATGTGGTCTTTTCCCAAGAATATCTGTGCAGTTTATCAATGATAATACCAACCTGTGGACAATAACAAACAGTAAAATGATCTACTTGTTGTTAACGAACACCAAAAGTGATTATGACAATAAATGCCCTTTCACTGGCGCTGGCTCGAACGAGAAGGAGCACTAGAGGCGGGCGGCCACGTCGACGAACATGGGCGACGACCGCCGAAGAGGGGCAAGCCGCGGCGGCTGAGACGAGCCGGCGTCGGGAGCTCGCGGCAGATCCAAGCGTGTCCAGGGCAGCGGCAAGCTTGGCGCGACCAGAGAGAGGGGTGCAGAGGCAGGTGAGGAGAGGGATGATGCGGGGGAGGCGTCGGTGGTTGCTCGGGATCAGGAGGCACTGGCGGCAGGGATTCGATCGGGGAGGGAGAAGGGGGTCGGGGTAGGGAACGGGCCGCACGGGGTCAAGTGGTGGGAGTGGGGCCTAGGGTGGGGCCTGGCGGGATTGGGTGCGTGCGTGTAGTGATGTGCCTGGCGGCGGCAGGGTGGAGGGAGGGTGGCGACGGGGTGGGGTGTTGGGTAGCTAGGGTAGGTCAGATTAGGGTTAGGGTTTGGTTTGCCGGCTAGGCCTTTTGGGCCTGGCCAGTTTAGGTCTAGGTGTTTATTATTATTTTTATTTAAAATAGTGTATATTTTCTTTTCTTATATTTAGAAAATATTTTGTAAATAGCTTCTCACGATTAAAATATTAATAAGTATAATTGAATAACAGAAGAGATATAATATAGAAGATAAAATACGGTTTTTGTGAAAATATTTCTAGGGCAATATATGCATGATGATGTCATGATGATGCGCAATATATAAACAACCGCGATTTCCTAGTAGTGGATTTACCCGGGGTGCTACACCGCGCACCCCAAGCAACTCTTTCTCGAGGCTGCGGATACGGTCTCGAAGAAACATAAGCTGCGACGCACCATCCAGGGATGGCCGCAGCTGCGTCGCAGACGAAGTGTCAACGGGGTCATCACCCGAAGGACCCTAGAGTAACAGAAGACAAATACATGAACAAGCAGACGACGGAGCACAGAACTCAGCAAATTCATTATGGGAAGCAAAAGCCACTACATGGCACAAGGATCGTTCATCAAAATAATTACAAAAAAAGAAGCTAAAACTATCCTACAACTGCAGCGCCTATGAAGCTGCACCCTGAGTAGCCTCGGAGCCGGACTACCTCGCCTTGGCTTCCCCCTGCTGCCTTAGCGTGTACTCGGCCAGCAGATCAATCAGCTTCGGCATGTAACGCTTACAGCGAGCGGCATATGTGGCGAAGGCTACCTCGGATCCGTCAGCAGTCGTCGGCATCCGGGAGGTGACCTGAGGAAGATCCAGCTCTGCTCCAGCCGCCAAGTCCATTGCCAGCCTGACGGACGCGCCGATGCCTTTCTGCTTGCGCTTGTACGCCGCAGGCGCTTCGGCTGACAGCGCCTCCGCCAAGGCATCGACATCTTCAAGGGCCATGCCCTTACGGACGAGCTCCTTGTAGAAGCGCCTGAGGACCTCCTTGGCCTTCGCAAGCGAGCTGACGACGGTACTGCAGCGGTCTTCGACCGCCGTAGCAGCATCATCCAAAGCACTCCCATGCTCCAGAGCACCACGATCAAACTCGATGCCCGCGACATCTGAAGAAACAACAGGAAGCATCATGAATAAAAGCACTTCAAAAGAAAAGACAAGGAAGTCAAAAAAAGGAAGGCGGAGATACTCACCTGAAACATCCTTGGCAGCCGCCATAAGCTTGTCGGCCACCTCTCTCTCACGCGAAGCCGTGGCGGTGGCGAGCTGCTCCTCGCGATCCGTAGCCTCCTGCTGCAGGCGCTCCTTAGCCTCGGCCGCGTTGGCTAGCTCCAGCTCGAGACGCTCCTTCGCACCAATGGCGACCTCGTCTTTCTTCTCCGCTTGACCAAGGCTCTTTTGAGAGCATCAATCTCACGAAGAGAGGCGTTATGGTCCTCTGCAGTCAGCAACACACCTATCGGATCGAAGTACAAAAATACAATAAGAAGCAAAAGACCAAGTCGTCAACATACCTTGAAGTTGTTTGAGGCTGGCCTCCAACGCCAGGTGTTGCTGCACCAGTTGGTTGGCACCTTGCACAAAAGGCTGAAAAAAGAACTACTAGTCAAAAGAATGGCTTGGGGCTACGCCCAAAAGAACGAGCAGAAGCAAGTTCCACATACGAAAAATGCTCGGGGGCTCCCCCCGAGACTCGAAGGAAAAACAAACAACAAAACGCCATACAGATGCTCGGGGGCTCCCCCCGAGGTGAGAAGAAAAGAAAGATCAACAGATCATCCGAAAAGGCTCGGGGGCTCCCCCCGTGGTAGAAAACAGAATTACTTACATGATTAGACGGCGACTCCGAAGGTCCACTCGCAGTCTTCTGAGGCGCAACTACCCAAACCTCCTGCGGAGAAGGGTTTGGAGCAGCACCCTCAGAGGTGGCCACCGTCTGAGGAGGAGGAAGAACAAACTTCGACTCCTCCATCATCTCCCGAGCACCATCACTGGAAGAGCCGTCGGAGGAACTGCTACAAAAGAAATATCAGTAAATCTCAAAACAAATAGACAAGAGAAAGCAAAAACGGGCTGAAGAAACTTACGAGTCGAGATCGCTCAAGTAGAAGACAGGAGGGGTTTTCCTGCCTTTCTTCTCCTCTTTCTTCTCTTCCTTCTTCTCTTCCTTCTTCCGCTTCGCCGGCGGGTGCGGTGCCACAGCTCGCACGGGAATAGCAGGAATGGGAGAAGAAGAGCCCCCATGATCTCCGCTGTGACGTTCAAGGCACAGCGGATTCCTCGGTGTCGGCGGAGTCGAAGAATCTGACGACTCGCTGGAGCTTCGTCTCCGCTTGCGAGTATGGTCCTCGCTCGACTCATTGGCCTCTTCAACCGGAGATAGCGCCGATGGCAGCTCGGACATGGAATCCACCACCTCATTATCCGGAGCATCCGGGAATACTTCGGGCAATGGAGGCGACATGCCCGACACCTTGAACTCCTGCACAAACGAAGCAAATTTGTCAGCAGACATATAAATACAAGTAAAACGCAGTCGAAAATAGCGCCACGCGCACGTCCCAGATCTACACCTGCGGAACCGAACGCGAAGCAGAGAATGGAGAAGTCAGCGACTTCCCCGGGATATCCTCTCCAACCTTGAACTTCAGCAGCGGACGAAGGACCCCGTCGAGATCTCCCTTGGAGAATTCCTCAGCCGAAACCCTAGTCGGATCACGACGACCAGCATAAAGAAACATCGGGTGCGCCCTAGCCTGGAGCGGCTGCACACCGTTCACCTCTTTATCCGGAGTCAGTTGAAGATCCTCCGCTCGATGATAGAGAGTCTCTATCTCCGCTACCTCACCATCCAAGATCTGGTTCTTCCAGGACCTCTTCGGCTCGATCTTTTGGGAGGGGTCAAAAGGAGCAAGACCAAAATCCTGCCCAGCCACCGTGGAGTCGCGGATGTAAAACCATCGCCTCCGCTAGTACTGTACAGATTCGGACATGGAAAAGGAGAAGAAAAGAAGATTGGATCGAAGGGAAATGATGCAACCCCCCAATGGGATAAACACCATCAGAACCAGATTGCCTCTTCACGGAATAGAGCTTCCGGAAGAGGCCAAAGTGTGGCTCGATACCGAGCCAACACTCGCAAAAAGTAATGAAACAAGCAATGTGAAGAAGAGAGTTGGGGGAAAGATGATGCAGCTGGATGCCGTACAGGAAAAGCAGTCCACGAAGGAAATTGTGGACTGGGAAGGAAAAACCCCGAAGAACAAAAGCGAGGAACATAACCCGAAACCCAGCGGGGGGACAGGGAATTACCTCGTTGCCAGGGAGTTTGACGACCTCTCTATCCTGCGGGATTAAGCCCCGCTCACGAAGCTTGCGGAGATCACTCTCCCGCGTCTCCAATCGCCGCCAGCCACCGTCGGTGACACGGGCAGCGGTAGAACTTTTCTTGCCACCAGCAGCGCTGGTGCCAACCGCAGAAGAGGACTTCTTAGGCTTCTCCATTGCGGTGTGGCGGCACCGGCGGCAAGAACGTAGGATCAACGAAGGAAATGTTCGAGGATATTCCAGCGCGCAGCAAGAAAGCTCAGGGAAGATTGGAGCAGTGAAACAAGAATGGCTGCGGTGAAAACAGATTAGTTTTTCCCCAATGATTATAAGGACGAAGACGATGCACGACGACCGTCCATCAAGAAGACCTAGCACAAACTGCAAGATCTGACCGTCCACGTGTCAGCATAGCAGCGAACCGTCGCTCACACGCCGTCCACTATGCGCGGAAATTGAGGCGACGCCGTAATTATCTCCACGTCGCGTTTGAACGGTCAATTCAAGGTCAGAAGGTGGGACCCATGTTCGTACAGCCACGTCATCTCTGGCGTAGCAGAGGCTTGAGGTCACTGATCGTCAGCACTGACGACATCAAATGCTATACTAGCAACATCTACAATTCTTTGGCTACACAGCTAAGAGTATTCACTCGAATCTACGATTCGACTAACTACTCGGGGGCTACTCCTATCAGGAGCGCTGGCCGCGCACCCGAAAAGTGAACAAAAACATTAAATCACTGAATTATTTCTTCGAGTCCTACGTCAAGTCTACGACTCCACTACGGACTCGGGGGCTACTTCCATAGGGAGAATGGATTCCAGCATCCGAAAAATTTGTGTCCTACAGACCTGAAGCTGAACAACGGCTGAATTAAAGTCTCTACTCGAGTCTACGACTCGAATAGACACTCGGGGGCTACTCCCGTAGGGAGCGCTGGTCGCGCACCCTATGAATTCTTCGACTGCGATCTTACGGATCAACATGCAAAACTTTTTTGGCAACTCTGCCCCAATTAACGCTAAGTGAGGAACAATCTCCTTGGCCACCCGAAACACCTCCGCGGTGATAAACATTCAGATGTTGTGTCTGCGACGCAAAGATAAGACCTACAGATATTATCTGATGGCCTGGAAACGCACACGACTGCGTTCTGCTAGTATGAATCTGTGCCAACAGGTGCGAGGAAAAATCCCGACGGACGCGTTGGGTACATCATTCAAATTCACTGGAATTCTGATCCTGTAAGTCCTCCGCGGCCTGAGTCGAATTACGCCAGCATATGTTCCGGGTTCGAGTCGAGGGACTCGAACCTAAAGAAGATCGTGTTGTTTTGTCCTAAGACAGTTAACTGACCCTGATCCGTCGGGAGAGTCAGGCACACGCATCAACAATCCCTACACATTTTCTTGAAAGACAGAGTTGCACCCGAAGGATGGAAGAGTCCTCAGCCGAATCTATGATTCGACTGAACAATCGGGGGCTACTAACATGGTTATACCCTGCAGGTACACGACCTCAGCATACCTAGTCCAGCCCAAGGAAGGCCCACGACAAATATACGCCGGCCCATGAAGACTTTCGGGTGACCAAGACCCATGACGCCTTCGGATCCTTGGAGAGCAAGACTAGAGTAGATAGTAAATTCAAAGGGGTAAACCTTAACCTGTAACCGACTCGATCTGCGCCCGGGACCTGCCGATCTCTTGCAAACCACCGCATACACACCTTCACGCCAGATTGCATCTGCGCACCCCTGTAACCTTCGGTTCCGCCGTAATCAAGATTAGACAAGCAGGAGTAGGGTTTTCCCTCCGGGGGCCTGAACCTGGGTAAACCTCGTGTCCCCGTGTTGCTTATTTGCTAACCGTTCCGTGATCTCTAGCATCCCCATCTTCTCCAAAACCCAAGTCCATAACAATGGGCATTGACGAGATTAAACCTCGTCAGACGCTAGCCCCACGCTCTACCCCAGGAAGACGTCCCCACGAGCACCCGCACCTAGAGAGAGGCCGAGAGAGCCCCGCCGCCGCCGGCGCCGGCCGGGCTTCGCCTAGGCGCGCCCTCCTAGCGGCGGCGAGGGAGGGGGGGAGAGGGGGCGGCGGTGGCGCGGCAAGCTAGGGTTCTCCCCTATCGCCACGCGGGGGCGACGAGGGAGGACTACAATCGATGCTACCAAAATAAGGCTTAGAATAGCTCAATGCGTAAATCGTGTTTACATGACAAAACGATATTTATAGTTCAAGAATATGCTATGCAAAATGGAGTCGTAAAACTAGACCTGTAAAATAGCATATTTCTTTTTTATATTCTCTTTAATCCATATTAGTTGATTTAGATTTATTTAGATACAACTGTTTTTAGACTTGTTTTAGTGCTAGATATAATCATATCTAAGCAAATCTAAGTTAATAAATATGGATGGAAGGCCTCCTTATCTAGTTGAGAAAACTGCAACACTGTTGGCCGTTGCCGCCCAACCATGGTCCGGGTCACCGGCCACGCAAGCCGGTGTCTGCTGCCGCCTGGGCCATTGGCCGCCGGCCACATCGTCGCGCCCATCCGCAGCTAGCTAGCTCACCAGACGCTACCGACCCTAGCTTGCGCGTGTGAAAGTAAAAGTGGTGAATGAATTAATTGTCTTTATTCCATCGATGATTTAGGTATTTATACAAGGGAACCGACATATACGATCGTGGGAACGGGCACAAAAAAGCCCTGATCGTGGGAACGGGAGAGAGGAAAACACATCACCGTTACAACAAGGATTATCTCCTATTTACATATTTAAATAAATCTTAACACTCCCCTAACTCTTGCTTGTCCTTGCGACCGATCATCCTAGAAATAATCTCCTCCCAAAATTCTGTGAGAAAAATAGAGAAAGATACAATATGCCATGAAAAACTCTTTTAAAAACCCCATGGGAAAATAAGGAGAAAATGACATATGTCATCCATGCTTGTACTGATATTGTCTCATTATAAACCTTACGTGGAAAACCATTTAAAAAAACTCACGAAGAAAAAGAGTGCAATACCGAAGATCTAATGATCTTCAACAGGTCTTAACCTGGGAGATTTCTCCCCCAGAACTTTGCAAGTCACGAAGTAAGTCTTCTCATACCAATTCCATGTATATATTTGTGAAACAGCAAACTTGGTAAGGATTTGGTAAACAAATCAGCGAGGTTATCACATGACTTCGTTTGCAAAGTATTTATTTCCCCACTCTTTTATAGCTCATGGGGATAAAACAATTTAGGAACAATGTGCTTTGTAATATTGTTCTTAATATAACCTGTCTGCATGCATCTGTACAATACAAGCAGCATTATCTTCATAGATAATGGTGGACGATTCTAGCGAACCAATCCCACTTGAACCTTGGACAAAGTTTATCATCCCGCGAAGTTATACACATTCTCGTGATGCTTCATACAAATTAATTATCTCAGAATGATTCGTAGATGTAGCCACCAATGTTTTCTTTGTCGAATTTCAAGAGAAGGCTGTATCTCCATGTAAGAAGACAAATCCAGTCTGTGATCTGGCATTGGGGATCTGACAAGTATCCAGCATCACAATACCCCACCATGGTTCTCTCTTAATTTTTCCGATAGAACAAACCAAGATCTTTGGTGTCCTGAAGATATCTTAGAATATTTTTCACACCAACCCAATACATTTTTGTTGGCGATGCGCTATATCTAGCCAAGATATTAACTGCAAATGATATATTAGGTCTCGTGCAGTTTGTTAGATATATTAGTGCACCAATTGCACGAAGATATGGGAACTCAGGTCCCAATATCTCCCCATCGTCATCCTTAGGTCTAAAAGGGTCCTTATCTCTATCAATAGACCTAACAACCATAGGTGTTTTAGACGGGTATGATTTATCTATATTAAACTTCTCCAATATCTTTTAGATGTACGCAGACTGGTGAACTAATATTCTTGAAGAAATATGTTCAAGTTGCAAACCGAGACAAAATTTGGTCTTACCCAAATCATTCATCTCAAACCGTCTTGAGATGATTACTAGCCTTATTTATCTCTTGTGTAGTACCAATGATATTCAAATCATCCATATACACAGAGATTATACAAAATTCATCAGTGAATTTCTTGATGAACACACATGAACAATCATCATCATTTAAGTACCCTTTCTGCAAAAAGAACTCACTTAGTCGGTCGTACCATATTCTACCCGACTGCTTCAAGCCGTATAACGACCTCTGCAGCTTTACGCAATACATTTTGCGATCAGCCTTTTGATCTGGAATCTTCATTCCCTCAGGGACATGTATATATCCGTATCCAGCGACCCATATAAATATACGATCACCACATCCATCAATTGGATATACAAATTCATTTGCATTGTCAGTGATATCAAGTATCAGAACGTGATCTCACTCATTACAGGATAATATGTTTCATCGTAATCGATGAGAAGTTTCTTTGTAAACCCTTGTGCTACAAGCCTCGCCTTATATCTCACCACCTCGTTGTTTTCGTTCCTCTTTCGAACAAAAACCCATTTCGCCCCTACGGGAAAAACGTGCTGAGGAGTAGGTATTACTTTAGTAAATACCCCTCTCTTGGTAAGTGAGCGCAATTCCTCAATTGCAACCATCCATTTGGGTCGGTCCGAGCGTTTTATACACGCTGCCATGGTCTTAGGTTCATGGTCCAATGCTATGTCATCTGCAATCTTTGAGGATAAAATATGTCGACATTTGTAGACTTTCTGTTGAACGATTCTCCTGATTCAACATAGTTTATAGAAATTTCTTCAATACCTTCAGACTCATCGTGATTTTCCTTAACGATTGAATCGAGGAGTTACAATGTCCCAACACCTATATTTGTGTGCGCACTTGTGCTGGCCCTGGATGATGAACATCCTTTAGGTGTCTTTTTTTAACACTTGGTTAAATGTCAACCCGTGGTTGACCTTCATTTACTGTTTGAGAGATCCTCATTCTCCGCGGACGCTTCTGAGAAGCCTTGTCCTTTTTGTCCAGATTTATCCCCCTCTTGGGCAGTTGAGTGGTCTTTGCTATCTCAACTCTCTCTGAGACATTTATAGCGAGAATATGGGATTTAATGACACATTTATAGTCAGTAAATGCATCTGACAGATTATTTGCATTATTTTGCAAATTTATGATCCTCTGAACCTCTAGTTCAGATTTATTCGTACGTGGATCTAAAGACGAAATGCCTTCAACATTCCAATCTATTTCCCGGCATTCTTTATGGTACTTTTCTTCCCCTAATGCCGGAAAATTATCCTCATCGAAGATGCAATCAGCGTACTAGGCTATGAAGAGATCCCCTGTTAGAGGCTCTAGGTATTTTATAATTGACAGAGAAGTGTAGCCCACATAAATACCCATCTTTCTATGTGGACCCATCGATGTACGCTGAGGTGGTGATATTGACACGTACACGGCACATGTGAAAGTAAAAGTGGTGAATGAATCAACTGTCTTTATTCCATCGATGATTTGGGTATTTATACAAGGGAACCGACATACACGATCATGGGAAC
This sequence comes from Avena sativa, assembly GCA_916181665.1. Taxonomy (NCBI): domain Eukaryota; kingdom Viridiplantae; phylum Streptophyta; class Magnoliopsida; order Poales; family Poaceae; genus Avena; species Avena sativa. The sequence continues at coordinate 127,068,397 of OV702283.1, read as the reverse complement.
GGACATAAAAAAAGCCCCGATGGACGAGAGAGAAGAAAACGCATTGCACTTACAATAAGGATTATCTCCTATTTACACATTTAAATAAATCTTAACAGCGCGCTGTCGCTTGCCACGTGCTGCTTGCGCGCTGTCGCTGACGCCTGTCACTTACCCGCGAGCTAAGTTAGCCACACTTGTCCGGCGGGTTAGCCTTGGTGTGACTGGGTCACCGCAGCTTGGTACGACCGACCAATTTTATCTAAGCACTGCAAATTTTGTGGCTAGAGGGATAATATACCAACTGTCTCCCACGGCCGCAGGCGCCGGAGAAAATACCGGTTTCAGTCTCTAACTGTTCATCGGAGTGGTACATGTATTCTTGGACCACTGTAAAAAGATATACATGGTCTTTTATATTGTCAGCTAGAGCCACCTTTTTTCTCGTGGACTTGTAACCCGCCGGAATTTCACGGTTATAAGTACCGTTAGAGCTAGTGTTTGTAGTCGTCGTTAGGTGGTCCAACTACCTATTTGTAATTTTTATTATTTTTGAATTTTGAATTTTTTATACTAATATTGATGATTAATATTAGATTGGTGGAATTTTAAAAAAAACAAATGCAGCCGACGCATTTTGACGCGGCAGAGCTGAACAGAAAATGAACGGGTGACGTGGTTGCACAGTACGCGGAAAAGGCTGGTAGGCCCACTGCAACCGTGGCCACGTCCACGGGCACGCCATCGACAGAAGCGCTGACCACTGGCGGAGCTTCCTTGGGGCCGAACCGGGCCATGGTTCGCCCAGATTTTTTGAAAAAAAAAGCTTCTACTCATGTGCATCTAAAGCCCAGTCCATTAGGACGTTTGCTGCATTGTTCGCTCGACACTGCCAGTGCCAGCCTCATTCGGTCATTCCGTTGACAGACAAACAGAAACAGCAACAGTAGATACAACGGGAATCAGGGAAAATCCATGAAGAGCACACACTTTGACAGTTCATGTCCAAGCGGAGCAGGGCCGGCCAGAGGACCGCGGCAGCTCCAGCATGCAGGTACGGCCGCACTGCCCACGGGCCAGAGATGGAAGAGTCAGCGAGCGATGCTCTGACCGAATCGAGCCCTTGTCTTCTCTAATTCCCCTGCCTAGATGGCTTTCGTCTATTTACGAATTTTTTGGCTCACTTTGGTAGTAAGGGATAATTTTTACTTCCTCCGGCTCGAATTACTGTTCTGAGCCTCAGTTCAAATTAGTTTTTTACAAAAAAAAAACTTTAAATAGACTCAAATCATGACAAATTAGCCTATATTCAAATTTTGAATTTGGAAATCAGTCGCCCGCGATCCCGGCATCCGCAATCACTGGCACCCGTCGCAATCCTTGCGTCCACCCACAATTCCCGGTGCCCACAATCACCGGCGGCCACCGCGAGCCCCGGCGCCCGCAATCACCGACACCCGTCGCGATCCCCGCTTCCGCCAGTGATCCCCGGCACCCACAATCACCGGCGCCCACCTCGATCCCCGCCTTCGCCTGCGATCCCCGGTGCCCACAATCAGAACTCATTTTTGGGGTGAATATATGCTTACCTCATCAGAAGTTTTTTACAATAAGGAGCAGGCTTGCTGGATCTCCATCGGGCCAGGGCTGACGCCCATGCGACGCTGCACGGATGGCTCCTTGATGGGTTTCAGCATCCGGCTAGAGCGTCCAAGTTGCACACTTTGCGGAAAAAGGGGGACCCTTTTCCTTGAACTCCCCTCCTTGTTGAGTTTTGGTTGGTCGCAGAGGAGGAAGGAAGTTGCAGGCGAGGGAGTGGCGGAGCAGCGCCGCACGCAAGGGCATGGGTAGAGCAGGCGGCGTGAGCGGAGCAGCCGGCGAGAGATAGGGTGGCGAAGGGAGTGCTCTAATTCAGGGGGTAGGAGACAGGACCATAGGTTTGGTCGGAAATAACTCGAGGTTCTTTTTGCTAAATAACCACGCGGCCAATAATTCGAGCCGAAGTGAGTACCAAATTTGTTCTTCAAAATTGCAAACTGCAACATGCGAGCAACCATGGGAAAGTGCACTTAAAGAAAAAATGTGTTTTGAAAAAGAGTGGAGTTGAAGAAGACCCTTCGGCACCTGCAAATGATTATTTGCCCTTGTTTGAATTGCAGTAGCAGCAAATACTTTAGGAGAATTTGATTCATGACTAGTGTCTAGTGAAGTGGTGTGTTTCAGAACAAATTTTTGTGTTTCTTTTAGGCTGGCCCGCCCTTAATTCTTGTTCAAGCTCCGCCACTAGCTGACGTCGTCCGTATGCTTCGCCGTGGCTTCCGTTCCGCCCATCGGTGGCCGGTTTCTTCTCTCGGTTGCACACTAGCGATGCCCGAAACGGCAAGTCAAAGCAGAGCATGACGCTTTTCTAGAAGCTGTATTAGTTCGCGGTTTGCGTGAGTCGGCTGCTCCTACGTTCTAGTACCTGTATGGCTGTGTATCCAACTAACTCTACCCGATTTTCCATTCCGTTTAACTCGCTGATTTATAATACTTTCTTCGTCTTAAAATAAATATCACAAGTTTTTCAAAATTAATTTGAATAAATCTATATACTAAATAGTATCTAGATTTATTTAAATTTTAATAAATTTAAAACATCTATTTTAAAATGGAGGAAGTAAGTAATTTTCATCTTCGTCAAAAGTGTCACGTGGTCCATTTTTTTTTTGAAAGTGGGAAGGGTCTAGAAGACCCCAGTTGCTTCATCCATTCATACACGTGGTAGGTATATTTTACAAAGAGGCCCTTGACAAAGAGAGGCCTTAGTTTTTTGCGAAAAAGACCCTAGCACAAAAGTAAAAAAGCAATCAGGTGCTTGGTCTTCTCTGCCACAGCTCGCCGGCGACCACAGGGCGCCGCCAGCGCCAAGGTCGAAAGGAAGGCGCTCGAACGAATGCCTCCGGCGAGAGATCACAGCCACCGGCCACCTCGCAATCTCCGGGGACGAAACCACTTGGAGACGGAGAGACGCCGAGCTCCGGCGCTGGATCAAGAGGGCCTCCATCATGGAGGTTAAATAACCTAGGCCGCCATTCCGGCCGAAGATCGCGGTGACTCGCATGTCGACCGCGTGATGCGCTTGATGAAGCAGATAATTCCGCCGACACCGTCTTCTCTTCTTTCCACCAACTCCAACCTCCCCCTCACCGCCATGGCCGGCCAGGAGGCTGAAGCACATCAGGAGGATAGGAAGACACCGACAGATGTGCTGAAAGTGGTAGAGGGGGATGGCTGCTCTCCACGCCGTCGCTCCCTCCAACCCCTCGCCTCCACGGCCGGCCGGAGGAGAGTAGAGAGACGGAAAAAGAGAGGCATACCACCACTCGGCGCCGCGCACCCGCGCCGAAGCTGCATTACCCTCGCCACCCCCATATCCCCACGACGCCCAGATCCCCATCTCCCTCTCCTCTCCACCACGGACGGCCAGAGAGAGATAGAGGAACACAGAGGCAACGCAGGAACAGGGGAGGCACGCAACCTTATTGGATGATTCGGTGGCCGTCCCATCCATCAACCGCCCAAACCAGATGGGCAGGAGGATGAACAGGATGAACCCTAAATCGCAGGACAGGTCACGGTGACCTACGACTTCGAATCCGGGCACGCGGCCCACTACTGGCATAAAGCCACTACCACTAAACCTACAACTACTTGAGGGGGCACGGCCATCCCACCCCCAACCCCTCCGGCCAGCGAAGCCGCCGGTGAGGAAGGGGGAGGGTGCCGTGGAAGCAAAGACGACTCTCAAAGCGGTGCGTCTAGAAGCGTGCGGGCTCAATAGCCACTCAGATCTGTTTCAAGTTGGATTACGTCACGTGGTCCATTGGACCATCACCTAGCCATAGCTAGAACCTGCATGATGTATGCGTGCGTACCGTGCTTGTTACCACGTGACCTGATGACGTGGAAACCGGGTGACCCGTCGATGTGGTCATGCATCCTCATTAGCTTGCTGACGATGCGTAGAATGGCAGGAGTAGCCCGTGTATACAGTTTCGTTTTCCTTTTGATTCGAAGATACCTATTTTCCTCGTAAATTTTGTTAAGTGTTTGACTTTGAACTTTCGAGTATGACCTCACAAGTTCTGACTTCCTACTAGTCAGTCCCGCAGTACGTGCTGTGCTGCTCTGCTCATAGCTTTTTGTTTCCAGAGGTGGTTTCGTTGACTACTTTTTTCTAAGGAGAATGATCCTTCTTTCCCGGACGATCGTGCGTCCTGCGTCATCCTTCGTCCGCGCGCGCCACGTGCCCTCTGTGACAAAGGAAAACTGTCTCCACAGGACAAGGGGCCCCACCACTTCCCTATCCTCTACCGTCTCTCATTGTTTTCCCATCGCATCCACAAATCCAGAGCATGCTCGTCCTCTGTTCTAGCCATATCGCCATGCCTCCAGCACGCATGGATCCCTCCACTCCCTGCTCATTTTTCTACTCTCCTGGCCGGCCGGCATGCCACCGCCGCTCACACCGCCATCCTCCTATGCCCTAGAGCTCCACCCGTCGGCCTCGCTCCCTGCCTCAAACCGGCGGCCATGCTGCTCCGCCTCCAGCCCGCAGCACCTACCCGCCTCCGAGATGGAGGACACCGTCATGGCCATTGTCACAGGGCGGCAGCGCTTGCTACAGGTGACGGTGGCACTTGCTACCTACGGTGGAATACTCTGCTACCGATGGCAGTAGCCGACGCGACTCCTGATGGGCGGGATGGTCTTCTACTTATGGCCCGATGATCTGCTGCAAGGGGGTGCAGGCGCTGCTTCCGACAGAGCGCGGCGCTGCTGCTTCAAGGTGGTGCTTGATCTCCTACCGACGGCGCGCGATGCTGCTATCGACGGCTAGCGATGTTGCTACCGGCGGCGACGGATTTGGCTACCTTTGGCCGACGGATTTGCTACTTACGGCTGGCGGTTTTGCTACCGACGGCCAGCCTCATTGCTACCTACGACTGGAGGGTTTGCTACATGGGTATGCTGTCGCGGCTACCGACGATGATGTCGCCGGTGGTGCTCCAATGGTGCTCCGGCGGTCAACGTCGGCCTTGCTACATGAGGTGGCAGCCTTTGATACATTAGGCGGCCAGCTTCGCTACCTTGGACGTGTTGTCGTGCTCCCGATGCTGCTTCAAGCCGAAGGTGGAGCTTCCTCGCCGGCGGCGGTCATAGCACGGCGGAGCTCCGGCGGCATCCAGCATAGTCTGGTACATGCGTACAGCGAGATGAGGAGCTACGTGCAGTGTGCGAGAGAGAAGAAAAGGCAGAGTTGGTCGATCCGAGCAAGGGCGACTTTTCCTGTGTACTTGAGCAGACCCAAGTGGACACGTGGCGGGCTCTCGACCAGGACGATGGGGACGTTTCCATCGTCCGGGGGACGCCTAGCACCCTCCTTTTAAAAAAGCTTTTGAGTAATTAGTGGGAGCTCTGCCTTTTCTAAAAGAATTAGTCGGTTTGAAAAAAATGGCCGAGACTCTAAACAGACATATATATACATGGATCCGGTTAAAAGAGAAACCAAACCAAAAAAACCAGACCCCAAACGACATAGTTATGAGGAAAAACGGCAAAACCAAGACAAGGTCACACTACCTATCTCGACTAGGTCTGGAGCCGCCGACAGACACCAGCACAACGACAACAGCGGGCGCTACGAAGAGCCTGGTCCATGTTTCCGGAGAGGAAGTGGGAGCCGAAGGAACAACTAGGCCTCTCAGACTTCATGACGAGAGGTAGGCCGCAGCAAACTCGGTAGTGGCACTCGCACGCCGATAGGACCCGAAGACATCGCCACAGCCGATAGCACAAGAAAACCCCGAGAAAAGCTTCCTGCATTATGAAAAATGATGCCTCTAGAGAGGTGACGACGTCCAGGAGACGCCGTCATCATCCAATCTGGCAAGATAGATTTGGATTTTCACCCCGGAGTTAGGAATGGAGGAGGGTCGGGTATCCCCGACAACACCCCCTAGAGGGAACACGGCGCCCTCGGGCACCGCTTATGTCGGCACCGATCAACTCGGGCAAGACTTTCGTCCGAAGACCTGCGACCACAACCTCCAATGGGCAGTCACAAGGACAACTCATGCCGCTCGACAAGGACGACCACCGGCGAGAGACGATGCCCATGCCAATTGTGGCCTGCCCCACCACCCACGTGGCCAGGGTAGGCAAACACACACCCTCACTCCAAAGTTGCCGCTCCGGCCTCCTCTCATAGCAGGGGAGCTCCTCACGCCAACCTGCCACTGATCGCGAGACGTCGAGAAATGAGCGCCTCCCACCAAAGAGGCACCGCCACACTGTCGTCCATAAACCGTGTCACACATCCACCACGGACCTGCACAGCCGGCCAGGGCCACCGTGCCCCAACCAATCTACCACCCACGGTGACCCTCCACAGCCACCAAGACACCGACAGAGTTGGGCGCAGCCTCCACGAGACCACCGCGCTGAGGCACCACCAGACCAGTCGTCCTCCACGCCACCGATGCGTCGAGGCAAACTGGACCTAAACTAGAGTCAGATGAGGTCCAAAGTTGATATAGGTGGAGGCAGTAAAAAAGGACCCGAGGGAGTGAAATGTATCGTATTTGGCTCTCGATAGGACTGCGTAGAAATAAGTTATTCATGTCTTAGTTTACTCGTTTCATATCGAATTTTTATCTTTTTTTGGCTGCCTTATATTTTCGTTTAGGTTTCGTATCAAGCCTACCAAAATTTACTTGGGAAAAAAGACTATATAACATTGTTGTTGTTGTCGGAGAAAAGTACTACTGTACATATAGTGTTTGACTTTAACTCGTCGACGAGTACGTGCTGCTCAGCTTGTGCAATTTTTCCCGTGAGGTGTTCTGCAATTCTGCTTTTTTTTAGCGGATTCTGCAGTTCTGCTCTGCTTCTAAGCCGACGATGGATGGAATTCGTTAGAAAAAAGCCAAACTAGAAAGGTTCAGGTTCGACTGGGCCTGTACCTACCGCCAACCCATGCAGATGCAGTGCTTCCGGGCCAAGAGACTTATTGAGAAATACAATCGGCCTGGTTATGCTAGAATGGGCCGTCAGTATATCCAAGTCTTCGCTATATGCATGAGCGGCCTCATCCCTGGTCAAAGCCTCTATGCGAAAAATACTCAGACCTTTTTTGTACTTTTACCTGAAAAAAAATGACTCAAACCTTCATTCACTAAAAAAACTAATAGCCAGCATCCTTATAAATGTCCCCAGTATCCCATCTATTTATATGGATAATAAGTACTTCTTCTATTTCATAATATAAGTCTATAAGATATTTTAATTTTTGTAAAATAAATGTATCTAGACGCTTTTAATATATAAGTTCACCTATAACCTAACGTACTAAAAGATGCCTAGATATATTTGTTTCATAAGACCGAAAACATGTTATATTTTAAAATAGAGGGAGTAATAAGTAGTCAAGAAAATCTCATGAATCATGAATAACCAAAAATATATGTAGTTTTTCCCAAAAAAAACGCTGACCAAAAAGATACTCGTGTACTCCCTTCGTCCGAACTGAACTGGTACATGCAGGTTAAGGAGACAGGAGGTGATCTCCAAACCAATCTAGGGCTTTAGCTCCCCCCGTCGGTGCCATCGCCATTCCAAGAGAGGAGGTGCGGTAAACCACGACCCCCTTGTTGGCGGGAGGTAACCATTTCTTTCTTAAGGTAGTTTTAGTGTATTTTTCAGGCCCCTTGCCGGCGACATCCTGAAATCAGAATAAGATCCTTTTCATCTTATGCCCGGCGGTGCGCTAGTTATCGATGTAGGACGTGTGGAGTTGTCTTCCCAATGGATCTTTTAGGATTCAGTCGGTTTTCGTATCGGTTTATGTGGTTTCACGTTTGACTCTTCTAATCTGTGATTTTTATCACTGGCGATAGTTGTTGTCATGGTCTTTTGGGGCCTTAGCAAGATGGATTCACATCTATCTACTATAGCAAGCTTTTCTACGGCAAATTTTGCCGACATCGATGAGGGAGGGCGTGAAGACATCGATTGTACCGTGCCTTCGACTCACTCTAGTGTATGCGATCGTCGTTAGGTGGTCCATAAAACAATTGTAACTTTTATTATTTTTAGAATTTTATACTAGTAGTAGTGATTACTCCCTCTATTTAGGATTATAGGTCCTACGCGACTAATTTAATCAATAAAATAAAAGTTATATAGCAGAAAAATTATACAGTTAGAAAAATACATCTAAAGTTTCTAATGATATGATTTTTGTGTTATTCTATCTATGTTTTATTGGTTAAATTGACAATCTAGTTATCCATAATCGGAGAGAGTACAAAATAGATCGTGAACTTTAAAAAAAAAAAACCCGACTAAATAGAACCTCAAGCACACACAGAACCAGAACGGTGGCAGACACGTGTTCCTCAAAGGGCAGCCCAAGGGCGCAGGTAGTTTGTACCATGCCATGGCTTAAACTGGCAGCACCGTTAAATTAGGCCCAAAAGGACCTCGGTGCTACACTATCACTTCTGTCTCCGGTCCCAGCTCCATAGTACTGTCACGTAAGACAAGGACGTTTGCCGGAGAAAAGATATACTAGCTGACGCCGATGGGCCCAAAAGCTACGTGTCCGGGTGTCACCACTCGGCGAAAAGACCCACCGATCGGTGGGTGGTCTCGCTTTTGCTTTCTGGCGCTAATGGTGATCCTATCCCAAATGAGTCGTCAGGCGTATCATCACTGACTCACCATGGTTTCACGGCCTCTTTCCTTTCTCTTTCCTCTCCGATTTGCAAGGAGTAGTACACGTCACATCAGTCGATGTTTGACACGGCAGCAGGAGGAGGGAGGGAGGGGGTGTGTGGAATTAAAGTCTCCGGATGCATATAGGTACACCAGTGTCTTATCAAGCCGCGTGTATGTCTTCCGTGGCCAATTGTTTTTGTTTGACTTCTTTTTGAACGGGAACGGTGGCATACAAATTGCAAAAAGGGACTTGAAGAGTAAGAAAAATACAAACAGGTTTCTGCAATAAACACAGAGTCCTTAGAGAGAATCGAAGAAACGCAATCGAGAACTAAAGCTCCTACTCCACCGCACAGAGCACCATCATTGTCATCCTCACGGCAGCCAGGGACGGAACCACTTGGGACAGAGAGGATGGAGCCAACAACGACGACACCATCAAGCCTCCAGAATGGCATCTTGCCCTAGAGGTTGAAGAGGATTCCTAGACATCGGCCCGAGCTAAGCATCGTCGACGCCAAAAGGAGGGGGTGGCTGCCCTACAGCCATGGATTCTGGCGTGAGGAAGACGATCTGCCATCCAAGGAACGTCGGAGAAGAACTCCCCAAAGTCTGGAGCATCTGCCTAACAGCTTCAGATGGCGACAGCGAAGAAGCCGTCAGGAATTTGCTCCAACTGGACGCAGCATCAGCGTCCCCCAATCCCGGAGCTCCAGATCTGCAGAAAACAAAGGTGCTTGGAAACTCCAACAGTTGTCCACAAATCGGACACCAGAAGTATCTGAATAGGTGTATTTGCAGGTTGGGGTGGACTTGCTGGAGTTTTTTGTCCGTCCAAGATGGTGCGAGTGCACACAACGGGTTGACTGATTTGCGAGACCCGCGGTCCGCCGACAATCGAGGTATCAATGACTGGCGACACACTATGGAAATTATAAAATCCCTAATATTTTGTTATGTATTAATCTAATGCTCACGGGGTATATATAGGAGTATACGGAGGAGAGACTTGGTGTATAAGAAGATGTCTAGTATCCTAGTCTATCTCTAATCGTATACGTACATGTATTCTAACACACACTTTTTTAACACACACTTTTTGTCGCATGCGTCACTATTTTTCGCTGATTTCTCCGGTCCGCGTCCCTGTTTCAGAAAGCACGTCACGTACCGCCCATGCGTGCGGCTTCCCGCCCCTGTTTTCCACCCAGGGGCCACCAAGCCTATAAAGATTGAGCCACCGGGAGCTAGACGACACCACAGCCACAACCATGGTTCGCCATCATCCCACTACCTAGGCCCAGCTTAGCCACTCAATGGCGAGCGTAGAGGAGAAGGACATGGAGGACTTGGACGGAAAAAGTGGAAGAGGATTCTCAGTGGGAGACGATGATCGAGCATCACACTACCCTCTTCCAGCCCTTCGAAATTATACACCATCGGGATCTGGAGGCCACCAACGACAGTGACCTACTTTGGTTTAGGTTTATTTTCCACCTGTATTTTTTAGTTGTAAAAACATATGCTATCAATGAATGGAAGCCACTTCTACCACTGACTTATGGGCCATGGGAGAACACACAACCCGTCTGCGGTCTATCCCAGTTACCGCAAAGCCATCCGAAAATTGGACTTGGGAATGCTATAAAAATGACCAATCCGCAGGGTGTGGTTCATTGCAGGGAGCCATTGGACCTTGCCCATGTCCGGTCAGATAGAATCGTATGACTCCGGGTCATTTACGGGGAGGGGGGTGCCGTTGTTGTTGCCCTTACCGTTGGTTTACACGGTAGCAGAAATCACACAATTTTTCCCGCATGACCTACGGAAAATGATCTAATTTTCTCCACGCATTTGTGGGTACTTTTGTGGTCTTGCTATTCTTTGAGGGTCTCCTTGGATTATAGGGATTTCATAATACTTCTGTAATATTTTAATTCAGATTAGAACTTTTTATGGATTGATTTTGGATTAAAAGAATTATGCTATCTAAATTATTATGGATTGAATTTATATGCCTCAGTTCCATTTGAATTTGAACAATTACTTCAACCTCACTTTTAGACTAAGTACGCTGGGTAGAGACACTTTTCTTATGTTTTTCGCATGTGTTATCCAAACAACCATTCATGTGGTTTCACTATCTTGTGCAGCACTCTATTTTACATAGTAAAACATTTAAAACTGTGTATTTTATGTTCCTACATTTTCTATCATGTGATCCAAAGAGGCCACTACTGTTTTATAAGAATTTCTTATTTGTTGAGTACCTTTGTTCGGCAAAAGAATAGTATAAAGTTTACCTAAAGTCAAACGATGTAAGGTTTGTCTAAGCTTATAGAAAAAAATCTGTATTAGATATAGCATAAAAATGCATGACACGATGTATGTAATTACATTGATTGGGTATGTTAAATTTTTCTAAAAAATTAAAATCAAACACTACATCTTTTGCTTTTTTAAATATATGTCTTATTTTATGTTACGCAGGTAGTACTAACCGGTCCCAGACAATTAATTTTGTAGTATCTTTACTATTAAATTGCAATCCATCATGCTCCGTCAATTTCATACTGTATTAACCTAATCTCGATGCAGGCATTAGCTCTAAACATGCTTCCACAGCGTTGCCCCAAGGGATCGATCTTTATGATCTCCTCCCGGGGTTGCTCATCTGTAGTACTCCCTTCATACGGAATTATTGGACTAACACTGAGTCCAAAAAATATGTTTAACTATAAATTTGACCAATGAAATATAAATCATATGTCACAAAAATTATATCATTGAAAAGATATTTAAAAATATCAGTATAATGATATAATTTTTATGACGTATAACTCATATTTTATTGATAAATTTGTAGGGGTCGTAACATGGAAAACAAAAATTTCTACCGCATGCACACAAACAAGCCAAGATCTATCTACTAGATTGTAGCAACGAATCGATTAGAGTACTCACCCTCGAAGATTCCAAAGCGGTTAACGAGAGCAGATCCTCGTGGGTGATGTAGTCGTACACTTGCCAATCTCAAGATCGCGTAGACAATCCTTCCGGCGCTGAGTTCCGGCAGCGCTTTCGCAGTCGGTCACACGTTCGGTACTCGATGAAGACCTTCCTCTCCCTTGTTCCAGTAGGCAGCGAAGGTTGTAGTCCCCCCTCGCGATTCCGGCAGCACGACGACGTGGTGACGGAAGTAGAGGGAAGATCCCGCAGGGCTTCGCCTAAGCCGGTGCGAGTTATGGTGGATCTAGGAATTCCGGCGATCTAGGTTTAGAAGGCTGGAGAGGAGGAGGTGGTCGGCGGCGGCTAGGGCGACGGCGACGAGCCTGCGACGGCGCGAGGCGGCGGCGGCTAGGCGGCGGCGCACGGGGTAGGGAGGGCTGGCTATTGTTTTTCTTGGGGCAGCCCTCCCCCTCTATTTATGAGAGGGGGAAGCCTTGGGAGGGGAGAGTTTGAATCCAAACCCAAACCCAAGTTGGATAGAAGGAAGGACCCTTTCCTTCTTCCACTAGGAAACTATTGTTCCAGTTTGACTTTTCAAATCTCCCTTTTGACTTTCAATTTAGAGCTTTAATTCTCTCTCGCAAATGCCCAAACCAAGTGACCTAGGATATGATCCAATCATTCCACTTACCCATGACACATTCATGGACCATTCCCCTTCCGGTCCGGTGAACCTTCTAGACCCTTCTAGAACCTCTCCAATGAAAACATCGAAATCATTCCCAAACTCTGGAATCGGACTTTCCTTATATGAATCTTATTCTCCGGACCATTCCGGATCTCCTCGTGATATCCCGGATCCCATCCGAGACTCCGAACAACATTCGGTATCCCTACTTACATTCCATATCTACTAAACAACATTGAATCCTTAAGTGTGTCTCCCTACGGTTCGTGAATTATGCGGACATGACCGAGACACTTCTCCGATCAATAACCAATGGAGGAATCTGGAAATTCATATGGCTCCCACATATTTCTACGATTACTTTGTGATCGAATGAACCACTTACATATGATACCAATTTCCCTTTGTCTCGCGATAGTTTACTTATCCGAGGTTAGATTGTCGGTATCTCTGCATACCTAGTTCATCCTCGTTACCGATAAGTACTCTTTTCTCGTTCCCGTGATATGTGATCCCTTGTGAGCCAGTCACATGCTTGCAAGATAATTGGATGACATTCCACCGAGACGGCCCAGAGTATATCTATCTGTCATATGGATGGACAAATCCCACTCTTGATCCATGTGCCTCAACACATACTTTCCGAACACTCAATGCCACCTTTATAGACACCCAGTTACCGTGTGGTGTTTGATGTCATCAAAGCATTCTTCCGGTGATGGTGATTAGCATGATCTCATGGTCGAAGGAATTAGGTTACTATGTATCAGAAAGCTTATAGCAAACAAACTATTGAAATGACTTGATCTTAATGCTACACTTATCTATAGGAGTATGTCCATCACACCATTCTCCTAATGATATGATCTTATTGTTAACAACATCTCAATGTTCATGATCGGGAGACCACGATCATGTATTAACCAACAAGCTAGTATTACAAAGAGGCTTTACTAGGGACTCTAATTTAGTTTACAAATCACAAAAGTATTAATGTTTCCGGTTAATACTATTATAGCATGAATGTAAACATTTATCATAAACACAAAGATATAATAATAACCACTTTTATTATTGCCTCTAGGGCATATATCCAACAGTCTCCCACTTGCACTAGAGTCAACTAATCTAGATTACATGGTAATATTCCGAACACCCATGGCGGTTTGGTGATGGTCATGTTTTTCCCTCGGGAGAGGTTTAGTCAACGGATCCGCCACATTCAGATCTGTGTGTACTTTCCAAATCTTTATGTCACCATCTTGGACATGCTCTCAAATAGCGTGAAAACGTAGCTTGACGTGCTTCAGCTTCTTGTGTGACCTTGGTTCTTGCGCATTGGCTATGGCGCCCATATTATCACACTAGATAGACATTGGGTCCAGCGCACTTGAAACGACACCGAGCTCTATAATGAACTCCTTCATCCATACCGCCTCTTGTGAAGCTTCTGAAGCAGCTATGTATTCCGATTCAGTTGAAGATCTCGCCACAACGCTTTGCTTTGCACTCCTCCAGCTAACTGTTGCACCATTCAAAGTAAATACGTATCCAGATTGAGATTTAGAATCATCCGGATCAGTGTTCCAACTAGCATCGGTGTAACCATTTACAACGAGCTGTTCATCACCTCCATAATAAAGAACCATATCCTTAGTTCTTATCAAGTACTTAAGGATGTTTTTGACCGCTGTCCAATGATCCACTCCTGGATCACTTTGATATATGCTAACAACATATGCAATGTCGGGTCTAGTACATAGCATGGCATACATAAGAGATCCTATGGCTGAGGCATAGGGAATCTTACTCATCCTTTCTCTATCTTCTGCCGTTGCAGGACTTTGAGTTTTACTCAAGGTCGTATTGGGCAACATGGGCAAGAACCCTTTCTTGCTATCTTCCATTCCAAACCTCTTTAGAACTTTGTCCAAATATGTACTTTGTGACAATGAAATTAGGCGTCATGATCTATCTCTATAAATCTTTATGCCTAATATGTAAGCTGCTTCGCCAAGATCTTTCATTGAAAAACTATTATTCAAATAATCCTTGACACTATTAAGAAGGTCTACATCATTCCCAATCAACAATATGTCATCTCCATATAGTGTTAAGAATTCTACAGAGCCCCCACTCACTTTCTTGTAAATACAAGCTTCTCCATAAGTTTGTATAAAACCAAAGCTTTTGATTACCTTATCAAAACGTTGATTCCAACTTTGGGATGCTTGCTTCAATCCATAAATGGACCGTTGAAGTTTGCATACCTTGTTAGCACCTTTAGGATCGACAAAACCTTTGGGTTGTACCATATACAGCTCTTCATCAATGTCTCCATTGAGGAACGCCGTTTTGACATCCATCTGCCATATCTCATAATCATCATATGCAGCGATTGCTAACAAATTTCTCATAGACTTTAGCTTCGCAACTGGTGAGAAAGTATCATCGTAGTCAACTCCTTGAATCTGTCGAAACTCTTTTGCGACAAGTCGAGCTTTATAGACAGTAACATTACCATCAGCATATGTTTTTTTCTTGAAAATCCATTTGTTCTCGACAGCCTTCTGGCCATCTGTTAAGTCCACCAAAGTCCATACTTGGTTTTCGTACATGGATCCAATCTCGGAATTCATGGCTTCTTGCCATTTATTGGAATCTAGGATCATCATCGCTTCCTCATATGTCGCAGGTTCATCGGTGTTGTCCACCAACATGACACTCATAACGGAATCATACCAATCAGGAGTGGTACAAGTTCTCGTTGACCTGCGAGGTTCCGTAGTTACTTCAACTGAAGTTTCATGATCAACATCATTAGCTTCCTCTCTTATTGGTGTAGGCGCCACAGGAATTACTTCCGGTGCTGCGCTACTCTCAATTTCGAGAGAAGGTTCAACAACCTCGTCGAGTTCTACTTTCCTTCCAATCACTTCTTTCGAGAGAAACTCGTTCTCTAGAAAGGATCCATTCTTGGCAACGAAGATTTTGCCCTCAGATCTATGATAGAAGGTATACCCAATAGTTTCCTTCGGTTATCCTATGAAGACGCATTTTTCGCTTTGGGTTCAAGCTTGTCGGGCTGTAACTTCTTTACATAAGCTTCGCAACCCCAAACTTTAAGGAACGACAATTTAGGTTTCTTCCCAAACCATAATTCATACGGTGTCATTTCAACGGATTTAGATGGTGCCCTATTTAAAGTGAATGCGGCTGTTTCTAATGCATAACCCCAAAACGATAGCGATAAATCTGTAAGTGACATCATAGAACGAACCATATCTAAGAGAGTTCGATTATGACGTTCGGACACACCATTACGTTGTGGTGTTCCCGGCGGTGTCAATTGTGAAAGTATTCCATATTTCTTCAAATGCTCGCCAAACTCGTAACTTAGATATTCACCTCCACGATCAGATCGTAGAAATTTAATCTTCTTGTTACGTTGATTCTCTACCTTGCTTTGAAATTCCTTAAACTTCTCGAAAGTTTCGGACTTATGTTTCATGAAATAGATATACCCATATCTACTCAATTCATCCGTGAAGGTAAGAACATAACGATAACCACTATGCGATGCTACACTCATTAGACCACACACATCGGTATGTATGATTTCCAATAAGTCCGTAGCTCGCTCCATCATACCAGAAAATGGAGCCTTAGTCATTTTACCCATCATACATGCTTCGCATCTTTCAAGTGATTCGAAATCAAGTGATTCAAGAAGTCCATCGGAATGGAGTTTCTTCATATGCTTCACTCCAATGTGACCAAGACGACAGTGCCACATATAGGTCGAGTTATCGCTCAATTTCAAACGTTTAGCTTTAATGTTATTAATGTGTGTATTTCTACAATTGAGATTCAATAAGAATAGACCATCTATCAAAGGTACATGTGCATAAAACATATTAATCATATAAATCGAACAACCATTATTCTCGGACTTAAACAAGTAACCGTCTCGCAATAAACATGATCCGGATATAATGTTCATGCTCAACGCAGACACCAAATAACAATTATTTAAGTATAAAACTAATCCCGATGGTAGATGAAGAGGTAGCGTGCCGATCGCGATCACATCAACCTTTGATCCATTTCCAACGCGCATCGTCACCTCGTTCTTCGCTAGTTTCTGTCTATTCTCCAACACCTATTTCGAGTTACAAATGTGAGCAACCAAACCGGTATCAAATACCCAGGCACTACTACGAGTACTAGTGAGATACACATCAATAACATGTATATCGGATATACCTTTCTTCTTGATGTTGCCGTTCTTCAAATCCACCAAGTAGTTAGGGAAATTCCGCTTCCGGTGACCTTCTCCCTTGCAATAAAAGCACTCAGTATCAGACTTAGGCCTAGCCTTGGTCTTCTTCGCCGGCGCGGTAACTTTCTTACCGCCCTTCTTGAAGTTTCCCTTTTTCTTAGACTTGCCTTGCTTATTGAACTTGGTGGTCTTATTGACCATCAACACTTGGTGCTCTTTCTTGATCTCCACTTCCGTAAACTTTAACATGGAGAAGAGTTCGGGCAACGACTTGTCCATGTTTTGCATATTGTAGTTCATCACAAAGTTATTGTAACTTGGTGATAGTGATTGGAGGACACGGTGAATCCCCAAAGCATTAGGAATCACTATACCCAAGCTTTGAAGCTTGCTTGCGTGCCCAGACATCTTAAGCACGTGCTCACTGATGGAGCTGTTCTCTTCCATCTTGCAGTTAAAGAACTTTTCAGAAGCCTCATAACTCTCAACTGCCGCGTGAGCCTCAAATATCATTTTGAGTTCACGGACAATATCATGTGGGTCATTGTTCTCAAACCTTTTCTGAAGCTCCGATTCCAAACCATGCAAGATAGCACACTGAACTGTGGAGTAGTGATTCTTCCAAGCGAGGAAACCATTATTTACCTCATCGGTAGCATCAGCTGCAGGTGGGTCACCCAGCGGTGCATCCAGCACATAGGTCAAATTACCAGCATTGAGGACAATCCTCAAGTTGTGGAACCAATCCGCGAAGTTGCTTCCATTGTTTTTCAACTTTTCTTTCTCTAGGAACACATTAAAATTAATGGTAGGGGCCACCATTGATCTACAACATATTTGCAATAGTTTAGACTAAGTTTATGACAAATTCAGTTCTAATTAATAGTTAAATTAATCTAGGTGAACTCCCACTCAAAACAATATCCCTCACATTGTTTTAGTGATCACACGAACCAAATCCACCACATCAAAATCGATCATCACGAGAGTTGATGTAGCTTCAATGGCGAACAATCAACATGTTTATCATATCTACTATATGAATCATGCTTTACCTTTCGGTGATCCGTGTTCCGAGACCATGTATGTACCTGCTAGGCTCATCAAGATCAAACCTTAGCTTCCGCATGAGCAAATCTGGCTTGCTTCCGTTGTATACACTCGCAGAATCTAACACACCCGATCATCACGTGGTGCTTCGAAACAA
Source organism: Avena sativa (assembly GCA_916181665.1). Lineage (NCBI taxonomy): Eukaryota > Viridiplantae > Streptophyta > Magnoliopsida > Poales > Poaceae > Avena > Avena sativa. Next base: position 127,050,529 of record OV702283.1, on the reverse strand, counting down.
CGAGCTTTAGCAACGGTGCTTACTAAGGATGAACACTTTATAACTTGAAATTTTGTGCTATAGGGATCATCTTATAATGCTACCATCGCAAACTAAGCAATACAAGATGCATAAAAGGATTAACATCACATGCAATTCAAAATATGTGATATGATATGGCCTTTCTTCTTGTGCTTCCGATCTCCATCTTCAAGCACGAACATGATCTCCATCATCACCGGCATTGCGTCAAGGTCAATGGCGCCGCTTCATGGTTGTCGTTCACCAGCATCAACTATTACAACTACTTTGAATAATAGACACACATGTCTTAACGGAATTAAAGAACGGCCATATGGCTCCTGCCGGTTGCCGACTTACAATAAGGAACATTGCATACATCATATATAATCACAATCATGGCCATATCACATCACAGCACACCCCTGCAAAACAAAGTTAGACGCCTCTAATTTTCTTTGCATGTTTTACGTGGTTTGGGGCTTTCAATAAGTGTCGTTCTAACTTACGAACAAGAACCACAACGTCGATACTAGTATTGTCAATCACCTGTTGTAAATTAAATCTTAACTATGTTGGGAGAAACAGGCACCCGCAAAGCCACTTATGCAATACAAGTTGCATGTCAAGCGTGGAGCAAGTCTCATGAATGATGTCATGTATGGTTAGCCCAGGCCGCTTCATCCCACCATCCCGCAAGATGCAAAGTACACAAGAAGCAATTGACAACAAAAGCATCAACGCCCACAATGACCATTGTGTTCTACTCGTGCAACAGATCTACATATAGACACGATTCTAATACCACTGTAGGGGTTCGTAGCATGGAAAACAAAAAAAATTCTACCGCATGCACACAAACAAGCCAAGATCTATCTACTAGATTGTAGCAACGAGTCGATTAGAGTACTCACCCTCGAAGATTCCAAAGCGGTTAACGAGAGCAGATTCTCGTGGGTGATGTAGTCGTACAATTGCCGATCTCAAGATCGTGTAGACAATCCTTCCGGCGCTGCGTTCCGGCAGCGCTTCTGCAGTCGGTCACACGTTCGGTACTCGATGAAGACCTTCCTCTCCCTTGTTCAAGCAGGCAGCGGAGGTTGTGGTTCTCCCCTCGCGATTCCGGCAGCACGACGGCGTGGTGACAGAAGTAGAGGGAAGATCTCGTAGGGCTTCGCCTAAGCCGGTGCGAGTTATGGTGGATCTAGGGTTTCCGGCGATCTAGGTTTAGAAGGCCGGAGAGGAGGAGGTGGTGTCGGTGGCGTCTAGGGCGACGGTGACGAGCCGGCGGTGGCGCACGGGGTGGGGAGGGCTGGCTCTTGTTTTTCTTGGGGCAGCCCTCCCCCTCTATTTATGAGAGGAGGGAAGCCGTGGGAGGAGAGAGTTTAAATCCAAACCCAAACCCAAATTGGATAAAAGGAAGGACTCTTTCCTTCTTCGACTAGGAAACTATTGTTCCAGTTTAATTTTTCAAATCTCCCTTTTGACTTACAATTTAGAGCTTTAATTCTCTCTCGCAAATGCCCAAACCAAGTGACCTAGGATATGATCCAATCATTCCACTTACCCATGACACATTCATGGACCATTCCCCTTCCGGTACGGTGAACCTTCTAGACCCTTCTAGAACCTCTCCGATGAAAACATCGAAATCATTCCCGAACTCCGGAATCAGACTTTCCTTATATGAATCTTATTCTCCGGACCATTCCGGATCTCCTCGTGATATCACGGATCCCATCCGAGACTCCGAACAACATTTGGTAACCCTACTTACATTCCATATCTACTAAACAACATCGAATCTTTAAGTGTGTCTCCCTACGGTTCGTGAATTATGCGGACATGACCGAGACACTTCTCCGATCAATAACCAATAGAGGAATCTGAAAATTCATATGGCTCCCACATATTTTTCTACGATTACTTTGCAATCGAATGAACCACTTACATACGATACCAATTTCTCTTTGTCTCGCGATAGTTTACTTATCCGAGGTTAGATCGTCGGTATCTCTGCATACCTAGGTCAACCTCGTTACCGATAAGTACTCTTTTCTCGTTTCCGTGATATGTGATCCCTTCTGAGCCATTCACATGCTTGCAAGCTAATTGAATGACATTCCACTGAGAGGGCCCAGAGTATATCTATCCGTCATATGGATGGACAAATTCCACTCTTGATCCATGTGCCTCAACATATACTTTCCGAACACTCAATGCCACCTTTATAGCCACGCAGTTACGGTGTGGTGTTTGATGTCATCAAAGCATTCTTCCGGTGATGGTGATTAGCATGATCTCATGGTCAAAGGAATTAGGTTACTATGTATCAGAAAGCTTATAGCAAACGAACTATTGAAATGACTTGATCTTAATGCTACACTTATCTATAATAGTATGCCCATCACACCATTCTCCTAATGATATGATCTTGTTGTTAACAACATCTCAATGTTCATGATCAGGAAACCACGATCATCTATTAACGAACAAGCTAGTATTACAAAGAGGTTTACTAGGAACTCTAATTTAGTTTACAAATCACACAAGTATTAATATTTTCGGTTAATACTATTATAACATGAATGTAAATATTTATCATAAACAAAAAGATATAATAATAATCATTTTTATTATTGCCTCTAGGGCATATCTTTAACAAAATTTTATGGTCAATTTTTTTAAACTCCGTGTTAGTCTAATATACCGGTATGGAGCTAATAGTTTAATTTTTCATTTCAATCTCATGTTGATTTTTCTCTAATCTTCTTTACCAATTATAGATTGGTTTTGCATCACCTTCGCCAACTATCGATTGCGATCTGCTCCGACTTGTTCCGCCCAGGGACAGCTTCGCCGCTCTCCTCCGATAATCATGTCCATCACGTGGGTCTAGCTGCCCAATCCACCTCCCTGCATGGTGTCTTCAAGCACGCATCTGCTAGGTGCATCTGCAAAGCACACGTTCTAGGTCTGGTTGGTCAAAAACGTAGGTCTAAACGTTCAGAGTCTAGTGGTGGGCACAAGGTTAAAGATAGGTTTCGACCCCTATTCCACCCCTACAAGTAGCCTACGAGCGGCCAAGCGAAACGCAGCTACATGCACTTGCCTGTTATGAAAACAGAGAAAGAACCGAGGTGGTGTTTTGCCTTCTAGATGTAAATGAACCTATTACGAAAAATACATAAAAAGTTAATTTTAAATTTTTTAAAAAAATCCGAACAAAATTTTTGTATATACATTCGGACATTCTATGCCCCTACATAAGTTTTCAGAAAGCATGAATATGTGGCTTGTGTAAAAAAGACAAAAGAAAACATGTTTATAAATAGACACGTTGGAGTACTGAAATTTGTCTTTTTTACATGAGACATCTAAAGTGTTTTTTCAGCCGCAAACTCGTGTACGAACATTTAGTGTCTGGATGTACATGTAAATATTTTTCTAATTTTTTTTATATTTTAAAATATGTTTTCCGTATAATGGATTTTTTGTACCCATGAGCCGAATTAGATTTCCAAGAAAGGACATGCAAAATTATATTATTTTTCTATCATATGGAACCCCTCGAGGGGTGCCTAAACGGTGGAGCATAGTAAGTTTTCAGACTCTCGGTCTAGTAATTTTGCACACGCTCTTAGTCCGAACTATTTTGTTTTGTATGATTGGTGCATGCAGGTTGCACAATTTTTGCCGCTGGACTCGATTTTAGCGTCTGAGTGGCATGATTTTTCATTGCTCCCAATCGGTGGCTTATACGGCTCCAGCATAGGGCTGGTCCATAGAGTTTCTCTGGGTTAAAGGGGTCAATGGCCCCTCTATTTCAGAATTTTTTAAAAAGATATTTTTAATATTTATGTTTAAATTTTAAAAGTTACTCAATGTTTAAACATGATTGGCGTTCTTGGGTCTTCCACTACGGCCAGGTTCACCAAGACTAGACTTAGAGGTTCTTGTCACTCTTCACAAACATGTCGACCATTATGTCCTTGTCGCTATATGTTTATATAATATAAACTCTATTAGTCTTAGCTTGTGGTGGTGGCCATAGATTTTCTACCCCTAGTGGGCACTCGATGGCGACTGGCGAGTGTAGCACTGGGTTTCCTATCAATGCCCAACTCGCTTCTCTTCTTCTATCCTTTTATGTAGAAACACTTCTGTTTCGATTGGAAACAATTATTAACAATATAACTTGTATGGACAAATTCTAGATGCAGTATCTTGAACTAGAAGATGTTAAAATTAGGTTACCAATTAGCAAATATGTGTCACCTATTGCAGATGGAACCCTAAATTAAATGATAAGCACGGCCATTACCATTTCGCTGATATTTCCTTTGGTTGCCAAGCAAGGCACCATTGCTTCCTACTTTTACAAAAAATTCTCATTAGTTTTCTTGACTCAATGATAGGCTTCTCAAGGATAAACCATTTACCCGATTGCAAAAGCAAATAATATAAAATGAACAAGTTAAGTAATCCGAAACCAAATTTCATGTGCATGCAAATACGTCAAGGGCTCATCTTTCACTGATCAAACTTATTGGCTTGGTGAAAAGCTAGGCTCCAGGATGATGAACGTTTCGTTCCTTAGCTTATTCTTGCGTCTTGTCTCTCTCTGATGGGGTCGCACTGATGAGTCAATTCATGTAGCTTGGGCAGCCTGCCATATGCTAAACATAGAAAATCGGCTAGGCTGAAAATATAGGGTTTTTCGATGTTCCGAGCGCCAGCCAACTTATCAAATCTTCCGATCACCGCATCTAAAGAAACATGCAAGCAAAAAAAAAACAATGGCAGGCATGTACAATTCAACATCCAACATCCGTTAGCCAAAATCAGATCAAGATTCAACAAAAACATTAAGAAAATGGGACAAAGGCAATAATTTGACCAAATCTTCCAACATGATACAACATGGAGCATGATCAAACAAGAAGTGGTGAGAAGATGAACACACAGACAACCAACAAGTGGACATGCCTCAATGACGCAAGTAGAAAGCACAACTAATTGAAGCTAGTCATTGGGCATCCATGCCATGCCAGTTGGCTAATCGTGTACATAAATTTGATAATAATAAAAGGAAATTGATACTATCATACTCATCTTTAAAATAATTATCATTATTATAATTGTACTAACTGTTGACAAAACATTGTACGCAAACATTACTGTGGAAGTTCATGCCAAAACAATTAAAATACAATATACATTTAAAACAGAGGAAGTACACACCACCAAGAGAAAGACAATGTCACATCATATATATTGATGTGTCCATTGATTATAGTGTATGAGCCTTTTCTTACACTTCATAATTCCAACACCCCCTTCTCTTCGTGATTACAAGAATAAACTTTTCAGTCCTAACTCTATCATCTTCACGTAGCAAAACCTATATGTGACACGATCAAGCGAGAAGGAAGAAACAAGAAATTAAAATGTGATCCGTTTTTCTCCAACATACTTAAGTTCTTCACCAACAAAAAAACTAGCAAAAACCCCTGAGTTATTCTATTATGATAAACCATTGTACGTGTGTCAAAAGGGGGAAATGTGTCTAGTAAATTCGGTACTACCTGTACCTTTAGTTAAGTTGAACTGAAAATATACTTACTTTAGCAACATAATGTGATTTGTACTAAACAGGAATAAATAAATCAAAGACATATGAATTGTAAAAGAAATGTCGAAGATAGGATTAGTACTTTTATTGTGAGAAGAACGTATGGTCACATAATATGGCAGAATTAAGTTCTGTCATATTTTTTTTAGGATTTTACTCGGGATCCCCACATGAATATATTTTTATCAAAAGGACTATTTACCAGCACGCAATTATACTATTCCTTAAGCGTGAGCATGACCCAGCCAGGTGAGGGCATCCCGGCACGAGCTTTGTGGGCCGCTGGATCCTGGATAAGAGCTATCATATCCATCGAGTAGCGCGGTTGAGAAAAAATTCCTGTTACTGCGGGGTGAGTCTCTCTTCTGATCACTGAGTGGGTCCCAGGCTCCTCTGTCCCACGAATCAGCGGGTGCTAGACTTCTAGGTTTCTGTAGTGTGAAAAAAAACGTCGGTAGGAAAAAAGGAAAAATCTCCGCGTCTGCTGCCTCTCCTCTTTCTTCTCTCCAGGCGGAAGCGGCGCCTGGCGAGGCGACTGAAATCCCCCTCTCCCTCGCCGACAAACCTGTGGGTTCTCTCTCCCTCTGTCCGCTGCTACGGTAAAGAGAGGGAGGGGGCTCCGGATCTTCCTTTTTCCACCACCACCATCTCGAGCCCTCTTTGAAAACCTTAGATTATGGCCGCATCCCTCTCCCTTGGTCCCTCCCCAGCAGGAACGACGCCGTCTTATGGTTGGAGAGTCGGCGCCCTTATTATGTCTGCCTCGCGTTGCACCGCCGCCGCCTCTTTTGGTGCCACACACGACGTACGTGCTGGACCTCGCACCCTGATGGAGCACCTGATCCAAGTCCACTCCATGGTGTCAGGTTAAGAGCTCCTTCTGGTCCATTCTCCTTGGTCCGCGTCTGCGAGCTTTATTGCATTGACGACTGCAGGTTTAGGTGTCCAACACATCTCAACTAAAGAACTCTAAAAGCTCAGGTGATTGTCCTGATCTTAATATCTCGATTCCATTCTTTGGCATTTGAAACTTCAGCTTTGGAGCTATTAGTTTCTTTAGTTTTGTTTGATTCTTCTATGTAATTGTCTGATTTATTTTGAGGTACCAGATGCTCCTTTTGTCACCCTTTCAGTAAAAGTAGTTCATCGACGACATGCCCACCATGTATTTGCAAAAATGACAGACCCAAAAAATGCTAATATATCCAAAATTACAAGCATAGAGTTGACTGATTTTGAAGGTTGATATTTGTTTTTGTCCATGACCACCACAAAGCTAAGCCCGTCTCCATTCCAGGAGCAACCTCATCAAAACTCTCATCCAATTCAGCTCTCTCTCATACATCAAGATTTTCAAATATACTTGCGTAATATGCCGAAGGGATTGATGCTCTACTGAGAAAAAATACAGTAGTAGAATGGTCATTTGCAATGAGAAGTAAGCATTTTATCTATTTCCACTTCAGCAACACATGATGTTTCATCTGTGGTTACTTCAGCCGGACTGGGTATGACATCTGTAAGCATTTCGGCAGTAACCATCATTTAGAGCCATTACAGCCAGACTGTTCATTGCATTTGTAGCCATTTTAGCAACATCCAACAATTTATCCGTTTCAGGAGGAATGGGTGTTTCATGAATATCCATTCCCGTAGAACTAGGTGACTCTGGTGCATGAACAGGGTACGAGTTAGTTCGTGCAATACACATGTCTGACATGAATCATAGAACTTACAACATTTCAGTAGTTATACGAGATTCTTTTAATTGTTATCTCACTTGATCGGTAATATCTTCAAGTCCAAATCATAATGTCCCTGAAATGGTGCAATAATGTTTCCTTTCCTGACACATATAGTTCATTCGCCAGCATAACCTGGACTCCTGATGAGGGGTCAAAATATACAGTGGCACATGTACTACCAGGTAATATAATTTTTGAAGTTGGATGTCTGCAAGAATTTTCCAGAATTTGAATATTGTGCATGTCAAAAGTACAAATCTCCATTAGTTATTCTGATCTGATGCACATGAGCCCATGTGGTCTCTGGTAATCTAAGCATGATGGTGAATAATAATGTTAGTTTAACCCTAATATAACTCTGTCCAAAGTATTTCATTTTTCTCGATTGAGTTTAGGTAATTCCTACAAAATATTTTCGAGAGAAGTGTACTCTCTTATTATCTACGGAGTACTATACAAAATATTTCCGTGCCTCTTTTGTAGAATTTCATGTTTCTTCCTTTCTTCCAGCCATTCCGTCAAAGTAGAAGATTTCATCATTTAACTATGTTCGGCCGAGCACACATGTATTCTAATGGTGAGCATTATTCTACTTTACAGGGTGTTGTTAGTCATGATTAAACAATTGTGATGCTCACTAGAACCATGGTGGTCTCTGTAGTTGTTGCCAGCTGTGATCTTATTTGGTTCTCAAAATCTGATACAATTTGAAACAGAAGATGTGTCCCAAGAGGTATGTGAGGAATTTGGTTCCAACTGATCGGCCAAGGCCATTGATAAGTTAGGAAGTGGATAATTGATATGCACGTATGCCACACAGATCTCTCTATGCATGTCATGACTTGATACACTAAGTTTGTATTTTAAGATCAGTGGATCATTGAGAAGGTCTTCCTTATAGCTAGATTGGACTGTTGCCTGATATCATATCAGTGCATTAGCTCAGATTTCTATCTGTTTATCTAACCTCTGATTATTTATTCAAATTTGGTTCTCCTAAAAAAACATATGTTTACGGTGGACATGCAACAGTGGAACTGCAATATATTATGGATTTAGTACCCATGGATGTTATCCAATAGACCTATTATATTGATCATGAATTTTATTTACTCCTATACCAACTACTGACCATGCTACCAATCGGTTTAACTTTTGGGGACTCTCCGACACGAGTGGCTATACTTAGCTATACAACACATTTCCATGATAACCATGGTGAATTGATTGATTGTGGGTAGAAATGTCGCCTGACCTACATGCACTTGACATTATTTTGGTTTCTTGTGATACTCTGCAAACGAACAAGTACCTATTCCGAGCACACTATTTACATATTTTGTGTTGCTAAAGATTTCCTAGAGTTTATTTTTAGTACGTAGTTTCCTACGGTTGTGAAAATGCAACATACAGTTTTGCCCGGCTCTATCGAGTTTGTTGTGCTAGATGACAAACCTGTGGACACTTGCTTATTTGCATTAGGACTTTGACAACTTCTTAATCGGTGAATGGTTGCAATAGGGATTATAAACATATGTATAATTATCAAGAGTATGCATCAGATCATCTCACTATGTAAACACACATGCATGGACTCACTTACATGTGTTCTTTGGATGCAGATGAGATATTTAAATGAGTGCAGTAGGTTACATGCGTATTTACATGTTCTGCTAAGAATAACTAAGTTGTTTTTCTATCTTCATTCGAAGAACTGCTACATAACTGAATATATTTAACGTGAAGAGGTGATCTTCCTACTGAATATGTTTCTTAGAGCAAATAGGTGATCTTACAACTTCCTCAACCATTATTATATACATAGATATCACCATGTATATTTAAGAAGTATTGTTATTTGAACCGATTGTGGATTTTTTCTTTCTCATATAGCTTAAGTAGGTGCAGGTGCCATGTAATTGAATACCTCTTGCTGAACCAGATGATGTTTGTGACATCTCTGCTTTTTGGGAACTTTGATATATGAAGCTGCATCCCTATATAGTTGTTTGCTTACTTTTTGTTTCTTGGTTTAGTTAATGTAATGTATATAATTTGTTTTATCTACTTAATAGATGTTCTTCATTACTCCCTCTGTTTAGAAATATAAGATGTTTTAGGTTTGTGAAGGAGATGTATCTAGACATGTTTTATGTATAGGTTCAAACGAATCTAGACACTAAAAGGTGTCTAGATACATCTCATTCACAAACCTAAAACATATTATATTTCCAAACGGAGGGAGTACATATTAACAAGCTATTGTAGACTCACACAGTTAGCTGCATAGCTATTCATTAGCTATATGCAGTTATACAGAGTGTTCAAACTGATGGCTGCGGGACTTACCAAAGATATTTTTTTCTCACAGTGAGGTAAATAATGTGCATCATGGATCAAAGCATTTAACACTACTTTTAGTGTTCACCACAGTGAAGGTTACACCTAGAAAAACTATTAAGTGATAATATTGGTAGCTTTTGTTCTCAGATCACATATTTATCTAGAATCTTTACATCCGCATTGGTCGCCATCTTGGTTCCTGATTCATGGTTTTAGATACAATAATGTTCAACCACATCCATGCCTTAACAACCACAATTACCATCACACCATCTATATGTGGTATTTGTTGCAGGTATCTTGATGCTGGATGTTAATTATGTCTCTATAGAGTGACAACTCTGAAGCGTTTAATTTTGACAAAATAATGGAAATAACTGCAATATCAGTAAGTGCTTAGTCTTACTATGCCTTCCACATTTATAAAATAAGAGGGTGGCCCTAGACACATGGAACACAACTATACAATGTCATAATTGAATCAAGTCATTTTTCTACTCTCCTTTTCTATATCATCAGTTTTAAACTCTTATTTTACTCAGGCTGGCCATGTGACACTTCTGTAGGATTTCAGTTAGCGTGGGGTACCATGTAAACTCTTTTTTCACATCGCTGGATGCAGGATATCACGATCTCAAAGTTGCATGCTGATCTAGCAACAGTGGATGTCTGTGAACTTTTATTGTAAGAGATACAGATCCAGGTTGCTATTGTGATGTATTGTCTTGATAGACAATCCAGTACGACAGTACGTGTAGTCCTGATGTTTTATGTTACGCTTTCGGGAAAGCGTGAGACGATAATGACTACAAAAATTAGGGTGCATGTATCCATGGATTGTTTATTGAATTGACAGAAAGTATTGCCATGTTGTTGACAAGTAAAGCTTTTATATATCCACAAAGTACTATAGAGAGTTTTATAATTGCATGCTCGATTTAGCTAAATGTAAGTATTGCGTAGATTGAATAGGCTCATTCCCTCTTGGTTATAAGATTTTCTGCTGCTATTCTAATACATCTTCTTGATTATTTAATATTCTATGGCAATAATGCTTTGATGAGGTTCCAACCAAGACATATGCCTAAGTTGTGAACTCGTCTTCCCATAACACCAGCAATCAACATTATGCTTTTACCACAAAATGTAAGAACACAATGTAGGCGGCGCGGCGAAGGGCGCATATCCACCTAGTCTGGTTTCTGTTTGTTTGAAACGGTAGTACCAAAGTGTGAGGTCAGAGATGATATTGTTTATCGATGTTGTAGTGCTTTGATCGATTGCGCTGAATACTTTTGTGTTTCTGGCATCCCAAATTTTCAAAGAATGGTCAATGTGACTGAATTTCAAATAGATCGAGCATGTCGTTGGGTAGTACCGATGACCAAAGGTTGGTGAAGGGGAGCTGTTTGGTTGGATCTGTAGCATGCGCTAGATCACTGAAGCCGAAGGGCATGTTGTAGACGGAATGATGTTCTTGTGCAAAAGATTTTCCCGGGTGCCGATCCTGTCTAGGTTTACAATTTCTTGGGAACCTTTGATGACCATATGTGTGTTGCCTCTTGGTCAAGAGTTCGTTGTGCAGTAGGCTATATGCCCATTTAGTGGAGAAACACGATCCATCGATCCAACACATTCGGATGTGATGAAACAAGATTAAAGAGAAATTATCTTCACCTTAGTAATGGATGAGACAAATCTTTTATTTATGTTTCAAAAAAAAAATAGAAATTTACACAGCGGGAAATGAGGTGAGAGATGAAAGAGGGAGGCCGCAGGGCGGCAGATACTCGGTGCTAGCAGGGTGATTTCCATGATTCAAAAAAAAAGCAGGGTGATTTCCAGGATATGTTGTCGTTGGAGAGCCTAAATACAATTTATGGAAGTCGCAGTTCCACCCCTGAGCGATGGGTTTGTGACTTTGTGTTATTACGTGTTTGAGAAACATTTGCCTCTCGCTGGTTGGCTGCTTTTTCTTAGAGGAATCACGTATTTTTTAATAGAAAATCAAGTTACACGAGTAAACATGGAAACTCACAGACAGACCAGAAGAATATATATATCTTGGAAACTTCGGCTACTAGGTTTTTCATCTATGGTTGGTTCAATTTTCGTCACAAGCTTTTCTCCAGGATTTTTATTACTCCCTACTTTAGCCAACTCACAACCGTAAACCTCGTACAACTTATCAAAGTTGACCACATGATTCGTGTATAGAGGATCTGCTTCGTCATGGGACTACAAAAATGAGAATAAAGGTGAGCCTAGATATCCATTAGAGACTAAATTTCAATGGAGTAACTATGAATCAACTCATGTTCATTTGCCTATTTAATATAGCATATTGTAACTTTTCTCAAACCATATATGTCTCTGTCTTCAACTATTATCTTCTTGTTGTCGTCCCATCCAAAACCCACCACCATTCTTCATAACCAACTAAACAGGCGAGAGCTGGTATGAGAATAGATCCCCATATGAAGTCAAAAAGTGAAGGCTTCCATATCAAGTCATAAGTGAATATCTAAAGAAGCAACTTTTGCAATTATGAAGAATGGCAGTAAGTTTGGATGGGGTGGTGTGAAGAACATGATAATTGAAGGTAGTAGGCCTATATCATGTTTTTTTAGAAAAGAGGCGTATATCATGTTTTTTTTAATGAGGAGCGTCCCAAAGGAACCGGAAGCATCACATTAATATCAAGCGGTGGATATACAAATTGTTACAAAGGACCCCATGTGATAAGGATAACTTGCATAGATCCCTAATATAAGCAGAAAAGACCTCACTAAAAGATGGAAAACAACAAACCGATCCTTCTCTTTCTCCACCGCCGAGCCGGAAGTCAGAATCGCCGCCGTCATGCTCGAAAGCGGGGACGAAACCACTTGCTTCCGCGTAGACGAGGAATGCGTCCACCAACTTCGAAAGGGGCCACATCAAGGAGGTTAAACAATTGTCGGGACCCTTCGCCGGCTTTTGGATAGGCCATTGATGGCGCCCGGTGTTGACGTGGGAGCGCTTTGTTGGAAACCTCAAGAGCAAGGTGTGAAGAGCACAGTGATACGTCGGAAACGTATCTATAATTTTTGATGCTCCATGCTTGTTTAGTATCTACTTTGTTTTGCTTTGTATACACTTTGAGGTGTTTTTATATCTTTTGTGCAACTAACCTATTAACAAGGTGCCACAGTGCTAGTTGTTGTTTTCTTCTGTTTTTGGTTCCAGAAAGGCAGAAAATCAATATTCTCGGAATTGGACGGGACAAAAGCCAAAGTCAATATTTTATCGTGCGGGACACGAAGCCAGAATACGAGACGAAGAGGCGAACTAGGGCGGTCGCACCCTCCTAGGCGCGGGTGGGCCCACCCCGCGCCTGGGTAGGGTGTGGGCCCCCTGGCCGCCTCCTAGCCTCGCCTCTTCGCCTATAAGAAGCCCCCGATGCAGAAACCCTGGGCACTAGATCAAAACTCCACGAAAACTTCTGTAGCCGCCGCCACCGCCGTCCCTAGATCGGGGGGATCTGAAGTTCTTCCCGGCACCCTGCCGGAGGGGAAATCATCTCGGAGGCCTTCTCTCTGGTATGAAGCGTGAGTAGTTCCACCTTGGACTATGGGTCCATGTAGTAGCTAGATGGTTGTATCTCCTCCTTGTGCTTTCATGTATAGATATTGTGAGCTCCGTTCACGATCAAGGTCTAATCTATTTGTAATCATGCATGTTGTGTTTGCGGGGATCTGATGGATATTGAGATTACTATTGTGAGCTTCGTTCATGGAAACTCCTACAACAATTATAGAAGTGTCCCCTCTGAACTTGAAGTCATGCTCAAAGACTTTATTAGTAAACAAACTGCTTTCAACAAGACTGTGGAGGAAAAGCTTTTAACTGTTGAGATAAATATATCCTCTTTGTCCGAAGCACAGTCCTCCTTGATAAATAAAATGGCTGCTAAACCTGAAACTATGGAAAATACCTTTGCTACTTCTCATGCCATACAAGTTACTATTGATGAAAATGTTAGGCTGTTGGCTCAACTTCATGATAAGTGGAAAAGGGAAGCTAAAATTGATAGAAACAATAGTGTGTGCACCATCACTAGAATGGATACCACTAAACCACAAGAAGTCCTTGTTCCTCCTCCTACTATTCCTAAGCCTATTGAGTCTACTACTATTGATGCTAAGTTTGAATTTGATACGGATGGTTGCAATATTTATGAAGTGATTCTTTCCTTGCAAAAGCTTGCTAGAAGTCCTAATGCTAGTGATATGCATGTTGCTTTCACTAAACATATTACAGATGCTCTAGTGTCTCTATTATGCCAAGGAAGATTTATGAAATGCTTGATTTGCCACCTTTGGAAGATTGATATTTGGATGTACCACTCAATGATAATGCAAAGAAGAAACTAATGGGGAGTATTAATGATGTTCACATTATGGTTTACAATGCTTGTGTCCCTATTGATTTCTATGTTTTGGATGTTGAATACAATGCTTCTTGTCCTATTACCTTGGGAAGACCTTTTCTTAGAACTATTGGTGCCATCATTGATATGAAAGAAGGCATCATTAAATATCATTTTCCATTCAAGAAAGGTATTGAACACTTACCTATGAGGAGAGAGAAGTTGCTTTTTGCTCCTCCTTTGAAAGCAAGGTTTGATGTTAATGCTTCTTCATTTAAAAAATACTTGATTCTTCTCGCTTCTTGTGCCTAACTTAAAGGCGTTAAAGGAAAGTACTTGTTGGGAGAAACTCAAGAGTTTCCTTGAGTCTTGGAAGTTATTACTTCAATAATGACCTCTCCTTATCCTTTTTGTTTGCTTTTTTTTGCCAAGAATGACCTCTAATGAGACGGAAGTAAGATTTGGGGAGTTGCTGTCCCGAAACAGATTTCTATCCTCCACCAAAAAAATTTATGAGGAATCTCTGTAACTCGGATTGAGCTGAAAGTTTACGGATAAATCCCCCAGTATGTCATATAACTTTCGTTAGTTCAACATTTTTTGATTTGAGCAACATAAGATGTTCGAAAAAATCGGTTTCTACCTGCTGGTCTCTTTTGACAGATTTCTGCCATTATTTGCATTTGCTTCTTATTGATTACTTTTTGAGTTCTCTTTAGGTGAATTGAGATTTTTGAATGAGTTGCTACAGTAGCTTGTGTTTTTAGTGAACAGTATTGCTGTTCCAAAGCTTTACCTAAGGGTCTATTATCTTTTGAATACACTAATGTTGCTAATGAAGATTTTGTGAAGTTTTGTATGAAGGAAAAATTTCAGGTGTAGAGAGAGAATGATGTAATAAGATGAAGAATGGACAAAAGATCAAGCTTGGGGATGACAGCCCGGTGTCACCCCAAGAAATATCCAATAAGTACAAGCGTCAAAGCTTGGAGATGCCTAAGGCATCCCCTTCTTCATCAATAAAAAGCTCAGGTCTGTCTAGACACTTCATTTTTATTGTTTCATGCACAAGTTGTGTTGTTCTTGGAGCGTCTTAATTTTTGTTTGGTTTGCTTAGTTTTTTAGTTTGCTTAAATAAAGTAGTTTGGACCCCTGTTCTCGCTGTGTTGTTTCAAATAAGTTGCTTGGTGTTGGAAAGGAGTAGGAAGTTCTTGCTTGATAAGTGCAAGAGGAGTTTGCATTGACTGTGACTTAGACTTTAGCATGACATGCTAGGTGTTGTTTTGACCTTATGCTTAGTGATTATTATTGTAGCATGTCTTGTTCCAAACAATTGTGATTGCTTAGTGTTTCTTGAAAAAATTATGCGTTGTTTTAGCATGCAAAAGCATAGTATTGTGGTATTCTCCTTTGATGCTTTGTTTGGGTTGACTTGGCACATGCTCACACCATGTTATGACTATGAACAAGTCACCATGGCCTCTATGATCATTTATTCCTTGACTTGTAGTACCACTCTATGCTTTGATTAGTAATGTTTTGTTGCTCTGCATGATTATGGCCATTATTGCTCTCTTAGTTGGTTGCTCCCAGTATTTTGCTAGCCTCCACTTGTATGAGTAACCTCTACTCATGCTTCTAACTCCCAAGAAACCAAATTATTCCAAAGTGTCCACTATAAATTCCCATGCATGGTGTGTTACACCATTCCAAGTATATTCTTGTTTTCAGCTATCTTTCATTTAAAAAGTCTCTTTGTTATGTGAAAGATTAGTGATTAAAGCCCTCACAAACTTGATGGCACACTTTATATTCTTTGCCCCTAATAAACTTGAACCATTGTGTCATCTATGTTGTATATGCTTGCACTTATATGCTGGAATTCGCGGAACCGTGTTGTCACGGGGAACGTTTTCAACATTGCACTTGTAATTTGTACTCAGTTGATATCATGCTCTTTTGTCTATGGATGTCACCAGTGTGAAATAACGAGGGAACTTGTAAGTCCATGGAGTATGTATTTTGTGTTAGAGAAACGCCTGGGCCGCTAGCCTAAGCCATGCCTAATCATGGTGGAAACTTGTAGCATCACCATAGTGAGCTATCTATGAAGTATCCTCAATAAAAAGCTATGCATATAGTAAATAAAAAGATCGCTGAGATGCTCATTGTCTGCTTGCTTTGTCATTTTGGTTATGGGATAGCTCCTGTACCATGTGCAAGGGGTACCCCGTTGGCGGTTCTCTATGATACGCATGTACTTACAATGACAAGAACTTACAGGTGACTGAAGTTGAGTAGCATGATGTGTGGACCTCGTATTCAAGGGATTTGAGATTGCCAACTTATACTTTGTCAAGCATATACTCCATCTTTGTTCACTTTAACCTTAACTACTTCAAGATGCTTATGATAGGGGCAATGACGGCTGAAAGCTAACAAGTACCATAATTTTTGGAAGCTCTTTTTGAAACTTGAAATTCCTGCTTCCTTTATGAAAGGCCTTTCTTCCACTATTATTTGAGTCTCCACCTTCCACCTATAGGCACCATTAAGAGATCATAGTTGTCATTCTATGTGAAGTGTCATAAAACTTATTGATTGATGCATATTGTGATATTACTTGTTCTTGTGCTACTTGTTTCTAGTCACCCTTGTGAACTTTGAAGGTGTCCTATGCATCTATTAGCTACTCTATGAGGTACAAGCTGAATGCCACTATGTTATGTTTTATGTATGTGAAACAAACAAACGTTTTTCAATGCATGTTATTCATGATCTTTGTTTGTAGCCTTTCATGTTACATGCATAGTTACTATGTCCTATTGTTAGAACTCCATCTTTCATGCACATGTTTAGAGTTCTTTGATCCCAGTTTTCAATGCTTGCAAATGGTTTGATCTTGGTTTTGATGGTGCATGTCACCTAAAAAATTATTCTTTTATCACTTACCTACTCGAGGACGAGCAGGAGTTAAGCTTGGGGATGCTTGATACGTCGGAAACGTATCTATAATTTTTGATGCTTCATGCTTGTTTACTATCTACTTTGATTTGCTTTGTCTACACTTTGAGGTGTTTTTATATCTTTTCTAGAACTAACCTATTAACAAGTTGCCACAGTGCCAGTTGCCTGTTTTCTTCTGTTTTTGGTTCCAGAAAGCCAGAAAATCAATATTTTTGGAATTGGACGGGACAAAAGCCAAAGTCAATATTTTACCGTGCGGGACACGAAGCCAGAATACGAGACGGAGAGGCGAACCAGGGCGGCCGTACCCCCCTAGGCGTGGGTGGGACCACCCCGTGCCTGGGTAGGGTGTGGGCCCCCTGGCCGCCTCCCAGCCTCGCCTCTTCGCCTATTAGAAGCCCCCGATGCAGAAACCCTAGGCACCCGATCAAAATACCACGAAACCGTCTATAGCCGCCGCCACCATCGTCTCTAGATCAGGGGGATCTAAAATTCTTCCCGGCATCCTGCCGGAGGGAAGATCATCCTGGAGGCCTTCTTATTCATCATGCCAGCCTCCGGGATGATCTCCCCTCCGGCAGGATGCCGGGAAGAACTTTAGATCCCCCTGATCTAGGGACGATGGTGGCGGCGGCTATAGACGGTTTCGTGGTATTTTGATCGGGTGCCTAGGGTTTCTGCATCGGGGGCTTCTTATAGGCGAAGGGGCAAGCCAGGGGGCCACCAGGGCGGCTGTACCCCCAGGCATGGGGTGGGCCCACCCGCGCGGCCAGGGGGGTGTGGCCCCCTGGTGAGCCTTCTCCGTCTCGTCTTCTGGCTTCGTGTTTCCCACGGTAAAATATTGACTTTGGCTTTTGTCCCGTCCAATTCTGAGAATATTGATTTTCTGCCTTTTTGGAACCAAAAACAGAAGAAAACAGGCAACTGGCACTACGGCAACTTGTTAATGGGTTAGTTCCAGAAAACATATAAAAACACCTCAAAGTGTAGACAAAACAAAGAAAAGTAGATACTAAACAAGCATGGAGCATCAAAAATTATAGATACGTTTTCAACATATCAAGCATCCCCAAGCTTAACTCCTGCTCGTCCTCGAGTAGTAAGCGATAAAAAGAATAATTTTTGAGGTGACATGCACCATCAAAACCAAGATCAAACCATTTGCAAGCATTGAAAGCTGGGATCAAAGAACTCTAAACATGAGCATGAAAGATGGAGTTCTAACAGTAAGACAAAGTAACTATGCATGCAACATGAAAGGATACAAACAAAGATCATGAATAACATGCATTGAAAAACGTTTGTTTGTTTCACATATAGAAAACATGGCATAGCGGCATTCAGCTTGTCCCTCATGGAGTAGAAAATAGATGCATAGGACACCTTCAAAGTTCATAAGAGTGACTAGATACAAATAGCACAAGAACAAATAATATCAACAATATGCATCAATCAATAAGTTTTGGTATGCTGCACATAGAATGGCAACTATGCTCTCTTAATGGTGCCTAAAGGTAGAAGGTGGAGACTCAATATAATAGTGGAAGAAATGCCCTTCATAAAAGGAAGCAGGGATTTCAAGTTTCAAAAAGAGCTTCCAAAAATTAAGGTACTTGCTAGCTTTCAGCCCTCATTGCCCCTATCATAAGCATCTTGAAGTGATTAAGGTTAAAGTGAACAAACTATGGAGTATATGCTTGACAAAGTATAAGTTGGTAATCTCATGTCCCTTGAATATGAGGGCCACACCTCATGCTACTCAACTTCAGTCACCTGTAAGTTCTTGTCATAGTAAGTACATGCGTATCATAGAGAACCGCCAACGAGGTACCCCTTGCACATGGTACATGAGCTATCCCATAACAAAAATGGCAAGGCAAGCAGACAATGAGCATCTCAGCGATCTTTTTATTTACTATGTGCATAGGTTTTTATAGAGGATGCTTCACAGATAGCTCATTATGGTGATGCTGCAAGTTTCCACCATGATTAGGCATGGCTTAGGCTAGCGGCCCAGGCGTTTATCTAACACAAAATACATAACTCCATGGACTTACAAGCTCCCTCTTTATTTCACACCGGTGACATCCATAGACAAAAGAGCATGATATCAACTGAGTACAAAGTACAAGTGCAATGTTGAAAATGTTCCCCATGACAGCATCGTTCTGCTAATTCCAACGTATAAGTGCAAGCATATACAACAGAGATGACACAATGGTTCAATTTTATTAGGGGCAAAGAATATAAAGTGTGCCATCAAGTTCATGAGGGCTTTAATCACTAAGTTTTCACATAAAAATACTTTTTAATTAGAAGATAGCTAAAAACAAGAATATATTTGGAATGGTGTAACACACCGTGCATAGGAATTTATAGTGGACACTTTGGAATAATTTGGTTTCTTGGGAGTTGGAAGCATGAGTAGAGCTTACTCATATAAGTGGAGGCTAGCAAAAGACTGGGAGCAACCAACTAAGAGAGCAATAATGGCCATAATCATGTAGACCGACAAAACATTACTAATCAAAGCATAGAGTGGTACTACAAGTCAAGGACTAAATGATCATAGAGGCTATGGTGACTTTTTCATAGTCATAACATGGTGTGAGCATGTGCCAAGTCAACCCAAACAAAACATCAAAGGAGAATACCAGAATACTATGCTTTTGTATGCTAAAACAACGCATGATTCTTTCAAGGCACACTAAGCAATCCCAATTGTTTGGAACAAGACATGCTATAGCAATAATCACTAAGCATAAGGTCAAAACAACACCTAGCATGTCATGCTAAAGTCTAAGTCACAGTCAATGCAAGCTCCTCTTGCATTTCCAAGCAAGAACTTTCTACTCCTTTCCAACACCAAGCAACTTATTTGAAACAACACAACAAGAACGGGGGTCCAAACTACTTTATTCAAGCAAACTAAACAAACTAAGCAAAGTAAACGAAAACTAAGACGCTCCAAGAACAACACAACAGTGCATGAAACAATAAAAATAAAGTGTCTAGACAGACCTGATCTTTTTATTGATGAAGAAGGGAAGGGGATGCCTTGGGCATCCCCAAGCTTTGATGCTTGTACCTCTTGGATATTTCTTGGGGTGACACCGGGGTGGCATCCCCAAGCTTGAAATTTTGTCCATTCTTCATCTCATTACTTCATTCTATCTCTACACCTGAAATCTTTCCTTCATACAAAACTTCACACAATCTTCATTAGCAACATTAGTGTATTCAAAAGATAATAGACCTTTGGGTTTAGCTTTGGGACAGCAAAACTTTTCACTAAAAACACAAGCTACTGTAGCAACTCCTTCAAAAATCTCAATTCCCCAAAAGAGAACTCAAAAAGGAATCAATAAGAAGAAAATGCAAATAATGGCAGAAATCTGTCAAAACAGACCTGCAGGTAGAAACCGATTTTTTCAAAAAAATTCTGTTTTATCAAATCCGACTTACAGAGACTCCTCACAAATTTTTATCTAGCATACTGGGGGATTTATTCGTAAATTTTCAGCTCAATCCGACTTACAGAGACTCCTCACGAATTTTTATGGTGGAGGATAGAAATCTGTTTCGGGACAACAACTCCCCAAATCTTACTTCCCTCTCATTAGAGGTCATTCTTGGCACAAAAAGCAAACAAAAAGGATAAGTAGAGGTCATTACTGAAGTAATAACTTCCAAGACTCAAGGAAACTCTTGGGTTATCGCCCAACAAGTACTTTTCCTTAACGCCTTTAAGTTAGGCACAAGAAGCAAGAAATCAAGTATTTTCAAATGAGGAAGCATTAACATCAAACCTTGCTTTCAAAGGAGGAGCAAAAAACAACTTCTCTCTCCTCATAGGGAAGTGTTCAATACCTTTCTTGAATGGAAATTGATATTTAATGGTGCCTTCTTTCATATCAATAATGGCACCAACAGTTCTAAGAAAAGGTCTTCCCAAAGTAATAGGACAAGAAACATTGTATTCAACATCCAAAACATAGAAATCAATAGGGACATAAGCATTGTTAACCATAATGAGAACATCATTAATACTCCCCATGAGTTTCTTCTTAGCATTATCATTAAGTGGTACATCCAAATAATAATCTTCCAAATGTGGCAAATCAAGCATTTCATAAATCTTCCTAGGCATAATAGAGACACTAGAACCAAGATCACATGAAGCTTTGAGATCAAAGTCATTCACTTGCATATTAATAATGGGTTCCCAACTATCTTCTACTTTCCTAAGAATATAAGCTTTGTGTTTTAACTTCTCTTCCTTAATCTTAACAAGAGCATCTGTAATGTGTTTGGTGAAAGAAACATGCATATCACTAGCATCAGGACTTCTAGCAAGATTTTGCAGGAACAGAATCACTTCAGAAATATTGCAACCATCTATATCAAAATCAAACTTAGCATCACTAGTAGTAGACTCATTAGGCTTAGGCATTGTAGGAGGAGAAATAGGGACTTCTTGTGGTTTAGTGGTATCCATTCTAGTGATGGTGCACACACTATTGTTTCTATCAATTTCAGCTTCCCTTTCCCACTTAGCATGAAGTTGAGCTAACAATCTAACATTTTCATCAATAGTAACTTGTATGGTATGAGTAGCAGCAAAGGTACTTTCCATGGTTTCAGGTTTAGCAGCCATTATATTAATCAAGGAGGACTGTGCTTCAGACAAAGAGGAAATATTATTGACTGTAAACTAGGAATTTCTCTATTCAGATTCTCAAGCTGATGACTATTGTTTTTCAAGATAACAGATTGTTCTTCCATAGTTTTAGTGAATTTTTTTTCTCAAATTGCATCTACATAAAGTTTTTAGTGGATCTTTCAACTTCTAGAATCATATCTTCACTAGGCATTCCAGATCTACCATGGTAAGCATTTCCATTATTAGGTGGATAAGGCCTATAGTTATTACCATAAGTATTGTTGCCAAAATTGCTGTTTCTAATGATGTTCACATCAACTTGCTCTTCTTGAGCAACCAAAGAGGCTAAGGGAACATTATTTGGATCTAAAGGAGATTTCCCATTAACAATCATAGCCATAATGACATCAATCTTATCACTCAAAGAGGAGGTTTCTTCAATAGAATTTACCTTCTTACCATGTGGAGCTCTCTCAGTGTGCCATTCAGAGTAATTAACCATCATATTATCAAGGAGTTTTGTTGCAGCACCCAAAGTGATGCCCATAAAGGTACCTCCAACAGCAAAATCCAACAGGTTTGTTGAAGGGAAGTTCAAACCTACATAAAAAGTCTGGATAATCATCCAAGCAGTGAGTCCATGAGTGGGACAATTCTTAACCAAAGATTTCATTCTTTCCCAAGCTTGAGCAACATGTTCATTATCAAGTTGTTTAAATTTCATAGTGTCACTTCTCATAGATATAATCTTAGTAGGAGGGTAGTATTTTCTAATAAAGCATCTTTGCACTTAGTCCAAGAATCAATACTATTTCTAGGCAAGGATAGCAACCATTCTTTAGATTTTCCTCTCAAGGAGAAAGGAAACAGATTGAGATTAATAATATCTCCATCTACATCCTTATACTTTTGCATCTCATAAAGTTCAACAAAGTTATTGAGATGGGCAGCAGCATCATCAGAACTAGCACCAGAAAATTGCTCTCTCATCACAAGATTCAAGAAAGCAGGCTTAATTTCATAAAAGGAAGCATCAGGAGCAGGTGGAGCAATAGGAGTGCTAACGAAATCATTGTTGTTTGAGCTAGTGAAGTCACACAACTTGGTGTTCTCAGCAGAGTTCATTTTGGCAAAAGTGGAGCAAGCCAAAAACAGCAGCATCAGCTAGAGCAAGAACTAATTTTTTTTGTGTGTTTTGATAAAAGAAAGCAAACCAAACTAAACTAAGTTTTTTGGAGTTTTTGATAAAAATAGGCAATCAAAACCAAGAAAAAGAAACTAAGCAAACCAAAAACAAAGTAAAGAGAAAGGTTGAGGAGGACTCCCCTCGTGAAGACGTCCTTAGCCTCCCCGGCAACGGCCCCAGAGAACTTGATGGCACCCGGTGTTGACGTGGGAGTGCTTCGTTGGAAACCCCAAGAGCAAGGTGTGAAGAGCACAACACCAAGTTTTCCCTTAGTAAGAAACCGAGGTTATCGAACCAGTAGGAGGAAGGAAACGTCTCAAATGTGTTGTAAGAAACGTGGAAACCTTTACAACACAAACTTAAGACTTTGCCCCAACAAATAGTGAGGTTGTCAAGCTCACTGGTTTGCTGTAATAAAGGATTAAATATATGGTGTGGAAGGTGATGATGGTTTGCAGCAAGTAAACAGTAACAGTGGAAGATGTATCAATGGTAAAAATTGGACCGGGGTCCATAGTTCAGTAGAAGTGCTCTCCTTAGATAAATAAACATGACATGCAGGGTAAACAAATTACAGCAGGGCAATTGTCAGGAACTGAGCAAGGCATAACAATGCAATACTAGACAAAAAAGATCCTGTGAGATTCGATTGGGCAATACAACAATATACATAGACCGCCATCCAACTACATCTATGACTAGAAGTCCACCTTCAGGTTATCATCTGAACCCCCTCTAGTATTAAGTTGCAAGCAACAGACAACTGTTTTAAGCAAAGTGTGTAAGGTAAACAATCCACTTGTTCCATGAACAAGAAACCGTTGTTTTATCCCTAGTGGCAACAGCACATCTACAACCAAAGATATTTTTGTCACTTCCCTTGGAAACTAGAGGCATGAACCCACTATCGAGCATAAATACCCTCTCTTGGAGTCACTAGCAACTACTTGGCCAAGATAGCTACTAACAACGGAGAGCATGCAAGATCACAAACAACATAGACATGATAGAATCAAATAGACAAAACCATTAATCAATCTGACATAGTAATCTCAATATCCATCGGATCCCCGCAAATACAACATGCATGATTACAAATAGATTAGATCTTGATCATGAACGGAGCTCACAAGATCTAGACATGAAAGAGCAAGGAGGAGATACAACCATCTAGCAACTACATGGACCCGTAGTCCAAGGTGTAACTACTCACGCTTTATACAGGAGGCTGGCATGATGAAGACGAAGTCCTTCGGGATGATCTCCCCTTCGGCAGGGTGCCAGGAAGAGCTTCAGATCCCCTGATCTAGGGACGATGGTGGCGGCGGCTACAGATGGTTCATGGTATTTTGATCGGGTGCCTAGGGTTTCTGCATCGAGGGCTTCTTATAGGCGAAGGGTCATGCCAGGGGGCCACCAGGGCGGCTGCACCCCACAGGCATGGGGTGGGCCTACCCACGCAGCCAGGGGGTGTGGCCCCCTGGTGAGCCTTCTCTGTCTCGTCTTCTGGCTTCGTGTTGCCCACGGTAAATATTGACTTTGGCTTTTGTCCCGTCCAATTCCGAGAATATTGATTTTATGCCTTTCTGGAACCAAAAACAGAAGAAAACAGGCAACTGGCACTGTGGAAACTTGTTAATATGTTAGTTATAGAAAACATATAAAAACACCTCAAAGTGTAGACAAATCAAAGTAGATACTAAACAAGCATGGAGCATAAAAAATTATAGATACGTTTCCGACATATCAGCCATGTTCTGGCCTTGAATGAAGGACGATTGTCACCCGCCGCCGAGGTGGTGCTCAAAAAATTGCTTCCCAACTCCATTACTGCTTGACAGTGCTATTTACCCAATCGACACCTCCGATTTCCACAACCTTTGCGTCTGCTGGAGGAAGAAGAAGAAGTGAATAGCAGAACGGCTCCGCAACAGAGGATTCTTTACCAGTCCCGGAAGAGATAGTAAGCCCATCGTCGCCACTCCTACCACGGGTGGGTGTAGGCAGACGAAGAAGAACATCCCGGAGAAGAGTCCAAAGCCCCAAATGCTCAGCCGAAGCAAGGACCAGTGCGTCACCATTCACCCCCCCTCGCCTCCACGGCCGGCCAAGGGGGAAACGTCAACCACCACTAGCAGGACATGGCGTCGCTCCTCCTCGCCTCCATGACCGGCCAGGAGCACCGCCACAAGACCATTTCTACATCCTTCAGCAGAGCAACAACACTTATTCAAAGGGCTCCCATTCCTGACCTCCTCCACATAGAACCCCCACTAGAGAAGCTCGCATGAAAGAAGGCGGAGAGGCTCTCCGACACCATGCAGCAACACCAGAGGGAAGAAGCCCAGCAGGCTGCACCCTTGAGACAGCCAAACGCCACCCATCTCTCCTCCCCTGCCACCAAGGGGTGGGGCAGCCGCCGCCGATAGAGGCACACCCCATTAGGAGCCTTATTGAGGAAATTGATGGCCGTCGGGAACTCCATCACCACCTCAACAACGGCGGTGACGAGGGGGAAACACAACCACCGCCATATCTGGCCTTGATATAGCAGCGGCTTCCACACGACACGTAGTCGATACCTATAGCTAGTATATATAAGAGGATGGGGGCGACGCCTCTCCTCAGCTTCTCTCTACCGGCAGCACCGACGAGATCCGATTTGGGAACTATAGTAGGGGGAGGGGGAAGGAGACGGTTCGGGAAGGGGAAGGAGATAGGTTCGCCTGCCCTGAATGGTGGTACTCAAGGCGTATATCATGTGAGTTGTTTAATTGAATGGCAGTAGGTTTGGATGGGTTGGTAAATGGTACATCATGTTAGCCCTTTCACAATGGGCGTTTCTTAGCGCTATATCCTAGGCACTTTGCTTACGTGGCACTATAGTTAATGAGAAAAGAGATTGAGGTTGTATCTTAGCTAAGAAACACCACTTGCACGAAACCATAGGAAAAACATTGCTAGCCCAATCACATGCATGCATGTTCTAAATCACTAAATGTAGAGACTCCACTTAAGAAATAATGCATTGTACTCCCTCCATACCGGTTTATTAGGCTCACACGAAGCCCAAGAAACATGTTTGACTATAAATTTAATCAACGAAATATGAATCATATGTCACAAAAATTATATCATTGGAAAGAGGTTTTATCCAAGGATATAATTTTTGTGACATATAACTCATGTTTTACTGATAAATTTTATGGTCAAACTTTTTTCTTAAACTTCGTTTTAGTCCAATAAATTGGTATGGAGGTAGTACTAGTTGTTTCTTAAGTTTTAATTACTCATATGAAAATATGCTAAGATACAACCCATTGTGAAAGGCCTTAGGCTGGTCCTAGTGGGAGTATCATAGCTAGCACTAGTGGAAACGAGGTCTTTTGTTGATCCCGAAAAGGGGCTTTAACACCGGTTCTTCTACGAACCGATGTTAAAGGGGGGGCCGTACCAGCGTGGCCCCTGCGGCATTAAAGGAGCCCCCCTTTAACACCGGTTCGTGCCATGAACCGGTGTTAAAGGTCCCTGCACCAGTGGCCCGCGCACCCCCCCCTTTAACACCGGTTCGTGGCATGAACCGGTGTTAAAGGGGGGGCTATATAAGACACCACCCCAGCCCACACACACCCCACTCTTCCATTCTTTCACATTTTGGAGCCTAGCAAGAGGGTGTGAAGAGTGCTAGTTTGTGTTTTTTTCATATGCACTAGAGGTGTTCGGTGAAATGCCCGAGAGCTCAAAATAAGCTTTCTTGTTGCTCTTTCCGTCTCGGTCGAGGTCGGAAACTATAGTTTCATGTGTCATTGATGTACTATATATATAAATGGTCATCTCCCTATTATTTTTTGATATATACTACATATTAATGCAGATGAATCAGCAATGGATGTACGGTGACCGCCGCACTTCCGAGTACATTACGGGCCTCCAAAATTTCATCGTTGTGGCTAATGCAAACCATGGTCACAATGGTTTTATGTGCTGTCCGTGTGTTCACTGTCAGAACAAGAAAGACTACTCAAATACCAGAACCATTCAGGCCCACCTGCTTCGATCCGGTTTCATGCCCAACTATAATTGTTGGACCAAGCACGAAGAAAAAGGGGTTGTGATGGAAGACAACGAAGAAGAAGAGGATGATGAAAACTATCATAATATGTATCCTGAATATGATGATAATGCAACGGAGGTAGATAATGAAGATCAAGAGGGAGCAGATGGGCCCGCTGATGACGATCTTGGTCGGGCCATTACTGATGCAAAGGAAGAATGTGAAACTGAAAAGGAGAAGGAGAAGCTGGAGCAGATGTTAAAGGATCACAAAACATTGTTGTATCCAACTTGCGAAGATGGCCACAAAAAGCTAGGTGCCACACTGGATTTGCCGCAATGGAAGGCAGAGAATGGTGTGACTGACAGCGCATTTTCAAAGTTGTTGGTAAAAATGAAGAATCTTCTTCCAAGAAATAATGAGTTGCCTGACAGTACATACCAAGCAAAGAAGGTTGTATGCCCTCTAGGATTAGACGTGCAGAAGATACATGCCTGCATTAATGACTGCATCCTCTACCGCGGTGAGAAGTACGAGAATTTGGATGCATGCCCGGTATGCACTGCACTGCGGTATAAGATCAGACGAGACGATCCTGGCGATGTTGAGGGCGAGGCCCCTAGGAAGAAGGTTCCCGCCAAGGTTATGTGGTATGCTCCTATAATACCACGGTTAAAACGTCTCTTCAGAAATAAAGAGCATGCCAAGTTATTGCGATGGCACATGGAAGACCGTAAGAAAGACGCGATGTTGAGACACCCCGCTGATGGGTCACAGTGGAGAAAAGTCGAGCGAGAGTACCCGGACTTCGCACGTGACGCAAGGAACTTAAGGTTTGGTCTAAGTACAGATGGCATGAATCCTTTTGGTGAGCAGAGCTGCAGTCACAGCACCTGGCCTGTGACCCTATGTATCTATAACCTTCCTCCTTGGTTGTGTATGAAGAGGAAATTCATTATGATGCCAGTGCTCATCCAAGGCCCGAGGCAACCCGGCAACGACATTGATGTGTACATAAGGCCATTAGTTGAAGAACTTTTACAGCTGTGGACCAAACCAGGTGTACGTATGTGGGATGAGCACAAAGGGGAGCCATTTGACCTACGAGCATTGTTTTTCGTAACCATCAATGATTGGCCTGCTCTTAGTAACATTTCAGGGCAGACAAACAAGGGATACAATGCATGCACACACTGTTTAGATGATACTGAAAGTGTATATTTGGATAAATGTAAGAAGGTTGTGTACCTAGGGTATCGCCGATTTCTTCCGAACCTGCATCCAGTAAGAAAGAAAGGCAAGCGGTTGGGGAACCGCTGTTAGAGGGCCCTCCCAACCGGAGTTAAAGGGGGGCTCTGCACTAGTGTAGTATCATGCATGCCATGTTGGCAAAAATCTAATGTGGCACAACAATTAATGAAGAAAGAGATGGTTAGGCTGGTCCTAGTGGGAGTATCATAGCTAGTATCATGCATGCCATGTTGGAAAAAGATATGATGTGGCAGAACAATTAATGAAGAAAGAGATGGTTGGAGTATCATAGGTAGATACCGTATTATAGCACGTAAAAATCCTTATACAGATAAATCTTGTCCACAATTTTGTATTGAGATTTTACAAATCATTAAATATAGTACTAGTATGATACTACCATATGATATCATGGACTATGGAAATAGTATCATACACTATTATTATATGCATGATACTATCACTATGACCAGCCTTAGAGTATCATACCGTATCATAGCACGTAAAACTAGAAAATCCCCATACAAATAAATCTTATACATAATTTTGTATTGAGATTCTACAAATTATTGAATATAGTTTTAGTATGATAGTACCATATACTATGAAGATAGTATCATACACTAGTATCATATGCATGATACTATCACTATGACCAGTCTTATATTAAATTGGCAAAGCAATATGAGTTGTTTCATTGCTTCTACACCTAGAAGCATACGGTTAATTTTGATAAGCTATGCAGCAGACTATGGCCACCGCTAATCTTGTCTGTAATAGTGTTCAAGAAAAAATTGAAAATCATAAATAAATGAAGTAAAAAAAGTTGTAGAAAATATCCGCATATAGAGGCAACACATACTCCCTCAGTTTAGAAATATACGATGTTTTAGATTTGTAAAGTTAATGTTAAATATGTACTAAAATATGTCTAGATACATTTGTTTTATAAACCTAAAATATCTTATATTTCTAAATATAGAGTATGTATGTGTGTGAGGTTTTTGTGTACCCAAACAATATTTCGCATAAATACTAAGAAGCACCTACCAAATTACACACTTCGTTGTGGCATGTATATCTATGTAACTTAATGGTACCGTGCTCGGTACCGAATCTCCAGCAACCGAGTTAATTGGATAAAACTACCATAATTGAGATAGTCGGAAGTATCATTTTCGGTAATTTTAGCACGTCAGTGCCAACACTGGGATGAAAAACTCTAATCACGCAAATTCAAGGTTAATAATGTTTCTAACGATGTTGGCCCATGTTTAGTGCTGACGTGGCTAAACGGCTATTTCCACTCTATTTACGACTAGACCAGGTGCGGCCCTTTTCTCCGCGGAACAGATACTACACACTGCAATGGCCGCCGCTGCCCCAACCCCGTCAGAGGCAGACCATGGAGCCACACCCGGCGGCGACCCTCTCGCCGGCGGCGGTGACAGCGCCTGCTCCACGTCGTTCTTCAGCGCGCCATCCAGCCCCACCCGCGACCCCTTCTCCGGCCACCACCAGGGCGCGTGCTTCTTCGCGCGCAGACGAGCCCCACTCGTGGCGCCAGCAAGGAGTTCGTCTGCGGCGGTCGGCAAGCTCTTCCATAACGGCCAGATCCACCCTGTCCGCCTCTCCACGATGCTCCTCGAGCCAGGACAGCCTCATCAGTCCATACGCCGACGACCCCTCGCCGCCATCTTCTCATGCGGCGGACACAGGCGAGCGTGGCCGCTTCCGTAGCCGGTCCGTCCACCGAAAGGCGCGGTCCCCTTCTCCAGCGCAGGCGCCAGAGTCCGAATCAGTCGAGCCGTTTGCGACGCCCCCTGCTTCAGGCTCCTCCTCGTCCCCTTCCACCGCTTCGTCCGCGTCCTCCTCTTCCTCGAGGGGCTCCCGCCGGTGGGGCTTCAATCCGTTCCTGCTCCCCAATATTTTTAGCAACGCCAAAGAGGGCGCGCGGGGGGGGGGGGGAGAGAGCTGATGTGAGGGCAGCGACTACACGTTGGCCGGCGAGCGACTGTGTCGGCGAGGGTGTGGGATGGCAAGCGCGCGTTGTTAGCGAGGGCCCAGGGCGACAAAGCGCGGTGGCTGCTGAGCGCGACGGCCGGCGAGACCCTCACCTCCTTCCCCGCGAGCTTGCTCGGATGCGTGGTTGTAGGTTAGGGATGACGAGTGGGCCAATGCGGTCCACTTGAAAGGGAGAGAAAAGAGAGGAGAGTGCACTGACAAGTGGGGTCTTCAAAACATCCAAAACGGTGGGGAAACGGCCTTTTGGCCACGTCAGCGTCGAACATGGGCCAGCATTGTTAGAAACGTGTTTAACCACGAATTAGCGCGGTCAACGTTTCAGCGTCCCAGTGTTGGTACTGACGTGCCAAAATTACTAAAAATGCTAGTGATCCATGCCGACAGCATTAATTATGATAATTTTATCCAATTAACTCCCAGCAAACCAATTGGCAAGATCTTTGCCCACGAGTGTGCATGTCATGAAAATCCACTCCCACGTGAGAGTAACAACACAATTGGCAAACTGATGCAGCCCATGTGATTTGTACCATTTCCTTCCTCTTTACATCTGACACCGTGGCTGGCCGGATTGCCTGTACCGGAACAGAGTATGAATTGCACCGCTAGAGTCCTATTGTACTTATTAGTTCGATAACAATGCATCCTGTCTACGATGTGCCATAAACTGAGCTGAATCTCTCGGAGTCCAACGGCAGGATGCGTGCAGTTCCATCGTGGTCGGTGCCGACTTCCCATCATGCAAACCAACGCAACAAAAGGATATTATATTGGTTAGTTTTATGCATTATCGAAGCTATTGCTGAAAAATAATTTTTCCCAGATAAACTAATACTCTTGGTTAGCTAGCTCACGGGGAACGTGCTGCTGTCTGGTGTGCTAGCATCTGTACCTTCTGCCTCATGCCCCTTTTCTTTCCATCCAAGCCTCCATGGCAAATGGACAAAAATTCACAGCTCAGGTGATCTGGCCAGCACAAGGCAGGTTAGTTGCCTAGTTGGGTATCCCCAATAATAAAAAGTGCGGCCAAATTTAAAACTTAAAACTACTCCATAAGTTTGGAATCGGTGTAGTGGCAGGGACCTCCTTCACCAAAATTTAATCACTCTGGCATGATTATTAAATGTGCTTGTTAAGCGAACCATCTGAGCAGTTAAGTGTGCGGTGAGGCGTCAACTGTTTTTAAGTAGGTCAAACACGCCACAGAGATGAGCAGAGCACCCTGAATGCTCATGCTTAAGTTGTCAGACCAAATGCTGCCACATCGTGATCTTCTACGGCAGCATTTTTGTGCACCATGCTGTGATGTTCTTTGTAGATGGTGTGACGTTACTCCCTATGATCCAAAATATGAAATATTTTAGGTTTTTTTATAAAACACACTGTATCAAGATACATTTTATTTAGAGAAAAATTAGAACGTATGAAGTATGCAATGCAGTGGAGGTCATCTCAGTTGTACTGACACTACATCCCCCGGTTCACTATGTTGCTTTGAGGACCATCATCCCATATGTGTTTTTTAACACCACGATTCTGAAAAGATCGTGGCTTCTATGTGACATGCCAATCCCTGGATCGGTTCATTGGCCCACAATAGAATAAGATTAATAACATAGCAAAATATCCGTGTATCATAATTAACGAAGATCCAGAGTACCATTATTACAATAAAAGCTTAGCCCAAGGCTAGCTCAAATTATTTAGGTAGCAACATAAATAAAGCAAACCCTCCATTCTTCAAATTGCCCATAAGTGAACAAGTGCCGAGTGCAGTACCGTGGCCTATATCGATTACTCAGAATCGGAATATTCCGCAACATGAAACGTAGCAGCCCCGAAGGGTCAATACATGGAATGTATGGCAAGTAGAGCTAGTAAAGGAGACAATAATGCTAACATCTACATGCATATTTGGCAAGTGGAGCTGTGGCTAGCTTGCATTTGCAAATACCTTTGTCCTACTTTCATAAACAGTTTTGATTTTTCTTTGAAAAGATCCCAATTAAGTTAACCCAACAACATTAAAGCAATTATGAAATTAGAATGAGCGAGAAACATGTCATGGAATCAACATCAAGCAACTCAGATGTCCATAACCGGGGACACGGCTAATCGATTAGATTATACACCCTGCAGGGGTTAGTACACTTTACCCATGTGACTTGGCCAGCCAAGCTCGTACCATCACTCTCATTTTTGGGTGATGATAGGGAGAGGTCCAAGAAGAGACTGTTCGGGAAGTAGCTCCCCAATCCCGACGCGCACCGGTCCAACCTACCAAAGTTCTACATCTCTGGATACGCGGGTTCGAGTTACCACAACCTACTAAGTCCAACCAACCGCCCATTTCATTATTGGCACATGGTTGTACACGTAAGCTACACAATAAAGAAGCCAATCATTTTCTCTCGATACCTGGGTGCCTTTCCGCAATGATACCACCAAAATTTATCAATCCCATCACACCCAGGAGATTCATTGATTTAGTTGTTTTAGTTTTCGCAAACCAACACATTTAGAAACAACTCTCAGTGATGTAACATAGCCCTCGTTCATCATAGCATGGCTAAGCACATCTACCAACGGTGTTTCATCTACAAGGGAAAGTCCTACCACATAATAGGACATAGCATAGCGATAGTATTGTCCTACACATGCATTTACAAAATACACGACAATGCATTGAAAATAGTAGGACAATATCATGAACAAAGTAGCATCTACCTGCCTTGGTTGTAGCGGTCGGAAGAACAATCCACACACGAGCAAGCGTTGCACTCGTCACAATCTACACGATATAATTGCATTCATAAACAAACAATCCACAAGCATATGCAACAAAGATGATGCATGAATGCATGCATGACAAGTGGATTGATGCTACAGCAGCACCACATAATCCTATTCAGTAAAGCTACTAATTGCATGCATGGAAAATAGTTTTAGCGCAAGGAAAACTATTATGCAAAATATAATGCTCAAAACTAGATCTAGAACCCAAATAATTCACTACCGATAGTATACTGTTTGTAAAATCTTGGAAAAATTCTACTGTATAGGCATTGCTATTTAGGAACAGTACCAATTGGAATTACTCAAAAAGGAATTATAAAACTCCCTGAGTAATTAAAACACTGCAGAAAGCCACTAGATAGTTTCTGCAAAAGTCTTTACTGAAAGCCTATCCTTTTAATTCACTTTGAGATTTCCCTTGTTCTACTGAATCCAGGGACATATTATTTGAAATTTTTGGAGTTACAGATCTTTTTCTATGAATTACTTACTCCAAAAAGGGCATTAACTCATTAAATTAGTCTGGACAAAATCTTGCTGCAAAAGTGTGAAACAATGGTACAGCAAGATTCTA
Organism: Avena sativa; assembly: GCA_916181665.1. Taxonomy (NCBI): domain Eukaryota; kingdom Viridiplantae; phylum Streptophyta; class Magnoliopsida; order Poales; family Poaceae; genus Avena; species Avena sativa. The sequence goes on along the minus strand of OV702283.1, from coordinate 127,016,879 downwards.
CACGACTTACTGAATCTACACATATTTTATTTGTAATTTTTGGCCCAGTAGATTAATTTCTACGCAATTTACAAGATTCTACCAAATTCTGGGAATATTCCCTTCTGACTCAGCGCGGGTTGACTGGCTATTGACCAGTCAACCGCGGGGTCTGACTAGTCCACACCCAATCTGGGTCGTTGGATTGAAGATCGGTGGCCAGAGAGAGGCGGCGGCGGAGACTCACCGGAGGCGGCGGCGAGCACGAGGAGGCGGCGGCGGTCGTCCCCGGCGGCGGAGGCGCGGCGTACGGGGTGGGGAAGCTCGGGGCGGACCTCTAGGCGGTGGTGGGGCGAGTCGACGGCCTTGGGGTGGACGGCGGCGAGTGGATGGAGGAGGCGGCGGCGGCGCGGTTCCTGCGTGGAGGAGAGGGAGAGGGCGGTCAGCGGGTCGCGGGGAGGCGTGCTGCGGGTCGCGGCACGCGAGGGGCGAGGGAGGGGTCAGCCGCACGGGCGGCGGTGCTTACCTGCTGCAAGGGCGGCGGCGGCGAGCTCGAACTCCGGCGAGAAATCGCCGGGGACTCGAGGCGATCTGGGACTTGCGAGGAAGGGGAAAAAGGCGGCGGCGGTGTGGCTTATGAGGACCCGAAGTTTGGGGGAGAGGGGCGAACAGAAACGCGCGGAATCGGGGCGGAAAGATCGGGCGGTTCCCGTGTTCGTCCTGGACTCCATCTCGAGGAGGGAGATGACAGGCGGGCCCCGCCTGTCAGCGGCTGGCGCGGAGCGGTGGCAGATTTTATCTGCCGCGCGGGCGGCAGCTTGCAGACGCGCGCGCGTGCGCGGGCTGGATGCTGGCTGGGTCGGCGCGGCCCAGCAGGCTGGCGCGGCGCGCTGCTCTTTTTTTTGTGTTCTTTTGTTTTATTCTTTTTGCTTTTCTTGTTTCTTTCATAACTTTTTATTGGTTAAGCCAAATGAATTGATTTTTGTTTTCAAATTTTTCTAAAATACTAAGGATCATCCTAGGATCAATTTTAGCAACAAAATGTCTATTTCAAACTAGAGACTCCAAGGGTCTCACTATTCCTCTATGTAAGAACACTTGAGTCACTTCGTCTAGGATTTGAAAGTAGAGTTTTCAAAATAGCGTTTTTCCGAAACATTTCGATCGAAGGTTTTGCATGGAAGAACATGATGCAATGATATGAATGATATGCAGAACCAAATCTAAAATTTGGGATGTGACAAGACTAACCCCCTTAAGATGAATCTCGTCCCCGAGATTCGGCGCGGCTAGCAAATAGGTGCGGGTAGTCCTCTCGGATGTCATCCTCACGCTCCCATGTGGCTTCTTCTTCAGTGTGGTGGCTCCACTGCACCTTGCAAAACCTGATTGTCTTGGTACGGGTAATCCTCTCCGCTGTCTCCAGAATCTTGACCGGCTTCTCCTCGTAGGTCAAGTCATTCTCAAGCTGAACCTCCTCTAGTGGCACAGTATCTCTCAATGGTGTATCCACCATCTCCGGATGGCACTTCTTTAGCTGGGATACGTGGAACACACTGTGAACAGCGGACAGAGCCTCTGGCAACTCCAACTGGTAAGCAACTTCTCCTTTGCGTGCTAAGACCCGATACGGTCCAATAAACCGAGGTGCCAGTTTACCCTTAATTCCAAATCTCTTGATTCCACGAAGTGGCGACACTCTGAGGTATGCTCTATCACCTATCTCATACACCACTTCCTTGCGCTTGGCGTCAGCGTAGCTCTTCTGCCTTGATTGTGCTACCTTCAGCCTGTCCCTAATCAAAGCGACCTTCTCCTCAGCGCCCTTGATCAAATCAGGTCCAAACAGCTGACGTTCTCCTACTCCATCCCATAGCAATGGTGTCCGGCACCGTTTCCCATACAGTACATCAAACAGTGACGTCTTGATGCTGGTTTGATAGCTGTTGTTGTAGGAAAACTCAGCATATGGCAAATTCTCATCCCAACTAGAACCATGAGCCAAGGCGCAAGCTCTCAACATGTCTTCCAAAATCTGATTCACCCTCTCGGTCTGTCCATCAGTCTGTGGGTGAAACGCTGTGCTAAACTCCAATCTAGTACCAAGTGACTCGTGCAGTTGGCGCCAGAAGTGTGAGGTAAATTGGGTGCCTCTATCAGATACAATACTCTTGGGAACTCCATGTAGGCACACAACTCTGTCCATATAAATCTTGGCCAACTTTGCACTCGTATAGGTCGTCTTCACCGGTATAAAGTGGGCTACCTTGGTCAAATGGTCGACCACTACCCAAATGGAGTCATATCCTGACCTGGTCCTGGGCAATCCTGTGATAAAATCCATTCCCACTCTATCCCACTTCCAATCCGGCACGGGCAATGGTTGTAGCAGTCCTGCTGGCTTCTGGTGTTCCGCCTTCACTCGGCTACATACATCACATAGGGCAATATGCTCCGCGATGTCGCCCTTCATGTTGTTCCACCAGAATCTGTCCTTTAGGTCCATATACATCTTCGTATTGCCCGGATGTATGGAGTACGGCAAGTCATGAGCTTCCTGCAGAATCAACTTCCTTATCTCCGGATCGTTGGGGACGCACAAACGATCTCCATACCACAAGGTTCCTTGCTCATCCTCGCGGAATTCCCTTGCTCGATCCTCCTTCATCTTTTCCTTTACTTCATCAATCTCTTTGTCTCCCACTTGAGCCTTCCTGATTCTGTCTTGTAGCGTTGGTTGGACTTCCATTGCTGCCAAGTATCCTTCAGACACTACCTCCAGTCTAAGGTCCTTGAATTTCTTGCACAAATCCTCGGGCAATTCCCCAATTGTCAATCCATTGGCATAAACCTTCCGGCTCAGAGCATCTGCTACTACATTGGCCTTTCCTGGGTGGTATTGCAGATTCATATCATAGTCCTTGATAAGTTCCAACCATCTCCTTTGCCTCATGTTCAGTTCCTTCTGTGTAAATATGTACTTTAGGCTCTTGTGGTCGGTGTACACATCACAGTGTTTCCCCATCAAGTAGTGCCTCCATACTTTGAGTGCATGAACCACTGATGCTAATTCCAAATCATGCGTGGGATAATTCCTCTCATGGTGTTTAAGTTTCTGCGAGGCATATGACACCACTCTCCCATCTTGCATCAGTACACTCCCAAGTCCCTGTCGAGAAGCATCACAGTACACTTGAAAATCCTTTTGAAGATCTGGTAAACACAGAACAGGTGCAATCACTAGTCGACGCTTCAGTTCCTGAAAGCTGGCTTCACACCCATCCGTCCATTCAAACTTCCTCTCCTTCTTCAGAAGTTCTGTCATTGGCTTAGCAATCTTGGAGAAGTTTTCAATGAATCTCCTGTAATATCCATCAAGTCCTAAAAAGCTTCGAATCTCTCCCGCATTCTTGGGCGCTTCCCACTCAGTTACTGCAACCACTTTGCTTGGATCAACAGCGACTCCTTCTCCTGACACCACGTGTCCAAGAAATCCAACGGTGTTAAGCCAGAATTCACACTTGCTGAATTTGGCATACAGCTTGTGTTCCCTCAGCTTCTCCATAATCATTCGCAGATGTTTCTCATGCTCAACATCATCCTTGGAATATATCAGTATGTCATCAATAAACACCACCACGAACTTGTCCAAGTACTCCATAAATACCTTGTTCATCATGGTCATGAAATATGCCGGGGCATTCGTTAGTCAAAAAGACATAACTGTATACTCATATAAACCATACCTAGTGGTGAAAGCGGTTTTTGGTATGTCCTCCTCCCGGATCTTCAATTGGAAGTAGCCCGATCGCAGATCAATCTTGCTAAACACCTTTGCTCCTTCCAGTTGATCAAACAAATCATTTATGTTCGGCAGGGGGTATTTGTTCTTGACGGTCACCTCATTCAGCGAGCGACAGTCCACCACTAATCTCTTGCTGCTGTCTTTCTTCTCCACAAACAGAACAGGTGCACCCCATGACAACGAACTAGGCTGAATGAATCCCTTGTCCAACTGCTCTTTCAGCTGCTTCTTCAATTCCTTCAGCTCATCCACATCCATCTTATATGGTCTCTTTGCTATAGGTCATGTTCCTGGCATCAGGTCGATGAGAAACTCCACTTCCCTGTCAGGTGGCATCCCTGGCAGCTCTTCCGGAAACACGTCGGGGTAATCCCTAATCACAGACACAGTATCCATGCTAACCCCCTTAAGAGAATTCAGCTTACACCTTCCCGGTCGCACTACCGACTTGAACCTAATTCTCTTACCATCCGGGGTTTTGAGTGAAACAGCTCGTTGTGCACAATCTATGTGTCCCCCATGCATAGACATCAATCCATACCCAGAATAACATCTAACCCTTGTGATTCCAACACTACCAGATGTGCAATGAAGTTGTATGTTCCAATCCTCACAGTTAAGCCGCGGCATCCCGCGCTAGCTATCATATCTCCTCCAGGCGAGCTTACTCTAATAGACTCTTTCATAGACTCGGTAGGTAGCTTATACTTATCCACAAATGCCCTTGATATGAATGAATGCGATGCACCAGTATCGAAAAGTATAAGTGCAGGGTGAGTGTTGATTGGGAACTTACCAATCACAAGATCAGGCTCATCTGGGATCTCCTCCACATTCATGTGGTTCACTGTGGCCTTCTGGTTGTTGGTTGGCTTTAGTACCTTCTTCTCCGGATAGTTGTCAGCATAATGTCCCTTTTAGCCACACTTGAAGTATGTCACTTCACTCAGATCCTTCTTCATAAAGCTGCGATCACGGTTGCGGTCATGTCCACCGTGTCCTCTAGAGTGGTGAGAGTGTCCTCCCTTGTGGCTGTGGTGGCTGTTCTTGTGGTTGTCATGGCGATGTCCATCGCCTCCATGGTGGTGGCGGTCATGGCTCCCATGGTGCCCATGGTCACTCCCTCCATGCTTGGAGTATCCATCATAAGAAGTGTGAGACTTGTGGTGAGAACCAGAGTGGTGATTGCTGCTCTTCCTCTTGCGGTTCTCCACCTGCTTGTGCTTCCCTTCCAAGATCCTGGCCTTGTCCATAAGATCTTGGAAAGTGGGGCAATAAACCACCAGTATCTGCACTGAAAGCTCATCACTGAGGCCATCCAGGAATCTCTCCCTCCTTTTTGCATCAGTGTCAACATCCTCAGGTGCATAACGGGACAGGTTGTTGAACTCCCCAATGTACTCAGCCACAGTGCGATTGGTTTGGCGCAAGTTGCGGAAATCCTTCCTCTTCAGGCTCAGAACTCCTGAAGACACGTGGTTGGTCCTGAAACCTTCATCAAACATTGCCCAAGTCACGGTGTCTAGCGGGTGAGTGATCTGAAAAGTGTCCCACCAAGAAGCGGCTGGTCCCTCTAGTAGGTGAGCGGCAAACCTCACCTTCTCAGCATTAGTGCATCCGACAGTTACCAGATCCTTGTTGACTGAATGCAACCAGTCGAGAGCAACCATTGGTTCCGTTGCAGTAGAGAACTTAGCTGGCCTTAGCCTCAGAAACCTTGTGAGAGCATCTCCCTGAGGCTGGTTGTTCCCATTGTTGTTGTTGTTGTTGTTCTGAGCTTCCATGAACTGGGTCATAACTTGGGTCAGCTGTGCCTGAGATGCCATGAGCTGCTCCAACTCAGTGGGTTGACGGCGGGGAGGCATCTGCGGTTCAGCACAGGTAAGCTTAGAAAGAATCAACTACGATAATAGGATTCTACCCATGCATTATGATCAAACAACAACAAACAATAGCAGACAATCTCAAGCAAGCAACACATCAACAAACAAGTGATCCAGCAACATCCCAGGGGTTATCCTAGCAGTATATACCTACTGAAATAGTTTTACAAGAGTTGGCAATGGTTATCTAAACAGTTGAGCATCAAAGCATTAAAAACAGCAATCTGCCAGAATAGTCCAGCAGTGTTTACGAATTTTTATACTTGACTTATACTCGTCAGGATTTTTTTCTGATTTTTGTGCATACAGTAAGGAGAGTTTCGCACCAGCCATATTTTTTTCAGATTTTTCCCAGATACCAGTAAAATATGAAAAATCATACAGTACTGTTGTATCAGCAGAAAACTGCAGCGAAAATAACACAGATATTAACCAAACTTGCCATAACTCTTTCATAAAATTCGCACAAATAATTCCTGGGATATTGGAGTACACAAATAAGCAACTAAACAGTCTTGAACTAACAGTAATTAAGTTTCACATCGATCGAGACAAATCCTAACGATTTTACCTAACGAGGACTAATTGGTGGACTTATATCTACTTGTTGAAGAGGTTGCGGTAGGTCCTTGCGCTCATGCGTTGGCGCTTCTGTCCACGGATCAACCATGGCGGCGGAGTGTACACCTCTCCCGAGTCATCACTTGAAATCTCAAACTCCACCTTTTCTGGATCCTCCTCTTTTTCTTCACTTTCAGCTGCAACTGCAACAGCTTCATCTCCTCCACCATCACCGTCTCCATCATCATCATCCTCGTCCTCATCATCATCATTCCCACTGTCATCATCATCATCATTGTTGCCACCATCTCCATTTTCATCATCAGAGGGTGGATTCAGCTGTGCTTGGAGAGCCGCAATCTGGGCTGCCATAGCTTCAATAGTTTGATCCCTTTCCTGGACGGTCCCTTGCAACTGTTGTATGTTCTGGGTGTTTTCCTGCACAGTTCCATGAAGATGAGCTATGGTTGCATCTCTGTCTATCAGGGCATTCTCCAGAACTCCCACAGCTTCATGCAAGGTGTCAATCTCCTGTCCTTGGACCACCATACCATTGCTGGCAAAATCTGCAATCTCCTTTATCATCATCATCACTTTCTCAGCTAGAGCTCCATTCTCCCTTTCCATGTCCTCTATGTGCCTCCGACGGGGCGGCATGTTGTTCCTGTCGCCCGGGGTAATCACAATGTGCCCATCTTCATCACGCCTCCCATAGTCACGGTAGGATGAGTCTGCTGGCAGTAGGTGTCGGACATGATGGCACTGGCGAGACAGGGCTTCATGTATGGCCAAGTTAATTCCAAGTCCCCAGTTGCATTATGTCTTGGTGTAGATCAGATGCACAGGGTTTGGCAAGGCGGCATCCCTGAAGATGAAGGTGGTGATCTCCCATGCATCCTCACCATATCCATAGGTGTACAGCCTTCTTCCCTTGAACATGGGCAGTGGCAATCCCAATGACTGCGAGAGCTGTGCTAACTGTCTTGCAAAGGGCCTTGGTGACTCCATGGTTGCATACTCAGTGCTGACTTCTCCCATCTATTAATTAAAAGAGGAAAGTGTGAGAATAGCATATGATAAGAATTTATGAGAGTGAAAGGCATAAGATGAAAGACAGAGTTAATATAAGCTTTAATAATTCTATGGTTTCCTAATCCAATCCTAGGTCACGATCCTATAGTCGACACACGGGCTCTGATACCATCTTGTAACACCATGGTTCTGAAAAGACCGTGGCTTCTATGTGACATGCCAATCCCTGGATCGGTTCATTGGCCCACAATAGAATAAGATGAATAACATAGCAAAATATTCGTGTATCATAATTAACGAAGATCCAGAGTACCATTATTACAATAAAAGCTTAGCCCAAGGCTAGCTCAAATTATTCAGGTAGCAACATAAATAAAGCAAACCCTCCATTCTTCGAATTTCCCACAAGTGAACAAGTGCCGAGTGCAGTACCGTGGCCTATATCGATTACTCAGAATCGGAATATCCCGCAACATTAAACGTAGCAGCCCCGAAGGGTCAATACATGGAATGTATGGCAAGTAGAGCTAGTAAAGGAGACAATAATGCTAACATCTACATGCATATTTGGCAAGTGGAGCTGTGGCTAGCTTGCATTTGCAAATACCTTTGTCCTACTTTCATAAACAGTTTTGATTTTTCTTTGAAAAGATCCCAATTAAGTTAACCCAACAACATTAAAGCAATTATGAAATTAGAATGAGCGAGAAACATGTCATGGAATCAATATCAAGCAACTCAGATGTCCATAACCGGGGACACGGCTAATCGATTAGATTATACACCCTGCAGGGGTTAGTACACTTTACCCATGTGACTTGGCTAGCCAAGCTCGTACCATCACTCTCATTTTTGGGTGATGATAGGGAGAAGTCCAAGAAGAGACTGTTCGGGAAGTAGCTCCCCAATCCCGATGCGCACCGGTCCAACCTACCAAAATTCTACATCTCTGGATATGCGGGTTCGAGTTACCACAACCTACTAAGTCCAACCAACCGCCTATTTCATTATTGGCACATGGTTGTACACGTAAGCTACACAATAAAGAAGCCAGTCATTTTCTCTCGATACCTGGGTGCCTTTCCGCAATGATACCACCAAAATTTATCAATCCCATCACACCCAGGAGATTCATTGATTTAGTTGTTTTAGTTTTCGCAAACCAACACATTTAGAAACAACTCTCAGTGATGTAACCCAACCCTCGTTCATCATAGCATGGCTAAGCACATCTACCAACGGTGTTTCATCTACAAGGGAAAGTCCTACCACATAATAGGACATAGCATAGCGATAGTATTGTCCTACACATGCATCTACAAAATACACGACAATGCATTAAAAATAGTAGGAAAATATCATGAAAAAAGTAGCATCTACTTGCCTTGGTTGTAGCGGTCGGAAGAACAATCCACACACGAGCAAGCGTTGCACTCGTCACAATCTACACGATACAATTGCATTCATAAACAAACAATCCACAAGCATATGCAACAAAGATGATGCATGAATGCATGCATGACAAGTGGATTGATGCTACAGCAGCACCACATAATCCTATTCAGTAAAGCTACTAATTGCATGCATGGAAAATAGTTTTAGCGCAAGGAAAACTATTATGCAAAATATAATGCTCAAAACTAGAGCTAGAACCCAAATAATTCACTACCGATAGTATACTGTTTGTAAAATCTTGGGAAAATTCTACTGTATAGGCATTGCTATTTAGGAACAATACCAATTGGAATTACTCAAAAAGGAATTATAAAACTCCCTGAGTAATTAAAACACTGCAGAAAGCCACTAGAAAGTTTCTGCAAAAGTTTTTACTGAAAACCTATCCTTTTAATTCACTTTGAGATTCCCCTTGTTCTATTGAATCCAGGGACATATTATTTGAAATTGTTGGAGTTACAGATCTTTTTCTACGAATTACTTACTCCAAAAAGGGCATTAACTCATTTAATTAGTTTGGACAAAATCTTGCTGCAAAAGTGTGAAACAATGGTACAACAAGATTCTACACGACTTACTGAATCTACATATATTTTATTTGCAATTTTTTGCCCAGTAGATTAATTTCTACGCAATTTACAAGATTCTACCAAAATCTTCAATTTCTAATTCGAATTTAAATAAAAAGGGAATATTCTGGGAATATTCCCTGCTAACTCAGCGCGGGTTGACTGGTTGTTGACCAGTCAACCGCGGGGTCTGACTAGTCCACGCCTAATCTGGGCCGTTGGATTGAAGATCGGAGGCTAGAGAGAGGCGGCGGCGGAGACTCACCGGAGGCGGCGACGGCGAGCACGAGGCGGCGGCGGCGGTCGTCCCCGGCGGCGGAGGCGCGGCGTACGGGGTGGGGAAGCTCGGGGCGGACCTCTAGGCGGTGGTGGGGCGACTCGACGGCCTCGGGGTGGACGGCGGCGAGTGGATGGAGGAGGCGGCGACGTCGGCGAGGCGGCGGCGGCGTGGTTCCTGCGCAGAGGAGAGGGAGAGGGCGGTCAGCGGGTCGCGGGGAGGCGTGCTGTGGGTCGCGGAGCGCGAGGGGCGAGGGCGGGGTCGGCGGCGCGGGCGGTAGTGCTTACCTGGTGCAAGGGCGGCGGCGGCGAGCTCGAACTCCGGCGAGAAATCGCCGGGGACTCGAGGCGATCTGGGACTTGCGAGGAAGGGGAAAAAGGCGGCGGTGGTGTGGCTTATGAGGACCCGAAGTTTGGGGGAGAGGGGCGAACGGAAACGCGCGGAATCGGGGCGGAAAGATCGGGCGGTTTCCCGTGTTCGTCCTGGACTCCAGCTCGAGGAGGGAGATGACAGGCGGGCCCCGCCTGTCAGCGGCTGGCGCGGAGCGACGGCAGATTTTATCTGCCGCGCGGGCGGCGGCTTGCAGACGCGCGCGCGGGCGCGGGCTAGATGCTGGCTGGGCCGGCGCGGCCCAGCAGGCTGGCGCGGCGCGCTGCTCTTTTTTTTGTGTTCTTTTGTTTTATTCTTTTTGCTTTTCTTGTTTCTTTCATAACTTTTTATTGGTTAAGCCAAATGAATTGATTTTTGTTTTAAATTTTTTATAAAATACCAAGGATCATCCTAGGATCAATTTTAGCAACAAAATGTCTATTTCAAACTAGAGACTCCAAGGGTCTCACTATTCCTCTATGTAAGAACACTTGAGTCACTTCGTCTAGGATTTGAAAGCAGAGTTTTGAAAATAGCGTTTTTCCGAAACATTTCGATCGAAGGTTTTGCATGGAAGAACATGATGCAATGATATGAATGATATGCAGAACCAAATCTAAAATTTAGGATGTGACATGTTTCTTGGTGGCTAGATACACACTCCATTGCGACTAGAAGGTGCCTGGTGAGGGTTCCAGGTGGTGGCTTGTGGCAACGATTACATCGATGAGTGAAGGTTTTGCCGTGGCAAAACTTTGATAGTCGGTTCTTCTTTCGGTGTGTCCAATGTGTTTCATGTTGGAATTTCCCTATTGTGAATTCAGAGTTATTGTACTAAGAAGATGCCCTATGACCGATGATCCAACTATGAAGATCTTCATCGACGCGGGTCTTGCACATCTCCCCTCTGGCGCTCGTCATCAGAACCAACCCCACTAGCCATCTACGTGGAGAAACGATCATAGTCTGGTCATCATCACGTGTCTACACTCCTCACCTAGTCTTCCTTTTATTAAATAAAGTACAAATATAGTACAATATTTTCCTACACATAAAACAAAAGAAAATTTGAAATTCTACTAAAGGAGTGAAAATAACAATCATAACATCAAAATTTAGAGAAAAATAGTGGGCGAAGTGATAGAGAAAGTCGCTATGGTTCAGATATATCATCTAACATCATTAGATTATTCCTTTCTTCCAAGAAAATGTCTTATTTTTTCAAATGCAAACAAACAACATCTGTTTTTTATTCCCACATTTTTTATATCCTATAGGATCCAATATATCATGGATCCGACTCCAAATCTTTTTCTATTCCTGCATTTAGGTGCATGATATAGTTGTCGTAGACACACCAATTATAACTGGATGTAACCAGTAGAATTTCTATTTAAGTTTGACTACGGAGTGCACATACAAAATTAATTCCTCTCTATTCCAATCCTACAAATAATACCTATTCCATAAGAAAAATTATGGCTCAAGATACTACAAAGACACTTTCATTAAAGTGGACCTAAAATATAGTAACTATTCAATCCATGTAGAAATTGAACTAATTTGTACCCTCTAAGAGTCATGCATGCCCAATAAGCTTGAAGGCATTCTTGAATTAATGAATTTATTTGGAATTTGGAGGATTCTATATCATTGAATTTTTTCTTATAAAGTTTCTTTGATTTATAAGCTTGTGAGACATGTTTTTTCTACAGAACAATTTGCACGCCTTCCAATACTTTTGCATTAATAACGTCTTAAATTTCATGGGAATTTTGTAAGAATGAATTTCCGAAGATTTTATCCCATAGGGAATGTCTATTTTTTATGATTGAAAACAATAGGATTTTTTCTATCAATCAATTTGTACGTTTGTTGTATGCAAAAAAATCAGATGAGTTTAACATCATGGAAATTAACCTTTATGTATTAAAATGAAAAAACACCAAATTCTTAAAAAAATCATGGTCTCTCTTATTTGGTGCAACAAAATAACTTATATGGCACATATGTTCTCAATCCAGGTAGGATAGGACTCAACATGCAATGCCATATACTTCCCATGTTTTCTATGTGTGTTTTTATATAGAATCATAAGGGCCACTTGGTTCGTAGGTTCCAAAAAGACATGAGTAAGAAAATGTGGTGATATGAAGTCATAACGTGGTAAATCCTATGGAAATAAGAAAACAAATATCTATGCCATATGACTTTTTGGTTGCACAGTCGGGAAAAACACATACAGTTAGTCTAAAGCAATAGGTGTTTGTCTTAGCTTGAATAGGAATAATGGAAACACCTTCAAGTTTCCTATGTATCCCATAGTTTTCTAAGGAACCTAAGTCTACACATGAAATTTACAAGAATTTCAGAGGATACAGTTGAACATCTACTAAGATATGAAAATAAAATTAGTCCTCCAAAAATGGTCAAATTCTTCTGATTAGAAATGCATATTTTTGAGAAAATGATATCTTTCATTTCGATGGGCATTGAACCGATCCAATGAAAGAACTATAAGAGTCAATGCATGCAACACATTATTGTGCATAAAATATACAATAAGTTCCCATGATAGAATATAATTTATATTAGAATATGAGAACATATATTGTCCGGCAAACATGGTCCATGATTTCTATATATATATACTAGCAATGTACTAAACTTAGAATACAATATTGATTTCATTCCCCTAGACAATGAACCGATTACTGTAAATACTTGTGAGATCTTGAATGCATCCAAGTAGGATGGTGTGATAGAAGAGTTTCATAATAAAGCAATAACTATTAGTCTAATACAAAATAATATAGCTTCATTCTACTAGTGAGGAATTATGGATTATATGCTATTATTTTCATTAGTTTATCAATATGCTACAATACTTTCTGAAATTAGAACTCCTCTAGTGTTCCACTTAGGACACTCGGAATGAATTGTGCATGGTTGTAGAAGAACCATCTCATTTTATATTAGAAATTGCAAAACAACTATCTCTCAAATTTGACCCAAAGTAACTACATTGATCCTGGTGACGAAATGAGTGTGACTTATATTGTTTATTTGCTTACATAGACATATGGATACTATAGAGTTATGACACACGACTATATTTCCTATTTCAAAGCCTCTATAAAACATGTATATAAGAGAATATTAATCATATAGTTTTATCATATGTGCACATAACTACATGTGAAATCTATAGGAACTTCACGAGATACATTTCAACCTTTACTGGAATATGAAAAGTTTTCTATCTTCAAAATTACATGAGACCATGATATCTACTATCAATGGCTCGTTTGGAATACAATGACACTATTTCGTCCGTTAGACACTAAATTGGTTCCTCTTGAACATCTAGAAGTGCCACAAAAAATAATTATGCATGAAGTATACATGAATTTCATAGGAAACCGTTCAACTTATTTTAGAATATCAGAATAATATATTCTCCAAAAAATACTCGATGCTTTTAACTAGCGATGTCATGTTTACAATACAATTTATTTTCATTTTCATAGACATTGAGATGATTATAGTGAAACACCTATTAGATTTTTTGCATGTCTCTCACCTAGAAAAGTGAGGACCAATAATTTCATATGAAGATTACAGGTATTTAAAAGAGAACAATACTACTCGAATATGAAAAGAGTTTTATGTTCAAAATTACATGGACATCATGTTTTCTATTACCAATGCCTCATTTGGAATAATTTTTTCCATCCATTAGACACTGAATCGATCCCTATTTAACATCTAGATGAGTCAAACAAAAGAAAATTTTATGCATCAAGTCTACATGAATTTCATAGGAAATAGTTCACAAATATGTTCTCCAAAAAAGGATCAGTGCTTTCAACTAGCATTTCCATATTTAGAATATAATTTATTTTCATTTCCATAGATATTGAACCGACTCCTATGAAACACCAGTTAGATTCTTCAATGTCTCTCATCTAGAAAAGCGAGTAACAATAGTTTCATATGCAAATTGAAGGTATTTAAGAGGGAACGATACTCTTTGAATCTGAAAATGTTTCTTGTCTCCTAAACATGACATCATGCTTCCTACTATCAATATGTTGTTTGGAATACGATGATATTTGTCAGTTTGTTAGACACTGAATTGATTCCTCTTAGAAACCTGAACGAGCCAATCAAAAATGAATCTGCATGAAGTCTACAGGAATTTCAGAGTAAACAACTCAACTTCTGTTAGAATATGAAAACACATATGTTCTCCAAACATAGATCAATGCTTTCAACTAGCGATGCCAAGTTTATAATACAATTTATTTTCATTTCCATAGACATTGAATGATTTGCATGTCTCTCATCTTAAAAAGTGAGTCACAATAATTTTATATGCAAATTTAAGGTATTTAAGGGGGAACAATACCAATCGTTTGAAAATATTTTTTCCATTCAAACATGACATCATGCTTTCTATTATCAATGCCTTGTTTCGAATATGAAGATATTTTCCAGTTTGTTAGACACCTAATTGATTCCTCTGAAACACCTGAATGAGCCAATAAAAATGATTATGCATGAAGTCTACAGGAATTTCATAAGAAAAAATGCTACTTCTTTTAGAACAAGAGAACAAATATGTTCTCCAACCAAGGCTCAATGATTTCAACTAGCGATGCCAAGTTTAGAAAACAATTAATTATCATAGACATTGAACTCACTCCTGTGAAACATCAATTAGATTCTTGCATGTCTCTCATCTAAGAAAGTGAGGCACAATAATTTCGTATGCAAATTGAAGGTATTTAAGAGGGTTGAAAGGGCATTTACTATCATAATAACTTTTGGTGTTCGTTAACAACAAGTAGATCATTTTTATAGTATGCTATTGTCTACAGGTTGATATAATGCAAAGTGAAAAGGACCTCTAATCTACGGAAAGATTCCTACAAGATTGACATGTTTCTGAAATTTCCAGACCGGAGTCTCTGGTCTAGCTGGACCAGAGTTTCCGTAGGTATCCCCAAAGGAGGCTACAGAATTCTGGCTGGGACAGTCTGATAGGGGGTCCAGAGCAAGGTCCGGAGACTACTACGGAGTCTTTGATGTGAGCCTCAGACCGGAATCTCCGGTGCAGCTGGACCGGAGTCTCTGGCCCACCTCGCTTGCAGCTGGGCTTGGTCAGTATGCTGGTCCGGAGGTGGGACGGAATCTCCGGTGTAGACCAGAGTCTCCGGTGTGCAGGCCGGAGTCTCCGGTCTGACTTTTCTCCAACGGTCAGAAAACGGTTCAATGGAGGGGGCTGCTTATAAATAGGGGACCTTATCCCCTTCCTCCAGCTGCTCGACCCACTCAAGAACACCACCCCCATTTGATCCACCAAATCAACAAGATATCTTCATCCAACCATACAAAGTCATTGATCTTTGGATAACCGAAGGAGGAGGCCTTGATCTATAGCTTCATCAAGAGAGATCTTCATTTCCCCCTCATTCACTTGAGGACCCCCATGCTCTAGTGTTTCTTTGGAAACCCTAGATTTTGATTTGGTTCTTATAAGCTTGTCTTTGATTGTTTTGATAGCTTTCTTGTATTTGGGAGCCTCCAATTAAGTTGTGGATGTGTGCCTCGAACTCGTTGTAAAGGTGTTGGCTACCACCTCGAAGCTTGTCGATATAGTGGAAGAGGTGAATCGAACCCTTTGGATTGAGGTTCATCGGAGAACAAGAGAGGCCTCTCGTGGTGTTGGTGGTTTGAAACCACCCCTCTCCAAACATAGACGTACTCCCCCTCAAAAGGAAGGAACTACGGAAAACAAATCCTTGTGTCTCCGCGTCCACCACTTTGGTTACTTCTATCCTTTATTGCACTTTACTTACTTGTTCTTACCTAGTGTTGTGCTAGTTTGTGCTTGTTTGACATATAGGTAAATTCACCTTAGTTGCATAATCTATAGAATTGACCTTTCTTGTCAAACCATAATTTGAAAAAGAAGAAAATTTGAAGTAGCACCTATTCACCCCTCCCCCTCTAGGTGCCCATACGATCCTTTCAATTGGTATCAGATCCTCGACTCTTTTTTCGGGCTTTACCGCCTAAGAGTAAATGGGTAGCAATGATGGGGAAGGTGGTGAGCCTACCTCGGTGACCATGGATGATCTCAATAACTTGGAAACAAGATTGGGCTCCACCATGGCCAACGAGATCAAACAATTGCACAAACTACTTGAGCAACTTGTTAAAGATAAAGGTGGCTCATCATCCCCTTCTCCTCAAGAGGAACCTTCGTCAGTATTACCTAAGATGAATGCCCCGAAATCACCCGAGGGTATGGTGGTGGGAGGTAATCAAGATAACACTAATTCCTCCACAAAAAGGGATGGTGGGAAGGGAGAGCACCATGACTCTCATGGATGGTACTCTCCCGACCCTCCAATTCCTCACCCTCATATAAACAATAGAGGAGACCCACCAAAGCTAGATGCATCTACTTTTGCTCAATGGCAATCTCTAATGAAATCTCATGTGCGCAGCTCTTGTATTGAGTTATGGAACATCATTGAAAAAGGACTCTATATTAGGGATCCCAACAACTTGACAAGAAGAGAAGTTGTCAATAGTCAACTCAATGCCACCGCCTTGCACATGATACAACCAGGATTGGGTACAAAAGATTACCCACACATTGAGCACCTCAACACCGCCAAGGAAGCTTGGGATGCTCTCACAGAGTTGTATGTTGGGAATGAGAGCATGAGAAGGAACCGGTATGATGCACTAAGCAATGAAGCCGAAGGCTTCTATATGAAGGAAGGTGAAGATCATGAAGACATGTATCGTAGGCTCAAGTCCACTGCCACCGCTTTTAGGAATTTGGGTGCCTCACATGTGGATGATGTCAAGATTGCTCATGGCGAATATATGGCCTTCTATGCAAAGAACTTTTGGAAGAACCCCGCCAAGGCCAAGATGGAAATGCAACAAAGAAGCAACTCAAATGGAAGAAGAGAAAATGTCACTAAATTGAGAACTTGCTTCAATTGTGGTGACCGCTATCACTTTGTGGCGGATTGTCCCTATGAGAAGAGAGAATATCATGGGGGTAAACTTGTGTTGAAGAAAACTTCCAAAGCTCCTTACAAGAAACCCTTCATCAAGAAGAATCCCATCAACAAGAAGTCGGGTGAAATTGTGTTGATCAATCATGAAGAATACTCCTTCGATAATGAAGATGATGAAGATAATGAAGAGGAAACATCAAGTGGTGTGGCTGCTCTTGCCACTACTTCTACTCCCACATTCTCCCTCTTCGACTCTCCAAATGAGAATCTCTCCAACAAGAACGTCACTTTCCTTATGGCAAGAGGAACGGAGGTATCTTAATCATCTCACCCCACCCTCTTGAGTAATGATGAAAATGATGATGAAATGTCTCTTGAGGTTAAAAAGGAAAAAAATGCTTTTGATGAGTTCATGAATAACTTGCAAGGGGAACACAAAAGACATTTTGTGGACCTCTTAGATCAACTTTCTCACACCCAAGAGCTTCTTGATGAAAGATGTAAACTAGGAAGAGAACACATGATTGAGGTAGAAGCCCTAAATAATTCTCTAGAAGAAGAACAAGAGACTAGAGTGTCCCTTGAACTAAAACTTGAAGGGCTAATGACTTAATTGTTAATAGACTCGTCAAGGAAAGAGATCATGCGGTTGCTAAATATAAGAAGGCTAAAAAGGACAAGATTGAGTTTGGTGTTGTTCATGAAAAACTTGCCGAGGACTATAGGATGCTTGACAAGGCTCACAAGTCCTTGGAAAGTGAACTATTGTTACTCACAAAGTCACATGAAAAGCTTCAAACTCAATTGAACAATATTGCTTCTCCTAGTAATTTCATTCCTTCTAGTAGCACGAATATTCTTGAAGAAAATTCTAGGTTGAAGGGGGAGCTAGCTAAGGCCACCTTTCTAAAAGGAAACAAGTCCATTGATGACCTCTTGAGTAAGAAAAGGTCAAATGGTGAGAAAGGTGGCATTGGTTTTGTCTCCAAATCCAAGAAGAAGAACAACAACAAGAAGAAGGCCAAGCCCGCACAAGAGAAAGACAAGGCCATTATGGATAGTAAGACCACAAGTGGCAAAACTATGTCTCATGATGATTTTGTGGGAAGTGCTAACCCTCACTATGTTTTAATGTGTGGTTATTATGGTGATGTGTATGCACAATATGTTGGCCCATTTGATGGTTATATTGCTTGTTATATTTGGGTCCCCAAGACCCTTGTTGCTAATAAAATAGGATCCATTGAAAAATGGGTACCTAAAAACTAGCTTGATCTTTTGTAGACATATGCTTCCGGAGGGTCAAAGTGGGTGCTTGATAGTTGTTGCACAATTCATATGACCGTAAGCTCTTATATTGTCAAGGAACTAAGACCGAATGATGATCAAATATCCATGACATATGCCGACAAGTCCAAGTCTAAGGTAATGGGTTTTGGAAAGGTAGTGGTTGCCCACGATATCACACTCGTGGACGTCATGCTTGTTGAGACCCTTGGTTACAATTTACTTTCAATCCGTGCTCTTGGAAAGATGGTCTTTGTTGTCTTTATTGATGATGATATTGTGGTCCTCATGTGGAGCAAGTATCTCGAGGTTGCTTTTGTTGGGTACGTCGAAAATGACTTGTATGTGGTGTACTTTTCGGGGCAAACCACTACAAGTGAGATGTGCTTATTCGGAAAGGCCGATGTGGGTTGGTTATGTCATCGCCGACTAGCCCATGTCAATATGAGAGCTTTGCAAAGTCTCCACAAGGATGACCATATTGTTGGACTAAAAGAAAATGTTTCCTTTGCCAAAGATCGTGTTTGCAGGGCGTGTGTACAAGGAAAGATGCATGATGCTCCCTACAAGCCAAACAACAGCATAAAGTCAACGAGGATCTTGGAGATCCTTCATGTGGACCTCTTTGGTCCTCCATCTCATGCTAGTCTTGGTGGGAAGAAATATTGTTTGGTGATTGTTGATGACTTTTCAAGATTCTCATGGGTATATTTCTTTAAGTTGAAAAGTGAGACCCAAAAGACCTTCATCGACTTCATCAACTTGGTTCAACGTCAATACAATGTTCCCGTGTTGATAATAAGAAGTGACAATGGCACCGAGTTCAAGAACTACACCTTGAATGATTTTCTTAGTGATGAGGGGATAAAACACCAATATTCCGCTGCATATACCCCTCAACAAAATGGTGTAGCCGAGAGGAAAAACTGGACTATTATTGAGATGGCAAGGACCATGTTGGCGGAGTTTAAATATCCATACAACTTTTGGGCCGAAGCCATCTCCACCGCTTTCCATGCATCCAACCGTCTCTACCTCCGCAAGGAAGTGAACAATACTCCATATGAAATACTTACTGGTAACAAGCCCAACATATCTTATTTCCGGGTGTTCGGTTGTAAGTGTTTCTACCTCATAAAAGGTGTTTGTTTGTCCAAATTCGATTCCAAAGCATTAGAGTGTATTTTTGTTGGCTATGGTCTCGAATCTCACACTTATAGAATCTATTATAAGCTCTCCGGAGCCGTCATAGAATCTTGTAGTGTGACCTTCTAAGAATATGATGGTCCCCAAGGGGGCGTGTTGATGCTTGTGGTGCAGATGATGAAATGCCTTAGGATGCCATAGGAAGAATGGGTGTGGGATATATCTGTCCCGTTGAGGAACCCCTTATGGAGGATCGAGAAGAACTATGCTCTACTCAAGTGGAGCCCTCATCTTCACAACAACAACAAGCTCCATCCACCGAGGAGGACAATGACCCAAGCCAAAGACAAGCTATGGACCCTCAACATGTTCATCAATGTGACATCTCTAGTGAGGAGGAGCTTGAGTCATCATTCTCTAGAATGTCAAGTGCTGCCAAGTCAATTACACATGGAAGATCCATACAAACTACCTTGAGACAAGCTCAACTCAATTCTAGAAGTGTGCCTGATCAAGACCAAGGTCAATCTTTGCCTCTTAATGAAGAGAATGATTATGGTGATGATCAAGGTCAAGTTGATGGTCAAGACGAGGACCAAAATGATGAAGAGGTCCCTCCAAGAAACAACAAGGAGATTCACACTCGTCACGAAGCTATAATGGATAGGATGTTGGAATTAAGAGATCACTCTCTAGAGAATTTGGTTGGAGATCTTAGGAGAGGAATTTCCACAAGAGCATAATTGAAGAGGTTTAGTGAATATCAAGCACACATCTCCATGATTGAACCAAAGAAAGTGTGGGAAGCTCTTGAAGATTCGGATTGGTTGGAAGCAATGCACAAAGAGCTCAGCAACTTTGAGAGAAACAAAGAATGGTAGTTAGTTGAGAAGCCAAAGGATTGCCTCAATGTTATAGGCACCAAGTGGATATTCAAGAACAAGCAATATGAGCATGGAATTATAGTAAGGAACAAGGCAAGATTGGTTCCACAAGGGTTCTCTCAAATTGAAGGCATTGATTATGGAGAGACATATGCACCCATGGATCTCCTTGAGTCCATCCGTATCCTTCTTGCTTATGCGGCACATCATAACTTTAAGTTGCAAAAAATGGATGTAGAAAGTGCATTTCTTAATGGTCCATTGAATGAGTTGGTATATGTAAAGCAACCCCCGGGATTTGAGGATCCCAACTTCCCAAACCATGTCTACAAACTTGATAAGGTGC
Source organism: Avena sativa (assembly GCA_916181665.1). Taxonomy (NCBI): domain Eukaryota; kingdom Viridiplantae; phylum Streptophyta; class Magnoliopsida; order Poales; family Poaceae; genus Avena; species Avena sativa. The sequence goes on along the minus strand of OV702283.1, from coordinate 126,996,240 downwards.
TATATGGGCTCAAACAAGCCCCACGCACGTGGTATGAGCACCTTAGAGAGTTGTTGTTTGACCGTGGGTTTGAGGTTGGGAAAATCGATCCCACTCTTTTTACTAAGAAGGTAAATGGGGAGCTTTTTGTATGTCAAATATATGTTGATGATATTATGTTTGGCTCATCTAACAAAGCTTTTAATGATGAATTCTCAAAGCTTATGACTAGTAGGTTCCGGATGTCTATGATTGGGGGAGTTAAGGGTATTCCTTGGTTTTGAGATCAGGCAAGTTAGAGGAGGGACATTCTTCAACCAATCCAAGTATACTCAAGATATGCTCAAAAGATTCAATATGCAAGATCCAAATGGAGCTCCTACTCCCATGGCAACAAAGACTCATCTCGAACTAAATCCAAATGGTAAAGATGTGGATCAAAAGGTATACCATTCCATGATTGGTTCTTTGCTTTACTTTTATGCATCTAGACCCGATATTGTGTTGAGTGTAGGTGTGTGTGAAATATATCAAGCGGCTCCTAAAGAAAGCCATTTGATGGCGGTCAAGATAATCTTTCGATATTTGGTTCATACCCCACATTATGGTATTTGGTATCCTCGAGGGTCAACATTTGCTCTTTGTGGATACACGGACTCAGATTGTGATGGTGATAAGGATGATATAAAATCAACATCTGGGGCATGCCAATTCCTTGGTAGGTCCTTGGTATGTTGGTCTTCTAAGAAGCAAAATTGTATATCTCTCTCCACCGCTGAAGCCGAGTATGTGGCAGCTGCTAGTGCTTGCACTCAATTGCTATGGATGAGGAAAACTTTAAAGGAATATGGTGTCTATTTTAACAAAGTGCCTGTTCTATGTGACAATGAAAGTGCTATCAAAATTGCCTACAACCCGGTGGATCATAGAAGGACCAAGCATACTGAGATTCGTCATCACTTCATTAGGGATCATGTTGCTCGAGGTGATATTGAACTATCATATGTGTCAACCAAATACCAACTTGCCAACATATTCACGAAGCCACTTGATGAAGCAAGGTTTTTTTATTTGAGGAATGAACTAAATATCATAGATTCAAGGATCTTGACTTGATCACCTTGCATACTCATCTATGTCTTGACTCTTATTTGGTTTAGGTGTAGGCATGGATATAGGGGGAGTGCGGTCCTAATTGATTGGACTATCCCTCCCCCCATTATGCCCAAAGCGATAAAAATCATTTCTCTTAATATCATTTTGTGATATGTGAGCTTAAATGATGAGTTTCGATAATGGTCCCAAGATATATCTTTGTGGTGCCAAGCCGAGTATACTCAAACATGGTGGCCAAGGCCACCGCCCTCTCACATTCAAGAGATTGGTGCTTACTCGTGTTTTTCATTTGTTGAGTTGGTTCTTGGTTCATGTCTATTTGTAGCTTTCTTGAATATTCTAGTGGATTCCTATGGCTCTTATTGATTCTTCACAACGTGACATCTTAACCCAAGCCTATACCTTTCCTTAAAACACTCCATCTCTCATATATGTCCCCAAACACAAAACCTGGAGTTTTTGGTCGAGGAGGACCGGAGTCTCCGATGCATTTGCACCGGAGTCTCCGATGTAGGCCGAAGTCTCCGGTCCAGATGGTTTCTGACACTTAAAGGGAGGGGACGGGGTGAACTAAAAAAGCAGCTTCATTCATCTACCCCTGTTCCCCACTCTCAAACTCGTCGCCCCTCCTCCAAAACTCCTCCCCGAAGGTCAAGAAGCCCCCGGGATCCACCGTGCCGCTGGCCAACCTTCTCCTCTCCTCCATTAGGTCATTCCCACCGGTGGAATCGATCCCATGGACAGATCTGGTACCTCTCCTCCTCCTTTTTATCCTAGGGTTCATCCCTAGATGTGTTTTTTGAGGATTGGTGTTGTTTTGTCCATTGGAATCACTTGTATGCATGCACTCTGGTACTTTAGCCTTGTTGTATTGCCCGATCTATTAGAATCACCCCCACCTGTAGCCTCCCAGCTCATGCCCGAGCCTCCCGGCCGGAGATTCCGGCCCCAGGGCCGGAGACTCCGGTTCATAGGACCAGAGACTCCGGTATGAGCTGCGGATACTCCGGTGTGGGGTGACTCAAATAGGTTCAGTAATGCATCAAAGCTCTTGTGCTGCATCTTTGGGACATATATGCTTACCTCCATTCTATATCCCTCACTGCTATTCATAGGTGGTGGTTCTCGTCGTCCTCCTCGCACCAAGGCCAAGTCGAAGAGGGTAGATCCTCGCTATGATGAGTCCGAGGGTCAGTTTATCGTGCCCCCTCCAACAGGAGACAGCAGGCCCGTGATACAGCATATATGAGGAGGGAGCAGGAAAGGACTGAGCAAGAGAACCATGCCAAGAGGGCAAAATATGACAATATTCAGTCTTTGGCCCACATGTCAAAGAATGAGTACCGTGAGCTGCGGAAGACTGACTTCTATGACTTGCCACGTACCAGCGAGGATCCACGCTTTTGGAGGAAGGAGCAGGCTGTGTTCATGAAGGATGTTTACGGTCTGCTCAATAAGTCACCAGTTTGCCCCCAGAAATTTATGAGTGTTGAGAAGATGAGGAGCAACCCCTACTTCTCTGATGCACTGTGGATCTGTGAGAAGCTGGGGCTGTTCAACTTGATGGAGCTTCGTGAAGACTACAACATCACACTTGTGCAACAGTTCTACGCCAGTGTTGTGTTTGGATTTGACCAAGACAGGACCATGAATTGGATGACTGGCACCACCTTCTGCTCAGCTAATTTCTATGACTCTGCTAATGTCATCTTCGAGACCTTCCATGGCGTATCCACTCCTGTTGGGTTGCGCATGCACTCAGCGGCTCTTGGGTAGAACAAGATGAAGCTTGCACCTTTGTATGGCAGCGAGGGTGTTGTAGGGGGGGTCCAAGGGACTCAAGCCCCTCTATAATCTGATGTTGAGGATATTCCGTCATACCATCTCACCAAGTGTTGGGAATGATGATACCATTATATGTGGGTTGGTCAACCTACTCTATCATACCCACAGGAGTCACAATGTTGGGCCTGAGGCAAATGCAAATCCTATTGATGTGATGGACTTCATATTTGAGGAGATGTTCCATGCCATTTTGTACAAGAAGTCTCCTCCATATGCACCACTTGTTATGAGGCTCATCAACTCCTAGGAGCATGGTTCCCCACTTGGCTTGGCTCCCAACCTCACCGAGCACACTCTGGTATCTTTGCAGCAGAAGGGGCGCATGGGGCCTCCTCCTAGGCATTCCTATGGCAATGATGATGAGGATATCATTGAGACTAAGAGGGCCCCCTCTACTCCTAGGGCTCGGAGGAAGAATGCCTCCAATGCACCCATGCCTTCCATGACCCGTGACTATGTACATGAGAAGGTCAAGAAGGCCACTTTTTGGGAGAGGACCCTGTGTTGCATGAATGTAGACATCCGTAAGCAACAGCATGTCTCCTACCAAAGCAACTAGCGCATTGAGAAGCTCCTCAAGGAAATTAAGGCTCAGGGAGAAGAGGATGATGAGGAAGGAGAGGGTGAGTACAATGATGAGCATGGTGCTCAACGGTACGGTGAGTCAGATCACACTCTTTCTTTTGGCGCATGGAATTCCCAACATGACAGCTTGGTGGACTGGAAGACTTTTTCAGATGTCACCTCTGGATATGGATACCAGGGTACCTCCTCTTCTCGCCCTCACGGCAAAGGGCCTATAGCTCCTGATGATGATGATGACTATGATGAGGGTGATGAGGATCAGGACATGGACGAGGATGAGGATGACGAGGACTACTGAGTTGTTGGGCGCTAGTTTAGGTCTTTTCCCTTTTCGGCGTTTCGATGCCAAAGGGGGAGAATACATTGTCATCGATTTGCATGGGTTTGGGTTGGATTTGATGTTCATTTTGTATCTCGAAATTTGTGTTTTATTTGCCTTATTATGTGCTTGCGAGACTATTTGATGTTTGTGTGTGACAATGTGGTTGTGCACCTATTATTGTATCTCATGTGAGAACTATGTGATTTATCTATGAACCATATATCATGCATGATTTACTTGTTTACATTAATACACATAGTCAGGGGGAGCTTAATACAAATTATTCCATGCAAAATCACTTGTTGTCATCGAACACCAAAAATGGGGATATTGAAAGGACATTTACTGTAATAATCACTTTTTGTGTTCGTTAACAACAAGTAGATCATTTTTATAGTATGCTATTGTCTATAGGTTGATATAATGCAAAGTGAAAAGGACCTCTAATCTACGGAAAGATTCCTGCAAGATTGACATGTTTCTGGAATTTCCAGACCGGAGTCTCCGGTCTGGCTAGACCGAAGTCTCCGGTGTGGACGGAGTTTCCGCAGGTATCCCCGGAGGAGGCTACAGAATTCTGGCTGGGACAGTCTAATAGGGGGTCCAGAGCAAGGTTCGGAGACTACTACGGAGTCTTAGGTGTGAGCCTCAGACCGAAGTCTCCGGTGCAGCTGGACCGGAGTCTCCGACCCACCTCGCTCACAGCTGGGCTTGGTCAGTCAGTATGTTGGTCCGGATGCTGGTCCGGAGGTGGGCCGGAATCTCTGGTGTAGACCGGAGTCTCCGGTGTGCGGGCCGGAGTCTCCGGTCTGACTTTTCTCCAACGGTCAGAAAACGGTTCAGTGGAGGGGGTTGCTTATAAATAGGGGACCTTATCCCCTTCCTCTAGCTGCTCGACCCACTCAAGAACACCACCCCCATTTGAGCCACCAAATCAACAAGATATCTTCATCCAACCATCCAAAGTCATTGATCTTTGGAGAATCGAAGGAGGAGGCCTTGATCTATAGCTTCATCAAGAGAGATCTTCATTCCCCCCTCATTCACTTGAGGACCCCCATGCTCTAGTGTTTCTTTGGAAACCATAGCTTTTGATTTGGTTCTTACAAGCTTGTCTTTGATTGTTTTGATAACTTGCTTGTATTTGGGAGCCTCCAATTAAGTTGTGGATGTGTACCCCGAACTCGTTGTAAAGGTGTTGGCTACCACCTCGAAGGTTGCCGATATAGTGGAAGAGGTGAATCAAACCCTTTGGGGCGAGGTTCATCGAAGAACAAGCGAGGCCTCTCGTGGTGTTGGTGGTTTGAAACCACCCCCTCTCCAAACATAGACGTACTCCCCCTCAAAAGGAAGGAACTACGGAAAACAAATCCTTGTGTCTCCGCGTCCACCACTTTGGTTACTTCTATCCTTTACCGCACTTTACTTACTTGTTCTTACCTAGTGTTGTGCTAGTTTGTGCTTGTTTGACATATAGGTAAATTCACCTTAGTTGCATAATATAGAGAATTTACCTTTCTTGTCAAACCATAATTTGAAAAAAAAAGAAAATTTGAAGTAGCACCTATTCACCCCACCCCCCCCCCCCTCTAGGTGCCCATACGATCCTTTCAAGGGTACAATACTCCTCGAATCTGAAAATAATTTTTGTCTTCCAAACATGAGATGATGCTTTCTACTATTAATGCCTGATACGTCCAAAACGTATCTACTTTCATGAACACTTTTGCTATTGTTTCTCCTATAAACTTGTGTAATTTGGATACAACTAACACGAAATGACGTTGTTTTTAGCAGAGTTACCTTGGTTTCTAGTTTTTGTGTAGAAAATCAACTATCAGGAAAAATCCCGGAAAATATGCCAAAAATCTTATTTCACCAGAAGACTCATGGAGCCAGAAGATGAGATGGAGGAGGGCCACGAGGGGCCCACACCCCATGGCCGCGCGGGCCAGCCCAGGTCACGCCTGGGAGGGGTGTGGCCGCCTCGGACACACCCCCCCCCTCGGCCTCCCTCTTCGCCTATAAGATGCCTCTTGACCTAAAAACTTAGGGGGTCGATGTTTTTCCAGAAAGAGTTCCGCTGCGCCGCCACCACAAAAAAAACGCGATTCGGAACCAGAAACTCCATTCTGGCACCCTGCCGAGACGGGGAATTTGGAGGGGATCATCGCCATCATCATCACCGATGCCTCTCCATCAACCATCCATGTTTCCCACATCCATGAGTGAGTAATCCCCCGCTTTAGGCTATGGGGATGGTAGGGATTGGATGAGTTCTATCATGTAATTGAATAAGATTGTTAGGGCATGGTGCCTAGTATCTCTATTAGTGCTATTTGACTTTGTTGCAACTTGTTGTGCTTAATGCTTGTCACTAGGGCCCGAGTGCCATAATCTCAGATCTGAACTTATTATTGATTCATAATGATAGTATTGTTTGTGATCTTATATGCAAGTTGTGTACACATATCATTGTCCGGAACCAAAGGCCCCGAAGTGACAGAAATTGGGACAGCCGGAGGGGATGGTATGATATGAGGATCACATGTGTTCATGGAGTGTTAATGCTTTGCTTTGGTGCTCTATTAAAAGGAGCACCTTAGATGGAACACATGCCTATGATTGTTTAGTACTTGGATGCTTTATCTTATTTATCTGCAATTGCCCTAGATATTGAAGTTACATGAATAGAATCGTCCATGCAATGCCCGTCCATCCATCCCTATGCCTACCGCACCCAAATCCTATTGTTTGCTACTATTGTTACTACTGCCTTTGTTTCACTGCTACTGTTGCTTTGCTATTGATACTACAAAACTGTTGCTACTGATAAACTGCTGTGAGCAAGACTATTTCCAGGTGCAGCTGAATTGACAACTCAATTGTTAAGGCTTATTAGTATTCTTTGGCTCCCCTTGTGTCGAATCAATAAATTGGGTAATACTACCCTCGAAGACTGTTGCGATCCCCTATACTTGTGGGTCATCAAGACTATTTTCTGGCGCCATTGCCGGGGAGCATAGCTTTATTTGTAAGTTCACTTGGATCTATTATTGTTCACTTCTATTCCTTTCATCATGGGGAAGTCTTGTGATGGAAAGTTTCATATTTTACCATCCACTACAAGAGGTATAGTCCTAAACACCTCTGCTTCTCTTGATTCACCGTCTGTTATAAGTAAGCTTGTTACACCACCACCACATACACATGCTACACACACTGCTACTACTGCTGAATCTGAAATTGCTTCTGATACTCATGATGTTACTTCTACTGTGGTTGATGCGAGTGGTTCATTAGGTCCTTTCCTAGATGCTACTATTGCTAGAACTATTTTGGGAAACACTGAAACTCGTAGTGAAGACACTATTACACCTGTTAGCTCACCTGAGTCTAGAGGGATATATGATATTAATAATGGTTACATTGAGTTGACTGATGAATTTATTGAAGAGTGTCGAAAACACACGGTGCTAGTGCTATTAGGAGTCTCCTTGAGAGTACTATTATTCCTAAATTGTCTCCTGATGCTAAATTTGCAACTTCTCCCATAAAAATTGAAGATAAAGATTATGATTTCTCCCTTGATTTATCCTATATAAACATTGTTGAGAAAGAACCTTTTTGTGGGACTGAAAATGAAAGTGCTATAGCTTATATGAATGAGCTTTCCACTATGAGTGCCTTATTCTCTAATGATGTTAAGATGCGCAAGTACTTTGTTACAAAGATCTTCCCTTTTTCACTAAAAGGAGAAGCTAAAGCTTGGTTTAATAGATTACCTCTTGGATCCATTGATAGCCCTGATTGCTTGATTGCTTATTTTTCAGAAATATTTTCCTCCTAGTGCTAGACATGCTGCTTTGCAGAAACTTTTTGATTTTAAACAGGGATAAGAAGAGAAATTGCCTGAGTCATGGACAAGGTTCTGTGCCTTGATTCATGCACATCCTAGATGTCCATTACGTAAAAATAAGCTTCTTGATATTTATTATAATGGACTAACTGATGAATCTAGGACATACCTAGATAGTTTTGCTGATTGTGTTTTCAGGAAAAGGACTCCTGCAGAAGATGAAGAATTAATGGCTAAAATAAGCAAGAATTTTGATGATTGGATTTCAACTGAGCTAATTACACCTGAGCCTACTACACCTGAACCAATTGTGCCTGAACCAATTCCAACACCAACACCAAAGAAGAGGGGAATGATTGAATTAACTGATGAAGTGATGAAAGAAGCTAAGAAATGTCTTAAGGAGAAAGATATTAGATCTGAAGATGTGAAGAACCTACCTCTTATAGAAGAATTATGTAAGCCAATTCCCCACTCATCCACTATTGAGGTACACTCTCTTCAACACTTTGATGAAGGTGATATTCCCTATGGTAAACCTCCTGATCAATGCTTAGAGGAACTTGACATTTTTATTGTTAAACAAGGTAATTTAAATAAACAAGTTCAGAATCATTTATTGGAAAACTCTAGAGCTATTAATGAGTTGAAAGATATTGTGGAAAGAACTGTTAATGATGTTAAAATGCTTGTTAAACACTTCCAAATGGTTCAAATCCAAATTGATCAACTTGCTAAGGTACAAAAGGATATGCTAGTTGATGCTTCTAGAGATAAACATGCTTATGGAATTAGAACTAGGAGTGGTACAGCCACTCAAGATCCTTTATATCCTGAAGGACACCCTAAAAGAATTGAGCAGGATTCTCAACAAGCTAAAATAGTGGTAGTCCTCATAAGAGGAAGAAAAAGAAACATAAAATAGTTGAGGAACCTCCTGAACCTGCTGAAGAACCTAATAGTATATTTGTCTCTGATGCTGAAACTGAAAGTGGTAATGATAAAAATGATGCTCCTGATAAGGAAGAAGTTGAGGAAGAACCTGAGAAGCACACTAAGAACACTAGGTACAGAAAGGAAGATTTTATTGCTAATAAACATGGTAGTGAAAGAGAACCTTGAGTGCAAAAACCAATGCCTTTTTCCTAATAAGAAACACAAGTCAAAGGATGAAGAACACTATAACAAGTTTTGTGAGTGGATGAAACCTTTATTTTTGCAAATTCCTTTGACTGATGCTATTAAGTTGCCTACTTATTCAAAGTATATGAAGGATATTGTCTCTAATAAAAGGAGGATTCCTAATGAGGAAATTTCTACTTTGCTTGCTAATTATTCCTTCAATGGTAAGGTTCCAAAGAAACTTGGTGATCCAGGTATTCCAACTATCCCTTACTCTATTAAGAATAATTATGTTAGAACTGATTTATGTGATTTGGGAGCTAGAGTTAGTGTTATGCCTTTTTCTCTCTATAAGAGATTTCAGCTAGAAAAATTTATACCAACTGATATATCTTTGCAAATGGCTGATAAGTCTACTACTATTCCTGTTGCTATATGTGAGGATGTTCCTGTTCAAGTGGCTCATAATTGCTTGGTTTTAACTGATTTTGTTGTGCTTGAGATGACTAAAGATGATAATATGTCCATTATTCTTGGGAGACCTTTTCTTAATACTACAGGTGCTATCATCAATTGTAATCAAGGAAAAGTAACTTTTAATATTAATGACAAAGAGCATACTGTCTATTTCCCCAAGAAGATTGATAAGAGCTATTGCCTGAATTCTATTGAAAATATTGAGAGCATCAAAGTTGGAGAAATATATTGTCTCATTCCACAAGAAACTTTTGAAACTATTATGATTGGGACCATTGCTACCAAGTTTGAGGTAACATAATAATTTTGTGAAATGCAAAGTTTTGTTTCATATAAGATTGTTTTGGTAACAAGACTTGATCAATCTTGTTGACAAAGGGATTTTAATGAACAGAACAATGCTTCCACAATGGTTATACTTGCTCACTTTTATTTCTCTCCTTTCCTTTCTTTGCTCTTCCTCTTGTTAGCTTTAGTTTTGATAGTTGTTTGCTTTTTAGAGTATCTTAGAACTTCTATAGTTTTGGTTTTGGTTTGCTTTTTTCTTCTTCTAAAAAATCTTTTTCTGCGAGAAAATCAATTTTCATAACCTGAAAATTGGCCAAAAATAAAGTTTCCTGAAAAATTCTAGAAATTTCATATTAATTTTTCCTCGAAAAAAGGGGCAGAGGGGCACCTGGATATTCCCAGGGGGACCCACCAGGCCAGCACACCCCCTGGTGGCGCGGCCAGCCCCTGGGCGTGCCTGGCCTGGGTGGGGCCCACCTGTGGCCCTCCAAAGTGCCACCTCCCAGCCACTCCTTTCTCTCTCCCAAAAAACACCGAAAAACTTTCTCAAGCTCGAGTTCCTGCTATTCTTGCTCCCGATTTTCGATCTCATTGCTTAGCCCACCTTTGCTGCTGAGTTTTGGACGGATTGCTCTCTGGTATGTGCCTCCTCCGCTTGTCCAATTAGATTTTTGATTGCTAGATTGTATCTTGAGTATTTTTTCTACTGTAGGTGACAAGTTGTGTGAGCTTGCATGCTTGTTCTATGCTTATAGATTTCATTTTGATGCATGTTTAGCCCTCTAGCAAGTTCCTATAGTAGTTCCTCATCATTTATCAACTTGGAAATCACTTGGTTTGATGTTTGTCTAAAAATTTCAGAAATAGGGCCATGGACAACCACACCTTTGGAGAAATGTTTGAGAGTGATGCACCTAGGAGGACAAGGCCTTCGAGATCATCCTCCCGAGCTAGGCCATCATACAATGAGGATCTTATTACGCCGCGCTTTGGCAACGATGGAGATGAGGGGGATGCACACCCTTCTACCTTCCCTTGTTTTGCCTTTTTGCAGGCTGCAGGGATTCTCAATGATTTCCTAACTCTTGTTCGGAGGGTTGGACTAATTGATTATATGCAGGATAAGAGTGAGCAATATGTTATGCTCACCAAAACTTTTGTGGGGAGTTTCTCTTTTACTAACAACCCTTTTAGGACAGATGTGTCATTCGAAATCTATGATGGGACTATCACCATGACATTAAAGAAATTTTGCAAAATTTTGGGTATTGGCATGGCTGGGACGGTGAAGAAGATTCTAACTCAACCCGCTAATTTGTTGGAGATCTACCGCGGGGTAACTAATGATGATGACCGTAGAGCCCAGCGCAGGAAGATAAGAAATATTCAATTCCCAGCTATCAGATATTTTGCTTATATCTTGCCACTAGTATTCTTGGTAGGGAGAACACTAGCAATATTTCCAACTATCATTTGGCCTTTCTAGTTGCTGCACTCAACAATGAAACTAGGTATAATCTTGGTTCTCTCATTGCTCGTCGTTTAGCTGCTAGAGGACCCATTTATGGGGGTATTATTGCTGCACGTGTAGTTGTTGCCTTAGAACTTTCTGTTGATCCAAATGATACAATTTTGGCTCCTCAGAGGCTTGATCTTGCTGCCATGAAAGTGCATCACTTTGTCACTTCTAGCTCTACCTTGAGAGTTTGGTTTACAGGATGATGTTTACTGATGGGGAAGAGAGGGAAATTCCTTTGCCACAAACCACCTTGTTCAGTATTTGCATGGGACCTTGGTCACGCTCCAAGGGGGAGATGGACGATCAGCTGCGCATTCTTGGCTTCCACAGACACTACCAGGGGGACGCGCCCTCTTACGACCACTCTGTGCACTACACAAGGGCGTCCTCGAGCACGTACCAGGACGAAGGGGCCTCTTCGTTGCATTACGGAGATGCACCTTCTTGGTTAGGCTGGGATTGAGCCCCACTTAGGACAAAAGCCTAAGCTTGCGGGGAGGTATACCGACATCACACTCATCTATATATCATGTTTCGTAGGTTCTTTGTATATCCATTTTTTGATTTCTTTTTGGTTTTTGTTTCTGCTTTCCCAAAACACAAAAATACCAAAAATATTTTCATTGTTTCTCTTGGTTTGTTTCTTTGCTTTGGTTTGCCTTATGAAAAATCCAAAAAGATTTTGCTTTGTTTGTTTTTGCTTTGAGTGCTTGCTTTAAAAAAAATCGAAAACACCAAAAATATTTGTTGTTCTTCTTTGGTTTTGTGAAGTTCTTTGCAGGGTTCAGCGGTCCTCATTGGAGTTTGGTTTCATGTTATTATTCAAGCCACACAAGTGAAGGGCAATAATGAAGGTTAATGACAACTTGACGTGTGGTAAGAGGCTAGTAATGAACTCCATTTATTTTCATTTTTGTACATATACTCATCATTGTGGTCATGCTTAGTCTGTTCATGTCAGGTGTATGTTATTTATGGATGCTTAGTAGTTCTTGCTCTTTTATGATTAGCCCCGGCTTGCTAATAGTTTGTACCATGTCATATGAATGTTTGCTTGCATTGTTTTATTCTTAACTTGGTATGATATTTTGGTATCCTCCTCTGAATGTTTCATTTGAATCTACTTGGCACATGCTCATGCATGCATATGACTGAATAATAGTCAGTTAAGCCTCGATGCTTTATTTTGCCTCAGAGTTCTTGTATCACTTTTATGGCATAATTAGTCATGTTTTGTTGCAAGCATGATTATGACAGTTATTGCTCTATCGTTTGTCGCTCCCTCTCAATTGCTAGCCTTCACTTGCACTGAGTATGATCTCTACTCGTGCTTCCAACTCCCCAAAACCAACATTGCCAAAAGTTTCCACCATACCTACCTACTAGAATCATTTGCTATTCCGTGCATATTCATTATGCCTTGTTTTCTTCCAAATAAAATGTTTGCTTGTTATGAGAAAGTTAGTTAGTAAAGCTCTCACGAACTTGGTGGCACACTTTATTTCTCGCACTTAATAAACCTGAACCATTGTGACTGTCCATGAAAGTTATATGCTTGCAAATTATAGGTTGAGATTTAGCAGAACCGTGCTGTCACGGGGAACACTTTCAACATTGCACTTGTACATTGTACCCAGTTGATATCATGCTCTTTTGTTTACGGATGTCGTCGATGTGAAATAAAAGGGGAGGTCGTAAGTTCATGGAGTTATATATATATGTGTTAGAGAAACGCCTGGGCCTCTAGACTAAGCCATGCCTAATCATAGTGGAAACTTGCGGCATAACCATAATGAGCAATCTTTGAAGCATCCTCAATAAAAACCTATGCAAATAGCAAATAAAAAGATCGCTGAGATGCTTGTTGTCTGCTTGCCTTGTCATTTTGATATGGGATAGCTCCTGTATCATGTGCAAGGGGTACCTCGTTGGCGGTTCTCTATGGTACGCATGTATTTACTATGACAAGAACTTACCGGTAACTAAAGTTGAGTAGCATGAGGAGCGTCCCTCGTACTCAAGGGACATGAGATTTCCAGTTTATGGTCTGAAGCATATAACTCATATTGGACCTCACTTTCACCTTAACCATCTAAAGATGCCTATGATAGGGTCAATGAGATCTCAAAGCTAATGAGTACCATACTTTCAGCATTTGGAATCCTTTCAAACTTTTCAAAACCTTTTCACTTCCTTGTTGAGTCCCCACTTATTATATGATCACCTTCTTGAGAGCATAGTTGTCATTCTTAGTGCAATGTGCTTGTCTCAAAACTTGGTTAATTATGTCATAACTTTGATGCTTGTATCTTTGATATCTTTACTTCTAGTCTTCACTTGAACTTCATAGGTGCCTTGGCATTCATGTTTTGCTCCACCATCAAAGGCAAGCGAGATACCACTCTATCATACCTTTTTATGAGCATTGCAATGTTGCTTATGTTTATGTTTCATGCTACTTATTATTATTGAGTTAGAATCTCTTCATAGGTTGCAATGACTATTGAGTAGACTTTGTTGCATACTCCTTATTATGAATTGTCTGTAGGGTTCGCAGCATAGAAAACAAAAAATTTCCTACGATGTGAACTATATACCAAGATCTATCTACTAGATACAAACAACGGGCGGATGTATATCCGTAGAGAACATACCCTTGAAGACCGACAAAGCTTAACGAGTTCAACTCATGGTTGATGTAGACGATCTCTTGCCGATCTCAAGATCGAGAGGAAGTCCTAGCGCCGCAAAACAGCAGCGCATCCGTGCTCGCACACACGTTCGAGGCACCGAGCAACCTCCGCCTCCTCGCTCCAGCGATGCAGCGGAAGCACAACTCTTTCTTGCCGAAAAGCCACCGGGAACATGTATCTCGCTAGTCCGAGACCATGGGGAATAAATTCTAGAGGGGGAGAGAGATCCTTCACGAGGAGGTGTAGTGTGAGAGGAGGAGAGGGGGGGCCTTTTATAGGGGAGAGGGGGGGCACCCAAGGGGCATGGCGCCCAGCCATGGGGCTGCCCCCACCTCTTCCACATTCATGTGGGTGGAGCTCCCACTCAAAATGAAAAGCCTCCACTCCCATTAAAAAGCCTCCACTCAAAAATCCACTCACATGCATTAAATTTCCACCAAATTTAATGCAAGCTCTCATTTAAATAAAACTCTTTTATTTATTTATTCAGAATTTTGTTAATTACTTTAATTAACAAACATTCACATAAAACCCCTTGCTAGTATTCCATTTCACATGCAGAACCAGTTTCAGCAATTTCAACCGAAACAGTTTCGGTGTCTAGTGAAATAAATTCCTGCGCTTTCCTTTTCTTTTTGGCATGGAACTTTTGCTCCAATTGGATGTCGGTGTCTCTTAAGTGTGTCACCCTACGGTTCGTGAATAATGCGGAAATGATCGATACCCCTCTCGGATCAATAATCAGAAGCGGGATCTGGAGACCCATACTGACTCCCACACATTCAACGATGACTTTCTTGTGATCGTCGGAACCTTTTACGCTAGTATCTTAATCCCTTTGTTTCGTGATATATTACATGTCTGAGATTCGATCATCGGTATCTCCATACCTAGTTTGATCTCGTTACTGACATGCACTCTTTTCTCGTTCCTGTGATATAACATTCTAGTGATCAAATCACTTGCTTGCAAGCTAATCAATGTGATATCACCGAGAGGGCCCAGAGCATATCTATCTGTCATCGGGATGAACAAATTCCACTCTCGATCCATGGGCCTCAACATAACACTTTAGTAGTTCTGAATCCATCTTTATAATCACCCTGTTACGGTGTGACGTTTGATGTTATCAAGAAACTCTTCTGGTGTTAGTGATTGACATGATCTCATGGTCTAAGGATTAGGATCACTTCGTAAGTTGTTATAGCAATATAAACTCAATGACTTTGATCGTAATGCTATACTTCGGATGAATGTTCATCACACCATTACACTAATGTTGTGACCTCGTTATTAACAACATCCAATGTCCATGATCAGGAAACCTATGATCATCTTGTTAATCAACGAGCTAGTTTATAAGAGAGGCATAACTAGGAACTACCTTTTGTTTATTAAACACACATGTATTAACGTTTCCGTATTAATACAATTATAGCATGCAAAATAAACATTTATCATAAATAAGGAATACGATAATAACCACTTTATTATTGCCTCTCGGGCATATTCCCTTCAGTCTCCCACTTGCACTAGAGACAATAATCTAGTTTGAAAACTTTGTGTATTGAACACCTATCGCTTTCTGGTGTTCCAAATACGCAATTGCAAGTGGTTAACATAATCTACGGAGCTGACGCTTCAGGTCCGTGTGTATTTGCATGTCTTTGCGTCTCCACGCATCACTCATTCTCCAATGAGATGGCATTGTATAAATTTGGTCTTTTGGTGAGACCTTTAGTTCCTTGGGGTTAAAACACATCAATACTATTGTCATACAATATATATTTAGTGTTAGCCCATTGCGAACCACACCTTAGTTTGATAACAAACTTCTTGACACAAATTCCCTCCTTTGCTGCTACTATAGCAGTCATATACTTAGCCTTTTTGTTGTAGTATTCGTCACAATGTCTTAACTATGGATTTCATCCAAATCCATCATGGAAACTTTATTTCCATTTCATTGTGCCACCCATAGTTTAAATTGAGATAAACTTAATTTGTATGTTTTGACAAAACTAGTATCAATGTAACGCTTTACAATGAACTATTTGTAATTGTTTGTCACCTCTTCACAAATATATTCTTAGTTCTTCCAAAAGATCATAAGAATATCTTTACTATCGTCCAATGATCATTTTATGATTCATTCTGGTATATGCTCATAACACTTAGAGCATAGGACATATCTGGATGTGTACATATTATGGTATGATTGATTAAAACATCCTTGTGATTTCACTCATCAAGTGTCAAAGCACTTGAATCTTGTTTCACTTATCAAGTGTCAATACACTTGAATCTTGATTCAATTCCTTTCCATGCGACAAGAACCATTTCTTATCGTTTCTATATTGAACTCCTTCAATATCTCATATATGTATGTTTGGCACAACCATATTAGCGTCACGGTCTATCCACTATAGACTTTCATGCTAAATATTCGGGTTTTGCCTAAGTCTTTCATCGAAATAAAATTCTTAACCTTTGTCAATAAAAGATACATCATTTCTAATCAACAAGATGTCCTCCACATAATGTATTAGAAATATGTCTTAGCGCTCCCACTTAATTTCTTGCAAATGCAAGCATCATCATCGTCTCCTGATGAAAAACTCCTTTTCATCATGGTGAAGATTCCAACTCCGCGATGCTTACTTCAACCATTGAAGTTTGCATGCCCTTTTAGCATCCTTTGAATTTAACAAAACCCTTTGGACCGTGTCATGTACACGTCCTAGGTAACCATTCTATTAGAAGAACTTTATTTTGTTTATTCATCTACCATATACCAAATTATATGTAGTGGTTGCTACTTTAATCCGTCCAGACTAAATATCGCTATGAAAGATCAAATCTTGTCATAGTCAACTCCTTGAACATTGTCATAAAATACTTTACGACATGTCGACTATTTCATAGATGTGAAACATCCATGTCTGTTTCTTTATAGATCCAAATACGACCGATAGGTTTTTACACCTTTCCGGAGGGTCTTCCAAGTTCAAAACTTGATTTCTCGTGTATGGAACTATCACGGATTTTATGGCTTCAAGCCATTTGACGGAGTCAGGGCCCATCATCGCTTCTTTGCATATAGTCGGTTCATCATTGTCAAATAATAATGATTTACTCTCAAATCTTAGTATTTGATTGTTTATTCGACCGACTTGGTTCAATAAGAACTTAGATCTCCGTGACCACAACCTTTGAGGCACATAAGCTATGAGCATTATGGCAGCCTCCGGAACGATTTCCGGCGCTGCGCAACTCAGCACATTTAGCTAAGGTTCGTTAACCTTATCAAAGTTCTATTGTCCTCCCACTCAACTTTTATGAAAAATTCCTTCTTCAAGAAACTTCACATTTCAAGCGACAAACCCTTTTGTCCTCGGTGTTATGGAGGAATAACCAATTGTTATTCGAAATAACCTACAAAGACATGCTCATCCGACTTTGGTTGTAAAACATCTTACTTATGTTTAGCATACCAAAATTTAAGAAATGACAACTTGGGTTTTACCCCAAACCATAACTTCCATGGTGCCATTTCAACGGATCTAGATGGAGTTCTTTTCAGTGTAAAAGCGGTAGTCTCTAAAGCTTTAATCTTTTAAAACATAATGGCAGTTTTATAAATAGCACCTTTGATCCAACCATGTCAAACAAGGTTTCATTACAAATCTCAAACACTCCATATTCCTATGGTGTTTCGGGATATGTAAATCTAGGTGTTTTGCTAAACTTGCAACTCAAATAAATCCCTTTATGATAAAATCATAATTCATTTATTTTTCTTGTTACACTTGTAACTCAAATAAATCCCTTATGATAAAATCATAAACCATTTATTTTCTTGTCACAATGATTTTCACTTCATCTTGAAAGTCTTTGAAAGTTTTCAAATATTTCACACTTCTTTCTCATTAAGTGAACATTCACTCAAATTTCTAGAGAAAGCATATGAAGTTGAAACCCATCGCTTACGACTATAAATAATGGACTACATACATCGATATGTATAAATTCCAATATTTTAGTCGTTTGTTCTTCTTTGGCCTTTGAACGAAGTTTTAATTATCCCGAGGAAAGTCTCACAAGCGTCACTTGATCAAATCAAAGACTCCAAAAATCCATGAATATGGAGATTCTTCATGTTTTCTTTCCAATATAATTTAAACAACGATGTCACTTCGTAAGTGATTTTTCAATCATTTGTCTTGCGACATTTTAGCATTAGGTTTTATGGATGTGATTTCTCCAACTAGATTTGTAAATCATCCATCTTATATGGAATACGGTAATTATTTGAACAACCTTTGTTCTCATAATACCCGATTTAAATAACAATTATTAAAACAAATCTTGAAGTCAAGCTTTGATGTCAATGAGGAATACAAACAACGGTTTGTTTGTTTTCGATTAACATCATCACATATTCTTTTGCTAGTTACTTAGGCCATTGTGCTTTATGAATTGCGTTGTTCCGTATGAAATTTCATACCAACCAATTCGGTATCCAATACCCAAGAACCACATTGTTTAACAAGCAAAGAATACAACCATAACATGTATATCATCCATATACCTAAATTGGATATTTCCAATCTTTTCTTTTCTGCCAAATATATTTTATAGATTCTCTTTCAGCATTTCCTTTTCCTTTTAAAAGAATCTATCAACATCAAAAGTGGCGCCATATACATGACACATAGTCCAAAGCGTGTATATTCAAATAATAATACCTTTGTACTTGCACTTTGAAGTAGATCACCATCATCAAAATGATCGGTATTCTTTCAAAATCCATTATGTAGTAATCTTTTAGTGTAGTAAACATTTTACATACATTTTCTATTCACCCTTATCATGACGACTTTCACGATCAAGCTACTTTAGCTTATAAAGGCAAATCGTGAGTATAACATTACTTTCCAAAACCCTTTTGGATGATTAGGATGTCTAGCATCTCCAACCTTCGTAAATTCTCATCCAATATGAGAACATATATTATACTCTATCATATTGCAACCAACACATTGTTTCAGATATCGTTATATCTGCCACACATGATGGTTTCTGAAACAATTCTTTCAGCTCCTAGATAAACTTGATATTAAAACAATCAAGAATCGTGGAGGCAAACATGATACTTAAGATACTAACACTGGAATTGTTACTCTCGATTTAATACCAATTATTAAATTTCACGGAGTAAATAGGGTTTGCTGAAAGTTTGCAATAGGACTTTAAACTTTGATTGACACTCAACACAATACGATACCAGTTCGTAAAGTAAATATCCAGAATTCTATAGTTCTATTATCTCAATTACAACTATGCATAAGGTGGTGAACGAATGCCAATGACTACAACAAATTATGCAAATTCACTTTGATTTAATTTATGATAAATTGAGTTCTACTAATCCAAATTAGAAATGAACTCCCACTCAAAAACGACACCCCTCGTGTCTTTTTGGTGATTACATGAACCAAATCCACTACACCAAGTCCGATCATCACGTGAGTCGGCATAGCTTCAAAGGCGAGCATCCATATGGTCATCATATCAAAACATATGACTCATGCTTAACCTTTCGGTCCGTGTTCCGAGGCCATGTCTGTACATGCTAGGCTCGCCAAGTAAGAACCTTAGTATTCACGTGTGTAACTGTCTTACACCCGAGATATGCTCGTGGATTCAAGTACACCCGATCATCACGAGATGTCTTGAAGCGACGAAACATTGTCGGTGCATACTTAAGGAAGAACACATTTTTATCTTGATATCTAAATGAGGGATCATCTTATTATGCTAATAAAACGCCAAACAAGCAATATAAGATGCTATCAAACATCACATGTTTATTAGTGAAATGATATGGTTCCCGCATATGATCTCCATCATGTGCACCGTGGTATGATCTCTATCATACCTTTATGTGTAAGGCCAAGGTCTATGGAACTTACACGCTATGTGTGTTGTAAGAGTATCATCTCATACTTCTACTTACAACATCACCATATCATAACACTAGCCCAGCAACAATCTAAACTAGACGCCTCTAATTTATCCATTGCAAGTTTTACGTGGCTTAGGGCTTTCGAAGATAGAATCGTTCTTACCTACGAACATGAACCACAACGAGGATAACCAATTGTTGACAACTCGTTGCAAATTAGATATTGACTATAGTAGGAGAGACAGACACCCGCTAGCCACTTATGCAAAACTAGTTGCATGTCAAGCGTGGAACAGGTCTCATGTGCGAGGACATGTAAAGTTTGTCCGGGCCGCTTCATCCCACTATGCCACCAATATCCAAAGTACAACTAAGAAGCAATAAAATGATCATCATCGCCCACATACTCATATGTGTACTACCCGTGCAAAGCATCTACGCATAGATCCGGCTCTGATACCACTGTAGGGTTCGCAGCATAGAAAACAAAAATTTTCCTACGATGTGAACTATATACCAAGATCTATCTACTAGATACAAACAACGGACGGATGTATATCCGTAGAGAACATACCCTTGAAGACCGACAAAGCTTAAGGAGTTCAACTCGTGGTTGATGTAGACGATCTCTTGCCGATCTCAAGATCGAGAGGAAGTCCTAGCGCCGCAAAACAGCAGCGCATCCGTGCTCGCACACACGTTCGAGGCACCGAGCAACCTCCGCCTCCTCGCTCCAGCGATGCAGCGGAAGCACAACTCTTTCTTGCCGAAAAGACACCGGGAACATGTATCTCGCTAGTCCGAGACCATGGGGAATAAATTCTAGAGGGGGAGAGAGATCCTTCACGAGGAGGTGTAGTGTGAGAGGAGGAGAGGGGGGCCTTTTATAGGGGAGAGGGGGGGCACCCAAGGGGCATGGCGCCCAGCCATGGGGCTGCCCCCACCTCTTCCACATTCATGTGGGTGGAGCTCCCACTCAAAATGAAAAGCCTCCACTCCCATTAAAAAGCCTCCACTCAAAAATCCACTCACATGCATTAAATTTCCACCAAATTTAATGCAAGCTCTCATTTAAATAAAACTCTTTTATTTATTTATTCAGAATTTTTTAATTACTTTAATTAACAAACATTCACATAAAACCCCTTGCTAGTATTCCATTTCACATGCAGAACCAGTTTCAGCAATTTCAACCGAAACAGTTTCGGTGTCTAGTGAAATAAATTCCTGCGCTTTCCTTTTCTTTTTGGCATGAAACTTTTGCTCCAATTGGATGTCGGTGTCTCTTAAGTGTGTCACCCTACGGTTCGTGAATAATGTGGAAATGATCGATACCCCTCTCGGATTAATAATCAGAAGCGGGATCTGGAGACCCATACTGACTCCCACACATTCAACGATGACTTTCTTGTGATCGTCGGAACCTTTTACGCTAGTATCTTAATCCCTTTGTTTCGCGATATATTACATGTCCGAGATTCGATCATCGGTATCTCCATACCTAGTTTGATCTCGTTACTGACATGCACTCTTTTCTCGTTCCTGTGATATAACATTCTAGTGATCAAATCACTTGCTTGCAAGCTAATCAATGTGATATCACCGAGAGGGCCCAAAGCATATCTATCCGTCATCGGGATGAACAAATTCCACTCTCGATCCATGGGCCTCAACATAACACTTTAGTAGTTCTGAATCCATCTTTATAATCACCCTGTTATGGTGTGACGTTTGATGTTATCAAGAAACTCTTCTGGTGTTAGTGATTGACATGATCTCATGGTCTAAGGATTAGGATCACTTCGTAAGTTGTTATAGCAATATAAACTCAATGACTTTGATCGTAATGCTATACTTCGGATGAATGTTCATCACACCATTACACTAATGTTGTGACCTCGTTATTAACAACATCCAATGTCCATGATCAGGAAACCTATGATCATCTTGTTAATCAACGAGCTAGTTTATAAGAGAGGCATAACTAGGAACTACCTTTTGTTTATTAAACACACATGTATTAACGTTTCCGTATTAATACAATTATAGCATGCAAAATAAACATTTATCATAAATAAGGAATACGATAATAACCACTTTATTATTGCCTCTCGGGCATATTCCCTTCATTGTCTAAGTATATTCTCATGTGCTGAGAATATATACATCATATGAAGCAAATGTGTTCGTGAAAGATTCTTTTATCGCACTCAGTTTTCAACTGAATTGCTTGAGGACAAGTAATAAGCTAAGCTTGGGGGGAGTTGATACGTCCAAAACGTATCTACTTTCCCGAACACTTTTGCTATTATTTCTCCTCTAAACTTGTGTGATTTGGATACAACTAATATGAACTGACGCTGTTTTCAGCAGAATTACCTTGGTGTCTAGTTTTTGTGCAGAAAATCAACTATCAGGAAAAAAATCCCGGAAAATATGCCAAAAATCTTATTTCACCAGAAGACTCACGGATCCAGAAGATGAGACAGAGGAGGGCCACGAGGGGCCCACACCCACTGGTCACGCGGGCCAGCCCAGGCCATGCCTGGGAGGGGTGTGGTCGCCTTGGGCACCCCCTTGGCCTCCCTCTTCACCTATAAGATGCCTCTTGACCTAAAAACTCAGGGGTGTTCAACGTTTTTCCAGAAAGAGTTCCACTGCGCTGCCATCACCAAAAACTGCGATTCGGAACCAGAAACTCCGTTCTGACACCTGCCGGGACGGGGAATTTGGAGGGAATCATCGCCATCATCATCTACGCCTCTCCATCAACCATCCATGTTTCCCACATCCATGAGTGAGTAATACCCCGCTATAGGCTATGGGGATGGTAGGGATTTGATGAGTTCTATCATGTAATCGAATAAGATTGTTAGGGCATGGTGCCTAGTATCTCTATTAGTGCTATTTGACTTTGTTGCAACTTGTTGCGCTTAATGATTGTCACTAGGGCCCGAGTGCCATGATCTCAGATCTGAACTTATTATTGATTCATAATGATAGTATTGTTTGTGATCTTATCTGCAAGTTGTGTACACATATCATTGTCCGGAACCAATGGCCCCGAAGTGACAGAAATTGGGACATCCGGAGGGGATGGCTATGATATGAGGATCACATGTGTTCATGGAGTGTTAATGCTTTGCTCCGGTGCTCTATTAAAAGGATCACCTTAATTGCCAGTAGATTCCCTTGAGGCCCCGCTGTAACGGGCTGGCAAGACCAAATATGTTGTGCAAGTTCTCATTGCGAGCACGTATGACTATAGATGGAACACATGCCTATGATTGTTTAGTATTTGGATGCTTTATCTTATTTATCTGCAATTTCCCTAGATTTAGAAGTTATATGAATAGACTCGTCCATGCAACACCCGTCCATCCATCCCTATGCCCACCGCACTCATATCCTACTGTTTGCTATTATTGTTACTATTGCCTTTGTTTCACTACTACTATTGCTTTGCTATTGCTACTACAAAACTGTTGCTACTGATAAACTACTGTGAGCAAGACTATTTTCAGGTGCAGCTGAATTGACAACTCAGTTGTTAAGGCTTATAAGTATCCTTTGGCTCCCCTTGTGTCGAATCAATAAATTGGGTAATACTACCCTCGAAGACTGTTACGATCCCCTATACTTGTGGGTCATCAATGCCTTGTTTCGATTATGATGATATTTTACAGTTTGTTATACACCTAACTGATTCCTCTAATGAAACTGAATGAGCCAATCAAAAAATGATTATGCATTAAGTCTATAGGAATTTCAGAGAAAAAATTCAACTTCTATTACAATATGAAAACAAGTATGTTCTCCAAACAAGGCTTAATGATTTCAACTAGCAATGCCATGTTTAGGATACAAATTATTTTATTTCATAGATATTAAACTCATTCATGTGAAACACCAGTTAGATTCTTGCACCTCTCTCGACTAGAAAAACAAGGCATAATAATTTCTTATGCAAATTGAGGGTATCCAAAATGGAACAAAATACTCCTCGAATCTGGAAAAAATTGTCATCCAAACATGACATCATGCTTTCTACTATCAATGTGTTGTTTAAAATACAATGATATTTTTTAGTTCCTTAGACACAAATTTATTTCTCTTAAATATCTGAATGAGCAAATTAAAAAATGATTATGCAAAAAATCTACGGTAATTTCAGAGGAAACAATTCAAATTCTATTGGAATATGAGACCAAATAGTTTCTCCAAACATGGCCCAATGTGTCAAACTAGCATTGCCAAGTTCAGAATACAATTTTTCCCATTTCCTTAAACATTGAACTGATTCCTATGGAACACCATTTAGATTCTTGCATGTCTATCATCTAGGAAAGTTAGGCACAATAGTTTCATGTGCAAATTAAAAGTATTTAAGAGGTAACAATACCCCTCAAATCTGAAAATATTTTTCTCTCCCAAAAATGACATCATGCTTTCAATTGATGCCTTGTTAGGAATACAATGATTTTTGTCAGTTCCTTTTACACCTAATAGATTCCTCATAAACACCTGAATGAGAAAATCACAAAACTAATTATGCTCGAAGTCTACATGAATTTTAGACAAAATAGTTCAACTTTTATTAGAACATGAGAACAAATATGTTCTCCAAACTAGGCTATATGCTTTCAACTAGTGATGCCAAGTTTAAAATACAAATTAATTTCATTTCCATAGATCTTGAACTCATTTCTATGAAACACAAGTTATATTCACTTCTCTCATATAGCAAAATGAGGCACATTAATTTCATATGCAAATTGAAGGTATTCAAGAGGAAACAATACTCCTAGAATCTAAAAAATATTTTTTGTTTTCCAAACGTGACATCATGCTTTCTAATATCAATGCGTTGTTTTGAATACGATGATATTTTTTAGTTCCTTAGACTCCTAATTTATTCCTCTTAAACACATGAATTAGCCAATAAAAATGATTATGCACGAAGTCTAGAGAAATTTCAGAGGAAAATAGTTCAATTTCTATTGAAATATGAGAACAAATATATTCTCCAAACAAGGCCCAATGCTTCAACTAGCAAATGCCAAGTTTAGAATACAATTTACTTTCATTTTCATAGTCATTGAACTGATTCCTGTGAAACACCAGTTAGATTCTTGCATATCTCTCATCTAGGAAAGTTAGGCACAAAAATTTCATATGTAAATTGAAGATATTTAAGGGGGAACAATACTCCTAGAATCTACAAATATTTTTGTCTTCCAAACATGACATCGTGTTTTCAACTATCAATGTGTTGTTTGGAATACAATGATATTTTTCAATTGTTAGACACATAATTGATTCTCTTAAACACCTGAATGATCCAATCAAAAAATAATTATGCACGAAGTCTACATGAATTTCTTAGGAAGCTATTCAATTTCTATTGGAACATAAGAACAAATATTTGTCCAAACAAGGCTCAAGGCTTTCAACTAGCGATGGCAAGTTTAGAATACAATTTGTGTTCATTTCCGTACATATTGAACTCATTCATGTGAAACACCAGCTATATTCACGTCTCTCATCTAAAAACATGAGGCATAATAATTTCATATGCAAATGGAAGAAATTCATGAGGGAACAATACTCCTGAAATATGAAAATATGCTTTATTTTCCAAACATGACATCATGCTTTATATAATCAATGCGTAGTTTATTGTATGATGATATTTTTAGATGCTTAGACAACTAATTAATTCCTATTGAACACCTGAATGAGCCAATAAAAAATGATTATGCATGAAGTCTATATGAATTTCATAGGAAACAATTCAACTTCCATTGGAACATGAGAACAAATATGTTCTCCAAACAAGGTTCAGCTCTTTCAACTAGCAATGCCAAGTTTAGAATACAATTTATTTTCATTTTCATAGACATTAAACTGATTCCTGTGAAGCACCAGTTATATTCTGGCATGTCTCTCAACTAGGAAAATTAGGCACAATAATTCCATATACAAACTGAATGTATTTAACAGCGAACAATACTCATCGAATCTGGAAATATTTTTTGTTTTATAAAAATGACATCATGCTTTTCACAATCCATGCATAGTTTGGAATACGGTGATATTTTTCAGTTCCTTGGACACCTAATTGATACCAATTAAACACCTGAATGATCCAAGGAAAAATGGTTATGCACGAAGTCTACAGAAATTTCAGAGGAAACAATTAAGTTCTATTGGAATATGAGAACAAATGCCCAAACAAGGCTCGGTGCTTTCAACTAGTGATGCTAAAGTTTAGAATGAAATTTATTTTGATTTATGTAGTCATTGAACTAATTCATGTGAAACACCATTTAGATTATTGCATGTCTCTCATCTAGAAAAATGAGGCACAATAATTTCATATGAAAATATAAGGAATTTAGGAGGGAGCAATACTCCTCGAATCTAAAAATATTTTTGTTTTCCAAACATGACATCACGCTTTTACTATCAATGCTTTGTTCAGAATATGATGACAATTTTGAGTTCCATAGACATCTAATTGATTTCTCTTAAATACCTAAGTGAGACAATAAAAAAATTGATTATGCACAAAGTCTACAGGAATTTCATAGGAAAAACTTCAACTTATATTGGAACATGAGAACAAATATGTTCTCCAAGCAAGGGTCGGTGCTTTCAACTAGCGACGCCAAGTTTGGAATATAATTTATTTTCATTTCCATAGACATTGAAATGATTATTATGAAACACCAGTTAAATTTAAGTCTCTCATCTAGGAAAATGAGGCACAATAATTTCATATGTAAATGGAAGGAATTGAATAAGGATCAATACTCCTCGAAACTAAAAATATTTTTTGTTTTCCAAACATGACTTCATGCTTCTACCTTCAATGGTTTGTTTCGAATACGATGATATTTTTCAGTTCCTTAGACACCTAATTGTTTCCTCTTACACACCTGAATGAGACAATTTTTTTTTGATTATGCACGAAGTCTACAGGAATTTCTGAGAAAATAGTTCAAATAATATTGAAATATGAGAACAAATATCTTCTCCAAACAAGGACTAGTGCTTTCAACTAGCGATGGCAAGTTTAGAATACAATTTATTTTCATTTTCATAGACATTGAAATGATTCCCATGAAACGCCAGTTATGTTCTCGCATGTCTCTCATTTAGGAAAGTTAGGCACAATAATTTCATATGCAGACTAAAGGTAACTAAAAGAGAACAATAGTACTCTAATATGAAACTATTATTTTTCTACTAAACATGATATCATGCTTTCAACTATATATACCTTGTCTGGAATAAGAGGATTCATATTAGTTTATTAGACACCAAATTGATTCCTCATAAACACCTAAATGAGACAATAAAAATGATTATGCATGAAGTCTACATGAATTTTAGAGGAAAAATTTCAACTTCTGTTAGAACATGAGAACAGATATGTTCTCCAACCAAGGCTCGATGCTTTCAGCTAAGGATGCCAAGTTTAGAATTTAACTTATTTTCATTTCTGTAGACATTGAACTCATTTCTATGAAACACCAGTTAGATTCTTGCATGTCTCCCTAATACGTCGGAAACGTATCTATAATTTTTAATATGCCATGCTTGTTTAGTATCTACTTTGATTTGCTCTGTCTACACTTTTAGGTGTTTTTATATGTTTTCTGGTACTACCCTATTAACAAGATGCCACAGTGCCAGTTGTCTGTTTTCATCTGTTTTTGGTTCCAGAAAGGCAGAAAATCAATATTCTCGGAATTGGACGGGACAAAAGCCAAAGTCAATATTTTATCGTGGGGAACACGAAGCCGGAATACGAGACGGAGGAGAGTCACCAGGGGGCCATGATAACCCACAAGTATAGGGGGTGTATCGTAGTACTTTCGATAAATAGGAGTGTCAATCCCAACGAGGAGCAGAAGGTGATGAACAGTGGTATGGAGCAGGAAATCCCTGTGAATACTTGGCAAACAGATTTTTAGTAGTTTTCTGACAAGGCAACAAAACAAGGAGAAAGTAGTAAAGACAACGAACAAACGGAGCAAGTGGCCCAATCTTTTCTTAGCAAAGGACAAGCCGATGGAAATACTTATAAGGACCAAATGTTCTCGAGGACACATGGGAATTCTGTCAAGTGCTTTCGCTTCAAATAGTTGAGTACTCTTCTCTGGTGTTGTAAGTGTGGGTGAACCTGTGCTAATGTACCGACCGTACTTGGACTAATACATACTTGTGATTAAACCCCCTGCAAACATCTGTAACTACATGAAAGTAATTAAGGTATAAATCTAACCACAACCTTAAACTCTGAGATCCTATGCTCCCTTGTGCAAAGGTTTCCTAACGGGGGTTCAGGTTTCTGTCACTCCGGCAACCCCACAATTAGTAGCCAAATACATAATGCATTCTCCTAGGCCCATAAATGGTGAAGTATCATGTAGTCGACGTTCACATGACACCACTAGAAGAATATCACCACAACTTAAATACTAAACCATTGAATAATAACTCATCACGATTCACTACTGACAACATGACGTCTCCCATGTCCTCAAGAACTAAACGAACTACTCACAAGACATCATATGGATTACGATCAAAGATGATATGGTAATGGATAACAATCTGAACATAAACAATAATCGAATGGTTCCACTCACAAGCATCAACTAAAATAGTAATTAACACCGGGAAAGTTTCCCCTAAGAACTAAAGAAATATCCAACACAATTGTTACAGCCAGACGGAGTGGTGGTGATGGTGATGGTGGAGATTATGGTGTGGATGATGATGATGTTGATCCCGATGAAGCTTAGCTTGATGACGGTGTTGATGGCGACGGTATTCCCTCTTCGGGAAGGAATTCCCCCGGTAGAAATCTATCTGCCGGAGAGATCTTTCTCTCTCAGTGTTTTCCGCCCCTAGAGGCGGCGGAAATCTATCTGTGGTCGCTCTCCTGGTGTTAGGGTTCCGTAGGGAAGATATAGGCGAAGGGGCAGAGCCAGTGACCGGGAAGGTGGCCCACACCTTCCCTAGGCGCGGGGTCAAGTGGGCCCACACCTAGGGGGTGTGGGCCCCCTGAGGCCCCACTTCGTCCCTCCTTCTGGCTTCCTTCGTCTTCTGTTAAAATAATATGTTTCCATATTTTTATGGTATTTTTCTGATCTTTGCGAAAGTGCACCAAAACGCCTTCTTTTCCATCAAAATCCAGACTCCGACAGTCCATCCTCCAGGAATCATCCAACATGCATAAACAGATGAAAAATCCATAAGTAATACCCCATAATAAGACAAATATCAATGAATAGAGGTAAATTATGATATAGAATGGTGATGCAAATTGGGCGTATCAGGCCACACCCCTGGCCGCGTGGGTGGGCTACCCTGCGCCTGGGGGGTGCAGCCGCCCTGGCGACTCCCCTGCCTCGCCCCTTCGCCTATAAAGACCCCCTGATGCCTAAACCCTAAGTACCGATCAATAATCCATGAAACCGTCTGTAGCCGCCGCCACCATCGTCCCTAGATCGGGGGGATCTTAAGCTCTTCTCGGCACCCTGCCAGAGTGGAGATCATACCGGAGGCCTTCTACTTCATCATGCCAGCCTCTGGTATGAAGTGTGAGTAGTTCCACCTTGGACTACGGGTCCATGTAGTAGCTAGATGGTTGTATATCCTCCTTTGTGCTTTCATGTCTAGATCTTGTGAGGTCCGTTCATGATCAAGATCTCATCTATTTGTAATCATGCATGTTGTGTTTGCGGGGATCCGATAGATATTGAGATTACTATGTCAGATTGATTAATGGTTTTGTCTTATTGATTCTATCATGTCTGTGTTGTTTGAGATCTTGCATGCTCTCTGATGTTAGTAGATATCTTGGCCAAGTAGTTGCTAGTGACTCCAAGAGGGGGTATTTATGCTCGATAGTGGGTTCGTGCCTCTATTTAATCTAAGGGAAGTGACAGAAATCTCTAAGGTTGTAGATGTGATGTTGCCACTAGGGAGAAAACAATGGTCTCTTGTTCATGGAACAAGTGGATTGTTTACCTTACACACTTTTCTTAAAGTAGTTGTCCGTTGCTTGCAACTTAATACTAGAGGGGGTTCGGATGATAACCCAAAGGTGGACTTCTAGTCATAGTGCAGTTGGAAGGCGGTCTATGTATCTTGTTGTATTGCCCAATTGAATCTCATAGGATCATGAATGTATAGTATTGCATTGTTATGCCTTGCTCAGTCCTGTCAATTGCCCTGCTGTAATATGTTTACCCGGCATGCCATGTTTGTTTATCTAAGGAGAACACCTCTAGTGAACTATGGACCCCGGTCCAATCTTTACCATTGATACATCTTCCACTGTTACTTTTTACTTGTTGCAAACCGCTATTACCTTCCACACCATACAGTTAATCCTTTGTTATAGCAAACCGGTGAGATTGACAACCTCACTGTTCGTTGGGGCAAAGTCTTGAATTTGTGTTGTCAGGTCACCAAGTTGCTAGCAACACCTTTGAGTCGTTTCCTTCCTCCTACTGGTTCGATAACCTTGATTTCTTCCTGAGGGAAAACTTGTTGTTGTGCTCATCATACCTTCCTCTTGGGGTCTCTCAACAAAGTATTCACGCACTCATCACTCCCATCTAGAAAAATGAGGCACCATAATATCATATGCAAATGGAAGAAATTCAAGAGGGAACAATACTCCTTGAATCTCAAAATATTTTTTGTTTTCCAAACATCACATCATGCTTTCAACTATTAATGCATAGTTTGGAATACGATGATATTTTCAAGTTCCTTAGGAACCTAATTGATACCTCATAAACACTTTAATGCGACAATCCAAAAAATGATTGTGCACTAAGTATACATGAACTTTATAGGAAACAATTCAACTTCTATTTGAATATAGGAACAAATATGCTCTGCAAACAAGACTCGGTGCTTTTAACCAGTGATGCCAAAGTTTAGAATATAATTTATTTTCATTTATGTATACATTGAACTGATTCCTGTGAAACACCGATTATATTCTTGCACATCTCTATTCTAGGAAAATAAGGCACAACAATTTCATATGAAAATGGAAGAAATTCAAGAGGGAACAATACTCCTTGAATATGAAAATATTTTTGTTTTCCAAACATGACATCATGCTTTCTACTAGCAATGCTTTGTTTCAAATATGATGATTTTTTAGTTCCTTGCACATCTAATTGATTCCTCTTAAACACCTGAATGAGACTATAAATTTTTGATTATGAACGAAGTCTATAGGAATTTCAGAGAAAACAATTCAACTTATATTGGAACATGAGAACAAATATGTTCTCCAAAGAAGGCTCAGCGCTTACAACTAGGGATGCAAATTTAGGATGCAATTTATATTCATTTCCATAGATATTGAAATGATTCCTGTGAAACACAAGCGAGGTTTTTGCATGTCTGTCATCTAGGAAAGTTAGGCACAATAATTTCATATAGGTAATTAAAAGGGAACAATAGTCCTCGAATCTGAAAATATTATGTCTTCCAAACATGATATCATGTTTTCAACTATGGATACCTTGTTTGGAACACGATGATATTTTTCAGTTTATTAGACACCTAATTGATTCCTCTTAAACACTTGAATGAGCCGATAAAAAATGATTATGCACTAATTCTATAGGAATTTCAGAGGAAACAGTTCAACAACTATTGGAATATGAGAACAAATATGCTCTCGAAGTAAGGCTTGATGCTTTCAACTATGAATGCCAAAGTTTAGAATATATTTTTTTTAATTTCCGTAGACATCAAAATGATTCTTATGAAACTAAAGTTAGATTCTTGCACGGATCTCATCTAGTAAAATGAGGCACAATAATTTCATATGAAAATGGAAGGAATTCAAGAGGGAACAATAATCCCCAAATCTAAAACTATTTTTGTTTTCCAAACATGACATCAAGCTTTCTAGTATCAATGCTTTGTTTGGAATATGATGATATTTTTCAGTTTCTTAGACATCTAACAAAGTCCTTTTAAACACTTGAATGGGACAATAAAAAAATTGATCATGCATGAAGTCTATAGAAATTTTAGAGGAAACAGTTTAACTTCTATTGGAACATGATAAAAAATATGTTCTCTAAACAATGGTCAACGCTTTCAAATAGAGATGCCAAATTTAGAATATAATTTATTTTCATTTCCATCAACATTGAAATGGTCCCGTGAAACACCAGTTAGGTTCTTGCATTTCTCTCATCTAGGAAAGTTAGGGGCAATAATTTCATATGCAAACTGAAGGTAATTAAAAGGGATCAATAGTCCTCGAATCTGAAATTATTCTTTATCTTCCAAACATGATATCATGTTTTCAACTATCGATACCTTTTTTGAAACACGATGATATTTTTAGTTTGTTAGACACCTAATTGATTCCACTTAAACACCTAAATGAGCTATTGAAAAATAATTATGCATGAAGTCTATAGGAAATTCAGAGGAAATAGTTCAACTTCTATTGGAATATGAGAACAAATAAGCTCTCCAAATAAGGCTCGATGCTTTCAACTATCGATGCCAAAGTTTAGAATATAATTTATTTTCATTTCCGTAGACATTAAAATGATTCTTGTGAAACACCGGTTAGATTCTTGCACGTCTCTCATCTAGGAACATGAGGCACAATAATTTCATATGAAAATGGAAGGAATTCAAGAGGGAACAATACCCCCTCAAATCTAAAAATATTTTTATTTTACAAACATGACATCAAGATTTCTACTATCAATGCTTTGTTTGGAATATGATGATATTTTTCAGTTCCTTAGACATCTATCAAATTCCTTTTAAACACCTCAATGAGACAATCAAAAAATTGATTATGCATGAAGTCTACAAAAATTTCAGAGAAAAACTTCAACTTCTATTGGAACATGAGAAAAAATATATTCTCCAAACAATGGCCAACGCTTTCAACTAGAGATGCCAAATTTAGAATACAATTTTTTTTCATTTCCACAGACATTGAAATGATTCCTTTGAAACACCATTTAGGTTCTTGCATTTATCTCATCTATGAAAGTTAGAGGCAATAATTCCATATGCAAAGAAAAGGTAATTAAATGGGAACAATAGTCCTCGAATATGAAATTATTCTTTATCTTCCAAACATGATATCATGTTTTCAACTACCAATACCTTGTTTGGAACACGATGATATTTTTTAGTTTGTTAGACTTCTAATTGATTCCACTTCAACACCTAAATGAGACAATGAAAAATGATTATGCACGAAGTCTACAGAAATTTCAGAGGAAACATTTCAACTTCTATTGGAATATGAGAACAAATATTCTCTCCAAACAAGGCTTGGTGCTTTCAACTAAGGATGCCAAAGTTTAGAATACAATTTATTTTCATTTCTGTAGGCATTGAACTAATTCCTGTGAAACGAGAGTTAGATTCTTGCATGTCTCTCATCTAGGAAAATGAGGCATAATAATTTCATATGAAAATGTAATGAATTCAAGAGGGAACAGTACTCCTCGATTCTGAAAATATTTTTGTTTTCCAAACATGACATCACACTTCCTACTATCAATGCTTTGTTTGGAATATGATGATATTTTTCAGTTCCTTAGACATCTAATTGATTCCTCTTAAACACCTGAATGGGATAATAAAAAAATTAATTATGCACGAAGTCTACAGGCATTTCAGAGGAAACAGTTCATCTTCTATTGGAACATAAGAACAAATATGTTCTCCAAACAAGGGTTAGCACTTTCAGCTAGCGATGTCAAATTTAGAATACAATTTATTTTCATTTCCATAGACATTGAAATGATTCCTATGGAACACCTGTTAGGTTCTTGCATGTCTCTCATCTAGAATAGCTAGGCGCAGTAATTTCATGTATGTAATTAAAAGGGAACAATAGTCCTCGAATATGAAAATATTTTGTCTTCCAAGCATGATATCATGTTTTGAACTTCGATACCTTATCTGGAACACGATAATATTTTTAAGTATGTTAGATATCTAACTGATTCTTCTTAAACATGTGAATGAGAGAATGGAAAATGATTATGCACGGAGGGAACAATTCAACTTGTATTGGAATATGGGAACAAATATGCTCTCCAAACAAGGCTCGATGCTTTCAACTAGCGATGCCAGAGTTTAGAATATAATTTATTTTCATTTCTGTAGACATTGAACTGGTTATATTCTTGCACATCTCTCATCTAGGAAAATGAGGCACAATAATTTCATATGTAAATGGAAGGAATTCAAGAGGGAACAATACCCCTCAAATATGAAAATATTTTTGTTTTCCAAACATGACATCACGCTTTCTATTATCAATGCTTTATTTGGAATATGATAATATTTTTTAGTTCCTTAGACATCTGATTATTCCTCTTAAACACCTGAATGAGACAATAAAAAAATGATTATGCATGGAGTCTATAGGAATTTCAGAGGAAACATTTCAACTTCTATTGGAACATAAGAACAAATATGTTCTCCAAATAAGGGCCAGCGCTTTCAACTAGCGATACCAAATTTAGATGCAATTTATTTTCATTTCCATAGACATTGAAATGATTCATGTGAAACACCAGTTAGGTTCTTCCATGTATCTCATCTAGGAAAGTTAGGCGCAATAATTTTATATATAAACTGAAGGTAATTAAAAGGGAACAATAGTCCTTGAATCTGAAAATATTATTTGTCTTCCAAACATGCATCATGTTTTCAACTATCGATACCTTGTATGGAAAATGATGATATTTTTTAGCTTGTTGGACACCTAATTGATTCCTCTTAAACACCTGAATGAGACAATGAAAAATTGATTATGCACAAAGTCTACAGGAATTTCAGAGGAAATAGTTCAACTTCTATTCAAACATAAGAACAAATATGTTCTCCAAACAAGGCCAGTGCTTTCAATTAGCCATGACAAATTTAGAATACAATTTATTTCCATTTCCATAGACATTGAAATGATTCCTGTGAAAAAACAGTTAGGTTCTTGCATGGCTCTAATCTAGAAAAGTTAGGCACAATATTTTCATATGCAAACCGAAGGTAATTAAAAGGGAACAATAGTCCTCAAATCTGAAAATATTATTTCTCTACCAAACATGATATCATATTTTCAACTATTGATACCTTGTTTGGAACACAATGATATTTTTCAGTTTGTTAGACACCAAATTGATTCTTCTTGAACACCCAAATGAGCCAATGAAAAATGATTATGCATGAATTCTACAGGAATTTCAGAGGAAACAGTTCAACATCTATTGGTATATGAGAACAAATATGCTCTCCAAACAAGGCTCAATGCTTTCAACTAGTGATGCCAAAGTTTAGAATACAGTTTATTTTCATTTTCATAGACACTGAACTGATTTCTGTGAAAGACTAGTTAAATTATTGCACATATCTCATCTTGGAAAATGAGGCACAATAATTTCATATGAAAATGAGAGGAATTCAAGAGGAAAAAATACTCCTCGAAATATGATTTTTTTCCAGACATGACATCACGCTTTCTACTACCAATGCTTTGTCTGGAATATGATAATATTTTTGAGTTCCATAGACATCTAATTTATTCCTCTTAAACATCTCAGTGAGACAATAAAAAAATTGATTATGCATGAAGTCTACAGGAATTTCAGAGGAAACAGTTCAACTTTTATTGAAACATGAGAACAAATATGTTCTCCAAACAAGGTCAGTGCTTTCAATTAGCCATGCAAAATTTAGAGTACAATTTATTTTCATTTCCATAGACATTGCAATCATTCCTGTGAAACACCATGTAGGTTCTTGCATGGCTCTCATCTAGGAAAGTTAGGCACAATAATTTCATATGCATACCAAAGGTAACTAAAAGACAATAAATGTCCTCTAATCTGAAAATATTCTTTGTCTTCCAAACATGATATCATATTTTCAACTATCGATACCTTGTTTGGAACAAGATGTAATTTTTCAGATTGTTAGACACCTAATTGATTCCTATTGAACACCTGAATGAGCCAATGAAAAATGATTATGCACGAAGTCTACAGGAATTTCAGAGGAAACAATTCAATTTCTATTGGAATATGAGAACAAATATGCTCTACAAACAAGGCTTAGTGCTTTCAACTAGCGATGCCAAAGTTTAGAATATGATATATTTTCATATCCATAGACATTGAAATGATACTAGTGAAACACGAGTTAGATTCTTGCATATCCCTCTTCTATGAAATTAGGCACAATAATTTCCTTTGCAAATTGAATATATTTACGAGGGAACAATTCTCCTCGAATCTAGAATTATTTTTAGTATTCAACCATGACATCGGACATTTGATTATTCCTCTTAAACACCTGAATGAGACAATAAAAATTGATTATGCATGAAGTCTACAGGAATTTCAGAGGAAACAATTCAACTTCTATTGGAACATGCGAACAAATATTTTCTCCAAATAAGGGCCAGCGCTTTCAACTAGCGATGCCAAATTTAGATACAATTTATTTTCATTTCCGTAGATATTGAAATGATTCCTATGAAACACCGGTTAGGTTCTTGCATGTATCTCATCTAGGAAAGGTAGGTGCAATAATTTCATATGTAAACTAAAGGTAATTAAAAGGTAAAAATAGTCCTCGAATCTGAAAATATTATTTGCTTCCAAGCATGATATCATGTTTTCAACTATCGATACCTTGTTTGGAAAATGATGATATTTTTTAGATTGTTAGACACTTAATTGATTCCTCTTAAACACCTGAATGAGACAATGAAAAATTGATTTTGCATGAAGTCTACAGGAATTTTAGAGGAAACAATTCACCTTCTATTGAAACATGATAACAAATATGTTCTTCAAACAAGGCCAGCGCTTTCAATTAGCGATTCCAAATTTAGAATACAATTTATTTCCATTTCCATAGACATTGAAATGATTCCTATGAAACACCAGTTAGGTTATTGCATGGCTCTCATCTAGAAAAGTTAGGCACAAAAATTTGATATGCAAACCGAAGGTAATTAAAAGGGAACAATAGTCCTCAAATATGAAAATATTATTTCTCTTCTAAACATGATGTCATATTTTCAACTATTGATACCTTGTATGGAACACAATGATATTTTTCAGTTTGTTAGACACGTAATTGATTCCTCTTAAACACCTGAACGAGCCAATAAAAATGATTATGCACGAATTCTATAGGAATTTTGGATGAGACAGATCAACATCTATTGGAATATGAGAACAAATATGCTCTCCAAACAAGGATCAATGCTTTCAACTAGTGATGCTGAAGTTTAGAATATAATTTATTTTTATTTTCGTAGACATTGAACTGACTCCTGTGAAACACTAGTTAGATTATTGGTCGTATCTCTTCTTGGAAAATGAGGCACAATAATTTCATATTAAAATGGGAGGAATTTAAGAGGAAAAAATACGGCACGAATCTGAAAATATTTTTGTTTTCCAAACATGACATCACACTTTCTACAAACAATGCTTTGTTTGGAATATGATAATATTTTTGATTTCCATAGACATCTAATTTATTCCTCTTAAACACCTAAATGAGACAATAAAAAAGTTGATTATGCATGAAGTCTACAGGAATTTCAGAGAAAACAATTCAACTTCTATTGAAACATGAGAACAAATATGTTCTCCAAACGAGGCCAGCGCTTTCAATTAGCCATGCCAAATTTAGAATACAATTTATTTCCATTTCCATAGACATTGAAATGATTCCTGTGAAACACCAGTTAGGTTCTTGCATGGATCTCGTCTAGGAATGTTAGGCACAATATTTTCATATGCAAACCGAAGGTAATTAAAAGGAAACAATAGTCCTCGAATCTAAAAATATTATTTCTCAACCAAACATGATATCTTATTTTCATCTATCGATACCTTGTTTGGATAACAATAATATTTTTCAGTTTGTTAGACACCTAATTGATTCCTCTTGAACACCTGAATGAGCCAATGAAAAATGATTATGCACGAAGTGTACAGAAATTTCAGAGGAAACAGTTCAATTTCTATTGGAATATGAGAACAAATATGCTCTCCAAACAAGGCTTAGTGCTTTCAACCAGCGATGCCAAAGTTTAGAATACAATTTATTTTCATTTTCATAGACATTGAAATGATTCCTGTGAAACACCAGTTAGGTTCTTGCATATCTCTCTTCTAGGAAATTAGGCACAATAATTTCCTTTGCAAATTGAAGATATTTAAGGGGGAACAATTCTCCTCAAATCTAGAATTATTTTTAATATTCAACCATGACATCGGATATCTGATTATTTCTGTTAAACACCTGAATGAGACAATAAAAAATTGATTATGCATGAAGTCTATAGGAATTTAGAGGAAACAATTCAACTTCTATTGGAACATGAGAACAAATATTTTCTCCAAATAAGGACCAGCGCTCTCAACTAGTGATGCCAAATTTAGATACAATTTATTTTCATTTCCATAGACATTTAAATGATTCCTATGAAACACCAGTTAGGTTCTTGCATGTATCTCATCTAGGAAAGTTAGGCGCAATAATTTCATATGTAAACTCAAGGTAATTAAAAGGTAACAATACTCCTCGAATCTGAAAATATTATTTGTCTTCCAAACATGGTACCATGTTTTCAACTATCGATATCTTTTTTGGAAAATGATGATATTTTTTAGCTTGTTAGACACCTAATTGATTCCTCTTAAACACCTGAATGAGACAATGAAAAATTGATTATGCATGAAGTCTACATGAATTTCAAAGGAAACAGTTCAACTTCTACTGAAACATAAAAACAAATATGTTCTCCAAACAAGGCCAGCGCTTTCAATTATCCATGCCAAATTTAGAATACAATTTATTTCCATTTCCATAGACATTGAAATGATTCCTATGAAACACCAGTTAGGTTCTTGCATGGATCTCATCTAGGAATGTGAGGCACAATATTTTCATATGCAAACCGAAGGTAATTCAAAGGGAACAATAGTCCTCAAATATGAAAATATTATTTATCTACCAAACATGATATCATATTTTCATCTATCGATACCTTGTTTGGAACACAATGATATTTTTCAGTTTGTTAGACACCTAATTGATTCCTCTTGAACACCTGAATGAGCCAATGAAAAATGATTATGCACGAAGTCTACAGGAATTTCAGAGGAAACAGTTCAATTTCTATTGGAATATGAGAACAAATATGCTCTCCAAACAAGGCTTAGTGCTTTCAAATAGCGATGCCAAAGTTTAGAATACAATTTATTTTCATTTTCATAGACATTGAAATGATTCCTATGAAACACCAGTTAGATTCTTGCATATCTCTCTTCTAGGAAATTAGGCACAATAATTTCCTTTGCAAATTGAAGATATTTAAGGGGGAACAATTCTCCTCGAATCTAGAATTATTTTTAGTATTCAAACATAACATTGGACATCTGATTATTCCTCTTAAACACCTAAATGAGACAATAAAAAATTGATTATGCATGAAGTCTATAGGAATTTTAGAGGAAACAATTCAACTTCTATTGAAACATGAGAACAAATATGTTCTCCAAATAAGGGCCAGCGCTTTCAACTAGCGATGCCAAATTTAGATACAATTTATTTTCATTTACATAGACATTGAAATGATTCCTATGAAACACCAATTAGGTTCTTGCATGTATCTCATCTAGGAAAGTTAGGCGCAATAATTTCATATGTAAACTAAAGATAATTAAAAGGTAACAATTTCATCTGAATATATTATTTGTCTTCCAAACATGATATCATGTTTTCAACTATCGATACCTTGTTTGGAAAATGATGATATTTTTTTAGCTTATTAGACACCTAATTGATTCCTCTTAAACACCTGAATGAGACAATGAAAAATAGATTATGCATGAAGAATACAGGAATTTTAGGGGAAAGGGTTCAACTTCTACTGAAACATGAGAACAAATATGTTCTCCAAACAAGGCCAGCGCTTTCAATTAGCCATGCCAAATTTAGAATACAATTTATTTCCATTTCCATAGATATTGAAATGATTCTTATGAAAGACCAATTAGGTTCTTGCATGGCTCTCATCTAGGAATGTTAGGCACAATATTTTCATATCCAAACCGAAGGTAATTAAAAGGGAACAATAGTCTTCGAATCTAGAATTATTTTTAATATTCAAACATGACATTGGACATCTGATTATTCCTCTTAAACACCAGAATGAGACAATATTTTTTTTATTATGCATGAAGTCTATAGGAATTTCAGAGGAAACAATTCAAATTCTATTGGAACATGAGAACAAATATGTTCTCCAAATAAGGTCCAGCGCTTTCAACTAGCGATGCCAAATTTAGATACAATTTATTTTCATTTCCATAGACATTGAAATGATTCCTATGAAACACCAGTTAGGTTCTTACATGTATCTCATCTAGGAAAGTTAGGCGCAATAATTTTATATGTAAACTAAGGGTAATTAAAAGGTAACAATAGTCCTCAAATCTGAATATATTATTTGTCTTCCAAACATGATATCATGTTTTCAACTATCGATACCTTGTTTGGAAAATGATGATATTTTTTAGCTTGTTAGACACCTAATTGATTCCTCTTAAACACCTGAATGAGACAATGAAAAATTGATTATGCATGACGTCTACAGGAATTCAGAGGAAACAGTTCAACTTCTATTGAAACATGAGAACAAATATGTTCTCCAAACGAGGCCAGTGCTTTCAATTAGCCATGCCAAATTTAGAATACAATTTATTTCCATTTCCATAGACATTGAAATGATTCCTGTGAAACCCCAGTTAGGTTCTTGCATGGATCTCATCTAGGAATGTTAGACACAATATTTTCATATGCAAACCGAAGGTAATTAAGAGGAAACAATAGTCCTCGAATCTAAAAGTATTATTTCTCTACCAAACATGATATCATATTTTCATCTATCGATACCTTGTTTGGAACACAATGATATTTTTCAGTTTGTTAGACACCTAATTGGTTCCTCTTGAACACCTGAATGAGCCAATGAAAAATGATTATGCACGAAGTCTACAGAAATTTCAGAGGAAACAGTTCAATTTCTATTGGAATATGAGAACAAATATGCTCTCCATACAAGGCTTAGTGCTTTCAACTAGCGATGACAAAGTTTAGAATACAATTTATTTTCATTTTCATAGATATTGAAATGATTCCTGTGAAACACCAGTTAGATTGTTGCATATCTCTCTTCTAGGAAATTTAGGCACAATAATTTCCTTTGCAAATTGAAGATATTTATGAGGGAACAATTCACCTCGAATCTAGAATTATTTTTAGTATTCAAACATGACATTGGACATCTGATATTCCTCTTAAACACCTGAATGAGACAATAAAAAATTGATTATGCATGAAGTCAATAGGATTTTCAGAGGAAACAATTCAAATTCTATTGGAACATGAGAACAAATATGTTCTCCAAATAAGGGCCAACACTTTCAAATAGCGATGCCAAATTAAGATACAATTTATTTTCATTTCCATATACATTGAAATGATTCCTATGAAACACCAGTTAGGTTCTTGCATGTATCTCATCTAGGAAAGTTAGGCGCAATAATTTCATATGTAAACTAAAGATAATTAAAAGGTAACAATAGTCATCGAATCTGAATATATTATTTGTCTTCCAAACATGATATCATGTTTTCAACTATCGATACCTATTTTGGAAAATGATTATATTTTTTTAGCTTGTTAGACACCTAATCGATTCCTCTTAAACACCTGAATGGGACAATGAAAAATTGATTATGGATGAAGTCTACAGAAAATTCAGAGGAAACAGTTCAACTTCTACTGAAACATGAAAACAAATATGTTCTCCAAACAAGGCCAGCGCTTTCAATTAGCCAGGCCAAATTTAGAATACAATTTATTTCCATTTCCATAGACATTGAAATGATTCCTATGAAACACCAGTTAGGTTCTTGCATGGATCTCATCTAGGAATGTTAGGCACAATATTTTCATATGCAAATCGAAGGTAATTAAAAGGGAACAATAGTCCTCGAATCTAAAAATATTATTTCTCTATCAAACATGATATCATATTTTCAACTATCGATACATTGTTTTGAACACAATGATATTTTTCAGTTTGTTAGGCACCTAATTGATTCCTCTTGAACACCTGAATGAGCCAATGAAAAATAATTATCCACGAAGTTTATAGGAATTTCAGAGGAAACAGTTCAATTTCTATTGGAATACGAGAACAAATATGCTCTCCAAATAAGGCTTAGTGCTTTCAACTACCGATGCCAAAGTTTAGAATACAATTTATTTTCATTTTCATAGACATTGAAATGATTCCTGTGAAACACCAGTTAGATTCTTGCATATCTCTCTTCTAGGAAATTAGGTACTTCCTCCGGTCCAAAATAAGTGTCACGGTTTTGAACTAACTCTAGTTTAAAATGGCGACACTTATTTAGGATCGGAGGTAGTATAATAATTTCCTTTGCAAATTGAAGATATTTACCTGGGAACAATTCTCCTCGAATCTAGAATTATTTTTAGTATTCAAACATGACTTTGGACATCTGATTATTCCTCTTAAACACCTAAATGAGACAATAAAAAATTGATTATGCATGAAGTATATAGGAATTTCAGAGGAAACAATTCAACTTCTATTGAAACATGAGAACAAATATGTTCTCCAAATAAGGGCCAGCGCTTTCAACTAGCGATGCCAAATTTAGATACAATTTATTTTCATTTCCATAGACATCGAAATGATTCCTATGAAACACCAGTTAGGTTCTTGCATGTATCTCATCTAGGAAAGTTAGGCGCAATAATTTCATATGTAAACTAAAGATAATTAAAAGGTAACAATAGTCATCGAATATGAATATATTATTTGTCTTCCAAACATGATATCATGTTTTCAACTATCGATACGTTGTTTGGAAAATGATGATATTTTTTAGCTTGTTAGACACCTAATTGATTCCTCTTATACACATGAATGAGACAATGAAAAATTGATTATGCATGACGTCTACAGGAATTCAGAGGAAACAGTTCAACTTCTATTGAAACATGAGAACAAATATGTTCTCCAAACGAGGCCAGTGCTTTCAATTAGCCATGCCAAATTTAGGATACAATTTATTTCCATTTCCATAGACATTGAAATGATTCCTGTGAAACACCAGTTAGTTTCTTGCATGGCTCTCATCTAGGAATGTTAGGCACAATATTTTCATATGCAAACTGAAGGTAATTAAAAGGGAACAATAGTCCTCGAATCTAAAAATATTATTTCTCTACCAAACATGATATCATATTTTCATCTATCGATACCTTGTTTGGAACGCAATGATATTTTTTAGTTTGTTAGACACCTAATTGATTCCTCTTGAACACCTGAATGAGCCAAGGAAAAATGATTATGCACGAAGTCTACAGGAATTTCAGAGGAAACAGTTCAATTTCTATTGGAATATGAGAACAAATATGCTCTCCAAACAAGGCTTAGTGCTTTCAACTAGCGATGCCAAAGTTTAGAATACAATTTATTTTCATTTTCATAGACATTGAAATGATTCCTGTGAAACACCAGTTAGATTCTTTCATATCTCCCTTCTAGGAAATTAGGCACAATAATTTCCTTTGCAAATTGAAGATATTTATGAGGGAACAATTCTCCTCGAATCTAGAATTATTTTTAGTATTCAAACATGACATTGGACATCTGATTATTCCTTTTAAACATCTGAACGAGACAATAAAAAAATAATTATGCATGAAGTCTATAGGAATTTCAGAAGAAACAATTCAACTTCTATTGGAACATGAGAACAAATATGTTCTCCAAATAAGGGCCAGCGCTTCCAACTAGCGATGCCAAATTTAGATACAATTTATT
This sequence comes from Avena sativa, assembly GCA_916181665.1. Lineage (NCBI taxonomy): Eukaryota > Viridiplantae > Streptophyta > Magnoliopsida > Poales > Poaceae > Avena > Avena sativa. The sequence goes on along the minus strand of OV702283.1, from coordinate 126,952,475 downwards.
TTCATTTCCATAGACATTGAAATGATTCCTACGAAACACCAGTTAGGTTCTTGCATGTATCTCACCTAGGAAAGTTAGGCGCAATAATTTCATATGTAAACTAAAAGTAATTAAAAGTTAACAATAGTCCTCGAATCTGAATATATTATTTGTCTTCAAAACATGATATCATGTTTGAAACTATCGATACCTTTTTTGGAAAATGATGATATTTTTTAGCTTGTTAGACACCTAATTGATTCCTCTTAAACACCTGAATGAGACAATGAAAAATTGATTATGCATGAAGTCTACATGAATTTCAAAGGAAACAGTTCAACTTCTACTGAAACATGAAAACAAATATGTTCTCCAAACAAGGCCAGCGCTTTCAATTAGCCATGCCAAATTTAGAATACAATTTATTTCCATTTCCATAGATATTGAAATGATTCCTATGAAACACCAGTTAGGTTCTTGCATGGCTCTCATCTAGGAATGTTAGGCACAATATTTTCATATGCAAACCGAAGGTAATTAAGAGGGAACAATAGTCCTCGAATCTAAAAATATTATTTCTCTACCAAACATGATATCATATTTTCAACCATCGATACCTTGTTTAGAACACAATGATATTTTTCAGTTTGTTAGACACCTAAATGATTCCTCTTGAACACCTGAATGAGCCAATGAAAAATGATTATGCACGAAGTCTACAGGAATTTCAGAGGAAACAGTTCAATTTCTATTGGAATATGAGAACAAATATGCTCTCCAAACAAGGCTTAGTGCTTTCAACTAGCGATGCCAAAGTTTATAATACAATTTATTTTCATTTTTCATAGAGATTGAAATGATTCCTGTGAAACACCAGTTAGATTCTTGCATATCTCTCTTCTAGGAAATTAGGCATAATAATTTCCTTTGCAAATTGAAGATATTTACGAGGGAACAATTCTCCTCGAATCTAGAATTATTTTTAGTATTCAAACATGACATTGGACATCTGATTATTCCTCTTAAACACCTGAATGAGACAATAAAAAAATGATTATGCATGAAGTCTATAGGAATTTCAGAGGAAACAATTCAACTTCTATTGGAACATGAGAACAAATATGTTCTCCAAATAAGGGCCAGCGCTTTCAACTAGCGATGCCAAATTTAGATACAATTTATTTTCATTTCCATAGACATTAAAATGATATCTGTGAAACACCAGTTAGGTTCTTGCATGTATCTCATCTAGGAAAGTTAGGCGCAATAATTTCATATGTAAACTAAAGGTAATTAAAAGGTAACAATAGTCCTCGAATCTGAATATATTATTTGTCTTCCAAACATGATATCATGTTTTCAACTATCTATACCTTATTTGGAAAATGATGATATTTTTTTAGCTTGTTAGACACCTAATTGATTCCTCTTAAACACCTAAATGAGACAATGAAAAAATGATTATGCATGAAGTCTACAGGAATTTCAGAGGAAACAGTTCAACTTCTATTGAAACATGAGAACAAATATGTTCTCTAAACAAGGTCAGCGCTTTCAATTAGCCATGCCAAATTTAGAATACAATTTATTTCCATTTCCATAGACATTGAAATGATTCCTGTGAAACACCAGTTAGGTTCTTGCATGGATCTCATCTAGAAAAGTTAGGCACAATAATTTCATATGAAAACCAAACGTAATTCAAAGGGAACAATAGTCCTCAAATATGAAAATATTATTTATCTACCAAACATGATATCATATTTTCAACTATTGATACCTTGTTTGGAACACAATGATATTTTTCAGTTTGTTAGACACCTAATTGTTTCCTCTTGAACACCTAATTGAGCTAATGAAAAATGATTATGCACGAATTCTACAAGAATTTCAGAGAAAAAAAATTCAATGTCTATTGAAATATGAGAACAAATATGCTCTCCAAACAAGGCTCAATGCTTTCAACTAGTGATGCCTAAGTTTAGAATACAATTTATTTTCAGATAGATTTTTGCATGTGTCTCATCTAGAAAAATGAGGGCACAATAGTTTCATACGCAAATTAAAAGTATTCAAGAGGGAACAATAATCCTTAAATTTGAATTTCTTTTTTGTTTTCCAATCATGACATCATGCTTTCTACTTTCAATGTGCTATTTTGAATATGATGACATTTTTCAGTTCCTTAGACACCTAATTGATTCCTCTTGAACATCTGAATGAGCCAGTCAAAAAAATAATTATGCACGAAGTATACAAGAATGATAGAGAAAACGATTAAACTTCTATTAGAATATGATAACAAATATGTTCTACAAAAAAGGCTCAATGTTGTATGATAGTGACACCACCTTTAGAATACAATTTTTTCCGTAGATATTGAACTAATTCCTGTAAAACACATGCCAGATTTTTTTACGTCTCTAGGAAAATGAGGCAGAATAATTTTATATACAAATTGAAGGTATTCAAGAGGGAACAATACTCCCCGAATCTATTTTTTTTTCATACATGACATAATGCTTTCTACATCAATGCGTTATTTGGAATATGATGATATTTTTGTAGTTCGTTAGACACCTAAATGATGCTTTCAACTAGTGATTCCTAGTTTAGAATACAAGATATTTTCATTTCGTTAGACATTGAACTGGTTCTCGTGTAACACTTGTTACATTTTTGCACCTCTCTCATCTAGATAAGTGAGGCATAATAATTTCATATGCAAATTGTAGATATTTAAGAGGAAGAATACTACTCGAATCTGAAAATATTTTTTGTCTTCCAAACTTAACATCATGATTTTTACTACTCTCTTTCTGATCCAAATTAATTGCCTGAGATTTATCTAGATTCATATGTATCTAGCGCTTATATGAGGACATTAATTGGGACCGGAGGAAGGATTAATACCTTATTTGGAGTACGATGATATTTTTTTAGTCTGCTAGGTAGTGAACCAATTCCTTTTAAACACCTTGACGAGTCAAATAAAAAAAGATTATGCTTGAAGTCTACTACAATTTCAGAGAAAACAATTTGTGAGAACCAATATGTTTCAACTTGCGATGCCATGTTTAGAATACATTTTTTATTTTTATAGATACTGAACCGAGTCTTATGAAATACCTGCTAGATAGTCGAACGATCTCTCATCCAAGCAAGTGAGGCACAATAATTTCATATTCAAATTGCATGTATCTACAAGGGAATAATCCTTTTATCTAACATTTCACAAAAAAAAATTAAACTAGAAACTTAAACTGAAAAACAAAAGTGATAAATTTGTTTAGACCAAATTTAAACCCACCTTACATCAGGTACTATTCGATGTGGCGATTTTCTACTTTTTTCTCTACTTATTTTATGGTTTTGGATCTAAAAGTTTTCTATATTTTAGTTGAAAGTATTAGGTGTACCATCTTGAAAACAAACTTATAAAGATGGCGATAGAGACCGGTGCACCAATTGTACATATACTTTCCAGCGGATATGATATTTTTATGTTCATTGTGTGACACATAGCTGTGTTTTTCTAAGTACTTCTCTATTCAAAATTATTCATTTTATCATAAAAAGGATATCACAAATTTATCTAAATTTAAAAATATTTATATACTAAATAGTGTTAGATACATTAGAATTTGGATAAATCTGTGGCATCCTTTTTAATACAATGAGAGTATAAGATGTTTTGGTATTTTTTAAAACATATGGATCTGAATGACTTCTTCATGTATATGTTTGGAGAAAAAAATGTAAACTTACATACTTAAGAAAAAGTCTAGATAAATTTTAGGAAAAAATAAAATATCTTATATATTCTCTCCGTTCAGAAATAACTGATATAGTCTTGTCTAAATTCGAATATATTTAGACGCATTTTAGTGTATAGATATATTTAAATTTAGACAAACTCAAGTCAATTATTTCTTAACAATAAATACTATATTTGTTATCCGTGGACACAGGAATACCATATTTTTATGTCAAACATTTGTCTTTTCAAATGAAATCATGGCTACCAGTTTTAGGGTGCGTTTGGTTTTTGCCTGTAGCAGCCCTGCCAATATTGGCGAGCCAATAATTTGACGTAGGATTTGGCCACCTGGGATTGCCAAAAAATTGGCAACGATCTATGAAGAAAACACTATAAGGACCAAAGGCTGCTAAATAATTGGAAACAAACCAAACAAAAGGCACATCAATGAGCATGACCAATATTTTGGTAGGGTGACTTGGGGACACAAACCAAACAGACCCTTAAAGCCTCGCATCATCAAAATGGAATGGGACCTAGGACAGTGGATTGCACTCGGAAGCAGCGGCGCAGAAGAACCTCACATCAAGTAAATGCTCTCCCCATCCTCGGAATCTGTTGCATTCAATACAACTTTCGAAAAAAACAATTAATTTTCAATGCAGCCCCAGCTACCTAGATCCGTCCAAAGCTCCAAGCCCCATCAGGCCTCCATCAGCGAGCACACACCCATCGTTTTCGCAAGGTTTTCGCTTTCTCGCCTCTGTGATCAGTGACTAATCAGTGGAGTGCTCACGAAGAAATTAGCGTGGCAGTAAAGGCGGAGTCTTCGAGTTCGCCATCTTTTTTCCCCTTTGGCTGCCACAAGATTACAAAATCTTGCGTTTGTCCTGTTGCCACTGCTTCTCCCGAGAGTCGAGATGGCCATAGAAAGGAGATAAGAAGAAAATAAAGGCGAAGACTTTTACAGATTATTTTTTAGCCTTTTGCTCAGCGTTCCCTCAGGGAGATTTCTGCGCTTTCCGGGAGCCGGGAGAGTATCCAGGAGGTCTGCGCTTCTGAATTTTCTCCTCAACTTTTCCTGTATTTTGATTCGCTTTTCTGTGCTACTGGCCTCTCTTATTTTAATGCGGTGATGTGAGGCCTTGTGCCTTTTTCTAATTCCTACATCCTTTTCGCCGCATTTCTTTAGAGATTCTTCTTGGAACAGACTTGCAGGAATCATTGGAGTGAAGGAAGCTCTCATCTCTTGAGATGTTCCTCTTCCTCTCTGCCTGTCCCTTTCTTGCCAATTTTTGGATAATAACATATAAAGAGGAGAGATGGATCAGCGTAGGTCTTGGTCGAGATTTGCATCTTTGCTTATGATTCGTCCATGGAGTCGTGGTCTATTCTTGTGAACTAGTAGTAGGGTGAGATACAAGCAGCGGCAAAGCTGGAGTGTCCCCTCTGTCTGTGTTCTCTTCTCCTTGGCAATCTTCTGCTACCAAAGTGGCCGTTTTTTTGTGTTTTTCCCTCTTCCTGAGAAGAAGAGCAAAATCGCAATCTTTGGAGTGCTGCCCACCATCCGTTGCCCCGCGGCGTTTTACTCTACTCATTAATTGCCTAAATCTCGTTTTGATTCACTGGTTAATCAGTGCAATCAATGTGAGGCCTGCCTGCTGTGCATAAAAGGGGGGAGAAAGGTGTGAGGAGCTTCGTCTGATTGTTTCTTGTGCGTGTGCAGCAGTGTCGTGGTCCGAGGAGGAACAGAAGAGGGAGATAGTGCTTGAGTTGCTGTTGATCCAATGGGCGAGATGAACCAGCCGCCGCCGCCGCCGCCAGTGGGCGTGCCGCCGCCGATGGGGATGGGGATGGGGATGCAGCCCATGATGAACCCACCGGTCGGCGCAGGGGCCATGCACCCGCCCCACGAGCAGTTCAACCATCTCGCCTACTGCGTCCACTCCAATCCTTCTTGGGGTATGGAATCCTATGCTTCACTCTAACTCCTCCGCTATTTTTTACTTATTTTTTCCGGTGAATTGGAGCAGAGGGAATCCCATGCTCCCCCATGTACAGTTCGATTGTACATATACAGAGATTTGTTTCCGTGCTTTCGGGACAAAGTAGACCGACTTTCTAGTACCTATATAGAGATTCTGTCATGATGGTTCATGGTGTTACTTCTGTTTGGTTGCGTTCAATGATCTTCTAGTTTTGTAAATTCCCCAGATATAATTGACTTCATTGATTTTGTGAAATCCCCAGTTGATTTAGAAATTATTGCATCTGCTACTGCATATACTTTATTAAATTTTGAAGAGCTGTACCTACTATTTTCGATGTGAATCTGGGATGTTCAGTTAGATAGTTCTTCACACTTTTATCAAGTCGCTCCTACATATTTACATATGAACACCTGAAAGTTGTGCTGGAATTGATCTACTTGTGTGGATGTGATTAGGATATGTAAAACTTGCACTTACTATGTTACTGCTATGCCATCATCTTCAGTTCAGGTGGCAGGACTCGCGTTCCTCCATTATCTTGTAATGTTGGGCTCTACCGTCATGCTCGCGTCAACTATTGTACCTGCAATGGGTGGTGGTCCTGTAAGCATATCATTATGTTTTTATTATTCATAGGATTTGATAATCCATAAATGCAATTTCCTTTTGAAGATTCAGTATTGACCCCCCTGCTTTTGTGGTTGTTACTTTTAGGGGGATAAGGCTCGTGTTATTCAGTCGTTCCTGTTCATGAGCGGTATTAACACTCTGCTCCAAACACTTATTGGGACACGACTTCCAACAATTATGAATGCTTCCTTCGCATTTGTTGTCCCAGTGTTGTCAATAGCCAGAGAGGTTGCAACAGATGACTTCACAACTAGCCAAGAGGTAGATGCTGCTAATTTGCTCAGAATTGACACTCTTTTACCTTTATATTGTTTATCAATGCTCCTGCTCAGGTTTTTGGAAATGTTCTTGGGAATGATGGTTCTTTTGAGGATTGATTTATCAATTGTCTTTCACATGGTAATATGGATACTTATACTTGTTGATGCATTTGCAGAGATTTCTTCACACAATGAGAACAACTCAAGGGGCTCTAATTGTCGCTTCTATCCTTAACATGATTCTTGGATACAGCACAGTATGGGGGGCATATGCCAAGTATGCATGTTGTAGTACTAGTTTTTGGACTTCAAATAATTTTCTTTTCAGGCCAGACTTTTCAAGATACTAATATTCATGTAATTTACTTTGCAGGAAATTCAGTCCTGTAATAATGACCCCTGTTGTTTGTGTCGTTGGTCTTGGACTATTTCAACTTGGCTTTCCTCAGGTATGATTTTTATATTTTACCAGAGGACTGAACATTACCAAAAGAAAGAATGGAAACATATAATGTTTATTTTCCATGGTAGGTCGGTAAATGTGTGGAGATTGGGTTGCCAATGCTAATCCTTGCGATTGTTGCGCAACAGGTAATGACTGAAAACTGTATTGTATTTTGATGAAAATATTTATTAATTTCCGTTTTATTTATGTTATGATTTATGAAGCGCTAGGAAACCAACTGTTCAATTTGCTGTGTGCAGTATGTGCCACATTACTTCAGGCATATCCATGACCGGACATCTTTCTTGTTCGAGAGGTATTCGTTGCTTCTCTGTATCAGCATTGTGTGGGCGTTTGCAGCTATCCTTACTGCTGCTGGTGCATACAACCGTGTTTCACTCAAGACACAGCAGCACTGCCGCACCGATAAGTCTTTCCTTATGTCATCTGCACCATGGTATAGCTCTTAAGGATATTTCTTATGAATTAACTTTTCAGATCGTAATTTTTTCAAGCAGCCATTTTTAATCCACTCTTTGCACACATTTGCTTTCAGGATCAAAATTCCATACCCTTTCCAGTGGGGTACACCAATCTTCACCGCAGGTCATTCATTTGGAATGATGGGTGCTGTACTTGTTTCAGCTTTTGAGGTTAAGACTGAGGCCAAATGCTGTTGTAATCTGGCTTTTCCCTTTGTTCTATATTCTTTTGTGTGTTTCTAGCATCTAATTGTGTTATCTCATATTCTTGTGTAGTCAACCGGTGCACACTTCGCGACTGCACGTCTGGCCGGTGCAACACCACCCCCAGCTCATGTTCTTAGCCGAAGTATTGGTTTGCAGGTGACTGTTATTTCAGAAGTTCTCTTATAAGGGCATCAATGGGAAATATGTTTTGTACCCCCTCCGGTCCATAATAAGTGTCACACTTATTATGGATTGGAGGGAGTACCTGAAATGGATCTAGGAGGGGCTCTTCTTCTAATTAATCTTCTACAAGTAATAAATGAGATATGATATATGGTTATTCGTAAATATTCTGAATTGAATGGTTTCCTTTTGTTGCCTAAAAAAGGCTTTGATTAGATAGAAATGCTAGAGTGGTCCTAGTTTAAGTCTTTGACTCTTGTGTGATTTTTTCTTGGCTGCTATTTATAAAATGTCTATATGCAGGGAATTGGGATGTTCCTGGAAGGGATCTTTGGCGCCCCAGCTGGCTCATCTGTATCTGTGTAAGGACCCCCCTCCTCTCCTGAATGTATTCATTCATTTTAGCCATGTAAATACCAACTTCCATCTAGTGCTTACGCGGAAGCCTGGTGACCGCCTGACACAGTGAATAAGAGAAAGATGACGCAACCAAGAAAACAAATAGACAAGGCCTACCTTATCTGGGCCATTAGCACCAGAGCCTCCATCCTTAGGACCACCCACTCCAACTCTCCCTTTGCCACCAGATCTATCGGAAAAAGAGCCCATTGACGACCTGAATCAACTTGATCTAGTGAGGAGATGCTCAAGGGTGAAAGCACCCCCATGGATCTGGTGGTGAAGGCCGGACATGACCGAGGTGAGGAGATCTAGGAAGTGCACCAGATTTATCAAAGAGCTATAGTCTCCATCGACTCTAACCAGCTTTCAACTCAAAACCAATATGTGTCAACTTGAAATCCAAAAGTTCCATCTTGAAAGTCGACTTTAAAACCCAAGATCTGAACATTACAAGAATTAATAACACAAGTTCCAACCACAAGCTCAAGTAGTCGCGTGCCAAGCTAGGTCAAGCTTCAATTAGCACCCTAGGTGCATGAGATGCGCACTCTTCCTTTCTTGCTCCTCGATCTTCGTCAGCACACGTACTAGGTCATGCTGCCCGTGGTGGTAAACCGGAGAGGTTGACATGAGATCTAGTGGTTGGGAGAGGCCGACATAGATTGAAACCGGGGAAGGGTGGGGGTCTCAACCTCCTTTTCAATTTTTTTTCCTAGGATAAGAAGGGAGAGTAACTATGATCTTGATCTAGAACAAACTAACAAGACCATCGAGAGGAGAAAGGAATAGCGAAACAAAGAGAATATGCAAACTTTTGAGTTAAGCATCCTTTATCGAGAAAAAAATATCGAGATCTATAACTAGTAGTAAAACAAAGAAAGGAGACAGAGACTAACCGGGAGGTGCTTTCAGCCCCATCACAACACACCATCACTATTCCAGCTGGATCTACTTGGATAGGTGACGGAGGTGCTCTAACGGCGACGAGTTCTTCCCCGTGGCCTTGCCGTCCTGGTAGACCATGGGTGGTGATGATTTAAGGTGGCCACAGGGTAGGCCATGGGTGGCGACGATGTACGGTGGCCGTCGGGTTAGGCCATGGGTGGTGACGATGTACGGTGGCCGTCGGGTTAGGCCATGGGTGGCGATGATATACGTTTCTCCATGGGAGAAACTCTTATGGGGAGAGATGAACTGTGTGCGGCGGGTGGCGGCGCTATGAGGATGAGAGTGAAAACCTAATATGTCCTCTTTGTGTGCTGCGGCTTTTATAAGGAGGGGAGGCGAAACCTAATACCCTACTTTTAGGTCACCACCATGTGGGCTAGCTGGGCTTTCAAAGCCGGCCCAACAGCTAAGCGAATCAACAAAGACATAGAAATTGTGGTTCAATGTTTCGTTGCAACTGCTGCTTTTGCCTATGCCACTGTGTTGCCACTGCTGTTCACATGCCCTTCTCTTTACTCTTCCATCTCCAGAGTCCAGACCCCCTCTCCGTAGCGGTGCAAAGTTTTCCAAAGTGCGCAAAAATAGTGCGAAGCGTCTTGGGTAGTTGTGAACTGAAATCTGGGTCGGTTGAATTGAAATCTAAGTCTGTGAACTTGCCATATTAGCCAAGCTGTAGGCTCCAGTACCCCACAGCAAACTGGCAACTAATCTTCATCTAGTTGATGACTTGATAATAATAGTACAATCTGACAGTGGCTCGTGAGCGCATTGGTATTCTTTGGAGATATAACTTAGAAATACTATAGTGATGCACTTCTTTGACATTGCTTTGGAATACAATTCAGTGTATTGTTTCTGGAGACAAAAGTTTCTGTAGAACTAGTTACTTATGCTATGCCTTATATCAACTGAAAGTACTACACTTGTTTTTCAACATAATGCAGCGAAAACATTGGGCTACTTGGATTAACAAAAGTTGGCAGTAGGAGGGTGATCCAGATATCAACTGGCTTTATGATATTCTTCTCCATATTTGGTAGTCCTCTCTTCTCACCTTTTGTTGTTACCAAAGGAAAGAAAGATAAATTCTGGGTCAAGTTCTGAAACTTCTATTCTTGCAGGGAAATTTGGTGCATTCTTTGCATCAATTCCATTGCCAATCTTTGCAGCAATTTACTGCATCTTATTTGGTATCGTAGGTGAGTCAGCACTCCCTTTTTGGGCTCTTATATATGGTTTTGTTATATTGGTTCCTAATTTGTGCAAACTTTGCTGATATCAGCTGCTGTGGGAGTCTCGTTTGGGCAATTTCAAAATAATAACTCGATAAGGAACATCTACATCATTGGATTATCCTTGTTCCTTGGCATCTCGATCCCTCAATATTTCTCCGAGTATACCGCTTCTGCTGGCCGTGGACCTGCCCATACAAATGCAGGATGGGTATATTCCGCAATCCTTTAACATCATTACCTGAACTCCTGGTGTGTGAATTCTGATCTCTGAGTCCATCGTCTATGTTTCATGTTGCTGCAGTTCAATGACATCATAAACACAGTGTTTGGTTCTGGCCCAACGGTGGCGCTGATTGTCGCGTCTGGTCTGGACAACACATTGGAGGTGAGGGGCCACGAGGCCGACCGAGGGCTCTCATGGTTCACACCATTCCTGCGCCGACGGAAAGGGTTCTCGGATCCTCGAAACGAGGAGTTCTACAGCTACCCGATCAGGGTCCATGACTTCATCCCGAGCCGATTTCTGTGATTCTAGAAGGGGGTACTGTTAATTACCTTGTGCTGATGTGCATGTAAATCCCTTCGTTCTTGTTAGCCTTTACTCCTGTGACCTGTAGTGATTGGCGTGGTCAGAGTTGACTTAGCGGGATATGGTACAAGCATGTTTAGGGCGTCTGCGTTACTTCTTTTTTCGCCGTTTGGTCTAGTGAGTTGGTTACATGGTGATCTAGAGTTTTATTATCCGGGTGTATGGTTACTGGGGAAAAGAAATGCAAAAGGTAGTAGTACCTCAATTGTTAATTACCGAGTCAGCAATGTCAATGAACTTTTCATGCATGCATTCGTCATAAAATCTTTGTGTTTGCATTTGAAATCTTTGTGTCTGCATTTTGTTACCAGATGCTCAAAATGAATGCAGGGATGATGGCTGGTACTTGGTAGGTCCCCAACAGTTGCTCTTGGTATCTCGTCGTTTATAAAAGAGAACAGAGACAGACAATTGTGTTTGTGTGTTATGCTGACATGTGAATATTGTGGGCTTGGGAGGCATTGGGATTATGGAGCTCTCTTGTGTTGTGATTATGCACTCTTGATCACGAACACCGCGGGCTGCTTGAACAAGATCAAGCACACTGAAGACTTCATGACCCTCATTGTCGGCATCAGATCGTACCATGCCGACCACAGACATCAGCCACAACCGCACCAACAACCCATGTATGGGCTTAGTTTGCGCCTTGGGGGAACCATGGGTGCCACCTAGTGCATCGTGTGTCCTTGACCCACATCTTTGCACATAGTAGTAGCCCTACCCCATCCATGGTGCATCTGCAATCATGGGAACAATACTCCATGCTGCGAACTCTGTCATATAATGATCCACGGATACCAACTGATTTACGTCGTCGGAAATGCATCTAACTTATCCAACATATCTCTCTCTTATGTGCATTCTCACTTATCCAACATATCTCTCTCTTATGTGCATTCTCTTCGTCACGTTGTTTTCGTAATGACACTTAGAATCTCCTAGTAGCTACTAGTTCGACACATCTCACTCCTTGTCCTTTCTAGCTTTATTTTCCACTGAAGGAAATATATCAATATAAAACTGATACCAATTACACCTTACTTATGCAATATCATAATGTTAGGAGATAGTCTGGATATCAAGGATGCACACAACCAACAAAGGGAACACAAAGAAAAAAGAAATGAACCCGCCAAAGCAAACATCAACCGGCAACAACAAGAATGACCACCATCATTGACAACAACTGAACTACGTAAAAGGACCTCTAAAAGCTATGCCTTCCAAGAGAAAAATCTCACAAGTGTCGTGATGACCGCCAAAGCGAACATCAACCCACAACAACAAGAACCATCGTCGGCGGATCAAAACCACTTTAGAACAGGAGTTTTAAACCCGGAGAATGTCCGAGCAATATCCAGACAATTACTTTAGCATGGAAAGAGTTAGAGGTGTGTCTTTGTCAGATACAACCAATGAAGTTCAGACCTAGGTTGTATATCTAGAACTCGAGACTCGGTATTCGACAAAGTCACCAACTGTTCCCACCCCTATTTATCGATAACACCGTTGCAAATCAGTCATCGCCCCGCTCACAATCGCCAAGCTCAAGTTTTTGACGTGGTTCACACCACAAACGAAATCACATACTTCATTCCACGCTTTATGATGTCATGGGTTTTCCTTCTACCATGAATACTGATTTCCGTCCAAAATAATCAAACCAATCATCTGACCTATGATGTTAATCGCACTTACTCGATGGACCAGATGTCCAAGAATGATACATGGCAATATCTATTATTCAAAACCTGCAAGCAATCGCCACAAATAAACAATGGCAACTCTCAAGCAGAACAAACCAGATCTTATGTACAACTTATCTGGGTTTACCCGGTGAAACATTTAACATAATCAACTAGACCAAACCATCATTCAAGAAGCTGCAGCTCATAAAATCTAGGAACAACTTATATGTGTTTATCCCATGCAATATAACTGAATGTGGAAATAAATCATGTACAAAATCGCAAGCTAATAAAATTCAAGGAGCGACAAAATTAAGGGTATGAGAAATCTTGATTAGATTGAACAATTGGGTGAAATAGCGCCAAAGAATAATCAGTCGACATTAACCAACACTATACCAGCCAAACTATTATTTATCAGTCTTCATTTCGTGTATCACCATCAGTTACGAACTGAAAACCCTCCTTCAATTCCTTCTTGATCAAAGAGTTTTCTCACAACTGCATTTCTTACGTCTGAAGGAAAGAAACTTGAAGTATCAGAATTAGCAATCTATCTTTTGTGGAACTGTATAGTGCAAATATAGTGCAGATAACCAGTAAGACTTCTATAATGTATTTGCAATCAGTTCAAGTATATTGACCAATTACAACACAACAGAATTATCTTTTGCTATCAGAAATATGCATTAAAGCTGAAATGATTGCGAATATCAAATGTATGATTGGGGGGGGGGGGGGGGGAGTGTAGGCGTCATGTTTGAAACTCACCTCATCGTCCTTTCTTATAAATCCTCCTTTCCAGTATTAGCAACCTAAGGCAGAGAGGATTTCTCATATGAAGCTCACGTATGCCTCTCCAAAAAATCCAAGTAAGAATTCTAAGCCAAGCAAGCGTTTGGGAATAGGTCGAGTAAAGTTTTAGATAGAGCAAAATTATTCCACTTACACTGCTCTCCACGAAGTTACCTCCAAAGTGTGTTCCTGAGTTGCAAAATCGTATTTCCTTGTTATCCTATATGATTTTGCAAACACATTAGTATTAATGAACGTCACCAATAGAATGACCTATCCTAGATTATGCATGACACAAATATGAACAAGCCTGTTCTTATTTGTGGTTCTATTTCAATTCTAAAATCCAAAATATGAACATAACATAAGCTTATATATTAATTCAGTAACAATGATCTGCAGCCTTATTGTAATTACATCAAACAGATTGTCTACAAGTATATAAAGGCTGCAGCACAAATCGTTCAATCTAAATTCGAAATAGTTACTGAATTTATATTAAGCAAAAATAAATCCATCAGTGACCTTCGGAATAGGCAAGATCAATGGAATTACACTCAAAGTAAAAAAAAAAGAATTACATTACGGAAGATGTAATATGGAATCTTATGTATCTTGCTGTCTGAAATATTGATGCAAATGATAGATGAGTGCAGCCCGTGATGAGTTTCCAAAGCTTCCAGGGGCGCAGACTTAGTTGTAATGAAACAATATGGTGCGTTCAGTTTTGGTTTCAAAATAATTATACTAGATCTATGTTAGTTGACTTGAATTTGTAAAAATTTGAATGAACCTATATACTTAATAATGTCTAGATTTATCTAGAGATAAATCTAGACAAATTCAAGTCAATTAATATGGGTCGGAGGAAGTACTTGACCATATGCATCCTGCGGTTCCTTTTTTTGTCTCGAGCACCTTGTCCAGCTCCCTAATGAAGTGAATAACAGGATTGCAGATAGATATGGTCACATCGCTTCATATAGAAAGCCGGAGTGGGGAACTGTAGCACCTTCAGATGATCCACATCCTACGTGGCCGGCTCCAGCAGAAGAGCGCGCAGAGTACCTTCACTCGTCTTTTCAGCAGACCGTTCTCAGCGTGTTTTTTTTGTTGGGACAGCAAAATTGGTCCGGCCGCGTTTTCAGAATTCCGATTTCGTCTGGATTTAGTCTAAATTTGGTCTGAACTTTCCAGGCCGTTACTAAAGAGCCGGGAACATTCTGGAAACGCCGGACGAAACGAATTCGGTCGGAAAGAACGTTCGGCCGCATGGACCCGCTCAGTCAGCGAGAGTAGCCGAGTCATCGTCATCCTCCAGCCTCGGAACCCCGCGCCGACCGCCGGGCATTAACTGTCTGTCTCGTCGACCACGCGTCGCCGTAATGGCGTGCCACCGCCGCCCCGGCTCCCACGACGGACCGGCGGGCAATAACTTCCCGCCGGTTCCCTTATTCCCGCCCTCGCCGCTCTACTCGGCCTATAAAAGTCGTACCCCTCGCCGGCTCTCTTCACACTCTCGCAGCCCCCCACTCTCCCAACTCCGGCAAACTCCGAACTCCGGCGAACCCTCCCAGCTTCCCCACTTTCCTCCCATGGCCGAGAGGTTCCCCGGCGACCCCGTGGCGGCAAACGGCTTCGGCCGATGCACGCTCCAGTCGTGGGAGGCCCGGATGCTCCACGACGCCGGCTACATGGCGTCGCCAGACACCCGGGTCCCGCCCGACTGGAAGTTCAGCGCCGGCGGGATCCCAGTGCCGCCGGTGCCGGCCGACGAGGAGATCGTCGATGAGATCCAGGCCGCCATCGCGGCCATGTAGGACCCGGATCTCGCCGAGGATCCAGGCAACCTGTATTTCTAGGAGGAGTTCTTCACCGACAGGCGGATCCAGGAGCTCGCCCACCATGAGGGACCGCCAGGGTCGCCGCCGAAGCTCAACAACGCGACGACGATGGTGGAGCGCTCCCAGACGAACACTCGCCGCTGTGCTGGAGCACATCTACGCCGACAACAACCCTCGCCTCGGCTTCCCCCGCAACCCGACGCCGGCGACAAGGGCGAGGCGCCATCCTCCGGCCAACTGGATGGCCAGCCTCAGCTCCTCCTCCTCCGTAGCCTCGGCCTCCCGCTCCTCAGGGCCCGCGCCGGCGGCATCGCCGCCACTCCGGCCTGTCAAGCACGAGCCGGAGACGCCGGTCCGCTCGCCGCCGAGGACAAGGGCACGTGGCATCGTCATCAACGAGCCCCGCGTGCCCTTGCAGCCCACTGGCTGTCTCCGGCTTCGCCAGCCGAAGCCCGAGCTAGCGGAATGGGCGGTGCCCGTCAACGAGGATGCCTTCGCCATGAGAATGGCGATGGAGCAATCCCTCAGCGATGTCGCGCCCCCTCCAGAGCCTGTGTTGCCGGACATCCTCGCCTCGCCGAACATCCTCGCCTAGTCCAGGGCGGACTTGGAGGAGGAGGAGCGACGTCATGTCCAGCGCCAGCAGGAGCAGGCCGAACGCCAGGCCTGGGCTGGCCGCGAGCTCGCCTACCAGGGCGCGCTGCTTGTCTTCCTCGACGACGACGACGAGGCCGACGCCTCCTACCAGCGCTAGAGGTGCGGCGACGATGGCCAGGGCAGCTCTCGCCCACCGCCGCCACCGAGCGACAACGACAACGACAACGACGATGATGGCAACAAGGCCGACCCCGGCTACACCTGCTTCTACAGCAACTTCGGTATATAGAAGCGGCGTTCGACATTGGCGTCCGACATCGGCGGTGATAGCGGCCGTCTTTTTAAGTTTTTAGTTATTATTTAGCCTAAATGTAGTTTAAATTCGGGTGTTTGCCCAAATTCTATGTAATATTT
This sequence comes from Avena sativa, assembly GCA_916181665.1. Classification (NCBI taxonomy): domain Eukaryota; kingdom Viridiplantae; phylum Streptophyta; class Magnoliopsida; order Poales; family Poaceae; genus Avena; species Avena sativa. The sequence goes on along the minus strand of OV702283.1, from coordinate 126,936,023 downwards.
AAGAATTCACCCTATATTAATGAAATCCGCCTATATTCGTCCAAATTTTGCCGTGTTTGATTGAATTTTCCAAACACGAGAACTCGCCTAAGAACGCGAGTGGGAAAGTCGATGTTCCTAGACCGAAAACTAGTTTCATCCGGCCTAAAATACGTCCAGAATTTAGTCTAAAAACGGCCAATAATCGGAGATGCTCTAAGAGAGAGGGCGAACAGTACCAGCAGGGAAAGCGATGGACGAAGTGCAGAAATTGTGGCCGCCATGTGGGAGGGAAAAGGCCCACGTGGAATCAAGTCTGGTTACCGGGCATCGAAATCAAGTCTTTCGTCCCGCTATGCTAATATAGTAATCACAAGATACAACAAGAGAAACAATAAACAAAAAAAAAATGTTAAGGCAGCAGCAAACACATGCCAAAAAAAAGAAGAAGAAAAAAAACAAAAACATAGCGAATCGACTAAATGATGGAGACACGAAACTACTGCGCCCGATAAAGAACTTCCACCACGCTTCTAACACCGAATTGTCAAGTATCAAGCACCTTCAAGAAGTCCACCACGTTTCTAACACCGAATTGTCAAGTATCAAGCACCTTCAAGAAGAAGAGCAAGGACGTTGCTCCTCGAACCAGAGCGTTGGTCCTAGGGTATCCCAGGACACACAGAGGGGAGTGGACACAGGGTAGCCAAGGCACCCTCTAGGAAGGAATGGCGCCACCCTAGGGTGGCATCGCGTCAGTGTCGAGCGAGATGACAAGGGTTCCCCCCAAAAAAACCATATCCACACCCCCGGGACGATCCGTTGCACAGGAGCCCTGGGAGGTCGAGGCCTCGACATGAACAAGCTCGCCACCCACCAACATTCGCCGACACCAGTCCCAAGAGGGTCCGCCTAGGCCCAGAATTGGGCATGTGAAGTCCGTTGCCCCGCTGCAACAGGAGCTGGCCGCCGTCCGTGCTACCCCCACCCACGCTACCCGTCGCCATATGCAGTATGAGCTGCGCGTCAAGCATACACGCCTGACCCAACCCAGCTGGGACCGGAAGGCCCCAGATCTGGGCCGCATGAGCCTGGCCAGCGCCACCCTGTCTCAGCCCGCCGCCTCGCAGCGTTGTGTCGCCCCCGCTACACCACAGACTGAAACGCCTTCGCCGGGGAGGGTGTTTTTTCGCGTTCGGTCACGGAGCGAGTAGCTTCCTGTGCTCCGTCTGCATTTTATTACAAGATGCTCAAATTTAATTAGGACGACAGTTGGTTGGTGTACATACTGAAGTGCACCTTCAGTCTATATGTATTCAAATCTTTTGGTGTATTAAAGAGCAGGCGAAGGAGCAAAATTGCTAGAGAGAAATAAGAGATGCACATTCCTTGTGTGACGTGTGACTATGTTATATATCGTATGGGACTATTCTGTGCTGTGCTTGTGAGGCATTGGGATTAGGGAGCTCTTTTATATCGTGATCCTACACTCAAGCACAGAACACCCCTGCACGCGTGTGCTATTATTCTGGCACAACAAGCAGCCCTTTGCAACAAAAGCACGAACCACGGTACAACTTCTCGCTACAATTTTGCTTTCTGACGAAACTACATTTCTGCTTTGTTCAGTCTACTCCACGATAGTCTGCTCAGCTAGTCGGGGCGAGCGCAACACATGACCGTGGTTATCGAGTATGGCTCCCTTGTACCGGACACTTAGGGTGTACAAATAGCGCACTCCCGGTATTTTTCAGTCTACTCCACAATGTATACGCAGCATACCTAATCAATATATACAAGGCACATAGTGTTTCACTGTTTTTACTCTGGCCGTTTAGGTTTAGAGGAAGCGCTTCGAAGCTCTGTTGACTGTTAATATCATGAGCATGTTCTCGTCCTATGATGTTGATGGAGAATGTCATGGAGACCGAGATACAATGGTGGTTTCAGTCTGGATAGTGGTTGAGGTATTGACTTGGTGACTCGTGACTCGGAACAGTGGCATGCAAGCGGGGGCGACGATACATGAGAAATTCATAGTCCTACCTTTTAGGGTGAAAACCCAGGGTCTGGCCTTAATTGATTATGCATCGCAATGGCCTTGTTAGGCCTTGTTTACTTTTTCGGTATTTTTATCCCCAAAAGACGCGGGGATATGCGGGGATTTGGTGTTCGCCCAATACTCTCAAATCCCCTCAAATACCCTTCCCCAAAAATACTCTACCATGATGGAGAGTTTTTAATCTAGTCAAAAATACACTAGTGTGTAGGAGATTTGTGGGGATATTTCGGAATTATCCACTTAAAACCCGGCCTAGTAAACGACCCATCGGGGAAATTCCGGGATACAAAATAATTCCCTCCCATCCCCTGAAATACCCTAGAAGTAAACAAGGCCTTAAATGTATTGTTTTGAGAGTGGGGACTTTCTTCAGAGTGAAAACCTAAGATCTATGATCGAAAGATGATGGTGTTTATGCAATGTTCCCTTCTTGAAAGCGTCACTTTTAGAGAATCTGGACTTCTGGTGTTGTCTTGATGGTGAAGTACTCCTGTTTCAAGGAATGGATCACTCCAGCGGGACTTTTCTTTTTTATAATTCTTCTTCTTTTGTTGGTTGTCTGCATCCGTAAAGCCTCCAGGGCAATGCGTTGTTGCACATGCTGGATGTACTTGATATCTTCACCATATTAATATATGCTCCTTTCCAAAAAAAAAGAAAAACTCTTTGAACACTGTTTCTCATGATCGTTCCCCTTGTCTCTTGACTCTATGCCGAGAATCATGGTCTGGATGCAAGAACTACTTAACCCAACTATCATCGTTTATGTTTTTTTAGAAGTAGCATATATTAACGGGATTTCTATTTTCGTGCCCTTGGTTCGTTAGTTGTACTCACTTTTCCCCAGCCGTTTAACTTTTCCTCACTTTTCCCCTCGCCATGTTAAGAAACCCTCGCAGGCGCTCGGACGGAGGGATGCCGCCAGGTCAAAGGCTTGACCGTTACATGCTGACTGGTGGGACCGTGTTGGGGCTGGTCGGGCGTTGAGCGTTACGTTATGAGGCCTCGACCGTTTACATGTCGGACCGGTTGGGCCGCGTTGGGACAGGTCCTGCATACGTGGTGAAGGGTGGGGCCGCGTCGGGACGGGTCCTGCATACATGGTGAAGAGTGGGGCCGCATGGAGACACGTCGGACCAGCCATTCTCGCTCACCCAAAGCATTCGCCCCCCCGATCCTGGAACAGCTCCCACACTGCCGCTCCTCTGCCCCGCCGTCGTGCCCTCCTACCTTATGTCATCCTCGCCCCAGAGCCGCCCCTCCCCCTAGTCGTGGAGCCCACTCCACCTCTGGCTCTGCTCCCGCCCTTGCTAGATCTACCTCTTTCGCGGAACAGTATGCAACGCCGGCTGGTGCACCATCCATCCCCGTCGAGCAAGGAGAAGATTGGGTGGAATCGCAGGGATCTAACACATGGATTACATCTGGGTAAGCATCGTTTCCCTTTTATGGGTTGATTATTGGCAGTAGTTCAACGCAAATCGTTGGTGCTCAACTAACTGCCTTGCTTTTCGAATAGGGTTGATCTAGTGCTGGCGTAATTCGTGGTTGTGAACATATCTCTCTGGATTTTACTTCCCGGCGGTGGTTTCAACCTCCATAACTCTCAGAGATAGATAAAATCTCCCTAAAATTTATTGTAAATTTCCCTGGCGCAGTGGCGATTCAGTTGGTTTGCAAGAGTGTTTATAATTATGAAACTATCACACGTTCTGAAACTATAATTGACACAACTCTCGCACGGCTAGCGATTCACTTTCAAATAAAAAAAATTATACAACTCTTAATGTACAAGAGTGTTTATAATTGACACAACTCTTGAACACTTTTAAATTAAAAAAATACAACTCTTAATGTAAAAGAGTGTTTATAATTGACACAACTCTTGAACATTTTCAAATTTAAAAAAATTATACAACTCTTAATGTAAAAGAGTGTTTATAATTGACACAACTCTTGAAAACTTTCAAATTAAAAAAAATCATACAACTCTTAATGTAAAAGAGTGTTTATAATTGACACAACTCTTGAACACTTTCAAATTGAAAAAATTATTCAACTATTAATGTAAAAGAGTGTTTATAATTGACACTACTCTTGAACACTTTCAATTGAAAAAATTATACAACTCTTAATATAAAAGAGTGTTTATAATTGACACTACTCTTGAACACTTTCAAATTAAAAAATATACAACTCTTAATGTAAAAAGTGTTTATAATTGACACTACTCTTGAACACTTCCAAATTAAAAAAAATTATACAACTCTTAATGTAAAAGAGTGTTTATAATTGACACTACTCTTGAACACTTTCAAATTAAAAAAATATACAACTCTTAATGTAAAAGAGTATTTATAATTGACACTACAATTAAACACTTTCAAATTAAAAAATTATACAACTCTTAATGTAAAAGAGTGTTTATAATTGACACTACTCTTGAACACTTTCAAATTAAAAATATTATACAACTCTTAATGTAAAGGAAAAGGGTGTTTACCTTTGAACACTGTGAAATCGCACTTAATACGTGATAATGATGTGCTAAGAAAATCTTGAGAGATTATTATTTTCATAGAATTTAGGGATGTAATGCATAAACTTGCATATGGCAAAAATTATACACCTTTGAATTCTTTGAAATCGCACTTAGGATATGGAGTGAATATAATGCAAAAATTATACACCTTTGAATACTTTCCCTTCAAATTATATTCAATATTATTTGTTTATGGAGTTAAAGCATCAGTGGAAAACTCGTTATTTTGCATGGATAGAGGGTGTCCCCCAATAGATACAGGGGTTATCCTGTCCGCTAGATCACAGAGGATCAATCAGAGGATCAACAGTTGGTGGGTACGATCCGCTTGACAACTTTCTCGACCAATCAGAGCATAACAGCCAAGATGAGCATAGGTGTGAGAGTTTGTCACTAAGATGGAGGGGAAAACTGAGTAGAACTTAAAACCAAGGGCAAAACTGACAAATGGGTTCAAATATAAAACAAAAAGATATTTAAAAAATGGAAAATGCTTATTTTATACAATAAAATACATATTGGCATACATCAAACTATTTGAAATTCAAATATACATCAGTTTGAGAATTATTGCCTCATTTAGACAAATTATGTTTTGGAGAGGGATATTTTGGGGAGAGGCTTGAGCAGAAATCCATGAACCTTCATAGATAGTAGGTGATTTGAGAAGTGCTGATTTAGGTTAAAACTTGATTTATATACATTTCTTATGGTGGCAGGTCATATAATAAGACTCCCTAGGTAGATGCCACTATGTTTTGATCTTTTTCAATTTGTTGTGCATAAAATGACTCAATTAGCTAGCTCAAAACTCATTTGTTGACTCTCTGTTGACTAGCCACCGGAGGGTAAATGTGAGTATATTGCACACAGCAGTGTTAGTACTGGAGGCAAAACTGAGTACAACCAAACTGCCAGTGCTACACTCGAGGGTATAACTGAGCACAACTAAGTGACCAAGGTTAGACACGAGGGGGAAAACGTGACGCACAGTACGTGTGTCGCGGTGCACGGGGAGGTAGAGGACGCGTGTGGCCATGCACGGTGCAGTAGCGCACGCGGTTACGCGGTGCACGGTGGTGCAACGAAACGTCTCCTTACTTCAACTTTATAGAGGCCGCCTCACTCTCATTCATCACTCACTCGCTTTCTCACTCACGCAACCATCTCCACTATCCCATCACCTTTTGCAAACCCCCAAGAAAACTCCAACCACGCCGGTGATGGAGAAGAACGATGCGGTGGCCATCGTCGCCTCCAAGGCGGCCGACGAGGAGGCCCCCGTCCCCGTACTGGCCTCCGTCGAGGCATTGAAGGAAGCCGCCATCCCTGTCCAGACCCCCGTCCCGATGGGGGCCGACGAGGAGCCCCCCGTCCCTATACAGGCCCTCGCCGTTCTCCTGCAGATCCTGCACGGCTGGTACCCCTACAGGGACAACGATTACATCAGGCCGGAGAACCCATTCAACACCAGCTTAGCCGACCCATGGTCGGAGGTAACTTGGGCTTTCTCCCCTTCCTTTGTTCTTCCCCTATTCCTATCATTGGATGCTAGATCGTGTGTTATTAGGGCTCCACTAATCGGTGGATGCTAGGTATTTTTACAGTAGCTAATCCTCTTGTGTTAGATCTCGTATTTCGATGAATGCCCCTAGTTGGGATCAATACTAGCACCAATCTGTAGTTGGGATCAGCACTAGCACCGATCTGTAGTTGGGATCAGTATTTGATTTGGTTTAAGATTTGGGGATTGGGGAATAATCAGGGGATCTCAATCGGTTAATTTATGCAAGTAATCAATCCCGATAATCACGGTATCTCAATCATGTCCTTATTGCACGCTACTATTTTTGTAATAGGTGGATAGCAGCGATGTCTGCAGTGATGGCGAGTCCATGGACACCAAGACTCGTCAGGTGCTGAGGAAGATGAAGTCTGGCCAGTTCAACGGATTCTTCGCCGGCGACGCCTACAGGTGCCCCTTCTACACCAGGAGCCTCGCCACCGACTTCAACTCCCTCGTGATGCATGCCGATAACGTGAAGACCTGCGGCCCGTTAAAGAATGCCAATGCCTTTGATACGTCCAATTTGCATCACCATTTTATATTATAATTTGCCTCTATTCATTGATATATGTCTTATTATGAGGTGTTGCTTATGTCTTTTCCTCTATTTTTGCATGGTGGATGATTCTTGAAGGATGAACTGCCGGAGTCAGGTTTCTGATGGAAAAAGAGGTGTTCTGATGCAATTTCGCAAAGATCGGAAAAATAACAGAAAATACTGGAAAATTATATTTTCCCAGAAGTTGAAGGAAGCCAGAAGGGGAGGCGTAGCTGGGCCACAGGGGGCCCACACCCCCTAGGCGTGCCCCCCGTGCTGCACCTAGGGCAGGTGTGGCCCACCTGGCCGGCCTCCGACTCCGCCCTCTCACCTATAACTTCCTCTCAGAACCCTAATACCAGGGAAGGACCACAGAAAGATTTCCGCCGCCTCTGCGGGGCGGAAAACACCAAGAGAGAAAGAGCTCTCCGGCAGACAAATTTCTGCCGGGGAAATTCCTTCCCGAAGAGGGGAGATCGTCGCCATAAACACCATCGTCAATCTAGACTTCATCGGGATCATCATCATCATCCACACCTCATATCCACCAGCACCATCATCACCACTCCATTCCGTTGTAACAATCGTGTTGAATACTTTCGTAGTTCTTAGGGGAAATTTTCCCGGTGTTGATTACTATTGTAGTTGATGATTGTGAGTGGAACCATTGGATTATTGTTTATGTTCAGATTCTTATCCATTACCATATCATCTTTGATATTGATCCATATGATGTCTCGTGAGTAGTTTGTTTAGTTCTTGAGGACATGGAAGAAGTCATGTTGTTAGTAGTGGATTTGTGTTGAGTTATTATTCAATGGTTTAGTATTTAACTTGTGGTGCTATTCTTCTAGTGGTGTCATGTGAACGTCGACTACATGATACTTCACCATTTATGGTCCTAGGGTAATGCATTGTGTATTTGGCTACTAATTGTGGGGTTGCCGGAGTGATAGAAACCTGAACCCCCGTTAGGACAACTTTGCACAACGAAACGTAGGATCTCAGAGTTTAAGGTTCTGGTTAGGTTTTTATCTTAATTGCTTTCCTATAGTTGTGTATGCTTGCAGGGGTTTAATAACAAGTATGTATTAGTCCAAGTAAGGTCGGTACATTAGCACAGGTTCACCCACACAACACTTACAACACCAAAGAAAGGTACTCAGCTATTTGAAGCGAAAGCACTTGACATAATTCTCATGTGTCCTCGAGAACGTTTGGTCCTTATAAGTATGTCCACCGACTTGTACTTTGCTAAGAAAGGATTGGGCCACTTTCTGCAGTTGTTTGTTGTCTTTATTATTTGCACTTTGTTTTGTTGCTTTATCAGAAAACCACTAAAAATCTGTTTGCTAAGTATTAAAGAGAGTTCCTTCTCCATACCACTAGTCAACACCTTCTGCTCCTAGTTGGGATCGACACTCCTATTTATCGAAAGTACTACGATACACCCCCTATACTTGTGGGTCATCAAGACTACTTTCTGGCGCCGTTGCCGAGGAGTGAATCGCTATTGAAGAGTGGAACTGGTAAAGGAAACTTCTACTGTGAGTATTGTTTTTTTATTGCTGTTTGTTGCTTTGTTTCGAATATGGATAACCCACTTGGTTTTCTGTTTTGGAAAACTACTACCACTATTAGGGTAGTAGATGAACCACCACCTGTTGAGATAGATCCTTTTAAGATACCTACAAGTATGTTGATCATGTTATGGATAATTATTATTTAGGGGCTAGAACTATCAACCCTGGTGATCATTTTCTTTTTATCCATGAATTATGCGGGTTGTTTAAGTGTGCAGGTATCACAACTGAACATGTGAATAAGAAGTTACTATCCATATCCTTGAAAGGGAGAGATGAAGAATGGTATAAGCTGCTGAAGAATGGGAAATCCATGAAATGGGAGGAAATTGCATCTCTCTTTTATTATAAATTTTATCCTCTAAGTGAAATTCATAAGGATAGAAATCTGATATATAACTTTTGGCTTCGTGATGGAGAGAGTACAACTCAAGCTTGGGGGAGATTGAAGTTACTAATGCTTAAATGTCCTATTCATGAACTCCCTAACAATATTATTATCAATAACTTTTATGCTAGGCTTTCTCTTCATGATAAAGATTTACTAGATGCTTCTTGTGCTGGATCATTCGCACGTATGAAGGAAGAAGCTAATTGGGATCTCCTAGACCGTATTCAAGAGAACATTGAAGCTTGGGAGAATGACAAAGGAAGAAAGTCAGGTAAAAACTATGATTATGAATGCATTAAATCCTTTATGGGAACTGATGACTTCCGTAATATTAGCAATGAGTATGGTCTTGACTCTCAAGTTCTTGCAAAATGTTTTGAGGCCTTTGCCTCTTATATCAAAATTCCTAAAAAGGAGTGGGACAAGTACCATGCTCCTTTTAAAGACATTGTTACTCATGTTCCTGCTAGCATAGAAATTTGTACTGTTGATCCTATTTTGCCTAAAACTTATGTTGAGAAAATCCTTTTTCCTGCTAAAGTAAAGGAACATTATATCATAGCTAATGTGGTTAGAAAAAGTACAAAGAAAACTGTGGAACCCGATGAGCAAATAAATATTGAACCTATGGTAGCTATTGTGAAAGATCTTGTCACTAGAAATATAGAGGATGAGCACATTGTCTTTTGTGAAGATGCTTCTAATATTTCCTCTCATCCTAAAAAAGCTATAAAAGCTAGTGTCCCTGTGCTTTCTGTTAGAATTGGTGATCATAGCTATTATGGTTTGTGTGATATTGGTGCTAGTTCTAGTGCTATTCCTTATGAGCTTTACAGGGAAATTATGCATGAAATTGGTCCTTGTGATCTTGAGGACATTGATGTGGTTATTCACCTTGCTAATAGAAAGACAGTCTGTCCCATTGGCATCGTAAGAGATGTGGAGGTTCTTTGTGGTAAGACTAAATATCGTGCTGGTTTTCTAGTACTTGGTAAAGAAGCTAGTAAAACTTATCCTATTATCTTTGGTATACCCTTCTTGAATACTTGTGGGGCTATCATAGATTGTAGGAAGGAAAAAGTTTTAATTAAGTTTGATGGAGAGTCTTATGAGTTTAATTTTTCCAAATTTGCTAAAACTCCTTATGAAAATGAATTGCCTAATGAGGATTTCAGGGTTGAACAACTTTCTACTATTTCTCTTGCTCCTAACAATGCCTTGTAGAAACTTATGGAAGATCATGAAAGCGATGTCTTCATGAAGGAAAGAAATGAGATTGATGAGGTTTTCCTTCGTCAACCTGAGTTACTTAAGCATAACCTACCTGTGGAAGATTTGGGTACTACACTACCACCTAAAGGGGACCCTGTTTTCGAATTAAAACATTTACCTGATGATCTTAGATATGCTTATCTTGATGATAAGAAAGTTTATCCTATTATTATTAGCTCTAAACTTTCAGGAAAGGAAGAAGAGAGGTTATTGGAGACACTGAAGAAACACCGAGGAGCTATGTGCTATACTCTTGATGATTTCAAAGGAATTTCTCCTACTATATGTCATCATGCTATTAATATAGAACCTGATGCAAAACCAGTTGTTGAGCACCAACGCCGTTTAAATCCTAAGATGAAGGATGTGGTAAGAAATGAGGTATTAAAACTCCTTGATGCTGGTATTATTTACCCTATTGATGATAGTCAATGGGTTAGCCATGTTCATTGTGTTTCAAAGAAAAGGGGAATTACCGTCGTGCCTAATGAAAATAATGAGCTTATACCCCAAAGAGTAGTGGTTGGGTATAGGATGTGCATTGATTTTATAAAGGTTAATAAAGTTACTAAAAAAGATCATTATCCTTTGCCCTTTATTGATCAAATGCTTGAGAGGTTGTCTAAAAAAACTCACTTTTGTTTCCTTGATGGGTATTCTGGGTTCTCTCAAATTGCTATGAAAGCGCAAGACCAAGAGAAAACCACTTTCACTTGTCCTTATGGCACTTATGCTTATAGGTGTATGCCTTTTGGTTTATGTAATGCTCCTGCTACCTTTCAGAGATGTATGTCTGCTATTTTTCATGTTTTTTCTGAAGAAATTTGTGGAGGTTTTCATGGACGATTTCTCCATCTATGGAACTTCTTTTGACAACTGTTTGCACAACCTTGATAAAGTTTTGCAGAGATGTGAAGAAACCAACCTTGTTCTTAATTGGGAGAAATGCCATTTCATGGTTAATGAAGGGATTGTTCTTGGACACAAAATTTCTGAAAGAGGCATTGAAGTTGACAGATCCAAAATTGTAGCAATTGAGAAGATGCCTTGCCCTAGGGATATAAAAGGTATTCGTAGTATCCTTGGTCATGCTGGTTTCTATAGGAGGTTTCTTAAAGATTTCTCCAAAACTTCAAATCCCCTTACTAATCTTCTTCAAAAATATGTACCTTTTGTTTTTGATGATGATTGTAAGGAAGCTTTTGAAACTTTGAAGAAAGCTTTGACTACTGCTCCTATTGTTCAACCACCTAATTGGAGTTTACCTTTTGAAATTATGTGTGATGCTAGTGATTTTGTTGTGGGTGCTGTCCTTGGGCAGCGTGTGGATAAGAAGTTGAATGTTATTCATTATGCTAGCAAGACTCTAGATGCTGCTCAAAAGAATTATGCTACTACTGAAAAAGAGTCAAGCTGTAATCTTAGATTGTGATAAGTTTAGACCTTATGTTGTTGATTCAAAGGTTACTAATCATACTGATCATGGTGCTATCAAGTACCTTATGGCAAAGAAGGACGCTAAGCCTAGGCTTATTAGATGGGTGTTGCTTTTATAAGAGTTTGATCTGCATATTGTATATAGGAAAGGTGCTAAAAATCCCGTTACTGACAATTTATCTCGTTTGGAAAACATTTCTTTTGACCCTTTGCCTGTTAATGATAGTTTTCCAAATGAGCAGTTGGCTGCAATAAGGGTAAGTCCGCATGAGAGTCCTTGGTATGCTGATTATGCTAACTTTATTGTTTCCAAGTATTTACCTCCAACCTTTATAGCCCAACAAAGAGGAAAATTCTTTTATGATATAATGCATTACTTTTGGGATGACCCACACTTATATAAAGAAGGAGTAGATGGTATTATGCGAAGATGTATTCTAGAGTTTGAACAATAAGAGATATTGAGAAAATGTCACGGCGGTGCTTATGGAGGACATTATGTTGGGGATAGGACTGCACAAAAGGTTTTACAATTTGGATTTTATTGGCCAACCCTTTTCAAGGATGCAAGGAAGTTTGTCTTATCATGTGATGAATGTCAAAGAGTTGGTAACATTTCTAGACGCAATGAGATGCCTATGCATTATTCTCTTGTCATTGAACCTTTTGATTATTGGATATTTGACTTTACGGGTCCCTTTCCTCCTTCAAAAGGGTATACTCATATTCTTGTTGCTGTTGACTATGTTACAAAGTGGGTAGAAGCCATACCTACAAATAGTGCTGATGGTAAGGCCTCTTTAAAAATGCTTAAAGATGTTATTTTTCCTAGGTTTGGTGTGCCTAGACATCTCATGACTGATGGAGGTTCTCATTTTATTCATGGTGACTTTAGGAAAACTCTTGCTAAATATGATGTTAACCATAGAATTGCTTCAGCTTATCATCCTCAAACCAGTGGGCAAGTGGAACTTTTCAATAGGGAAATTAAATCCATCTTGCAGAAGACTGTCAATAGATCTAGGAAAAATTGGGCTAAAAAGTTGAATGACGCTTTATGGGCTTATAGAACCGCTTATAAAAAAAATCCTATGGGGATGTCTGCTTACAAAATGGTCTATGGGAAAGCTTGTCACTTGCCTTTAGAATTAGAACACAAAGCTTATTGGACGGTGAAAGAATTGAATAGAGATTTTAAACTTGCTGGTGAGAAAAGATTGCTTGACTTGAGTACCTTAGGTGAGTAGAGAAGTGAAGCTTATGAAAATGCTAGACTCTTTAAAGAAAAAGTGAAAAGATGGCATGATAGGAGAATTCTCAAAAGGGAGTTCCATGTTGGTGAGAAAGTCCTTTTGTATAGGTCTCATCTCAGATTTTTTGCAGGGAAACTACTCTCAAAATGGGAAGGACCTTTTGTTATTAAGGAAGTATATCGTTCAGGTGATATCAAAATATCTTCTTTGAAGGATGACATAACACAGGTGGTGAATGGTCAAAGACTAAAGCATTATATTTCTGTAGATTCTTATAACGAAGATGTTGATATTATTCAAATGGTGACTCCAGAGGAATTTATCAGAAACCAAACACCAAAATCTGCAGAGTTTGTCTTTGATTAGGTAAAAGTGGTGGAAATATAAGGTTTGTGAAAACCCAATATTTTTATATTTTTGATGTTTTTAATACATACGGAAGGTTACGAGACGGAACAAAGGAGGAAACGGAGGCCAGGGTGGCCAAACCCACCCCAGGCACGGGCTCTAGCTGGCCGCGCCTAGAGGGGGTGTAAGCCCCCCGAGCTTCGGCTCTGCCTCGTTTTCGTACCAGTACCTTCCTTATGCTTTGAAACTTCGTAATATATAACCCCCCGGATCCCCTGAAGTTTGTGTATCCTGTTATCGTCGTGCTTTTGTTTTGATCTGTTTTTGTCAGGCAGATTCTCAGTTTTGGAGCTACAATGTCTTCCTCTAGATCACCCATAGAGGATTCCTCCTCAGATGCTATCAACCCGTACATATATGAGTTGAAGATTCATCCCAAGGAATTGATTTTCAAGGATGGGGAGGTGCAGATGAAAGAAGTTCAAGGCCCTAAAGGAGAAGGAAGTCTGGAAGACAGGATGGAAGCATTGGAACAGGAAGTTTTTAGGTACAAGAAGATGGCGGAATGCGAAGTAGATATCATCCATAAGATAAGTTCGGAACTCATCACCAAGCACAAGGAGGAGGTTGCTGAGCTCCAAGACGAAATCCTCTCACTGCATCAGGCCACCAACTAGTTACAAGCACAACTCTATGACATTGAGAACCAAAACTATGAGTATGAGGCTATATTTGATCGCATAAGATATGCTGCTAGTTTCAGGATTGTGGAAACCAAGACATCCTTTTTGGATGGGGAACCTTTACCTTGGAAGTCTCATGATTGCAAGGGAACACCACCACCACTGAAGGAGTAATTCGTCATCAGGTTTGGCATCCCCTTGGCTTGTTTCAATCTTGGGGGAGTGTCGCGGTATCACCATCATTATCTTTTATCTTTTACCTTTTTAGTGGATTCATATCTTTGGCAAAGAAGTTATCTTATAGGTTGGTTTGCATGTGGAAGCATCTCTCCTTTAGTTGGTTATCTATGTTTCCCTTGGTGTGAGTGCCTTTATGGAATATTAATGAGAAGTCTAATCTTTTACTTTTTGCACTTCTTATTTTAGTTTGCAATCTCTATTATATGATTGATCTTGTTGATCAGTATTGGCATCACTTTGGGAGCATAAAGTACATCTAAATTGGTTTTGGAAAACCAAGCTCTGGTTAGTAGCAACACTTTTTGAGGTTTGAAAGGAAAAGAGAAAAAACTTACAGGTATTTTGTATCATTTATTTTATTTCTTGATTGGCTCATAAGCTTAGTATTCTTTATTTAAGATCTTTTGTGTCTTCAAGGAAGATTGCATGTTTGGCTTTACCACTTGTATGTTTGCTTGTTTACTTCAACTCTTTTGCTTGTTACCCAGCCTTGCTAGCCAAAACCCTGTCTTGAGAAGGCATACTTCTCATGCTTCCAATCCCTTTGAACCAAAGCCTGTGCCTTTTGTATCCACCATATCTACCTATTAGCATTATTGCTATTCCAAGCAAATTCTCAAGCTTCATCTATCTTTCGAATTAAAAGTATTTTGTTATGTGAAAACTAGTTAGTAAAGCTCTCACGAACTTGATGGCACACCTTATTTTCTTGCCCCTAATAGACTTGAACCATTGTGTCATCGAAGTTGTATATGCTTGCATCCATACGTTGGGATTAGCAGAACCATGTTGTCACGGGGAACGCTTTCAACACTTATGGATACATATCCAGTTGATATCTTGCTCTTTTGTTTGTGGATGTCGCCGGTGCGAAATAAAAAGGGAGCTTGTAAGTCCATGGAGTTATGTATTTTGTGTTAGAGAAATGCCTGAGATGCTAGCCTAATCCATGACTAATCATGGTGGAAACTTGCAGCATCACCATAGTGAGCAATCTGTGAAGCATCCTCAATAAAAATCTATGCAAATAGTAAATAAAAAGATCGCTAAGATGCTCATTGTCTGCTTGCCTTGTCATTTTGGTTTTGGGAAAGCTCATGTACCATGTGCAAGGGGTACCCCGTTGGCGGTTCTCTATGATACGCATGTACTTACAATGACATGAACTTACCGGTAACCAAAGTTGAGTAGCATGAGGTGTGGCCCTCATATTCAAGGGACATGAGATTGCCAACTTATATTTCGTCAAGCATATACTCCATCCTTGTTCACTTTAACCTTAACCATCTCAAGATACCTATGATAGGGGCAATGAGGGCTAAAAGCTAGTAAGTACCATAATCTTTTGGAAGCTCTTTATGACTTGAAATCCCTGCTTTCCTCTATGAAGGGCCTTTCTCCTATTTCTAAGATGAGTCAATAGACCTACTTCCTCTCTAACTCTAGCAAGCATTTGAGTTGTTGTGTTTCAAGCATTCATATGGTGATTTATTCAATCATGTTCTTTATCACTCCATAAACCTGTGGAAATGTTTACTGAGCTCAGTTTTTGCTTGGGGACAAGCGAAGGTCTGACCTTGGGGGGAGTTGATACGTCCAATTTGCATCACCATTCTATATCATAATTTTCCTCTATTCATTGATATATGTCTTGTTATGAGGTGTTGCTTATGTCTTTTCCTCTGTTTTTTCATGGTGGATGATTCTTGAAGGATGAACTGCCGGAGTCAGGTTTCTGATGGAAAAAGAGGTGTTTTGATGCAATTTCGTGAAGATCAGAAAAATACCAGAAAAATATTGGAAAATTATATTTTCCCAGAAGAAGAACGAATCTAGAAGGGGAGGCGTAGCTGGGCCACACCCCTAGGCGCGCCCCCCTAGGCTACGCCTAGGGAAGGTGTGGCCCATCTGGCCGGCCTCTGACTCCGACCTCTCGCCTATAATTTCCTCTCGGAACCCTAATACCTGGGAAGGACCACAGAAAGATTTCCGCCGCCTCTGCGGGGTGGAAAACACCTAGAGAGAAAGATATCTCCGGTAGACAGATTTCTGCCGGGGAAATTCCTTCCCGGAGAGGGGAGATCGTCGCCATCAACACCATCGTCAAGCTAGACTTCATCGGGATCATCATCATCATCCACACCATCATCTCCACCAGCACCATCATCACCACTCCATCCCGCTGTAACAATCGTGCTGAATACTTGCATAGTTCTTAGGGGAAACTTTCCCGGTGTTGATTACTATTGTAGTTGATGCTTGTGAGTGGAACCATTAGATTATTTTTTATGTTTAGATTGTTATCCATTACCATATCATATTTGATCTTGATCCATATGATATCTCGTGAGTAGTTCGTTTAGTTCTTGAGGACATGGGAGAAGTCATGTTGTTAGTAGTGGATTTGTGTTGAGTTATATTCAATGGTTTAGTATTTAAGTTGTGGTGCTATTCTTCGAGTGGTGTCATGTGAACATCGACTATATGATACTTCACCATTTATGGGCCTAGGGGAATGCATTGTGTATTGGCTACTAATTATGGGGTTGCCGGAGTGACAGAAACCTGAACCCCCGTTAGGACACCTTTGCACAAGGGAGCGTAGGATCTCAGAGTTTAAGGTTGTGGTTAGGTTTTTATCTTAATTGCTTTCCTGTAGTTGCGGATGCTTGCAGGGGGTTTAATCACAAGTATGTATTAGTCCAAGTAAGGCCAGTACATTAGCACAGGTTCACCCACACAACACTTACAACACCAAAGAAAGGTACTCAGCTATTTGAAGCGAAAGCACTTGATAGAATTCCCATGTGTCCTCGAGAACGTTTGGTCCTTATAAGTATTTCGATCGGCTTGTCCTTTGCTAATAAAGGATTGGGACACTGCGGTTCTTCATTGTCTATTATTTACACTTTGTTTTGTTGGTTTATCAGAAAACCAATAAAAATCCGTTTGCTAAATATTTACAGAGAGTTCCTGCTCCATACCACTAGTCAACACCTTCTGCTCCTCGTTGGGATCGATACTCCTATTTATCAAAAGTACAACGATATACCCCCTATACTTGTGGGTCATCAGCCTTTAGAGCCCAGCACAAGACGCTCAGTTTTCACCTTCGCAACCTCCAGAAGGTGGCCATCGAGGAGGGTCGCATGCCCCCGATCAAGCCCAAGGCGCCCAAGGTCAAGTGACTGGGCAACAGAAAGTGGATGAAGCGCCACAGGGAGGAGGCGGAGGCCCTCGTAGCGGAGGCCATGAGGGGCCATTGATCCTGTGCTGATGCTGCTGTAAAGCAGCTTCTTTCGTTTTATTGTCTGTGTTGAACTTGTAAGCTGCTGCTGCTGAGCAGCCTAATTGTAGAACCTGGTTTAAGTATCCTACTATATAATCCTTTATTAGCTGCTTTATCTACGTCTGCTCTGTTCATCTACATATTTATGGTGCTAGTTTGATTGGGAAAATACGAGGGCCAAAAAGAACCATGAATAAAGAGAGAAGCTGCTCTAGATTCGCTGCCTTTTTGGGAAAAAATAACAACTGTTAGCGACATAAAGGGGAAAAAGCGCTCTTAAAAAGGCCCATCATAAAAATAACAAAAAAATCTTCCAATTTAGGCGACAGGGTGCACGTAACTAGCATATGCGCCACACATGGTCTCACACCATATCCCCCAAACGCGTTCCCAACAAGCCGGCCCCACACCATTGGGGTCCTACTACGGACCCGACTGAATGTGGGCCCACCTGTCATCACGTAACGGGGATGGGTCCTACTTGTCAGCACGTAATGGCGAGGATCCACTACAGGACCCACCTGAATACGATCCCACTTGTCAACACATAACGGCGAGGGTTCACTAATGGGACCCGATGGAGAGCGAGTTTCAGACAGATGTGAGAGTTCCATAATATGAGCTGGACAAAAGTGAGAAATAATTGGGAAAAGTAAGTACAGCTAACGAACCAGGCACATGAAAATAGAAATCCCTATATTAATATGATGAGATATCAATTATATCTAACCTCTACAACAACGCAATACTCTAGTAGCATTACAGATGCATACAATCAACAAATAAAAAAGAACTATAGAAAAAAAGTGCCGCTAAGTGATTAGTTCTTCAAACAGCGGACAGAAAACCGCCAAAATAGTACCAGAAATTCAACAACTCCAAAAATGATGCCTCCAAAAAGGAAATAGTGCTCAAGCGCTGTCATCGCCCTAATCAAAGACCATAGGTTTTCACTCTGAAAAAAGTCCGCACACATTGAAAACTGAATTTCTCATGTGCCGTCGCCCTCGCTTGCCAATTCCGCTGCTATAAATCACAAAACACCAAGCCAGAAACCCTACATCCCCAGGACTCAAACTTCTATTGCCAGTCTTTAGTTCCTGACTTTCGTGCCATTCTCCGCGTTTGACTTCACCGTGTAACGAAGGCATGTCCCATAATGGCAACAGATTGCAGAGCTTCACAACGCCACCTCTGAAACCAAACGGCCAGCAAAAAACATGCTTGTGTGCGACCGAAACACCGTCCACGTCGGCAAACTCCAGGCATGTCATTTATTTGAAATTCACCGACGGAGTCTTCCGAAACTCGGTTGTCCCAAGATCAATGACGACTAGCGACATGTAGATCTTCATCACGGCGAGAGGAAAATCCAAGGACGACCACCTTTATTCAAGCCAATCCAGCACAACAGTCCCCACGCCGCCTGCTGGATCCCGGTGCTCGAAATGAGCGGGTCATCCTCTGGCCCCGGCAAGCCTGAGGAATCCCAGATCCGGCCCACAAATCTATCTAGGACCGACACCGCCACAAAGGCAGCCGCTGCCCTGATCATCTCTGCAGCCATCTCCGTCCTCCTCTGCGCCTCCTCGTCGTGCGCCGCTGCGAGCCGTCACCCTGCCGGAGAAGACGCTGCCGCCCCACCATCGCGGCCACTGCCCCGTCGCACAGCCTTCGCCGCCCATTAGCTGACCTACCGCGTGCAGGAGCCCGACGAGGCACACAGAGAATGTCCCTGCCTTCGGCAGCCAGCGCGAGGCCGCCACCGCCGGCGCCGCGGCGACAACGGCCGGAGGAATCGGCCGGTGACGGCTTGGTCTAGGGTTTTTTTGACCCTCAGGAGCCGCCACACGCAGCGACCCGGGAGGGTTTTTTTTTTCTCTCTCTCCATCGTTGTTTATCTAGAGTTTATTGTCAGGGTGTATGCTATTGGGGAAAAGAAATGCAAAAGGTAGTACCTCAATTGTTAATTATCGAGTCAGCAACATCGTTGGACTTTTAGTGCATGTGTTGGTTTATGAAATCTTTATAAGTAAATTAGATGGATTTTGGTCTGCATTTTATTATAAGATACTCAAAATAAAGGCAGGGATGAAAATTGGTAGGTGTACGTACTAAAATGCACTTGCAGTCCGTAGGTGTTCAACACTTGCTCGTGCTATCTTTTGGTCAATAAAAGAGAGGGTGAAGGAGCAAGACTGCTAGAGCGAGAATACTTGTGTGTTATGTTACATCTGGATATTAATTATTGTGAGCTTGTGAGGCATTGGGATTATGGAGGTGTCTTCGGTTGTGATCATGCATCATTCAGCCGGGACACGCCTGCACTCTTGTGCTTGTATGATGGCACAAAAAGAACCCCTTTCCTTGGAACAGCTGAGGACCTGCAACCACTTATCACCCCAGCCGTTCTTTTTGACGGTGTGCACGTCCTACGCCAAAATGCTTCTCTTTGACCTTGATGCTATCTACTCCCTCCGTTTCAAAATATAAGATGTTTTAGTTTTGTGAAGCAAATGTATCTAGACTTGTTTTAGTATGTAGATTCACTCTAAACAAGAGTGAATCTACACACTAAAACAAGTCTAGATATTTTTTTTTCACAAACCTAAAACATCTTATATTTTGAAACAGAAGAAGTAGTATAGTACACGCCCCCGTCCATGTTTATAATCGCCATGCTTGCATGCACCGTTTCACTTTCCACAAATGCTTAGGGTGTGTTTGGTTGAGCTGTAGATTTCTGAAAATCAGCTGTGAGGAATTTGCTGTGAGAAAGCTGCTGTGAGCTAATAACTGTGGGAAAGCCGAAAGTTGTTTGGTTGTGACGACTATCAACTGTAGATTCGAGGAATTGTCTATAATATTCCTGGGATTATTTATAAACTAATTAACCACAGAACAATGATGCTAGCGTACATTGCAAATGTATGTCCGAAGTCCGAACAGAGTTGTGATCTAACATCTTAAACATGACTTCCTACTTGTGCGGCACTAATCACAACTTGGAGAATCGCTTGTTGATGTATATGATGAAATCCCCGGGCAGCGCACTGGAGGTGCCGTCGCTGCTCAGACATGGGGGATCTGGGTAGTGGCCGGTAGCCCGGAAAGTAGGCGTGACCGCCAAGCTCGACGCCCATGGCCAGGAGGGCCCTGCTCCATAGCTCGGCCACGACCTTTCTCCATCCTATAGCATGGAGCCCAGCGCACCGCCAAGGCAAGTCCAGCCTCACCGTCACCTCTGCTCTATAGCCGGCGTGCGTTGTCTTCGTCGCCTTAAGGCCTGCAGGCGACGGCGCAATCTGTGGAGGTAGCGGCCGGCTGGGTGTTGGCGCCCGGTGACCTGGAGTCGTGCGTCCGACCGGCGGAGGAGGGGAATAGGTGCAGCGGACTGGTGGGCGTCGATTCCTGCCGACGCACCGCCAGGGGCCGTCGGGACAGGCCGGCCAGGCGGAACCCTAGCCGCCGCTCGGTGCTGTTCGTGTGGGGAAAGAACGATGGGACGAGGGAGTCGGGCTGGTGCCTGGTCGCGACGTGGGGAAAAAACGATAGGATGAAATAGCAACCGGCCACTTTCCACTTCCTAGTGGCATGGTGGGTAAATAGCTCCTTTGGTTGAGATTCCTGATTTTGGGTAGTGAATCTGACCCTAGAATCCCAACCAAACACAGCCTTAGTCTGTTGAAGTCTATAATAACTTTCACACGCCATATAGAATCAATATGTGCGATTCTTAGATCCCTTTCGCTATGAACAAATATAGAGCAATTCTTAGATCCCTTCCGCTATGAACAAATATTTGAGCGCTCTTTGGCGCAATTGTTCCCTTAATGTTTCATACATGACATCCGGTCGCACTAATGCACCCACTTCTCCTTGTCCTCCTCATCCTATTCCTACTATACACATCTCTGCTGCTTACACACTATGGGCGCCACCTTCCCCACTTGCACGATCTCCTCTCACAGTCATTGTCGCAACCAATATTGTCGTTATGGCTATCAACATCCATGTGACACCTTGGGTTGTTCCTATCATTCAATTCATGGTCCATGTAAGCATCACACGCTACATTAACTTTAGGCTCAACCAGGTGTGTTAGGCTCGCTCTCAGATCATCTATTGAACATTTATCGGCAATTGGAATCACAGATGTTTTGGGAATTCTAGGATTCAGGAATTTGAATTACAAGCTTTGGGATAGAGCCAAAACAAAAACTAGGCCGAAGCCGTCATCTATTCGCCAACTATCTCCTGGTGACGTGTTCCTTATATGCTCCACCAACCGCCCTTCGCCAGCTCACTTGCGGGCCAGGTATGAGCTGGATAGCGAGTACTCTCCTTTCTATCTCGTCGCGCCCTTTCCACCACCATCTGTGGGTCCTCGATGTCAGTGTTAACATTCCCCCTCCCTTGAATTTCGGCTTGTCCCCAAGCCGAAGATCGAGGAAACCGTTGTTTGAGTTCATCCAGATCCTCCCAAGTAGCTAGATTCTCCGGTTGACCAGACCATTGAATCAGGCCCTGACTGACAGTAACTTTGCCTTGTTGACGAAATCGTCGCTGAAGGACGCACGCAGGAACCTGGAGAATATCAAGAGGAGACGGCCAGGCTTGTTGTACCTGAACTTGAGCTCCAATGGCTTTCTTTAATTGCGAGACATGAATCACCGGATGGATCCTGCTAGAAGAAGGTAAATCCAAACGATAAGCGACTTCACCAATTCGTTCAAGCACCTTATATAGCCCATAGTACTTGAATAAGAGCTTGTGATGAGCTCGAGGAGCCACCGAAGACTGAACATACGGCTGAAGCTTCAGATAAACTGCATCACCTACAGCAAAGATCCTTTCACTCCTCTTCTTATCTGCCTGATGTTTCATGCGTAAGCGAACACACTCCAAATGTTGGCGAAGCAAGTCTTGCATCACTTGTCTGTCAGCTAGCCAGGTTTGTAATTCAGGGATAGGGCAAGTATCTGTAACTGAAATGCCCAACTGGCGAGGAGGAACTCCATACAGAACCTCAAAAGGAGATTTGCCTAGAGCTGAATGCAGACTAGTGTTGTACCAAAACTCAGCAAGTGAAAGCCACTGAATCCATTTAGTAGGACACGCATGTATGAAACAGCGAAGATAACCTTCAAGGCATTGATTTACTCGTTCTGTCTGCCCATCGGTCTCTGGATGATAGGAAGAGCTCATGCTGAGAGTAGTTCCTGTGAGTGCAAACAAATGACGCCAGAATAAACTGTTGAAGACTCGATCTCTGTCAGAAATAATTTGTTCCGGCAAACTGTGCAACTTATAAATGTTGTCCAAGAATGCCACAGCAACATCAGATGCAGAGAAAGGATGTGCCAAAGGAATAAAGTGCGCATAACGACTGAACTTATCCATTACCACCAATATGAAATTAAAACGTCCAGAATGTGGCAAGCCTTAAATAAAATCCATTGAAATAACTTGCCAAGCAGCATGGGGAACCGGCAAAGGCTGAAGTAACCCAGGGTAACGAGCTCGATCTGGTTTAGCTTGTTGGCAAACAGTGCAATGCTGAACAAATTGATGCACAGATTTAGCTATACCTCTTCAGAAAAATAACTGTTTCAATCGTCGCAACGTAACAGGAATACCAGAGTGACCCCCCATAGGACTAGCATGCAGTTCTTGAATGATTGACTGTTGCAAACTAGCATCAGCAGGAATCCATATTTTACCATCTTTACGGATAATGCCATCCTTCAGTGTATAACGATCATCAGGCGTCACAGCAACTGCCAACCTTTGCAATAATTCTGTTGCTAAAGTATCCTGCTGATAGGCATCAACAATTTTGAGGATCCATGCTGGTTGACATCGAGAAATGGCAAATGCTTCCATGTCCGGATTAGGTCGACGTGATAAAGCATCTGCCACTCTGTTCTCACTCCCCTTTTTGTAGACAATATGATATTGCAGTCCCATAAGCCTGGTAAAAACTTTATGTTGCCAAGGTGTATGCAACCTTTGGTCCCGCAAATGAACCAAACTAGCATGATCTGTTCGAATAATGAATTCACCATGCTGGAGGTATGCTCTCCATTGTTCAACAGCCAAAAGAATCACCATATATTCCTTCTCATAAATACTCAAACCATGGTTACGAGGACCAAGATATTTGCTGACAAATGCAAGAGGATAGTTCTTCTGAATTAACACTGCGCCAATGCCGTGTTCACAAGCATCAGTTTCCACAATAAATGTGCAAGAGAAATCTGGCAAAGCCAATACTGGTGCAGAAATCAAAGCCTGCTTCAGTGTATCAAAAGCCAACTAAGATTCAGAAGTCCAGACGAAAGGCACATGCTTGTGCAATAACTGGGTCAAAGGTTTGCTGATAGAAGCATAGTTCCTGACATACTTTCTATAGTAACCTGCAAGCCCCAGAAATCTGCGTAATTGCTTAACATCCGCAGGTACTGGCCAATCACGAACTGCAGCTATTTTAGAACTGTGAGTAGCCACACCTGCTGAGGAAATCACATGGCCTAAATAATCAATACTGGATTGAGCAAAGGCACATTTGGATATTTTAACTTTCCAGTGATTATCAGACAACACTTGCAACACTTGCTGGAGATGCAACAAATGAGCATAATAGGATTGACTGTAAATTAAGATGTCATCGAAGAATACCAGTGCACAACGACGTAGCAATGGAACTAACGTTCTGTTCATTTCAACCTGAAATGTTGCAGGTGCTCCAGTTAAGCCAAAAGCCATAACTGTGAATTCAAAATGACCATGATGAGTATGAAACGCTGTCTTGTACTCATCTCCTTCAGTCAAACGATTCTGATGATATCCAGCCCATAAATCCAACTTGGAAAACACACAAGCGCCATGTAATTCATCCAGTAATTTATCAATAACTGGAAATGGATACTTGCTTTTGACAGTCAACGCATTAAGATTCCTGTAATCAACACAGGGTCTCCACGTATTATCTTTCTTCTTAACCATCAACAATGGTGAAGCAAAGCTACTGGCACTAGGTATGATAACCCTAGACTTCAGCATTTCAGAAATTTGTTGCTCAATCTCATCCTTCAAAGCAGGAGCAAATCGATAAGGACGAATTTGGACTGGTCTGGCTCCTTCTATGAATGGAATAGAGTGCGATGCTGCCCTCTTTGGAGGTAAACCAACAGGCTCGGCAAACACATCTGCAAATTTGTCCAAAAGGCGCTGAATTTCCACAGGCAAACTTAAGGATGCTGGTAGAGGATCAGACAACAAGTGGATTTCCACCACTGCACAACTAAAATCAGTGGGCACTTGTCCTTGCAAACAAATCCAAGACCCTTTGTACTGAAAGTACAACCACTTCTGATATCAATCCACCATCTGACGACTGTGCAAGGATAACCAATCCATACCCACTATTCCATCGTAACCTCTAAGTGGAAGAATACTGAAAGAAGATCAAAAGGAATATTGTCCACAATCCCAGGTGCACTGAGGTAGGAAGTGAGTGCATTGAAGGATACCACCACCTGCCACTTTCA
Organism: Avena sativa; assembly: GCA_916181665.1. Classification (NCBI taxonomy): domain Eukaryota; kingdom Viridiplantae; phylum Streptophyta; class Magnoliopsida; order Poales; family Poaceae; genus Avena; species Avena sativa. The sequence goes on along the minus strand of OV702283.1, from coordinate 126,911,286 downwards.
CCATACGTGGTTTGGATAAAGGCATCAGACCATCAAGTTGTTGAGCCAATTCTGAACTTAAGAAGGAATTGTTACTGCCAGAGTCCAGCAAGAATAATACTGGTTTGCCTTGAACTGAACAAGTGAGAATAATAGACTTCTCAGGAGCTAAATCCATGTTATGGGAGTCAGAAATTTGATTGAGCTCCATGTAATCAGATGAATCAGTGGAGGAAGACAGAGAGGAATCTTCAACAGATAACAAGAAGTCAACCAGCTCCTGTACGACATGTAACTGGACAGTGGTTTAACATTTGTGATCTTTAGACCACCGTTCACCACAAGTGAAACATAATCCTTTAGCACGACGAAAATTCTTCAGAGCAGTCATTTTATCCTCAGAGGCTCGAAGAGTTTCAACCGGCTTAGCAGCTTCCACAAGTCGACGATCTTCAGGTTGCCTAGTCTGAAAATGATCTACAGTTGGACCACGATGATGTTGAGGCGAACCAGAATTCAGTACAGTCAGCCCATCACCAACTTCCTCCTGAACCAAGGCAATAGTATAAGCAGTTTCCAGATCCTGTGGTAGTTGGACAACAACTAACAATCGCACCTGAGGCTTCAATCCTTCAATAAAACGAGTGACATAGTGTAAGACATCAGGTTTCTCTTTGTAGGATGCCAGCTGATCAATGAGTTCTACAAACTGATTCACATATTCTTCAATAGTATTAGTCTGAACTAGTTTATACAGACGACAAATGAGGGATTGATGCTGATTCCTTCCAAATCGGACCACCACTTCCTAACTGAATTCAGACCAAGTGAAGTTGTGAATAGAGGATTTCATAGAAGAAAGCCAACGTGCAGCCGGGCCAATGAACTGCAACGAGGCCAATCAAACCCACAATGCTGGTGCAGTACCATACATCTCAAAATAGTCCTCACATTGAATTTTCCACAGTTTAGGTTGATCGCCATCGAATTTATGAACATCCATTTTGGGCATGCAACAGCGAGAAGACGAATCAGCAGGATCATCATTCAATTCGAACGAACGAGGAACAGTAGTATGGCTATGGTGAGGGCAGATACCTCTTGCCGGAAACGGTATGTAGGGGCCCTAAACCCCTACGCCCGGCCTCCGTGTAGTCGGAATAGGACGGTGCCCATCGGGGCCGATCTCTGCGTCGCTAGTCGATGGCCGATGTAGGGGATCTGGCTCATCAGTAGCGGCGAGACCAAGTTGTGCTCGAATTGCATCCATATTCTGCTGGAGAGAGGATTCCACACCATCCGTGTAGATCTGCATATCCGCTTGGGCCTTGGAGACGCAGGCACATACCATGGTGTCGACTGCTCTCGTCAACGCCGAGTCGATGACGAAGATGACGGACTGGGCGATGAGGACCTTGATGTCCTGCTGGTACTGCTCCTGCTGCGCTGACGCCTGCCGCGCCACCGCATCATAGATAGCACGACCCTCCTCCGACAGGGACTCCATGATTTGCCGGCGAGCTCGATCTGTAGCCACTTGCCGACGGGTCTCCAGCTTGTGCAAAACAGTGGAAGAAAAATTGGCTCTAGGTTACCAAATGTTAGGCTCGCTCTCAGATCATCTATTGAACATTCATCAGCAATTGGAATCACAGATGTTTTGGGAATTCTAGGATTCAGGAATTTGAATTACAAGCTCTGGGATAGAGCCCAAAAAAACTAGGCCGAAGCCGTCATCTATTCGCCAACTATCTCCTGGTGACGCGTTCCTTATATGCTCCACCAACCGCCCTTCGCCAGCTCACTTGCGGGCCCAGGTATGAGCTGGATAGCGAGTACTCTCCTTTCTATCTCGTCGCTCCCTTTCCACCACCATCTGTGGGTCCTCGATGTCAGTGTTAACAAGGTGGCGAACAACTCCAAGTGACGTGGCATCTTCCACTTCCTCCTATGAAAATAGGACATGCGAGTTCAACTAGAGGACACCTCTGATCCGCTCAATGGGAGTGTTGGGTGGAGGCCGGTTTGGCTGAGGCAGCGGCCTCAGAAGTGTTTGGCTGTCGTGGTCTGTGTTGCTTGGACTGCAGACAACTAGGTCGTGTGGCACTGCATCTTGAGAGCAACCGGTGGTACGTCAGTGTGGCGTCCCTGCAAGGTGGTATATGTGGATCGCGCAGGACGCCCCGGTGCGATGGAAGTTGGGGCGGCGGCGGCCCCAAAACTTTCGCAACATCGAGGGTGTTTAACATTTGACTCTTTATAGGAGACCGACTAGCTCGGCGGAGCGGGTCACCACTTGTTCCGTGTTTGTGTGGTTGGCGTTTTCAGTGGCCTTTTTCTTAGCCGTCGGCGTGAGTGACCGTGGTCTTGTTGTTCTTGGGCCTCTAGTGGGCGTGTCCCTATGGTGTTGTTGGTCGTCTGGCTTGACCCTTGTTGTATGGTTTTGTTTGATTTTTTAATTAACTAGACACATTTTTCTTAATATGGGCAAGGCACATTTTTGTCTTCGTTTTTTAACTAATTGCTGGGTCAACGACCTTGCAAAGAATCTATGGGAGGGCGAAACTACAAAATGACATGTAAATTTGTTTTTGGCATATACAAATCAAAGCAAAGCAACTAGGTAGAATTTCTAGTATTTATCAGGAACTCATATATTGATATTGATCTCGTCTACGAAATACAGTTATAAGATCAATGTATGTATAAGGTAGCCCAAAACAAAAAAACCATCTACCACGACTGTCATCTGCTACTTAACCATGGATTTTCACTCATCACTACAAATCAGCTCTTCGCCTCTTTGCGCCCATGAAATGTAGAAGAATATCCTCATAGTCGTACTTCTCAGCGATTTCCCTCTCTATGTTTACTAGCAAGCTATTGGCAAGAAACTAATCCTCCATTTTATTACGCAATCTTGTCTTAATAATCTTCAAAGAAGAAAAGGCGCGTTCAGCACTTGCCGTAGAAACCGGAAGAGTCACAAGCAACCGGAGGAGTCTATCAATCAAGTTATAGATGGAATGTCTCCCACTCTCAACAAGGCAGCGGCAAAGGTTTGTCAATGTTGACACTTTTTTCATCTCGCTATCATTGGAAACATCCACCACAAAATATTTGAGTTGCCGCTCCAAGCCATAGATTTCTTATTGACTGAAATCAGCCGGATTGTCATGGTGGTGTCACGGCAGATGCCATGGGTAGGCTTAAGTTGGGGGCCGAATGGACGCTTGTGGTAACGGGGAGGGAGTGCACGGTCTAGCCGCGCATGAAGAACAAGATGAACTCTCCACACTTAGGATTTTTATTGATCCTAGAAAGTTTACAAGTGCTCCTAGAGCTGTTTTCGCATAGCCTCAGGGCACTCGTTTCCTACTTGGTCCAACCTCCTTAAACCCTAGCTATGCCCCTCCTTATATAGGCGATGGCCAGCTAGGTTACATCCCTTTGGGTTTTAGGGTTACTGTTTGGATCCTGGTCCTCACTGTGCGGGCCGGGTCATGGGCTAGCCCTGAGCCTGTGACCCAGTCCACAAAGCTATACAGCTAACGGTCCTCTCGTACGTAGCCTCAAGATCTTTTTGTGTCATACAGTGACTTTGTACATCATCCCTTGCTTTAGGCGTCACCCAGCTCCTTTTGTATCACCCGACGTCGCCTTTCTCTTTTGACCGTGCTTTACCATGGTCCCTCCTGAATCTCACTCGGAAAGCTGCCACGCGTCCTTTCTGACTCGGCCTCCCCTCGTGAGACTCATCTCGTTGCTTCCTGCAAGGTAAACAAACCTGTCCTATACGAGCCGACATAATTCTTATGTCGGCCGCATTCGACCTTCTTACCCGGCCGTTATTACCCGGCCAGAGTTATTCTTTACTCGGTCTATGCCAAGTTTGGCAATGTTTTACCCCTTGTGACCCTACCGGGGCTTATCCCCCCGACATTAGTCCCTGAAGCTGACGAGGCCTAGCAGTTCTTGCTGTTAGGCGTCTCTATGTTTCTTTAATGTGCTTGGAACTTCTCTTTCTCTCAGCATTTACTCCTTAAGGCGCACTGTTTGGCGTAATCTCGATCTTTGTCGAGTCTATTAGGCCCCTTTCGAGTCTTATCTTTGTCTTTCTAGTTCATTTTTTCCTCGTGCCGAGTCACTTTCGACGCTGCCGAGTCATTTTTGGCTTGCCTTAGTCACTGACAGCTTGTAATCATGATAGCTTGCCTCAAATTTTGTCCCAAATCCTGATCGCACAGTGATGGCGGTGCAGTAACTCCCCTTCACTGTGGTAGTCCCATCGCTTAGCGCCTCGTGTCTTGCGCATCGTGACGTGGCCCAGGATTTTCCGTGTATTGCCTACATGTGGCGCTTGCTGATGCGCTCACTTGGCCGAATACACGGCCACACGTTGGCCGCACGGTGCAGAGGGATCCCACGCCTAGGGTTTTTACTCTCCTTAAGTAGGGGTGGGGTGAACTTAACTTCCTTTGCCTGTTCAGTTTCCCCCTTGCCCTCTTCTTCTTCCTCGTGCCCCAAAATATGAACTGCCTTATTGCGGTTCCTTTCTTCTGCTGCTTATCCCCATCAATTCTCTTCTTCCCCTTCCAATTCTACGACGGGTCCTCGTGCCTCCAGGCCTCTTCCAATAGCGGAAGAGCCAGAACCAGATGATATCATGGACACTCGTGACGCTGGCGAGGAGGCAGAGGAGCATGAGGTCACCGCCGACGAGCGTGGCGGCTGGGAGGGCTCGGAGGTTTCAGTGGAGGAACTCGAGGGGATGTGCTCCACCAGGCGTATCCCACTCGAAGTCGATTGTCGCCTTCCCTCAGGTGAGATCGTTCCTAAGCCTAAGGCTAATAAGATGGAAGTTTTCCTCTCCCACTTAGAGCATGGTTTTGCTTTGCCTGTTAGCAACTTTTTTGTTTCTTTTCTTTCCACCTTCCATCTGCAAACCCACCATTTGCCTGCCAACGCAACTGGCTCCCTGTCTTGCGTCATTTCTTCCCGCGAGGGCTATCTCGGTATTTGGCCCACCGTTCTCCTTTGGGCCAAGTACTTTAATTTCTAGATACATGTCGTGCCTGATCCCGGCGTTCCCCACGTTGAGGAGAGGCCAACTAGGTGCGGTGCCGCTAGTATCACGCCCAGGAAAGACTCGATCTTTCCTCGGGTCACTGACATAGATTCTTGCAAGAAATGACATAGAACCTTTTTCTATGTTAAGAACAGCGGGTCCAACGACTACATCCGACTTCCCCCCTTCAAGGACGAGGTTCCCAGCAAGGAGTTTTGGAAGCTTGACCCGCATGACAAGAATGCCGCTGTGAATGAGGCTCATGGGATTCTCGTGAGGCTACTCTCGCCGGATGAGAACTTCCACTTAACTGAGGAGGATCTCATGTGTGCTTTTATCGCATGCCGAGTCAGCCTCATCCAAGCCAGAAGCCACAAGATGTGCTTCATGAGCGGCCCGCAAGTTCCTACCCGACACTCCACTTTGGAGCTTACCAACGACTCAGTGGCCCGCCGAGTCAGCTCGATCTTCAAGCTGACCTTGGCGGAAAACTGGGCCTGGAGCTGCCCCCTTTCAGCCGGGATAGGCATGTCCCCTGGTTAAGCGTCCGAGTCATTCATTTTACTGCCGACATAGCTTTCCTTTTGTTCACTTGCTGTTCCGTTTATTTATTGATTTTATTATGTTTGTCTTCCGTAGAATCTCGTTCACCAGGTTGATGAAAGTACCGTCCCTCCTGGGGGCTACTATGAAGATCGCTTCAACACTAATGATCTTGAGTTTGATCTGGAGTGCTTCATGCCAATCCCGCACGCCGTTGCTGCCTCTGCTCCGGGTAAGACATCTACTCGAAACCCCTTGTGAGATTGGTCTGACGATGATGATGACTGTGAAGTTCTGGAGGTACTTGTCTTTTGACCTTAAGTCTCTGACTTATCTGAATGAGCTCGTCATTTACTTATGCAGCTGGCCAGGTACATGAGGTTCCCCCCCCCCTCGCTGTGGGCAGATTCGGCAAGATCCCTGCCGCCAAGTCGAGTAAGCGACGTGGGGCCTCCTCCAACACTCGGCCTTCAAAGAAGCGCCGAGTTGATCCTGTTGGTCGCCGGGTCACTCGTCGCATCCCGCGCGACCCAACCGTTTCCGGGTAACTTTAGCTGCTTGTTACCTTTCATTTTTCTTTCATGTTCTGTGATTGTTTTCTTATAGGCTTCTTTTCTTATTTCCAGCGCGGCCATGTCTGCTAGCCAAGCTGCTCCCAGCATGGCTTCTTCACCATTGATGCCTACTTCTCCTCCTCGCGCTGACACCCCCATGCAGAGCCCTGTCCGGGTCACTGCCCCCACTACTGAGGCTCATACGTCTGAGAGTGAGGCCGACCCGGCGGCGCACCCGTTGGAGGAGACCCGGCCTAGCTCTCTAGTTGTTTCTCCCGATCAGAATCTTGACCCTGGCGCCAGTAACATCGGCGGCGAGAAATCCCCTGTTGATAGCTCTCCAGTTTCTAGTGTACCCGTTGACCCAATTGTTGCCCCTCAGAATGTTGTTGAGCCTGCTCATTGGGCTCCTGCCTCTTCCGCAACCAGTTCCAGACCTACTCATGCTACCTCTCTAGCCAAAGATCAGACTCGGCCTGCTGCCCAAGGCCACGCTCGCCCCGCATCCAGCAAGCCATCAGCGACCAAGCAACTGACTCTGATCCACGCTCCAGGCATCGCTCCGTAGATCCGGCCCACACCATCAACAACGGCACCCGCTCCGGCGGGTCAGTTGGGTGAGTCTGCAACTGCCGGATCTGGTAGCGCTTCTAGAGCTTGTGGCTTGCATACTAGCACTGTTCCTACCCGTGCCGGGGTGGGAACTACCCTGAAGAAAGGACAAGTCCTGACTTGGATGCTCAGCAGGCAGGGCCTTGGTTCCACGGAGCGCTACGCCGTTGCCTGGAACGTGGCCGACGAGCAAGAGTTGAGCTCCGATTCTGGTAAGAATATGAAGCTAGGCCCCAAGGCTGTCTCGGATATGACTCAGCACGCCATCGCCTTGATGGCCAAAGCAGATCAAGTGAACGAGGTGTGTAACTTCTTTACTCTTTTGCGTACAGAGTATCTTTTTATTATACATGATCCCTAGTCCCCGAGGTTACTTCCGAGTAAGGAACTTATTCGGCTGTAAGCTCTAAGATAGAATCAACCTTTTATTTTCTCCTGCCAAATTTATATATCAGACTTTCGATCCCTAGGCCCCGAGGTTACTGCCGAGTAAAAAACTTAGTCGGCTGTAAGCTTGATCGTACCCCTTTCTGAGTATATCTTTTTTGTGTAACTTACGCATAATGAGCATACGAAGGTGCATCAGGCTCTCCTCTAGGAGTATAGAAAGCTTGAGCTCGCTCATCAAGACCTGAAAACCGAGGCTCAGGGCCAAGGTAATTTTCTTACTCGTCCTGCTTTTATTCGGCATAGCTTCTCTGTTTTCATCTCCTTGATTTTTTCTTGTTGTCTTTCCACAGCTTCCGCCCAATCTACCATTGATGCGCTGCACTCATAGATCAGCGAAGCTGAAAGTAAGTTCTTATGCTTATTTCTTTTCTATTTCTATCTCGTCTAAAACGAGATAGTTTGCTGTTACTAACGATTCACATGCTCTGAATAAGTAGAGAAGCACCGGATCGAGCTCCAAAAGGAGCGAGACGAGGTGACTCGGCTGAAGAAGCAGATGGCGGAAATGGAGTAGAAGAACCAGTCTGAGCTGAAGGGCCTGCGGGAAGAGCTTGCCGAGAAGGATGGCCAGCACGCTGCCAATGCCGAAAATACCAACCAGCTGCTCAAAGAGGCTGAGTTGGCCGTTCAGTCGGCGCACCAGGACCTGGAAGATCTTCAAGCCAAGGCCAAGATCTGGCAGAGCAATCTTGGCGCGATGAACTCATTTCTCGGTAGTGAGTTCTTACTCTTTTCGCTGTACTTCTATCCTTATTCTTTGCCCCTTTTCCATCATTTGTTAATGTTCTTCCGTGTTTGCAGAGAACTTCCCCGAGGCTGAGATGTTCGTGATAAGGGCCATGAAGAAGGTTCGAGCCGAGTCTGGAGCTCCTACTGATGGCGAGATCAACATCTATGAGCACCTGCAAGTGCTGTCAGAGTGTGCAACCACTCTGAAGTCATGTGGTGTCGACTTGCTTAAGTCGGCGATCCATGCATTTAGGATGCTCTGGCCAGATAAGGGTGCGCCCACACTCATTGAGCCTTTGGCTGCCAGGTTGCTTCTGACTGAGGACAGGCTGGATCAGTGGCGTGAGTCGGCCGGTCGAGCTGCAGCGGACAAGTCCCTTGCCTTTGTGCTCTCCTGGTACGAGGACATCAATCTTGATGTTCTCCAGAACATGAGGGCCGAAGGCAAGTGGATCCACGAACCCGAGCTCATCAAGAAGCGCCAGGAGCGAGCATATGCCATGGTTGAGTATGCTCTGGTGCAAGCTTGGTGCGATGGGCCCAACTTCCTTGACCTTGGTGAGCCGCTTGCCGAGACTATCGACGATGAAGGTGCTGACAGCGAGGCCACCGAGTCAGATTGTCCTGCAGACTCGGCCACCGATGCACCTGACTCGGCAGATGCTCCAGACGATGCTCCCAGCTCCAGCCCCAAGGAAGCTCCTCCGAGTCCAGCTGCTTATTAAGATGGTTATGTCAAAAAAACACTTAACTTTTATGAGATCCCCGGTATGCCGGGTGCAGATGTAATATGCAGTGCACTTATTTTGGGTATGCGCCTTTTGATAAGGCTTAAACTTTTAATTTGCTCTGAATACCAATCATCCAGGGGCAGTCCCCGAGTTTCATTTTTCCGTTCCCCTTTTCCTAGAATTTGGCTATTATCTACCTTTTTTGGCGTTCGACATTAGAGTCTAAAAGTTCTAAGGATTGAGTTATCGGATATGAAACTAGACAACTTGACCTAGGGTCATTCGACATACAAGTCAATATATCCTGCAATGGGTTAGTTAAAAACATACATAGAGCCGACTCACATTTCTCCCTTTACTTATCCGGTGTTCATGTTTACTCGTCGTTGATCTTTTCCTCTTTCTTGCCATGAAGCCGTGTTTCGGACAACAACATAGTCGAAGAGTTGATTCTATCCGAGTAAACATTACTTGTTCCGAGATAAGTCATAAGTGTCAACGCCAGCCGACATAATTTTCAAGGATAAACATAAGGGGCAGTCCCCGAGTCAGGTTTTCGAGTCATACCATTTTATTATCAGCACATAGCCAGCATGAGTATCCGACATATGAGAGTTCGAGAGATACATACACTGCTCCTCCTAAGTGTAGAAATGACGGAGCAATGCCACATTCCATGGCCTTTTGGTCTCATCACCTGATCTATCTGCCTTGTTCTTTTTTGCTTCATGAACATCTATTACATAATACGAATCATTGTGCAATGCTTTGCTTAAAATGAATGGTCCTTCCCATGGGGGTGATAGTTTATGCATCCCAGCTGTGCGTTGCACCAGTCTGAGCACCATATCCCCTTCTCAGAAAACACGATGTTGAACTTTCCGGCTATGATAGCTTCGGAGACTTTGTTGGTATATGGCGGATCTGAACAATGCCAATTCTCTTGCTTCTTCGAGTAAGTAATCTCCATCTTCTCGGGCCTCTTTCACCTCGGCTTCCGAGTATTGCCTTACTCTTGGCGAGTCATACTCTATGTCGGCAGGCAAAACGGCTTCTGCCCCGTACACAAGGAAGAATGGCATATAGCCTGTTGATCAATTCGGAGTTGTCCTTAAACTCCTCAACACTGAGGGTAGTTCCTCGATCCAGCAACTAGGTGATCTCTGTAGTGGTTCCATTAGACGGGGTTTTATCCCAGATAGAACTAAGCCGTTAGCTCGTTCAACTTGTCCATTTGATTCTAGATGAGCGACTGACGTACGTCAAGTCTTATTTGGTTTTTTCCACAAAAGCGAGTGAAAGCTCCTTCGGCAAAGTTTGTGCCATTATTTGTGATCATACTGTGTGGGTGACCATATCTCAAGATTATGTCTTTTTAGGAATGTGACAGCTATTTTTCCATCCAATTTCTTGATGGTCTTCACTTCTATCCATTTGGTGAACTTGTCAACCATTACTAGTATGTGAGTCATGCCACCTCTCGCTGGTTTGAATGGTCCTACCATATCCAAGCACCATACTACGAATGGCCAAGTGATTGGTATAGTTTTTAGCTCAGATGCTGGTAAGTGTGACTTTGACGCGTAACGCTGGCAACCGTTACATTTACTCACTAGCTCCTGCGCCTCTGCCAGTGCACTTGGCCAGTAGAATCCATGTCGGAATGCCTTGGATACCAATGCTCTTGATGATGCATGGTTCCCACATTCTACTTGATGGATATCCAACAGTATTTCTTGGCCTTTCTCTGGACTTATGCGACGGTGCAGTACACTCGTCACACTCCTTTGTATAAATCCTTGTTGATTATTGTGTATGCTTTCGCTCTTCTTTTTGTTTGTCTTGCTGATATCTCATCATCAGGCAATGTTCCATCTCTCAAGTAGTTAAATATTGGTTGCGTCTAGGTTGGTATCACCGGTGCCGGGTCTATTTCTCCATCAATTTCCATTGGCTTAGCTGACATATGTTCTGCCGACATAACTTGAGGAGTCCCCTAGTGTGATTCGGTAACCCCTGAGTTGAGTGGAATAGTCCCCGAGTCACTCGAAACTGCAATGTCCATTGGCACAACTTCTGACTCCTGGCTTGCCGGGATGAGCCTGATTGACTCGGACTCTGGTGACGGCTTGATCGATGGTTTTCTGAGATGTTCCAATGCTACTCCTGGTGGGATTGCTTGCCGAGATGAGTGATGACCCACAAGTGTAGGGGATAAAATAGTCTTCACGGGTAGTATTACCCAATTTATTGATTCGACACAAGGGGAGCCAAAGAATACTTGCAAGCCATAACAACTGAGTTGTCAATTCAGCTGCACCTGGAAATAGTTCTTGCTCACAGAAGTTTATCAGTAGCAACAGTTTGGAAGTAGCAACAGCAAAGCAACAACAACAGTGAAATAGTAGCAATAGTAACAGTAACAGTAAACAGTGGGATTCGAGTATGGTAGGCATATGGATGGATGGACGGGAGTTGCATGGACGAGTCTAAACATGTAACTTCAAGATCTAGAGAATTGCAGATAAATAATAACAAGCATCCAAGTACTAAACAATCCTAGGCATATGCTCCAAATATAGTCATACGTGCTCGCAATGAGAACTTGCACAACATCTTCTGTCCAGCCAGCCCATGGTAGCGGGGCCTCTAGGGAACTACTGACAATTAAGGTGCTCCTTTTAATAGAGTACCGGAGCAAAGCATTAACACTCCATGAACACATGTGATCCTCACACCATAGCCATCTCCTCCGGTTGTCCCAATTATTATCACTTTGGGGCCTTTAGATCCGGACAATGATATGTGTACACAACTTGCAGATAAGATCACAAATAATACTATCATAATGATTCAATAATTAGTTTAGATCTAAGATCATGGCACTCGGGCCCTAGGGACAAGCATTAAGCACAACAAGTTGCAACAAAGTCAAATAGCACTAATAGAGATACTAGGCACTATGACCTAACAATATTATTCGATTACATGATAGAACTCATCCAATCCCTACCATCCCCAAGCCTACAGTGGGGGATTACTCACTCATGGATGAGAGAAACATCGGTGGTTGATGGAGATGCGTTGGTGATGACGATGGCGATGATCCTCTCCAAATTCCCCGTCCCGATAGGGTGCCAGAACGGAGTTTCTAGATCCGAATCTTAGTTTCTGGTGGCGGCGGTAGAGCGGAACTATTTTTTGGAAAACTATCAAACGCCCTCGGTTTTTAGGTCGAAAGACAACTTATAGGCGCAGAGGAAGGCCGAGGGGTGCCTAGGTTGGTTGCACCCCCCAGGCGCGGCTAGCGGTGGGCCCGCGCCTGTCATGGGTGTGGCCCCCCAGGCTCCTTCTCCGTCTCGTCTTCTGGCTGCGTGGATCTTCTGGTGAAATATAATTTTTGGCATATTTTCCGGGATTTTTCCTGATAGTTTATTTCTACACAAAAACAAGACACCAAGGTAATTCTGCTGAAAACAGCGTCAGTCCGTGTTAGTTGTATTCAAATGACACAAGTTTAGAGAAGAAACAATAGCAAAGTGTTCGAGAAAGTAGATACGTTTTGGACGTATCAATGAGCCTAACTTGGAGAGTACGTCAACTGCCTCATTCTCTGCCCTGGGTATGTGATGAAATTCACACCCGTCAAAGTATCCCGAAATTTGTTGCACATGAAAACGATATAATGCCATTTTTGCATCCAATGCGTCCCAATGCCCAGATACTTACTGGATAACTAAATCCGAGTCACCAAAACACATGATCCTTTTGATGCCAATTTCCTTGGCCACTTTTATGCCATGGACAAGTTCTTCATACTCGGCTACACTATTGGATGCAGCGAAGTGGATCTGCAACACATACTTGAGCTGATCCTTCTTTCTTGATGTGAGTACTATCCCGGAACCCAGACCCATCTTTGTCTTGGATCCATCAAAGTGCATCCTCCAATAATTAGTGTCTAGCAATGGTGGCTCATATTGCATTTCCATCCAGTCCATGAAGAAATCAGCTACAACTTGAGATTTAATTACATCTCGCCTATCATATTGTGGAGTGTATGGTGCTAGCTCTATGGCCCATTTTGCCACTCGGCCACTGGCATATTTGCTGTCCAATATATCTGAGATAGGTGCCTCGCATAGTACCCGGATTGGGTGTTCTTGGAAATAATGCTTCAGCTTCTTTGCTGCTATATACACCTAATATGTCATTTTTTGATAATGGGGGTAGTTTTTCTTTGATGTAGAGAGCATTTCACTCAAGTAATAAACTGGCCTTTGGACTGATTTGCCCTCTTCTTCGCATTCTACCACTATCACCGCACTAACAACTCTGTTGGTTGCGGCGACATAGAGCAGCATTGGCTCCTTGGATAATGGTGACGCTAATATTGGTGATGTTGCCAACATCTTTTTCAGTTCATGGAAAGAGCTATTAGCTTGGTGTGTCCATGTGAATTTGTCTGATTTTTTCATCAGTTGATATAGTGGTAAGGCTTTTTCGCCTAGCCGACTGATAAACCTACTCAACGAAGCCAGGAACCCTGTAAACTTCTGGACATCGTTGAGGGTTTTCGGCAATTCCATTCTTTCGATGGCCCTGATCTTTGTCGGGTTAGCCTCAATCCACGGCTGGATACGAGAAATCCGAGTAACTTTTTAGCCGAGACACCAAATGTGCATTTTTTCGGGTAAAGTTTCATCCGGAATTTTCTTAAATTTGCGAATGTTTGACGCAAGTCCTCAACAAGAGTATAACTTTGCTTGGTTTTTATCACCACGTCATCGACGTATACCTGAACATTTTTGTCCAGTTGATCTTGCAAGCATTTTTGCATGCATCTTTGGTATGTTGCACCTGCATTTCTCAATCCAAACGGCATAGTACGATAGCAATAAGCCCCATACGAGGTGATAAAAGCTATCTTTATTTGATCATCCGGATTTAGCGGTATCTGGTGGAAACTAGAGTGCGCATCTACAAACGACAACAACTCACACCCGGCAGTAGAGTCAATGACTTGATCGATCTATGGCAGGGGGAATGGATCTTTTGGACACGCCTTATTGAGGTTTGTGTAGTCAATACACATGCGCCACACCACTGCCACGTTCGGGTCATCTTTTTTCTTCTTGACCAAGACTGGATTTGACAACCAATCTGGATGCAGTACTTCCATGATAAACCCGGCAGCCAAGAGCCTGCTATCTCGGCGGCTATCACTTTCCTCCTATCTTCGGCGAAGCGGTGGAGGGGTTGCTTCACCGGCTTGGCATCTGGCCTTACATGAAGAGAATGCTCAGCCAGCTCCCTCGAAACTCCTTGCAAGTCTTGTGTGGACCATGCAAAAATATCCCAATTCTCACGGAGGAAGCTGGTGAGCTCGCTTTCCTATTTGTCAGTTAGCCCAGCACCAATGGTAACTGTGCACTCTGGGAAAGCCTCATCAACCTGTATTTTGTTTGTTTCCTTGGTAGCTTGGAAATATACACTGCCATGCGGGTTAGTAAGTGCCGGCATAGACATTTGCGTTGCTTAGGCCAGTGTTGCCACTTCCATCATTTGATGCTTTTCTTGTGCTATGACCAGTGACTCGGCCTGAGAATGTTGGAGATATGCCCTAGAGGCAATAATAAATATAGTTATTATTATATCTTTGTGTTTATGATAAATGTTTACATTCATGCTATAATAGTATTAACATGGAAACATTAATACTTGTGTGATTTGTAGACTAAAATAAGAGTCCCTAGTAAAGTCTCTATATAATACTAGCTTGTTGGTTAATAGATGATTATGGTTTCCCTATCATGAACATTGAGATGTTATTAACAACAAGATCATATCGTTAGGAGAATGATATGGTGGACATACTCCAATAGATAAGCGTAGCATAAAGATCAAGTCATTTTAATAGTTCAAATTGCTATATGCTTTCTGATACATAGTAACCTAATTCCTTCGACCATGAGATCATGCATATCACCTTTACCGGATGGATGCTTTGATGACATCAAACACCACACCGTAACTGGGTGGCTATAAAGGTGGCATTGAGTGTTCGGAAAGTATTGGTTGAAACACATGGATCAAGAGTGGGATTTGTCCATCCATATGACGGATAGATATACTCTGGGCCCTCTCGGTGGAATGTCATCCAATTAGCTTGCAAGCATGTGACTGGCTCACAAGGGATCACATATCACGGGAACGAGAAAAGAGTACTTATCGGTAACGAGGTTGAACTAGGTATGCAGAGATACCGATGATCATAACCTCGGATAAGTAAACTATCGTGAGATAAAGGGAAATTGGTATCCTATGTAAGTGGTTCATTCGATGGCAAAGTAATCGTAGAAATATGTGGGAGCCATATGAATTTCCAGATTCCTCTATTGGTTATTGTTCGGAGAAGTGTCTCGATCATGTCCGCATAATTCACGAACCGTAGGGAGACACACTTAAGGATTCGACGTTGTTTGAGTAGTTATGGAATGATGAGAAAGAGACCGAATGTTGTTCGGAGTCTCGAATGGGATTCGGGATATCACGAGGAGATCCGGAATGGTCCGGAGAATAAGATTCATATAAGGAAAGTCCCGTTTCAGAGTTGGAGAATGGTTCCGGTGTTTTCATCGGGAATGTTCTAGAAGGTTCCGGAATGTCCGGCACTCCGGAGGGGAAGGGTACATGAATGTGTTATATCATGTTGGTATGATTGCATTATGTACTTGGTGTCATCGCTGAACAAAATATAGGGATTAATCAAATCCTAGTTTGAAAAGTCAAACGCCTAGTTTGAAAGTCAAACGGCTATTTTTTGGGGAGTGGGGAAGGAGGAGGAAACCGAGTTGGGGAGGAGTCCCTCCTCCACCGTTGGCCCACCTCCAAGCCGAGTTGGGGAGGGACTCCCCTCCCCTTGGCCGGCCGGCCCCTCCACCTATATAAGGAGGGGCAAGGCTCCCCTCCTAGACACACAAGATCCCCGCCTCCAAACCCTAAGCCGCCGGCGCCGCCACCTGCTGCTGCCGCCGCCGCCCTAGGTCAAGCCGCCGCCGCCTAGCAACCCTAGCCGCCGGCCAAGCTTCCTCCTCGGCGTGTCTAAACCCTAGATCGTCGAGGGACTCTCTCATACTCCACCATACTCGCTCCGGCTTAAGGCGAAGCCCTGCGAGATCTCCCCTCTACTTCCGGTACCACGCCGTTGTGCTGCCGGAATCGCGAGGAGAGTGCTACAACCTCCGCTGCCTGCTGGAACAAGGGAGAGGAAGGTCTTCGTCGAGTACCGAACGTGTGACCGACTGCGGGAGCGCTGCCGGAACGCAGCGCCGGAAGGATCGTCTACACGATCTTGAGATCGGGAAGAGTACGACTACATCACCCACGAGAATCCGCTCTCGTTAAACACTTTGGAATCTTTGAGGGTGAGTTATTCCATCGACTCGTTGCTACAATCTAGTAGATAGATCTTGGCTTGTTTGTTTGTATGCGATAGAATTTTTTTGTTTTCCATGCTACGAATCCCTACAGAGAAGACCCGGATGAGGCACATGGAATAGATCTCTTGTAATCTCCCTCAACTGTGATAACTCCGCATGGACCTGACAGTTTCATCTTTAAGTAAACAATGTGAGGAGTGGCCATAAATTTTGCCATAGCCGTCCTGCCGAGTAAGGCATTGTATGAGTTGACCAGGTCAACCACCTCGAACTCTATAGCTTCAGTGCGACAATTTGCTCGGTTGCCAAATAAGATATCAACCCAGATCTTGCCAATTGGCTCACAGGACAATCCCGACACAATACCATGGAAGGTCGTCTTAGTCGGCTCTAGCATGTTCATGGTGATGCCTAACTTGAGCATGGTATACTTGTACATGATGTTGATGCTACTGCCATCATCAATCAGTACCTTGGAGAACTTCATATTGATATCCATCATCCGTCTATGTTGAATCTTCTTATTATTCGGCTCTGTGACGAATACGACATAGCTCCGGTGATGCTCTCTATACTCATTTATCGTTCCATGGCCGACATGAGCGTCATCACCTCTTGGGTTATGCACCTGATGCACAACCTCCCTTATTTTTTGGTTATGATATCTCGGCTGCATGTTCTCATATCTATGCTCAGCTCCAACAACTTGAGCATTTCCTCCTTTGAGCGGTGGAGGGGGAGGTGGTGGTAACTGCTTAGTCGGCGAAGCCACTCTGTCTCCCTTCTGAAACCAAGTGCACTGTCTTGTTGTGTGATTTGCTGGCTTACTCGGACTCAGCGTGTGGAACTTACATGGTTGGTCCAACATCATTTCATAAATATATTTCTGCCTGTCTTGATATGGCTTTCTTTGTTCATATGGATTTTTGCCATCATTCTTTGCTATCCATTACTGTTGCCCATTTGTCCTTTGACGTTGGCTACTTCCAGCATCTGGATGATCCTGACTCATAGATGCAACTTGAGTCGAACCATATCTGTAATCTGGTCTCTCATCTCTTCTTTTGCTGCTATATTCGGCCCTTTCCTGACGCCTTTGCGACCCGACTGCGTCGTAGATCTGAGTCTCTCTCATGCTGTCTGCCGACATAAGCAGAGGCTGAGTCGGATCTTCTAACACATATGAGTCGGCGATTCTTATTGTTTCTTCCAAGCTTGTCGGCAGATATCTTTGTAACCTTTTCCATAGTACACTTCCATGCCTGCATCCTTGTGCAAACCATGCAATGGCCTGAGACTCGATTACCCTTTTACAAGAGTTGCGTATTGTGCACCACCTTGTGAGGAATTTCCTGTCTGTTTCATTCGGCCTTTGCTTGTACATAGCAAGCTGTTGTGAGCGATTCGGCTTCTTTTACGTGCTTGTGAAGTTTCTCACGAAAGCTTCCTGAAAATCAATCTAGCTGTTGATGATTCCAGGTGGAAAATTATTCAGCCACACCCTTGCTGGTCCTTCTAGCATCTGCGGCACATACCACACTTCCCATCTCAAATTTCCGTGTGCGATCTTTACTGCAGTTCCATAATCTATGAGCCAGTATTCTGGCTTTGTGCTCCCATCGTAGGTCTTTGTTCCTCTGGCCAGCTGAAAGTTTGGCACTAACGACTCTTTCATGATCCTTGGACCAAAACATGGTGGACCCTGTGGACCTTGCGATTCAATCAGTTCTGCCATCTTTATCCGATCAAGCTTTAGCCTTGCATCATCCGGCTGAAGATTTATGCCTTCGAGTCTGGATCCCATTGCTTGGTACACATGATTCGGCAACTCATACCTGTCATTTAACATTGCCGAGTAACCATCATTGTATCTGTTTGCGTTCGGGTCTACAGGTTGCTGCACTGCTTTTCCCGCGCTTTGCTGTCTCTTTTCGGGTTGAGCTGGCGCAGGATTTGGAGCTTGATTTCCTGCTCCTGCCGAGTGAGCACCACGCCTGGGTTGAGGTGCAAAGTTCTATCCCCCATTGTCATTTTTTTGTCCTACTTACCTTTCTCGGCCAGCATTTTCCTGGTTCTCATTTCCTTGAACAACATTTCTTCTTGTTCCCTGCGCACAGGCCGGGTTTCCTTGAACCACTGCCGGGTCATAGGCAACCATCTGCTTGTTCCTTCCTGAATCCACACTCTTTTATTTTCTCTGTCTCGGTGCCACTCCTGGTGAGGAGGCTGTATGACCTGCTGATCTTGCCGGGATTGGAGTTGCTGAGTGAACCTGTTATGACCTCCCAGCTATACCCGGATTCGCCCTGTAGTACGCTTCATTCAGCATCCCTGCTGCTCTTACCAATTCATTGACTCGTTCCTGTTGTTTCCTCTTTGCTTCACCCGTTAAATGGGGGAGCTCAGCCATTGCTGCCTCTGCAGCCCTCAGATTTGCTGCTGCAGTGTTGTATGTCAGCCGTATGGCTGTTTCGTTGCTGTTTTCTTGTGTTATCTTTGATGTTGTGTCCGCCAATTCTTCATTGAGGTTTCTTCCTCTCAACCTTATTGCATCAAGCTGGGTCTTGGCGCCCTTGACTCGATTTGCCGAGTTGAGCTCTCAAATTCTTCATTGGTGTAACTGTGCTAATTCCTTTGCCTTCTCCGAGACTTTTATCCTGACCTCCTCTAACTCGGCCTGCACGCGTGCCAGATCAGCTGCTGGCGCTACTGGGTCTGCTAACTTCTCTATTGCTTCTTGCAATTCTTTGGCTCTCTTACTCCTAGCTACGTTCTCTGGCTTTTCTAGCGGCGCTTTTGCAATTCTTGCCACCCTTGACGTTTCTTCTGGATTTCCTCCCTCAGCTTCCTCATTCACCACAGGGACTACTGGGGGTGCTGGAGGATTCAGAGCTATCATCATTACCTCGACGGAGACGAGTTGATGAAGCTTTCATGCTGCAGGAACCGCAGGTGGATCCGGCGCCAGGACGACGCGCTCTGGGTACGCGTGCTCCACGCGTACCGCGACGTAGACATGGTGCTTGCCGAACTTGATGAAGCGACCGCCCCTAGGGAACGGCTTGGTCCCGAAGCAGCCTACGTTGTCGCTGACGAAGTTGAGTGACCCAAACCTCTGGATGAGGCCGGAATAGACGCGCTCGCCTGTCTTGGCGATGATGTAGGGATCAAAGTTGCCTAGTAGCACCATCTCACAAATATCAGCAGCATTGAAAGATCGAAATTTATTTGTAGGGATCAAAGTAGCACTAGTGGACAGAAGATCCATTACCTTCTCACTGAACCGAAACTATAGTTCATGGAGTTGAGTATCAAGTGTTGCTCGGAATATTTCCACTCAAAAATAATGCTCCTTAGTAAACGAATTAGGTTGGCGACGAGAATGACCACCACGCAGAATATAAGTTACCTCCAAATCTGGAATGTCAATAGAATAGTCTGCACAAAATTCAACAACTCGAAAAAATAAGGCTTCCCAACCATCATCTGATCTCATCCCATTCAGGCGAACCTTTGTTGAGTATACTAGACGCATGACATTTACTATGTCTTGTGATTTATTTTGCAAAGCTTTCCTAAGATCTTCGGTGATCTCTAATATTTCTTGCATTAAACATAAGACAAGTATAAACTCGAAAGATGACAAGTAGATAAAAGCTGTATCTCCATCTGCACGAATTGAGCTAGCTGTTCCATCGGAAGCTATTTTTTGAAGCACCAAACTTACTGCATTAAACATCGTCTTCAGTCTAGATATCGAACCCAAGTGTGAACCCCATCTTATGTCGCCGGGTCGTTTTAGTGCACGTATTTGGTTTGCACCTTGACCAGTTTCAACCTCATCAATAGCAAGTAACCGAGCTAGTTCATCCAATTGATCATCATGAAGCTCGTCATGGCGCTTCGCGGAGGAGTCACCGGTGTTAACAATAAATAGAAGTTTCTGAAAGAATTAAGCAACATGGACCACTTCCTTGGATGCAGCAACTAGCGCAAGTTGACAACGATGTCGATGAACTTTTGATGCATGCATATGCATTTGTTATGAAACCTCGCGTTTATTGGTATGAGATCTTTGTAATTAAGTAACCTGGATGTCATTTCATCAGCATTTTATTACAAGATGCTTAAATTGTAGGCAGGGATGACAATTGGTAGGTATACCGAAGTGAACCTGCAGGCCGTAGGCCCTCAAGACTTGCTTGTGCTATCTTTTGGTCTATAAAAGAGTAGGCGAAGGATCAAAATTTCTAGAGCGAAAATAAGAGATGGCCATCCCATGTGTGACGGTTTATGTCGTATCAACCTGTCGATGGGCTTGCGAGGCATTGGGATTATGGAGCACTTTTCTACTGTGACCGTACGTGCACTCCTGTCTAGAACAACCATGTACTCTAGTGTTAGTATGCCGGCACAACAAGCACCACTTTGCCACAAAAGCATGGACCATGGTACAGCTTGTCGCTCCAATGCTGCTTTTTGATGAAACTGCATTTCTGATTTGTTCAGTTTACTCGACGAGAATCGACACAGTTACCTGCGGCGAGCGCAACACAAGCCCATGGTTATCGAGTAGAGCTCCCTAGGACCGAGCACTTAGGTTATACAAATTAGTGTCCCCCGGTATTTGTCATGTAAGGCCTCATTTGGTTCGTTGGATTCCCGCTGTAATTTCCGCTGAAAAAACCGGTTAAGTTCTAAAATAGCGTTTGGATTGATGTTTGATTGTTCGTAACTATTGGATGTTAGAGCTTTTTGCGCGAGCAAGCCAAGCCTTCCCAGAGCTTCCCCTTTTCGCTTGTAACTCTGGGATTTTTTCGCCTACGCACCATGGATGTCCCGCTAAAATTCTGATGGGAGCTAAAACTAACGTAGAAATTTACATTATATCCTAGTGGGGCCTAAGTGTATGTATATGCCACGTACTGAATCAATACACAACACATAGTGTTTCACTGTTCTTGGTATCTGACTGATATCCCTTCTGATATGAACAACCCTTTGAGCACTCTTTCTCATGGTAGTTCCCTTTGTCTCGACGCCATGACTCCTGCACCCACCCCTCCTGCTTCCACTGTCGGTGTTGCCTTTCTAACACAGTATGTCCTTCATGTTACCGTCATCGTCACAACCAATACCGTCGTTATCGCTAGACATGCAACACCACCATTTGTTCCTACCACATGCCAACCATGCACCATGTGATCATCACACACTACATCAACTTCGAGCTTGAACCAATGTCAAACAACTTCACCAAATGGCTACAAATCTCCACTCTATCGTATGTAAATATGATGTGTGGGACCACGTCGGGATGGTCTCCGAGCCACTCCAGGAGAGTGTTGAGGGAAGGAGTGTTAGTATCACCATCATCTTATGTATATGTGCCATGATCAACCACCACTTCATACGTTTGAAAGACAACACTACATAGTCTTGTGGATTCAACTCCACACCTTTCGCGACAACCAAATGACCACACAATTCATATATGTGCCGAATTCTGCACGGCCATCCATGGCGACATGATGATCTCTGTATATTTAC
This sequence comes from Avena sativa, assembly GCA_916181665.1. NCBI lineage: Eukaryota > Viridiplantae > Streptophyta > Magnoliopsida > Poales > Poaceae > Avena > Avena sativa. Next base: position 126,889,628 of record OV702283.1, on the reverse strand, counting down.
ATCAACTCTAGAGCCTCGCCAACGTCATCAAGCCGGTCTCTAATCTTTAGCAGATCCTCCAAATATTATGTGTCTCAACCACATTTCTAGGTCACATCCATCACTCTGACCATGTAGGCCCCCTTCTCAACCTTCGTGCATGACAACAGTTGCCTATTTCTCAACGAGGTCACCTTGAACAAACACGAGCGCCCTGAAATCTCCCACGACACTCATCGTCAGCAAAGGCACCACTGAACTCTTCCAACATTCCCGACCACGACAATGGTTGCCCCGGTGAACCGCCAGTTGCAGAATGGCTCTAGGAACATGGAAAGCCCTCATCCATTATCGATGTTGAGTGTCGTCCTCAACAACATTGCCCTTCATCACCTAAACTCCAGCAAAAACTATTTCATATATACCTTGCCAACTTCTCTGCTTCGTTTGTATGTTCTTCTCATTACATCTTTGTTGGAAAAAATGGTAAGTTCCCCAAGTAGCTGCTGGTTTGACACATCTTACTCCTCGCCCTACTCTATGATGTCCTGGTTTCTCCCACTTTCACCAAAATTTTGGTTCCTATTCGCCATTTTACACGTTATAAAATTTATGTTTTATTAAATTTGTTTGATTATTTTCCTATAAGGACCGAGCAACCATGAGAATTCTAATGAGATCTAGTACTAGTAGAGATGAAGGCATGCACTCGTTCTTCCTTAAAAATAATAGACACCACACGATACTCTCTGTCTCTGGCGGCATCGATTGTGGCGTTGATGATCCAACCATCTTAGGAGGAGCTTCCTTTATTTACTATCTAAACAATTTCTCTTTGTGGGATATGGTACAAGCATGTTCAGAACATTTACATTACTTTTATTGCCATGTGGGCTAAGGAAATGGTTACATGGACATGGTGATGCAATAGAGATAGTGCCGTGAATTGGTTGATGCAGAGGCCGGGATACACCCTATTTTTAGGAAAAAAGCAAATTGTTACGCTATGAAGAAAATTCCTATTGTTCGGGTGCACAGTTTACCATGCAAAAGAAATGCAAACATAGTATCTCAACTACTTATTACCAGGTCAACGATGTGGATGACCTTTTCATGCATGCATTGTCTTATGAAATCTTTGTAAGCAATTTGGATGGCCTTTGTCTGCATTTATTACAAGATGCTCAAAATGAAGGCACAAATGATCAGACGACAATTAGTAGGTGTTACACACTGAAATGAAGTTGCATTCCGTGGGCCTTAACAATTTCTCTCGAAATCTTTTGGTGTATATAGGAACAGTGGAAGGAGCATGAGTGCTACAACAATAGAAGAGATAATTATTCTTTGTAAGTAATGTTGAATCTGAGATGCTTATCATGTTTAGCACGCAATAAGTTATGTTGCATCTGATTATTGTAGGGTTGTGACTTGTGAGGTGTTGGGACTCCCTCGTGTTGTGATCATGCCTGCACTCTTGTGTTGCTACCCTTCCATAGCAAGCATCCCTTTGTTGTTATCTTGGCAAACCGAGCATTGTTCTGCTTTTATTGCAAGATGCACATGGCGATTTTGGGCCCTTAGATGTGAATGGACATTATGCAGCTAGGAGATGGGTTGATGGTACATTTGTAAAATCAACCTTACAGGGAAGTTGAATTGTGCCAATGGTTCTTCCCAAACTCATCTTCTTTTTCCAAATCGATGTATATCATGTGCAACTATGACTGTAAATATTTATCCTTAGTAGTAATTGTAAGATGGGAATAACAGTCAAGGAGGTGATCCATGTTCTGATCTTTGATATTATTAAATAGTTTCCGTTTACCTTTCTAGACTTGAAAATAACGGTTGCTGCATGATTATAAGACAAATTCTAATAGGAGGTGTATAATAGTCTTGGTGATGTAAAAACTAACTTTTACATCACATGGAGCCAAGAATGGCTCTCTAACGGATGATCTAGACTTATATGGTGAAGTAAATTTTTGGGAGATGATGTAATAATTTTGGCCCAAGTGGTGCAAATATACACCACCTCCCCTGGCGAGGTAAAACAAAAACAGGCGCGCACAAGACCCTAACTCATCTGAATGTTCCCCGTTCCGCCCGCCGGCACGATTTGGCCTCCCGCCGACCACTGCATGGCCATGGACGGCTCCTGTGTGACTCCTGTCACCCCTCGCGACCATTTGTCGGCATATTTTGTTCCTCCGCCGGCCCCTACAACCGCCACCATGCCACCGGCAAAAGCCTATAGAGCCTCCCCTACGCCACCCAGGATTCACCCTGTCCTGGCCGGGAATCCTGTCTGGGCCATTTCCACAACGGGCAAAAGAACCAACAAAAGGGTGGAAGCCGGCCGCCGGCGCCGAAGTGAAGAGGCAGCAGGCCGTGGCCACCAGCGAGAAGTCGAAGAAGCAAAAGGCCAATGCCTTCCTTGGACCGAGCTTCACTTTATTTACTCCTGATTTTTTGAATGGATAGAGTGCTTTTTTGAACGTCCATTGTCCAACTAGGCTTTACGAAACTATTCTCTAGTTGTTCATGTTCCTGATTTTATTTCACTACAATCCACATTATAAATAGTTACCGTTTACCTTTTCCAAGTCGAAAATTTTTATAGTTGCGACAAGAAGATAACGAAGAACAAAAATGAAATCATAGCAAGGGGACACAGATTTAACATGAAAAAACCTCTCCAACAAAAAGAGAAAAATAACCACGGACGCCAGCCAGCGAAACTTCACTATATCGGGGAGTGTTTACAAACGCCAGGATTTCATATATGCAACTATCCCAACCGATGGCTTACAAGAGGTTTATATATCGGTGAAAACCTAGGTCTTCAACGATCCGTACCGTACCGTGGGGTCCTGTGGCACCCCGCCACAGGCATCCCTGTTGGGAATGGAGTGGGCCAGCCTCAGACTCGTTCCACTCGGTGCGAGCCTCCGGCAATGGGCATCGCTCCACTCATCAGAAGTTGGTCTATACTTTGTAGAATTTGGATCAACATATAACAAAAATAATGTCACACATGATTAGTAGTACTGTTGTATGTACTCCCTCTATTTTAAAATATAAAATGTTTTACCTTTGTAAAAGGAGTGCATCTGGACCTTTTTTGTGCGTAGGTTTATATAGGTTTAGAGTGAACATATACACTAAAACGAGTCTAAATACACTCTTTTTATAAAGCTAAAATATCTTATATTTGAAAACAGAGTGAGTAGAAATCAGTAGCTGTTAATTCTGGTAAGGTCGGAGGTACATAGGTTACAATAGCCTATATGCTCTGTGATTCACTTTGTTGATCTTAAATGGAGAGTTCCCTCTTCAGTTTCCGTTGTCCAACTAGAGCTCTCGAAACCATTGGTAGTTGGTCATGTTCCTGATTATGTTTCGCTTCAATCTACATTGTAGCCATGCTCCGAAGGAACGCTTGATGTGGGCTGTTTATTAGCACTAGGTGGGTGTGCGAGCTTCGTCTCGCCGTCTATATTACGTTAGATATCGCGCGCGAGGACGCGAGTTTTCGGTCACACCCTTATTTCTGTTTTATGTCTAGTTCTTTCAATACACTAAGAATGCGTACATGGTTAATTGGTGGATTGTTGTTATCACTTGGGACCAATCTTATTATTAGAATATAAATGGATATTTTCAGGTTAAAAATAAATAAATGTTAATTTCCTTTCTCTAAGAACATGATTTCTCTAACCAATAAATTAACACATGAAGGATCGATGATAGAAAATTTAAAAACAATTATGCCCATCTGTAATAAATTTTACAAATTAAGAAGAAGAAGAAGAAGAAGAAGAAGAAGAAGAAAAAAAGAGTTGGAAAGAAGGAAATGACAGCTCAACTTAGGATGGATTCTGCACTCACCATATTCATAACAACACCTATTCAGGATGTCTGCTTGTTGGTCACAAGTTGAAGGAGGAGAAAGAGCTGAGAGTGGAGGAGAGGAGCAGATGAGAGAGATGGACGTCCCGAGGAGGAAGCGCATTTCTTCTATAACATCCCAAAAATATTAAACTTGGATCAGCAAACTCTAATTATCAAAATTACGGTTAACAAAAACTTTTCCCATTAAAAATATGAAAGCATGCATATGTGTAAGCATGACAATTTGGATTCTTTTGAATTGCCATGCTTGTGTGTTTCTTTGCTTGTAAAAAGGATTCTTAGGTGAAATAAACATTATCTAAACAATTCCCACACTTTTCCCAAAGACAAATAAATCAAAACAAACAAAATAAGGGAATGGTCATTTTGGCCAAATTAACTCCCATGCCTACTTTGGCTATCTCTAACTTTCAGAACTTAACAAAAACTTTTTTGGATCTTTGCACCCCTTGATAGTACTCATAACAAAGTACCAAGGCCCACTTTGTGATCATCCAAAAACATTTGAATGCATAGTTTAAAGGATAGTTTAAAATTGAATCTTTATCATATGGGAAGATCCCACTTTTTCAAAAACCACTCAAACAAGCTCAACTTTTAAAACCCAAGCATCCACAGACTCACCAGCACATGCCTAGCACACCCACCAAAAATCTTTTCAAAATTCAAAACTTGAATTCATGCGGCCATTTCATCAAACACCTTGCTGATTCAAATCAAACAAAATCAAAACACTATAGTGTGCAGTGTTTTGGGCCTAACTTGTTCCCTGTCTAGACACACTAGCCTTAGTAGATCATCTAACAAACCTAACTAATCCCTAGCACCACTGTAAACTCGCCAATGTTATCAATGGTGAACAGACCAAGAGCACCATGTCACCCTAGTATGGACAGCAGGCTAGAGGAAGAACTAGCCGTGCCAACCTTGTCTAGGAGGTAGCCCATGCCTCACCGCCCCCTCTCGAACCAGCCTTGCCTAACGGACAGCAACCAGATCCGCCAGGAACGCCGTGCCCGTGCCGCTGTCGATCATGCCGACCCGTGCCGCAGAGCACGCACCGTTCCCACGCAACCCGACCACCTCGAGCCCTTGCCGCCCGCCAGCATGCTCCCCACCGTCCCAGGAGACCGCCATACATGCCCATTTCACCGCCCGTACCCCGTAGCCACCGCTTGCCATCGAAGACGCCGCCTTTGCCTCGCAGAGCATCGAGCGTTCCCGACCATTTGCCACCGCCCCTACACGCGCGTTAAAGCCCTAGAGCATCGCCAGGAGACAACTGATCGATCGCCACCCTCGGCCATGCCTCTAGCTGCCCGTAGCCATGTCGCCACCGTCTCCTGCCCATCCCGTTCGGTCTCGCCGTCGAGCCTATAAAAGGAGGACTCCCCCGCTCAAATTCATCACACCATTCCACTCCTCACTCACCCAGAACCACGCCGCCTCAGTCCCGAAGCAAGGCGAGTAGCGCATCGCCGGAATTGCGCCGGAGCAGGCCGCCTCTGGAGAAGAAGGGCGCCGTTGATTTCGTCCACCCCAGGAGCTTCCGCGACCACCTCTGAGTTCGCCGTCGTCGACTTCATCGTTCGCCCGCATCGCCGACCTTCGCCTGAGCCCCGGTGAGCCTCCCACGACCCCCACTGAGCCGCTAGGGTTCGAGCTCGCCGGTGACTAGTTCATCGTCGACGACGACCCTCAGCCGTTGATCTTACTTCTAATCTAACGCACCACGTTGTCCCGTACCGCTTCGCACCCCCCTTCTCACTGACGCGTGTGGACAGCCTCTTAACCAGCCCGCGTAAGCGCTGTGCGTAGCAGGCCGGTCCATTGTCGTCTCCCGCGGAGCCCACTCGTTTGAATTTGGATTTTTCCATTTTCATTCAAACACAGTTCTATACCTAGTTTCAAAAATCAACCCAGCTCGATTCATTGAACCAAATTGAATGAAACCAATTTTGTTAGGAAGGTCTTGAAATGATTAATCCAAGACCGTTGGATTCAAATCATTTGGATCTGTAGATCACCCTTGGTAAAAATAGCAAGGCAGAAGCTTTTCTGCATTCAAACATTTTTAAAATTTAAACCATAATAGCTTTTGAGTTGATTCCAACTCTCAAAATTAACATTTGACCATACCTTTCAGAGTATATAAAAATATTTGGGTTTACTTACAGAAATAATGTTCAAGTAATAAAATAATGCCACATAGGCATTTCTAGTCACTTATTTTATTAAAATAAAAAGATTAAACCTTATTAAATTGTGACGCCACTTTAAATCACATTCCCATGCCCTAAAATATGTGGTGATGACATGTGTCAACATGATCCCTTGTTTGGTTTGGAGAATATTAAATCTTAAGTAGTTTTTCAATGAGTAGAAATTACTTTTCTAAAAATAAAATCATTAAGCCAAATGCTTTAGTCTTGTAATATTAGTGATGATGCTAGATCATCTATAGAACCCCTTTGTGTGATGATTGAAAGTAGTTAATTATTATTTGGTGATTGTGTACCTCGTATTTATTTATAGACGCTAGTATCGACCAAGGATACGAGGATGAAGAAGGATACTACGAAGAAGAAGCCGAGGAGAACTTCAACCACTGCTCTACATAAGGCAAGCCTAATACTACTAGTTGATTTAGCAAGCTAACACTTGCAAGATGTTCCACTTTAGCAAGCCTTACTATACCAACTATATGCCTTAAGCATATGTGGTTATACCCACTTGATACCCATTCCTAGTTTTACTTGCAAGCTTTCTATTTTTTTCTTTATCAAAGCTACTTCTTTAGAGTGTACTTAAGTGACTTGTAGATCCTAGAAAGATAGCTGAAGGTTGCATAAAGAGCATAAAATTTGGCCTAAGTCATCCTAAGTCATGAGATTGAACTTAGTTAAAACTCCACTACCTTACCACCCTTCATTAGTACTCACCCCCACTTGTAGATGCTAGAGCTAAGCATAAAACTTGATCAACTTTAGATGGGAATACTTGGTGGAAAATGGTTATGAAAACCTTGGAATGATGGATCATTCTATTGAGATGTTTTGACATGTGTTCCCGAACACCAGATGATTTGGTGATGAAAATGTTAAGGCATGAGCCTTAGCCCTTTTATAAAACTGTTGGTTGTCTGGATGCGATACCATTCCAATTTTACCGTACAACCACAATACCCGAAGATTGGGTAGGGCTTGACTGGAAACTTATATACCTTAGTATTGGTTCCCTCATGGCCAAGGTCTGAGCTGAGGCTACCTTGTGAAGATTGTCCACCTGTGCAGTACCCAAGATGACAGTTGGTCATGGTTGGGAGGCCAAACTCACAGAAGAGGTGCTTATATAGGTGAAGGGAATATGCCCTGAGAGTCAATAATAAAGTGTTTATTATGTGTATTCCAAGTATATGATAGATGTTTATTTTGCATGCTATAATTGTATTAATATGGAAACGTTAATACATGTGTGTTTAATAAACAAACAGAAAGTTCCTAGTTATGCCTCTCTCATAAACTAGCTCGTTGATTAACAAGATGATCAAGGTTTCCTGATCATGGACATTGGATGTTGTTAATAACGGGATCACAACATTAGTGTAATGGTGTGATGAACATTCATCCGAAGTATAGCATTACGATCAAAGTCATTGAGTTTATATTGCTATAACAACTTACGAAGTGATCCTAATCCTTGGACCATGAGATCATGTCAATCACTAACACCGGAAGAGTTTCTTGATAACATCAAACGTCACACCGTAACAGGGTGATTATAAAGATGGATTCAGAACTAATAAAGTGTTATGTTGAGGCTCATGGATCGAGAGTGGAATTTGTTCATCCCGATGATGGATAGATATACTCTGGGCCCTCTCGGTGATATCACATTGATTAGCTTGCAAGCAAGTGATTTGATCACTAGAATGTTATATCACAGGAACGAGAAAAGAGTGCATGTCGGTAACGAGATCAAACTAGGTATGGAGATACCGATGATCGAATCTCGGACATGTAATATATCGTGAAACAAAGGGATTAAGATACTAGCGTAAAAGGTTCCGACGATCACAAGAAAGTCATCGTTGAATGTGTGGGAGTCAGTATGGGTCTCCAGATCCCGCTTCTGATTATTGATCCGAGAGGGGTCTCGATCATGTCCGCATTATTCACGAACCGTAGGGTGACACACTTAAGAGACACCGACATCCAATTGGAGCAAATGTTTCATGCCGAAAGAATGAACAAGCGCAGGAATTTATTTCACTAGATACCAAAACAGGTTTTCGGGTGAAATTGCATAAAGTGGTTATGCATGTGAAATAGAATTCTAGCAAGGGGTTATTTGTGAATGTTTGTCATTAAAGTAATTGACAAAATTCTGAATAAAATAAAAGAGTTTTATTTAATGAGAGTTTGCATTAAATTTGGTGGAAATTTAATGGGAATTTGAGTGGACTTTTGAGTGGAGGGAATTTAAAGGAGATTTGTGAGTGGAGTGTCCACCCACATGAAGAGGGGAGGGCAAGGGGGCAGCCCCCATGCGCCGGCCACCCCCTTGGGGTTCCCCCCTCCTCCTATAAAAGGAGCCCCCCTCCTCACTTGTCTCTCACACCTCCTCGTGAAGGATCTCTCTCCCCCTCTAGAATTTATCCCCCATGGTCTCGGACTAGCGAGATACATGTTCCCGGTGGCTATTCGGCAAGAAAGAGTTGTGCTTCCGCTGCATCGCTGGAGCGAGGAGGCGGAGGTTGCTCGGTGCCTCGAACGTGTGTGCGAGCACGGATGCGCTGCTGATTTGCGGCCCTAGGACTTCCTCTCGATCTTGAGATCGGCAAGAGATCGTCTACATCAACCACGAGTTGAACTCGTTAAGCTTTGTCGGTCTTCAAGGGTATGTTCTCTACGGATATACATCCGCCCGTTGTTTGTATCTAGTAGATAGATCTTGGTATATAGTTCACATCATAGGAAATTTTTTGTTTTCTATGCTGCGAACCCTACAATAGGGCGTGTAATTGAAAGGTTAGGATTGATTATCCGCATACTGAGTATGGTGAATTCAGAATTTGTTCCCGACGGAGGTATCGAATGTTGTGGTGAAAGTGTACAATCTCTGCAGAGTGTCAAACTATTTGAATAGCCGCGTCCGCGGTTATGGACAGTTGGAGTGGCCATATTGTTCCCCCGTCAGATGTTTTCAAAATGATTTGTGAAATGAATCGAGAATTTGACTTGACCACCACAGAGTTGTGGCATGAGATACAAGTTCCCACTTAGGTGTTATAAAATTTAACTATATTTTCTTGCTTCTGAACTTAGTAGAGGTAAATCTGGCTTTTTGCAAAACAACCCTAGAGCTTGGTTTCCTATTACAAAAACCCCCTTCACTTGTTAGTATTAGTTTGTGAGTACTTAAAGAGTACTCATGGCTTTGTCCCTGGCTATTCCCGTGGTCAGACTATGAAGAGGAGTACCAGGATGATGGACCCCAGGAAGGTTATGACAACTAGGATCATCTCCCATCGTCAGCATTGCCTGTGACCCCGAAGATGGAGTACCTTTATTATTACGTATTTCCGCTACTTGAGTTGTATTAAGAACTGGATCATGAGATCCTTATTTGTGTAAGACCTTATGTATGGTTTGTAATGGATGATGTACTGTGGTATCCAATTCTGTTATGTCTCGCAAAAATGGTAATCCTGGGATTGCGAGGTATGGCATAACATGCATCTGGGATTAAAAATCCGGGTGTTGACAAGTTGGTATCAGAGCCATCCTGACCATAGGAGACCCTAGTTAGACTGGACGTTTGAATCAAAAACTTAGTTTCAAAACCAAAGGAAGCAAATATTTATAAAACTTACTCCCATTCTTATCACCTTGATTCTTTCATGAAAATTCATGTTCCTTAAAAACTCTTGCAAAATACATAAAATTTGACACACTTGATCACTCTACTAACTTACTCATCCTATATTCTTAATAGATGGACGTGAAGTACAGCAAGTTTTACCAGTTGGGGAATGGAGGAGACCTTATCTTTGAGAGGGTTTTGGACCAGCTTTTGGAACTTCTGGAGCGTCCGCACCCTGAGTTCTTCGGAGCTCAGCTCAATGATCAAGGAGGAGAAGATCTGAAGTGGCTAATTGTTGCAAGTCTCCGAGGAAAGATTGAACCTCCCACTGCTGAGGGAATTCAGTTCACCTTAAGAGAGAACAACTGGCTCGATGGACTTGCCAGGGCCAATCAAGAAGATCTTGCCCGTCTGTGTGGGCAGAGTATCAACCAAATCAAGGGTACCCGCTTTGAGTTTTTCCCAAGGCGTGATGCTAATGGAAAGCCCCTGGAAGCCCCATACCACCATGATCTGAAGACCCAATTGGACCACCTTAGCTTCATGATGTACGATCGTCAGCAGGAATTGGACAATTGCCGTGACTATTCCAACCACAAGTCCGCCATCATCAAGACGAAGGATCAAACCATCGCCATGCTAGTGAAGGATCACAAGTCTCGCCGCCGTCAGCTTGACAAGAAGGAGCGCATCATTGCTCGTCTTCGCCATCGTATCTCGGACTTGAAGGAGAGCATCCACGAGAGAGACATGAAGTTGGAGGAAAGGGAGAATGTCGGAGAGGATCTTCATGGAGACCCCTACTCCTATCTCAGCGATGATGATGATTTTCTGGAGGATCAGGCTATGGACTTCTTCACCGATGAGGATGATTTCGCCTTCATCAATGACGATGAGGATGATGAGGATGACGACTACACCGACTCCGAGGAGTAGTAGCACGGGAGCACTAGCGTAGTGAGTTATATTTGGTCCCACTGTATCATAGTTTCCAGAATGGTTCTTAGAACCATCTGTTTTTCTTGTTTTGTGGTGTGTGTTTGTATCGTGTGCTATGAAGGAATGAAAAGCAAGTTGCTAGAAAAATCCGAGTCAAACTTTAAAAACTTTTCAAAGTCCCGAAACCTTAGAAATTTCCCTCTTTTCTCATGATCTATCTCAATCTTCAGATGCCACGCGGAGGAAGTGGTTCATCCCCGGACCCGATGTTGCAGATCCTGCAAATGTTGGTTTCTGACCACGAAGCTGAACGAGCCGAACGTCAAGCCAACCTAGCCACCCTTCAACATATAGCTCAGCTAGCGCACAAAAACCAAGGCCAAGGAAATCAGGACAACCATGGATCTAAGCTCAAGAATTTCCAAAATACCAATCCACCTGTTTTCACTAAGTCCGAAGAACCCTTAGACGCTGATGATTGGCTGCAAACCATGGAAAACAACCTAGTGGAAGCCAACGAGAAATTTCTGTTCGCCACCCACTATCTAGCTAGAGATGCCAGAGCATGGTGGAACAGTGTTCGTGCAATGACCGGAGGACAGATGATGACCTGGGAGGAATTCAAAGTCAAGTTCAGCAGAACCCATGTGCCACCGGGTTTGATCAAGAGAATGAGAGATGAGTTCAGAGAACTGAAGCAAGGACGGATGACCGTAGTGGAATACCGTGACAAATTCTTGTCATTAGCTAGGTATGCCCCCGATGAGGTCGACACTGAAGCCAAGAAGAAAGAGAGATTTCTGAATGGTCTGCACGATGAGATGCAGACTATGTTAGTCAATATCCCCTTTGCTGATATTGAAGCCCTTGTCAACTCTACCATCCAGATGGAAGGAAAGATCAACCAAGCCAATGAGAACGGCAAGCGTCGCATGATGCATCAGCCAGGAACCCATCAGACCCCAAAGTATCGCCCTAACCCATCTCCAGGATTTTCCCCAAGAACCAATAGACCCCCGATGAACCGTCCGACCTATCCCAACCGTGGAAACCCTAGGCCCGGAGGAAATCACAACAACCCCGGTAACTCTAGAAATTTCAACCGTGCCCCACCCAAGTTCAACAAAAATGATACCGCCAACACCAACACTGCCCCAAGGACTGGAAGCAACACTGTGCCTGTTGCAGCAAAGGACAAGTCGCAGGTAACTTGCTATGACTGTGGAAATAAGGGTCACTACTCCAACGAGTGCCCCAACAAGAAGAATACCACAGCCCCCAATGCAAATGCCCTAGCTCAGCATCAGCGTTGTGTTCACCCAGGAAGAAGGTTTGCCCCAGGGAATTCGCTCAACCGCAACGGCCGTCTTTTTCTCATGCATGCTGAAGAAGCTCAGGAAGCACCAGATGTCGTACTGGGTATGTTTTCTGTTAATTCAGTACTTGCTCGAGTGTTGTTTAATTCTGGTGCATCGCACTCATTTGTCACTGAAGAATTTGCATGCACTAGTAAAATTCAACCAACCAAACTGAAGCATGTCATGATCGTTCAAATCCCCGGTTCAACCACCAAAGCTAGGCAAATTTGCAAAGCCGTCCCTATCCGAATCCATGGCATAGATTTTTATGCTAATCTGATAGTACTTAGAACTAAAGGTTTGGAAGTAGTGCTAGGAATGGATTGGATGTCCAAACATAAAGGATTGATTGACTGTGCCAAGAAAGCCATAACCATGACCAGTGCAGCCGAAATATCAGTCGAGCATATATCTGAAACCTTACCTCGTCAATTCAAGTGCAACAAGAGTATAGCCCAACCTACCATTGACCAAGTCCAGATAGTCTGTGAATACCCCGATGTATTTCCAGATGTTTTGCCTGGTATGCCCCCAGATCGGGATATCGAGTTTAAAATTGAACTAATTCCCGGAACATGACCCATAGCCCAGAGGCCCTATAGTATGAACCTGTCTGAACTAGCAGAACTGAAAAAGTAACTGGATGCCATGTTGGAAATTGGATTGATTCAACCAAGTGCGTCACCATGGAGATCACCTGTTTTGTTCATGGACAAGAAGGATGGAGGTAACCGTTTGTGTATGGATTACCGGAAGCTGAATGATGTCACCATCAAGAACAAGTACCCACTGCCTAAGATAGAAGATTTGTTTGATCAGCTGACCGGTGCCAATGTTTTCTAAGATTGATCTTAGAACTGGCTATCATCAACTCAAGATTCGTGTAGAGGATATTCCAAAGACTGCCTTTACCACCATATATGGATTATACGAGTATACTGTCCTGTCTTTTGGATTAACCAATGTCCCCGCTTATTTCATGAATCTCATGAATAAGATTTTTTATGGACTTCCTAGATAAGTTTGTCGTTGTTTTCATTGATGACATACTAATTTAATCCAAATCGGAAGAAGAACATGAGCTACACCTGAGGACCATTCTTGGAACCCTTAGAGAGCATCAGTTGTATGCCAAGTTTAGCAAATGTGAATTCTGGTTACAAGAGGTAGGATTCCTGGGCCACATTGTATCAGCCGGAGGAATTGCCGTTGACCCTGCAAAGGTGAAAGAAGTAGAAGATTGGCAAGCCCCAACCACTCAAACCCAAGTTCGTGCATTTCTCGGATTGGCGGGATACTACCGCAAGTTTGTAGAAGGATTCTCGAGTATCGCCAGACCCATGACCCAATTGCTGAAGAAGGACAAGAAGTTTGAATGGACAGGCAAATGTGAAGCGAGTTTTCAAGAACTCAAGCGGAGATTGATTTCAGCCCCAATCTTAATCATGCCGGATATCACAAAGCCCTTCGACGTGTATTGTGATGCATCCAAGATCGGTCTCGGATGTGTGCTAATGCAAGAAGGCAAAGTTATATCTTATCTATCTCGACAACTGAAACAACATGAGCAAAATTACCCAACCCATGACCTCGAACTCACAGCCGTAGTTCTAGCCCTGAAGACATGGAGGCATTACCTGATGGGAAATCGTTGTGATATTTATTCGGAGCACAAGAGCCTGAAGTATGTATTCACTCAGAAGGAGCTGAATATGAGACAGAGAAGATGGATTGAGCTATTCAAGGATTACGATCTGGACATTCACTATCACCCTGGTAAAGCCAATGTGGTAGCAGATGCCCTTAGCAGATTGCCGTGCCGCTTGAACTCCATGATTTTGAAGGAGCAACCAAGCTTGCACAAAGAGATGTAAGATTTTCGAATGGAATTAGTAAGTTAAGGATTTTTGGCTAGCATAGAACTTCAACCCACTTTGATCAGCCAGATCAAAGAGGTGCAGAAAGGAAATGCTAGTATCGACGGAATCAAGCGTCGTATTGGTACAGGCAAAGTACCCGGATTCACCGAAGACGAAGAGGGAGTTCTGTGGTACAAAGGAAGCCTTTGTGTACCAGCAGATTCGAAGTTGAAGGAAGTTATTCTAAAAGAAGCTCATGATACTCTTTATGCTATCCACCCCGGAGGAACGAAGATGTATCAAGATTTGAAGGAGCAATTTTGGTGGCATAAGATGAAGAGAGAAATCGGAAGCTATATCGCCAAGTGTGATATATGTCAGCGAGTCAAGGCAGGACATCAAAGACCCGCTGGATTGTTACAACCATTGCAGATTCTGGAATGGAAATGGGATTCTGTTGGAATGGACTTTATCACCAGATTGCCTACTTCTAGTAGGGGAAATGACTCTATCTGGGTCATAGTAGACAGATTGTCCAAAGTCGCCCATTTCTTACCCGTTAAGACCACATATCAGAGTTCGAAGCTAGCGGAGTTATACATCGCTAGAATCGTCAGTTTGCATGGAGTCCCCAAGAACATCATATCGGATCGAGGAACTCAATTTACCTCGAGATTCTGGAAGAAAGTCCAAGAAGGTTTAGGAACCCGCCTAAATTTCAGCACCGCATATCACCCTCAGGCCGATGGACAAACGAAGCGAGTAAATCAAATACTCGAAGATATGCTGAGAGCCTGTGTGTTAGAATATGGATCTAAGTGGGAAGACTGTCTGCCGTTTGTAGAATTTTCATACAACAACAGTTATCAAGCTAGTTTGCAAATGGCCCCATTTGAATTCATGTATGGAAGGAAATGTCGTACCCCTTTGAACTGGTCGGAAGTAGGAGAGATTCAGATTTTCGGATGCGACATTCTACGAGAAGCAGAAGAGAAGGTTCACAAGATTCATGAGCACCTCAAGACTGCTCAGTCAAGGCAGAAGAGTTACGCCGACAAGAGACGTCGAGACCTCGCCTTCAACATAGGAGATTTTGTGTATCTGAAAGTGTCACCATTGAAAGGAATGCAACGTTTCCATCTCAAAGGAAAGTTAGCCCCCAGATATATCGGCCCCTTCAAGATTCTGAACCGTTGAGGAGAAGTGTCGTATCAATTGGAACTACCCGAAGAAATGTCAGCCGTGCACAATGTGTTCCATATCTCATTACTTCGCAAGTGCCTCAAAGTTCCAGAGAAGACCGAAGTGTTCAAGAATATCGATCATCGGACCATAGAGATCAACGATGACCTGACCTATCCCAAAGTACCCATACGTATTTTGGTGGAAGCTTTCAGAACCACCAGAACCCGAAGCATCAAGTTTCTCAAGATTCAGTGGAGCAACCACAGAGAAGAGGAAGCTACCTAAGAGCGCGAAGATCACATCAGGACGGAGTTTCTCGATCTCTTCAAATCCTAGGTAATATTTTTCGTCCCTTTTCAAATCTCGGGACGAGATTTTGTTTAAGGGGGGAAGTTTTGTAACATCCCAAAAATATTAAACTTGGATCAACAAACTCTAATCATCAAAATTAGGGTTAACAAAAACTTTTGCCATTAAAAATATGAAAGCATGCATATGTGTAAGCATGACAATTTGGATTCTTTTGAATTGCCATGCTCGTGTGTTTCTTTGCTTGTAAAAGGATTCTTAGGTGAAATAAACATCATCTAAACAATCCCCACACTTTTCCCAAAGACAAATAAATCAAAACAAACAAAATAAGGGAATGGTCACTTTGGCCAAATTAACTCCCATGCCTACTTTGGCTATCTCTAACTTTCAGAACTTAACAGAAACTTGTTTGGATATTTGCACCCCTTGATAGTACTCATAACAAAGTACCAAGGCCCACTTTGTGATCATCCAAAAACATTTGAATGCATAGTTTAAAGGATAGTTTAAAATTGAATCTTTATCATATGGGAAGATCCCACTTTTTCAAAAACCACTCAAACAAGCTCAACTTTCAAAACCCAAGCATCCACAGACTCACCAGCACATGCCTAGCACACCCACCAAAAATCTTTTCAAAATTCAAAACTTGAATTCATGCGGCCATTTCATCAAACACCTTGCTGATTCAAATCAAACAAAATCAAAACACTAAAGTGTGCAGTGTTTTGGGCCTAACTTGTTCCCTCTCTGGACACACTAGCCTTAGTAGATCATCTAACAACCCTAACTAATCCCTAGCACCACTGTAAGCTCGCCAATGTCATCAATGGTGAACAGGCCGAGAGCACCATGTCACCCAGTCTGGATAGCAGGCTAGAGGAATAACTAGCCGTGCCAACCTTGTCTGGGAGGTAGCCCATGCCTCACCGCCCCCTCTCAACCAGCCTTGCCTCAGGGACAGCAACCAGAGCCGCCAGGAATGCCAGGAACGCCGTGCCCGTGCCGCTGTTGACCATGCCTACCCGCGCCGCAGAGCATGCACCGTTCCCACGCAACCCGACCACCTCGAGTCCTCGCCTCCTGCCAGCATGCTCCCCACCGTCCTAGGAGACCGCCAGACATGCCCATTTCACTGCCCGTACCCCGTAGCCACCACCCGCCGTCGAAGACGCCGCCTCTGCCTCGCAGAGCATCGAGTGTTCCCGACTGTTTGCCATCGCACCTACACGCGCGTTAAAGCCCTAGAGCATCGCCAGGAGACCACCGATAGATCGCCACCCTCGGCCATGCCTCTAGCTGCCCGTAGCCATGTTGCCACCGTCGCCTGCCCATCCCGTTCAGTCTCGCCGTCGAGCCTATAAAAGGAGGACTCCCCCGCTCGAATTCATCACACCATTCCACTCCTATCTCAACCAAAACAACCCCGCCTCAGTCTCGGAGCAAGGCGAGCAGCGCATCGCTGGAATTGCGCCGGAGTAGGCCGCCTCTGGAGAAGAAGGGCACCGTTAATTTCGTCCACCCAGGAGCTGCCGTGACTACCCCTGAGTTCACTGTCGTCGACTTCCTCGTTCGCTCGCATCACCAACCTTCGCCTGAGCCCCGGTGAGCCTCCGACGACCCCCACTGAGCCGCTAGGGTTCGAGCTCGCCGGTGACTAGTTCATCGTCGACGACGACCCTCAGCCGTTGATCTTACTTCTAATCTAACGCACCACGTTGCCCCGTACCGCTTCGCACCCCCCGTCTCACTGACGCGTGGGGACAACCACTTAACCAGCCCGCGTATGCGCTGTGCGTAGCAGGCCGGCCCATTATCGTCTCCTGCGCAGCCCACTCGTTTGAATTTGGATTTTTCTATTATCATTCAAACACAATTTTGTACCTAGTTTCAAAAATCAACCCAGCTCGATTCAGTGAACCAAATTGAATGAAACCAATTTTGTTAGGAAGGTCTTGAAATGCTTAATCCAAGACCGTTGGATTCAAATCATTTGGACCTGTAGATCACCCTTGGTAAAAATAATAAGGCAGAAGCTTTTCTGCATTCAAACATTTTTCAAATTTAAACCATAATAGCTTTTGAGTTGATTCCAACTCTCAAAAATCACATTTGACCATACCTTTCAGAATATATAAAAATATTTGGGTTTACTTACAGAAATCATGTTCAAGTAATAAAAGAATTCCACATAGGTATTTCTAGTCACTTATTTTATTAAAATAAAAAGGTTAAACCTTATTAAATTGTGACGCCACTTTAAATCACATTCCCATGCCCTAAAATATGTGGTGATGACATGTGTCAACATGATCCCATGTTTGGTTTGGAGAATATTAAATCTTAAGTAGTTTTTCAATGAGTAGAAATTATTTTTCTAAAAATAAAATCATTAAGCCAAAAGCTTTAGTCTTGTAATATTAGTGATGATGCTAGATCATCTATTGAACCCCTTTGTGTGATGATTGAAAGTCGTTAAGTATTGTTTGGTGATTGTGTACCTCGTAGTTATTTATAGACGCTAGTACCGACCAAGGATACGAGGATGAAGAAGGATACTACGAAGAAGAAGCCGAGGAGAACTTCAACCACTGCTCTGCACAAGGCAAGCCTAATACTACTAGTTGATTTAGCAAGCTAACACTTGCAAGATGTTCCATTTTAGCAAGCCTTACTATGCCAACTATATGCCTTAAGCATATGTGGTTATACCTACTTGATACCCAATCCTAGTTTTACTTGCAAGCTTTCTATTTTTTTCTTTATCAAAGCTACTTCTTTAGAGTGTACTTAAGTGACTTGTAGATCCTAGAAAGATAACTGAAGGTTGCATAAAGAGCATAAAATTTGGCCTAAGGCATGAGATTAAACTTAGTTAAAACTCCACTAGCTTACCACCCTTCACTAGTACTCACCCCCACTTGTAGATGCTAGTGCTAAGCATAAAACTTGATCAACTTTAGATGGGGATACTTGGTGGAAAATGGTTATGAAAACCTTGGAATGATGGATCATTCTATTGAGATGTTTTGACATGTGTTCCTGAACACCAGATGATTTGGTGATGAAAATGTTAAGGCATGAGCCTTAGCCCTTTTATAAAACTGATGGTTGTCTGGATGCGATACCATTCCAATTTTACCGTACAACCACAATACCCGAAGATTGGATAGGGCTTGACTGGAAACTTATATACCTTAGTATTGGTTCCCTCACGGCCAATTTCTGAGCTGAGGCTACCTTGTGAAGATTGTCCACCTCTGCAGTACCCAAGATGACAGTTGGTCATGGTTGGGAGGCCAAACTCATAGGAGAGGTGATTATACTAGGGCGTGTAATTGAAATGTTAGGATTGATTATCCGCATACTGAGTATGGTGAATTCAGGATTTGTTCCTGATGGAGGTATCGAATGTTGTGGTGAAAGTGTACAATCTCTGCAGAGTGTCAAACTATTCGAATAGCCGCGTCCGCGGTTATGGACAGTTGGAGTGGTCATACTGTTCCCCCGTCAGATGTTTTCAAAATGACTTGTGAAATGAATCGAGAATTTGAATTGACCACAACAGAGTTGTGGCATGAGATACAAGTTCCCACTTAGGTGTTATAAAATTTAACTATCTTTTCTTGCTTCTGAACTTAGTAGAGGTAAATCTGGCTTTTTGCAAAACAACCCTAGAGCTTGGTTTCCTATTACAAAAACCCCCTTCACTTGTTAGTATTAGTTTGCGAGTACTTAAAGAGTACTCATGGCTTTGTCCTTGGCTATTCCCGTGCCCAGACTACGAAGAGGAGTACCAGGATGATGGACCCCAGGAAGGTTACGACAACTAGGATCATCTCCCATCGTCAGCATTGCCTGTGACCCCGAAGATAGAGCTTCGCCTACGCTACCTTTATTATTACGTATTTCCGCTGCTTGAGTTTTATTAAGAACTGGATCATGAGATCCTTATTTGTGTAAGACCTTATGTATGGTTTGTAATGGATGATATACTGTGGTATTCAATTCTGTTATGTCTCGCAAAAATGGTAATCCTGGGATTGCGAGGTATGGCATAACAGGCATCTGGGATTAAAAATCCGGGTGTTAACATCCTCGTCTCTAGGCAAAGACATACCAGAAGGTTTAGACGGAGTGACCCGCCCAAGCGCCTCCCTCTCCGACACAGTGCTGTATCAGAGTCGACGTCCACATGCCTCCTCTGCAGGGTCAACTCCATGCTAAAGACCCTGCCTTGAGATGCGTCTCCAAGACCTCTGCCTGACCAGTGCCTCCTGTAGCGCCTTATCACCGTCGGCTCATCCTCCTGCGCGTCATCTCCACCTGGAGTAACGATTTTGTGCACCCCTCCTTATGCCTTGCCGCACAGTGGTCGACATGAGCCCATGGAGGCAGTCTAAAGGAGTTCCAGCTGAGCGGGCTTAGTGTGGTAGCAGTCAAAGAATTGTACGCGGCAGCTAGAAACCCTAGCCCGGAGTTCTCAAGAAAGACGAATAGAGAGGTTAAAGTCCACAGAAAATTGCTTTAGAGCACGGGTCCATGGAGGCCTTGTGAAAAAAATTAAATTCCTCAAATATTTTAGGAAAAATACCTACGTGTAGCCAATAGTATGAAATAACGTCTGCAAAAATTTAATGGAAAATACTTTATATTTCAAGCGCGACAAAAAATAAAAATATGATAAATTTTGGGGAAAAGGAGCCCATCCAAAATTACACCGTTTATGTCGAGATCTGAATTTCTTTTCTTCTTTAGGAGACCAAAATACAAAATATTTTACATAAGGTTTTGTAGGCATGTATTATAAATTATTATCTGTATCTTGATATTTTTACTGAAACTTTTTAAATCTTTAAATTTGAATTTTTCAAAAAAAACTCTTCCATGTAGCGTGCCGGGCCCACACTCTATATACACAAGATGTGCAAGTGCCTTCATTGCTCATGCATGCCACCAAGCTTAATTTATAGTATAATTTTTCAGAAAAAAACTCTTCCATGTAGCGTGCCGGGCCCACACTCTATAGACACAAGATGTGCAAGTGCCTTCATTGCTCATGCATGCCACCAAGCTTAATTTATAGTATAGTATAATTTTTCAAAAAAAAAACTCTTCCATGTAGCGTGCCGGACCCACACTCTATAGACACAAGATGTGCAAGTGCCTTTATTGCTCATGCATGTCACCAAGCTTAATTTATAGTATAATACTGTCATAATACTTAAAACGTTTGCCTGCCTGGTCGGATGTTTTTGACACTTCACAGGTTTACTCAAAAGGTTTATAGACGAAACAAACACATGTTCTTGTTGATTAGGAACAGGATAAGTGCCTTGTGAGCACCGTATTTTTGTCTAAGCTGAAAGTATGATGCTAAATTTTACCCCCAAATACATCAGTTAGAATAAAAATACACAAAGATATCTGCTACCAGCTCGGGGTTCTGATCCTTCATTTGTAAAGAAACTGAAATTCAAAGTATATTGTATTTTTGTTCTTGTTCCTGATTGTATTTTTGTTTCAATCCACACAGTAGAAATTCTATAGAATTAATACCCTTGCATGAGACGGTACTACAAGCACAAAGGTTCATTTTTCTGGCTACTACCTGGAACGAAAAAGACAGAAGCATTTTGAAGGCAGCAACTATAGTGATAGCAGTCAATGGAAAAAAGTGTTATGTGGACTGATAAATGGCTTGATGCGAAAACTATTTAAGAGATTGTACAACCAGCCATGAAAGTTAAAGTATGGTTGCTGAAGCCCTGCATATTGGAAAATGGTTAAAAGACATAAATAAATTCTTGAAAAAAACTCCTCCTGGTGGCCTCCACCTAGGGCGACTACGGAGGCTCCCGTAACCCTAGCCACCTCTCTCCCCTTGTGTCTTCCGTGGAGGCCAGCCCCCTCCCTAAGTAGCCGTCGGCGTAGCCTACGCTATGTCGACGGCCGCCCTCGGCGTAGCTATTTTTTCTTTTACCTTGTTAAACTTTGAAAAATTATAACTAAATCATTCTAATTAGGAAAAATACAAATAATATATCAAAATTTGCAGAAAAATAAGATCTATCTATCTACACTTGAATATTACACAGTTGTAAATAGAAATCAAGTGGAACATAAAACATTATATATAGTTTAAAATGGGCATAAGAAATTAAAAAACGATCCAAACAATGTGAAACTTTCACGTGGTGTTACATTATGTGACATAGTTAGAAGGAAAATTATCAAACTTGGTATATTGATTATGTCTCAAAAAAACATTCACAAAATGACCTATCTCATTCGAGGTTTCCTGGCTTTCGAGTCAAATGACCAATATTATGGCTAGAATCAAGGCATAGTTTGTGATAATGTGTTCATATTGTGCATAGATGTGCATCATGGGATGACGAACAATGTTGCAGAAGGAAGTTTTCTTTTTCGTCGCACCAAAAAGACATTTTCCATTTTCTGAGTGCAAAAAAGGGCGGTTTTGTGAAGCAACTACCAAATGGCTAATTTAGAATGCTATCACCACATTTTTACAAAATACTATACCACCTTACATGGACAATGTCCTAATAGGGAGATCTTAAACCTTTTTGTCTATTTCCGGTGAAAAAGACAAATTCCTGCCAAATTTGTAGGAAATGGGTCAGATATGAACTATAGGTACAAAAATCATTTTTAGATTCACAATATGCTATTTCATCAAAGATCCACTTCAAGTTTATCGAGGCTCAGCCTCGAGCTAAGAATCTTTACGCCCGTCGTTCGACAAAGTTTGAAAATAGTTTAAAACGGGCATAAGAAATTCAAAAACGATCCAAACAATGCGAAACCTTCGCGTGGTGTCATATTATGTGACATAGTTAGAATGAAAAATATGAAACTTGGTATATTTATTATGTCTAAAAAACCTTCACAAAATGACCTATCTCATTCCAGGTTTCCTGGCTTTCGGGTCAAATGACCAATATTATGGCTAGAATCAAGGCATAGATTGTGATAATGTGTCCATATTGTGCATACATGTGCATCATGGGATAGCGAACAATGTTGTAGGAGAAAGTTTTCCTTTTCGTTGCACCAAAAAGGCATTTTTCCATTTTCTGAGTGCAAAAAAGGGGTGGTTTTGTGAAGCAACCACCAAATGGCTAATTCAAAATGCTACCACCAAATTTTATAAAATACTATACTACCTTACATGGACAATGTCCTAACACGGGGATCTCAAACCTTTCTGTATATCCCTGGTGAAAAAGACAAATTCATGCTGAATCGGTAGGAAGTGGGTCAGATATGAACTATAGGTACATGATCTGATGCTCATGATTGTTTAGAAAAATTATTTTTAGGTTCACAATATGCTATTTCATCAGATATCCACTTCAAGTTTATCGAGGCTCATCCCCGAGCTAAGAATATTCATGCATGCCGTTCGGCAAAGTTTGAGGATAGTTTAAAATGGGCATAAGAAATTAAAAAACGATCCAAACAATATGAAACCTTCGCGTGGTGTCATATTATATGACATAGTTAGAAGGAAAAATATCAAACTTGGTATATTTAGTCTAGAAAAACCTTCACAAAATGACCTATATTATTCCAAGTTTCCTGGCTTTCGAGTCAAATGACCAATATTATGGCTAGAATCAAGGCATAGATTGTGATAATGTGTCCATATTGTGCATACATGTGCATCATGGGATGGCGAACAATGTTGTAGGAGGAAGTTTTCCTTTTCGTCGCACCAAAAAGTCATTTTCCATTTTCCGAGTGCAAAAAAGGGGTGGTTTTGTGAAGCAACCACCAAATGGCTAATTCAAAATGCTACCACCAAATTTTTATAAAATACTATACTACCTTACATGGACAATGTCCTAACATGGGTATCTCAAACCTTTCTGTCTATCCCTGGTGAAAAAGACAAATTCATGCCGAATCGGTAGGAAGTGGGTCAGATATGAACTATAGGTACATGATATGATGCTCATGACTGTTTAGAATTTTTTTATAAGTTCACAATATGCTATTTCATCAGAGATACACTTCAAGTTTATTGAGGCTCATCCCCGAGCTAAGAATCTTCATGCCCGCCGTTCGGCAAAGTTCGACGATAGTTTAAAACGGGCATAAAAAATTCAAAAATGATCCAAACAATGCGAAACCTTTGCGTGGTATCATATTATGTGACATAGTTAGAAGGAAAAATATCAAACTTGGTATATTTATTATGTTTAAAAAAAACCTTCACAAAATGACCTATCTAATTCGAGGTTTTCTGGCTTTCGGGTCAAATGACCAATATTATGGCTAGAATCAAGGCATAAATTGTGATAATGTGTCCATATTATTCATACATTTTCATCATGGGATGTTGAACAATGTTGCAGGAGAAAGTTTTTCATTTCATTGCACCAAAAATCTATTTTCCATTTTTCGATTGTAAAAAACGGGCGGTTTTGTGAAGCAACCACCAAATGGCTAATTTAAAATGCTACCATCCTATTTTTTAAAAATACTATACCACCTTACATGGGCAATGTACTAACAGGGGATCTCAAATCTTTTCATCTATCACTGGTGAAAAACACAAATTCCTGCCGAATCGATAGGAAGTGGGTCAGATATGAACTATAGGTACATGATCTGATGCTCATGATTTTTTAATCAAATCATTTTTAGATTCACAATATGCTATTTCATCAGAGATCCACTTCAAGTTTATCATGGCTCCGCCCCGAGCTAAGAATCTTCATGTTCGTCGTTCGACAAAGTTTGACGATAGTTTAAAACGGGCATAAGAAATTCAAAACGATTCAAACAATGCAAAACCTTTGCATGGTGTCATATTATGTGAAATAGTTACAAATAAAAATATCAAACTTGATATATTGATTATATCTCAAGAAAACCTTCACAAAATGACATCTCATTCATGGTTGTCGAAAAGCCATTTTTCATTTTTAACGGGCAAATAAAAGTATGGCTAGAATCACTGCATAGTTTGTGATAAGTTGATATTGATATCATATTTGGATTCCTCTCATTTTTCTGATAAATTTAGACATATTATTTTTCGAATTTCGATTTACGTATTTAAAGATATTAATTATTCCATATTAAATAAAAATACAAAAAAATAAAATTATTATATTTTTATTTGAATTCAATAATTTTTTTACTTATTCATTATTGTTTACTTAAATAATTGTTTATTTTCAAAAAATACAAAAATGTAACATGATGATATAAGAGTTAATAGGATTGATATCATAGTATTGACAACAATGTATGAATTGCTTTGCGGAAACATATTCTGAAGTTAAGCGTGCTGGAGCTGGAGTAGTGAGGATGGTTGATTGAACAGAAAGTTTGACCAAGACTATAATTTGATCAAAGATTAAGTGTAATTAGTGTTAAAAATGTTTAAAGTGAGAGATTAACGAGTTAAATAATTTATTAAAGATTTAAAAAATTGAAAAAAATAAATAAATATATTTTTAAAAAGAATATTTTTGCAACCGGTCGCAGGCTATGCCGACGGCCGCTACGCCGAGGGCAGCCGTTGCCGTAGCATACGCCGACGGTATTTTGATACGCCTACGACCTCCATGTGCTCCATCGAGGGAGACCTTTGCCGAGGAGGCTACACCGAGGGCAGCCGTCGGTGTAGCATACGCCGAGGATTTTTTGCCCTACGCCGACGGCGGCGTATCGCCCGCGTCCTGTAGTGGTGATGCGTCATGCGAAGACTCACGGCAGTGGCGGCATGTGGTTGGAGGAGTGTGGAGGTGGAGGCGCGGTGGTGGCGGCGCTTGGGTAAGGCACATCAGCGAGGCCTTTCCTCGTTGGAGCCATCTGAGGCATTGCAGCCATGGCAGGTGGCCTATCTTAGATCCGTTCTAGGACGGAGGGTCGCGGCAACAACTTCGTGCATGATCAGATGGTGTGCTTTCCGCGGAGGAGGCATGGTGGATCCTTGGGATCTGATGACGGATCCAACAAGGTCGGCAGAGGTCAGGTTCATCTTCTTCTTTGTGGCCACCAGGTGGCGTTGAGGCTATTGGCTCGGGTAGAATAATGGAGATGGTCTTTGGTTTCCTCTCACACTAAGGTGATGATCTGTTTGATGCTTGTCCTCGGTGATCAGGCTGGAGTATCGAGTTCCGAAAGGCTCCGTTGACAAACTCCCATGGACGTCTTATGCCTGGAGATTCTTGGATCGGATGAGATTCGGTCATATGCATCCGGTTTTTTCTAACCATTTGATTTTACAAGAAGCGTTGCATAGCTTTGCTGCATGTTACCATCATGATACATGTCTTTTAGTCTATTATGAAGTCAGATGCAGAGAATGTTATGAAAAAAGGGACATGATGACTAGTGATGAGGTTTGAGTCTTTGTGGCGATTAGGAACTGGCTTGGTGATATGTGACTCATAGCAGCGGATATTAGTGGGGCGACAACACATGAGAATTTCACAGTCTTACCTTGCAGGATGAAAACCCAAGGTCTGATCTTAATAAGTTGTGCCTGACAATGCCTTTTTAAAGGAATTGTTTTGTGAGCGAGGACTTTCTCCAGGCTAAAAACCTGTGAACTTTGATCGAACAACGACGGCGCTTATGCACTATTTTATCTTGAAGGTGTCTCTATTAGAGATACTGGACTTCTAGTATTATTTTGGTGGTGTTAGTGTGTCCGCTATAAGGAATTAACCGTTGTAGCGGGACCTTTTCTTTTTTATAATACTAGCAAAAGTGCCCGTGCGTTGCAACGGAGAATACATTGTTGAAATTTTATCGTGATAGCAAAAAAGGACAAATAAGAAACATGAGAGAATTATATGTGATTTTACCTCCGCGCAATCATCCTAGTTGACGCCCGGCTTTCTCTGCGTGGTCTTCTCGAAGCTAGACTTTCCAACTATGATTTGTATTTTCCTTGATCTTCTACATGGGAAGGTTCTTCCTCTCGACCCTTCAAATCATTGGGCTTGGATAGTTTATCGATCTCAACGCCGTTTGCACTTTCAACTTGATGAAGTCAACCACTTCATGCTCATTGCTTTGCCAGCTTGGCTGCCATCAATTGACCCAAACTCTACCCCGAGAAATTGCTCATGTTCATCTCTACACTGAATTGTGCTTCAGGTTGAATCCTTTTTATCATGTAGTGCATGGAAGGAAGTGCAGTTCTTCTATTCTAGTGTTGTCCAGGATGAACAGCGGAAATACAACACATGAGTTTATTTAGTCTACTATAACACATTTATTGTGCTTTGCTACATAACGAAATGTTACTACTAAAAAGTTAATTTGGTGTATTAGCTTTTCTAAACTCCGTGATTGCTCAAAAATACACATGCTCTATTGAATGGATAGTGATGTTTACAATGAGATGTTTTAGTAGCAATGTGAAGTTAGGAGGAAAATTGGTCTGGACTGCAGTGTTTTTATTTTTAGATTAGTCTTAATCTTCCACACCTTTTTTCGTCCACGCCAACAGATGTCTCCAACTCGCCATGGTAATGACTGCAGTATGACACCATTTCTCAAACAAAATAGATCATCGCCCCGCAAGCACCGAGCCGCAAGTCAACCCTTGGTGCACCATCTTGGACTCATGTAGCCTGACCACAACCAGAAAAATAAATGCTTTCCTCCATTCAGCAAGCTAGCCCATGCACAGCACGCCATCATTCAAGCTGCATGCATGCCTACCTTATAGCTTTGCTAGAATGCTAAATGCGTGCGTGCCTTGCTTGCTGCCGTTCACGACCATTCAGCATGTCTCTTTCTGCCATGTTTACGGCCCTCTACTCAACCTCCGTCACCGCCGCTCTCAAGCGCCGCCTCCATGCGCTCCTGCGTCAGCCACAGCTAACACCCACCTGCCATGCTTCTTGTAGGCAAGGAGAGGAGAATGGTAGTGCACCGCAGTGCTATCGATTGTATTGCCTCTGCTTATATAGTACAAGGGGATGCCGTCGTGCAGGCGTGCACGAGTGGAGATCGTGTGCAGTTATGCACGTACAAGGGAGGAGGACTGAGTCATGTACAGAGTGTACGCGGGCAGGTATCTGTATTCTGCTGACACCCCGCCGCAGGTTGAGCGTCCGGTGGCCGGATGCACAAGCTGGACCTGAATTCATCGAAAGCCGCTGTGGGCAGCCCCTTTGTCATGATGTCAGCATACTGTTGCGAGGTAGGGACATGCAGAACACGCAGCTCCCCCAGGGCGACCTTCTCTCTGACGAAGTGTATATCAAGTTCGATATGCTTCGTGCGCCGGTGATGGACTGGATTCGCCGCCATGTAGACGCTGGAGATGTTGTCACAGTAGGCGACAGTGGCCTTGGGCACGGCGACGTGGAGCTCCCCGAGCAGCTGGCGCAGCCAGCAGCATTCCGCGACCACATTGGCGACGGCGCGGTACTCCGCCTCCGCGCTGGAGCGGGACACCGTGGGTTGGCGCTTTGACGACCAGGAAACCAGAGCATCGCCGAGGAAGACGGCGTACCCTGAGGTGGACCGACGCGTGTCGGGGCACCCGGCCCAATCATCATCGGAGTAGGCGACGAGGTCCAGCGCCGTCGATCGGTGGAGGTGCAGACCATGAGTGGTGGTGCCGTGCAGGTAGCGCAGGATGCGCTTGACCAGCGCCAGGTGCTGATCGCGCGGATCGTGCATGTGTAGGCACGCTTGCTGGACGGCGTAGGCGAGGTCGGGGCGCGTCATCGTGAGGTACTGCAGGGCGCCAACGATGCTCCTATACTCGGAGGGGTCAGCCACGGGCTGGCCATCAGCGCTGGAGAGCTTGGCAGGAGTGTCCACGGGCGTCGACGAGGTCTTGCACTGGGACATGTTGGCGCGGTCGAGGAGCTCTTCTGCGTATTTGCACTGCGACAGGAAGAAGCCAGAGCTGCTGCGCGTGACGCTGATGCCGAGGAAGAAGTGCAGGGGCCCGAGGTCTTTCATGGAGAACTCGGCGAAGAGGAGCCGCTGGAGGTGCTGCAGGAGCGGCACGGATGACACCGAGAGGACGATGTCGTCCACATAGAGCAGTAGGTGGGCCGTGTCGCCGTCTCGACGGTAGATGAAGAGGGACGGGTCGGAGCGAGCCGCCATGAAGCCGATGGAGCGCAGGAAGGCGGCGAACCTGCCGAACCATGCACGGGGCGCTTGTTTGAGCCCATACAGGGATTTGTCGAGGAGGCAGACGTGGTCGGGGCGAGTGGCGTCGATGAAGCCGGCCGGCTGCTGGCAGTAGACGCGCTCCGCCAGCTGCCCATGGAGGAAGGCGTTGTTCACATCCATTTGGTGGACGGGCCAGTCGCGAGTGGCGGCAATGGCGAGAACAGCACGGACGGTGGCAGATTTGACGACCGGCGAGAACGTCTCATCGAAGTCCACGCCCGGCCGCTGCGAGAAGCCACGGACCACCCATCGCGCTTTGTAGCGTTCCAGCGCGCCGTCAGCCTTCAGTTTATGCCTGAATAGCCACTTGCCAGTGACGATGTTTGCACCGGGCGGGCGCGGGACCAGCGTCCAGGTCTTGTTCGCCATGAGCGCCCTGTACTCCTCCTGCATAGCTGTCAGCCAATATGGATCGCGCAGTGCCGTGCGCATGGATTTCGGGATGGGGGAAATGGCAGAGGTGGTGGCAAGATGGGCGTATTTTGGGTTGGGTTTGATGATGCCATTCTGGGCACGAGTGATCATGCGGTGTGAGGGAACGAGCGGGGCACAAGCGGGTTTGGCTGGGAGCGTTGGGGTGGTGATGGGTGTAGGAGAAGGAGGCGCGGGCGGCGATGAAGCCGGTGGCGAGGCATGGGCCGATGGTGAGGAGGCTGGCGGGGCAGGCTGCGTGACCCGTGGTTTGGGTAGGGGTGAGGCGCGTGGTTTGGGCGGCACGAGGGTGTCGTCGTCACTGTCAGTAGGGGCGCTGTCAGGGGAGCTGAAGGGGAAGGTGAGCTCATCGAAGAACACATGACGGGAGGTGAGAACCTTGTTGGTGGAGCGGTTGTAGCAGCGGAATCCTTTGTGATCAGTGGAGTAGCCGAGGAAGATGCACGGGGTGGACCGTGGGGCGAGCTTATGCTCGGTGGTGGCTGTGGTGTTGGGGTAGCACAAACAGCCGAAGACGCGAAGGTCACTGTAGTCTGGGTGAACGCCGAGGAGCAGGAAGAAGGGCGTGAGGTTTTGGCGAGGGCGGCACGGCCGTCGGTTGAGGAGGAAGGTGGCAGTGTTCAGGGCTTCTGCCCAAAAGCTGAACGGCATGGAGGCATGAATGAGGAGTGAGCCGACAGTGTCGTTCAGGGTGCGAAGCACACGTTCAGCTCGGCCGTTCTGTGGTGAGGTATACGGACAGGAGAGGCGCAACACTATGCCCTGGGAGGCGAAGAAGTCACGGGAAACGTGATTGTCGAACTCCCTACCGTTGTCGGTCTGTATGTTGAGGATGGGGAGGCTAAACTGTCGCTGTGCAAAGGACTGAAAATTGCGAATAGTTGGGAAAGCATCAGATTTAACACGAAGGGGAAATGTCCAGACGAAGTGGCTGTAGTCATCGAGAATTACCAAGTAATATTTACAGCCTGACAGACTAAGCACAGGAGATGTCCAGATGTCGCAGTGAACTAACTGAAAGGGGAAATAAGAGACATGTTCTAAATTGAGAAAGGGAAATCTAGTGTTCTTTCCTAACTGACAAGCATGGCAGGTATGAGATGGGCTAGCTGCGGTAGATGGCGAGGCGTGGCGAAGAGTGGTCTTCAGCGCATCGCGTCCAGGGTGCCCGAGACGATGATGCCAGAGGTCCACGGTGGCGGTAGCGAGGTTGTGGTGAACGGGGTGGGCTGTGACAGGGTAGAGGTCGCCGCCGTGATCACATCGGAGGAGCACCGTCATGGTTTGCCGATCCTTGACAGAAAAGCCGAGGTTGTCAAACTCAATATTAACAGGATTATCACGGGTTAAAGCTTTAACAGAAATGAGATTCTTGATCAGAGTTGGAGAAACAAGAACGTTACGGAGAGAGAGGGGTGGAAGTGGTGGGGAGAGAGTGGTGGCCGGTGTGTGTGACAGGCAAGGACGATCCATCACCGACAAGTATGCGAGAAGAGGAACAGGGGCGGGAGGAGGCGAGCATACCTGAGGACGAGGCCATGTGGGTCGTCGCGCCGGTGTCGAGGTACCATTCGCCAGTGTTGGTTGGCGGATGCGCGGGCTGCTGCACGCTCATGTTGTTGAGGGCGTGGATGAGCGCAGACGAATCCCACGCCGGAGCAGGGGCACCCGGGGCGGTGTTTGGTGCCGAGGGGGGAGCAGTGGCGGCGCCGTACGTGGCAGGGGCACTGTACGGGGTGGGCGCGGCCCAGGGCGGAAGGCCCTGGTAGTGGGACACGGCGCCGGCGAACGGTGACGGGACGCCCGGGCGAGCGCCGAGGATGCCGGTGCCAGGGGCGTGGGGGCGCCAGGGCATTGCCCATGCGTGAACCATGCCGGTCCAGGGCGCTGAGGACGGAGTGGGTGGGCGGTATGCAGGTGATCCGCCCGTGTTGTGGGAGGAGCCGCCGTTCCCAGGTGCATGGGCAGGAGCCTTGCCTTTGCCCCTGTTGCGGCCGCCCCCGCCGGAGTTGCCGCGGGAGGCCCCCCCGCCGTAGTTGGTGTTGCCGGAACCGCCTGATGCAGGGGCGCGAGCAGCGTGCAGCGCCGTGTCGGTGGAGCCATCGCCGTGGGCCGCGTGACGGCTCTCCTCCAGGAGCAGGAAGGCGCGGCAGGCGAGCAGGGTGGGGAGCGGGCGCTGCATTGTGAGGATGGGGATGGCGTAGTGGAGACGCGGGGCAAGGCCGCGGAACATGTTGAGTACCTGGTCACGGTCGGTGACGGGCTCGCCAAGGTCGGCGAGGCGGTCAGCACACTCCTTGAGGCGGGCGAAGTAGGAGATGATGGAGCCGGCGCCCTGTTCGATGCGGCGGAAGTCCGTGGCGAGGAAGACAACCTGGTGTTCAGCGTTCTCCAGGAACAGGGTGGCGATGGAGCTCCAGAGCTGCGCGGCCGTGGCGTTGCGCTGGTGGACGAGGCCGAAGATCTCCGGGCTGACCCGATTGTAGAGCCACGACACGATGTAGGCGTCGTCCTGCAGCCAGTAGGGGGCGGCGGCGCGCGACGGATCGTGGATGTGGTCGAGGACGCCGGACTTGGTGAAGGTGACCTCGAAGAGGGTGCGCCACTGGGTGTAGTTTGGGGGGTTCAGCGTCAGAACCAGCGGCACGTGCTGATTGATGAAGACGCTGGCGAGAGGTGAGGCCATGGCCGCCGCCGCCGCGGAGTGGGGCTCGCTGGTGGTGCGGAAGAGCTGGTTGTCAGGCCGTGAGGTGGCGAACGCAGAGGGAGTGACAAGTGGTGTCGTGGTGGGTGGGGAACGGAGGGGACTGGAGGGGCCACGGCTCACCGGTGGTGGAGGGGGTGGGGGCGGAGCAGTCATGGCGAAACAGTTGTAGAGAGGCAGCGGAAGGCAGGAATGCAGGCTCAGGAGAGAAAAGCGTCTGATACCATGTAGGCAAGGAGAGGAGAATGGTAGTGCACCGCAGTGCTATCGATTGTATTGCCTCTGCTTATATAGTGCAAGGGGATGCCGTCGTGCAGGCGTGCACGAGTGGAGATCGTGTGCAGTTATGCACGTACAAGGGAGGAGGACTGAGTCATGTACAGAGTGTATGCGGGCAGGTATCTGTATTCTGCTGACACTTCTATCCATGGCCGTCGGCCGGTCGACAACGCTACCAACTCTACCATGACGCCTCTGACCATGTATTCCCGTCTCCAACTCCGGCACAACACCACCAGCCATCGTCCCTCTCCTAGCTCGTGCTTCCACATGCTCCGTCCCGTCGCTTGGTCCTTGAGCCAGCTGTCCGACCGACAGCACATCCAATTTTCACCAAAGCGTTTTCTCTATCCCGCGTCCGGGTTGGAATGCCTTCCAAGCTCTGAGCGACTCCGATGTTCGCGCCCGCTATTTGTAGCTACAGTGCTCGGCTAGCCAGATCGTCCGTTGGCTGCATACATCAATTTTCCATCGAGCCGTTGCTTTTTCTTTTCAAAACGTTATTTTCATTTATCGGTGGCACAATGGGTTATTTGGTGTTTGGTGGAAGGGCAAACTTGTCTAGAAAAATGTTGGACCGGAAGAAACACTTCGTCCTTTATTATTAGGTATAGATTTGAGGCTGTGTGCATTCGTAAAGCCGCTAGAACAATACATTGTTATAAAGGCTAGTGTAATTAATATCTTCATGATATTAATATATGCTCTTTCTAAAAAAGAACAGTCAATCTATTTTTGCAAATCCTAGATGTCATGGATGCTATTAGAAATATCCATCCCGACATGGATACAGATGACGTTTGGGTTGCAAAGGCCGGAGTTATAATTCTCTTTTCAAAAAAGGAAAAACTGAGGACGTTTGGGTGTGGCAATGGGAACTTAAAGGTGAGTTCTCATCCAGATCAGTGTACATGTCATATTTTTCAGGATCTTCGAGAAGAGAATCAGACGTGTCTACTTGGCAATCTTGACCCTCTCGCGAGTGCAATTTTGTGATGTGGTTATACCTTCTGCCTAGAGTTTGGACCGCTGACAAGTTGGCTAAGTGGGAGCTCCCCCACAATAAAGAATGGGTTAACATTTACTGTGATTCAGCTCAGGAAGATACTATTCAGTTGTTCTATGAAATGCACGGTCGTTAATATAATTTGGAATTCAATCCTTAGCTGGGCTGGATTGCAGCCGGTCACTCACAGAATAGCCCACTCTCTCAACCATTGGTGGTGCTTAGGTCGTGATAAACTTAATGGGAGGAGTATAACCTCTCGGAAAAACCTTGTTATGTTGATATGGTCCATTTTTCGGGAGAGAAAAAGAAGGGTTCTCGACAAAAAATTCATGCCTGTCAACAGAATTATCAACCAAAATCAAAGCATATGCAAATATGTGGGCGATGATCGAGAGGTGTACAGGGTAATCGCTGGGCGTGTGTGTGTCGGCATTGGCCAGGACCTGATAAACCCTTGCGCTGTGGTCGTGGTCCTGTTTTTCAGTTTTGGTTTTAGTTATCTGTTCTGTAATCTTTATTTTCTTGAGGTGGTCGTTCTGTAAACTTCAACCACTTCGGTGGTGTTCCTTCTTATGATTTAATATCGGTGGGGGCGGCTAGCCGGGCTGCTCGTGGGCATAGGCCTCCTGGTAGCCTGGCCTGGCCGGCCCCCTAGTGGCTTGCCATGCCTACAACCCATGGGCCGCATGAGGAGGCAAAATCGGCCTCTGAGAGGCCCATTGCTTCGCCCAGGGCCCAGCCGTAGGGGTCGGGAGGGGAAACCCTATCGCGCTTGTCCCTCTCGCAGTCCGCTACAGTCCCGTCTCCCACTGCCGCTTTCCTCATACGAACCACCGCCCGCCGCCGCCTATCCTCCTGCAGCCGAGAGTCCGGCGCCGCCACTGTCGTATTTGGCCGCCATGATGACGTCCCGGACGCGCAGTCCCCCAGCGCCTGCTCGCCATGCTTCCCCGTGATGTGACCGCTCGCCTCCTCGGGGCCCTGCCCATGCGGATCGCCGTCGTCCCTCCGCTCACGGCTCTTACCGCCTCCCTGGGCGGTGCTCGCCGCCGCCATTGCGGTATCAACCCCCTAGACCCGCCCCCCGCTCGCCTCCCAGAGTCTGCCGCCGGTTGGAGGAGCCGCGTGGGCGGGCGTCGCCGCCTCTGCCACCACTTGATGTGGATCGCGAGGCCCACCCACGGGCTGCGACACTGTAGGCTAGGGAGGACGCGGCCGCTGGATGTTCAGGTGGCGGGAGGACGGATGCCGATTCGTGGCATGCGGGTCAGGAACAGCGGCGTGCAACCCCTTCCTAGCCGGCCTGACGCAAGGGCGAGGATGCGGAGGCACCGGTCCCTAAGAAGAAGAAGAGCAAGAATAAGAAGGGCCTGTCCGCCTTGGCCGCGGGACCTTCGGTGTCGTCCACCCCTGTCTCCGTGGTGCCGGGCGTCTCCTCTGGGCCGCTTGGGGTTCACACCCCCTACCCGAGGGAGTACTACGGTCACGGGGTGAACAACGGGTTTTACCTCATCGACATGGGCGGGGTCCCTATGACCGTGCCGGAGACGCTGGCTATGGTCATCGTGCTTCCGGTTCAGGACCCCCTCTCGGTGGAGGTGACGGAGGCCCTGCTGCAGGAGGAGCTTAGTGCGGTCCTCCCGGGCCATGAGTGTCCGGTGTTCCGTGTCTTCGCCACTGAGTTCGCAATGTCTTTTCCGTCGGTGGCGATCCTACAGATGTGTGCCTATGAGTCGCCTTTCACCCTGTCGATCCACCAGCTAAAGGTCAACATCAAGCCTTCCTCTGCCGCTCAGGAGTCTGTGTCGTCGCTCTCAGAGGTATGGGTTTGCATGTTGGGCCTTCCCTCTAAGGCGAGGAGGCTAGAGATTGTGGCCCTCATTGCGCAGACCATGGGCAAGTTTCTTGAGGTAGACCTGGGATCTCTTTCGGGGCATGGGGCAGTCTGGATGAGGCTTCTCTGCCCGGACCCCTCGGTGTTCTCCGTCTCCCTACCCTGGTTCTTCGTCGATCGGGTGGGCAGGGACCTCCTGGTGGAGCTCGACGAGGACGCGGCGCCAACAGAGACTAGACCCCCGACCCCACCGTCCCCCGACCGGCTATAGCCCGGGGAAGGGCGGTCGAGGGACGAGTCTTCTAAGGACAACGACTCTGGGACTGACCCCTCGCCCATGGTGACTGAAGCTTCCCCCCACCGCCCAGCCATCTCAGGGGGCTGGGGGAGGCCCATCGGCGTCCTTGGCAGTGGTTCCCCCGGCCCCCTGGGTCGCACTCCCCAGTGGGGTGCCCCTACTTCCCGCGGCGGCGCCCTCTGTCTCTCAGCGCGCCGGCCAAGCTGCCTCGGTCGATGCTCCACGTTGCTACCGCGTCGACCCCCCCGGTCTCCGTTAGCCTGGATATTGCGCCGTATGGCTCTAGCCTCGACCTCCAGCTCTCTCAGGTGATTCCTTCCCCCAGGCACCCATGACCTCCTCGGAGGTGGTCACCTGAGGGAGTGTGGGGATGGTGGTGTGCTCTCATGCGTCGCTGTGGTCGCCGGGGGTGATCTTCTACACTGTCGCCCCGGACACACCAGACCCTGGGGCGTTGGTGTCTGACTCAACCGACTCTGACTTCCCCGAGGAAGCCTCCAAGATGTGCCGTCCCAGGGCTCCGTGTCCCCCCATCGCCCTCCCGCCATAGTGTCCGTCTCGCGGGGTCTAGGGCGGTGCTGACGAGACCAGAGCCTACCGTGGAGGAGCGCGTGACTCGCCGGGTGACCGCTCACGACGAGTTCCCAGGTAGCCCCTGTGCCCCTCCTCCCCAACTGGTTCTTGTTCCTTCTAGCTCCTCTGGTTCCAGGTTCTCAGCGCTCGCTGACGTGTCGCTGGCCTACCTAGGAGAGGTGGATGATGATTGTGGGATTGTCTTCTGTGGCGATAAGGGCCCTAGGGTTTCTCAGCTTGCTGCCATTAAGGCGCGTGAAGGGTACGAGGGTGCGATCGCGCTGCTCGTGCATGGGATGCACATGAGTGAGAGTGTGCTCGGATCCTTGCGGAGGATAGGTAGGCAGGACCTAGCCCCAGCGGGGATCCACATACGGTCCCTGATGGTAGGGAGGTCCCCTAGAAGCCTGCCTCTCCGGGAAGGGCCTTGCGGGAGACCATCCAAAGCGGCTAGAAAATCCATTCCCAGAGTCATTCCCGTTCTGCCCCCACTAAGGGGGCCCCTAGCGCTGAGTTGATCTAGATGGACATCATCCACACCATCCGGGCATTCATCTGGAACATCAGGGGGTTCGGTCACTATGGTCGCCACCCCAGATCAAAAAACTTGTGCTTAGAGGTTCCGGATATTGTCGGGCTTCAGGAGATGATTCGTCAAGACTTCAACCATTGCCAAGTTGGAGGGCTTGAGTCGTTGTAAATTCATATGGTCGTGGCTACTGGCCAATGGCCACTTGGGAGGGATCATCCTAGGAGTGAAGGTGTAAACCTTCGAGTTAGATGATATGGACCATGGGGAATTCTTCGTGAGCATGTCCCTCACACATAGACAATCTTGCTTCAAGTGGGAGATGATTACTATGGCCCCATGGACCATAGGAGTGATACGTCCAATTTTCATCACCATTCTATATCATAATTTGCCTCTATTCATTGATATATTTCATATTAAGAGGTGTTACTTATGTATTTTCATATGTTTTTGCATGTTGGATGATTCTTGGAGGATGAACTGTCGGAGTCAGGATTCTGATGGAAAAAGCGGTGTTTTGATGCAATTTCGTGAAGATCAGAAAAATACCAGGAAAACTACAGAAAATTATATTTTTCAGAAAGACGAAGGATGCCAGAAGGGGAGGTGGAGTTGGACCACGGGGGCCCACACCCCCAGGCGCGGACCACCCTGGGTCGTGCCTACAGGGGGTGTGGCCACCCTGGACCACCTCTGGCTCCGCCCTATCACCTATATCTTCTCATCGAAACCCTAATACATGGAGAGCGACCACAGAAAGATTCCGCCGCCTCTGCGGGGCGGAAAACACCAAGAGAGAAAGAGCTCTCCGGCAGACAGATTTCTGCTGGGGAAATTCCTTTCCGGATAGGGGAGATCGTCGCCATCAACACCATCATAAAGCTAGACTTCATTAGGATTATCATCATCATCATACACACCATCATCTCCACCAGCACCATCATCACCACTCCATCCCTCTATAACAATTGTGTTGAATCTTGCATAGTTCTTAGGGGAAACTTTCCCGGTGTTGATTACTATTTGTAGTTGATGCTTGTGAGTGGAACCATTGAATTATTGTTTATGTTCAGATTGTTATCCATCACCATATCATCTCTGATCTTGATCCATATGATGTCTCGTGAGTAGTTCGTTTAGTTCTTGAGGACATGGGAGAAGTCATGTTGTTAGTAGTGGATTTGTGTTGAGATATTATTCAATGGTTTAATATTTAAGTTGTGGTGCTATTCTTCTAGTGGTGCCATGTGAACGTCGACTATATGATACTTCACAATTTATGGGCCTAGGGGAATGCATTGTGTATTTGGATACTAATTGTGGGGTTGCCGGAGTGACAGAAACTTGAATCCCCGTTAGGAAACCTTTGCACAAGGGAGTGTAGGATCTCAGAGTTTAAGGATGTGGTTAGGTTTATATCTTAACTGCTTTTTTGTAGTTGCGGATGCTTGCAAGGGGTTTAATCACAAGTATGTATTAGTCCAAGTAAGGTCGGTACATTAGCACATGTTCACCCACATAACACTTATAAAACCAAAGAAGATTAATCAGCTATATGAAGCGAAAGCACTTGACAGTATTCCCATGTGTCCTCGAGAATGTTTGGTCCTCATAAGTATTTCCTCCTGCTTGTCATTTGCTAAGAAAGGATTGGGCCACTTGCTGCAATTGTTTGCTGTCTTTATTTACTTGCACTTTATTTCCTTGCTTTATCAGAAAACCCCTAAAATATTGTTTGCTAAGTATTTACAGAGATTTCCTGCTCCATACCACTAGTCAACACCTTTTGCTCCTCGTTGGGATCTACACTCCTATTTATCAAAAGCACTATGATACACCCCCTATACTTGTGGGTCATCAAGGAGGTCCGCTGAGTTCTTGCAGGAGCTCAAGTTGAAAGTGGAACGGTCTGATATCCGTGTGGTGGTAGATGGGGACTTCAACCTTATCCGTTACGCTGATGAAAAGAGCTCGAAAAATTTGGACCTCCCTAGGATGTGTATGTTTAATGATTGCATCACCGATCTTGCGCTGCACAAGATTATGTGGGTGGGCACGAGATATACGTGGACTAACAAGCAGCTTGACCCGATCCGCAGTGTTCTAGATCGTGTCTTCATGTTGGTGGACTAGGAAGTGGCCTTCCCTCTTTGCTCCTTGCGGGCTGTCACCAGGATTGGATCTGACCACACCCCCTCCTCCTATCCTCGGGGGGAGGGCCTTCCCCAAGACTGAAAAATTCTGTCTCCAGAAGCCCAGGTTTGTGGAGGTATTTCAGTCTAAGTGGTTGGAGGCTGCCAGCTCACCTCCTCGGGCTTACTGTGCGGTTGATACTTGGCACCACTGTGCCAAGATCGTCCGACAATTTATACAAGGATGGGGGCAAACCAGGGGCGGCCCTTCGGGACCAAAAGGAGGCCCTTCTGGGTGAAGATCCAGGCCCTTGACCTAGAGGCCGACCAGTTCGGCCTCTCGGAAGAGGCCTAGTCCAATAGATACTCCCTTGAGACCTCCATTACGATCTACAAAGGAGAGGAGGCATTGTAGCGACAACGGAGTCGCTAGAACTGTACCATCCAAGGGGAGTCTAACACATCCTACTTCCATGCTATTGCCAATGGCAGGAGGAAAAAGTGTTTGATACCTTTCCTCTGGGAGTGGGACAATCCGTTGGAGTCTCCTCAAGATCTCTCCTCCCATATTTATGCATTCTACAAAGAGTTGTTCTCTATGACGCTGCGTTCGAGGATCTCGCTGGCGCCAGACTTTTGGTCCGTAGAGGCGTTAGTCACCCCCGCCGAGAATGTGGATCTTACTCTCCTGTTCCTCCCAGAGAAGGTGGTAGTGGCCCTGAAGTCCATGAGGTCCGGGTCGGCGTCGTGCCCTGATGGCCTGCCGGTGACCTTCCTCCAGACCTTCTAGGACTAGTTGCAGCCTGTGATCATGCAAATGTTTTAGGAGTTCTATTCAGAAACCATAGTTATGTCTCGTCTGAACTTTGGTGTGATTACCCTAATACCCAAGGTAGTGGGGGCCATAGATATTCGCTAGTTTAGACCGATCACGGTCATCAATGTCATCCATAGGATCTTTGCGAAGGTCTATGCCCTAAGGCTCTCTCTAGTCCTGCAATGGCTCACTCATCCTCTTCAGTTTGCCTTCCTTAAGGGACGCTTGATTCATGA
The DNA here is from genome assembly GCA_916181665.1 of Avena sativa. Taxonomy (NCBI): domain Eukaryota; kingdom Viridiplantae; phylum Streptophyta; class Magnoliopsida; order Poales; family Poaceae; genus Avena; species Avena sativa. The sequence continues at coordinate 126,850,173 of OV702283.1, read as the reverse complement.
CAACGTCCTTGCGCGTTCATGAAATTATTCAAGAGGTGAAGGCGCGCCGCCAGAAGGGAGTGTTCCTTAAGTTAGACTTCCGCAAGGCGTATGACTGATTGGACTAGGCCTTCTTGAGACTAGTTCTGGAGAGGAGGGATGTGGATGATAGAATGATCTGCTGGATTATACATGTAGGGTTCGCAGCATAGAAAACAAAAAAATTCCTACGATGGGAACATCTAAGTACCAAGATCTATCTTCTAGATACAAGCAACGGGTGGATATACATCCATAGAATACATACCCTCGAAGACCGAATAGTGTTAACGAGGTTGTACTCGTGGATGATGTAGACGAACGCTTGCCAATCTCAAGATTGTGATGAAGTCCATCTGGTCCAGCACGATCAAGTCCAGCACCTCAAAGCAGTGGTGCATCCGTGATCGCACACACGTACGGGTGTCCCGACAACCTCCACGCCCTCGCTCCAGCGAAGCAGCGGAAGCAACAAATCCTTCTAGAAAAAACCACCGGGAACATGTATCTCGCTGATCCGAGACCATGGGGAAATTCTAAAGGGGGGAGAGAGATCCTTCGCGAGGAGGTGTGCTTTGAGAGGAGGAGAGGGGGGCCTTTTATAGGGGAGAGGGGGGCACCCAAGGGGCATGGCGCCCAGCCATGGGGCTGCCCCCACCTCTTCCACATTCATGTGGGTGGAGCTCCCACTCAAAATCAAAAGCCTCCACTCCCATTAAAAAGCCTCCACTCAAAAATCCACTCACATGCATTAAATTTCCACCAAATTTAATGCAATATCTCATTTAAATAAAACCCTTTTATTTATTTATTCAGAATTTTGTTAATTACTTTAATTAACAAACATTCACATAAAACCCCTTGCTAGTATTCCATTTCACATGTAGAACCAGTTTCAGCAATTTCAACCGAAACAGTTTCGGTGTCTAGTGAAATAAATTCCTGCGTTTTCCTTTTCTTTTTCTGGCATATCATTTACTCCGAATGGTGTCGGTATCCCTTAAGTGTGTCACCCTAGGATTCGCGAATAATGCAGACATGATCGAGACCCCTCTCCGATCAATAATCAGCAGCGGGACCTGGAGATCCGTACTGACTCCCACACATTCAACGATGACTTCTGTGATCGTGTGAACCTTTTACGCTAGTATCTTAATCCCTTTGTTTCATGATATATTACATGTCCGAGATTCGATCATCGGTATCTCCATACCTAGTTTGATCTTGTTATCGACATGCACTCTTTTCTCGTTCCTGTGATATAACATTCTAGTGATCAAATCACTTGCTTGCAAGCTAATCAATGTGATATCACCGAGAGGGCCCAGAGTATATCTATCCGTCATTGGGATGAACAAATTCCACTCTTGATCCATGAGTCTCAACATAACAGTTTAGTAGTTTTGAAGCCATCTTTATAATCACCCAATTACGGTGTGACGTTTGATGTCAACAAGAAACTCTTCCGGTGTTAGTGATTGACATGATCTCATGGTCTAAGGATTAGGATCACTTCGTAAGTTGTTATAGCAATATAAACTCAATGACTTTGATCGTAATGCTATACTTCGGATGAATGTTCATCACATCATTACACTAATGTTGTGACCTCGTTATTAACAACATCCAATGTCCATGATCAGGAAACCTTTGATTATCTTGTTAATCAACGAGCTAGTTTATAAGAGAGGCATAACTAGGAACTTCCATTTTGTTTATTAAACACACATGTATTAACGTTTCCGTATTAATACAATTATAGCATGTAAAATAAACATTTATCATAAACAAGGAATACGATAATAACCACTTTATTATTGCCTATCAGGCATATTCCCTTCAGTCTCCCACTTGCACTAGAGACAATAATCTAGTTTGAAAACTTTGCGTATTGAACACATATGGCTTTCTGGTGTTCCATATACGCAACTGCAAGTGGTTAACATAATCTACGGATCTGACGCTTTCAGGTCCGTGTGTATTTGCATGTCTTTGCGTCTTCACGCATCACTCATTCTCCAATGAGATGGCATTGTATAAATTTGGTCTTTCGGTGAGATCTTTAGTTCCTTGGGGTTAAAACACGTCGATACTATTGTCATACAATATATCTTTAGTGTTAGCCCATTGCGAACCACACCTTAGTTCGATAACAAACTACTTGACACAAATTCCCTCCTTTGTTGCTACTATAGCAATCTTATACTTAGCCTTTTGTTGTAGTATCCGTCACAATGTCTTAACTTTGGAATTCATCCAAATCCATCATGGAATCTCCTTTCCATTACATTGTGCCACCCATAGTTTAAATTGAGATAAACTTAATTTGTATCTTGTGACAAAACTAGTATCAATGTAACGCTTTACAATGAACTATTTGTAATTGTTGGTCACTTCTACACAAATATATTCTTAGTTCTTTCAAAAATATCATAAGAATATCCTCACTATCGTCCAATGATCATTTTATCATTCATTCTGGTATATGCTCATAACACTTAGAGCATAGGACATATCTGGATGTGTACATATCATGGTATGATTGATCAAAACATTTTCGTGATTTCACTCATCAAGTGTCAAAGCACTTGAATCTTGTTTCACTTATCAAGTTTCGATACACTTGAATCTTGATTCAATTCCTTTCCATGCGACAAGAACCGTTTCTTGTTGTTTCTATATTGAACTCCTTCAATATCTTATATATGTACGTTTGGCACAACCATATTAGCGTCACAGTCTATCCACTATAGACATTCATGCTAAATATTCGGGTTTTGTCTAAGTCTTTCATCGAAATGAAATTCTTAACCTTTGTCAATAAAAATTATATCATTTCTAATCAACAAGATGTCCTCCACATAATGTATTAGAAATATGTCTCAGCGCTCCCACTTAATTTCTTTCAAATGCAAGCATCTTCATCGTCTCCTGATGAAAACTCCTTTTTCATCACGGTGAAGATCCAACTCCGCGATGCTTACTTCAACCATTGAAATTTGCATGCCCTTTTAACATCCTTTGAATTAACAAAACCCTTTGGACCGTATCATGTACACGTCCTAGGTAACCATTCTATTAGAAGAACTTTGTTTTGTTTATTCATCTACCATATAACAAATTATATGTAGTGGTTGCTACTTTAATCCGTCCAGACTAAATATCGCTATGAAAGATCAAATATTGTCATAGTCAACTCCTTGAACATTGTCATAAAATACTTTACGACATGTCGACTATTTCATAGATGTGAAACATTCATGTCTGTTTATTTATAGATCCAAATACGACCGATAGGTTTTTACACCTTTCCGGAGGGTCTTCCAAGTTCAAAACTTGATTTCTCGTGTATGGAACTATCACATATTTTATGGCTTCAAGCCATTTGATGGAGTCAGGGCCCATCATCGCTTCTTTGTATGTATTCGGTTCATCATTGTCAAACAATAATGATTTACTCTCAAATCTTAGCATTTGATTGTTTAACCGACCTACTTGGTTCAATAGGAACTTAGATCTCCGTGACCACAACCTTTGAGGCACATAAGCTATGAGCATTATGGCAGCCTTCGGAATGATTTCCGGCGCTGCGCAACTCAGCACATATAGCTAAGGTTCGTTAACCTTATCAAAGTTCTATTGTCCTCCCACTTAACTTTTGAGAAAAATTCCTTTTTCAAGAAACTTCACATTCAAGCGACAAACCCTTTTGTCCTTGGTGTTATGGAGGAATACCCAATTGTTATTCGAAATAACCTACAAAGACATGCTTATCCGACTTCGGTTGTAAAAATCTTACTTATGTTTAGCATACCAAAATTTAAGAAATGACAACTTGGGTTTTACCCCAAACCATAACTCATATGGTGTCATTTCAATGGATCAAGATGGAGCTCTTTTCAGTGTAAAAGCGGTAGTCTCTAAAGCTTTAATCTTTTTAAAACATAATGGCAGTTTTATAAAGAACACCTTTGATCCAACCATGTCAAACAAGGTTTCATTACAAATCTCAAACATTCCATACTCCTATGGTGTTTCGGGAGATGTAAATCTATGTGTTTTGCTAAACTTGCAACTCAAATAAATCCCTTTATGATAAAATCATAATTCATTTATTTTCTTGTTACACTTGTAACTCAAATATCCCTTTATGATAAAATCATAAACCATTTATTTTCTTGTCACAATGATTTTCACTTCATCTTGAAAGTCTTTGAACGTTTTCAAATATTTCACACTTCTTTCTCATTAAGTGAATATTCACTCAAATTTCCGGAGAAATCATATGAAGTTGAAACCCATCGCTTACGACTACACATAATGGAATACATACATCGATATGTATAAATTCCAATAATTTAGCCGTTCGTTCTTGTTTGGCCTTTAAACGAAGTTTTAATTATCATGTGGAAAGTCTCACAAGCGTCACTTGATCAAATCAAAGACTCCAAAAATCCATGAATATGGAGATTCTTCATGTTTTCTTTCCAATATAATTTAAACAGCGATGTCACTTCGTAAGTGATCCTTCAATCATTTATCTTGCGACATTTTAGCATTAGGTTTTATGGATGTGATTTCTCCAACTAGATTTGTAAATCATCCATCTTATATGGTATACGGTAATTATTTGAACAACCTTTGTTCTCATAATACCTGATTCAAATAACAATTATTAAAACAAATCTTGAAGTCAAGCTTTGATGTCAACGAGAAATACGAACAACGGTTTGTTTGTTTTCGATGAACATCATCACATATTCTCTTGCTAGTTACTTAGGCCATTGTGGTTCATGAATTGCGTTGTTCCGTATGAAATTTCATACCAACCAATTCGGTATCCAATACCCAAGAACCACATTGTTTAACAAGCAAAGAATACAACCATAACATGTATATCATCCATATACCAAAATTGGATATTTCCAATCTTTTCTTTTCTGACAAATATATTTTATAGATTCTCTTTCAGCATTTCCTTTACCTTTTTAAAAGAATCTATCAACATCAAAAGTGGCGCCATATACATGACACATAGTCCAAAGCGTGTATATTCAAATAATAATACCTTTGGACTTGCACTTTGAAGTAGATCACCATCATCAAAATGATCGGTATTCTTTCAAAATCCATTCTTTAGTAATCTTTTAGTGTAGTAAACACTTTACATACATCTTCTATTCATCCTTATCATGACGACTTTCATGATCAAGCTACTTTAGCTTATAAAGGAGAATCGTGAGTATAACATTACTTTCCAAAACCCTTTTGGATGATTAGGATGTCTAGCATCTCCAACCTTCGTAAATTCTCATCCAATATGAGAACATATATTATACTCTATCATATTGCAACCAAAACATTATTTCAGATATCGTTATATCTGCCACACATTATGGTTTCTGAAACAATTCTTTCAGCTCCTAGATAAACTTGATATTAAAACAATCAAGAATCATGGAGGCAAACATGATTCTTAAGATACTAACACTGGAATTGTTACTCTCGAGTTAATACCAATTATTAAATTTCACGGAGTAAATAGAATTTTTGCTGAAAGTTTGCGATAGGACTTTAAACTTTAGATTGACACTCAACACAATATGATACCAGTTCGTAAAGTATATATCCAGAATTCTATAGTTCTATTATCTCAATTACAACTATGCATAAGGTGGTGAACGAATGCCAATGACTACAACAAATTATGCAAATTCACTTTGATTTAATTTATGATAAATTGAGTTCTACTGATCCAAATTAGAAATGAACTCCCACTCAAAAACGACATCCCTCGTGTCTTTTTGGTGATTACATGAACCAAATCCACTACACCAAGTCCGATCATCACGTGAGTCGGTGTAGCTTCAAAGGCGAGCATCAAATGGGCATCATATCTACTATATGACTCATGCTTAACCTTTCGGTCCGTGTTCCGAGGCCATGTCTGTATATGCTAGGCTCGCCAAGTAAGAACCTTAGTATTTGCGTGTGTAACTGTCTTACACCCGAGATATGCTCATGGATTCAAGTACACCCGATCATCACGTGATGCCTTGAAATGACGAAACATTGTCGGTGCATAATTAAGGAAGAACACATTCTTATCTTGATATTTAAATGAGGGATCATCTTATTATGCTAATAAAACGCTAAAATAGCAATATAAGATGCAATAAAACATCTGATGTTAATAAGTGAAATGATATGGTTCCCGCATATGATCTCCATCATGTGCACCGTGGTATGATCTCTATCATACCTTTATGTGTAAGGCCAAGGTCTATGGAACTTACACGCTATGTGTGTTGTAAGAGTATCATCTCATACTTCTACTTACAACATCACCATATCATAACACTAGACCAGCAACAATCTAAACTAGACGCCTCTAATTTGTCCATTGCAAGTTTTACGTGGCTTAGGGCTTTCGAAGATAGAACCGTTCTTACCTACGAACATGAACCACAACAAGGATAACCAAATTGTTGACAACTCGTTGCAAATTAGATATTGACTATAGTAGGAGAGACAGACACCCGCTAGCCACTTATGCAAAACTAGTTGCATGTCAAGCGTGGAACAGGTCTCATGTGCGAGGACATGTAAAGTTTGTCCGGGCCGCTTCATCCCACTATGCCACCAATATCCAAAGTACCACAAAGAAGCAATAAAATGATCATCATAGCCCACATACTCATATGTGTACTACCCATGCAAAGCATCTACGCATAGATCCGGCTCTGATACCACTGTAGGGTTCGCAGCATAGAAAACAAAATTTTTCCTACGATGGGAACATCTAAGTACCAAGATCTATCTTCTAGATACAAGCAACGGGTGGATATACATCCATAGAATACATACCCTCGAAGACCGAATAGCATTAACGAGGTTGTACTCGTGGATGATGTAGACGAACGCTTGCTGATCTCAAGATCGTGATGAAGTCCATCTGGTCCAGCCGGTCCAGCACGATCAAGTCCAGCACCTCAAAGCAGTGGTGCATCCGTGATCGCACACACGTACGGGTATCCCGACAACCTCCGTGCCCTCGCTCCAGCGAAGCAGCGGAAGCAACAAATCCTTCTAGAAAAAACCACCGGGAACATGTATCTCGCTGATCCGAGACCATGGGGAAATTCTAAAGGGGGGAGAGAGATCCTTCGCGAGGAGGTGTGCTTTGAGAGGAGGAGAGGGGGGCCTTTTATAGGGGAGAGGGGGGCACCCAAGGGGCATGGCGCCCAGCCATGGGGCTGCCCCCACCTCTTCCACATTCATGTGGGTGGAGCTCCCACTCAAAATCAAAAGCCTCCACTCCCATTAAAAAGCCTCCACTCAAAAATCCACTCACATGCATTAAATTTCCACCAAATTTAATGCAAGCTCTCATTTAAATAAAACTCTTTTATTTATTTATTCAGAATTTTGTTAATTACTTTAATTAACAAACATTCACATAAAACCCCTTGCTAGTATTCCATTTCACATGCAGAACCAGTTTCAACAATTTCAACTGAAACAGTTTCGGTGTCTAGTGAAATAAATTCCTGCGTTTTCCTTTTCTTTTTCTGGCATATCATTGGCTCCAAATGGTGTCGGTATCCCTTAAGTGTGTCACCCTACGGTTCGCGAATAATGCAGACATGATCGAGACCCCTCTCCGATCAATAATCAGCAGCGGGACCTGGAGATCCGTACTGACTCCCACACATTCAACGATGACTTCTGTGATCATGTGAACCTTTTACGCTAGTATCTTAATCCCTTTGTTTCACGATACATTACATGTCCGAGATTCGATCATCGGTATCTCCATACCTAGTTTGATCTCATTACCGACATGCACTCTTTTCTCGTTCCCGTGATATAACATTCTAGTGATCAAATCACTTGCTTGCAAGCTAATCAATGTGATATCACCGAGAGGGCCCAGATTATATCTATCCGTCATTGGGATGAACAAATTTCACTCTTGATCCATGAGTCTCAACATAACACTTTAGTATTTTTGAATCCATCTTTATAATCACCCAATTACGGTGTGACGTTTGATGTCAACAAGAAACTCTTCCGGTGTTAGTGATTGACATGATCTCATGGTCTAAGGATTAGGATCACTTCGTAAGTTGTTATAGCAATATAAACTCAATGACTTTGATCGTAATGCTATACTTCGGATGAATGTTCATCACATCATTACACTAATGTTGTGACCTCGTTATTAACAACATCCAATGTCCATGATCAGGAAACCTTTGATCATCTTGTTAATCAACGAGCTAGTTTATAAGAGAGGCATAACTAGGAACTTCCTTTTTGTTTATTAAACACACATGTATTAACGTTTCCGTATTAATACAATTATAGCATGTAAAATAAACATTTATCATAAACATGGAATACGATAATAACCACTTTATTATTGCCTCTCGGGCATATTCCCTTCAATACAGTTTGTGATGAACGGTAGGACGTCGATCAATATTAATGGGGAGATTGGACTCTACTTTAGTCCCTCCTATGGGATTAGATACGGGGACTCGATGTCCCCCACCTATTTAACTCCGCGGTTGATGCCTTGGTAGAGATTTTGGATAGAGCCAAAATCGATGGCCACATCTCGGGTGTGGTGGGGCATATTATTCCTAGAGGTGGTATCTCCCACCTCCAATATGCGGACGATACCATGATTATGGTACAGGGCTTGGATCTCGATATATTATTCTCAAGTTCCTGCTTCTATGCTTTGAATTCATGTCTGGGCTGAAGATTAACTTCGACAAGACTGAGGCTCTAATGAAAGGACCTAATGAACCACTCTCATCAAGCATAGTAGAAGTAACATCATAAGTATCAGAATCAATTTCAGATTCAGCAGAAGTAGTAGTATGTGTAACATGTGTATGTGGTGGTGGTGTAAGGAACTTACTCATTACAGATGGTGAATCAAGAGCAACAGAGGTGTTCAGAACTGTACCTATTCTTGTAGTGGATGGTAATATAGGAACTTTTCCATCACGAGTTTTACCCATGATGAATGGATAGTAGCGAACAGTAATAATTCCAAGTTAACTTACAAATAAAGCTATGCTTCCCGGCAGTGGTGCCAGAAAATAGTCTTGATGACCCACAAGTATAGTGGATCACAACAGTCTTCGAGGAAAGTAAAGCCCAAATTTATCGATGCGACACAAGGGGAGCCAAAGGATATTTATAATTCTTAACAGATGAGTTGTCAATTCATCTGTACCTGGAAACACTCTTGCTCGCAATAGTTTATCAGTAGCAACAGTTTTGTAGTAGCAATAGCAAAATAACAGCAGCAGTAAAATAAGGATAACGGTAACAATTGTAGTAAACAGCAGGATTTAAAGTGCGGCGGGTATAGGGATGGATGGATGGGCATTGCATGGACAAGACAATTCATGTAATAATCAAGACAAAGGGCATTTGCATACAAATAAGATAAAGCATCCAAGTACTAAGTAATCATAGGCATGTGTTCCATATATAGTCATACGGCTTCGCAATGACAACTTGCACAACATCTTTTGTCCTGCCAGCCCATTGAAGTGGGGCCTCTAGGGAATCTACTGGCAATTAAGGTACTCCTTTTAATAGAGTACCGGAGCAAAGCATTAACACTCCATGAACACACGTAATACTCACATCACAACCATCCCCTCCGATTATCCTAATTTCTGTCACTTCGGGGCCTCGGGTTCCGGACAATAATATGTATATACAACTTGCAGGTAAGATCATAAACAATAATATCATCATGAATCAATAACATGTTCAGATCTGAGATCATGGCACTCGGGCCCTAGTGACAAGCATTAAGCATAACAAGTTGCAACAATGTCAAAAAGCACTAACAATAGATACTAGGCACCATGCCCTAACAATCTTATGCAATTACATGAACAATCTCATCCTATCCCTACCATCCCCATAGCCTACTGCGGGGAATTACTCACTCATGGATTGGGAAATCATGGATGGTTGATGGAGAGGAGATGGTGATGATGATGGTGATGATCTCCTCCAATTCCCCGTCCCGGCAGGCTGCCAGAACGGAGTTTCTGGTTCCGAATCGCGGTTTCTGGTGGTGGCGGCGCAAAGGAACTATCCTCTAGAAATTGTCGAACCCCACGGTGTTTTAGGTAAGAGGGTATATGTAGGCGAAAGGAGAGGTTGATGCGGAGTCCGAGGCGGCCACACCATGCCCTAGCGCGGCCAGGCCAGGCCCGTGCCAGGGGTGGTGCGGGCCCCTCTGGCCTCTTCTCCCCTCCGTCTTGTGGCTGCGTGAGTCTTCTGGAAAAATAGGATTTTCGACATATTTTCTAGGATTTTTCATGAAAGTTGATTTCCTGCACAAAAACGAGACACCAAAGCAATCCTGCTAAAAACAACGTCAGTCTGTGTTAGTTGTATCCAAATCACACAAATTAGAGGAGAAACAATAGCAAAAGTGTTTGGGAAAGTAGATACGTTTTGGACGTATCAGACATGCGTGCTAAAGGGGTCATTCTAGCTACAAATAAGTGGCCCATGAGGTCAAGAAATTGGTTACTTGAGCATGGGGAATCGTATGACCCTGAAACAGGGGCCACTGTTGCAAAGAAAGCCATTATTGCACCCAAGGATGCACTTATTCAAGTGATAAAAGAGGCTCAAGAGGGAAATTTCGTTCTCGACAGAGATAATGATGAGCTGACAAAGGCCCTCGGGAATCCTAGAAAGGTCGGACAAACACGAGGCTTTGGACCATGTTTTCCATGGAAGATTGGGTTCCCGAGGACATTGACACTGTTGGAGATATGCCCTAGAGGCAATAATAAATGTAGTTATTATTATATCTTTGTGTTTATAATAAATGTTTACATTCATGCTATAACAGTATTAACAAGGAAACATTAATACTTGTGTGATTTGTAAACTAAATAAGAGTTCCTAGTAAAGCCTCTTCATAATACTAGCTTGTTGGTTAATAGATGATTATGGTTTCCCTATCATGAACATTGAGATGTTATTAACAACAAGATCATATCATTAGGAGAAAGGTATGATGGAAATACTCCTATAGATAAGCGTAGCATAAAGATCAAGTCATTTTAATAAGTTCAATTGCTATAATCTTTCTGATACAGAGTAACCTAATTCCTTCGACCATGAGATCATGATTATCACCATCACCGGAAGGATGCTTTGATGACATCAAACACCACACCGTAACTAGGTGGCTATAAAGGTGGCATTGAGTGTTTGGAAAGTATGGGTTGAGACACATGGATCAAGAGTGGGATTTGTCCATCCATATGACGGATAGATATACTCTGGGCCCTCTCGGTGGAATGCCATCCAATTAGATTGCAAGCATGTGACTGGATCACAAGGGATCACATACCACGGGAACGAGAAAAGAGTACTTATCGGTAACGAGGTTAAACTAGGTATGTAGAGATACCGACGATCAAAACCTCGGATAAGTAAACTATCGTGAGACTAAGGGACATTGGTATCATATGTAAGTGGTTCATTCGATCGCTAAGTAATCGTAGAAATATGTGGGAGCCATATGAATTTCCAGATTCCTCTATTGGTTATTGTTCGGAGAAGTGTCTCAATCATGTCCGCATAATTCACGAACCGTAGGAACACACACTTAAGGATTCGATGTTGTTGAGTAGTTATGGAATGATGAGTAAGAGATTGAATGTTGTTCAGAGTCTCGTATGGGATACGGGATATCACGAGGAGATCCGGAATGGTCCGGAGAATAAGATTCATATAAGGAAAGTCCTGTTTCGGAGTTGGGGAATGATTCCGGTGTTTTCATCGGGAATGTTCTAGAAGGTTCCGGAAGGTCCGGCACTCCGGAGGAGAAGGGTACATGAATGTGTCATGACAATGTGGAATGGTTGCATCATGTACTAGGTATCATGGCTGAGGAAAATAAAGGGAAAAATCAAATCCTAGTTTGAAAAGTCAAACGCCAATTTGAAAAGTCAAACGACAAGTTTTCTTGGTGGAGGGAGAGTAGGAAACCTACTTGGGGAGGAAGTCCTCCTCCCTCCACCGCCGGCCAAGGAGGCCGACTTGGGGGAGGACTCCTTTCCCCTTGGCCGCGCCCTCCCACCTATAAGAGGAGGGGCAAGGGTTCCCCTCTAGACCTACACCTCTCTCCACCAAAACCCTAACCCTAGCCGCCGGCCACCAAGTCGCCGCCGCCCCCCTAGGGTTTGCCCTAGCCGCCGGCCTAGCCTCCTCCCTTGGTTCCTCTAAACCCTAGATCGCCAAGGCCTCTCTCATAGTCCACCATACTCGCTCCGGCTTAAGGCGAAGCCCTGCGAGATCTCCCCTCTACTTCCGGTACCACGCCGTCGTGCTGCCAGAATCGCGAGGAGAGTGCTACAACCTCCGCTGCCTGCTAGAACAAGGGAGAGGAAGGTCTGTTGGAGATATGCCCTAGAGGCAATAATAAATATAGTTATTATTATATCTTTGTGTTTATGATAAATGTTTATATTCATGCTATAATAGTATTAACAAGGAAACATTAATACTTGTGTGAATTGTAAACTTAAATTGAAGTCCCTAGTATAGCCTCTATACTTCACTAGCTTGTTGGTTGATTAAATGATTGTGGTTTCCATATCATGAACATTGAGATGTTATCAACAACAAGATCATATCGTTAGGAGAATGATATGGTGGACATACTCCTATTGATAAGCGTAGCATAAAGATCAAGTCATTTCAATAGTTCAATTGCTATATGCTTTCTGATACATAGTAACCTAATTCCTTCGACCATGAGATCATGCATATCACCTTTACCGGATGGATGCTTTGATGACATCAAACACCACACCGTAACTGGGTGGCTATAAAGGTGGCATTAAGTGTTCGGAAAGTATTGGTTGAAACACATGGATCAAGAGTGGGATTTGTCCATCCACATGACGGATAGATATACTCTGGGCCCTCTCGGTGGAATGTCATCCAATTGGCTTGCAAGCATGTGACTTGGTCACAAGGGATCACATATCACGGGAACGAGAAAAGAGTACTTATCGGTAACGAGGTTGAACTAGGTATGCAGAGATACCGACGATCATAACCTCGGATAAGTAAACTATCGTGAGACAAAGGGAAATTGGTATCGTATGTAAGTGGTTCATTCGATCGCAAAGTAACCGTAGAAATATGTGGGAGCCATATGAATTTCCAGATTCCTCTATTGGTTATTGTTCGGAGAAGTGTCTCGATCATGTCCGCATAATTCACGAACCGTAGGGAGACACACTTAAGGATTCGACGTTGTTTTGAGTAGTTATGGTATTATGAGAAAGAGACCGAATGTTGTTCGGAGTCTCGGATGGGATCCGGGATATCACGAGGTGATCCGGAATGGTCCGGAGAATAAGATTCATATAAGGAAAGTCCCGTTTCGGAGTTCGGGAATGATTCCGGTGTTTTCATCGGGAATGTTCTAGAAGGTTCCGGATTGTCCGGCACTCCGGGGGGGGGGGAGGGTACATGAGTGTGTCATTGAATGATTGCATCATGTACTAAGTGTTCTTGCTGTTCCAAAAAGATGAAAGTCAAATTGCCAGTTTGAAAGTCAAACGGCTAAAACAGGAAACTGTGGGAAACAGGAAACTGTGGGAAACAAGCAAGAGGAGTTGGAACCAACTTGGAGGAGGAGTCCAGCTCCTCCAGGCCGGCGCCCAGCCCTAGGCCGAGTTGGGGAGGGACTCCCTCCCTCACCTGGCGCGCCAAGGACCCTCCACCCATAAAAGGAGGGGCAGGGCTCCTCCTTGAGACACACAAGTTTCCACCTCTAATCTCAGGTTTAGAGCCGTTTGGTTTAGAGCTTCTAATTGCTTTAGCCTGCGGTTTAGAGCCTTCTAATTGGTGAGTCTAATCTCTAGACCACTAATAGCCCTCTCTCATAATCCACCATACTCGCTCCGGCTTAAGGCGAAGCCCTGCGGGATTTCCCCTCTACTTCCGGTACCACGCCGTTGTGCTGCCGGAATCGCGAGGAGAGTGCTACAACCTCCGTTGCCTGCTGGAACAAGGGAGAGGAAGGTCTTCGTCGAGTACCGAACGTGTGACCGACTGCGGGAGCGCTGCCGGAACGCAGCGCCGGAAGGATCGTCTACACGATCTTGAGATCGGAAAGAGTACGACTACATCACCCACGAGAATCCGCTCTCGTTAAACACTTTGGAATCTTCGAGGGTAAGTTATTCCATCGACTCGTTGCTACAATATAGTAGATAGATCTTGGCTTGTTTGTTTGTATGCGATAGAAAATTTTTGTTTTCCATGCTACGAACCCCTACAGTGGTATCAGAGCCGTGTCTATATGTAGATCTGTTGCACGAGTAGAACACAATGGTCATTGTCGGCGTTGATGCTTTTATTGTAGATTGCTTTTTGTGTACTTTGCATCTTGCGGTATGTTGGGATGAAGCGGCCCGGGCTAACCTTACATGACATCGTTCATGAGACTTGCTCCACGCTTGACATGCAACTTGTATTGCATAAGTGGCTTTGCGGGTGCCTGTTTCTCCTAGCATAGTTAAGATCCAATTTACAACGGGTAATCAACAATGCTAGTATCAATGTTGTGGTTCTTGTTCGTAAGTTAGAACGACACTTATTGAAAGCCCCAAACCACGTAAAATATGCAAAGAAAGTAGAGGCGTCTAACTTTGTTTTGCAGGGGTGTGCAGTGATGTGATATGGCCATGATTGTGATTATATTTGATGTATGCAATGTTCCTTATTGTAAGTTGGCAACCGGCAGGAGCCATATGGTTGTCTTTAATTTATGTTAAGACCCGCGTGTCTATTCAAAGTAGTTGTAATAGTTGAAGCCGGTGGACGACAACCATGGTGAAGCGTCATTGACCTTGATGCAATGCCGGAGATGATGGAGATCATGTTCGTGTTTGAAGATGGAGATCAGAAGCACAAAGAAGAAAGGCCATATCATATCACATATTATGAATTGCATGTGATGTTAATCCTTTATGCATCTTGTATTGCTTAGTAGACGACGGTAGCATTATAAGATGATCCCTCATGCACATGAATTTCAAATCATAAAGTGTTCGCCCTTAGTTAGCACCGTTGCTAAAGCTTGTTGTTTCGAAGCACCACGTGATGATCGGGTGTGTTAGATTCCACAAGTGTATACAACGTAAGCAAGCCAGATTTGCTTATGCGGTGGCTAAGGTTTGATCTTGACGAGCCTAGCATGTACAGACATGGTCTCAGGAACACGGATTACCGAAAGGTAAAGCATGAATCATATAGTAGATATGATGAACATGATGATTGTTCGCCATTGAAACTATATCAACTCTCGTGATGATCGGTGTTGATGTAGTGGATTTGGTTCGTGTGATCACTAAAACAATGTGAGGGATGTTGTTTTGAGTAGGAGTTCACCTAGTTTAATTTCATTAATTAATTTGAACTCAATTTGTCATAAACTTAGTCTAAACTATTGCAAATATGTTGTAGATCAATGGCAGCCCCTACCATCAATTTTAATGCGTTCCTAGAGAAAGAAAAGTTGAAAAACAATGGAAGCAACTTCGCGGATTGGTTCCGCAATTTGAGGATTGTCCTCACAGCTGGTAATTTGACCTATGTGCTGGATGCACCACTGGGTGACCCACCTGCAGCTGATGCTCCCGATGAAGTAAAGAATGTTTACCTCGCTCGGAAGAATCAGTACTCCATAGTTCAGTGTGCTATCTTGTATGGTTTAGAATCGGAGCTTCAGAAAAGGTTTGAAGAGTCAGACCCATATGATATTGTCGAGGATCTCAAATTGATTTTTGAGACTCATGCGGCAATTGAAAGCTATGAGGCTTCTGAAAAGTTCTTTAACTGCAAGATGGAAGAGGGCAGCTCCGTCAGTGAGCATGTGCTTAAGATGTCTGGGCACGCAAACAAACTTCAAAGCTTGGGTATAGTGATTCCTAATGCTTTGGGGGTTTACCGCGTCCTCCAGTCATTGCCACCAAGTTACAGGAACTTTGTGATGAACTACAACATGCAGAACATGAACAAAGAGTTGCCAGAACTATTTGCTATGTTAAAATCTGCAGAAGTGGAGATCAAGAAAGAGCACCAAGTGTTGATGGTCAATAAGACCACCAAATTCAAGAAAGGCAAGTCTAAGCAAAAGGGACACTTCAAGAAGGGTGGTAAGAAAGTTGCCACGCCGACGAAGAAAACCAAGGCTGGACCAAAGCCTGAAACTGAGTGCTTTTACTGCAAGGGAGAAGGTCACTGGAAGCGGAATTGCCCAAAGTACTTGGCGGATTTGAAGAACGGCAACATCAAGAAGAAAGGTATATCTGATATACATGTTATTGATGTGTATCTCACTAGTATTCGTAGTAGTGCCTGGGTATTTGATACTGGTTCGGTTGCTCATATTTGTAACTCGAAACAGGTGCTGCAGAATAAACGGAAGCTAGCGAAGAACGAGGTGACGATGCGCGTGGGAAACGGATCAAAGGTTGATGTGATCGCGGTCGGCACGCTACCTCTTCATCTACCATCGGGATTAGTTTTATACTTAAATAATTGTTATTTAGTGCCTGCGTTAAGCATGAACATTATATCAGGATCTTGTTTATTGCGAGACGGTTACTTGTTTAAGTCAGATAATAATGGTTGTTCGATTTATATGAGTAATATGTTTTACGCACATGCACCTTTGATAGATGGTCTATTCTTATTGAATCTCGATAGTGGAAATACACATATCAACAATATTGAAGCTAAACGTTTGAAATCAAGCGATAATTCGACCTATATGTGGCACTGTCGTCTTGGTCACATTGGAGTGAAGCGTATGAAGAAACTCCATTCCGATGGACTTCTTGAATCACTTGATTTTGAATCACTTGATAGATGCGAAGCATGTCTGATGGGAAAAATGACTAAGACTCCATTTTCTGGTATGATGGAGCGAGCTACGGACTTATTGGAAATTATACATACCGATGTGTGTGGTCCAATGAGTGTAGCATCGCGCGGTGGTTATCGTTATGTTCTTACCTTCACGGATGATTTGAGTAGATATGGGTATATCTATTTCATGAAACATAAGTCCGAAACTTTCGAGAAGTTTAAGGAGTTTCAAAGTGAGGTAGAGAATCAACATAACAAGAAGATTAAATTTCTACGTTCTGATCGTGGAGGTGAATATCTAAGTTACGAGTTTGGCGAGCATTTAAAGAAGTGTGGAATACTTTCACAATTGACACCGCCGGGAACACCACAGTGTAATGGTGTGTCCGACTGTCGTAATTGAACTCTCTTAGATATGGTTCGTTCTATGATGTCACTTACAGATTTACCGCTATCATTTTGGGGTTATGCATTAGAAACAGCCGCACTCACTTTAAATAGGGCACCATCTAAATCCGTTGAAACGACACCGTATGAATTATGGTTTGGGAAGAAACCTAAATTGTCGTTCCTTAAAGTTTGGGGATGCGAAGCCTATGTAAAGAAGTTACAGCCGGACAAGCTTGAACCCAAAGCGGAAAAATGCGTCTTCATAGGATACCCGAAGGAAACTATTGGGTATACCTTCTATCATAGATCCGAAGGCAAAATCTTCGTTGCCAAGAATGGATCCTTTCTAGAGAAGGAATTTCTCTCGAAAGAAGTGACTGGAAGGAAAGTAGAACTCGACGAGGTTGTCGAACCTTCTCTCAAAATTGCGAGTAGCGCAGCACCGGAAGAAGTTCCTGTGGTGCCTGCACCAATTAGAGAGGGAGCTAATGATGGTGATCATGAAACTTCGGTTGAAGTTGCTACAGAGCCTCGGAGGTCAACGAGAACTCGTACCACTCCAGATTGGTATGATTCCGTTATGAGTGTCATGTTGGTGGACAATGCCGATGACCCCGAGACATATGAGGAAGCGATGATGAGCCCAGATTCCAATAAATGGCAAGAAGCCATGAAATCCGAGATTGGATCCATGTACGAAAACCAAGTATGGACTTTGGTGGACTTACCGGATGGCCGGAAGGCTGTCGAGAACAAATGGATTTTCAAGAAGAAAACAGATGCTGATGGTAATGTTACTGTCTATAAAGCTCGACTTGTCGCAAAAGGGTTTCGACAAATTCAAGGAGTTGACTACGATGAGACTTTCTCACCGGTAGCAAAGCTAAAGTCTGTGAGGATTATGTTAGCAATCGCTGCATATTATGATTATGAGATATGGCAGATGGATGTCAAAACAGCATTCCTCAATGGAGACATTGATGAAGAGTTGTATATGATGCAACCCAAAGGTTTTGTCGATCCTAAAGATGCTAACAAGGTATGCAAGCTTCAACGGTCCATCTATGGATTGAAGCAAGCATCCCGAAGTTGGAATCAACGTTTTGATAAGGTAATCAAAAGTTTTGGTTTTATACAAACTTATGGAGAAGCTTGTATTTACAAGAAAGTAAGTGGGAGCTCTGTAGCATTCTTAATACTGTATGTGGATGACATATTGTTGATTGGGAATGATGTAGACCTTCTTAATAGTGTCAAGGAATATTTGAATAATAGTTTTTCAATGAAGGATCTTGGCGAAGCAGCTTACATATTAGGCATAAAGATTTATAGAGATAGATCGAAACGCCAAATATCATTGTCACAGAGTACATATTTGGACAAAGTTCTAAAGAAGTTTGGAATGGAAGAAAGCAAGAAAGGGTTCTTGCCCATGTTGCCCAATACGACCTTGAGTAAAACTCAAAGTCCAACATCGGCAGAAGATAGAGAAAGGATGAGTAAGACTCCCTATGCCTCAGCCATAGGATCTCTAATGTATGCCATGCTATGTACTAGACCCGACATTGCATATGCTGTTAGTTTAACTAGCAGATATCAAAGTGATCCAGGAGTGGATCATTGGACAACGGTCAAAAACATCCTTAAGTACTTGAGAAGAACTAAGGATATGGTTCTTTCTTATGGAGGTGATGAACAGCTCGTTGTTAATGGTTACACCGATGCTAGTTGGAACACCGATCCAGATGATTCTAAATCATAATCTGGGTACGTATTTATTTTGAATGGTGCAGCAGTTAGCTGGAGGAGTGCAAAGCAAAGCGTTGTGGCAAGATCTTCAACTGAATCGGAATACATGGCTGCTTCAGAGGCTTCACAAGAAGCGATATGGATGAAAGAGTTCATTACAGAGCTGGGTGTGGTTCCAAGTGCGCTGGACCCAATGTCTATCTACTGTGATAACATGGGCGCCATAGCCAATGCGCAAGAACCAAGGTCACACAAGAAGCTGAAGCATATCAAACTGCGTTTTCATGCTATTCGAGAACATATCCAGGATGGGGATATAAAGATTTGCAAAGTACACACAGATCTGAATGTGGTGGATCCGTCTACTAAACCTCTCCCGAGGGCAAAACATGACCAACACCAAACTGCCATGGGTGTTCGGTATATTACCATGTAATCTAGATTAGATGACTCTAGTGCAAGTGGGAGACTGTTGGAGATATGCCCTAGAGGCAATAATAAATATAGTTATTATTATATCTTTGTGTTTATGATAAATGTTTATATTCATGCTATAATAGTATTAACAAGGAAACATTAATACTTGTGTGAATTGTAAACTTAAATTGAAGTCCCTAGTATAGCCTCTATACTTCACTAGCTTGTTGGTTGATTAAATGATTATGGTTTCCATATCATGAACATTGAGATGTTATCAACAACAAGATCATATCGTTAGGAGAATGATATGGTGGACATACTCCTATTGATAAGCGTAGCATAAAGATCAAGTCATTTCAATAGTTCAATTGCTATATGCTTTCTGATACATAGTAACCTAATTCCTTCGACCATGAGATCATGCATATCACCTTTACCGGATGGATGCTTTGATGACATCAAACACCACACCGTAACTGGGTGGCTATAAAGGTGGCATTAAGTGTTCGGAAAGTATTGGTTGAAACACATGGATCAAGAGTGGGATTTGTCCATCCACATGACGGATAGATATACTCTGGGCCCTCTCGGTGGAATGTCATCCAATTGGCTTGCAAGCATGTGACTTGGTCACAAGGGATCACATATCACGGGAACGAGAAAAGAGTACTTATCGGTAACGAGGTTGAACTAGGTATGCAGAGATACCGACGATCATAACCTCGGATAAGTAAACTATCGTGAGACAAAGGGAAATTGGTATCGTATGTAAGTGGTTCATTAGATCGCAAAGTAATCGTAGAAATATGTGGGAGCCATATGAATTTCCAGATTCCTCTATTGGTTATTGTTCGGAGAAGTGTCTCGATCATGTCCGCATAATTCACGAACCGTAGGGAGACACACTTAAGGATTCGACGTTGTTTTGAGTAGTTATGGTATTATGAGAAAGAGACCGAATGTTGTTCGGAGTCTCGGATGGGATCCGGGATATCACGAGGTGATCCGGAATGGTCCGGAGAATAAGATTCATATAAGGAAAGTCCCGTTTCGGAGTTCGGGAATGATTCCGGTGTTTTCATCGGGAATGTTCTAGAAGGTTCCGGATTGTCCGGCACTCCGGGGGGGGAGGGTACATGAGTGTGTAATTGAATGATTGCATCATGTACTAAGTGTTCTTGCTGTTCCAAAAATATGAAAGTCAAATTGCCAGTTTGAAAGTCAAACGGCTAAAACAGGAAACTGTGGGAAACAGGAAACTGTGGGAAACAAGCAAGAGGAGTTGGAACCAACTTGGAGGAGGAGTGCAGCTCCTCCAGGCCGGCGCCCAGCCCTAGGCCGAGTTGGGGAGGGACTCCCTCCCTCACCTGGCGCGCCAAGGACCCTCCACCCATAAAAGGAGGGGCAGGGCTCCTCCTTGAGACACACAAGTTTCCACCTCTAATCTCAGGTTTAGAGCCGTTTGGTTTAGAGCTTCTAATTGCTTTAGCCTGCGGTTTAGAGCCTTCTAATTGGTGAGTCTAATCTCTAGACCACTAATATCCCTCTCTCATAATCCACCATACTCGATCCGGCTTAAGGCGAAGCCCTGCGGGATTTCCCCTCTACTTCCGGTACCACGCCGTTGTGCTGCCGGAATCGCGAGGAGAGTGCTACAACCTCCGCTGCCTGCTGGAACAAGGGAGAGGAAGGTCTTCGTCGAGTACCGAACGTGTGACCGACTGCGGGAGCGCTGCCGGAACGCAGCGCCGGAAGGATCGTCTACACGATCTTGAGATCGGAAAGAGTACGACTACATCACCCACGAGAATCCGCTCTCGTTAAACACTTTGGAATCTTCGAGGGTAAGTTATTCCATCGACTCGTTGCTAAAATCTAGTAGATAGATCTTGGCTTGTTTGTTTGTATGCGATAGAAATTTTTTGTTTTTCATGCTATGAACCCCTACAAGGTCTTCATCGAGTACCGAACGTGTGACGGTCTGCGGAAGCGCTGCCGGAATGCAGCGTCGGAAGGATCGTCTACGCGATCTTGAGATCGGCAAGAGTACGACTACATCACCCACGAGAATCTGCTCTCGTTAAACACTTTGGAATCTTCGAGGGTGAGTTCCTCTATCGACTCGTTGCTACAATCTAGTAGATAGATCTTGGCTTGTTTGTTTGCATGCGGTAGAATTTTTTTGTTTTCCATGCTACGAACCCCTAAAGTGGTATCAGAGCCATGTCTATATGTAGATCTGTTGCACGAGTAGAACACAATGGTCATTGTGGGCGGTGGTGCTTTTATTATCAATTGCTTCTTGTGTACTTTGCATCTTGCGGTATGATGGGATGAAGCGGCCCGGGCTAACCTTACATGACATTGTTCATGAGACTTGCTCCACGCTCAACATGCAACTTGTATTGCATAAGTGGCTTTGCGGGTGTCTGTCTCTTCCATTATAGTATAGATCCAATTTACAACGGGCACTTTATAGTTCAAACATCAACGTTGTGGTTCTTGTTCGTAAGTTAGATCGACACTTATTGAAAGCCCCAAACCACGTAAAATATGCAAAGAAAATTAGAGGCATCTAACTTTGTTTTGCAGGGGTGTGTTGTGATGTGATATGGCCATGATTGTGATTATATTTGATGTATGCAATGATCCTTATTGTAAGTTGGCAACCGGCATGAGCCATTTGGTTGTCTTTAAATTCTGTTAAGACCCGCGTGTCTATTCAAAGTAGTTGTAATAGTTGAAGCTGGTGGACGACAACCATGGAGCGGCGTCATTGACCTTGATGCAATGCCGGTGATGATGGAGATCATGTTCGTGCTTGAAGATGGAGATCGGAAGAACAAGAAGAAAGGCCATATCATATTACATATTATGAATTGCATGTGATGTTAATCCTTTATGCATCTTGTATTGCTTAGTTAACGACGGTAGCATTATAAGATGATCCCTCATGCACATTAATTTCAAGTTTTAAAGTGTTCATCCTTAGTAAGCACCGTTGCTAAAGCTTGTTGTTTTGAAGCACCACGTGATGATCGGCTGTGTTAGATTCTGCAAGTGTATACAACATGAGCAAGCCAGATTTGCTCATGCGGAAGCTAAGGTTTTATCTTGACGAGCCTATCATGTACAGACATGGTCTCGGAACACGGATCACCGAAAGGTAAAGCATGAATCATATAGTAGATATGATGAACATGTCGATTGTTCGCCATTGAAGCTATATCAACTCTCGTGATGATCAGTTTTGATGTGGTGGATCTGGTTCGTGTGATCACTAAAACAATGTGAGGGATATTTTTTTGAGTGGGAGTTCACCTAGATTAATTTAACTATTAATTAGAACTCAATTTGTCATAAACTTAGTCTAAACTATTTAAAATATGTTGTACATCAATGGCGGCCCCTACCATCAATTTTAATGCGTTCCTAGAGAAAGAAAAGTTGAAAAACAATGGAAGCAACTTCGCGGATTGGTTCCACAATTTGAGGATTGTCCTCAATGCTGGTAATTTGACCTATGTGCTGGATGCACCGCTGGGTGACCCGCCTGCAGCTGATGCTACCAATGAAGTAAAGAACGTTTACCTCGCTCGGAAGAATCAGTACTCCACAGTTCAATGTGCTATCTTGTATGGTTTGGAATCGGAGCTTCAGAAAAGGTTTGAGAACCATGACCCACATGATATTGTCCGTGAACTCAAATTGATATTTGAGACTCACGTGGCAGTTGAGAGTTATGAGGCTTCTGAAAAGTTCTTTAACTGCAAGATGGAAGAGGGCAGCTCTGTCAGTGAGCATGTGCTTAAGATGTCTGGGCACGCAAACAAACTCCAAAGCTTGGGTATAGTGATTCCTAATGCTTTGGGGATTTACCGTGTCCTCCAATCACTACCACCAAGTTACAAGAACTTTGTGATGAACTACAATATGCAAAGCATGAACAAGCAGTTGCCAGAACTCTTCTCCATGTTGAAATCTACAGAAGTGGAGATCAAGAAAGAGCACCAAGTGTTGATGGTCAATAAGACCACCAAATTCAAGAAAGGTAAGTCTAAGCAAAAGGGAAACTTCAAGAAGGGTGGTAAGAAAGTTGTCGCACCGACGAATAAGACCAAGGCTGGACCTAAGCCTGATACTGAGTGCTTTTACTGCAAGCAAGAGGGTCACTGGAAGCGGAATTTCCCAAAGTACTTGGCGGATTTGAAGAACAGCAACATCAAGAAGAAAGGTATATACGATATACATGTTATTGATGTGTATCTCACTAGTACTCGTAGTAGTTCCTGGGTATTTGATACTGGTTCGGTTGCTCATATTTGTAACTCGAAACAGGTGCTGCAGAATAAACGGAAGCTAGCGAAGAACGAGGTGACGATGCGCGTTGGAAATGGATCAAAGGTTGATGTGATCGCGGTCGACACGCTACCTCTTCATCTACCATCAGGATTAGTTTTATACTTAAATAATTGTTATTTAGTGCCCGCGTTGAGCATGAACATTATATCGGGATCTTGTTTATTGCGAGACAGTTACTTGTTTAAGTCCGAGAATAATGGTTGTTCGATTTATATGAGTAATATTTTTATGCACATGCACCTTTGATAGATGGTCTATTATTATTGAATCTCGATAGTGGAAATACACATATTAATAACATTGAAGCTAAACGTTTGAAATCGAGCGATAACTCGACCTACATGTGGCAGTGTCGTCTTGGTCATATCGGAGTGAAGCGTATGAAGAAACTCCATTCCGATGGACTTCTTGAATCACTTGATTTCGAATCACTTGAAAGATGCGAAGCATGTCTGATGGGTAAAATGACTAAGACTCCATTTTCTGGTATGATGGAGCGAGCTACGGACTTATTGGAAATCATACATACCGATGTGTGTGGTCCAATGAGTGTAGTATCGCGCGGTGGTTATCGTTATGTTCTTACCTTCACGGATGACTTGAGTAGATATGGGTATATCTATTTCATGAAACATAAGTCCGAAACTTTCGAGAAGTTTAAGGAATTTCAAAGTGAGGTAGAGAATCAACGTAACAAGAAGATTAAATTTCTACGTTCTGATCGTGGAGGTGAATATCTAAGTTATGAGTTTGGCAAACATTTAAAGAAATGCGGAATACTTTCACAATTGACACCGCCGGGAACACCACAGCGTAATGGTGTGTCCGAATGTCGTAATCAAACTCTCTTAGATATGGTTCGTTCTATGATGTCACTTACAGATTTACCGCTATCATTTTGGGGTTATGCATTAGAAACAGCCGCATTCACTTTAAATAGGGCACCATATAAATCCGTTGAAATGACACCGTATGAATTATGGTTTGGGAAGAAACCTAAATTGTTGTTCCTTAAAGTTTGGGGTTGCGAAGCCTATGTAAAGAAGTTACAGCCAGACAAGCTTGAACCCAAAGCGGAAAAATGCGTCTTCATAGGATACCCGAAGGAAACTATTGGGTATACCTTCTATCATAGATCCGAAGGCAAAATCTTCGTTGCCAAGAATGGATCCTTTGTAGAGAAGGAATTTCTCTCGAAAGAAGTGACTGGAAGGAAAGTAGAACTCGACGAGGTTGTTGAACCTTCTCTCGAACTTGCGAGTAACGCAGCACCGGAAGAAGTTCCTGTGGTGCCTGCACCAATAAGAGAGGAAGCTAATGATGATGATCATGAAACTTTGGTTGAAGTTGCTACATAGCCTCGCAGGTCAACGAGAACTCGTACCACTCCTGATTGGTATGATCACATTATGAGTGTCATGTTGGTGGACAACACCGATGACCCTGCGACATATGAGGAAGCGATGATGATTCCAAATTCCAATAAATGGCAAGAAGCCATGAAATCCGAAATTGGATCCATGTATGAAAACCAAGTATGGACTTTGGTGGACTTACCGGATGGCCGGAAGGCTGTCGAGAACAAATGGATTTTCAAGAAGAAAACAGATGCTGATGGTAATGTTACTGTCTATAAAGCTCGACTTGTCGCAAAAGGGTTTCGACAAATTCAAGGAGTTGACTACGATGAGACTTTATCACCAGTAGCGAAGCTAAAGTCTGTGAGGATTATGTTACCAATCGCTGATATTACGATTATGAAATATGGCAGATGGATGTCAAAACAGCGTTCCTCAATGGAGACATTGATGAAGAGTTGTATATGATGCAACCCAAAGGTTTTGTCGATCCTAAAGACGCTAACAAGGTATGCGAACTTCAACGGTCCATATATGGGTTGAAGCAAGCATCCCGAAGTTGGAATCAACGTTTTGATAAGGTAATCAAAAGTTTTGGTTTTATACAAACTTATGGAGAAGCTTGTATTTACAAGAAAGTGAGTGGGAGCTCTGTAGCATTCTTAATACTATATGTAGATGACATATTGTTGATTGGGAATGATGTAGACCTTCTTAATAGTGTCAAGGAATATTTGAATAATAGTTTTTCAATGAAAGATCTTGGCGAAGCAGCTTACATATTAGGCATAAAGATTTATAGAGATAGATCGAGACGCCTAATATCATTGTCACAAAGTACATATTTGGACAAAGTTCTAAAGAGGTTTGGAATGGAAGATAGCAAGAAAGGGTTCTTGCCCATGTTGCCCAATACGACGTTGAGTAAAACTCAAAGTCCAGCAACGGCAGAAGATAGAGAAAGGATGAGTAAGACTCCCTATGCCTCAACCATAGGATCTTTAATGTATGCCATGCTATGTACTAGACCCGACATTGCATATGCTGTTAGTTTGACTAGCAGATATCAAAGTGATCCAGGAGTGGATCATTGGACAGCGGTCAAAAACATCCTTAAGTACTTGAGAAGAACTAAGGATATGGTTGTTTCTTATGGAGGTGATGAACAACTCGTTGTTAATGGTTACACCGATGCTAGTTGGAACACCGATCCAGATGATTCTAAATCACAATCTGGATATGTATTTACTTTGAATGGTGCAGCAGTTAGCTGGAGGAGTGCAAAGCAAAGCGTTGTGGCGAGATCTTCAACTGAATCGGAATACATAGCTGCTTCGGAGGCTTCACAAGAAGCGATATGGATGAAGGAGTTCATTACAGAGCTCGGTGTGGTTCCAAGTGCGCTGGACCCAATGTCTATCTACTGTGATAACATGGGCGCCATAGCCAATGCACAAGAACCAAGGTCACACAAGAAGCTGAAGCACATCAAGCTAAGTTTTCACGCTATTCGAGAACATGTCCAAGATGGTGACATAAAGATTTGCAAAGTACACACAGATCTGAATGTGGCGGATCCATTGACTAAACCTCTCCCGAGGGCAAAACATGACCAACACCAAACTGCCATGGGTGTTCGGTATATTACCATGTAATATAGATTAGTTGACTCTAGTGCAAGTGGGAGACTGTTGGAGATATGCCCTAGAGGCAATAATAAATGTAGTTATTATTATATCTTTGCGTTTATGATAAGTGTTTACATTCATGCTATAACAGTATTAACAAGGAAACATTAATACTTGTGTGATTTGTAAACTAAATAAGAGTTCCTAGTAAAGCCTCTTCATAATACTAGCTTGTTGGTTAATAGATGATTGTGGTTTCCCTATCATGAACATTGAGATGTTATTAACAACAAGATCATATCATTAGGAGAATGGTATGATGGACATACTCCTATAGATAAGCGTAGCATAAAGATCAAGTCATTTTAATAAGTTCAATTGCTATAAGCTTTCTGATACATAGTAACCTAATTCCTTCGACCATGAGATCATGCTTATCACCATCACCGGAAGGATGCTTTGATGGCATCAAACACCACACCGTAACTAGGTGGCTATAAAGGTGGCATTGAGTGTTCGGAAAGTATGGGTTGAGACACATGGATAAAGAGTGGGATTTGTCCATCCATATGACGGATAGATATACTCTGGGCCCTCTTGGTGGAATGTCATCCAATTAGCTTGCAATCATGTGACTAGATCACAAGGGATCACATACCACGGTAACGAGAAAAGAGTACTTATCGGTAACGAGGTTGAACTAGGTATGTAGAGATACCGACGATCAAAACCTCAGATAAGTAAACTATCGTGAGACAAAGGGAAATTGGTATCGTATGTAAGTGGTTCATTCGATCGCAAAGTAATCGTATAAATATGTAGGATCCATATGAATTTACAGATTCCTCTATTGGTTATTGTTCGGAGAAGTGTCTCGATCATGTCCGCATAATTCACGAACCGTAGGGAGACACACTTAAGGATTCGATGTTGTTGAGTAGTTATGGAATGATGAGTAAGAGACTGAATGTTGTTCGGAGTCTCGGATGGGATCCGGGATATCATGAGGAGATCCGCAATTGTTCGGAGAATAAGATTCATATAAGGAAAGTCCTATTTCGGAGTTGGGGAATGATTCCGGTGTTTTCATCGGGAATGTTCTAGAAGGTTCCGGAAGGTCCGACAATCCGGAGGAGAAGGGTACATGAATGTGTCATGACAATGTGGAATGGTTGCATCATGTACTAGGTATTACGGCTGAGCAAAATAAAGGTAAAAATCAAATCCTAGTTTGAAAAGTCAAACGCCAATTTGAAAAGTCAAACGGCAAGTTTGCTTGGTGGAGGGAGAGTAAAAAACCTACTTGGGGAGGAAGTCCTCCTCCCTCCACCGCCGGCCAAGGAGGCCGACTTGGGGGAGGACTCCCTTCCCCTTGGCCGCGCCCTCCCACCTATAAAAGGAGGGGCAAGGGTGCCCCTCTAGACCTACACCTCTCTCCACCAAAACCCTAACCCTAGCCGCCGGCCACCAAGTCGCCGCCGCCCCCTAGGGTTTGCCCTAGCCGCCGAGTTGGGGCTCTCCCCAAGCCCTAGCCGCTGGCCTAGCCTCCTCCCTTGGTGCCTCTAAACCCTAGATCGCCAAGGCCTCTGTCATAGTCCACCATACTCGCTCCGGCTTAAGGCGAAGCCCTGCGAGATCTCCCTTCTACTTCCGGTACCACGCCGTCGTGCTGCCGGAATCGCGAGGAGAGTGCTACAACCTCCGCTGCCTGCTGGAACAAGGGAGAGGAAGGTCTTCATCGAGTACCGAACGTGTGACCGACTGCGGAAGCGCTGCCGGAACGCAGCGCCGGAAGGATCGTCTACGCGATCTTGAGATCGGCAAGAGTACGACTACATCACCCACGAGAATCTTCTCTCGTTAAACACTTTGGAATCTTCGAGGGTGAGTTCCTCTATCGACTCGTTGCTGCAATCTAGTAGATAGATCTTGGCTTGTTTGTTTGCATGCGGTAGAAATTTTTTGTTTTCCATGCTACGAACCCCTACAGACACTTATAGAAGCCGATCGAGAAGAATGAACCGGCAGAAGGCGGAGGAGGCAGCGTGGTTGGAGGCGATTGAAAAAAGGAACGAGGAATTTCAAGCCATGTTCAAGCTATAGCAGGAGCAGATTAATGAACTACTGATTTGACAACAAGATCCTGCATTTGACAGTACGGTGGGTTCATCTCAGCGGAGAAGCAGCATGGCTTCCACGGAGGTACAAGCTAATAATGTACTACTGATCGAGAATAATGCATCGGTGACAGATGATACGACAGGTGCAACGATGGTTCGCTACCCGGTGGATGAAGTTGAGGCAAGGACAACTTGTGAGATACATGTGACACTGAAGAACATTTCCATGAAGGTGACGCTCGTCTTTGCTTTACCTTGTCCAAAAGAAACAACCTATCATGGACGTCATATTCCAACTGGCTATGCTCCTGTCGGTGTAGAAAAAGGATCACATCGTGTTTCCGAGCTGGGCCCCAAGGCCATCTTCTCCTCCGAGAAGCAATCCATCACCTCTGAGGACACCATCTCCTCCGAGAAGCAATCCATCACCTCTGACGCCATCGTCTCCTCTGAGAAGCAATAGTCCACCCCTTCTCGAGAGGGACCGCATGCGAGTCCGTCTCCATCTATGGTGTCTCCGCCTTTGCCTCCGTTGCCTACTAACTCAAAGGGACAAAAGCGTAAGAATAGCATCGCTT
Organism: Avena sativa; assembly: GCA_916181665.1. NCBI lineage: Eukaryota > Viridiplantae > Streptophyta > Magnoliopsida > Poales > Poaceae > Avena > Avena sativa. Next base: position 126,820,594 of record OV702283.1, on the reverse strand, counting down.
CGTCGAGGGATAACCTGTTGGGGATATTCTATATGGGTATCCTTATAGCGTGTCTCTTATCCGGCTAACCCGGGTGGCCCACGGTTGGTAGCATGGCCTATGGCCTGCTGGGCGGCCCAGTTAGATGGATCCAGAAGGGAGGCCCATGCCGAATAAAGGAAGGCTACGGTTGGAGTCACTGATATACCCGGAGCCTTGGAGTACAAGACACACAAGACTAGTAATAGACGGTGTAGGACTCTGTAACCTGTCCGGCTAGGACTTTTACCTATAACCCTAGGACCTGGAGACTATATAAGTCGGGCCTATGGGAGCCTTTAGGGCATAACTTCACACAATCTTAGACAACCTCGCACAGCAAACCAATCCCTGTAACTCAGCGTATTGCCCTTATAGTGATTTATAGAAGGAGTAGGATTCGACCACCGTCGTGGGATCTGAACCTGGGTAAGATGTGTTACCTCATACCCGTCAACCGTCCGCCTTCCCCCACGTCTCTAAACATACAATGTGAGGACCCCTCCATGGCGTACTCGTCGGCAATACCATGACAGTTGGCGCCCACCGTGGGGCAACAGGCGCTTCAGGCTCTTCAGCGGGCGAGGACCAAGAACTTCGCGGGAATCGGCAAAACCGTAGCCATCGGTCGTGTTCTCTTCTCCGGCAACATTCCGATCATCCCTCCTGATGAATTCTGGATCCCGGCGAAGATGAACCCTACACGGTGCTCCATCGTTCCTATCGGAGACATCCACCTCTTCATCGGCGAAACCGACTCGGCTACTAGTTCCCTGGGAGTCGGAGGAGAATCAAGGCCCACAAGGACCGCCTACGGGCAGGATACATTCACGGAAGGATCATGTCGGATCTCTCTTTGGAGTTTGCCGGCAAAGATCGGAAAAATTCAAGGCCCACCCAAACCGCCCCTGTGCAGGATATAACGGTGGAAGATCGCTGCAGATCCGCCGGCTTCGCCCGAGAGCCTGGACAACAGAGATCCAAGTTCGTCGGCGTGGTTACCATCTTCGACCTGGCGCATTGCATTCAGAGAGAGGGGAAAACCCCCACGATTACCTGGCCAGGTGGCTCCATATACGAGCCGATCTGGCCCACTACCCCAATGATGACGCTATGTATCACTTCGTGGAAGGACTAGATCAGGGAACGCTTCTCCGACATACTCTGAGACGACAACAAGCGGCAGGTCTCCTTACCTTCGAAGACATGGTGAACACCGTCAACAGCTACGCGGAGGCTAACGCGGAAGCTCAGTTAGCGCTCTCGCTCGCTGACGGATCCCCTCCGATTCAGCCACCGCCACCACCGCCTCCGGCCGCCATCGTCGTAGCAGCGCCGCCACCTCCAGTCATCGTCACTGCCGTTGCACCTCCACCACCCGTCATCGAGGAAGTCCTGGCACCCTCCGACTCTAATATTGACGCGCTTTATGCTGACTTCAGTGCAAACTCAGAGGAGATAGATTTTAGTCCAGAAGAGCTAGATTCCACCATGCAGGAGATGGAGGAGGAGTACGCCCGCGACGAGAAAATCAACAATGTCGTCATATCTCGAGAGGTGTTCGTCACCATTGGGACAGCGATGAATGAATATCAACCCGGACGAGATCCGCCTACGGCGCTGGACAAGGGAAAGGGGGAACTATTGCTGCTCACAATGATTGCACAAAGGTCATGCCGCCTCCACCTAACCCAGCGCAGCAGCCGCAGGAACTCGGAACCGGCCCGAGCAACAACAACACTGCAAACTTGCCGCATCCAGCATCTACATCTGTTGTTGCCCAAGTTACTCCAGCTGACAGAGCAATGTACGGCAATCTCCTCGTTGAGCCACTGACCGTAGCTCATATCCGGAATGTGACTTAGCTCGAGGAGACACGTCAGCAGCTGCTAGAGGAAGCGCAAGACATCGCGGAGCAAGGCGCTAAGCTAGATCAAGATCTGGTAAATGCGCAGAAATCAATAGAGAGGCTAGAGCAATGGAGGCCGAATACAAGACTCTGCTGCTGCAGCAGAAGACCAAGAAAGCTCTAGCTCGCGTCATCAACGATCCTGGTGTACGGCGAAACCTAGGATGGGCTCCCTCGAAACCGGCACAGGCCAAGCCATACATTGACAATAAAGGCAAACAGGTGATGCCCACCCCACTCCTTAACCTTGCCGTCGCCAAGACCCTTTTGGAGTAGGATAGATCGCCCGAGGCAGTGGAACAGGTCTATGTCCTAGTGGCCAAGGCGGTGAAGCAACAGGAAAAGGCCACCTCTAAGAGGCTTGAGTCGGACCCAATGCTTTGCCAGTCTAGCCAGTATAAGCCGCCAAGGGATAGATCTCTTGATGTCGGATCCCAGACGGGTTCATCAGAACGAAGATGGAGGGATGCGCGCAACAGGAAGGATGCTATCCCCATATCCTCCGACCACGGAGAAAGGCCCCGACCTCGTCGCCCATCGCCACCGCCCTGATCCCCCCGACATCGCGAAGATCCCAAGGCTCACCATCGTACGGATATGCCACCACCAAAGCAGTGCGGCATCGTCATCCGTGACAACAAGGAGCAGACCCATCATGATGGAGAGCGCAACCAAGGACACAAAAGCAGGTCACGCTATGACCCTCTGCGTCCGACAAGCAACTGCGATAGGCGCGAGGCGTCACAGGAGGGTAACAGCAAGAAAGCTAACCCACCGCCACCTCCGCCTCCGCCGCCACCTAGCAGTCACCATGGCGGAAGAGGCCCGCGTCGCTCATGCCGCCCATCCCCTGTTGACAAGAAAAATAAGAGCCAGAGCCATACGATGCACGCTCAAGAATCGATAAGATCCACGAGGCCCGGGAAGGACCATACCTGGGACCACGTTTCTTTGGACCTGCAATACGGTCCTCAACTTACCCCAAAAGTTTCCGGATTGACAAGACCATCAAGCCCTATGACGGCACCGCCAAGCCAGCCACATGGTTGCAGGACTACGACAACGTGGTGGAGATTGCCGGGGGCAACCCCAACGTCGTCGTCAAGTACCTCCCGTTAATGTTGGCGGGCACGGCCCGTCAATGGATCGACGACTTGCCGGAGAAATCCATCTACAACCGGTTGGACATGCAAGAAGCGTTCACCAAAAACTTTGAGGGTACATACAAGCGTCCCTTCACTGTTGGCGATCTACAGCGGTGCGTCCAAGAGAAAGACGAGACATCTCGCACCTACCTCTCCCGCTGGCTGGATATGAAGAATTCCTGTGCAGGAGTGCATGCTCAGACCGCCATGGCCGCCTTCATCGATGGGTTGGAAAGGGGCACATTGCTCCGACATAAGCTGAAGCGCTTGCAGGAAAATCACCAGCTTGACTTGAATCAGATGATTCAGTTGGCCAGTGAGTTCGCAACTACCGACGACGATGCTCGCGGCTCTTTGCCGGCAACGTCCGTTCCAACTCAGACTCGGAGAAACAGCAGTACAAAGCGAAAAACCGCTCCAGAATAAAATCAATCTACCGACATGGTCGCTATGACTTTTGCAGGGCGAGGCGATGGCGGACAATGTGGCCGAGGAAGGGGAGCTGGTCGTGGACAGCAGCGAGGAAGTGAAACAACCTCGGCAGCACCCCGCCTTCCCCAAACATACGAAGAGTACCACGATATGTCGTGCCTTGTACACCTCGACGCCAACGGTAAAGCCACTCACACCAATCAACACTGCAAGTTCGTCAACGACCTCAAGGAAGACTCGGATTGTGACTACATGCGAAGTCGGAAGAACAGACCGCGAGGCAAGGGCAAGGGGAAGAAGAAGGAGGGGGAATCCAAGGATTCAAGTGACATGGACGAGGAAGTTGACCCCAAGCATGCCGCCAAGAGCGACGACAAGGGCAAGAACCCCTTCGCAAAGAAGGAACCAGTCTACCACACTTTCCTTGGCACACCCACCGCCCGACAACATAAGACCTCTCTGAGGATCCTGATGGCTATTCTACCCCCAGTTCCCCAGTACCTGCGCTGGTCAGAGGTTCCAATAACTTGGGTCAGGACGGACCACCCAGACCTTATCCCTACGGAGAACCAGTACGCCATGGTCATCAACATCATGTACCTGGATACACTGTAGAAGATGAACTTGATGGAGGCAAACCTAAGGCGGACCAACACCATCTTCCATAACGTAGTTCCCGGTCGGGAGGCTCGGTCCCTTGGGTGCATTACACTTCAGGTTGCCTTTGGCGATGTTAACAATTACCGCCAAGAGCGCATGACCTTCGAGGTGGTCCCCTTCAAGAGCGTGTACCACGTCATATTTGGCCGCGACATATTCCACACGTTCATGGCCAAACCATGCTTCGTCTACAACAAACTCAAGATACCCGGACCAAACAGTGCCATCATCGTATCCGGAAGCTTTACCAAGGCAAGGGACTGCGAGATCAATGAAGCAGCCGTTGCAGAAGCTGTCCTCTACAGCGAAGAATTCAAAGAGATCCAGAGTAAGGTCGATGACTCAGAGATGCCCGCGTCAAAGAAGCAGATCTCCGACTCCGCTCCTGCATTCAAGGCCGCCATCGAGACCAAGCCGGTGGAACTTGTGGTAGGCGATGCCTCCAAGACCACCGCCATTGGGACGAACCTGGATCCCAAATAGGAAAGCGCGCTCGTCGAGTTCCTCCGTGAGAATAGGGACATCTTTGCCTGGCAGCCTGCCGACATGAAAGGTGTACCTAGGAAACTTGCCGAGAACAACTTAAACATTGATCCAAAATCCAAACCAGTGAAACAACCTCTACGATGCTTTGGAGATGAGAAGCGACACGCCATTGGCAAAGATATAGCTAGGTTACTTAAGGCTAGTTTTATCCGAGAAGTCCTTCACACCCAATGGGTGGCCAATCCTGTACTTGTCCCCAAAAAGGGAACCAATGAATTAAGAATGTGCGTTGGTTACACCGGCTTGAACAAAGCATGTCCCAAAGATCCGTTTGCTTTGCCTCGCATTGACCAAGTCATTGACTCGACGGCTGGCTCGAAACTTTTGTGTTTTCCCGATGCATACTCGGGATACCACCAGATCAAGATGAGGAAGTCGGACCAATTGGCCACTTCATTCACTACCCCGTACATCACGTTTTGCTATGTTACGATGCCCTTTGGGCTGAAAAACGCAGGTGCTACATACCATCAGACAATGCAACATTGCCTTCATGACCAAATTGGTCGGAACATTAATGCCTATGTGGACGACATTGCGGTGATGTCTAAAAAGTCAAATGACTTAATCTCCGACTTTAAAGAAACCTTTGATAATCTCCGGAAATACAACATTGTGCTTAACCCTAAGAAGTGCGTCTTCGGGGTTCCAGCAGGCAAATTGTTGGGATTCATCGTTTCCCAGCGTGGAATCGAGGTCAACCCAGAGAAAATCAAGGCCATCTTAAACATAAACCGTCCGACATGCCTAAAGGACATCCAACGACTAACAGGTTGCGTTGCAGCAGTTAGTCGGTTCGTCAACCGGCTTGGAGACAAGGCTCTGCCGCTATACAAGTTGCTGAAGAAGGCGGAAAAATTCACATGGACGGACGAAGCAGATGCAGCATTGAAGCAGCTCAAGGAAATTCTTTCCTCAGCGCCTATCCTTGCAGCCCCCGAGCCTGGTGAGCCCCTGTTAATCTACATGGCGGCAACCAACCGGGTAATCAGCATCGTCGTCGTGGTAGAGCGGAAGGAACAGGACTATGAGTACGGAGTTCAGCGACCAGTTTACTATGTAAGCGAGGTCTTGACGGAGTCCAAGCAGCATAACCCGCACTACTAGAAGATAGCTTATGGAGTATTCCTCGCTTCTCGGAAGCTGAGGCACTACTTTCAGGATCACCCAATCACAGTGGTGAGCAAGACTCCACTGTCTGACATTATCAACAACAGCGACGCCACAGGAAGGGTCGCAAAGTGGGGCATCGAACTTGCCGCCTTCGAGATCACCTACAAGAGACGCGACACCATCAAGTCACAAGCCTTGGCGGATTTTGTCGCAGATTGGACGGAGACGCCAGATGCTACTCCGTTTCCGGAACCATAGTACTAGGTGATGCACTTTGACGGATCAAAGCTGCTCAACGGCTCGGGGGCTGGTGTATTGCTACAGTCACCAACTGGCGACAAGCTACACTACGTTCTGCAGATCCACTTCGAGGCTACAAACAACATGGTGGAGTATGAAGCACTCATTCACGGACTACGTGTAGCCAAGGATAATTGCATCAAGCGCATAGTTTGCTGTGGAGATTCCGACTTGGTTGCCCAGCAGGTGGCTGGCACCTGGAATGCGCGGAACCCTATGATGGCGGCATATCGAGACGAAGTAGATGAGATAGCCAAGAGCTTCTTGGGCTACGAAGTCAAGTATGTGCCTAGGGATCAAAACGAGGCGGCTGATCTGCTATCTAAGCTTGGATCAGGGTGCAAGCAAATTCTTCCAGGAGTTTTCCTAGAGCATCTGCGCACACCATCCGTGAAGGGAGCCAACATCGACAACCCGGATAGAGCTGACTCTTTCGTCAACATGGTGACAAAGGTCTCTCCGTCTTGGACAAAACCGTTCATGGAATATCTCGAACACGGAACTTTGCCCGACGACGAGGTCGAAAGACGGCAAATAGTACGACGAACAAAGGGTTACACCATAATCAATGGGCAACTCTACAAAAGGAGCACTACCGGTGTATACCTAAAGTGTGTTTCCCAGCGTAAGAGAAGGACCACCGTGTTAGATGAGATGGCAGTTGTTAGACGGAAAGAACTGGAGTAAATGTCATACACGGAAAATAAATACCTTTGGGCACTTGCTCTCTACGAACATGTCGTAGGTGATGGCGAAGCCGCATTGCTTTTCCTTCACCTTGACGATGTCCTTGAGGAGAAGCTTGACGGAGTCGCTCAAGAAGTTATCCACGGAGATGCGGAGGCTATCCCTTCTATCGTTGGTATACTCGTGCATCATCTTCAAGCAGTGCTGAAGAGGTTGGATTCGCTTGATGAACCAGCACATGGCTAGGTCCAAGCCGGTCAAAACCGTGTCTACAAGCCACTCTATCCGCCTTATAGCGCGGGAGGCATGGATGTCAGATGGAAGGGAGGCTCGTGATCTCCATGTGGAAACTTCAGCAGCGGCTCCATCCACGAAGTCCGGATACGTTACTTCTCAGCCAGCCAGAGGGCTATCTGGGCCGTAGAAGTAAGTACGCTGCCAATTCTTGCAGGACTCGTGGCCAACGATGTCGGGGAACCGCCGGCCAGGACGGATCTTGAAGCTTATAGTGCCACAATTTCTAAGTTCATCTTTGCTGGCTCCGGCTTTGCGCTTGACGGTGAAGAAATACACAAAGAGATCTAGCCTAGGCCTAATCCCTAGGTAACCCTCACAAAGTGCCGCGTAATTGCTAAGCACTAGGATACTATTGGGAGAGAGGTTTTGGGGCTGGACTCTATAATGATTCAAGACGGAGAGGAAGAAGTTGGAGATGGGCAGGGAGACGCTGCGTACCAGTTGGGCTTTGAGGTACACCTTTTCTCCGGCTTGGGGAGAAGGTGTCACCTCGCCGGGCGGCGCCGCCCGCCAGGCGAGCCCCTCCGTCGTAGGGAGGTATCCCTCGACGATCAGCTCTTGGATATCACGGGCAATAATGTCTGAGCTGCGCCAGTCGCCCTTATGCGAATCAAGTTCCTCCTCCAATGGCTCCAGCGCCGCTGGATTATGGTCGCCGCCGGTGGACTCAACCACCACAGAAACGGGGATGACCAAACCCTCTGGGGGCACGACGACGGAGCTCGCCGGCTTCACCGCGGCTTCGCTCGATGCCACCATGGAAGGGGAAGTGCTGCTGCTAGCCATGGAGTGAATATGGAGGTGACTGGTGCAGATTGGGGCTAGGGTTTTTCGGAAGTTTTCGCGGAGAGCTCGAGGAGGCGCGTGCTGGAGGAAGAAGACGATGCGAGGAGAATGAGGTAAAAGGTGAAAATTCCAATGATGTTACTATTTATCATCTCCAACGTCGAGATTCGTTCAGCTTGATTGGACGGTTGCCGCATAGACAACGTGTTCGTGAACGTGAGCGGAAATTTTGCCACATCTCCAACCGTCGCCGCCAATGTTTCGTACCGCTCGCGCGGGAAAATCGGACATGATTGCGTTCTCTGCATGTGTGAGTTACGAGGCGTCGCTGACCTAAGCCTACGTCGCCCTAGCTGACACAGGCAGATGAGCCGTCACATCGAAGATTCCGGCATGGACGGGTCCCGTCCGGCTACGGAAGAGTACGATGGATGATTCAGCATTTCTCCGACTTACAAGTTGAAGACGGAGACAACTTTGCAGGGTTCTTTGGGAGGACTACAAGATGTTGCTTGACGATTTGCCGACATCCATCTAGACGGAGCATTCCACGTAAAGAGGCAAGACGACGCAAGATCTCGGAGTTCTCCGGGGGCTACTATTGGGGATATGCTATATGGGTATCCTTATAGCGTGTCTCTTATCCGGCTAACCCGGGTGGCCCACGGTTGGTACCATGGCCTATGGCCTGCTGGGCGGCCCAGTTAGATGGATCCAGAAAGGAGGCCCATGCCAGATAAAGGAAGGCTACGGTTGGAGTCACTGACGTACCCGGAGCCTTGGAGTACAAGACACACAAGACTAGTAATAGATGGTGTAGGACTCTGTAACCTGTCCGGCTAGGACTTTTCCCTGTAACCCTAGGACCTGGAGACTATATAAGTCGGGCCTATGGGAGCCTTTAGGGCATAACTTCACACAATCTTAGACAACCTCGCACAGCGAACCAATCCCTGTAACTCGGCGTATTGCCTTTATAGTGATTTATAGCAGGAGTAGGATTCCGCCACCGTCGTGGGATCTGAACCTGGGTAAGCTGTGTTACCTCGTACCCGTCAACCGTCCGCCTTCCCCCACGTCTCTAAACACGCACTTTGAGGATCCCTCCATGGCGTACTCGTCGGCAATACCACGACATAACCGACACGCAAAACGACAAGAGCCCCTACCAAGAGTACAACAACCTCTTCTCAAGTTAGCTTACCACCGGACTAATAAGGAAAGCATGCCGATCTCCCAAGCCGAAGTGAAGGACCATTTTGCAACAAAATAACCTGATCCAAAGTTGAAAGTTGATCCGAAATTCAAGCAGCACTTCAAGGAATTCCTTGCACAACCACCCCAACATGTGTTACATAGGAAAGATGACTATACACGCTGTCTTACGAAGACAGTGAAATAGAAGACATCAAGAAGTAGTGCAAGCGGGAGAAGCTTAAGAGAAGTTCCCCAACTCGGCAAACATACAAAACAATCGATCCCCCTGCTCAAGGTGTTACCCCACTCAAGATGCAATAAATATGAAAGAGGCTATTAAATTATCCAAGGAGTGTCAAATGACTATTGAAGAAATTCTAGGTGGCGGAGAAATCGCCCAGGCACAAATAGCACAGAAATATGTCTATGGGGAGCCTCTAGTCAGTGATTAGGTCATCGACGATCTGCTAGCACATATGTGACTTTTGCATGCCTGGTACTTCAAAGTCGCAAAGGAAGAGCGACAAATTCTCCTACTGAAAGTTGGAGATGAGTACTTCCGTCCAGACATGATCTCTATAGTCCCTCATCAGCTGCTATTGTCTATAAGTAATTAAGTCTCTAGCTTAGCTCGTTCAATTCATTGCCTGTAGTTATCCTCACTATATCTCCTTCTGTACACTATTATATGCAGAGTGAAGATTCGGGAATATAGAAGAAAGACAATATATGACATTGGGTTCGTTGACCCAAACATAGTTAATGGACATACACAGAGAGAGAAGCCCGAGGAAACGAAGGATAACTTGCTAATGTTTTTAATGGAGCAACACTACAAGACGTAAATACTATTTCCTTACAACTATGGGTGAGAGTCTTACTGTCTTGTACACATTCACTTTTTTTACTCGATGTTAAGTGTAATTTATGAGTATATAAACATGCACAACTTTCGCTGGATTCTTCTAAACAGTGATGTTCACCGTGCAAAAGTTGAAATCTCGGACTTATTAAATAAGTCAATGGAAGACTACCGCATCATACTTAATATGCTCCAAAAGTAACGCACTATATCCGTCTCTTCCGCTCACTCTCTGAGATGTCAAGTAATTAATAACTCATTCATTCATTTCTTTTTTGCCGGACAAGGTTTGAAAAACTTTCACGAAGGAGGTTAAGGGTGAATGACGTAAGGAACTGACTTTTCCTCCGATCCCGGTAAGTAGTACGAGAGCTAGGTCCAGGCATCTTTTCAATTCTAGTTTCTATACAATTATCATCCTTGAATATTATTTGATTGAATTACATTCTCGAAAAGTGTGCAAGGTAGCCACGGGAAACTAATTTACGTGGATACTATGTATACGAGTTCATTCATGGATGTATGGAGCATGACACAGACTTTCTTCAAATACGTAAACAATATATTCATAATTTATTTTATACCATAATTTTTGTTGAGTTTCATTCATAATGATCTACTTATTTTTATATAGTTGGATGCGAGATAAACTTCTACCACACCAACGCCTACTAGCAATTCAAGAGGAATTGTCTGAATTTTTGCTCAGGGACATCATAAATCCAAAAGGATAATACAACATGGATAGAACTTAAATTATCCATGTAATATAATGATCTTAGTGTAATCAAATAGACGAGCTCTAGTCCTGGTTGTGACTCGTATGCCAAGCTGTATATATGTCTGTATGCTCGTGAGAGAAATTATATTATATATGAGTGTGGATTTGCTGTCAAGGGGGATAGCTGCCCCCTCCAGCCAACACCGTACGATGTGTGTTGAGATCCGCACCTACGTCTGGCTGTCATTTTGTTGTTTACCGCATGTACTGCGCTAACATATAATTAGAGGTTGCTTGGACTGCCAGGCTATGTCAGCAGTCTACATGCAGCGCTGGGCTGTGTCAAGCATAGCAGGTCATGCTGTGTCAGCAGTCTTTTTTCATGGTTGGACCGACGAGTGTAAAGATTTTTGTTCCCAGTCTAGTTGGGTCCTTCCTAGCTAGTTTATTCACGTGTCCATGACTAGCCTATTTACATGATCGAGCAGGCGCGCTATGGCTATTGTATATCTAGCTAGCATATACAAACCGTCTTATACAAGCTAGCTTATACTCGTTAGCTTGTTCATGGTTGCTTATACAAACCACTTCTATCTACCAAACATCTATGCAAACGAGTACGACTAGCTAGTAAGAAAATATGATGATATTTATAGTAGTACACAACAATACAACACATATGTAATGAGGATACAATGGGTTGGCAGAGAGTTTTTTGCCCGTGCTACGATACACAACCATGCTAACACAAGCAAACAACATACTCATATATGTAAGAGACCATTTGTTTGCATGTACCATGTTAGCTTTACAAAATGTTTGTTTACAGTCTGGTTAATCAAACTGGCTAGCTTATTCTTGTTTTGCATATATGGGGGGGGGGGGCAGCTATCCCCTGGGCAGCAGACTATTTACCATTATATATGCATCAACATGTACAACATGTAGTAGCGTAGAATAATATATATCTATACGAAAAATTGACTGAAATAAAAACACAAAATGAAAAATAATTGAACACAAAAAACAAAAACAAAAACCCTAAAACCCCATCTCCTGCCGTGGCGGCCGATTACCCTAACGCTGCCGCGGCAAAATACCTATAGCCTTACGAACCAAGACTAAAGGTCCTCCAGCCCAGCGCACTTCATAGGGCCACGTTGAGAACCTCTAGTCACGGTTTGTAACAGAATCGGACTAAAGGTTTCTTTAGTCTTAGTCTCGATTCCGTAATCCCGGATGCACATCCGGGACTAGAAGTCTATTTTCTACTAGTGCTATATGCCGAGTCTTGCTAATATCTTATGTGATCTCTGAAGAAATGCCGTGTTTTGTATCTAAAAATGATTTTTTAGAAAATTCTTGAGAGATCTAGAGGTAGCTTCAGACTAAATTTGAGCCCCTTCCAGTTAGACCGGCAGAAACTTGTTTATATCGCGGGGTTGCCCCGAGAGGTTCTAGGTGAAGCCAACTGGTGAATTGACCACCAAATGCCCTCTATCTAGATGATGCATTTTTTGATTAGTTTATTAGATCATAGGATGGTGGATAAAAGTTTGAGCCCAAGATCTTAAAGGACCCGCCCTCCTATTGACCCGAGGCGGCGCTATTATGTCGATCGTCCCATGGATATATGTATATGTGTGAGGACATCTTCTCACACATGGTACATACATATATATTGTCTATCTCAACATGCCATCACACTTTTTTTTACCTAATACTCACTTCATTTCAAAATGTAAGATGTTATAGGTTTGTAAAGAAAATATATCTAGACTTGTTTAGTGTGTAGATTCATTCCAAACTTAAGTAAACATATATACTAAAAGAAGTCTAGATACATCTCTTTCATAAAGCTAAAATATTTTATGTTTAAAAACGGAGAAAGTATATAGGAACACATGCAAGATCTAGCGGGATTCCGGCGCTCCATTGTGCTCTTGGTTTTTAATAAAACCCTGGACCATATATAAGGGCTCCATGGATTATCCGGCCCCTAGCTATATCTCCACATGAAGGATGACCAATGGACTTTTATCCTTACTAGAGATAAAAATGAACGCTTCCTGAAAATATTGTTGTGTTGCCACGTACACAGCAACAAACGTATGCATGAGACGTACGATGACTTGACGGCAGCGTCAAGATTCCGATTTATAGTGGTCAATAAGTAAATATATATCCAGCTGCGTGCGGATGAGGGTCAGGATCGATCAAGAATTGAAAGGCAATCGTGTGAATTAATTGGGAATGGCAGGAAATCAGATTCGGCGCGAGGGCCAGCGGCAATCCGGGGATTAGCTAGCGATTCTTCCAGCTAGCGGATCAGACTCCCGATCGATCAAGAGAGTACACCGAATGGCAAGTAAAATCAGAATTCAATTCACGCGTTTCTTCTAGCTGGCGCCCCGCCTGGCGGCTATAAATAGACAATATTACAGTACGATTGAATCCCTCATCAGATCAGTCCAGCCTTACGTGGAGAAGAAGAAGAAGCACGCAGAGCGAACGATCGAGCAATGTCGCTGGTAATACTGGAAGTCGATATGGGCCGCAGGGAGAGGAAGATCGCCAAGGACCTCATCAAGAAGATCCCTGGTATGCCTATGCTATACACAGTTCCGATCGATCGATCTGACTCACTCCACCGATGCATCATCCATATGCATGTTTTAGTTTCACACAATACTACGGATCTATGTCGTTCCAGGTGTGGTGGATGTGGACGTGCACGAGACGGGGCACGTGGCCATAATCGGCACGGCGGACACGGCGACTCTGAAGGAGAAGCTCGAGGCGACGCTCAGGAGGCCCGTCGTCGTCCTGGCCGACCACAGGCGGGCCGCGCCTGCTCCTCCCCACACCTACGGATACGACGCGATGCCGCCGCCGTCTGGGGCCGCCTATCGCCGCACTCCCTTCGGCGGCATCCCCTCCCAAGATGAACCAGCTGTACGTCGAGGAACGGTGGTATTCGGCGTCAACATGGACGTCCACTGCCCCCGCAGCGAGAAGGCGCCTGCTCCTCCACCGGGTGGTCGATATGGCATGGTGCCTCCTCCGAGCTTTGCTTTCCCGCCACCCATGGCTATGATGGGCCACCCGTATGGTCCTCTCCCTGCACCTTACAACCCGTATGGCGGCTACCACCGGCCTCGTTACGCCACACCATCGCCAGAGGCCGGCTACTACTACACTTCCTTCGGTCGCAGGCCCTTCGGCCCCGCTTACATGCCGAACGATGCGCTGGAGGACTGCTTCGAAGATGAGTGCCACAACGGTTGTTGTTGCTCCATCCAGTGATTGACGATTTATATCTCTCTCTCTCATAGAGAGATATACAATATATGATACTGAATAATTTAGGGCAATAAATCCAGATTGTATGTAGTCCTTCTCTATCTATGTACGTTCTGCTCTATATACTAGATGACCTGGTGCGCCGCTGGCGCCGAGGCCATATTTTCTCCATAAGTTGATTTGAATGGTCAAATACATTAAAGAAGGGGAACAATTTACTATCTTCCTTACTCCATCCGTCCCATCATATATATTACAGAGTGAGAAGTTTTCATTGGCTTTGAGTACTCCCATTGTACTAAGCATTTTCCAAGATCAATTCAATGGTTAAAAGACGAGCATGTGCTCTTGTTTCAGTACAAAGCTGACTCTTATCTCTGTAGAGTGACATGTTCTTGTTTTCATTAGCAGGCATTTGAGTCACACAACACAACACAAAGCATGCTGTGATCAGAACAGAACACATACAATTTTGAAGATATATGGATAACTCTTTTGAGGGAAATGGTCTCACAGATTCATCTCCAAGAGATATATTGTCAAAAGAACAAAAGAAGTAAGGTCAAGTCTAACTTCTCTCAAAAGAAGTAAGCTCCAGTCACAAGAACAAGTAACAACATATTTATTATTAAGGAATCGGAGTTAAGGTGTCAACAACTACAGAGAGGAGAGGCACACACTCTCCAAGCTAACTGACAAGACACACAATCTGCCGCCCTAACTTACAACAGAGATCGACAACTGCCACAACTACTCTTTTAGTTCTTACAATCTTAGTGGACTCCATCTTTTGACCGTACATGATTATGCCAGAAGATATGAAGCTATACAAACGATAATTCAACAAGTGATTGGGGTGCATTTTGTTCCCTCACTATATAAACTTGTAAGTAATAATAGTAATTTTCATCTTGTTTTGCAAAATAATCACAACTGGATTTCCACAGTTGTCTTTGTTTCAATGATTGGAGCAAGTGCTCAACCGGTAAGATCAACCAGTGGCTTATTTTTATTCTCTGTATACCATACGTTGAGTATACGCTAATTTTCCCAAACCACTGTTGCAAAAAAAGTCCCAAATCATTGGCAGTACTAAATTGTTGGCCATATGATTATGCAAACGAAACGAAACCTGCTGGCATCTTCATTTTGGAAAACTTGCAAGCTACACGGGGCACAACATAAATCCTGCTGAACGCCACTACTCTGATCCTCCTCCTACCTTTGGCACTGCCATCGACGGTCTTTGGTGGTGGTGCGGGAGACATCTCTCGGTATGTCTGTTTCGAGCGGTGATCGATCTGGAGCAGGCTACGGGGCTGGAGTTCTGAGCAGGATAGATGCAATATAGTAAATGAAATGGACCAACTGCATCATCAAGAACAACTTGAGAGCAGTAGCAATTGAACATTCAGCTGTAGCAGAAAATTCAGTTCAATAATATGGGAGTTCATCACATGCACATACAATTACCAGAAAATAAATTGCAGGAGCACATGCATACACATTTGTGAGAACAGAAACTAAAATTGCTGTAGCACGTGCACATACAATTTATTTCTATGAGTATACCTAGGACCCACAATAATTTAGGTACATACATTCTTAAACTTAAAAATAAATACAAGAAATAAAATATAGCAACCCACCATTCTTTTTCAACTCCTCCTCCTCATTAGCAAAATTAGGATGAATAGGATAGAGAAATAATTCATGGAGGCAGATCTAATCACGAGGGATAGAGATGGACAAAGGCCAAAGAAATGGAGAGGCATCGCGCATTTGCATCATGTTCTAGACAATTAAGAACCCAATAATCTGGCTGGCCGCTAACTGCCGAGTATGTATGTCTCGGTAGCTAAATCCTAACTTCAAAAAAAAGAAAAGTAAAATAAACCCCAAATAGTATAGAGGGTACTTATACGACTTTGCTGTATCAAAATCAATCCAAAAAATGCATGGAGACAGCCTCATGCCATACATAGCTTTATTACTCCTAGAAACCTTAGGAACACATGTTTCTTCAACCAAAGCAAAGAAAAATCATAAATAGACTAATTGATGCAACACAAATAAATTCAGCAGTAGCCCAAAAGGTATTCAGAAGTGGATCGATCTAGGGAGAGAGGGAGATTCTAGCATATGTCCTCACCATGTACAGGGACTCTGTGGACCCACCAAGTACACTCACAAAAATATTAGATGAGATGTTGGCTATGATTATAAAAATTTCTGAAGTACACCCACCTAGTATACTCTGAACGATGACAGGAACTGAATAACTACTGAAGTACACTCACCAACACGGCCAATAAAGTCTACATTTCATTTCAGTTCAGATTATCTTAAACATGAATAAATCAGCATGTTAATGATATAATTATGAGTTCGATCTTACATAAACTTAGGAAATCTTAGTTCAAAAGTATACACATGTTATAATCTTAAATCAAATCGTATTTCCAAACTCGAATGTAACTTGCATAGACAGCTATAATTATAGATAAAATAACTTATTATCAGTGACGCATATAACCCTAACTTCCTATTTTGGAATGAATGAATTAATGCATGGGTTTTTGAAGATTCTCATTTTTGTTACCAAACCGTTTATTGAATTTTGAGCATAATGACCTCATTTGATAAATTGATGGTTCGGTTGTACAGTCAGATTATGTTTTTCTATCCGAGCTTCCTGGTCATATTCTATTTGAAATATCTCTTATTATTTATTGAGATAATCAAAGATGAAAAATTAGTTGCCTGTCGGTGCACGTGTAAATGCAGGTAGGTCATTTAGCCTCTCACGTGTGCAGTGTTGGCTCTCTGTTTGCAGTAACCTAAATAAGTCAATCTGCTGTCAACCAGCCTGTCCATTTCCTCTCTATTTTTTGAAAAGGAGCATATATTAATATCACGGAGATATCAATTACATTCAGCCTTTGCAACAACGCATTGCCCTAGCGGCATTATGGATGCACACAACAAAAAAAGAGAAGAATTACAAAAAATAAAAGTCCTTCTATAGTGATCTATTCCTTAAAACAGCAACACTAACACCATCAAGACATCACCAGAAGTCGAGCTTCTTCAAAAGCGATGCCTCCAGGAAGGGAACAGTGCACAAGCGCTATCGTCACCCGATCAAAGATCTTAGGTTTTCACCCTGAAGAAAGTCTCCGCTCTTAAAACAATGCCTTCAGCAAGAACATTGCCAGGCACAACTAATTAAAGCCAGACCTAGGATTTTCACCCTTAAAGGCAAGACAACGAACAGTCGCTCCCACTAGCATGTCGTTGCTGCAAGTCAAAAATCAACCAAGTCAATTCCCCATCGCAGCCCATACTCGAATCACCATTGCTAGTCCATTTCCTCTCTGTTGTCAGTCCCTTTCCCCTCCTATCCTCTTTCATTAGGAAAATTGGTTATTTATCCAAAAGTTCAACGACCTTGGATTATGTACCCGAAGTTGAGCATAACTTGGTAAAATACCCAATAGGGTCTTGAAAGTAAAAAAAATAGCGGATCCCTGATTAGAGATCGCCATGAAACATTCCATGGGTCTTTCATCCATTAGATCGGAATCTCATCAGTTCAAAAAAATGATCAGTTCATATGTAGGACTGCGCCTCCAACCATCGCCGGTAAGATCAACCACCACGGCATCGACCAGTGAGGGACCATGTGTGCCCTTCATTACTATCGTCCGCTCATGGCCGTCGCCGTTGCCACCGGCCGCCTATACGCCCTAGTCCATCTAGCCATCTTACTTCTGCCAACCAGTACCTCAAAAATTTCATGGATGTTTGACCAGACAAGTGAGTTGGCGCTTGATTAGTAGTGCTTCAGCCTAAGACTAATCAATGGAAGTAGTTTCTGATGGTAGAGATATTTTTGCCTGTATGGACCAGACAGCAATTACACGGTACATTTTTTTGGTTTGTAGAAAACCCCTTATGGATAAATCATAAACAAAATTAATCCTCTTTATGGGTATTTTACAAAGATACACTCAACTTCGGGTACATAATTCAAGGTTGATGAACTTTTGGGTAAATAACCAATTTCCCCTTTTATTAATAGGATCATAAATAGTTTGATCAACCATGGTTAACTGCATGTTCCACACAGTGTTGGTTTACTCTGTTTTTTCCAAAATATTATGATCAAGTGGTTGTGTGTATTTTTTTACCGAGTGGGTTTTGTGTATCTGCCGTCATTAGAATCAAACATCATCTTACATATAATCTGAAATCTGTTCACTATTGCAGAAACTCCATCATGCAGTACCACACATGTATCAGCATAGGTAGTTAATCAGTAGCAGTGGTTCTTCTAACCGGAGATACCACATGATATTACTGGTGCTAACTCGTTTAATTCCATAGACATCTTATCAAAACATCAGATAGCCCTTTTATCGACATGTCTTTTCTTATGGCCAGCTTTGCTGATGTGTTGTGTTCTGCGCTACTAGCCAGGACCATAGTAGCTTGTTCAACACAAAAACACAGACCGGATGAGGCAGAGCATTTGAAGTTGGTGGCTAAATTCATGTTCTCTCAAAATTAACACCCTACTCAACGAGCAAAGGCTCGTCCATGGAGGCAAGTTACACACGTTTATCAGATAAGGCTAATTTACAAACTGAGAAGGATACACTAAGTAAACATCCGCAACAAAACTGGTTCGGAAAAAATGAGACGAAGTATTTAAAGCAATTAAACTATCTATGCATGCTTCATTTGCTGGGAAGAGTAACTGTATTTCGTGATAGACCAGAACAGAACCCTAAGTTTGAATCTGACTAACCTTCCATGTCATATATCTGCAACGGTTTGGTCATCACCAAATAACACGGGTGAAACACAAAACATTCTTGGTCAATGTACTCGCGACATACCTTGAACTGTCATTACACCCAAGAATCATGTACCGACAAGCAAGCAGTGTGTGGTGTCGAGACATGAGTCGGAAAACCTAGAAAATGACCTTGAACCACGCCTCCTCACGAGAACCAGACTTGGCCATACTGTTTCAACAACGGGTAATTAACCTAGGGCTGCTAAGTGCTAACTATTTATTTATAACACTACTATTTTTCCGAATGCTATCAGTATGCGATTGCTCCACATAAAAAATCTACATATTCCAAATTCAGATCTAGCATTCTCACTAAATCTTCGAGTGCTAAGAACCTTTAGAAACAATAGCTGAAGAAAAAACTACAATTATATGTAACAACGGTAAGCTTGATAGAATTCGGTTCTACCAGTCCCACTCATTCTTTGATCACTAAGAACCTTAGAAAGCAACATTTGAAGACAACACTACATTAATATGTAACAACGGCAAGCTTGAAATAACCAAGTGCTTCTGGAACTTATAAAGAATTCAATTTTGGTGTACACCTGATTGGACATTCATAGTGTAAGCATTTGTAAGGAACAACATTTAGTTTTTCTCCACATAGGAAGAAGATAGTGGCACAAAGACAAAACAAGTTAAATGAAAAAATTGCATCAGAAACAATCCCATGACAATTATATGGCTTAGAAACCATAGTACTAAACCATTTCAATTAAGCTGGCCAGAGAGGCAGAACCTTATATAAAAATATCAAAGACCATATAGTGAGACAAATTACCCATGCGTAGAAAAATTAATTTATAGTCTATATACTGAGTATTGGCAAATGATCAAAAAATAGGAGATATAATCTTCTGCATGGCTTACGGACTAACACATAACATAAAATTGGTAGCACATAACAAAATAGATGCCAAGGGCACAACAAGGAGTTCTCCTAGAAATCAATACTCAAGACCATGCTGTAATCTCCTAAAGCACCTGCATGCATGCTCAAGAGAATCTCTAAGATATTCACGTGCCTAGATACACACCTCCTATTTTAACAGCTGCTTGGAGTACATAGGTAGCTTGTAGTATAGAGAGTGCTGGTAATACTTCTAAACCAAATTAAAAAAATAGTACCAAACCTAGGTGCATTTTTATATCATACGATGTGTAGCGAACAAATTATGTAACCAATAGATTGGTAGATCATTATATAAGCAACTAAAGATCTAAAATTAAGGTACTATTTTTTTATGATTTCTTAAGATAAGGAAAATTAATACACGGAAATAAAGAAACTGCTCATATACCGTGGTATTCAGCAACTCAGATTATCCCAAAAAGTTCCTAAGCTGGAGATTTTTTATTTTAACCAAAACCAGTATGCCTACAGAGCAATGAGCAACAAGAGGCAATCCGTAAGAAAAACTACACACACATTTTGGATTCTCCACTCTTGTACACTCATTTATGTACAATGATATCTCTGTAAGAATGGGCCAACATCTAGAATTCATATGAAAGGAGGGAAAAACCACTGGAACATGAGATTTAGAGCGGTGTAATTAACTAAAGCTTGAGTGCTCACTATAAGAGAGGGATGAAACAAGAAAATATGGAAGCTTACCAGCAACCTATTTATGCCTGATGCATCTTCCAAATGGATATTCTAACCACTTTCTTCACGGTAAGCAACATTCAGCTCTACACTTCAGAATCAAAACATCAGCCTTAGTGGGGAGACAAGAAGCTTGAGCGGATGATAGTAGTGAGGCACCACGGCCAATGTGCTTGGACGCTAACTTTGCATTTAACTTGGTGAAATTTTAGAAGAGTATAAAATTAGAATCACAAATATTCTTCTATAAATTTGCAAATAAAAAATCATATATCTTCCTGCCACTGTAGTGGCCTCACACTCCTCTAAGCTAATGTATTCCCCTAAACTGAGTTAAGAAGAGAACTGAGATAACCGCCTAGGCTGGCTACATGCAAACTAGGCTGGAAAATAAACATATTGCAATTCGTGCCATGAACGTTGATAGACAGAATAACTAAAAAATTGAAAACCCACATATCATGTTCCAGAAATCGAAGCACATGCATCATAGACGGACACATCCGGGAGCAAGGTATTCCATCTAGGAACATTCTACCATATTTTTGCATGTATGCTAGGGCCACACACATGTTCTCGTGGCATTCCGGCTGTCTGACTGTCCTTCTCCAGCGAAACCCTAATCCGAGGGCCCCGCTGGTCTAGCCCCCTAGCTTTCTCTAAAAGTTTATTTTATTCAACAAAAATATATTTTTTAAAGTTTAGATAGATGGATCTTATTTTTCTACAAATTTTGATATATTATATGTATTTTTTCTAAATTATAATGATTTAGTTATGAATTTTCTAGGTTTATTGTGACAAAAAGGAAAAATATCTATGCCTATAGCCAAGCCGTCGACGTAATGTTACATGCTGGACCGACGACAAAGCTGTCAGCATAGCGCTGATGCCGCACACGGCCCGACCTGCTGGGCCCACGTGAGGCCCACCTACGCCAATGGTAGCCATCAGCCCACCACATATGCCGACAGCCCGTCTACGCTGACGACAAGTCTCAGTCTATGCCGACGACTATCCTAGGCCAACGGCCCGTTTGCTGGCCTGCCCGGCTCGTGCCACTACACCGACAACATCGATAATTGGTCGTCGGCGTAGCATAGGTTCGTCGGCTCCTTGAATGTTTTCTGTAGTGACGCACAGCTAACTGGCAAGTTTTTTAGATAAAGGACGCTTTATTACTTAAAAGGTCTTAAGTATTACACCCGGCCTCTGCATAAATAGTATGCATACAGCCGCCAAAGTCCAAGGTCCAAACATAAGGAAAATAAAATAAACGTAAGGAGGATTACATATCATGATGAGAAATTGTAAAACGCCTAAGGTACTATAGGTAGGTCTATCCAAAGATTATATTGCTAGCCGTGTCGGGTGAACAAATCCCGTGCCGTGTCCTCCAGCCGTGTACACATCTCCGTAAATAGCTCGCGATGGTCCGCACGATGAAGTGCAGTCCAAGACCGAAGGGTACCTGTGCATCTGTAAATAACCTGCAGAAGTGAATATTTTATATCATTAAACACTTTATCATTTCTACATAGCCAAAGTGACCATATAATGGCAATCGCTCCTACCCGAAGTAATAGCTTATACTTGCGATCTATACCGCGTAACCAATTCCTAAAGATATTGGCAATACTACTCGGTGGATACAAACCAGAAGCTGCTTGGGTAACTGACCATATAGATCTGGCGATATTGCATAGGAAAAATAGGTGTTTTATTGTCTCATTATTCTAAAAAAATGTATACCTAGGATCTCCATGCCAATTCCGCTTAATAAGATTATCTTTTTTAAGGATGACCCCTCGACGAAGATACCAAGCAAAGATTTTATTCTTAAGGGGTATCTTCATTTTCCAAATCATCCTATTATCTAAAAATGGTAAGACTGGATGGATTAAGGCATTGTATAAGGAACTAACAGAGAAGGATCCATCCTCTTTTCAGTTCCATCGGAATTCATCGTGTCCGCTGACAGTTGAACATGTGTTAACCGATCTAATAACATGATCCAAGCGTCTAGCCTTACACCGATTAAATTCCTCCGAAAAGTCACATCAGGAGGAAATGATTCCAACATGGTGGCAATTCTTTCCTCCTTATACTGTACTATGGAATACAAGGAGGGATATTGTTCACTGAGTGAAGTGGTACCAAGCAACTTATCCTCCCAAAATCTAATCTGGGATCCATCCTTAATAGAAAATGTACCGAAGCGGAAGAAATGTTTCTTCATAGCCATCAGACGGCCTAAAACTGAGAGTCACCAGGTTTCCATACCATTTGGGACAATGCATTTGATCCAACGTATTTTCTTTTAAGTAATGAGTGCCATATCCCCTCTTCGGTCAATAATTTGGAGAGCCATTTACTAAGTAAGGCGGTATTTTCGATCTCCAGATCATGAATACCCAGGCCTGCCTGTTCTTTGGGACGACAAAGCACACTTCATTTAGCTAGTCTATACATCTTTTTCTCATTATCACCCTGCCAAAAGAATCTTGATCGGAAATAGTCCAACCTTTGCAAGACTCCCTTTGGTAGTTGAAAGAATGATATCATATATATCACCATATTACTGAGTACTGAATTAATGAGTACCAATCTTCCTCCAATGGATAATAATTTTCCTATCCAACTAGACAGTCTTAACTGTAATCTTTGTTCGACAATTTTCCATTCAGCATTCGTGAGCTTTCGGTAGTGAACCGGAATGCCCAAATACCGAATCGGAAAAACGCCTAACTACAGTCAAAAAGTTCAGCGTAAATATGAATGGTCTCTTGAGCCTCCCCAAAACAAAACAATTCACTTTTGTAAAATTTTATTTTTAATCCCGATAGTTGTTCAAAAGCTGAAAGTATGAGTTTCAGGTTTTTCGCCTTCTCCAGATCATGTTTCATAAAAATAATTGTATCATCGACATACTTAAGAATATATAAACCTCCATCTACCAGATGGAGAATAACACCTTCAATTTGAACCTCAGATTTTGCATGCTCAATCAGGATAGAGAGCATATTAGCCACTATATTAAATAGCATTGGTGATAGTGGGTCTTCCTATCTAAGCCCTTTTTTGGTCTCAAAGTAATTGCCAACGTAATCATTGACTTTTGTGGCAACGCTACCTCCCGACACAAAGATGTTTATTAGAGACCTCAATTCATAGGAGAAACCTTTCATTCTAAGAGTCTGTTGAAGAAAAGGCCATTTGACTTTATCATAGGTCTTCTCAAAATCAATTTTTAGTATGATCCTATTTAGTTTCTTCTTATGTAGTTCATGAACTGTTTCGTGTAAGGTAACCACACAGTCAAGTATGTTGCGACCTTGCGTGAAAGCAGTTTGCGAGGGGCGAACTACATGATCGACCACTGAATTTAACCTAATGGTCACAACTTTGGTGAAAATCTTAAAACTAACATTAAGAAGGCAGATGGGTCTATATTGTTGGATCTGTTCTGCTTCATTAACCTTAGATAATAAAATAATCTCAGCAAAATTCAATCTGAACAAGTCTAGTTGACTAGAGTGCAAGGCACCAAACATGGCAAGAAGATATGTTTTGATAACATCCCAAAAGGTTTGGTAAAACTCTGCTGGAAAGCCATCAGGACCAGGGGCTTTATTATGTTCCATTTGGAAAATAGCCTTCTTGACCTCCTCCTCCGAATAGGGAGCAGTCAATAAGCCTGAGGTACATCATCTGTTTGGGACTCGTCCAATGAGAAGGTACCTTCTTCTGGTTCCCCAAACAAACATTTTAGTAATTTGTAATATATGATTTCAGCTGCTCATGTCCCTCAATCGTCTCATCTTCTTGTGTTAAAGATCGAATAAGATTCTTCTTGTGTCGGCCATTGGCCACACTATGGAAGTACCTTGTATTCGAATCATCATGCAAAATAAATCGAGATTTGGAACGTTGATACCATTTTAGTTCCTCTTCACGCAGAAGTCGTGCTAACTCCGCATTTGCTTGGCTTTTAAGCTCATTTTATTGCGTGGTTAACAAATGAAATTCTGCAAGAGCTTCAACTTCATCTATGATAGACGAAAGATGTTGCTTCTCCTTTTTAAGAATACCAGTTGTGTGTCGTGCCCACCCCCCAAGGTGTTTGAGTGTTAAACGCACTTTATTGTTCCACCTCTGGATTGGGGTACTACCCGAAACTGGTCTTTCCCATATTGTTTTAACCATATCCTTGAAACACTATCGATGTAACCATCTAAGTTCAAATTTGAATGGATGGGTGCATCATGTCCGAGGTAAACCAGTGGTCAATAAAATGGGAGCATGGTTAGACAGAGCTACAATACGTTCGAGAGCGCGTACCAAGACTCGTGGAAAGTGTTCTTCCCAATCAGAGTCCATCAAAACACGATCTAATTTCTCGTATGTAGGGTCTGGTAGACTGTTAGCCCAAGTAAATTATCGTCCAATCATGGTTACTTCCTGTAGGGTTCACAACATAGAAAACAAAAAAATTCCTACGATGGGAACAACTATATACCAAGATCTATCTACTAGATACAAGCAACGGACGGATATACATCCGTAGCGAGCATACCCTTGAAGATCGATAAAGCTTAACGAGGTTGAACTCATGGTTGAAGTAGACGATCTCTTGCAGATCTCAAGATCGAGAGGAAGTCCTAGCGCCACATCCGTGCTCACACACATGTCCGAGGCACTGAGAAACCTCCGCCTCCTCGCTCTAGCGATGCAGTGGAAGCACAACTCTTTCTTGCCGAATAGCCACCGGGAACATGTATCTCGCTAGTCCGAGACCATGGGGGATAAATACTAGAGGGGCAGAGAGATCCTTCACGAGGAGGTGTGAGAGAGAGAGAGGAGAGGGGGCTCCTTTTATAGGAGGAGGGGGGCACCCAAGGGGGTGGCCGCCGAACATGGGGGCTTCCCCGTCCCCTCCTTCATTCATGTGGGTGGACACTCCACTCACACAAATGTCTTTCAATTCCCTCCACTCAAAAACCCACTCAAATTCCCATTAAATTTCCACCAAATTTAATGCAAACTCTCATTAAATAAAACTCCTTTTATTTATTCAGAATTTTGGCAATTACTTTAATGACAAACATTCACATATAACCCCTTTCTAGTATTTCATTTCACATGCAAAAACACTTTTTGCAATTTCACCCGAAAACCCGTTTCGGTATCTAGTGAAATAAATTCCTACGCTTGTTATTCTTTCCGGCATGAAACTTTTGCTCCAAATGGATATCGGTGTCTGTTAAGTGCGTTACCCTACGGTTCGCGAATAATGCGGACATGATCGAGACCCCTCTCGGATCAATAATCAGAAGCGGGACCTGGAGATCCATACTGACTCCACACATTCAGCGATGACTTTCTTGTGATCACGGGAACCTTTTACACTAGTATCTTAATCCTTTTGTTTCGCGATATATTACATGTTCGAGATTCGATCATCGGTATCTCCATACCTAGTTTGATCTCATTACTGACATGTACTCTTTTTTCATTCCCGTGATATAACATTCTAGTGATCAAATCACTTGCTTGCAACTAATCAATGTGATATCACCGAGAGGGCCCAGAGCATATCTATCCGTCATCGGGATGAACAAATTCCACTCTCGATCCATGGGCCTCAACATAACACTTTAGTAGTGTAGGGGTTCGTAGCATGGAAAACAAAAAAAATTCTACCGCATGAACACACAATCAAGATCTAATCTATGATCAAGCCAAGATCTATCTACTAGATTGTAGCAACGAGTCGATAGAATACTAACCCTCGAAGATTCCAAAGCGGTTAACGAGAGCAGATTCTCGTGGGTGATGTAGTCGTACACTTGCCGATCTCAAGATCGTGTAGACGATCCTTCCGGCGCTGCGTTCCGGCAGCGCTTCCGCAGTCGGTCACACGTTCGGCACTCGATGAAGACCTTCCTCTCCCTTGTTCCAGCAGGCAGCGGAGGTTGTAGCACTCTCCTCGCGATTCCGGCAGCACGACGGCGTGGTACCGGAAGTAAAGGGGAGATCTCGCAGGGCTTCGCCTTAAGCCAGAGCGAGTATGGTGGAGTATGAGAGATGGCCTTGGCGATCTAGGGTTTAGAGGCACCAAGGGGAGAGCTTGGCTGGCGGCTAGGGTTTGGGTAAACCTAACTCGCCGACTTAGAGGATGCCCTAGGCGGCGGCTTGGGGCTAGGGTTTGGGGTGTGAGAGGTGTAGGGAAGAGGGGGACCCCTGCCCCTTCTTTTATAGGTGGGAGGGAGGCGCGGTTGGGAGGAGGGAGTCCTCCTGCAACTCCTCCTCCTTGGCCGGCGGGTGGAGGGAGTAGGACTTCCTCCCTAAGTAGGTTTCCTACTCTCCCTCCACCAAGCAAACTTGCCGTTTGACTTTTTCAAATTGGCGTTTGACTTTCAAACTAGGATTTGATTTCTCCTTTTATTTTGCCCAGCCAAGTGACCTAGTACATGATGCAACCATTCCTCATCTTCATGACACATTCATGTACCCTTCCCCTCCGGAGTGCCGGACCTTCCGGACCCTTCTAAAACATTCCCGGTGAAAACACCGGAATCATTCCCCAACTCCGAAACAGGACTTTCCTTATATGAATCTTATTCTCCGGACCATTCCGGATCTCCTCGTGATATACCGGATCCCATCCGAGACTCCGAACAACATTCGGTCTCTTACTCATCATTCCATAACTACTCAACAACATCGAATCCTTAAGTGTGTCTCCCTACGGTTCGTGAATTATGCGGACATGATCGAGACACTTCTCCGATCAATAACCAATAGAGGAATCTGGAAATTCATATGGCTCCCACATATTTCTACGATTACTTTGCGATCGAATGAACCACTTACATACGATACCAATTTCCCTTTATCTCACGATAGCTTACTTATCCGAGGTTTTGATCGTCGGTATCTCTGCATACCTAGTTCAACCTCGTTACCGATAAGTACTCTTTTCTCGTTCCCGTGGTATGTGATCCCTTGTGAGACAGTCACATGCTTGCAAGATAATTGGATGACATTCCACCGAGAGGGCCCAGAGTATATCTATCCGTCATATGGATGGACAAATCCCACTCTTGATCCATGTGTCTCAACCCATACTTTCCGAACACTCAATGCCATCTTTATAGCCACCCAGTTACGGTGTGGTGTTTAATGTCATCAAAGCATCCTTCCAGTGATGGTGATAAGCATGATCTCATGGTCGAAAGAATTAGGTTACTATGTATCAGAAAGCTTATAGCAAATAAACTATATTAAATGACTTGATCTTTATGCTACGCTTAACTATAGGAGTATGTCCATCACATCATTCTCCTAATGATATGACCCTATTGTTAATAACATCTCTATGTTCATGATCAGGAAACCATGATCATATATTAACCAACAAGCTAGTTTAACAAGAGGCTTTACTAGGGACTCTTTTATGTTTACAAATCACACAAGTATTAATGTTTCCGGTTAATACAATTATAGCATGGTATGTAAACATTTATCATAAGTATGAAGATATGATAATAACCACTTTATTATTGTCTCTTGGGCATATCTCCAACAGTCTCCCACTTGCACTAGAGTCAATAATCTAGTTTCAAACCTTTGTGTATTCAACACCTATGGCTTTCTGGTGTTGTATGTACACGATTGCTAGTGGTCAACTGATCTACGGATCTGACACTTCCAGGTTCGTGTGTAATTGCATGTCTTTGCGTCTCTACGCATCACTCATTCTCTAATGAGATGGCTTTGTATAAATTTTGTCCTTTGGTGAGACCTTTAGTTCTTTGGGGTTAAAACATGTTGATAATATTGTCGTACAATATATCTTCATAGTATTATCCCGCTGTGAACTACACCTAGTTTGATAACAAACTACTTGACACAAATGCTCTCTTTAGCTGCTATAATAGCAGTCATATACTTAGCCTTTTGTTGAAGTATCTGTCACAATGTCTTAA
The DNA here is from genome assembly GCA_916181665.1 of Avena sativa. Classification (NCBI taxonomy): domain Eukaryota; kingdom Viridiplantae; phylum Streptophyta; class Magnoliopsida; order Poales; family Poaceae; genus Avena; species Avena sativa. The sequence goes on along the minus strand of OV702283.1, from coordinate 126,792,151 downwards.
CTTTGGAACTCATCCAAATCCATTATGGAACTTACTTTCCATCACATTGTGCCACCCTTAGTTTAGATTGAGATAAACTTAATTTGTACTTTGTGACAAAACTAGTATCAATGTAATTCTTTTACAATGAACTAACCATCTATTTGTCACTTCTACAAAATAATATATTCTTATTTCTTTTACAAGATCATAAGAACATCTTTACTATTGTCCAATAATCATCTTATGAATCATTCTGGTATACGCTCATAACATTTAGAGCAGAGGACATATCTGGATTTGTACACATCACATCAAGATTGATAAAATACTCTTTGTGATTTTATCTATCAAGTATCAAAAATACTTAAATATTTATTCAATCCTTCCTGTGCAACAAGAACTTTTCTTGTAGTTTCTATATTGAACTCATTCAATATCTCATCTATGTACTTCTGGCACAACCATATTGGCATCACAATTTATCCATATAGACATTGATGCCAAATATTCGGGTTCTGCCTAAGCTTTTCATCAAGATGAAATTCTTATCCTGTGTTAATAAAAAGATACATCATTTCCAATCAACAATATGTCTTCCACATAATGTATTAGAAACATGTCTTAGCGCTCCCACTTAATTTCTTGCAAATGCAAGCATCTTCATCGTCTCCGATGAAATTAAACTCTTTTAACAGTTTCATCATAGTGAAGATTCCAACTCCGCGATGCTTACTTCAACCAAATGAAGTTTGCATATGCATTTATCATCCTTTGAATTAACAAAACCCTTTGGACCGTGTCATGGACACGTCCTAGGTAACCCTTCTATTAGAAGAACTTGTTTTGTTTATCCAACACATAACAAAATTATATGTCGTGGTTGCTACATTAATCCGTCTAGACTAAATATCGCTTAATGAAAGATCAGATCTTGTCATAGTCAACTCTTTGAACATTGTCGTGAACTCTTTCCCGACATGTCGATAATTTCATAGATGTGAAACATCCATATCTATTTCTTTATAGATCCAAATACAATTGTAAGGTCTTGTACCTTTCAGAGGGTCTTTCAAGCTCAAAGCTTGATTTCTTGTATATGGAACTATCACGGATTTTATGGCTTCAAGCCATTTGACGGAGTTAGGGCCCATTATTGCTTCTTTGCATGTAGTCGGATCATTATTGTCAAATAATGATTTAACTCTCAAATCTTGGTATTTGATTGTTTACCCAACCTACTTGTTTCAATAGGAACTTAGATCGCCGTGACCACAACCTTTGAGGCACGTGAGCCATGAGCATTGTTGCTGCCTCCGGAACACTTTTCGGCGCTGCGCAACTTTGCACATATAGCTAAGGTTCTTTTAGCCATATCAAAGTTCTATTATCCTCCCACTTAACTTTTCACGAAAAAATTCCTTCTCAAAGAAACTTGACGTTCTAAGCGACAAACACTTTTGTCTCCGATGTTATGGAGGAATACTTAACAGTTATTCGAAATAACATACAAAGACAGGTTCATCCGACTTTGGTTGCAAACATCTTTCTTATGCATAGCATACCAATGTTTAAGAAAGGACAACTTGGGTTTTATCCCAAACCATAACTTTATATGGTGTCGTTTGAACGGATTATGATGGAGCTCTTTTCAGTGAAAAAATGGTAGTCTCTAAAGCTTTTAATCTTTAAAATATAATGGCAGTTTTATGAATTACACCTTTGATCTTACCATGTCAAACAAGGTTTAATTACATATCTCGAACGCTCCATACTCTTATGGTGTTTTTGGGAAATGCAAATCCACAGAACGATTCCTTAAATCTTAGGTATTATGCTAAACTTGTAACTCAAATATCTTCCTTTATGATCTTATCATAAACTATTTATATTCTTGTTACAATGATTTTGCACTTCATCTTGAAATTCTTTGAACTTTTCAAATGTTTCATACTTCATCCTTATTAAGTAAATATTCATATATTCACTCAAATTTTCGGAGGAAGCATATGAAGTTGAAATCCATCGCTCTTGACTACACATAATGGACTTCATACAACAATATGTACAAGTTCCAATAAGCTAGTCATTCGTTCCCTTTTGGCCTATGAACGAAGTTTTAATTATCTCTAGGAAAGTTTCACAAGCGTCATTTGATCAAAATCAAAAGGACTCCAAAATTCCATCCACATGGAGTTTCTTCATGTTTTCTTTCCAATATAATTTAATCGGCAATGTCACTTCCTAAGTGATCTTTTAATCAATTTGTATTTCGACATTTTTAGCACTAGTTTTATGGATGCGATTTCTCCAACGATATTTGTAAATCATCCATTTTTTATGGATTACGACAATTATTTGAACAACCCTTTTGTTCTCATAATACCTGATAAAACAAATCTTGAAGGCAAGCTTTTAACGAGCAACACAATAACCCTTTATTTGTTCTCGATGAACATCATCACATATTCTTTTGCTAGTTACTTAGGCCATTGTAGTTCATGAATTCTGTTGTTTCGTATGACGATTCATACCAACAAATTCAGTATCAAATACTTAAGAACCACATTGTTTAACAAGCAAAGAATATAGACATAACACGTATATCCTTTATATACCTAAACTGAACAATTCTAGTCTTTTCTTTTCTGCCATATATTTATGAGATTCTCTTTCAGTATTTCTTTTTCTGTCTGAAAGAATCTATTAACATCAATAGTGGAGCCATACACATGACACATAGTCCAAAGCGTGTATAGTTAAATACCAATGTCTTTGGACTTGCACTTTGAAGTAGATTACCATCATCAAATGTTTGGTGTTCTTTCAAATTCCTTTCTTTAGTAATCTCTTGGTGTAGTAAACATTTTACCTACATCAAATATTCACCCTTATCATGGAATTATCCATGATCAAGCTACTTTTAGCTTATAACGGTGAATCGCGAGTATAATGTTGCTCTCCAAAACCTTTTGGAGGATTAGGACAACTAGTGTCTCCAAACTTTTGTAAATTCTCATCAAATATGAGAACATTAACTTTGCCATATTATAATCTATCATGTTGTAACCAAAACATCATTTCAGATATCGCAATATCTTCCATACATGATGGTTTCTGAAACAACTCTTTCAATTCCTAGATTACCTTGATATTGAAACTATCTTTCGAATATCAAGAATCATGGAGATAAACATGATACTTATATACTAACACTAGAATTGTTACTCTTGATTTAATACCAACTATTAAACTTCACGGAGTAATCGAAACTTACTGAAAGTTTGTAATGGGACTTTTAAACTTTAGATTAACACTTCAAAACAATACGATACCAGTTCGTAAAGTAACTAACCAGAATTCTATAGTTCTATCATCTCAATTATAACTAAGCGCAAGGTGGTAAACGGATGCCAATGACTACAACAACTATGCAAATTCACTTTGATTTAATTTATGATAAATAGTGTTCAACTTTCAATCATATTGCTGTTGAACTCCCACTCAAAACAATATCCCTCACATTGTTTTAGTGATCACACGAACCAAATCCACCACATCAAAACCGATCATCACGAGAGTTGATGTAGCTTCAGTGGCGAACAATCAACATGTTCATCATATCTACTATATGACTCATGCTTTACCTTTCGGTGATCCGTGTTCCGAGACCATGTCTGTACATTCTAGGCTCGTCAAGATCAAACCTTAGCTTCCGCATGAGTAAATCTGGCTTGCTCACGTTGTATACACTCGCAGAATCTAACACACCCGATCATCACGTGGTTCTTCGAAACAACGAGCTTTAGCAATGGTGCTTACTAAGGATGAACACTTTAAAACTTGAAATTGTGTGCTTGAGGGATCATCTTATAATGCTACCGTCGTGAACTAAGCAATACAAGATGCATAAAAGGATTAACATCACATGCAATTCATAATATGTGATATGATATGGCCTTTCTTCTTGTGCTTCCGATCTCCATCTTCAAGCACGAACATGATCTCCATCATCACCGGTATGGCGTCAAGGTCAATGGCGCCGTTTCATGGTTGTCGTCCACCAGCTTCAACTATTACAACTACTTTGAATAGACATGCAGGTATTAACGGAATTTAAAGACAACCATATGGCTCCTGCCGGTTGCCAACTTACAATAAGGAACATTTCATACATCATATATAATCACAATCATGGTCATATCACATCACAGCACACCCCTGCAAAACAAAGTTAGACGCCTCTAATTTTCTTTGCATGTTTTACGTGGTTTGGGGCTTTCAATAAGTGTCGTTCTAACTTACGAACAAAAACCACAACATTGATACTAGCATTGGCAATCACCCGTTGTAAATTGAATCTTAACTATGTTGGGAGAAACAGGCACTCGCAAAGCCACTTATGCAATACAAGTTGCATGTCAAGCGTGGAGCAAGTCTCATGAACGATGTCATGTAAGGTTAGCCCGGGCCGCTTCATCCCACCATCCTGCAAGATGCAAAGTACACAAGAAGCAATCGACAACAAAAGCATCAACGCCCACAATGACCATTGTGTTCTACTTGTGCAACAGATCTACATATAGACACGGCTCTGATACCACTGTAGGGGTTCGTAGCATGGAAAACAAAAAAATTCTACCGCATGAACACACAATCAAGATCTAATCTATGATCAAGCCAAGATCTATCTACTAGATTGTAGCAACGAGTCGATAGAATACTAACCCTCGAAGATTCCAAAGCAGTTAACGAGAGCAGATTCTCGTGGGTGATGTAGTCGTACACTTGCCGATCTCAAGATCGTGTAGACGATCCTTCCGGCGCTGAGTTCTGGCAGCGCTTCCGCAATCGGTCACACGTTCAGTACTCGATGAAGACCTTCCTCTCCCTTGTTCCAGCAGGCAGCGGAGGTTGTAGCACTCTCCTCGCGATTCCGGCAGCACGACAACGTGGTACCGGAAGTAGAGGGGAGATCTCGCAGGGTTTCTCCTTAAGCCGGAGCGAGTATGGTGGAGTATGAGAGATGGACTTGGCGATCTAGGGTTTAGAGTCACTAAGGGGAGAGCTTGGCCAGCGGCTAGGGTTTGGGGAAACCCTAACTCGGCGACTTAGAGGATGCCCTAGGCGGCGGCTGCACTAGAGGTGGCCGGCGACTTGGGGCTAGGGTTTGGGGTGTGAGAGGTGTAGGGAAGAGGGGCACCCCTGCCCCTTCTTTTATAGGTGGGAGGGAGGCGCGGTTGGGAGGAGGGAGTCCTCCTCCAACTCCTCCTCCTTGGCCGGCGGGTGGAGGGAGTAGGACTTCCTCCCTAAGTAGGTTTCCTACTCTCCCTCCACCAAGCAAACTTGCCGTTTGACTTTTTCAAATTGGCGTTTGATTTTCAAACTAGGATTTGATTTCTCCTTTTATTTTGCCCAGCCAAGTGGCCTAGTACATGATGCAACCATTCCTCATTGTCATGACACATTCATGTACCCTTCCCCTCCAGAGTGCCGGACCTTCCGGACCCTTCTAAAACATTCCCGGTGAAAACACCGGAATCATTCCCCAACTCCGAAACAGGACTTTCCTTATATGAATCTTATTCTCCGGACCATTTCGGATCTCCACGTGATATCCCGGATCCCATCCGAGACTCCGAACAACATTCGGTCTCTTACTCATCATTCCATAACTACTCAACAACATCGAATCCTTAAGTGTGTCTCCCTACGGTTCGTGAATTATGCGGACATGATTGAGACACTTCTCTGATCAATAACCAATAGAGGAATCTGGAAATTCATATGGCTCCCACATATTTCTACGATTACTTTGCGATCGAATGAACCACTTACATACGATACCAATTTCCCTTAGTCTCACGATAGTTTACTTATCCGAGGTTTTGATCGTCGGTATCTCTGCATACCTAGTTCAACCTCGTTACCGATAAGTACTCTTTGCTCGTTCCCGTGGTATGTGATCCCTTGTGAGCCAGTCACATGCTTGCAAGATAGTTGGATGACATTCCACCGAGAGGGCCCAGAGTATATCTATCCGTCATATGGATGGAAAAATCCCACTCTTGATCCATGTGTCTCAACCCATACTTTCCGAACACTCAATGCCATCTTTATAGCCACCCAGTTACGGTGTGGTGTTTGATGTCATCAAAGCATCCTTCCGGTGATGGTGATAAGCATGATCTCATGGTCGAAGGAATTAGGTTACTATGTATCAGAAAGCTTATAGCAAATGAACTATATTAAATGACTTGATCTTTATGCTACGCTTAACTATAGGAGTATGTCCATCACATCATTCTCCTAATGATATGACCCTGTTGTTAATAACATCTCTATGTTCATGATCAGGAAACCATGATCATATATTAACCAACAAGCTAGTTTAACTAGAGGCTTTACTAGGGACTCTTTTATGTTTACAAATCACACAAGTATTAATGATTCCGGCTAATACAATTATAGCATGGTATGTAAACATTTATCATAAGTATGAAGATATGATAATAACCACTTTATTATTGCCTCTTGGGCATATCTCCAACAAGTAGTACTAAACCCATCTTTATAATCACCCTATTACGGTGTGACGTTTGATGTTATCAAGATACTCTTCCGGTGTTATTGATTGACACGATCTCATGGTCTAAGGATTAGGATCACTTCGTATGATGTTATAGCAATATAAACTCAATGACTTTGATCGTAATGCTATACTTCGGATGAATGTTCATCACATCATTACACTAATGTTGTGACCTCGTTATTAACAACATCCAATGTCCATGATCAGGAAACCTTGATCATCTTGTTAATCAACGAGCTAGTTTATGAGAGAGGCATAACTAGGAACTTTCTATTTGTTTATGAAACACACATGTATTAACGTTTCCGTATTAATACAATTATAGCATGCAAAATAAACATCTATCATATACTTGGAATATACATAATAACCACTTTATTATTGCCTCTCAGGGCATATTCCCTTCAGTCTCCCACTTGCACTAGAGACAATAATCTAGTTGCATAGTGATAAATCGAACACCCATGGATTTCTGGTGTTGACCATGTTTTGCTCTAGGGAGAGTTTTAGTCAATGGATCTGCTACATTGAGATCCGTGTGTACTTTACAAATCCTTATATCTCCATCCTTGACATGCTTGCGGATGGAGTGAAACCGGCACTTAATATGCTTGGAATTCTTGTGAGACCTTGGTTCTTTGGCATTGGCAATGGCACCATTGTTGTCACAACAGATCACCATTGGGTCCAACGCGCTCGCAACCACACCTAGTTTGGATATGAACTCCTTCATCCAAACCGCTTCTTGAGCCGCTTCCGAAGCAGCAACATATTCGGCCTCCGTTGTTGATCCCGCCACCACGGGTTGTTTGGAACTCCTCCAACTAACTGCTCCACCATTTATGAGAAATACATTTCCGGATTGAGACTTAGAGTCATCCGGATCAGTGTCAAATCTTGCGTCGACATAACACTTAGCGACGAGCTCTTCTTCACCTCCGTACACAAGAAACATATCCTTAGTTCTTCGCAAGTACTTAAGGATATTCTTGACCGCTATCCAGTGTTCTGAACCTGGATCCGATTAGTACCTACTAGTGAAACTAATAGGATGTTCCACATCCGGTCTTGTACATAGCATGGCATACATTATAGATCCTATGGCTGAAGCATAGGGGACTTTGTCCATTATCTCTCTTTCTTTCGCCGTAGCCGGACTTTGAGTCTTACTCAATGTCTTGCCTTGCAAAATAGGTAAGAACCCCTTCTTACTTCCTTCCATTTTAAAATTCTTTAAAATGTTATCAAGGTATGTACTTTGAGTCAGCCCAATTAGGCGCCTAGATCTATCTCTATAGATCTTTATGCCTAATATGTATGACGCTTCACCTAGGTACTTCATTGAAAATTTGTTGTTTAGATAACTTTTAGCACTGTTTAAAAGATCTATATCATTTCTGATCAATAATATGTCATCCACATATAATATTAGAAATGCCACATTGCTCCCACTCACTTTATTGTAAATACAAGCCTCTCCATAAGTTTGGACAAATACAAACTCTTTGATCACCTCATCAAAGCGGAGATTCCAACTCCGGGATGCTTGCTTCAGTCCATAGATGGATCACTGAAGCTTGCATACCTTGTCAGCATCCTTAGGATCGATAAAACCCTTTGGTTGTATCATATATAACTCTTCTTCAATATTGCCATTGAGGAACGCAGTTTTGACATCCATCTGCCATATCTCATAGTCGAAATATGCAGCAATTGCTAACATAATCCTAACTGACTTTAGCATCACTACGGGAGAGAATGTTTCATCGTAGTTAACTCCTTGAATTTGTCGAAACCCCTTTGCGACAAGTCGAGATTTATAGACGGTCACATTACGATCAGCATCAGTTTTCCTTTTGAAAATCCATTTATTCTCCACGGCCTTTCGGTCCTGAGGTAAGTCCATCAAGTTCCAAACTTGGTTTTTGTACATGGATTCCATCTTGGATTTCATGGCTTCTAACCATTTGTTGGAATCCGGGCACATCATCGCTTCTTCATACGTCGAAGGGTCATCAATTTCATCAACCACGAAATTCATAACAGGGTTTCCGTACAGCTCGGGAGCTGCACGCGTCCAGCTAGACCTGTGAGGTTCAGTAGTACTATCTTTCAGAGTTTCATGATCATTATCATTTGTTCCCTATTCAATTGGTGAAGCCAACTACGGAATGACTTCGGCGATGCGCTACTCGCCATATTATGAAGAGAAGGTTCAACAACCTCTTCGAGTTCTACCTTCCGACTACTAACGCCTTTCGCGAGAAACTCTTTCTCTAGAAAGGATCCATTCTTGGAAACAAAAACCTTGCCCTCAGATCTTTAATATAAGGAATACCCAATAGTTTCCTTAGGGTATCCTATGAAGACGCATTTTTCCGCTTTGGGTTCGAGTTTATCCGGTTAAAGTTTCTTTACATAAACATCGCATCCCCAAACTTTAAGAAATGACAGCTTAGGTTTGTTTCCAAACCACAATTCATACGGTGTCTTTTCAACGGATTTTTTTGGTGCCCGATTTAAAATGAATGCAGCAGTTTCTAGTGCATAACCCCAAAATGATAGTGGCAAGTCTGTCAGAGACATCATAGATCAAACCATATCCAATAAAGTACGATTACGACGTTCCAACACACCATTTCGCTGTGGTGTTCCGGCAGGTGTGAGTTGTGAAACAATTCCACACTCTTTCATATGAGTGCTAAACTCGTAACTTAAATACTCACCTCCACGGTCGGACCGTAGAAATTTGATCTTTCTATTACGATGATTTTCCACTTCACTCTGAAATTCCTTGAACTTTGCTAAGGTTTCAGACTTATGTTTCATCAAGTAGATATAACCGTATCTACTCAAATCATCCGTGAAAGTAACAAAATAACGATATTCACCTCGCGCGGACACACTCATTGGACCACACACATCAGATGTATGATTTCCAATAAATATGTCGCCCGTTCCATTGAACCAGAAAATGACGTTCTAGTCATCTTGCCCATAAGGCATGGCTCACATGTATCAAATGATTCAAAATCAAGTGATTCCAAAAGTCCATCCGAATGGAGCTTCTTCATGCGTTTAACGCCAATATGACCTAGACGGCAGTGCCACATATATATGCAGATATATCATCATTAAGTTTAATCCTTTTAGCATCAACATTATGAATATGTGTAACACTATTATCGAGATCCAACAAAAATAAACCATTCATCATCGGTGCATGACCATAAAAGATTTCATTCATATAAATAGAACAACCATTGTTCTCGGATTTAAATGAATAACCACTTCGCATCAAACATGATCCAGATACAATGTTCATGCTCAGTGCTGGCACCAGATAACAATTATTCAAGTTTATAACTAATCCCGATGGTAAGTGGAGAGGTAGCATTCTGACGGCGATCACATCAACACTTGATCCATTGCCAACACGCATCTTGACCCCACCCCTTGCTTGTGGTCGCTTGTTCTGCAGCCCCTGATTCGAGTTACAAATATTAGCAACTGAACCGGTATCAAATACCCAGGTGCTACTGCGCGTACTAGGCAAGTACACATCAATAACATGTATATCATATATACCTTTATTTGCCTTGCCGGCCTTCTTGTCTGCGAAATACTTGGGGTAGTTGCGCTTCCAGTGGCCAGTCCCCTTACAATAATAGCACTCGGTATCAGACTTAGGGACAACTCGGGGTTTCTTTTCATGCACGGCAACTGGCTTGCCACCCTTACTTCCCTTCTGTTTTCCCTTCTTGTCTTTCTTGAAACCAGTGGTCTTATTGATCATCAACACTTGATGTTCTTTCTTGATCTCCACTTCTGCAGTTTTAAGCATTGACAGAAGCTCAGGGAGAGACTTCTTCATGCCTTGCATATTATAGTTCATCACGAAGCTCTTATAGCTAGGTGGCAGAGACTGCAGAACATGATGGATGCCTAAGTCAATGGGAATCGTTATTCCCAAGGACACAAGCTTATCGGCGTAACCCGACATCTTGAGTACATGCTCACTTACGGAGCTGTTCTCTTCCATCATGCAGCTAAAGAACTTTTCTGAAGCATTGTAGCTCTCTTCAACAGCATGTGTGTCGAAAATCATTTTCAACTCACCCATTGTATCAAATGCATTGCCGTTTTCGAAACGCTTTCGAAGTTCTGGCTCTAGCCCATACAATATGCCGCAATGAACTAAGTTGTGGTCCTCCTGACGAGTCTGATAGACATTCTTCTCCTCGTCAGGGGCATCATCGAACGGTGGGGGGCCTAGTGGCACTTCTAGCACATATTGCTTTTGTGCAGCAGAGAGGAGAATCCTCAAATTCATGGCCCATTCGGTAAAGTTGCTACCGTTCATGGCAAGTTTCTCTTTATCCATGAACACATTGAAATTAAAAGCAGCTGGTGCCATCTACAATAGAATTTTTAAAGTTTAGACTAAGTTTATGATAGATTGAGTTCAGCTAATCCAAATTAAGAATGAACTCCCAGTAAAAAACGACATCACTCGTGCATTTTTGGTGATTACATGAAACAAATCCACTACACCAAGTCCGATCATCACGTGAGTCGGTGTAGCTTCAAAGGCGAGCATCAAATGGGCATCATATCTACCATATGACTCATGCTTAACCTTTCGGTCTGTGTTCCGAGGCCATGTCTGTACATGCTAGGCTCGCCAAGTAAAAATCTTAGTATTCTCCTGTGTAACTGTCTTACACCCAAAGTATGATCGTGGATCCAAGAACACCTGATCATCACGTGATGTCTTGGAGCGATGTAACATAATCGATCCATACTTAAGGAAGAACACATTCTTATCTTGATATATAAATGAGGTATCATCTTATTATGCTAATAAAACGCCAAACAAGCAATATAAGATGCAAGAAACATCACATGTTTATAAGTGAAATGATATGGTTCTTGCACTTGATCTCCATCATGTGCATCGTGGTAAGATCTCTATCATACCTGTATGTGTAAGGCCAAGGTCTATGGAACTTACACGTTATGTGTGTTGTAAGAGTATAAACTTATACTTCTACTTACAACATCACCATATCATGAGACTACCCAGCAACAATCTAAACTAGACGCCTCTAATTTATACATTGCAAGTTTTACGTGGCTTAGGGCTTTCGAAGATAGAACCGTTCTTACCTATGAACATGAACCACAACGAGGATAACCAAATTGTTGACAACTCGTTGAAAATTAGATATTGACTATAATAGGAGAGACAGACACCCGCTAGCCACTTATGCAAAACTAGTTGCATGTCAAGCGTGGAAGAGGTCTCATGTGCGACGACATGTAAATTTTGTTCGGGCCGCTTCATCCCACTATGCCACCAATATCCAAAGTACAACTAAGAAGGAATAACATGATCATCATCGCCCACATACTCATATGTGTACTACCCGTGCAAAGAATCTATGCATAGATCCGGCTCTGATACCACTGTAAGGTTCGCAGCATAGAAAACAAAAAATTTCCTATGATGGAAACAACTATGTACCAAGATCTATCTACTAGATACAAGCAACGGGCGAATATACATCCGTGGAGAACATACCCTTGAGGATCGACAAAGCTTAATGAGGTTGAACTCGTGGTTGATATAGATGATCTCTTGACGATCTCAAGATCGAGAGGAAGTCCTAGCGCCGCAAATCAGTGGCGCATTCGTGCTCGCACACACGTCCGAGGCACCGAGCAACCTCCACCTCCTCGCTCCAGCGATGTAGCGGAAGCGCAACTATTTCTTGCCGAATAGCCACCGGGAACATGTATCTCGCTCTGAGACCATGGGGGATAAATACTAGAGGGGGAGAGAGATCCTTCACGAGGAGGTGTGAGTGAGAGAGAGGAGAGGGGGCTCCTTTTATAGGAGGAGGGGGGACCCAAATGGGTAGCCGCCGGCCATGGGGGCTGCCCCCTCCCCTCCTTCATTCATGTGGGTGGACACTGCACTCACACAAATGTCTTTCAATTCCCTCCACTCAAAACCCACTCAAATTCCCATTAAATTTCCACCAAATTTAATGCAAACTCTCAATAAATAAAACTCCTTTTATTTATTCAGAATTTTGTCAATTACTTTAGTGACAAACATTCACATATAACCCCTTGCTACTATTTCATTTCACATGCAAAAACACTTTCTGCAATTTCACCCGAAAACCCGTTTCGGTATCTAGTGAAATAAATTCCTACGCTTGTTATTCTTTCCGACATGAAACTTTTCCTCCAAATGGATGTCAGTGTCTCTTAAGTGTGTCACCCTATGGTTTGCGAATAATGCGGACATGATCGAGACCCCTCTCAGATCGGGACCTGGAGATCCATACTTACTCCCACACATTAAGCGATGACTTTCTTGTGATCGCGAGAACCTTTTACGCTAGTATCTTAATCCTTTTGTTTTGCGGTATATTACATGTCCGAGATTCGATCATCGGTATCTCCATACCTAGTTTGATCTCATTACTAACATGTACTCTTTTCTTGTTCCCGTGATATAACATTCTAGTGATCAAATCATTTGCTTGCAAGCTAATCAATGTGATATCACCGAGGGGGCCCAGAGCATATCTATCCGTCATCGGGATGAACAAATTCCAATCTCGATCCATGGGCCTCAACATAACACTTTAGTAGTACTGAACCCATCTTTATAATCACCCTGTTACGGTGTAACGTTTGATGTTATCAAGATACTATTTCAGTGTTAGTGATTGACATGATCTCATGGTCTAAGGATTAGGATCACTTTGTATGATGTTATAGCAATATAAACTCAATGACTTTGATCGTAATGCTATACTTCGGATGAATGTTCATCACATCATTACACTAATGTTGTGACCTCGTTATTAACAACATCCAATGTCCATGATCAGGAAACCTTGATCATCTTGTTAATCAATGAGCTAGTTTATGAGACAGGCATAACTAGGAACTTTTTGTTTGTTTATTAAGCACACATGTATTAATGTTTCCGTATTAATACAATTATAGCATGCAAAATAAACATCTATCATATACTTGGACTATACATAATAACCACTTTATTATTGCCTCTCAGGGCATATTCCCTTCACTTCCTTCAAGTCAAGACTGTCTATGATAACATTAAAAAGGAATGGCCAATGATCGTCCAACTGGCCTTTACTCTTTTCGAATGGGAACCTAAGCAAATTAAAATCTCTCCTATGAGAATATGGTATGGATTATCCTTAGTTCTGTTCACCAATTCTCGAATAAATTCAGCCTTGAACGCATCCTGGGCCGCACCATACACAACGACAAGGCTCCCTGTGAAATTGTCAGCTTTATTACAGATATGAAGCTTTATATGAAAATATCCTTCCGAACAAGCTAAAATATCCATGGTATCAGCCCTTACACCAAGGAATATGCCGCTAGACCGTCCCCTGGGTCGATGGGTATTCTACAGAAAGTCAGTGCCCCCCGAAAGGCGATCCAGTAAACTTTGTGAGAATTCTCGTCTACCCATTTCTAAAATAGCTATAAAATCTAGCTTATGGTCCCTAGCACAAAGTGCGGTATATAAATGTTTAGCCAAGTCACGAAAACCTATTCTATTCAAGAACATGCCATTCATTGGGAAACAAAAATAGATTTAGGAGCTAAATCTCGTTTCTGAGACTTATTACATTTTTTACCAGAGGAAGATTTTCGACCCGAAGCAGTTAGATCATATACTGAACTTAGTATGTTCTCGTCAAAACCAACCTCTAGAACTTCACCCACTAAATGAGATATGAGCTGACCATCTGTTGTTGCATTGGCATCCTCATCGTCATCAGAATAAGTGGCAACAAAAGAGGTCAAGAATTTTGGAAGAACTATTAGCCGGTCGAATTCCATCTGTCTCAAGACCTTAGTAGAAATAGAAACATCACTAACATTCTTACCAAGAGAAATACCTACACTATTAAACTTTGATGAAACATGCGTAGAAGGAAAAGAAAGAAAGGACTTAGACGGTGATATATTACCATTAGAATCCAAGTTCTTGTCGGCCTTCCTCCGCATAGCCATTGCCAGGGATTCTTCATCCGTCGCAGCTGAACCACCACTGCCCGTCGGTTGGTGGGCACTTTGTCGCAGCACATGGACCACGGGGGTCTGCCGCACGATGGCAGGAGCTGGTGCAGCCGATTGCAGAGAAGAAGCAGCCACAACGTGCGTGCCAGGGACATCATCAGGTAAACGCCCATCATCAGCCTATGTAAGAACCTACTTTCCCACCTCCTGGGCAGCATCTAGGCCATCATCAATGGGCTCCTGTGAGGCTTCCTCCGGTCCACGAGGCGCCACCGCGGGCTAGTCCACAGCAAGCCCCGGCCAGCCCAGCACCAACCAATACTTCTACTTGGGCAAGAAGCAGCGGCAGTGACTTGGTTACCTCTCCACGCGGCAACAACCCAACAAAAAAACCAGCATCTGTACTCCCAGTGATAGGTGATTCCTTAAGAGGCAGCGACGGCACCATGACTAGTGGAAGATGCTTAGCCATAGTGACAAGGCAGTCAAAGAAGTGACTCTGACCGCATCACGTTGTTGAGAAACATTAATCGGAAAAACCTTAGCAGAATCCACTTGATCAAGAGCAGGGCTCCCCAATGATACATCGGGAACATATTTATAATTTTTGATGTTCCATGCTTGTTTAGTATCTACTTTGTCTACACTTTTAGGTGCTTTTTACATGTTTTATGGTACTAATCTAATAACAAGTTGCCACAGTGCCAGTTGCATGTTTTCTGCTGTTTTTTGTTCCAGAAAAGCTAGTAAGGAAATATTCTCGGAATTGGACGGGACAAACGTCAAAGTCAATAACTTTCCGTGGGGAACAAGAAGTCCAGAGGGGAGCCGGAGAGGCGTGCCAGGGCAGCCACACCCCCTAGGCGCGGCCAGGGGTGGGCTCGCGCCTAGGCAGGGTGTAGGGCCCTGGCCACCTCCTCGGCCTCCCCCTTCGCCTATAAGAAGCCCCCGATGCCTAAACCCTAAGTACATGATCAATATTCCATGAAACCTTCTATAGCAGCCACCACTGTCGTCCCTGGATCGGGGGGATCTGAAGTTCTTCCCGGCACCCTGCCGGAGGGGAGATCATCCTGGAGGCCTTCTCTCCAGTATGATGTGTGAGTAGTTCCACCTTGGACTATGGGTCCATGTAGTAGCTAGATGGTTGTAATCTCCTCCTTTGTGCTTTCATGTATAGATCTTGTGAGCTCCGTTCATGATCAAGATCTAATCTATTTGTAATCATGCATGTTGTGTTTGCGAGGATCCGATGGATATTGAGATTATTATGTTGGTTTGATTAATGATTTTGTATTTATTATTCTATCATGTCTGTGTTGTTTGTGATCTTGCATGCTCTCCGTTGTTAGTAGCTATCTTAGCCGAGTAGTTGCTAGTGACTCCAAGAGGGAGTATTTATGCTCGATAGTGGGTTCATGCCTCTAGTTTCTAAGGGAAGTGGTAGAAATCTCTTCGGTTGTAGATGTGCTGTTGCCACTAGGGAGAAAACAACGGTCTCTTGTTCATGGAACATGTGGACTGTTTACCTTACACACTTTGCTTAAAGCAGTTGTCTGTTGCTTGCAACTTAATACTAGAGGGGGTTCGGATGATAACCTGAAGGTGGACTTCTAGTCATAGATGCAGTTGGATGGAGTTATATGTATCTTGTTGTATTGCCCAATCGAATATCATAGGATCTTTCTGACTAGTAATTACATTGTTATGCCTTGCTCAGTTCCTGTCAATTGCCCCGCTGTAATTTGTTTACCCTTCATGCCATGTTGTTTATCTAAGGAGAGCACCTCTAGTGAACTATGGACCCCGGTACAATCTTTACCATTGATACATATTCCACTGTTACTTTTTTACTTGTTGCAAACCACCATTACCTTCCACACCATATGTTCAATCCTTTGTTACAGCAAACCGGTGAGCTTGACAACCTCACTAATTTGTTGAGACAAAGTCTTGAGTTTGTGTTGTGCAGGTCTCCACGTTGTTTGCAACACCTGTGTGACGTTTCCTTCCTCCTTCTGGTTCGATAACCTCGGTCTCAACTGAGGGGAAACTTGCTGCTATGCTCTTCACACCCTGCACTTGGGGTTACCAACAAAGTGCCACGTCGAGCACCATCAAGTCTTTCTAGCGCCCTTGCCGGGGAGGCTAAGGACGTCTTCACAAGGGGAGTCCTCCACTTCCTTTCTTTTTAGTTTGTTTTTAGTTTGCTTTGTTTATTTTTCTTGGTTTTTTTGCCTCTTTAAAAAAAACCCAAAAAATTAGTCTAGTTTGGTTTGCTTGCTTTATTCAAAAACACAAAAAAATTAGTTCATGCTCTAGTTGCTGGTCTGTTATTGCCTTGCATGGTCATGCTTTCTATCAATGGATAGTTTCTTTGAAACTAGTTCTTATTGGCAAGGTGGGTTCACGGAAGAAGAAAAGTATTATTATAAGGAGCACCGTTTGTCACAAAAAGGGAAACACTTATGGGAACAAATTGATAAATTTAATACCATTACTAGAGAGGTGTGCTCTACTTATAATGTTACTTATTGCTTTGATAAAGCTTGTTGCTGTAGGAGGTATAAACACCTCCCTTTTCAACGTGAGTATAATGATAATGTTACCATATCCTTTTATGTTAAAGGAAATTATGACTTTTATGATGTGGAACAAACTGAAGAATTTATTGCCTTCAAGGGTGCATTTGAACTTGCCAGTTTGCTTGAAAATACCGATGATGCACCTTATGAATATGAGTTTTATGAGATACTTAAATTTTCCTTTGATAATTACACGGAAGAAAATGGCTATATTCTTGAATATTTTAATAGATGCTTTCCACAAATGTAAAATACTAATGCCTTGCAGGAGCCTTTGGAAGAAGAAATTGTTGAAACTGGAAGCTCATTAGATGAAAAAAAAAGGAGGAGAGTGATGAACAAAAGGAGGAAGAATGGATCTCCCCATGCCTACCTTCTAATGAGAGTAACTCTTTACCTCTTATATTATTTGATTGTCCCCCATGCTTACCAAAGGAGGATGAATGTTATATTCCTATGGCTCCTTTTGAAATATCTACTTTGGGTAAAACCTTTGAAGGCTTTAATCCCACTATTTTTGAGCTTGATAGAAATGATGTGTTTGTAGCTCATGAAAAGCATGCTTTATGTGATAGCTATATTGTTGAGTTTATTCATGATGCTACTAAAAATTATTGTGAGAGAGCAAAATATGGTTGTAGAAGCTTTCATGGTATTGAAACACCTCTCTATGTGATGAAAGTTTTGAAGTTACTCTTGTTTGATCTTCCTATGCCTATCACTTTGTTCTTTGTGAATTTATTTGCATACAAGATTCCTACGCATAGGAAGTGGGCTATACTTAAATGTGTTCTGAATTTGGTTCTTGATGCTCTCTTTTAATTCAATTCATATTCTTATGTGAGCATCTTATCAAACTATCAAGCCTAACTTAAAGGCATTAAAGAAAAGTACTTGTTAGGAGATAAACCAAGAGTTTATTTGAGTCTTGGAAGTTATTACTTTAGTAATGACCTCTCCTTATCCTTTTTGTTTGCTTTTTGTGCCAAGAATGACCTCTAATGAGAGGGAAGTAAGATTTGGGGAGTTGCTGCCCCGAAACAGATTTCTGTCCTCCAGCATAAAAATTCGTGAGGAGTCTCTGTAACTCAGATTGAGCTGAAAATTTACGAATAAATCCCCAGTATGTTAGATAACTTTCGTTAGTTCATAACTTTTTTATTTGAGCAACATAAGAGGTTCGAAAATATCAGTTTCTATCTACTGGTCTGTTTTGACAGATTTCTTCCAATATTTGCAATTGCTTCTTATTGATTCCTTTTGAGTTCTCTTTAGGTGAATTGAGCTTTTTGAATGATTTGCTACAGTATCATGTGTTTTTAGTGAAAAGTCTTGCTGTTCCAAAGCTTGGCCTAAAGGTCTATTATCTTTTGAATACACTCGGCGTAGCTCTCTCTTGTTTTGTGTTTTATTAGGTCATATGATGATGTAAAACCATGTTGGTTCACAAGGTGCGGCACTATCCTACCCGGTTTCACCTGAACGGGGAGTTTCCCCTTATACATGTCCAGAACCTTCGCTTCTAGGTTACAGCGCATGCATGCACCCGGAAACTAGTAGGTTTTGGATGTTTCAACACAACACCACACCTGCATGCATGTGCTAGGGCCACATGCAAGTTCTTGAGGTATTCCTACGCCCTGGAGCGCGGGTTGCCGCGGAACCCTTATCTATGGGCCTCAGATCGTCTACCCCCCTAGACGTTCCTCTAACAGGTGTAGCCCTGCGTAACTCTCTCTTGTTTTGTGTTTGTTTAGGTCATATAATGATGTAAAACCATGTTGGTTCACAAGGTGCGGCACTATCCTACCCGGTTTCACCTGAACGGGGAGTTTCCCCCTTATACAAGTCCAGAACCTTCGCTTCTAGGTTAAAGCGCATGCATGCACCCGGCGACTAGTAGGTTTTGGATGTTTCAACACAACACCACACCTCCATGCATGTTATAGGGCCACATGCAAGTTCTTGAGGTATTCCTACGCCCCAGAGCGCGGTTTGCTGCGGAATCCTTATATGTGGGCCTCAGATCATCTACCCCCCTAGACGTTCCTCTAACAGGGGTAGCTCGGCATAGCTCTATCTTGTTTTGTGTTTGTTTAAGTCATATGATGATGTAAAATCATTTTGGTTCGCATGGTGCGGCACTATCCTACCCGGTTTCACCTGAACGGAGAGTTACCCCTTATACAAGTCCAGAACCTTCGATTCTAGGTTACACCACATGCATGCACCCGAAGACTAGTAGGTTTTGTATGTTTCAACACAACACCACACCTCTATGCATGTGCTAGGGCCACATGCAAGTTCTTGAGGTATTTGTACGCCTCGGAGCGCGGTTTGCCACGGAACCCTTATCTGTGGGCCTCAGATCATCTACCCCCCCTAGACGTTCCTCTAATAGGGGTAGCCCGGCGTAGCTCTCTCTTGTTTTGTGTTTGTTTAGGTCATATGATGATGTAAAACCATGTTGGTTCACAAGGTGCGGCACTATCGTACCCGGTTTCAACTGAACGGGGAGTTTCCCCTTATACAGGTCCAGAACCTTCGCTTCTAGGTTACAGCACATGCATGCACCCGGAGACTAGTAGGTTTTGGATGTTTCAACACAACACCACACCTCCATGAGGAGCTTCCGCTCAAGAAGGAGGCACATTCAGAGCTGGTTGAGGGTCATCCACAACTTCCAGAGCACAATACCCTCGTTTTGTGTTGCTGAGACATGCGCCTAAGGAGAAATTGAATCTCGAATGTTATCAGTTCCGGTACGTAGACCATGTTCTAGGTCCACATGCAAGTTCTTGAGGTATTCCTACGCCCCGGAGCGCGGTTTGCCACGGAACCCTTATCTGTGGGCCTCAGATCGTCTTCCCCCTTAGACGTTCCTCTAACAAGGGTAGCCCGGCGTAGCTTGATGACTCCTTGTTAACGTGGAGCACTTCGTTGGGAAACCCCAAGAGCAAGGTGTGAAGCAGCAAAGCAGTAAGTCTTCCCTTAATAAGAAACCAAGGTTATCGAACCAGTAGGAGGAAGGAAACGTCTCAATGGTGTTGCAAGCAACATGGAAACCTGCACAACACAAACTCAAGACTTTGCCCCAACGAACAGTGAGGTTGTCAATCTCACCGGTTGCTGTAACAAAGGATTAACTGTATAGTGTGGAAGGTGATGATGGTTTGCAGCAAATAAACAGTAACAGTGGAGGATGTATCAATGGTAAAGATTGGACCAGGGTCCATAGTTCACTAGAGGTGTTCTCCTTATATAAACAAACATGACATGCTGGGTAAAAAAATTACAGCAAGGTAATTGACAAGCCTGAGCAAGGCAAAACAATGCAATACTAGACAAAAATATCCTATGAGATTCGATTGGGCAATACAACAATATACATAGACCGCCATCCAACTGCATCTATGACTAGAAGTGCACCTTTGGGTTATCATCTGAACCCCCTCCAGTATTAAGTTGCAAGCAACAGACAACTATTTTAAGCAAAGTATGTAAGGTAAACAATCCACTTGTTCCATGAACAAGAGACCGTTGTTTTCTCCCTAGTGGCAACAGAACATCTACAACCGTAGAGATTTCTGTCACTTCCCTTGATTAAGTAGAGGCATGAACCCACTATCGAGCATAAATACCCCCTCTTGGAGTCACTAGCAACTACTTGGACAAGATAGCTACTAACAACGGAGAACATGCAAGATCACAAACAACACAGACATGATAGAATCAAATAGACAAAACCATTAATCAATCTAACATAGTAACCTCAATATCCATCGGATCCCCGCAAACACAACATGCATGATTACAAATAAATTAGATCTTGATCATGAACGGAGCTCACAAGATCTAAACATGAAAGCACAAGGAGGAGGTACAACCATCTAGCCACTACATGGACCCGTAGTCCAAGGTGGAACTACTCACGCTTCATACTAGAGGCTGCCATGATGAAGAAGAAGGCCTCCGGGGTGATCTCCCCTCCTGCTGGGTGCCGAGAAGAGCTTCAAATCCCCCCGATCTAGGGACGATGGTGGCGACGGCTACAGACGGTTTCGTGGAATATTGATCGGGCTCCTTGATATCTATGCACTTCTATTCTTGTAGACAGTTGTTGGGCCTCCAAGTGCAGAGGTTTGTAGAACAACAGCATGTTTCCCTTAAGTAGATTACCCAAGGTTTATCGAACTCAGGGAGGTGTTCCCTCTCAATTAACCCTGCAATCAAGATACAAGAAGTCTCTTGTGTCCCCAACACACCCAATACACTTGTCAGGTGTATAGGTGCACTAGTTTGGCGAAGAGATAGTAAAATACAAGTGGTAACGGTGCCAGAAAATAGCTTCTGACTTGTTGTTGACGTGGGAGAATGTGTGTGAGTGCGAGAAAGGAGCTTGACAGTGAGGTAAAGACTAAAGAAAGCAAACATGCAACAGATCTAGATGCAAATGGTGTTTCAATGTTTAGGAACAAGGCCTAGGGATCATACTTTCACTAGTGAACACTATCTCATATAAATATCTTCTCTTCATGATACTACTCTTAACTACTCTCCGGTTGGACACTCTAATCCATGGTAGGGCCTTCCCCAATCTAGATAACCCCACACTATCACCTTGAGCGCTAGATGGTTCCAACAAACACCACAATTTCATAGAGACATCCAACTCCAAATATAACTCATAACAAATATTCAATCTAGACAAAGTGTCAGACACGGTATGCATGTTGTCCCTTTCACACACGTGGGGAAAAGCATAGATCTATTAAAGCACAAAGAGTACTTATGTAGACTCAAACCTAAGTGTGACCATGGTATGCACGCTGTCACTTTCACACACATGGGGAGAGCAGAGATCTAATGAAGCACTTGAGTAGCAAGGTAGATCTACTTCATTACAAAGCTCATGACCACAACATGATCATGCATAGAGAGAGAGAGAGAGATGAACAGATAGCTACCGGTAGAGCCCTTAGCCTCGAGGAAGAACTACTCCCTCCTTATCATGGGAATCAGCAACAGTGATGAAGATGATGATGGAGATCGATGGAGATGGCTCCCGGGGCACTTATCCATCCCGGGAGGGTGCTAGAATAGAGACTTTCTGTCCCCCGAATCTCCCTTTCGGTGGCGGCGGTGCTACGGAGGTTTTTGTGGAAATCTTCTGGATTCCCTAGGGTTTTTGGGTCAGAGGCTTGTTATAGGCGAACGGGGAGGCCGAGGCAGCGGCCAGGGCCCCACACCCCTCCCAGGCACGGGGTAGGGACCACCCGCGCCTAGGGTGGGTCTGGCCCCCCTGGCCGGCCTCTCCGACTCCCCTCTAGACTTCTTGTTCCCCACGGAAAGTAACTGACTTTGACATTTGTCCCGTCCAATTCCGAGAATATTTCTTTACTAACTTTTCTGAAACCAAAAATAGCAGAAAACAGGCATCTAGCACTGTTGCAACTTGTTAGTAGGTAAGTACCAGAAAATATGTAAAAATCACCTCAAAGTGTAGACAATTAAAGCAAAGTAGATACTAAACAAGCATGGAGCATCAAAAATTATAGATACATTTCTGACGTATCACTTCTAGGGTTTCTGCATCGGGGGCTTCTTATAGGCGAAGAGGCGAGGCAGGGGGCCACCAGGGCAACTGCACCCCCCAGGCGTGGGGTGGGCCCACCCGCGCGGCCAGGGGGTGTGGCCGGGTCTCCTCCGTCTCGTACTCCGGCTTCGTGTTCCCCACGGTAAAATATTGACTTTGGCTTTTGTCCCATTCAATTCCGAGAATATTTATTTTCTGCCTTTCTGGAACCAAAAATAGAAGAAAACAGGCAACTAGCACTGTGGCAACTCATTAATATGTTAGTACAAGAAAACATATAAAACACCTCAAAGTGTGGACAAAGCAAAGCAAAGTAGATAGTAAACAAGCATGGAGAATCAAAAATTATAGATACATTTCCGACGTATCAAGCATCCACAAGCTTAACTCCTGCTCGTCCTCAAGTAGGTAAGTGATAAAAGAATAATTTTTGAGGTGACATGCACCATCAAGATCAAACCATTTGCAAGCATTGAAAGCTGGGATCAAAGAACTCTAAACATGTGCATGAAAGATGGAGTTCTAACAATAAGACAAAGTAACTATGCATGCAACATGAAAGACTACAAACAAAGATCATGAATAACATGCATTGAAAAACATTTGTTTGTTTCACATACAGAAAACATAGCATTGTGGCATTCAGCTTGTCCCTCGTGGAGTAGCAAATAGATGCATAGGACACCTTAAAAGTTCATAAGAGTGACTAGATACAAATAGCACATGAATAAGCAATATCAACAATATGCATCAATCAATAAGTTTTGGGACACTTCACATAGAACTAAGAATGGCAACTATGCTCTCTTAACTGGTTCCTAAAGGTAGAAGGTGGAGATTCAATATAATAATGGAAGAAAGGCCCTTCATAAAGGGAAGCAGGGATTTCAAGTTTCAAAAAGATCTCCGAAAAATTATGTGAAAGGATCGTATGGCCACCTAGATGGGGGGTGAATAGGTGCTACTTCAAATTTTCTTATTTTTCAAATTAGGGTTTGACAATAAGGTAAATTCTCTAGATGATGCAACTAAGGTGAATTTACCTATATGACAAATAAGCACTAGCTAACACAACACTAAGCAAGAACAAGTAAGTAAAGTGCGGTAAAGGATAGAAGTAACCAAAGTGGTGGACGCGGAGACACAAGGATTTGTTTCCTGTATTTCCTTCCTTTTGAGGGGAAGTACGTCTACGTTTGGAGAGGGGGTGGTTTCAAACCACCAACGCCACGAGAGGCCTCCCTTGTTCTCCGATGAATCTCACCCCAACGGGCTCGATCCACCTTCCACTATATCAGAAACCTTCAAGGTGGAAGCTGACACCTTTACAAGTTTGGGGCACACATCCACAACTTAATTGGAGGCTCCGAAATACAAGCAAGCTGTCAAGACAATCAAAGACAAGCTTGTAAGAACCAAATCTTGAACTAGGGTTTCCAAGAAAACACTAGAGCAAGGTGCCCTCAAGTGAATGAGGGGGAAATGAAGATATCTTTTGGTGAAGTAGTAGATCAAGGCCTCCTCCTTCGATTTCCCAAAGATCAAAGGCTTTGGGTGGTGGATTGAAGAGATCTTGGAGATTTGGTGGCTCTAATGGAGGTAGTAGTCTTCAATGCAAAATGAGCAGCTTGTCCCAAGGTAGGTGGAGGGGTATTTATACCCCTTGGAGAAATCTGGCCGTTGGAGCAATAAATGCACCGATACTCAAGCGGTAGTACCGGTTGCAAGCGGTACTACCGGTCCAGTACCGGACCAGGTACCGAAAAAGCTTTACTTGGTCGAGTTAGCTTCAGATTTGCCCGGTACAGCCTTGCGGTAGTACCGGTCAGTAGACGCGGTACTACCGATTAGGGAGGTAGTACCGGTCCCAAGTACCGGTTGGTACTGAGCGAGAGGGGAAGGGATGGTCCTTCCTCAGGGCTGCCCGGTACAGCCGAGCGGTACTACCATGTCCAAGCGGTAGTACCGCTTGACACAAGCAGTATTGCCGGTTGGAGTGGTAGTGCCCCTCCGCGGTACCGGGTGGTACTGAGAAAGTGCTAGACCTTCCCACCTTGCATTGATGCAACCGGTACTAGGAGCGGTAGTACCGGTGCCAAGCAGTAGTACCGGTCGTTTTTCGGTACTACCGGTTGGCACAGAGACTTTTGGCAAGGGCAAATGGGCAAGGCAATATTTGTGCCACAATCTACAAAACATGTGATACACTTAGCGCACGATTAAACCGATAGGTGTGTTGTTATCAAACATCAAAATCACAAGGATAGGAAATGCTCTTTTAATCTCCCCCTTTTTGGTGTTTGATGACAACACACCTTTGCAAGATGATTTTATGAAGATACTCATGGCATTTGTAAAATAGAGACGGGGCTCCCCCCTGGATGAGTAGAATCAAACCTCCCCCTCTATTTTACAAACCCAACACAGGTGCACAAATATAGATACTAGCATTTGAAACCATACCTTTGCACAATAACTTGTGATGAGAAATATATAAACAATGGATGACGCATATCATCACAAGATGGGTCCATGACATAAACCACATAGTCTCAACAAATACATAGAGTTCACACATAAAATAGAAGTTCACACATAAGTAGGAGGAAATCAAAGTTCACAAGCAATAAAAAGATCAAAGGAAGAATGAGCTTGTGACTTCCCATGCAACACCCGTGCCTAAGGTGCAACTTCTCCCCCTTTGGCATCAAGACGCCAAAAAGGGGACAAGTGCAATACTAACGTCCCGACATTCAATCCTCCTCATCATCATCAAATTCCTCCTCATAGGGGGGTGGAGCACGGTGCGAGGAAGAGACATCATCATCCCAATGACTGTGCTGAGAGATCCATTTGTCTTCAGGGGTGATGTTGGTCTCGGACCCCTCGAAAATGGTTAGTCCTTGAGCTGCCATCATGTTCTTCTGCCGAGCACTAGCTTTCTTGGCATACACATGAGCCTCATACATGCGCTTTTGGTTGTCAACTTGGAAGCATAAAATCTTCTTGAGCTTGGCCTCCATCCTCTTGGCCCAAGAGGGCTTGGCATTCTTGCGATGGGATACAACATAATCTGTGTCACGACCACTATCAGCATTCTCAGAGTCATCCTCTTCATCCTCTTCCTCCACAACGCGGGGTTTAGCATGCTTCTTGATCTTGAGTGCCTTGGACCGGTGCATAATGAGAGGACGAGTGGATAGGGTCCTAGCAATGGGAGGGCACTTGGAAACAATAAGATCCATGATGTAGGGAGAAAATGGCGGAACCCTCCGAGAGTGATCAGCAGCAACCATCTCATTCCATATATAATCCGTCACATCAAGAGCGGTGCCTGAGTCGCGGTTGAGGAAGGTGTTGAACAAAAAATCAACAGAAAAACCATGAATCTCATCTTTGTTGCCTACATGAGGAGAAACAGTCTCATGGAAGATGAGGTGGAGAATATCATATGTGGGGAGAAGATCCTTGATCTTGCCAGCTACCCCGCGGCCCTGGATATACAGAGGTGTAAGGACATCCTTCTTGGAGGGGTGATCGCGCAAGTGACAGCGGAAACCACAAGGAGTGTCACGGCCACGATCTTCATACCCCAGAATTGCAGCAAACTCAGCAAGAGTGGCTTCCTTGACTGCACCTTGAGTCATCCAAGTGATCTTGCGAGTGCTGCCAGTGTGGAAATGAGAAGTGGCATAAAACTGAGCAATGAGGAGAGGCTCGTAGTCATGCTGGAACTCCATGATAGGGAACACGCCAAGGTTAGAGTAGATTTCCTTAGCTTCAGCAAAATAATCAAGGTTCTTGTTGATATGTTCCATATCAATCCATAGTTGAGGAACAACCATCTGGATATTTGTCATGAGGACCTCATGATAGACGTGCTCGTGGAAGTCATTGAAAAACAGACTGTCTTCCCTGCTCTAACCACGGTTGTGGGCATACGCATTGTCAATCCTCAGAGACCGGAAGTCAGACTCAGAAATGTCAAACAGTTTCCTTGGCCCTGATGGCCCTGAGCTGCAACTCTTGGTGCGCCCCGAGGAAGGGGGGCGAGAAGGGGGAGCGCTGCCACGCCCCGCAGAGCACTTGGTGACCCCCTCACGACCCGCACGGCCTCCTCGAGTAGTAGGCATCTTTGCACGACGTCTAAACTGAGGCAAAAATTCTTCCTCGGACTCCGTCTCTTCCTCAACAATCTCACGGCTTGCTTTGGAGCGCTTACGCGCACCCCTAGAACCACCTTCATCTGTGATAGCAAGAGGGAGAACATCAGGGGGTAAGGGCACAAGAATCAACAAGGAACAACGAAGAATCCATGATTTAGTAAACATGTTGAGGACAGTTGGGACCGATACTACCGGACCTGGCAACCGGTAGTACCGCTTGCGAGCGGTAGTACCCAAAAATTTTCCGGTACTACCGGTCGAGCGATACGGGCACAGCAATGGGAGATCACGGTCCAAATTGGCCTCAACAATCTATAAAACATAGATTCTACCATGTAACTACGAATGTATGGAGGTACAACCCCAAAGCATGCTACTTTCTTCAAGAATCTAAGCAAAAACCTAGATCCAACGAAGAAAACAAGAGTGAGAGAGACGGGGGCGGTTGTACCGGGATCCATGGCGGTGGAGAAGGAGTGGGAGCCCGCGAGGAATCCGAATCCAAAGTGGATCCGGGGAGGAGCAGACGCGGCGAAGCTCGGGCGGCATCACGGGCTCCGGCGGCAGCGGTGGTTTGTGTGGAGGGCGTGGGGAAGAATAGGTCACTGAGGGGTGCCTCCCCACGCGCAACCAATATATACCAGAAAACGTCGACCAGTAGTACCGGTTACTGAAGCGGTAGTACCGCTTGCAAGCGGTAGTACCGGTTCAACAACCGGTAGGACCGGTGACCGGTAGTACCGGGCATAAGGGCGGTAGTACCGCTCCTGGAGCAGTTTCCAGGAATCGACCTAGGAACCACCCAGGTCCGTTAGTACCTCACATATAACCGGTAGTACCAGTCCCACCAGATTCCATAGCCAGGGAAAATGAGGGATTCTTGTGCGTATTGGAAGAGGGTTTTTCGAGGGAGTAGAAAGGCTTGGGTTAAGATAGTCGCACTGTGAAGCACATACACTCTGATCGAGATAAAGATGTCAAAAACCAAAGTAGAGTGCATGAGATTAAGATCAACAAAAAACTCAAAGGATGAAAAACATGAGTAAACGCAAACCTCTCGAGTGAGAGAGGGCGGTGGCCTTTGCCACAATATATGAGTATACTCGGCTTGGCACCACAAAGATATATCTTGGGTCTATTACTGAAACTCATCATTTAAGCTCACATATCACAAAATGATATTAAGAGGAATGATTTTGATTGCTTTGGGCATAATGGGGGGAGGGATAGTCCAATCAATTAGCACCGCACTCCCCCTATATCCATGCCTACACATAAACCAAATATGGGTCAAATCATAGGTGAGAATGCAAGATGATCAAGTCAAGCTCCTTGAATCTACGATATTTAGTTCATTCCTGAAATAGCAAAACCTTGCTTCATCAAGTGGCTTCGTGAAGATATCGGCAAGTTGATATTTGGTTGACACATATGATAGATCAATATCACCACGAGCAACATGATCCCTAATGAAGTGATGGAGAATCTCAATATGCTTTGTCCTTGTGTGATCCACCGTATTGTAGGCAATCTTGATGGCACTTTCATTGTCACATAGAAGAGGCACTTTGTCACAATGGACACCGTATTCCTTTAAAGTTTGCCTCATCCATAGCAATTGGGTGCAGGCACTAGCAGCTGCCACATACTCGGCTTCGGTAGTGGAGAGAGATATACAATTTTGCTTCTTAGAAGACCAACATACCAGGACCTACCAAGGAATTGGCAAGCCTCGTATGTTGATTTTCTATCATCCTTATCACCCGCCCAATCCGAATCCATGTATCCATAAAGAGCAAATGTTGACCCTCGAGGATACCAAAGACCATAAAATGGGGTATGAACCAAATATCAAAAGATTCTCTTGACCGCCATCAAATGGCACACACACCTACACTCAACACAATATCGGGTCTAGATGCACAAAGGTAAAGCAAAGAACCAACCATAGACCGGTATACCTTTTGATCCACATCTTTACCATTTGGATTTTGTTCTAGATGAGTCTTTGTAGCCATGGGAGTAGGAGCTCCATTTAAATCTTGCATTTTGAATCTCTTGAGCATATCTTGAGTATACTTGGCTTGATTGAAGAATGTCCCTCCTCTAACTTTCTTGATCTCAAAACCAAGAACTACTCTAAACTCCCCCATCAAACACATCCGGAACCTACTAGTCATAAGCTTTGAGAATTCATCATTAAAAGCTTTGTTATATGAGCCAAAGATAATATCATAAACATATATTTGGCATACAAAAAGCTCCCCATTGACCTTCTTAGTAAAAAGAGTGGGATCGATTTTCCCAACCTCAAATCCACGATCAAACAACAACTCTCTAAGGTGCTCATACCACGTGCATGGGGCTTGCTTGAGCCCATAGAGCGCCTTATCAAGTTTGTAGACATGGTTTGGGAAGTTGGGGTCCTCAAATCCCGAGGGTTGCTTTACATATACCAATTCATTTAATGGACCATAAATAAATGCACTTTCCACATCCATTTGTTGCAACTTAAAGTTATGATGTGCCGCATAAGCAAGAAGGATACGGATGGACTCAAGGCGATCCATGGGTGCATAAGTCTCTGTAGGGGTTCGTAGCATGGAAAACAAAAATTTTCTATCGCATACAAACAAACAAGCCAAGATCTATCTACTAGATTGCAGCAACGAGTCGATGGGATAACTCACCCTCGAAGATTCCAAAGCGGTTAACGAGAGCAGATTCTCGTGGGTGATGTAGTCGTACTCTTTCCGATCTCAAGATCGCGTAGACGATCCTTCCGGCGCTGCGTTCCGGCAGCGCTTCCGCAGTCGGTCACACGTTCGGTACTCGACGAAGACCTTCCTCTCCCTTGTTCCAGCAGGCAGCGGAGGTTGTAGCACTCTCCTCGCGATTCCGGCAGCACAACGGCGTGGTACCGGAAGTAGAGGGGAGATCTCGCAGGGCTTCGCCTTAAGCCGGAGCGAGTATGGTGGAGTATGAGAGAGAGCTATTAGTGGTCTAGAGATTAGACACACCAATTAGAAGGCTCTAAACCGCAGGCTAAAGCAATTAGAAGCTCTAAACCAAAACGGCTCTAAACCGGAGATTAGAGGATAGAAACTTGTGTGTCTCAAGGAGGAGCCCTGCCCCTCCTTTTATAGGTGGAGGGGCTAGGCGCGCCAGGGAGGGAGGGAGTCCCTCCCCAACTCGGCCTAGGGCTGGGCGCCGGCTTGGAGGAGAGGAACTCCTCCTCCAAGTTGGTTTCAACCTCCTCTTGCTTGTTTCCCACAGTTTCCTATTTCCCACAGTTTCCTGTTTTCCACAGTTTCCTGTTTTAGCCGTTTGACTTTCAAACTGGCAATTTGACTTTCATGTTTTTGGAACAGCAAGAACACTTAGTACATGATGCAATCATTCAATGACACATTCATGTACCCTCCCCCCGGAGTGCCGGACAATCCGGAACCTTCTAGAACATTCCCGATGAAAACACCGGAATCATTCCCGAACTCCGAAACGAGACTTTCCTTATATGAATCTTATTCTCCGGACCATTCCGGATCACCTCGTGATATCCCGGATCCCATCCGAGACTCCGAACAACATTCGGTCTCTTTCTCATAATACCATAACTACTCAAAACAACGTCGAATCCTTAAGTGTGTCTCCCTACGGTTCGTGAATTATGCGGACATGATCGAGACACTTCTCCGAACAATAACCAATAGAGGAATCTGGAAATTCATATGGCTCCCACATATTTCTACGATTACTTTGCGATCGAATGAACCACTTACATACGATACCAATTTCCCTTTGTCTCACGATAGTTTACTTATCCGAGGTTATGATCGTCAGTATCTCTGCATACCTAGTTCAACCTCGTTACCGATAAGTACTCTTTTCTCGTTCCCGTGATATGTGATCCCTTGTGAGCCAGTCACATGCTTGCAAGCCAATTGGATGACATTCCACCGAGAGGGCCCAGAGTATATCTATCCGTCATATGGATGGACAAATCCCACTCTTGATCCATGTGTTTCAACCAATACTTTCCGAACACTCAATGCCACCTTTATAGCCACCCAGTTACGGTGTGGTGTTTGATGTCATCAAAGCATCCATCCGGTAAAGGTGATATGCATGATCTCATGGTCGAAGGAATTAGGTTACTATGTATCAGAAAGCATATAGCAATTGAACTATTTAAATGACTTGATCTTTATGCTACGCTTATCTATAGGAGTATGTCCATCACATCATTCTCCTAATGATATGATCCTGTTGTTAATAACATCTCTATGTTCATGATCAGGAAACCATGATCATATATTAACCAACAAGCTAGTTTAACAAGAGGCTTTACTAGGGACTCTTATTTTAGTTTACAAATCACACAAGTATTAATGTTTCCGGTTAATACAATT
The DNA here is from genome assembly GCA_916181665.1 of Avena sativa. NCBI lineage: Eukaryota > Viridiplantae > Streptophyta > Magnoliopsida > Poales > Poaceae > Avena > Avena sativa. Next base: position 126,760,739 of record OV702283.1, on the reverse strand, counting down.
ATAGCATGGTATGTAAACATTTATCATAAGTGTGAAGATATGATAATAACCACTTTATTATTGCCTCTTGGGCATATCTCCAACAGTCTCTCCATAGTCAACGCCTTCAATTTGAGAGAACCCTTGTGCAACCAATCTAGCCTTGTTCCTTACAATAATTCCAAGATCATCTTGCTTGTTCTTGAATATCCACTTCGTGCCAATAACATTGTGGCACTCCTTTGGCTTCTCAAGTAACTTCCATACTTTGTTTCTCTCAAAGTTGTTGAGCTCTTTGTGCATAGCTTCCAACCAATCCGAATCTTCAAGGGCTTCCCACACTTTCTTTGGTTCAATCATGGATATGTGTTCTTGGTGTTCACTGAACCTCTTCAATTGTGCTCTTGTGGAAATGCCTTTCCTTAGGTCACCAACCACATTTTGTAGAGAGTGGTCTCTTAATTCCAACATTCTCTCCTTTCTAGCTTCGCGACGAGCATGGATCTCCGTGTTGTATCTTGGAGGACCCTCTTCATCATTTTGGTACTCGTCTTGTGTAGGGGTTCGTAGCATGGAAAACAAAAAATTTCTACCGCATGCAAACAAACAAGCCAAGATCTATCTACTAGATTGTAGCAACGAGTCGATAGAGGAACTCACCCTCGAAGATTCCAAAGTGTTCAACGAGAGAAGATTCTCGTGGGTGATATAGTCGTACTCTTGCCGATCTCAAGATCGCGTAGACGATCCTTCCAGCGCTATGTTCCGGCAGCGCTTTCGCAGTCGGTCACACGTTCGGTACTCGATGAAGACCTTCCTCTCCCTTGTTCCAGCAGGCAGTGGAGGTTGTAGCACTCTCCTCGTGATTCCGGCAGCACTACGGCGTGGTACCGGAAGTAGAGGGGAGATCTCGCAGGGCTTCGCCTTAAGCCGGAGCGAGTATGGTGGACTATGAGAGAGGCCTTGGCGATCTAGGGTTTAGAGGCACCAAGGGAGGAGGCTAGGCCGGCGGCTAGGGCTTGGGGAGAGCCCTAACTCGGCGTCTAGGGCAAACCCTAGGGCGGCGGCGACTTGTGGTGGCCGGCGGCTAGGGCTAGGGTTTTGGTGGAGAGAGGTGTAGGCTAGAGGGGGCACCCCTGCCCCTTCTTTTATAGGTGGGAGGGCGCTGGCCAAGGGGAGGGAGTCCTCCCCCAAATCTTCCTCCTTGGCTGACGGGTGGAGGGAGAGGAACTCCTCCCCAAGTAGGTTTCCTACTCTCCCTCCACCAAGCAAAACTACCGTTTGACTTTTCAAATTGGCGTTTGACTTTTCAAACTAGGATTTGATTTATCCCTTTATTTTGCTCAGCCATGATACCTAGTACATGATGCAACCATTCCACATTGTCATGACACATTCATGTACCCTTCCCCTCCGGAGTACCGGACCTTCCGGAATCTTCTAGAACATTCCCGATGAAAACATCGGAATCATTCCCCAACTCCGAAACAGGACTTCCCTTATATGAATCTTATTCTCCGGGCCATTCCGGATCTCGTCGTGATATCCCAGATCCCATCCGAGACTCCGAACAACATTCAGTCTCTTACTCATCATTCCATAACTACTCAACAACATCGAATCCTTAAGTGTGTCTCCCTACGGTTCGTGAATTATGCGGACATGATCGAGACACTTCTCCGAACAATAACCAACAGAGGAATCTGGAAATTCATATGGCTCCCACATATTTCTACGATTACTTTGCGATCGAATGAACCACTTACATACGATACCAATTTCCCTTTGTCTCACGATAGTTTACTTATCCGAGGTATTGATCGTCGGTATCTCTGCATACCTAGTTCAACCTCGTTACTGATAAGTACTCTTTTCTCGTTCTCGTGATATGTGATCCCTTGTGAGCCAGTCACATGCTTGTAAGCTAATTGGATGACATTCCACCGAGAGGGCCCAGAGTATATCTATCCGTCATATGGATGGACAAATCCCACTCTTGATCCATGTGTCTCAACCCATACTTTCCGAACACTCAATACCTCCTTTATAGCCACCCAGTTACGGTGTGGTGTTTGATGTCATCAAAGCATCCTTCCGGTGTGTCACATCCCAAGATTTCCAAATCTTGTAATGTGAAAAATAAATTAATAAAATAAAACTTTGTTGATTTTCAGGGTGAGAAGAAACTTTTTGAATCCAATTGGAAACCTTCAAACCTATTTTGATCAAATAAATCCTAAAGGGATTTGAAAATATAAACAGTTAATAAAGAAAGTTTTAAATATTTGAAATTACTATTTTTTGGATCTTTTAATTAAAAGATTTGGTTTTTAAATGAAAAGATATAAATATAAATAAGGATTATTTTATAGAGCCAAATTAAAACTTGGCCAAGCCTTTGAAATAAAATATTTCTATTTGATAGAAATTAGTAAAGGTTTATTTAAAATAAATTAATAAGGATTTAATATCCAAGTTTATTAAAAATAAAGGTTTTACTATTTTAATTAAACATCAAAACTTATTTATTTATTTTAAACAAGTTTTCCAAGTATTCTTTATTTCCAAATAAAACCCACTGATTTGGTTTTGAAAATATTTAAATTTAAAATGGAGATTTTAAATAAATCAAATTCTATTTTGATTTAATAAACAAGGTATATTTATTTAATTAATAATGGACCCCAAAATAAAAAAATATTATTTTGGTTTTGGGACTTTGGTTTATGTTGTTAAAACAGAACCAAAAACTCAATACAAAGTTTGGTGAAAGTTTGATGTGAATTGAATGTTTGATTTGTTGTTTGAATTTCAAAACAGAAAATAGAAATAGGAAAAGAAAAAGCATTTGAAAGAAAAAAATAGAGTCAGACGCAGCCCAACTGGCCAAGCCCAACAAGCCCGGTAGGAGCCCAGCTTCTTTCCCACGCACGAATCGTTTTTTATTTGAACCCGCACCCGTAGAGCGACTGACCAGTGGACCCTTCCCCTCACTCCCTTTCTCGCTGACAGCAAGGTCCCACCTCTCCTGTTCATCGTCTTCAAACCTGCGCTGAATCCTCCTCACCGTTTCCTGTCCTTTACTCCGGCGATCAATTCGCGCTGTTAACGGCCATTACTCCCCCTGCGACCATGCTGTTTTAAACGCCCGTGGCCTCTCTCTCATTTCCCCCAGAAATCTCCCCCTCTCTACCTCTAGGCTGCTCGAATTGCAAGCCCGAACCCCACTGCTCCGACGAACATCCCCCGTAAATTCCGGCCGAACCTCGCCGCCCCTTGCCTTCCTAAGCACAACGCCGTGATCCCCACTCATAGGCGCATCTGTCCGTACCTCCCATTCACCTGCGGGCGCCGCAGAACCTCGACTCCGACCACCTTTGAGCACCGCCGCGTCTGCTACTTTCTCCGGCGACGTCCCCTGGTAAGCACAGACCGCCCCACGCCCTCTCATTCATGCTCCTACACTCGCCACGCTCGGCTGCATCTAACCGTGCCCTTGTTTTCCCTCGGGGCGAACCGCAGCACCGCCCTCGACGACCACCAGACGAACCCGACGCCGTCCTTGACTCCGGGGAGCAATTGATCCCGCTCCAGTGCGCCCCTTCGCCAGCCAGTACCACCTCGAGCTTCAGCAAGCCTCTACGAGTCTGGTAAGACTCGCCAACCTCTTCCTTGCTTCCTGTAACCTCCGCTAGCACCTCGTTCGACCATGCGCCGCCGCTCACCACCGTCGGCGCCGCTCGAGTATGGTCAATGCGATTTACACCGTTAGATCTTGATCCTGAGGCTAGGAATAGAACCTGAGCGAAAGGGTAAGAGCACACTTGAGCCGTGCGATCTGTTTAGATCCAACGCCTCACAGAGGCCGATCCACCCGAACCGGTATCGACCAGTAGAAACGTGCCGCGTGGCCAGTCTTTGTTCTAAAACAGAATTTGAAATCAGATTGATTTGCAAATTTGAAACCCTTGGAACTTTTGATCCACACGTCCAAAATTTGCAAACTTTATATCAATGGAATCAGTGGAACAAGCCCTAGCCAACCATGCAATTTGTTTAGTAAAAAGTTTCTGTTAGATTGTTTGTTTTTTCAGAAACATTTGTATGCTAGTTTAGGTTATAAAAATTATTCCAAAATGATTTTGGGGTTGAAATCTTTGCAAATTGGTTTGTGGTGAACCTACTGACCCTATGAACCATGGATTTAAAAATGTATTTTGTGAAGTTTAGGAATAAAAACTTGAATTAGCCCATTTCTAGTCTAATAAAAATATTGGTTTTGTTATGAAAATGATTTTTGAACAAAACCTTTGGAAAATGTTTTGATTCAAAGTTACTGACCCTAAACACCAAGTTTTGTGTACTAACAACTTATTTGATGAACAACATAAAGTTTTTGCTTTGATAAAAACATTTTCCACCACATAAAATGATGATTGGATTTAAAAATGGTTTATTGATAAAACCCTTTTACAAATGGTTTTGCCACTTTAGAAAATGACCACCTTGAGCCTTACATTGTATAGAGCCTAGTAGAAGCCACCTTTGCAAATAAAACTATCTTTTGCATGCTTGCATGCATGACTTAGTTCCTATTATTTTATGTGTGATGATTTGTTTGATTATTGGTTGGAATGCTAGTTGATATTGTGTTTACTTGATTGATTTGTAGTGAAGTTAGAAAAGGTGAAACTAGCAAGATCAAGAAGTGAACCAACATTCCCTACCGAAAAGGCAAGTTACACTATCATCTAAAGTCCTACTATTTCCATTATAGTTAGTGGATTTTGAAACATGCATGAAAAGAATTTCTATACTTATGCTATGCTAAATCCTGATAGGATACCTTATATATTCCTTAGTGAAACAATGTAGTTGTAAATTGCTTAGCCATGCTATATATTTTGATAAGAGATACATGTTGAGATTTTATGAATTTGAGAAAAGGACTTATGTTTTATATAATAAAACAAGTACTCAATGAACCACCTGGGTGGACAAGGTTACTCAAGTTTTGGACAAGGTGGCAACAAAAGGAACCATGTCTATGGCAATCTCTTTGTGTTGTGCACCAAAAGAAAACCACCCAGGGACTTAGAGATTGAACATGTTTCTCCAACTGTGGCTTTCGTGTACAGCCACATGCTACATATGGCTCTGGCTTAGTCAACTACATTGGGAAGACCCATGCATTGTCTTCAGGTTATTGAAAATGAGGGAACTCGAAACCCTACATGGGTGCCTGAAGGCAAGCTAGCAATGATGTATGGGAGGACCCTCTGGAAAGACTTCGTCACATTCTCAATCTGCCAGTACTCCATCTTGGTGAGCACTTATCCAGCGGCCACTGGTGGCAACAAGATGAGAGTGTGTCATGTGGGTAAAGTGTACAACTTATGCAGAAGATAAAAATCTAAGGACTTAGCCGTGTCCCCGGTTATGGACAATACTGAGCAACTAAAGCTTGAAGCTATGGGAAATCTCGACATTCCAATTTCTAAAAGAAAAACTTTAAAGTGACAACAAAAGACTTGAAGCACTTGGGGGTACCAAGGAGCTCAAGAGATTTGGATAAAAACTTGCAGCACTTGGGGGTACCAAGGAGCTCAAGAGATTTTGATAAAAACTTGAAGCACTTGGGGATTTACCAAGGAACTCAAGAGGTTTTGACAAGGACTTGAACACTTGGGGATTTACCAAGGAGTTCAGAAAGATTTGACAAAAGATCAAAACTATTTTGAAAAGATAGGATAAATTATTGCTTTCTGCAAATGAGCCTTAAACCCTACTTAGCCAAATATGCATGTAATGATCGAATCCACTTATATTCAACATAGTAGTGAAACTTTCTGACCCTTGTGGCTGTAACTTGTTATGTTGCAGGTTTGATTGATATTAGTGCAGTTGATTGATTAGGATTACAAGTCTACAACCAACATGTTTGCCTGTGGCACTTTGAAGATGAAGGGCCCCATGCTTATAGATTTTCTGCTGCAATGTAATGTAATAGCCAAAGAGCTATGTAAGATGTAATAAAATTATGTTATTCCTGGTTATAAAGTTATATTATGACCTTTGTTTCTTGATATTACATCTTAACTGTGGATGCTAGCTATTGATCCAGGGACTAGCATTGTAAACACAGGGATCTCTACCTTATTAAAGGTTGGGACCTCTACACGGTGATGGTGATAAGCATGATCTCATGGTCGAAGGAATTAGGTTACTATGTATCAGAAAGCTTATAACAATTGAACTATTAAAATGACTTGATCTTTATGCTACGCTTACCTATAGGAGTATGTCCACCATACCATTCTCCTAATGATATGATATTGTTATTAACAACATCTCAAATGTTCATGATCAAGAAACCATGATCATCTATTAATCAACAAGCTAGTATAAAGAAGAGGCTTTACTAGGGACTCTAATTTAGTTTACAAATCACACAAGTATTAATGTTTCTTGTTAATACTGTTATAGCATGAATGTAAACATTTATCATAAACACAAAGATATAATAATAACTACATTTATTATTGCCTCTAGGGCATATCTCCAACAGTCTCCCACTTGCACTAGAGTCAACTAATCTAGATTACATGGTAATATACCGAACACCCATGGCAGTTTGGTGTTGGTCATGTTTTGCCCTCGGGAGAGGTTTAGTCAATGGATCCGCCACATTCAGATCTGTGTGTACTTTGCAAATCTTTATGTCACCATCTTGGACATGTTCTCGAATAGCGTGAAAACGTAGCTTGATGTGCTTCATCTTCTTGTGTGACCTTGGTTCTTGCGCATTGGCTATGGCGCCCATGTTATCACAGTAGATAGACATTGGGTCCAGCGCACTTGGAACCACACCGAGCTCTGTAATGAACTCCTTCATCCATATCGCTTCTTGTGAAGCCTCCGAAGCAGCTATGTATTCCGATTCAGTTGAAGATCTCGCCACAATGCTTTGCTTTGCACTCCTCCAGCTACCTGCTGCATCATTCAAAGTAAATACGTATCCAGATTGTGATTTAGAATCATCCGGCTCGGTGTTCAAACTAGCATCCGTGTAACCATTAACAACAAGCTGTTCATCACCTCCATAAGAAAGAACCATATCCTTAGTTCTTCTCAAGTACTTAAGGATGTTTTGACCGTTGTCCAATGATCCACTCCTGGATCACTTTGATATCTGCTAGTCAAACTAACAGCATATGCAATGTCGGGTCTAGTATATAGCATGGCATACATTAGAGATCCTATGGCTAAGGCATAGGGAGTCTTACTCATTCTTTCTCTATCTTCTGCCGTTGCAGGACTTTGAGTTTTACTCAAGGTCATATTGGGCAACATGGGCAAGAACCCTTTCTTGCTATCTTCCATTCCAAACCTCTTTAGAACTTTGTCCAAATATGTACTTTGTGACAATGATATTAGGCGTCTCGATCTACCTCTATAAATCTTTATGCCTAATATGTAAGCTGCTTCGCCAAGATCTTTCATTGAAAAACTATTATTCAAATATTCTTTGACACTATTAAGAAGGTCTACATCATTCCCAATCAACAATATGTCATCTACATATAGTATTAAGAATTCTACAGAGCTCCCACTCAATTTCATGTAAATACAAGCTTCTCCATAAGTTTGTATAAAACCAAAACTTTTGATTACCTTATCAAAACGTTGATTCCAACTTCGGAATGCTTGCTTCAACCCATATATGGACCGTTGAAATTTGCACACCTTGTTAGCATCTTTAGGATCGACAAAACCTTTGGGTTGCATCATATACAACTCTTCATCAATGTCTCCATTGAGGAACGTTGTCTTGACATCCATCTGCCATATCTCATAATCATAATATGCAGCGATTGCTAACATAATCCTCACAGACTTTAGCTTTGCTACTGGTGAGAAAGTCTTATTGTAGTCAACTCCTTGAATTTGTCGAAACCCTTTTGCGACAAGCCGAGCTTTATAGACAATAAAATTACCATCAGCATCTGCTTTCTTCTTAAAAATCCATTTGTTCTCGACAGACTTCCGGCCATCCGGTAAGTCCACCAAAGTCCATACTTGGTTTTCGTACATGGATCCAATTTCGGATTTCATGGCATCTTGCCATTTATTGGAATCTGGGCTCATCATCGCTTCATCATATGTCGCAGGGTCATCGGTGTTGTCCACCAACATGACACTCATAACAGGATCATACCAATCAGGAGTGGTACGAGTTCTCGTTGACCTGCGAGGCTCTGTAGAAACTTCAACCCAAGTTTCATGATCATCATCATTAGCTTCCTCTCTTATTGGTGTAGGCGCCACAGGAACTACTTCCGGTGATGCGCTACTCGCAAGTTCGAGAGAAGGTTCGACAACCTCGTCGAGTTCTACTTTCCTTCCAGTCACTTGTTTTGAGAGAAATTCCTTCTCTAGAAAGGATCCATTCTTGGCAACGAAGATTTTGCCTTCGGATATATGATAGAAGGTATACCCAATAGTTTCCTTCGGGTATCCTATGAAGACGCATTTTTCCGGTTTGGGTTCAAGCTTGTCCGGTTGTAACTTCTTTACATAGGCTTCGCAACCCCAAACTTTAAGGATCGACAATTTAGGTTTCTTCCCAAACCATAATTCATACGGTGTCGTTTCAACGGATTTAGATGGTGCCCTATTTAAAGTGAATGCGGCTGTTTCTAATGCATAACCCCAAAATGATAGCGGTAAATCTGTAAGTGACATCATAGAACGAACCATATCTAAGATAGTTCGATTACGACGTTCGGACACACCATTACGCTGTGGTGTTCCCGGCGGTGTCAATTGTGAAAGTATTCCGCATTTCTTCAAATGCTCGCCAAACTCGTAACTTAGATATTCACCTCCACGATCAGAACGTAGAAATTTAATCTTCTTGTTACGTTGATTCTCTACCTCACTTTGAAATTCCTTAAACTTCTCGAAAGTTTCGGACTTATGTTTCATGAAATAGATATACCCATATCTACTCAAGTCATCCGTGAAGGTAAGAACATAACGATAACCACCGCGTGATGCTACACTCATTGGACCACACACATCGGTATGTATGATTTCCAATAAGTCCGTAGCTCGCTCCATCATACCAGAAAATGGAGTCTTAGTCATTTTACCCATCAGACATGCTTCGCATCTTTCAAGTGATTCGAAATCAAGTGATTCAAGAAGTCCATCGGAATGGAGTTTCTTCATACGCTTCACTCCAATATGACCAAGACGACAGTGCCACATATAGGTCGAGTTATCGCTCAATTTCAAACGTTTAGCTTCAATGTTATTAATATGTGTATTTCCACTATCGAGATTCAATAAGAATAGACCATATATCAAAGGTGCATGTGCATAAAACATATTACTCATATAAATCGAACAACCATTATTCTCGGACTTAAACAAGTAACCGTCTCGCAACAAACATGATCCAGATATAATGTTCATGCTCAACGCAGGCACCAAATAACAATTATTTAAGTATAAAACTAATCCCGATGGTAGATGAAGAGGTAGCGTGCCGACCGCGATCACATCAACCTTTGATCCATTTCCAACGCACATCGTCACCTCATTTTTCGCTAGCTTCCGTTTATTCTGCAGCACCTGTTTCGAGTTACAAATATGAGCAACCGAACCAGTATCAAATACCCAGGCACTACTACGAGTACTAGTGAGATACACATCAATAACATGTATATCGGATATACCTTTCTTCTTGATGTTGCCGTTCTTCAAATCCGCCAAGTACTTTGGGCAATTCCGCTTCCAGTCACCCTCTCCCTTGTAGTAAAAGCATTCAGTATCAGGCTTAGGTCCAGCTTTGGTCTTTTTCGCCGGTGCGGCAACTTTCTTACCACCCTTTTTGAAGTTACCCTTTTGCTTAGACTTGCCTTTCTTGAATTTGGTGGTCTTATTCACCAACAACACTTGATGCTCTTTCTTGATCTCCACTTCTGCAGATTTCAACATGGAGAAGATTTCTGGCAACGTCTTGTTCATGCTTTGCATATTGTAGTTCATCAAAAAGTTCTTGTAACTTGGTGGAAGTGATTGGAGGACACGGTAAATCCCCAAAGCATTAGGAATCACTATACCCAAGCTTTGGAGTTTGTTTGCGTGCCCAGACATCTTAAGCACGTGCTCACTTACAGAGTTGCCCTCTTCCATCTTGTAGTTAAAGAACTTTTCAGAAGCCTCATAACTCTCAACTGCCGCGTGAGTCTCAAATATCAATTTGAGTTCACGGACAATATCATGTGGGTCATGGTTCTCAAACCTTTTCTGAAGCTCCGATTCCAAACCATACAAGATAGCACACTGAACTATGGAGTACTGATTCTTCTGAGCGAGGTAAACATTCTTTACTTCATCGGTAGCATCAGCTGCAGGTGGGTCACCCAGCGGTGCATCCAGCACATAGGTCAAATTACCAGCATTGAGTACAATCCTCAAATTGCGGAACCAATCCGCGAATTTGCTTCCATTGTTTTTCAATTTTTCTTTCTCTAGGAACGCATTAAAATTGATGGTAGGGGCCGCCATTGATCTACAACATATTTGCAATAGTTTAGACTAAGTTTATGACAAATTGAGTTCTAATTAATAGTTAAATTAATCTAGGTGAACTCCCACTCAAAACAATATCCCTCACATTGTTTTAGTGATCACACGAACCAAATCCACCACATCAAAACTGATCATCACGAGAGTTGATGTAGCTTCAATGGCGAACAATCGACATGTTCATCATATCTACTATATGATTCATGCTTTACCTTTCGGTGATCCGTGTTTCGAGACCATGTATGTACATGCTAGGCTCGTCAAGATCAAACCTTAGCTTCCGCATGAGCAAATCTGGCTTGCTCATTTTGTATACACTTCCAGAATATAACACACCCGATCATCACGTGGTGCTTCGAAACAACAAGCTTTAGCAACGGTGCTTACTAAGTATGAACACTTTAAAACTTGAAATTAATGTGCATGAGGGATCATCTTATAATGTTACTGTCGTTAACTAAGCAATACAAGATGCATAAAGGATAAACATCACATGCAATTCATAATATGTGATATGATATGGCCTTTCTTCTTGTGCTTCCGATCTCCATCTTCAAGCACGAACATGATCTCCATCATCACCGGTATGGCGTCAAGGTCAATGGCGCCGCTTCATGGTTGTCGTCCACCAGCTTCAACTATTACAACTACTTTGAATATACACGCGGGTCTTAACAGAAATTAAAGACAACCATATGGCTCCTTCCGGTTGCCAACTTACAATAAGGATCATTGCATACATCAAATATAATCACAATCATGGCCATATCACATCACAGCACACCCCTGCAAAACAAAGTTAGACGCCTCTAATTTTCTTTCCATATTTTACGTGGTTTGGGGCTTTCAATAAGTGTCGATCTAACTTACGAACAAAAACCACAACGTTCATGTTTGAACTATCAAGTGCCCATTGTAAATTGGATCTATACTATAATGGGAGAGACAGAAACCCGCAAAGCCACTTATGCAATACAAGTTGCATGTTGAGCGTGGAGCAAGTCTCATGAACGATGTCATGTAAGGTTAGCCCGGCCCGCTTCATCCCATCATACCGCAAAATGCAAAGTACACAAGAAGCAATTGATAATAAAAGCACCACCGCCCACAATGACCATTGTGTTCTACTCGTGCAACAGATCTACATATAGACACGGCTCTCATACCACTGTAGGGGTTCGTAGCATGGAAAACAAAAAAATTCTACTGCATGCAAACAAACAAGCCAAGATCTATCTACTAGATTGTAGCAACGAGTCGATAGAGGAACTCACCCTCGAAGATTCCAAAGTGTTTAACGAGAGCAGATTCTCGTGGGTGATGTAGTCGTACTCTTGCCGATCTCAATATCGCGTAGACGATCCTTCCGGCGCTGCGTTCCGGCAGCGCTTCCGCAGTCGGTCACACGTTCGGTACTCGATGAAGAACTTCCTCTCCCTTGTTCCAGCAGGAAGTGGAGGTTGTAGCACTCTCCTCGTGATTCCGGCAGCACGACGGCGTGGTACCGAAAGTAGAGGGGAGATCTTGCAGGGCTTCGCCTTAAGCCGGAGCGAGTATGGTGGACTATAAGAGAGGTCTTGGCGATCTAGGGTTTAGAGGCACCAAGGGAGGAGGCTAGGACAGCGGCTAGGGCTTGGGGAGAGCCCCAACTCGGCGTCTAGGGCAAACCCTAGGGCGGCGGCGACTTGTGGTGGCCGGCGGCTAGGGCTAGGGTTTTGGTGGAGAGAGGTGTAGGCTAGAGGGGGAACCCCTGCCCCTTCTTTTATAGGTGGGAGGGCGCCGGCCAAGGGGAGGGAGTCCTCCCCCAAGTCGGCCTCCTTGGCCGGTGGGTGGAGGGAGAGGAACTCCTCCCCAAGTAGGTTTCCTACTCTCCAGCGGTGGCCGTTGGAGCAATAAATGCACCGGTACTACCGGTACTCAAGCGGTAGTACCGGTTGCAAGCGGTACTACCGGTCCAGTACCGGACCAAGTACCGGAGAAGCTTTACTTGGTCGAGCCAGCTTCAGATTTGCCCGGTACAGCCTTGCGGTAGTACCCCCAAGCGGTAGTACCGGTCAATAGACGCGTTACTACCGGTCAGGGCAGTAGTACCGGTCCCAAGTACCGGTTTGTACTGAGCGAGAGGGAAAGGGCTGGTCCTTCCTCAGGGCTGCCCGGTATAGCCGAGCGGTACTACCGTGTCCAAGCGGTACTACCGGTTGGAGCGGTAGTGCCGCTCCGCAGTACCGGGTGGTACTAAGAAAGGGCTAGACCTTCCCACCTTGCACTGATGCAACCGGTACTAGGGGCGGTAGTACCGGTGCCAAGCGGTAGTACCGGTCATTTTTCTGGTACTACCGGTTGGCACAGAGACTTTTGGCAAGGGCAAATGGGCAAGGCAATATTTGTGCCACAATCTACAAAACCTGTGATACACTTAGCGCACGATTAAACCGATAGGTGTGTTGTTATCAAACATCAAAATCACAAGGATAGGAAATGCTCTTTCATTATGGCACTTGATAGCTTTCAGGCATCATTGCCCCTGTCATAAGCATCTTGAAGTGATTAAGGTTAAAGTGAACAAAGATGGAGTATATGCTTGACAAATTATAAGTTGGCAATCTCATGTCCCTTGAATACGAGGGCTGAACCGCATGCTACTCAACTTTGTTCACCTGTAAATTCTTGTCATAGTAAGTACATGTGTATCATAGAGAACCATCAACGAGGTACCCCTTGCACATGGTACATGAGCTATCCCATAACCAAAATGATAAGGCAAGCAGACAATGAGCATCTCAACGATCTTTTTATTTACTATTTGCATAGATGTTTATTGAGGATGCTTCATAGATTGATCATTATGGTAATGCTATAAGTTTCCACTATAATATATTATTACTATATACTTTTTTATTTCATCTTATGCTCGTTTTCCAAGGAAACCCTAGACGTGGGCCCCGCGAATCTACCCTCCAGAGACTTCTCCATACGAGGGTTGACCAATGGACTTTACTGTTGGTTTAGTGTTGTTTAGGCCATACCTACATTGAAAACCAAGGTTGGGACTATGGTTCCACCGGTTTCCTAGTGGTTTATCCCTAATCCGAGGACCCGAGTGGTCTACTCCTATAGATTTCCTCCGTACGGGGTAGCCAGGTGGACTTTTCCATTTGTTCAGAACACATATACATGGAAATCAAAGGTTGGGCCGACTTTTCCATAAAATAGGCTCCAGTTGTCCTGCGACGGGAGTTTCCACGTAAAGATCCAGATTTTACTAAGTGACACATGTCCGAGAAGGGGGCACACTTGTGTGGCATCCCGCAAAACCACTACTAGAAAATCGCGTTGTTTTTGTGCATTGCATCGTCATGACCGCATGCTCATGTCATCATGCCACCTTGCATTTGAGCATCGTCATCATCTTGCAATTGCTTGCATGAAACTATTTTTGAAAAGCCGGGTTTTGTTTTCTAAAACGCCCCATCTTCATTCAAAATGCAAACCCCGGGTCCCCCGGATTGTTTTGTTTTGTCCGCTGTCGGATTGCAAAAACGCGGGTTGAAAGAAATAATTTAATTAATTATTTAGTGGGGCAGTCGAACGGGCCGAATGACCCGAACGACCACCCCAGAAAAATAAAACGGCCCACCCCTTAATCCTAAAACTACCAACCTATCTACCCATTCCCTCTGGCCACATCACCCCGGCCAACCCCGTCGCGCCACCTCACCCCTCCTCTCCTCCCACCCAATCAGATGCTGCCAACTCACCCCTCCTCTCTCACCCCTCTCACCCTGTCCCCACCACACACCCCCACACAACACACACCACACAACACGCAGACAACCCACGCACGCACACCCACGCACCGACAGCCCCCTGGACCCGGCCCCACGCGCCCCTCTCTCCCCTGGCGCGTCCCCGCTCCCCACCTCCTCGCTCCCGACGCCACCGTCGCTCCCTCCCCACCGCTCCGTCTCCGGCGTCGCCGCCCCCTGCTTCTCCTCTTCCCCTCGCCGCCGCCCGGCTCGGCGAGCTGCCTCTGCCACCTCTGCACGCAGCCAGCGCCGAGCCCGCGTACCCGTGGACCCGCACCCCTGCGCCTTCGACCTCCGCTCACCTCGCCGGCAGCGCTCTCCCCGGCCCCGACCTCGCCGTTCTCGCCTCCGCCGCGCCGGCCCGCGTCCCCTGCCGACCGCTTCTCCTCCCCCGAGCGCGCGCTCCCTCCCCGAGCCCTCCGGCGAGCCGCCCGAGCTCGGCCCCGTTTCCGACCCGCCGCCACCGCCGCTCTCGCCCGCCTCCGCCCGTCGCCCATGAACCCTCTTCGGCGCCGCCCAGTGCTCCCGAGCCCGCGCCCTCCCCGAGCCGCGTCAACCGCCTCCAGGCCCGAGCCCCTCTGCGTCCGGACCGCCCCTCCGCCGCAAGCCGAGCCGCCGCTGTTCCCCCCTCGCCGCCAGTTCCGTCTCCGGCGACGCCCGCTCGTCCCCGCGCTCGCCCACCGCCGTGGCTTCGCCTCGCCGGCCCCCCAGCTCCCTCCGGTGCCGCCTCCGAGCTCGCCCGGAGCGGAGCCTCGCCGGGCCGCCCTCGTCGTTCTCCGGTCCGGCCGCCCGCTCGTCCCTGCCTCGCCCCTTCTGCGTCGCCGATGCTCCTCCGCCTCCGTCGCTTTGCCTCGGTTCCTCGCCCCGCGCAGGCCCGGCAGCGCACGTCTGCGACCCCGTTGCCTAGCGCCCGCACCTCGTCGGCCTCTTCCTTGCAGCCTCCAGTGGCGTCGACCTCATCTGCGTGTAAACCGTGACGAGTTTCGCTGCCAAGGTAGTCGGGAGGCCGCCGGCGCCGAACAAGCTCGCCACGGACCCTTGGAGCCCGAACCACAAGTGCCCCGCCTCGGATCCGATGATCGAACAACACCATCTCGGAACGCCAAGCGCTTCTTCCCCGCCCCGTAGCCAAGCCTCGACAACCCCGAACCCGGGCGCCGTTTCCAAGTTCGCCACCAACACCCGAGAACTCCAACAAGGACGCCAAGAACGCCACATGGAAAACCCAACCCCCTCGGATTGTCAAGATCTTCGTCCTGGACCCTGAAGACCGATCCCACCGAAAACCCTCGAACACCATGATCGCCAATCCGGAACACCGAGTGCACCGACACGGACCCGAAGACCACGAATACGACAAGTACTCCCTCGAGGACGCCGAGTACTTCACCCCGGACACCGAGAGCCCGCGGTGCCGGGAGGACGACATCAAACCGAAGCGCCAATTCGCCGAGACCCCGTCCCCGAAGGCCTCCGACAGGGAACCGACAAGATCTGCATCACGGACGCCAAGATCGACTCGATGGCGCGGACCCGACAAGAGCTTCGCAACGACAAGCACGACACCGACCCGGGTGAGTCCGATGCCCCGACGCCAGACCAAGTGCTTCCCCCGGACGCCAAGATCTACTCCGCTATCCGAGACCGACCCCGTCAAACCCCGAACCCCAGATCCGGACCCTGAGACCGACCCTGAACCCCCGGATCCCCAAGATCGTCGAGAACCCTAATGTGTGAACCCCTTTCCGAAACCTTATTTTATAACCTAAAATAACTTGTCGCATAATATTTGTCTTGCATGCATACACTCATGTGGTTTGGGGGCCTTATGCCGATTCACCTAATAATTAGATATGGGGCCATATGCGGGCAAATCTAGCCTTATATTGGCCTCATTTAAATTTGTGTAGCGAACCCGGTGCTATCTTCTGCCATGTTAAACAACATTTAAATTGCGGGGTAGATAAATAACTTGAACCATCTAATTAAATGTCGGGACCCCGGTTCCGCTTAATATGACCTAATTGCATCGCACCTTTGCCATGCCATACATCATACATGCATCATGCCGATCTTCTGCCGTTGTATTAAATATTGCATCCGGTGTTTATTCTAGTGTTTTGCTTCTTCGCGGATAAGGCCGTTGAGTTGATGCGAGTGTCGTCCGTTCTTCGGTTGAACCTTCGGCATGTTTTCAGGCGAGCATCTCCCCCTTTCTACCTATCTTACTTTTATAGTATTTACTCCCTCCTGTTGATCTATTGCTATCTGTGTTACGATGCTCTAGTTTCCGTACCCTTGATATTACTTGCAGCCTTATATTGCCTTGGACACATCCTATTACCTGTTGTTTGGTAGATAGTTGGACTTGCGCGTCATAGTCGCTTGCTCAAGTGCTGTTGCGTGTCGTCAAGTGCCTCAGTTGTTGATGTATTGCCGCATGTTGATGTTGGAGATGATCCTAGTTTTACTTATCGTTCACTTTAATTCCTGTTTAACAACTAAAAATTGAAGTAAGCAGAGGCATCGGTGGGTGATAGATAATATTTGGTTTCCGAACGCCCACTTGTGTCCCGTAGGACCCCGAGTACTTGATACCTGTTCCTTGTTTTATCGCGCTATCCACATCCGGGAGGTATATGGGACCCCCCTGAGCCAGAGCTTGATTCAGTCTTATTTCTTGGGGCCACAAACTAGTTTGAGGTTTTATTTACGATCCTGTACTTATGCCATGCTTTACTGCTTTATTTACGATTGTGCGATGGATAGCACACTGTACTGTTTAGGATCGGGACACGATTCCGCGGTGTCAACAAGCCCAGTTTTGGGTTCCCAGTCGTTCACAGCCGTATACCCAGACCTTGAGTCCGTCTCGGAGCTAGCTTACTTCGTTGCGGGTAGCTTAATGGGGTGGCCCCCTGAAATATTTCTGAATCCTGTGATTGCTTTGTCGTGAAGGCCTCGTTGGGTTTTGATTTGGTTTTTCCGAGGTTGATCGAGTGTGTGTTGCTATTGGTGCACCCCGGCCAGGTAAAACTTTCTGAAAGCCGTGTCCGCGGTTATGGACGACTTGGAGCACAGTATCTCGACCATAGACAAGCATAACTAAAGTTATTTGCTATAAATTTGACTTTATAATGATTAGTAATCAGCTTCACTATAATGGAATGGCTAAATAATACTGCCCACAATTGTTTGTTTGGGTGTCGCGTGCGACCATTGTACCTGACTAGTAAGTATTGCAACTACAACGGAATGGCTGAATAAAAGTACCAACAACTGCTGGGTTTCGGGTTTATCTCATACTAATTGTATTTGATTAGTAATTGTTGCAACTACAACGGAATGAATAACTAAAAGTGCCCACTGCTTACTTTATCAGGATGATTATCTCAACCTGACTAGTAATTGCTGCAACGATAACTGATTAAGTAAAACTGCCAACGGTGTGCGTTCCTCGGTTGACTTCCTCGTTTGGTCTCGAGGGGGAAACGCCAGGATGGGTTTGTTTGATGGTAGTATCAGGTTGGATCCGAGTAGGTCCTTCTTACCCCTCTCTGAATGCCGCCAGTTGTATCAAGTCTCTATAGGTTGTTTAGTGCATGCTGCCGCTGCCGCTTCAGTCCACCATACCTATGTAGGCGAGGACCGCCGAATTCTAGTCTCGCCGTGTACTGGCCTCAGTACTGACGCTCCTCTTTTTCCTTTGCCTTTGTCGGCACCCCTTTTTGTTTAAGCAGGTTTTGGGATCAACGTCGTTAGCAGGGTTACCCTTCCGGCTTGGCCTGGGCAGGGTTATGGACGCCATTGGTTATTCTTCAGGGCTCTTAGCCCCATTTGCATCTTGTCCGTAGTCGGACGCTCTACCATTTTCAAGGTGATTTGGATCTTTGTATAATATATCTGTATTCTTGACTCATTGAGTCGGTGTTATATATATCTGTTCTGTGGGTCCCATCGAGGACTGTTGTGTAATGTTATTACTTCGTTTTCCACCCGCACGAAAGTGCCTGGTGGGCACCTTTGAATCGTTTCTATGCGGGTTTTTGGCGGGAATCGCTGAAACTTGCATAGGTCCGATTCTGAGGGTGTTACAACTTGGGACCTGCACATGGCACCTACCTGTTGGAGATATGCCCTAGAGGTAATAATAAATGTAGTTATTATTATATCTTTGTGTTTATGATAAATGTTTACATTCATGCTATAACAGTATTAACAAGGAAACATTAATACTTGTGTGATTTGTAAACTAAATTAGAGTCCCTAGTTTAGCCTCTTTATAATACTAGCTTGTTAGTTAATAAATGATTGTGGTTTCCCTATCATGAACATTGAGATGTTATTAACAACAAGATCATATCGTTAGGAGAATGATATGATGGACATACTCCTATAGATAAGCGTAGCATAAAGATCAAGTCATTTAATAGTTCAATTGCTATATGCTTTCCGATACATAGTAACCTAATTCCTTCGACCATGAGATCATGCTTATCACCATCAACGGAAGGATGCTTTGATGACATCAAACACCACACCGTAACTGGGTGGTTATAAAGGTGGCATTGAGTGTTCGGAAAGTATGGGTTGAGACACATGGATCAAGAGTGGGATTTGTCCATCCATATGACGGATAGATATACTCTGGGACCTCTCGGTGGAATGTCATCCAATTGGCTTGCAAGTATGTGACTGGCTCACAAGGGATCACATATCACGGGAACGAGAAAAGAGTACTTATCAGTAATGAGGTTGAACTAGGTATGCAGAGATACCGATGATCAAAACCTCAGATAAGTAAACTATCATGAGACAAAGGGAAATTGGTATCATATGTGAGTGGTTCATTCGATCGCAAAGTAATCGTAGAAATATGTGGGAGCCATATGAATTTCCAGATTCCTCTATTGGTTATTGTTCGGAGAAGTGTCTCGATCATGTCTGCATAATTCACGAATCGTAGGGAGACACACTTAAGGATTCGATGTTGTCGAGTAGTTATGGAATGATGAGTAAGAGACCGAATGTTGTTCGGAGTCTCGGATGGGATCCGGGATATCACGAGGAGATCCGGAATGGTCTGGAGAATAATATTCATATAAGGAAAGTCCTATTTCAGAGTTGGAGAATGATTCCGGTGTTTTCACCGGGAATGTTCTAGAAGGGTCCGGAAGGTCCGACACTCCGGAGGGGAAGGGTACATGAATGTGTCAGAACAAGTTGGAATGGTTGCATCATGTACTAGGTGTCATCGCTGAGCAAAATAAAGGGATAAATCAAATCCTAGTTTGAAAAGTCAAACGCCAATTTGAGAAGTCAAACGGCAAGTTTGCTTGGTGGAGGGAGAGTAGGAAACCTTCTTGGGGAGGAAGTCCTCCTCCCTCCACCACCGGCCAAGGAGGCCGAGTTGGGGGAGGACTCCCTCCTCCCAACCGACTCCCTCCTCCCAACCGACACACCTTGCCCCACCAAACCCTAACCCTAGCCGCCGGCCACCAAGTCGCCGCTGCCGCCCTGGTTTCCTCCTAGCCTCCGAGTTGGGGCCCTCCCCTTGCCCTAGACGCCGGCCTAGCCCTCTCTCCTTGGTGCCTCTAAACCCTAGATCGCCAAGGCCTCTTTCATAGTCCACCATACTCGCTCCGACTTAAGGCGAAGCCCTGCGAGATCTCCCCTCTACTTCCGGTACCACGCAGTCGTGCTGCCGGAATCGCGAGGAGAGTGCTACAACCTCCACTGCCTGCTGGAACAAGGGAGAGGAAGGTCTTCATCGAGTATCGAATGTGTGACCGACTGCGGGAGCGCTGCCGGAACGCAGCGCCGGAAGGATCGTCTACATGATCTTGAGATCGGGAAGAGTACGACTACTTCACCCACGAGAATCCGCTCTCGTTAAACACTTTGGAATCTTCGAGGGTGAGTTATTCTATCAACTCGTTGCTACAATCTAGTAGATAGATCTTGGCTTGTTTGTTTGTATGCGGTAGAATTTTTTTGTTTTCCATGCTACGAACCCCTTCAGTGGTATCAGAGCCGTGTCTATATGTAGATCTGTTGCACGAGTAGAACACAATGGTCATTGTGGGCGGTGGTGCTTTTATTATCAATTGATTCTTATGTACTTTGAATCATGCGGTATGATGGGATGAAGCGGCCCGGGCTAACCTTACATGACATCGCTCATGAGACTTGCTCCATGCTCAACATGCAACTTGTATTGCATAAGTGGCTTTGCGGGTTTCTGTCTCTCCCATTATAGTATAGATCCAATTTACAATGGGCACTTGATAGTTCAAACATCAACGTTGTGGTTCTTGTTCGTAAGTTAGATCGACACTTATTGAAAGCCCCAAACCACGTAAAATATGCAAAGAAATTAGAGGCGTCTAACTTTGTTTTGCAGGGGTATGTTGTGATGAGATATGGCCATGATTGTGATTATATTTTATGTATGCAATGTTCCTTATTGTAAGTTGGCAACCGGAAGGAGCCATATGGTTGTCTTTAATTTCTGTTAAGACCCGCGTGTCTATTCAAAGTAGTTGTAATAGTTGAAGCTGGTGGACGACAATCATGGAGCAGCGTCATTGACCATGATGCAATGCCGGTGATGATGGAGATGATGTTCGTGCTTGAAGATGGAGATCGGAAGCACAAAGAAGAAAGGCCATATCATATCACATATTATGAATTGCATGTGATGTTAATCCTTTATGCCTCTTGTATTGCTTAGTTAACGACGGTAGCATTATAAGATGATCCCTCATGCACATAAATTTCAAGTTCTAAAGTGTTCATCCTTAGTAAGAACCGTTGCTAAATATTGTTGTTTCAAAGCACCACGTGATGATCGGGTGTGTTATATTCTGCAAGTATACAACGTGAGCAAGCCAGATTTGCTCATGCGGAAGCTAAGGTTTGATCTTGACGAGCCTAGCATGTACATACATGGTCTCGGAACACGGATCACCGAAAGGTAAAGCATGAATAATATAGTAGATATGATGAACATGTCGATTGTTCGCCATTGAAGCTACATCAACTCTCGTGATGATCGGTTTTGATGTGGTGGATTTGGTTCGTGTGATCACTAAAACAATGTGAGGGATATTGTTTTGAGTGGGAGTTCACCTAGATTAATTTAACTATTAATTAGAACTCAATTTGTCATAAACTTAGTCTAAACTATTGCAAATATGTTGTAGATCAATGGCGGCCCCTACCATCAATTTTAATGCGTTCCTAGAGAAAGAAAAGTTGAAAAACAATGGAAGCAACTTCGCGGATTGGTTCCGCAATTTGAGGATTGTCCTCAATGCTGGTAATTTGACCTATGTGCTGGATGCACCGCTGGGTGACCCGCCTGCAGCTGATGCTACCGATGAAGTAAAGAATGTTTACCTTGCTCAGAAGAATCAGTACTCCATAGTTCAGTGTGCTATCTTGTATGGTTTGGAATCGGAGCTTCAGAAAAGGTTTGAGAACCATGACCCACATGATATTGTCCGTGAACTCAAATTGATATTTGAGACTCACGCGGCAGTTGAGAGCTATGAGGCTTCTGAAAAGTTCTTTAACTGCAAGATGGAAGAGGGCAGCTCCGTCAGTGAGCATGTGTTTAAGATGTCTGGGAATGCAAACAAACTTCAAATCTTGGTTATAGTGATTCCTAATACTTTGGGGATTTACCATGTCCTCCAATCACTACCACCAAGTTGCAAGAACTTTGTGATGAACTACAATATGCAAAGCATGAACAAGCAGTTGCCAGAACTCTTCTCCATGTTAAAATCTGCAGAAGTGGAGATCAAGAAAGAGCACCAAGTGTTGATGGTCAATAAGACCACCAAATTCAAGAAAGGCAAATCGAAGCAAAAGGGACACTTCAAGAAGGGTGGTAAGAAAGTTGCCGCACCGACGAACAAGACCAAGGCTAGACCTAAGCCTGATACTGAGTGCTTTTACTACAAGGGAGAAGGTCACTGGAAGCGGAATTGCCCAAAGTACTTGGCGGATCTGAAGAACGGCAACATCAAGAAGAAAGGTATATCCGATATACATGTTATTGATATGTATCTCACTAGTACTCGTAGTAGTGCCTGGGTATTTGATACTGGTTCGGTTGCTCATATTTGTAACTCGAAACAGGTGCTGCAGAATAAACGGAAGCTAGCGAAGAACGAGGTGACGATGCGCGTAGGAAATGGATCAAAGGTTGATGTGATCGCGGTCGGCACGCTAACTCTTCATCTTCCATCAGGATTAGTTTTATACTTAAATAATTGTTAATTGGTGCCTGCGTTAAGCATGAACATTATATTAGGATCTTGTTTATTGCGAGACGGTTACTTATTTAAGTCCGAGAATAATGGTTGTTAGATTTATATGAGTAATATGTTTTATGCACATGCACCTTTGATAGATGGTCTATTCTTATTGAATCTCGATAGTGGAAATACACATATTAATAACATTGAAGCTAAACGTTTGAAATTGAGCGATAACTCGACCTATATGTGGCATTGTCGTCTTGTTCACATTGGAGTGAAGCGTATGAAGAAACTCCATTCCGATGGACTTCTTGAATCACTTGATTTCGAATCACTTGAAAGATGCGAAGCATGTCTGATGGGTAAAATGATGGAGCGAGCTACGGACTTATTGGAAATCATACATACTGATGTGTGTGGTCCGATGAGTGTAACATCGCGCGGTGGTTATCGTTATGTTCTTACCTTCACGGATGACTTGAGTAGTTATGGGTATATCAATTTCATGAAACATAAGTCCAAAACTTTTGAGAAGTTTAAGGAATTTCAATGTGAGGTAGAGAATCAACGTAACAAGAAGATTAAATTTCTATGTTCTGATCGTGGAGGTGAATATCTAAGTTACGAGTTTGGCGAGCATTTAAAGAAATGCGGAATACTTTCACAATTGACACCGCCGGGAACACCACAACGTAATGGTGTGTCCGAACGTCATAATCGAACTCTCTTAGATATGGTTTGTTCTATGATGTCACTTACAGATTTACCGCTATCATTTTGGGGTTATACGTTAGAAACAGCCGCATTAACTTTAAATAGGGCACCATCTAAATCCGTTGAAACAACACCGTATGAATTATGGTTTGGGAAGAAACCTAAATTATCGTTCCTTAAAGTTTAGGGTTTCGAAGCCTATGTAAAGAAGTTACAGCCGGACAAGCTTGAACCCAAAGCGGAAAAATGCGTCTTCATAGGATACCCAAAGGAAACTATTGGGCATACCTTCTATCATAGATCCCAAGGCAAAATCTTCGTTGCCAAGAATGGATACTTTCTAGAGAAGGAATTTCTCTCGAAAGAAGTGACTGGAAGGAAAGTAGAACTCGACGAGGTTATCGAACCTTCTCTCGAACTTGCGAATAGCGCAGCACCGGAAGTAGTTCCTGTGGTGCCTGCACCAATAAGAGAGGAAGCTAATGATGATCATGAAACTTCGGTTGAAGTTGCTACAGAACCTCGCAGGTCAACGAGAACTCGTACCACTCCTGATTGGTATGATACCGTTATGAATGTCATGTTAGTGGACAACACCGATGACCCTGCGGCATATGAGGAAGCGATGATGAGCCCAGATTCCAATAAATGGCAAGAAGCCATGAAATCCGAGATTGGATCCATGTACGAAAACCAAGTATGGACTTTGGTGGACTTACCGGATGGCCGGAAGGCTGTCGAGAACAAATGGATTTTCAAGAAGAAAACAGATGCTGATGGTAATGTTACTGTCTATAAAGCTCGACTTGTCGCAAAAGGGTTTCGACAAATTCAAGGAGTTGACTACGATGAGACTTTCTCACCAGTAGCGAAGCTAAAGTCTGTGGGGATTTTGTTAGCAATCGCTGCATATTATGATTATGAGATATGTCAGATGGATGTCAAAACAGCGTTCCTCAATGGAGACATTGATGAAGAGTTGTATATGATGCAACCCAAAGGTTTTGTCGATCCTAAAGATGCTAATAAGGTATGCAAACTTCAACGATCCATATATGGATTGAAGCAAGCATCCCGAAGTTGGAATCAACGTTTTGATAAGGTAATCAAAAGTTTTGGTTTTATACAAACTTATGGAGTAGCTTGTATTTACAAGAAAGTGAGTGGGAGCTCTGTAGCATTCTTAATACTATATGTAGATGACATATTGTTGATTGGGAATGATGTAGACCTTCTTAATAGTGTCAAGGAATATTTGAATAATAGTTTTTCAATGAAAGATCTTGGAGAAGCAGCTTACATATTAGGCATAAAGATTTATAGAGATAGATCGAGACGCCTAATATCATTGTCACAAAGTACATATTTGGACAAAGTTCTAAAGAGGTTTGGAATGGAAGATAGCAAGAAAGGGTTCTTGCCCATGTTGCCCAATACGACCTTGAGTAAAACTCAAAGTCCAGCAACGGCAGAAGATAGAGAAAGGATGAATAAGACTCCCTATGCCTCAGCCATAGGATCTCTAATGTATGCCATGCTATGTACTAGACCCGACATTGCATATGCTGTTAGTTTGACTAGCAGATATCAAAGTGATCCAGGAGTAGATCATTGGACAGCGGTCAAAAACATCCTTAAGTACCTGAGAAGAACTAAGGATATGGTTCTTTCTTATGGAGGTGATGAATAGCTCGTTGTTAATGGTTACACCGATGCTAGTTGGAACACCGATCTGGATGATTCTAAATCTCAATCTGGATATGTATTTACTTTGAATGGTGCAGTAGTTAGCTGGAGGAGTGCAAAGCAAAGAGTTGTGGCGAGATCTTCAACTGAATCGGAATACATAGCTGCTTTGGAGGCTTCACAAGAAGCGATATGGATGAAGGAGTTCATTAGAGAGCTCGGTGTGGTTCCAAGTGCGCTGGACCCAATGTCTATCTACTATGATAACATGGCGACATAGCCAATGCGCAAGAACCAAGGTCACACAAGAAGCTGAAGCACATCAAGCTACATTTTCACGCTATTCGAGAACATGTACAAGATGGTGACATAAAGATTTTCAAAGTACACACAGATCTGAATGTGGCGGATCTGTTGACTAAACCTCTCCCAAGGGCAAAACATGACCAACACCAAACTGCCATGGGTGTTCGGTATATTACCATGTAATCTAGATTAGTTGACTCTAGTGCAAGTGGGAGACTGTTGGAGATATGCCCTAGAAGCAATAATAAATGTAGTTATTATTATATCTTTGTGTTTATGATAAATGTTTAAAATCATGCTATAACAGTATTAACAAGGAAACATTAATACTTGTGTGATTTTTAAACTAAATTAGAGTCCCTAGTAAAGCCTCTTTATAGTACTAGCTTGTTGGTTAATAAATGATTGTGGTTTCCCTATCATGAACATTGAGATGTTATTAACAACAAGATCATATCGTTAGGAGAATGATATGATGGACATACTCCTATAGATAAGCGTAGCATAAAGATCAAGTCATTTAATAGTTCAATTGCTATATGCTTTCTGATACATAGTAACCTAATTCCTTCGACCATGAGATCATGCTTATCACCATCACCGGAAGGATGCTTTGATGACATCAAACACCACACCGTAACTGGGTGGTTATAAAGGTGGCATTGAGTGTTCGGAAAGTATGGGTTGAGACACATGGATCAAGAGTGGGATTTTTCCATCCATATGACAGATAGATATACTCTGGGCCCTCTCGGTGGAATGTCATCCAATTGGCTTGCAAGAATGTGACTGGCTCACAAGGGATCACATATCACAGGAACGAGAAAAGAGTACTTATCAGTAACGAGGTTGAACTAGGTATGCAGAAATACCGACGATCAAAACCTCGGATAAGTAAACTATCATGAGACAAAGGGAAATTGGTATCATATGTGAGTGGTTCATTCGATCGCAAAGTAATCGTAGAAATATGTGGGAGCCATATGAATTTCCAGATTCCTCTATTGGTTATTGTTCGGAGAAGTGTCTCGATCATGTGTGCATAATTCACGAACCGTAGGGAGACACACTTAAGGATTCGATGTTGTCGAGTAGTTATGGAATGATGAGTAAGAGACCGAATGTTGTTCGGAGTCTCGTATGGGATCCGGGATATCACGAGGAGATCCGTAATGGTCCGGAGAATAAGATTCATATAAGTAAAGTCCTGTTTCGGAGTTGGAGAATGATTCCGGTGTTTTCATCGGGAATGTTCTAGAAGGGTCCGGAAAGTCCGGCACTCCGGAGGGGAAGGGTACATGAATGTGTCATAACAAGTTGGAATGGTTGCATCATGTACTAGGTGTCATCGCTGAGCAAAATAAAGGGATAAATCAAATCCTAGTTTGAAAAGTCAAACGCCAATTTGAAAAGTCAAACGGCAAGTTTACTTGGTGGAGGGAGAGTAGGAAACCTACTTGGGGAGGAAGTCCTCCTCCCTCCACCGCCGGCCAAGGAGGCCGAGTTGGGGGAGGACTCCCTCCTCCCAACCGGCGCCCTCCCACCTATATAAGGAGGGGCAGGGGTGCCCCTCTAGATACACACCTTGCTCCACCAAGTCGCCGCCGCCGCCCTAGGGTTTCCTCCTAGCCGCCGAGTTGGGGCCCTCCCCTTGCCCTAGCCGCCGGCCTAGCCCTCTCTCCTTGGTGCCTCTAAACCCTAGATCGCCAAGGCCTCTCTCATAGTCCACCATACTCGCTCCGCCTTAAGGCGAAGCCCTGCGAGATCTCCCCTCTACTTCCGATTCCACGCCGTCGTGCTGCCGGAATCGCGAGGAGAGTGCTACAACCTTCGCTGCCTGCTGGAACAAGGGAGAGGAAGGTCTTCATCGACTACCGAACGTGTGACCGACTGCGGGAGCGCTGCCGGAACGCAGCGCCGGAAGGATCGTCTACACGATCTTGAGATCGGCAAGA
Organism: Avena sativa; assembly: GCA_916181665.1. Classification (NCBI taxonomy): domain Eukaryota; kingdom Viridiplantae; phylum Streptophyta; class Magnoliopsida; order Poales; family Poaceae; genus Avena; species Avena sativa. Next base: position 126,733,424 of record OV702283.1, on the reverse strand, counting down.
GTACGACTACCTCACCCACGAGAATTCGCTCTCGTAAAACACTTTGGAATCTTCGAGGGTGAGTTATTCTATTGACTCGTTGCTACAATCTAGTAGATAGATCTTGGCTTGTTTGTTTGTATGTGATAGAATTTTTTGTTTTCCATGCGACGAACCCCTTCACTACCAACCTTGCACTAGTCTCCATGCATGTACTAGGTCCACATGCAAGTTCTCATGTGATTCCGACGCTTCGGCGGTCTTTGTCCGGCGAAACCCTAGACCGAGGGCCCCGCATGTCTACCCCCGTAGCATTCTCCTCTAACAGGGGTAGCTCGGCATAGATCTCTCTTGTTTTGTGTTTGTTTAGGTCATATGATGATGTGAAACCATGTTGGTTCACAAGGTGCGGCACTATCCTACCCGGTTTCACCTGAACGAGGAGTTTCCCCCTTATACAAGTCCAGAACCTTCGCTTCTAGGTTAGAGCGCATGCATGCACCTGGAGACTAGTTGGTTTTGGATGTTTCAACACAACACCACACCTCCATGCATGTGCGAGGGCCACATGCAAGTTCTTGAGGTATTCCTACGCCCCGGAGCGCGGTTTGCCGCGGAACCCTGATCTGTGGGCCTCGGATCGTCTACCCCCTAGACGTTCCTCTAATAGGGGTAGCCTAGCATAGATATCTCTTGTTTTGTGTTTGTTTAGGTCATATGATGATGTAAAACCATGTTGGTTCACAAGGTGCGGCACTATCCTACCCGGTTTCACCTGAACGGGGAGTTTCCCCCTTATACAAGTCCAGAACCTTTGCTTCTAGGTTACAGCGCATGCTAGCACCCGGAGACTAGTAGGTTTTGGATGTTTCAACACAACACCGCACCTCCATGCATGTGCTAGGGCCACATGCAAATTCTTGAGGTATTCCTACGCCCCGGAGCGCGGTTTGACGCGAAACCCTAATCTGTGGGCCCCAAAGCTACTAGGAGAAGGGCATAGAAAGAGATGATGGCAGTGGAGGGCCTTAAGGGGCTAGGAGCTGGAAGTGAGAGAATTGGTTTGCTAAATCAGAGATACCAAGCAACAGAAGACTACATTCTGCCAGCATTTATTCCAGGAAGCTATGCTCCAGAGTTAGAAGCTGTTGGTGCATTCTGCAAGATCAAAAAGGGAATTAAATTTGTGTTCAGCATGTTCAAGAATGAGAAGAAGAACAACAAGGGTAAAAATCCAGTGGACATGTAGCCCAGAGTCATGAAGCATCTGTATCTTTTCCATTCAAGCATTGCAATATGTGTACCTTTTCTGTATTTTATATAGTTGCATTTTTATTTTCTCTTTAGCAGTTCAATGTATCTTTTCAACTCAGCGGTTCTATGTACTTGAATGTAATGGAATAAAGCTTTTTATGATCAAACATATGACCCCTCTCCCTCTTGCACTTGCTCTTGTCAATATGGCACCTGGTTCAGGAACATGGTCTACTGCATTGCATAGCACTGATATCATCTGGTAGTTTTTTAATGGTTGGTGAGGAATGGTGTAAAAATGGGTTGGCGTAGAAAAAGCATTGAATTTTTGAACAACTTCTCCAAAATGTGTGATACATAAAATTCACACACATACGATAATAACACTTATAAACATATGCAAATTTTTCGGGGTGTGAGAAGATTCACAACGACATTTCATGTGGGCGTGGAGACTGCTATTCAGAGGGTACGAATCCATCCAATTAATAAAAATAGAACATAAATAATTGATACAAATATAAAATAAATTTATAAGTAGGCAGAAAAAATACAGACGCTACGTCGTCGGCCAGGGCCGGCCCTGGAGGGGCGGCCGCCCCGGGCCCAGAAAAATTGGAGGCCCTCCCTAGATATGTGTCTCTATATAAGTCCCTAGGGAAAAAATGAGACTGTATTTTTATGTTTCCGATTGGGACAGATTGAGCATTCTGATTTCCTGGACGTGTATGTACCTATGAGGTCGATCGTCTTGGACCTAATCTAGCGACCGATTCCTTCTATAACTCCTACTCTCAAACTCCCGATCGTAAACAGGAACGCTCCATCGCACGTCTCACTGACCTCTCATCTAGAGTGTCCCTCTCTCGAGATCGAGATTCGCTAGGAGGTTGTTCCTTCCGTTCAAATCCTATGCCAAGGATGGCCTCCCGTCCAATCCTGCGTAGAAGGTGGATTTCAGTTCTAATTTATGCCATAATTCTAGTTTTGATTAGTAATTGTTGTTTTATTTCCAGTGCGATCAACTAAGTAATGTCTCTCAACATAAAGACTTGCACTAAATTTAGAGAAACTTTCTCTTGACCTGGTTCATCTGGTACATCCGATTTGAGTTAAGTGATCTTATTTATGATCTAAGTCACTTTGCTTGATAGATCCATGGCTGATATGGAGATTTCTACATTTGTTAGAGAAGTGGATTTCTATCCTAATATTTTTATCGCTTATTGGATTTACTATACTTGTGACTTTCATCTGCTGAAAGAAGCTTTTAAAAGTTTAAATTATCTAAGAACTATTTGAGATATTGGTCTCTCGAGAGAGGTTAACTGGTTTAGCAACTCTATGCGTAAAGAAGTTATTGGATAGGATTGCTATTGATTCCATCAATCCCTGACTTTCCTTATTAATTTATGCATAAAATGTACACATTGTTATTATTGTACTATGACTATTGCAATTGGGTACACTTGAATTCATATTTTTCATTATTCATAGACGTATATTTAGAAAAATATATACTAGTAGGGGCCCTAAATTTTAGTTTCGCCCCGGGCCTCCGAAATCTCAGAATCGGCCCTGCCGTCGGCGTACGTGGTTGGTACGCCTAGGGTGACCGTCGGCGTACATGGGGTGGACGCTATGCCGAGGGTGGCCCTCGGCGTACTGGCCGCACCGTTAGTGCGCCGTCCGCCCTGGCCAGTATCTGCCACGCGTCCTACGCCTACGCCGAGGGCCACGGGATGCCGAGGGTGACCATCGGCGTATGGACGCCTACGCCCAGGGCTGACGACGGGGGTTGGCCTGGCCCGGTCCTACGCCGACGGACCTGACCTTTGGCCGTCGGCGTAGCGGCCAGCCATCGGCATATCTAGCCATTCCTGTAGGGATGGTGGATAAAGGTTTGAGCTCAAGATCTTAAAGGACCACCACCCCCCCCCCCCTCCGATTGACCCGACGCGGTGCTATATTGTCGATCGTCACATGGATATATCTCACACATGGTACATACATATATATTTTCTATCTTAACATCCATCACACTTTTTTACCTAATATATAGGGACACATGCAAGATCTAGCGGGATTCTGGCGCTCCGGTGTGCTCTCACTTTTCAATTAAAACCCTGGACCATATATATGGGCTCCGCGGATTACCCGGCTCCTAGCTATATCTCCATACGAGGGATGACCAATAGACTTGTATCCTTACTAGAGATAGAAATGAATGCTTCATGAAGATATGGTTGTGTTGCCACGTACGCAGCAACAAACCAAACGTATGCATACGTACGATGACTTGACGGCAGCGTCAAGATTCCGATTTGTAGTGGTCAATCAAATAAATATCCAGCTGCGTGCGGATGAGGGTCAGGATCGACCGAGAATTGAAAGGCAATCGCGTGAATTAATTGGGAATGGCAGGAAAAATCAGATTCGGCGAGGGCCAGCGACAATCAAGGGATTATCTAGCGATTCTCCCAGCTAGCGGATCAGACCCCCGATCGATCAAGGGAGAAGAGCCATAGGCAAGAGTACACCGAATGGCAAGTAAAATCAGAATTCAATTCACGCGGTTATTCCAGCTGGCGCCCCGCCTGGCGGCTATAAATAGACAATATTACAGTACGATCGAATCCCTCAGATCAGTCCAGCCTTACGTGGAGAAGAAGAAGCACGCAGAGCGAGAGCGATCGAGCAATGTCGCTGGTAATACTGGAAGTCGATATGGGCCGCAGGGAGAGGAAGATCGCCAAGGACCTCATCAAGAAGATCCCTGGTACGTATATTATACAGTTCTGATCGATCGATCGATCTGACTCACTCCACCCACCGATGCATATCATCCATATAATGCATGTTTTAGTTTTACACAATATACTACTGCCGATCTATATATGTCTTTCCAGGTGTGGTGGATGTGGACGTGCATACTATACAGTTCCGATCTCACTCCACCGATGCATCATCCATATGCATGTTTTAGTTTCACACAATACTACGGATCTATGTCGTTCCAGGTGTGGTGGATGTGGACGTGCACGAGACGGGGCACGTGGCCATAATCGGCACGGCGGACACGGCGACTCTGAAGGAGAAGCTCGAGGCGACGCTGAGGAGGCCTGTCGTCGTCCTGGCCGACCACAGGCGGGCCGCGCCTGCTCCTCCCCACACCTACGGATACGGCGCAATGCCGCCGCCGCCGGGGGCCGCCTATCGCCGCACTCCCTTCGACGGCATCCCCTCCCAAGATGAACCAGCTGTACGTCGAGGACCGGTGGTATTCGGCGTCAACATGGACGTCCACTGCCCCCGCAGCGAGGAGGAGGCCAAGGAGTATATCATGAAGATCCCGGGTAAGTAACTACTCGTACGCCATGTGCGAGTGTAACACTATCGATCGACTAATTGAATTCGAGATGCATGCATTGCTTACACGCTGCTATATATTGTTGTCTTTCTAGGTGTGGTGGAGGTCTGCGTCTCGCTAGTGACGGGTCACGTCGGGATCATCGGCATGGTCGACGCGGCCACGCTAAAGGCGCGTCTCGAGAGCACGCTGAGCAGGCCTGCAGTCCTCATCGCCGATTTCGGGTCTGCGCCTGCTCCTCCACTGGGTGGTCGATATGGCATGGTGCCTCCTCCGAGCTCTGCTTTCCGGTCACCCATGGCTATGATGGGCCACCCATATGGTCCTCTCCCTGCACCTTATAACCCGTATGTCGGATACCACCAGCCTCGTTACGCCACACCATCGCCAGAGGCCGGCTACTACTACACTTCCTTCGGTCGCAGACCCTTCGGCCCCCCTTACATGCCGAACGATGCGCCGGAGGATTGCTTCGAAGATGAGCACCACAACGGTTGTTGTTGCTCCATTCAGTGATTGACGATTCATGTCTCTCTCTCATAGAGAGATATACAATATATGGTACTGAATAATTTAATGGAATAAATCCAGGTTGTACGTAGTCCTCCGTCTATGTACGCTCTGCTCTATAAACTAGATGACCCGGTGCGCCGCTGGCGCCGAGGCCATATTTTCGCCATAAGTTGATTTGAATGGTCAAATACAGTAAAGGGGAACAACTTACTATCTTCCTTACTCCATCCGTCCCATCATATATATTACAGAGTGAGAAGTTTTCACTGGCTTTGAGTACTCCCATTGTAATAAGCATTTTCCAAGATCAATTCAATGGTCAAAACATGAGCATGTGCTCTTGTTTTAGTAGAAAGCTGACTCTTACCTCTGTAGAGTGACATGTTCTTGTTTTCAGTAACAGGCATTTGAGTCACACAACACAACACAAAGCATGATGTGATCAGAACAGAACACATACAATTTTGAAGATACATGGATAACTCTTTTGAGGAAAATGGTCTCACAGATTCATCTCCAAGAGATATATTGTCAAAAGAACAAAAGAAGTAAGCTCAAGTCTAACTTCTCTCAAAATAAATAAGCTCCAGTCACAAGAACAAGTAACAACATATTTATTATTAAGCAATCAGAGTTAAGGTGTCAACAACTACAGATACGAGAGGCACACACTCTCCAAGCTAACTGACAACAGAGGAGGGACACACACTCTGCCCCCCTAACTTACAACAGAGATCGACAACTGCCACAACTACTCTTTTAGTTCTTACAATCCCAGTGGACTCCATCTTTTTATTGTACATGATTATGCCAGAAAATATGAAGCTATACAAACGATAATTCAACAAGTGTTTGGGGTGCATTTTGTTCCCTCACTATATAAACTTGTAAGTAATAATAGTAATTTTCATCTTGTTTTGCAAAATAATCACAACTGGATTTCCACAGTTGTCTTCGTTTCAATGATTGGAGCAAGTGCTCAACCGGTAAGATCAAGCAGTGGCTTATTTTTATTATCTGTATATACCATACGTTGAGTATACGCTAATTTTCCCAAACCACTGTTGCAAAAAAAAATCTCAAATCACTAGCAGTACTAAATCGTTGGCCATATGATTATCCAAACGAAACGAAACCTGCAGGCATCTATTCATTTTGGAAAACTTGCAAGCTACACGGGGCACAACATAAATCCTGCTGAACGCCACTACTCTGATCCTCCTCCTACCTTTGGCACTGCCATCGACGGTCTTATTTTGCATGGTGGTGGTGCGGGAGACATCTCTCGGTATGTCTGTTTCGAGCGGTGATCGATCTGGAGCAGGCTACCGGGCTAGAGTTCTAAACAGGATAGATGCAATAGCTCTCGAGTTTTCCCCCAGGAGGCTTCATTCCATCCGATGAAACAATTCTGTATGCAGTAAAGGCAGCTCGGCCAATTCCCTTATCTGTCTTATTTGATCACTTAGTACCACAAAGTCCACCTGAAGGCCCCCTATTCAAGGGAGAGTATGGTTAAAAAATAGAGTAAATTAAATGGACCAACTACATCATCAAGAACAACTTGAGAGCAGTAGCAATTGAACATTCTCAGCTGTAGCAGAAAATTCAGTTCAATGATATGGTAGTTTGGCACATGCACATACAATTACCAGAAACTAAATTGCAGGAGCAGGTGCATACACATTTGTGAGAACAGAAACTAAAATTGCTGAAGCACGTGCACAATGATTTATTTCTAGGAGTATACCTCAGACCCACAATACTTTAGGTACATACATTTTTAAACTTAAAAATAAATACAAGACACAAAATATAGCAACCCACCAATATTTTTCAACTCTTCCTCCTCATCAGCAAAATTAGGATGAATAGGAAAGAGAAATAATTTGTGGAGGCAGATCTAATCGCGAGGGATATAGATGGACAAAGGCCAAAGAGATGGGGAGGCATGGCGCACCTGCATCACATTCTAGACAATTAAGAACCCAATAATCTAGCTGGCCGCTAACTGCCGAGTATATGTCTCCGCAGCCAAATCCTAGCTGCAAAAAAAGAAAAGTAAAATAAACCCCAAATAGTATAGAGGGTACTTATACGATTTTGCTGTATCAGAATCAATCCAAAAAATGCATCATATTTGATTTTAGGATGGAGACAGGCTCATGCCATACGTAGCTTTATTACTCCTAGAAACCACACATGTATCTTCAACCAAAGCAAAGAAAAATCATAAATAGACTGATGGATGCAACACAAATAAATTCAGCAGTAGTTGCAGGCCAAAAGGTATTCAGAAGTAGATCGATCTAGAGAGAGAGAGGGGGAGATTCTAGCATGTCCTCACCATGTACAGGAACTCCGTGAACCCACCAAGTACACTCACAAAAATATTAGATGAGATGTTGGCTATGACTATAAAAATTTCTGAAGTACACCCACCAAGTATACTGAAAGATGACAGGACCTGAATAACTACTGAAGTACACTCACCAATATGGCCAATAAAGCCTACATTTCATTTCAGTTTAGGTTATCTTAAACATGAATAAATCAGCATGTTAATGATATAATTATGAGTTTGATCTTCCATAAACTTAAGAAATATTAGTTCAAAAGTATACACATGTTAAAATCTTAAATCAAATCGTATTCCCAAACACGAATGTAACTTGCATAGACAGCTATAATTATAGATTAAAGAACTTATTATCAGCGAAGCATGTAACCCTAACTTCGTATTTTGGAATGAATGAATAATGCATGGGTTTTTGAAGATTCTCATTTTTGCTATCAAACTGTTTATTGAATTTTGAGCATAATGACCTCATTTGATAAATTGATGGTTTAGTTGTACCTAACCATCAGATTATGTTTTTCTATCCGAGCTTCCTGGTCATATTCTATTTGAAATATCTCTTATTATTTATTGAGATAAGCAAAGCTGAAAAATTAGTTGCCTGTCGGGTGGACGTGTAAATGCAGGTAGGTTATTTAGCCTCTCACTCCTGCAGTGTTGGCATTCTGTTTGTAGTAACCTAAATAAGTCAACCTGCTGCCAACCAGCCCGTCCATTTCCTCTCCGTTGCGGGTACCTTTCCCCTCATGTCCTCTTTCATTAATAGGGTTATAAATAGTTTGATCAACCTTGGTTAATTGCATGTCCCACACAGTGTCGGTTTACTCTGTTTTTTTCTAAAATATTATGATCAAGTGGTTGTGTGTATTCTTTTTACAAAGTGGGTTTTACGTATCGTCGTCATTAGAATCACACATCATCTTACATATAATCTGAAATCTGTTCACTATTGCAGAAACTCCATCATGCAGTACCACATGTGTATCAACATAGGTAGTTAACTGTCTATATTACAGAGTATGAATTTGTATTAGCATAGGTAGTTAACCATAATATCTTGTTCAACACAAAAATACAGACTGGATGAGGCAGCACATATGATGCTGGTGGCTAAATTCATGTTCTCTGAAAATAACACCCTACTCAACTAGCAAAGGCTCGTCCATGGAGGCAAGTTACGCACGTTTACCAGATAAGACTAATTTACGAACTGAGAAGGATACACTAAGTAAACATCCGCAACAAAACTGGTTCGGCAAAAATGAGACGAAGTATTTAAAACAATTAAAATATCTATGCATGCTTCATTTGCTGGGAAGAGTAACTGTATTTCGTGATAGACCAAAATACAACCCCAAGTTTGAGTATAACTAACCTTCCATGTCATATATCTGCAACGGTTTGGTCATCACCACATAACACGGGTGAGACACAAAACTTTCTTGGTCGATGTACTCGCGAGCTCCCTTGAACTGTCATTACACCCAAGAATCATGTACCGACAAGCAAGCAGTGTGTGGTGTCGAGACATGAGTCGAAAAACCCAGAAAATGACCTTGAACCACGCCTCCTCACGAGCACCAGACTCATCCACTACAGGAATGGGAAGCTACGCCGACGGCCAGTCGCTACGCCGACGGCCAAACATCGGGGCCGTCGGCGTAGCCATCGTCTAGACCAGCTCCGCCAAGCAGCCGTCGGCGTAGAATTGCCCTCGGCATATCCTATGCTACGCCGACGGCTGCCCTCGGCGTAGCTATTTTTTATTTTTTCTCATTAAACTTTGAAAAATCATAACTAAATCATTCTAATTCGGAAAAATACAAATAATATATCAAAATTTGCAGAAAAATAAGACCTATCTATCTACACTCAAATATTACACATTTATAAATAAAAATTAAGTAAAACATAAGACATTATATATAGTTTAAAACGGGCATAAAAAATTCAGAAATGATCGAAACAATGCGAAACCTTCGCGTGGTGTTATATTATGTGACATAGTTAGAAGGAAAAATATCAAACTTGGTATATTGATTATGTCTCAAAGAAACCTTCACAAAATGACCTATCTCATTCGAGGTTTCTTGGCTTTCGGGTCAAATGACCAATGTTATGGCTAGAATCAAGGCATAGTTTGTGATAATGTGCCCATATTGTGCATACACATGCATCATGGAATGGCGAACAATGTTGTAGGAGAAAGTTTTCCTTTTCGTCGCACCAAAAAGCCATTTCCCATTTTCTGAGCACAAAAAACGGACGATTTTGTAAAGCAACCACCAAATGGCTAATTCAAAATGGTACCATCACATTTTACAAAAATACTATACCACCTTATATAGACAATGTCCCAATAGGGGAATCCGAAACCTTTCCGTCCACCTCTGGTGAAAAAGACAAATTCCTGCCGAATCGGTAGAAAGTGGGTCAGATATGAACTATAGGTACATGATCCGATGCTCATGTTTTTTTACAAAAATCATTTTTAGGTTCACAATATGCTATTTTATCAAAGATCCAATGCAAGTTTAGCGAGGCTCGGCCCCGAGCTAAGAATCTTCATGCCCGCCGTTCGACAAAGTTTGACGATAGTTTAAAACGGGCATAAAAAATTCAAAAACGATCGAAACAATGCGAAACCTTCGCGTGGTGTCATATTATGTGACATAGTTATAAGTAAAAATATTAAACTTGATATATTGATTATGTCTCAAAAAAACCTTCACAAAATGACCTATCTCATTCGAGGTTTCTTGGCTTTCGGGTCAAATGACCAATGTTATGGCTAGAATCAAGGCATAGTTTATGATAATGTGTCCATATTGTGCATACACATGCATCATGGGATGACGAACAATGTTGCAGGAGGAAGTTTTCCTTTTCGTCGCACCAAAAAGCCATTTCCCATTTTCCGAGCACAAAAAACAGACGATTTTGTGAAGCAACCACCAAATGGCTAATTCAAAATGGTACCACCATATTTTATAAAAATACTATACCAACTTATATAGACAATGTCCCAACAGGGGAATCCGAAACCTTTCCGTCCACCTCTGATAAAAAAGACAAATTCCTGCCGAATCGGTAGGAAGTGGGTCAGATATGAACTACAGGTACATGATCCGATGCTCATGTTTTTTAAAAAAAATCATTTTTAGGTTCACAATATGCTATTTTATCAAAGATCCAATGCAAGTTTAGCGAGGCTCGGCCCCGAGCTAAGAATCTTCATGCCCGCCGTTCGACAAAGTTTGACGATAGTTTAAAACGGGCATAAAAAATTCAAAAACGATCGAAACAATGCGAAACCTTCGCGTGGTGTCATATTATGTGACATAGTTATAAGTAAAAATATTAAACTTGATATATTGATTATGTCTCAAAAAAACCTTCACAAAATGACCTATCTCATTCGAGGTTTCTTGGCTTTCGGGTCAAATGACCAATGTTATGGCTAGAATCAAGGCATAGTTTGTGATAATGTTCCCATATTGTGCATACACATGCATCATGGGATGGCGAACAATGTTGCAGGAGGAAGTTTTCCTTTTCGTCGTACCAAAAAACCATTTCCCATTTTCCGAGCATAAAAACCGGACGATTTTGTGAAGCAACCACCAAATGGCTAATTCAAAATGCTACCACCATATTTTACTAAAATAATATACCACCTTATATGGACAATGTCCCAACAGGGGGTTCCGAAACCTTTCCATCCACCTTTGGTGAAAAAGACAAATTCCTGCCGAATCGGTAGGAAGTGGGTCAGATATGAACTACATGTACATGATACGATGCTCATGTTTTTTTACAAAAATCATTTTTAGGTTCACAATATGCTATTTTATCAAATATTCAATGCAAGTTTTCCTTTTCATCGCACCAAAAAGCCATTTTTCATTATCCGAGCGCAAAAAAGGAATTTTCTAAAGCAACCACCAAATAGATAATTCAAAAACGGAGGGTTTGTGATTAGTTGATATGGATATCATATTTGGATTCCTCTCATTTTTCTGATCAATTTAGACATATTATTTGTTAAATTCCGATTTATAGATTTAAAGATATTAATTATTCCATATTAAATAGAAAAATACAAAAAAGTAAAATTATTATATTTTTATTTGAATTCAATAATATTTTTACTTATTCATTAATGTTTATTTAAATAATTGTTTGTAATTTCAAAAAATACAAACATGTGATATGTTGATATAAGGGTTAATAGGATTGATATCATAGTATTGACAACAATATATGAATTACTTTGCGGAAACAGATTCTGAAGGAACGAGAAAGTTAAGCGTGCTGGAGCTGGAGTAGTATTAGGATGGGTGACCTTCTGGGAAGTTTGACCAAGACTGCAATTTAATTAAATATTAAGTGTAATTAGTGTTAAAAATGTTCAAAGTGAGAGATTAACGAGTCAAACAATTCAAAGATTCAAAATTAAGAAAAAAAATAAAATAGAAAATTTAATTTTTTTTTTAAAAAAATATTTTTGCAACCTGTCGACAAGCTATGCCGACGGCCGCTACGCCGACGGCATTGCCCTTGGCGTAGCATACGCCGACGACATTTTGATACGCCGACAGCCTCTATGTGCTCCGCCGAGGGAGCCCTTTGCCGAGGAGGCTACGCCGAGGGCAGCCGTCGGCGTAGCATACACCGAGGGCATTTTAGGCTACGCCGACGGCTTTTTGCCCTCGGCGTAGCGCGCGCGTCCTGTAGTGATCCATGATGTTTCTACAACGGGTAATTAACCTAGGGCTGCTAACTACTAACTATTTCTTTATAACACTCTATTGGCAATACTACAAGGTGGATACAATCCCGAAGCTACTTGGGTAACTTATCATATAGATCTAGATAAATTGCATTGAAAAAACAAGTGCTTGATTGTCTCATTATGATGACAAAAAGCACACAAAGGATTCCCATGCCAATTGCGCTTGATAAGATTATCTTCAGTAAAGACCCCTCGACGAAGATACCAGGCAATTTTTTTATTTTTTAGTGGTATCTTCATCTTCCATATCATCTTATTATCTAAAACTGGTAACACTGGCTGGACTAAAGCATTGTATAAGGAACTCACAGAGAAAGAACTATTCCCGCTTAGATTCCAATGGAAATCATCAGTTCCGGCCAATAATTGAACATCTGCTAATCGATGTAGCAATGATATCCAAGTGTCCAATCTTGTACCGACTAAAACTCTCTTAAAAGTCACATTGGGGGGAATGATTCCATTACTGTGGCAATCGATTCCTCCTTGTAACGGACAATGGAATACAACGCAGGATATTGTTTGCGAAGTGTAGCGGAACCTAGCCACTTATCCTCCCAAAATCTTATCTGAGAACCGTCCTTAATTAATATAAAAGTCCCAAAGCGGAAGAAATGTTTCTTCGACGCCATCAGACCAGCCCAAAAGTGAGAGTCACCAGATTTTCAAAGCATTTGGGGCAGTGCTTTTGAGCCAATATATTTCTTTTTTAATAGAGTTTGTCGTATGTCATCTTCAGTTAATAACCTGAAGATCTATTTACTAAGTAGGGCTATATTCTTGATCTCCAGATCATGAATACCTAGCCCCTCTTTTTTTTGGGCTAGCAAAGCACACTCCATTTAGCCAGTCTATATTTCTGCTTCTCGGAATCTCCTTGCAAAAAGAATCTTGATCAAAAGTAATCCAATCTCTGCAAGACTCCAGTTAGCTAGTCTATATACAGTACCATAGTACTAAACCATTTCAATTAAGCTATCGAGAGAGGCAGAAACCTTATAGAAAAATATCAAAGAGAATATAGTGAGACAAATTACCCATGCGCAAAATAAAAAGTCTATATTCTATATACTGAGTATTGGCAAATGATCAAAAAGTAGGAGATATAATCTTCTGCATAGCTTACTGACTAACACATAACAGGAAATTGGTAGCACATAACCGAATAGATGCCAAGGACACAACAAGGAGTTCTCCTAGAAATCAATACACGAGACCATGTTGTAATCTCCTAAAGCACCTCCATGCATGCATGCTCAAGAGAATCTCTAAGATGTTCATGTGTCTGGATACATACTTTCTATTTAAACAGCTTCTTGGAGTACATATGTAGATTTTGAGAGTCGTCTCCTGCCTGCCGGTCTCCCTCTCACTCTCCTCCGGCGGCTTCGCCGGCCGGAGTGACTGGGAGGGGAGAGGCCGGGTCGTCCTCGTAGGTAGTAGTAGTAGTAGGGTTCGGACTTGGTTCCGGTGTGGCGATATGCCGTCGAGGTCGTCGTGCCTGAAGCCCCTGGGCTCCTTCAGGCATGCGGTGGAGAAGCTGTGGCGGTTGGCGGAGCTCCGGTGGTCGGAGTTGGCGAACTGCTTCGACTCCTCTTCTTCCTCATCAAATAAAGCCCATGGCTGTGGTGCGCGTCAGATCTATCCGCCTGCTTTTCCTCTTTCTCTGGCCGGCCGTGGAGGCGAGGGGAGAAGACGAGGTGGTGGTGCGATGGAGGCTGATTCGTGGCGACAGCGGGGACTGGTGAAGCTTTTTTGGCGGATGCACCCAAGCGACGACGAGGTTCGTCGCTGCTATTTGTGGCCGAGGGGGCCGCTCCGCTGCTCGGAAGCTCTTGCTCCGAGGGATCTTCTTCCTCCAAGAAGGAAGTATCTTCGCCTACAGCACGACGCTTCAACGTCGGCTCCAGAACAAGTGGTTTCGTCCCCAGGATGGAGCTGGTGGCCGCTGCTGCGAGGCCAGCAATGGTGTCAGTGGGAAAGGACTGGATTGCGTTCTCTAGATTCTTGCGAGGTCCTTTTTGCAATTTGGAAGGGCTCTAGTGTAATTTTATGTTTACTCTGGGTCCTTTATGTAATCTTATGCCACCTCTCTGGTTGAATGAAGCTTCGAGGGTCATTTGACCCTCTCCCCGTTCAAAAAAAAAATGTTAGATATATATTTGTATATTGTATGTCCTCATTTATTAGGGGTTTTCTTGTATATTTTCATCTGTACATGTACTATATATTGTGGCCTTTGGCCCTTGAGGAATACAAGTTGCTTATTCCTAACATGGTAGCAGGGCTTAGGATTTTTCTCTCCTACACGTGCAACTCGTGCTTCTAATCTCCACTTTTTTGGCCGCCGCCACCGTCCCTATCGTCGCCGGCTTGCCGGCGTCGTCGCCGCCGGTCGCCGCCGCTGCTCCTCCTCCGTCGTGGGCCGCCGCCGCCCGCCTGGCCTCTGTCCCTAGCCGTCGCCGCCCGCATCTGCAGCGTCGCCACCGTCCCTGTAATCATCGGCTTGCCGTCGTCGTCGCCGCCGGTCGCCGCCGCCTCTCCTCCTCCATCTTGGGATGCCGCCGCCCGCCTGGCCTCTGTCCCCAGCCGCCGCCGCCCGCACTGCCGCGACCGCCGCCGGACAGAGCCACCGTTGGCCGCGCCCCGCCTCTAATCCGCTGCCAGAGGCCGGTCTTCCCCATCCCCCCGCCGGTCTTCCCCAGCCGGCCTCCGGTCGCCGTGCCTCCCGCTGGCTTTCTGTGCCTCGATCGGGATCGAGTGATCCGTCGTGCTGCTGCTCAGATCGCATCCAAGATCGAGAGTTGAAAAAAAATTGAGAGAGAGAGATGTCTTCTGCATTGGGCTAGTTGCGATTCCTCGCTGCCCGGTGATCTTTTATGGCGCGAATTATCCTGATTTCGCTGCCTTTATGTGCGTTCACATGCGTAGTCGCCGTTTATGGGGTGTGCTCTCTGGCGAGGTCTCCTGTCCGCAGTGCCCCACTGCTCCTCTGGCTCCTCTTCCGCCGCCACCGATCGTTATTGGCGCTGATGCTTCTTAGGAGGTCAAGGATGCTGCTTAGAGTGCCGATGATACTGCTGTTGCTGCATATGAGCTGAAGCTCAAACAGTGGGTAGATGATCTCGAGACCTATCGCCTTGATCTGACGGCCTACACTCAGTGGGTAGATGAGGATGCTCGTGCTGCTGCTGTAATCACCTCCAGTGTTCTACCCCAGTTTGCTGTGAGTTCATGAGTCTTCATACTGTTGCTACTCAGTGAGCACATCTCCGTCAGTGCTATCAGCCGTCTGGGGATGCTCTTTACCTGTCTATGGTCCGCCAGGAGCATGCTCTTCAGCGGGGTGATTCCACTATTGATGAGTTCTATACTCAGAGTGCTGCTATCTGGTGTCAGCTTGATTCTCTCCGTACTGCTGTTTGTGGCACATGCCTGTGCTGCCAGATTGTGCGCTCGGATTTGGAGTTCCACCGCATCTATGAGTTTCTGTCTAGGCTCTGCAAGGAGTTCGAGCCCCGTCGTGCTCAGTTGAATGCTCGTGGTCGTGTTCCGCTCTCTGAGGTGTTGTCTGGGCTTCGGGCTTTCGGGCTGAGGAGACTCGTCTCCATGGTGCTAGTCTTCTTGAGGTTCCGTCTATGCTTGCTACTCGTGGTCCTCCTCTGCCGTCTTCTCCCTCGACTCAGCTGCGGTCCTCTGTGTCGTCGCTGATACTACCCACTCCTCCAGGTCAGGATCAGGGTCAGCACCAGCAATCTCAGGGTCAGAGTCAGCACCAGTAGGCTCGTGGTCAGGGTCGCCGTGGTTCTCTTCGTCACTGCACTTACTATAGCAGGGATGGCCACACTTGGGCCACCTGTTATACACGGGATCCCGGTTTACGTCAGCAGCACCAGGATCGTGGGCAGTTAGCTCCTTCCGGATCTTCAGTAGTTTCTCTCTCTGATCAGGACATTATCAGGAGTCTTCGCGGTCTGCTTGCTGCTACAGGCTCTTCTTCGACGGGCACTGTTGGTTCTGTGACTGATTCTTCAGGCACTACGCGACCACCACCTTCTACACAGTCAGGTACGTCCCCGTGGTATCTGGATTCTAGAGGTTCTTTTCATATGACCTCCGAGTCTTCTCTTCAGTCCGCTATTCGTTCTCTCACTTCTCATGTCCGAGTTGTCACGGCCGATGGTGTAGGGTTCGCAGCATAGAAAACAAAAAATTTCCTACGATGTGAACTATATACCAAGATCTATCTACTAGATAGAAACAACGGGCGGATGTATATCCGTAGAGAACATACCCTTGAAGACCGACAAAGCTTAACGAGTTCAACTCGTGGTTGATGTAGACGATCTCTTGCCAATCTCAAGATCGAGAGGAAGTCCTAGCGCCGCAAATCAGCAGCGCATCCGTGCTCGCACACACGTTCGAGGCACCGAGCAACCTCCGCCTCCTCGCTCCAGCGATGCAGCGGAAGCACAACTCTTTCTTTCCGAATAGCCACCGGGAACATGTATCTCGCTAGTCCGAGACCATGGGGGATAAATTCTAGAGGGGGAGAGAGATCCTTCACGAGGAGGTGTGAGAGACAAGTGAGGAGGGGGGGCTCCTTTTATAGGAGGAGGGGGGGAAACCCCAAGGGGGTGGCCGGCGCATGGGGGCTGCCCCCTTGCCCTCCCCTCTTCATGTGGGTGGACACTCCACTCACAAATCTCCTTTAAATTCCCTCCACTCAAAAGTCCACTCAAATTCCCATTAAATTTCCACCAAATTTAATGCAAACTCTCATTAAATAAAACTCTTTTATTTTATTAAGAATTTTGTCGATTACTTTAATGACAAACATTCACAAATAACCCCTTGCTAGAATTCTATTTCACATGCATAACCACTTTATGCAATTTCACCCGAAAACCTGTTTCGGTATCTAGTGAAATAAATTCCTGCGCTTGTTCATTCTTTCGGCATGAAACATTTGCTCCAATTGGATGTCGGTGTCTCTTAAGTGTGTCACCCTACGGTTCGTGAATAATGCGGACATGATCGAGACCCCTCTCGGATCAATAATCAGAAGCGGGATCTGGAGACCCATACTGACTCCCACACATTCAACGATGACTTTCTTGTGATCGTCGGAACCTTTTACGCTAGTATATCTTAATCCCTTTGTTTCACGATATATTACATGTCCGAGATTCGATCATCGGTATCTCCATACCTAGTTTGATCTCGTTACCGACATGCACTCTTTTCTCGTTCCTGTGATATAACATTCTAGTGATCAAATCACTTGCTTGCAAGCTAATCAATGTGATATCACCGAGAGGGCCCAGAGTATATCTATCCGTCATCGGGATGAACAAATTCCATTCTCGATCCATGAGCCTCAACATAACACTTTATTAGTTCTGAATCCATCTTTATAATCACCCTGTTACGGTGTGACATTTGATGTTATCAAGAAACTCTTCCGGTGTTAGTGATTGACATGATCTCATGGTCTAAGTATTAGGATCACTTCGTAAGTTGTTATAGCAATATAAACTCAATGACTTTGATCGTAATGCTATACTTCGGATGAATGTTCATCACACCATTGCACTAATGTTGTGATCCCGTTATTAACAACATCCAATGTCCATGATCAGGAAACCTTGATCATCTTGTTAATCAACGAGCTAGTTTATGAGAGAGGCATAACTAGGAACTTTCTGTTTGTTTATTAAACACACATGTATTATCGTTTCCGTATTAATACAATTATAGCATGCAAAATAAACATCTATCATATACTTGGAATACACATAGTAAACACTTTATTATTGCCTCTCAGGGCATATTCCCTTCAGTCTCCCACTTGCACTAGAGACAATAATCTAGTTACATAGCGATAAATATAACACCCATTGAGTTCTGGTGTTGATCATGTTTTGCTCTAGGGAGAGTTTTAGTCAACGGATCTGCTACATTGAGATCCGTATGTACTTTACAAATCTTTATATCTCCATCCTTGACATGCTCGCGGATGGAGTGAAACCGGCGCTTAATATGTTTGGAATGCTTGTGAGACCTTGGCTCTTTGGCATTGGCAATGGCACCATTGTTGTCACATAGATCACCATTGGGTCCAACGCGTTTGCCACCACTCCTAGTTCGGATATGAACTCCTTCATCCAAACTGCTTCCTGAGCCGCTTCTGAAGCAGCAACATATTCGGCCTCCGTTGTTGATCCCGCTACCACAGGTTATTTGGAGCTCCTCCAACTAACCGCTCCGCCATTCATGAGAAATACGTATCCGGATTGAGACTTAGAGTCATCCGGATCGGTGTCAAAGTTAGCGTCGACATAACACTTAGCGACGAGCTCTTCTTCACCTCCGTATACAAGAAACATATCCTTAGTTCTTCGTAAGTACTTAAGGATATTCTTGACCGCTATCCAGTGTTCCGAACCTGGATCCGATTGGTACCTACTAGTCAAACTAATATCATGTGCCACATCCGGTCTTGTACATAGCATGGCGTACATTATAGAGCCTATGGCTGAAGCATAGGGGACTTTGTCCATTATCTCTCTTTCTTCCGCCGAAGCCGGACTTTGAGTCTTACTCAATGTCTTGCCTTGCAACATAGGTAAGAACCCCTTCTTACTTCCGTCCATTTTAAATTTCTTTAAAATCTTATCAAGGTATGTACTTTGCGATAGCCCTATTAGGCGCCTAGATCGATCTCTATAGATCTTTATGCCTAATATGTATGACGCTTCACCTAGGTCCTTCATTGAAAATTTGCTGTTTAGATAACTTTTAACACTGTTTAAAAGATCTATATCATTTCCGATCAATAATATGTCATCCACATATAATATAAGAAATGCCACATTGCTCCCACTCACTTTCTTGTAAATACAAGCTTCTCCATAAGTTTGGACAAATCCAAACTCTTTGATCACCTCATCAAAGCGGAGATTCCAACTTCGTGATGCTTGCTTCAATCCATAGATGGATCGCTGAAGCTTGCACACATTGTTAGCATCCTTAGGATCGACAAAACCCTTTGGTTGTATCATATACAACTCTTCTTCAATATTCCCATTGAGAAACGCGGTTTTGACATCCATCTGCCATATCTCATAATCGAAATATGCAGCAATTGCTAACATAATCCTAACTGACTTTAGCATCGCTACGGGAGAGAAAGTCTCATCGTAGTCAACTCCTTGAATTTGTCGAAACCCCTTTGCGACAAGTCGAGCTTTATAGACGGTCACATTACCATCAGCATCAGTTTTCCTTTTGAAAATCCATTTGTTCTCCACGGCCTTTCGGTCGTGAGGTAGTTCCACCAAGTTCCAAACTTGATTTTCATACATGGATTCCATCTCGGATTTCATGGCTTCTAACCATTTGTTGGAATCCGGGCTCATCATCGCTTCTTCATACGTCACAGGGTCATCATTTTCATCAACCATGAAATTCATGACAGGATTTCCGTACAGCTCGGGAGCTGCACGCGTCCTGTTTGACCTGCGAGGTTCGGTAGTACTCTCTTTCGGAGTTTCATGATCATTATCATTAGTTCCCTCTTCAACAGGTGGAGCCAACTCCGGAACAACTTCCGGCGCTGCGCTACTCGCCATACTTTGAAGAGAAGGTTCCACAACCTCTTCGAGTTCTACCTTCCGACTACTCACACCTTTCGCGAGAAACTCTTTCTCTAGAAAGGATCCATTCTTGGCAACAAAAACCTTGCCCTCGGATCTGTGATAGAAGGAATACCCAATAGTTTCTTTAGGGTATCCTATGAAGACGCATTTTTCCGCTTTGGGTTCGAGTTTATCCGGTTGAAGTTTCTTCACATAAACAACACATCCCCAAACTTTAAGAAATGACAGCTTAGGTTTGCTTCCAAACCACAATTCATACGGTGTCTTTTCAACGGATTTAGATGGTCCCCGATTTAAAGTGAATGCAGCAGTTTCTAGTGCATAACCCCAAAATGACAACGGCAAGTCCGTCAGAGACATCATAGATCGAACCATATCTAATAAAGTACGATTACGACGTTCCGACACACCATTTCGCTGTGGTGTTCCGGCAGGTGTGAGTTGTGAAACAATTCCACACTCTTTCATGTGAGTGCTAAACTCGTAACTTAGATACTCACCTCCACGGTCGGACCGTAGAAATTTGATCTTTCTATTACGATGATTTTCCACTTCATTCTGAAATTCCTTGAACTTTTCAAAGGTTTCAGACTTGTGTTTCATCAAGTAGATATAACCGTATCTACTCAAATCATCCGTGAAAGTAACAAAATAACGATATCCACCTCACGCCGACACACTCATTGGACCACATACATCAGAATGTATGATTTCCAATAAATCTGTCGCCCGTTCCATTGAACCGGAAAACGGCGTTCTAGTCATCTTGCCCATAAGGCATGGCTCACATGTATCAAATGATTCATAATCAAGTGATTCCAAAAGTCCATCCGAATGGAGCTTCTTCATGCGTTTAACGCCAATATGACCTAGACGGCAGTGCCACATATATGCGGATATATCATCATTAAGTTTAATCCTTTTAGCATCAACATTATGAATATGTGTAACATTATCATCGAGATCTAATAGAAATAAACCATTCATCATCGGTGCATGACCATAAAAGATTTCATTCATATAAATGGAACAACCATTGTTCTCGGATTTAAATGAATAACCACTTCGCATCAAACACGATCCAGATACAATGTTCATGCTCAGTGCAGGCACCAGATAACATTTATTTAAGTTTATAACTAATCCCGACGGCAAGTGGAGAGGCAGCGTTCCGACGGCGATCACATCAACACTTGATCCATTGCCGACACGCATCTTGACCTCACCCCTTGCTAGCGGTCGCTTGTTCCGCAGCCCCTGATTTGAGTTACAAATATTAGCAACTGAACCGGTATCAAATACCCAGGTGCTACTACGAGCACTAGTCAAGTACACATCAATAACATGTATATCATATATACCTTTTTTTGCCTTGCCGGCCTTCTTGTCTGCCAGATACTTGGGGCAGTTGCGCTTCCAGTGGCCAGTCCCCTTACAATAGTAGCACTCGGAATCAGACTTAGGTCCAACTCGGGGTTTCTTTTCAGGCGCGGCAACCGGCTTGCCGCCCTTACTTCCCTTCCGTTTTCCTTTCTTGTCTTTCTTGAAACCAGTGTTCCTATTGATCATCAACACTTGATGTTCCTTTTTGATCTCCACTTCTGCAGTTTTAAGCATTGACAGAAGCTCGGGGAGAGACTTCTTCATGCCTTGCATATTATAGTTCATCACGAAGCTCTTATAGCTAGGTGGCAGAGACTGCAGAACACGATGGATGCCTAAGTCAATGGGAATCGATATTCCCAAGGACACAAGCTTATCGGCGTAACCCGACATCTTGAGTGCATGCTCACTAACGGAGTTGTGCTCTTCCATCATGCAGCTAAAGAACTTTTCTGAAGCGTTGTAGCTCTCTACAGCAGCATGTGTGTCGAAAATCATTTTCAACTCACCCATTGTATCAAATGCATTGCCGTTTTCGAAACACTTTCGAAGTTCCGGCTCTAGCCCATACAATATGCCGCAATGAACTAAGTTGTGGTCCTCCTGACGAGTCTGATAGACATTCTTCTCCTCGTCAGGGGCATCATCAAAAGGTGGGGGGCCTAACGGCGCTTCTAGCACATATTGCTTTTGTGCAGCAGAGAGGAGAATCCTCAAATTCATGGCCCATTCGGTAAAGTTGCTACCGTTCGTTGCTAGTTTCTCTTTCTCCATGAACACATTGAAATTAAAAGCAGGTGGTGCCATCTACAACAGAATTTGTAAAGTTTAGACTAAGTGTATGATAGATTGAGTTCAACTAATCTTTATTACGAATGAACTCCCACTCAAAAACGACATCCCTCGTGCCTTTTTGGTGATTACATGAACCAAATCCACTACACCAAGTCCGATCATCACGTGAGTCGGTATAGCTTCAAAGGCGAGCATCAAATGGGCATCATATCAACTATATGACTCATGCTTAACCTTTCGGTCCGTGTTCCGAGGCCATGTCTGTACATGCTAGGCTCGCCAAGTTAGAACCTTAGTATTCGCATGTGTAACTGTTTTACACCCGAAATATGGTCGTGGATCCAAGAACACCCGATCATCACGTGATGTCTTGGAGCGACGAAAACATAATCGGTGCATACTAAAGGAAGAACACATTCTTATCTTGATATTTAAATGAGGGATCATCTTATTATGCTAACAAAGCGCTAAACAAGCAATATAAGATGCTATCAAACATCATATGTTTATTAGTGAAATTATATGGTTCCCGCAGATGATCTCTATCATGTGCATCGTGGTATGATCATTATCATACCTATATGTGTAAATCCAAGGTCTATGGATTTTACACGCTATGTGTGTTGTAAGAGTATCGTCTCATACTTCTACTTACAACACTACCATATCATAACACTAGCCCAGCAACAATCTAAACTAGACGCCTCTAATTTATCCATTGCAAGTTTTACGTGGCTTAGGGCTTTCGAGATAGAACCGTTCTTACCTACGAACATGAACCACAACGAGGATAATCAAATTGTTGACAACTCGCTTGCAAAATAGATATTGACTATAGTAGGAGAGACAGACACCCGCTAGCCACTTATGCAAACTAGTTGCATATCAAGCGTGGAACAGGTCTCATGTGCGAGGACATGTAAAGTTTGTCCGGGCCGCTTCATCCCACTATGCCACCAATATCCAAAATTACAAAAAAGGAGCAAAAACATGATCATCATCGCCCACATACTCATATGTGTACTACCCGTGTAAAGTATCTACGCATAGATCCGGCTCTGATACCACTGTAGGGTTCGCAGCATAGAAAACAAAAATTTTCCTACGATGTGAACTATATACCAAGATCTATCTACTAGATACAAACAACGGGCGGATGTATATCCGTAGAGAACATACCCTTGAAGACCGACAAATCTTAACAAGTTCAACTCGTGGTTGATGTAGACGATCTCTTGCCGATCTCAAGATCGAGAGGAAGTCCTAGCGCCGCAAATCAGCAGCGCATCCGTGCTCGCACAAACGTTCGAGGCACCGAGCAACCTCCGCCTCCTCGCTCCAGCGATGCAGCGGAAGCACAACTCTTTCTTGCCGAATAGCCACCGGGAACATGTATCTCGCTAGTCCGAGACCATGGGGGATAAATTCTAGAGGGGGAGAGAGATCCTTCACGAGGAGGTGTGAGAGACAAGTGAGGAGGGGGGCTCCTTTTATAGGAGGAGGGGGGAAACCCCAAGGGGGTGGCCGGCGCATGGGGGCTGCCCCCTTGCCCTCCCCTCTTCATGTGGGTGGACACTCCACTCACAAATCTCCTTTAAATTCCCTCCACTCAAAAGTCCACTCAAATTCCCATTAAATTTCCACCAAATTTAATGCAAACTCTCATTAAATAAAACTCTTTTATTTTATTCAGAATTTTGTCAATTACTTTAATGACAAACATTCACAAATAACCCCTTGCTAGAATTCTATTTCACATGCATAACCACTTTATGCAATTTCACCCGAAAACCTGTTTCGGTATCTAGTGAAATAAATTCCTGCGCTTGTTCATTCTTTCGGCATGAAACATTTGCTCCAATTGGATGTCGGTGTCTCTTAAGTGTGTCACCCTACGGTTCGTGAATAATGCGGACATGATCGAGACCCCTCTCGGATCAATAATCAGAAGCGGGATTTGGAGACCCATACTGACTCCCACACATTCAACGATGACTTTCTTGTGATCGTCGGAACCTTTTACGCTAGTATATCTTAATCCCTTTGTTTCACGATATATTACATGTCCGAGATTCGATCATCGGTATCTCCATACCTAGTTTGATCTCGTTACCGACATGCACTCTTTTCTCGTTCCTGTGATATAACATTCTAGTGATCAAATCACTTGCTTGCAAGCTAATCAATGTGATATCACCGAGAGGGCCCAGAGTATATCTATCCGTCATCGGGATGAACAAATTCCATTCTCGATCCATGAGCCTCAACATAACACTTTATTAGTTCTGAATCCATCTTTATAATCACCCTGTTACGGTGTGACGTTTGATGTTATCAAGAAACTCTTCCGGTGTTAGTGATTGACATGATCTCATGGTCTAAGGATTAGGATCACTTCGTAAGTTGTTATAGCAATATAAACTCAATGACTTTGATCGTAATGCTATACTTCGGATGAATGTTCATCACACCATTACACTAATGTTGTGATCCCGTTATTAACAACATCCAATGTCCATGATCAGGAAACCTTGATCATCTTGTTAATCAACGAGCTAGTTTATGAGAGAGGCATAACTAGGAACTTTCTGTTTGTTTATTAAACACACATGTATTATTTCCGTATTAATACAATTATAGCATGCAAAATAAACATCTATCATATACTTGGAATACACATAATAAACACTTTATTATTGCCTCTTAGGGCATATTCCCTTCAGATGGTACCTCTCTTCCTGTCTCTAGTCGGGGCACTCTTTCTACTTCTTCTTTTTCTGTTCCTGATATTTCTCGTGTTCCTCATCTTAATATGAATCTGTTCTCTGCTAGCCAGCTTACTGACTCTGGTTATCGCATCATTCTTGATGCCGATTCTTGTTTTGTCCAGGATCGTCGCACACAGGCCCTGGTTGGAGATGGCCCTCGCATCCGTGACTCTTCAGGATTTTGGGAGTTAGACTGGCTTCGTGTTCCTTCCGCTGCCACTTCATCTGCTAGTTCTTCTCCGGTCGTCGCCTCTGCTACCAACTCTTTTCAGCAGTGGCATCATCGTCTTGGTCACCTTTGTGGCTCTCGCCTGTCGTCATTAGTTCATCGTGGACTTCTGGGGTTTGTCTCAGGAGATGTGTCTTTACATTGTCAGGGCTGTAGGTTGGGCAAACAGATTCAGCTACCCTATCCTACTAGCGTGTCTGTATCTCAGCAACCTTTTGATTTACTTCATTCCGATGTTTGGGGTCCGGCTCCTTTCGCTTAGAAAGGGGGCCATCGCTACTATATTTTATTCATAGATGATTTTTCTCGGTACACTTGGTTGTATTTTATGCGCTCTCGCAGTAAAGTGCTCTCCATATATCAGCGTTTTGCGGCCATGGTCCATACTCAATATTCTACACCCATTCGTGTGTTTCGTGCCGACTCTGCTGGTGAGTATATCTCCCAAATGTTGCGAGGTGTTCTTGCTGATCAGGGTACCCTCGCTCAGTTCTCCTGTCCCGGCGCACATGCCCAGAATGGCGTTGCTGAGCCTAAGCACCACCATCTTCTTGATACCACTCGTGCCATGATGATTGCTTCTTCCCTTCCGCCGCATTTCTGGGCTGAGGCTGTCGCTATGTCGGCTTACCTCATCAATATTCAGCCTTCTGCCGCTCTGTAGGGTGGTATCCCTCTTTGGCGCCTATCTGTTCATTCTCCAGACTACTCCATGCTTTGCTTGTTTGGTTGTGTTTGCTATGCTCTCCTTGCCCCTCGTGAACGCACCAAACTAACCGCTTAGTCTGTTGAGTGTGTCTTCCTTGGATACAGTGATGAGCATAAGGGCTATCGCTGTTGGGACCCCGTTGGTCATCGGATGAGTATCTCTCGCGACGTTACTTTTGATGAGACGCGCCCTTTCTATCCTCGTCCCACCGCTGGTACCTACCCGGTGGAAGATATCTTTTTTCTTATTTTTCCTGACACACCTCCTTCTACTCCTATTGTGTCTTCTTCAGGACCCACTCTCCCTGATGTATCTTCTTCGACACCATCCTCCTCTGCTCCGTCTAGTTCCCCTAGTTCTCCTTGTTCTTCGGAGCCTTCCTCTGCTATTCCTTCTTCTTCATCGTCGTCTCATGAGTCGTCTTCCTCTGATGAGCTTCCCTCTAATCGTCGTGTTCGTCAGCGTCGTGCCCCCAACCGTTACTCTCCTAGTTAGTATGGTCTTTTTGTTATCTCCGAGCCGACTTCTTATCGGGATGCTGAGCATCATCCTGAATGGCAGATGGCCATGGCTGAGGAGATTGCTGCGCTTGAGCACACTGGCACCCTCTAATGGATCTCTTAAGAGCTATAAAGCGCGTCTTGTAGCTCGTGGTTTTTAGCAGGAGCACGGTCGTGACTATGATGAGACTTTTGCTCATGTGGCTCATATGACCACTGTGCGTACTCTTCTTGCTGTTGCTTCTGTTCGTCATTGGTCTGTGTCCCAGCTTGATGTTCAGAACGCATTCCTCAATGGCGAGTTGCGTGAGGAGGTTTATATGCAGCCTCCTCCAGGGTATTCTATTCCCGCGGGGATGGTTTGTCGTCTTCGGCGTTCTCTTTATGGCCTCAAACAGGCCCCTCGTGCGTGGTTTGAGCGCTTTGCCTCTGTAGTGACTGCTGCTGGTTTCTCTGTTTGTTCACACTTCTCCTCGTGGACACACTCTTCTTCTTCTCTATGTTGATGATATGATCATTACTGGTGATGATCCTGAGTATATCGCCTTTGTTAAGGCTCGTCTTCATGATCAATTTCTTATGACTAATCTTGGTCCTCTTTGATACTTTCTTGGGATTGAGGTTTCCTCCACTTCTGATGGCGTTTTCATCTCCTAGGAAAAGTATATTCAGGATCTTCTTGCTCGTGCTGCTCTTGGGGATGAGCGCACTGTTGAGACCCCTATGGAGCTTAATGTCAAGCTTCGTCCTACTGATGGTGATCCTCTTTCTGATCCAACGCGTTATCGCCATCTTGTCGGGAGTCTTGTTTATCTTGTTGTCACTCATCCTGACATATCTTATCCTGTTCATATTCTGAGTCAGTTTGTTTCTGCTCCTACCACTATTCACTATAGTCATCTTCTCCGTGTTCTTTGTTATCTTCGTGGCACGATCACTCGTCACCTTTTCTTTCCTCGTTCCAGCTCCCTCCAGCTCCAGTGCTATTCGGATGCTACATGGGCGAGTGATCCTACGGATCGCCGTTCACTTTCTGCTTACTGTGTGTTTCTTGGTGGTTCGCTCATTGCCTGGAAGATGAAGAAACAGACAGCGGTTTCTCGTTCAAGTGTTGAGGCTGAGTTGCGAGCTATGGCCTTGTTGACTGCTGAGGTGACCTGGTTACGGTGGTTGCTTACAGATTTTGGGGTCTCTATTACCACACCCACTCTGGTTTTGTCTGACAGTACAGGTGCTATTAGTATTGCACGTGATCCGGTTAAGCATGAGCTTACCAAGCATATTGGTGTTGATGCTTTCTATACACGTGCTCAGGTGCAGGCTCGGGTTGTTGCGCTTCAGTATGTGCCTTCAGAGTTATAGTTGGCGGATATCTTTACGAATGCACAGACCATTGCGCAACATACTTTCCTTCTCTTCAAACTTAGTGTTGTGGAGCCACCATGAGTTTGAGGGGGGAAGGGTGTTAGATATATATTTGTATATTGTATGTCCCCACTTGTTAGGGGGTTTTTCTGCATATTTCCACCGGTACATGTACTATATATTGTGGCCTTTGGCCCCTGAGAAATACAAGTTGCTTATTCCTAACAGTATAGAGAGTGCTGATAATACTCCTAAACCAAATTAAAAAAATAGTACCAAACCTCGGTTCATTTTTATTTTATACGTGTGTAGCGAACAAATTATGTAACTAATAGATGGGTAGATCATTATATATCAGCAGCTACAGATCTAAAATTAAGGTACTATTCTTTATGATTGCTTAAGATAAGGAAAATGAATACACAGAAATGAAGAAATTGCTCATATACCGTGGTATTTAGCAACTCATATTATCCCAAAAAGTTCCTATGCTAGAGCTTTTTTATTTGAACCAAAATCAGTATGCCTGTGGAGCAATGAACAACAAGAGGCAATCCGTAAGAAAAACTACACACACATTTTGGATTCTCCACTCTTGTAAACTAATATATGTACAATAATATATCCCTAAGAATGGGCCAACATCTAGAATTCATA
Source organism: Avena sativa (assembly GCA_916181665.1). Classification (NCBI taxonomy): domain Eukaryota; kingdom Viridiplantae; phylum Streptophyta; class Magnoliopsida; order Poales; family Poaceae; genus Avena; species Avena sativa. The sequence continues at coordinate 126,705,087 of OV702283.1, read as the reverse complement.
TGAAAGGGGAAAACCCACTGAAACATCAGATTTAGAGCGGTGTAATTAACTGAAGATTGAGTGCTCACTACAAGAGAGGGGTGAAACAAGAAAATATGGAAGCTTACCAGCAACCTATTTCTTCCTGATGCATCTTCCAAACGGATATTCTAACCACTTTCTCCATGGTAAGAAACATTCAGCTCCACACTTCAGAATCAAAACATCAGCCTTAGTGGGGAGACAAGAAGCTCGAGCGGATGATAGTAGCGAGACACCACGGCCAATGTGCTTGAACGCTAACTTTGCATTTAACATGGTGAAATTTTAGGAGAGTATAAAATTAGAATCACAAATATTCTAAATATAATTGCTACAAATTTGCAAATAAAAAATCATATATCTTGCTGTCATTGTAGTGGCCTCACGCTCCTCTAAGCTAATGTATTCCCCTGAACTGAGTTAAGAAGAGAACTGAGTTAACCGCCTACGCTGGATACATGCAAAAAAGGCTGGAAAATATTGCAATTCGTTCCATGAACGTTGATAGACAGAATAACTAAAAAAATTGAAAACCCATAAATCATGTTCCAGAAATCGAAGCACTCCCACATTATCCTCCCATGACATTCTCACTATAAACTCTCACCAGCAAAGAGAACTCGCTTTGCACCAGCTTCTTGACTTGGCTCAGCTACTGAACTAGAATAATTTAGTGAGCAAAAAATAAACAATGAATACATGGAATGCAGGCCGTGCTTGCAGTCCTTGGCATCACTTGACTCTCCTACACGCTCTATCCCGCCCACAGATCTGCCATGGTGCCAAGCTACTAGTCATGTTCCGAGCACTCTGACTCCGATTCCACCTCCATGGATTCACTGCTGGGTCTGATAAATTTCACGCAAAAATGGATTAGCACAAAGACATTTCTTCAAATAGTTCATATGCAGGACAAACAGTGGCTCAAGATGCCACGACCAAAGAAAGAGGGACCTGAGCTAGTACTTCAGACCGAGGAGATAAATCGGCTTGGAGGATAGACCCACCAGAATTGGGAACTATTGTACCATATCCTATATGATAAAAGAACCAGTATGGTACTAACACCACACGTGTGGAGCATTACTTGTCGTGTTTTAGATCATGCTCATCACAAGTAGCGACCAGGCTGATCATCGGTTCATTACCTAGATATTAATAAGATAATAATCAGAGTACATTATATATATCTGTAAAACAAAAAATATATGGAACAATATACTTTACTGATATCCACTAGCTTTCTTCGTACGAGGGTTTTGAACAATATACTTTACTACTGTTTTACTATTATTTAGGTCATACTTACATGAAAAACCATGGTTGGGACCATGGTTCCACCGGTTTCCCTATGATTTACGCATCATGGGAGTTTCCTCCTACAGGTACAGCATTTCTCTAAGTTGTTATCGCATGCATCACAGACGGTCACAACCGGGAGCAAGGTATTCCATCTAGGAACATTCTACCATATTTGTGCATGTATGCTAGCGTCACACACAGGTTCTCGTGGCATTCCGGCTGCCAGAGGGTCCTTCTCCAGCGAAACCCTAATCCAAGGGCCCCGCTGGTCTAGCCCTCTAGCTTTCTCTAAAATTTTATTTTATTCAACAATTTTTTTTAAGTTTACATAGATGGATCTTATTTTTCTACAATTTTTGATATACTATATGTATTTTTCTGAAATATAATGATTTAGTTATGAATTTTCTAGGTTTATTGTGACAAAAAGGAAAAAATCTATTCCGACGGCCAAGCAGTAGGCGTAATGTTACATGCTAGGCCGACAGAAAAGCTATCAGCATAGCGCTGATACCGTTGCTGCACCGTCATGACCCGACCTGCTGGGCTCACACGAGGCCCACCTATGCCAATGATAGCCATCAGCCCACCACATATGCCGACAGCCCGTCTACGCCGACGACAAGCCTTAGTCTACGCCGACGACTATGCTGGGCCAATGGCCCGTTTGCTGGCCCACCCGGCTCGTGCCACTATGCCGACAACGCCAATAATTGATCGTCAGCGTAGCATACGTCCGTCGGCTCCTTAAATGTTTTCTGTAGTGAATAGTATATCATGCAAATTGTATTGTTTCCCAAGACACAAGTTTTCTGTAGTGCCTTGTCAACAGAAAGTATTACTATTGTCTACCCCGATAGCATTGGGCTACTTGGATAAACAATAGTCGACGGCACGAGAGTGATCCACGTATCAACTTCGGTGGTACCAATAGTCGACAACTTTATAGTCCTCTGAAATATAAATTCCTAGTCGAGTTATAAAACTTTTGTCTTTATGAAAAATCTGAGACTTTCTTTCCTTCAATTACACTGCCAATGATTCCAACTTTCAAAAGAAGGATATATTAATATCGCGAAATACCAATTATACCTAATCTTTGCAACAACACAATACCGTATGCACATGGCTAAAAAAGGAAAACAAGAATTACAGAAAAAAGGTCCCGCTACAGAGATCTATGTCTTACAACAGCGGACCAAACACCACCGGGACAACACTAGAAATCCAATGTCTCCAAAAGTGAGGCCTCCAATAAGAAAATAGTGCACATGCGCCGTCATCACCTTGATCATCGATCACGGTTTTCACCCTAAAGAAAGTCCATGCTTACAAAACAATGTCTTCAACACGTCCATTGCTAGACACAACCAATTAAAGCTAGACCTTGGATTTTCATCCTATAAGTTTGAACACTAGATTCCTCCTGTACTGTCACCCCCACTTTACGATGTCCCGGCTTTAAGACCTAGAACACCAAGCCAAAACCTCATCTCTACGAAGATTCAAACCACCATTACCAATCCCCAGACATCGGCTTCCATGCACTACTAGGAAAACGATTATAGGTAGATTTTAATTCCGTGGTGCATGTAGGAAAAATGCTCCACTAAAATTAATTATGTCATGCATATAGCAAATGCTTCACAGAATTCTTGCAATTATGTGGCACATATGTTGGGTTCGCAGCATAGAAAACAAAAAAATTCCTACGATGGGAACAACTATGTACCAAGATCTATCTACTAGATACCAGCAACGGGTGGATATACATTCATAGAATACATACCCTCGAAGAACGTATAGCGTTAACGAGGTTGTACTCGTGGATGATGTAGTCGAACGCTTGCCGATCTCAAGGTCGTGATGAAGTCCATCTGGTCCAGCCGGTCCAGCACCATCACGTCCAGCACCGCAAAGCAGTGGTGCATCCGTGATCGCACACACGTCCGGGTACCCCGACAACCTCCGCGCCCTCGCTCCAGCGAAGCAGCGGAAGCAACAAATCCTTCCAGAAAAAACCACCGGCAACATGTATCTCGCTGATCCGAGACCATGGAGGAATTCTAAAGGGGGAGAGAGATCCTTCGCGAGGAGGTGTGCTTTAAGAGGATGAGAGGGGGCCTTTTATAGGGAGAGGGGGGCACCCCAAGGGGCATGGCTCCAGCCATGGAGGCTGCCCCCACCTCTTCCACATTCATGTGGGTGGAGCTTCCACTCAAAATGAAAAGCCTCCACTCCCATAAAAGAGCCTCCACTTATAAATCCACTCACATGCATAGAAATTTAATGCAAGCTCTCATTTAAATAAAACTCTTTTATTTATTTATTCAGAATTTTGTTAATTACTTTAATTAACAAACATTTACATAAAACCCCTTGCTAGTATTCAATTTCACATGCAGAACTAGTTTCAACAATTTCAACCGAAATAGTTTTGGTGTCTAGTGAAATAAATTCCTACGCTTTCCTTTTTCTTTCTCTGGCATATTATTTGCTCCAAATGGTGTCGGTATCCCTTAAGTGTTTCACCCTACGGTTCGCGAATAATGTAGACATGATCGAGACCCCTCTCCGATCAATAATCAGCAGCGGGACCTGGAGATCCGTACTGACTCCCACATATTCAACGATGACTTCTGTGATCGTGTGAACCTTATACGCATGTAACTCAATCCCTTTGTCTTGCGATATATTACATGTCCGAGATTCGATCATCGGTATCTCCATACCTAGTTTGATCTCGTTATCGACATTTACCCTTTTTTCGTTCCCGTGATATAACATTCTAGTGATCAAATCACTTGCTTGCAAGATAATTAATGTGATATCACCGAGAGGGCCCAGAGTATATCTCTCCGTCATCGGGATGGACAAATTCCACTCTTGATCCATGAGCCTCAACATAACACCTTCGTAGCACTGAACACATCTTTATAGTCACCCTGTTACGGTGTGACGTTTGATGTTATCAAGATACTCTTTCGGTATTAGTGATTGACATGATCTCATGGTCTAAGGATTAAGATTACTTCATATGATGTTATAGCAATATAAACACAATGACCTTGGTCGTAATGCTATACTTCGGATGAATGTTCATCACACCATTACACTAATGTTGTGACCTCGTTATTAACAACATCCAATGTCCATGATCAGGAAACCTTTGATCATCTTGTTAATCAACGAGCTAGTTTATAAGAGAGGCATAACTAGGAACTTCCTTTTTGTTTATTAAACACACATGTATTAACGTTTCCGTATTAATACAATTATAGCATGCAAAATAAACATTTATCATAAATAAGGAATACGATAATAACCACTTTATTATTGTCTCTCGGGCATATTCCCTTCAGTCTCCCACTTGCACTAGAGACAATAATCTAGTTTAGAAACTTTGCGTATTGAACACCTATGGCTTTCTGGTGTTCCATATACGCAACTGCAAGTAGTTAACATAATCTACGGGCTGATACTTTCAGGTCCATGTGTATTTGCATGCCTTTGCGTCTCCACGCATCACTCATTCTCCAATGAGATGGCATTGTATAAATTTGGTCTTTTGGTGCTTGGGGTTAAATTATGTCGATACTATTGTCATACAATATATCTTTACTGTTAGCCCTTTTGTGAACCACATCTTAGTTTGATAACAAACTACTTGACACAAATTCCCTCCTTTGCTGCTACTATAGCAGTCATATACTTAGCCTTTTGTTGTAGTATTCGTCACAATGTCTTAACTTTGGATTTTATCCAAATCCATCATGGATTCTCCTTTCTATTACATTGTGCCACCCATAGTTTAAATTGAGATAAACTTAATTTGTATCTTGTGACAAAACTAGTATCAATGTAACGCTTTATAATGAAATATTTGTAATTGTTTGTCACCTCTACATAAATATATTCTTAGTTCTTCCAAAAGATCATAAGAATATCCTCACTATCGTCCAGTGATCATTTTATGATTCATTATAGTATATGCTCATAACACTTAGAGCATAGGACATATCTGGATGTGTACATATCATGGTATGATTGATCAAAACATCCTTGTGATTTCACTCATCAAGTGTCAAAGAACTTGAATCTCGTTTCACTTATCAAGTGTCGATACACTTGAATCTTGATTCAATTCCTTTCCATGCGACAAGAACCGCTTCTTGTCGTTTCTATATTGAACTCCTTCAATATCTCATATATGTACGTTTGGCACAACCATATTAGCGTCATAGTCTATCCACTATAGATATTCATGCTAAATATTCGGGTTTTGCCTAAGTCTTTCATCAAAATGAAATTCTTAACCTTTGTCAATAAAAATTACATCATTTCTAATCAACAAGACGTCCTACACATAATGTATTAGAAATATGTCTCAGCGCTCCCACTTAATTTCTTGGAAATGCAAGCATCTTCATCGTCTCCAGATGAAAACTCATTTTTATCACGGTGAAGATTCCAACTCCGCGATGCTTACTTCAACCATTGAAGTTTGCATTCCCTTTTAGCATCCTTTGAATTAACAAAACCCTTTGGACCGTGTCATGTACACGTCCTAGGTAACCATTCTATTAGAAGAACTTTGTTTTGTTTATTCATCTACCATATACCAAATTATATGTAGTGGTTGCTATTTTAATACGTCCAAACTAAATATCGCTATGAAAGATCAAATCTTGTCATAGTCAACTCCTTGAGCATTGTCATAAAATACTTTACCGACATGTCGACTATTTCATAGATGTGAAACATCCATGTCTGTTTCTTTATAGATCCAAATACGACCGATAGGTTTTTACACCTTTTCGGAGGATCTTCCAAGTTCAAAACTTGATTTCTCGTATATGGAACTATCACGGATTTTATGGCTTCAAGCCATTTGACGGAGTCAGGGCCCATCATCGCTTCTTTGCATGTAGTCGGTTCATCATTGTCAAACAATAATGATTTACTCTCAAATCTTAGTATTTGATTGTTTATCCGATCGATTTGGTTTAATAAGAACTTAGATCTCCGTGACCACAACCTTTGAGGCACATAAGCTATGAGTATTATGGCAGCCTACGGAACGATTTTCAGTGTTGCGCAACTCAGCACATTTAGCTAAGGTTCATTAACCTTATCAAAGTTCTATTGTCCTCACACTTAACTTTTGCGAAAAATTCCTTTTTCAAGAAACTTCACATTTCAAGCGACAAACCCTTTTGTCCTTGGTGTTATGGAGGAATATCCAATGGTTATTCGAAATAACCTACAAAGACATGCTCTTCCGACTTTGGTTGTAAACATCTTACTTATGCTTAGCATACCAAAATTTAAGAAATGACAATTTGGGTTTTACCCTAAACCATAACTTCCATGGTGTCATTTCAACGGATCAAGATGGAGCTCTTTTCAGTGTAAAAGTGGTAGTCTCTAAAGTTTTAATCTTTTATAACATAATGACAGTTTTATAGATAACACCTTTGATCCAACCATGTCAAATAAGGTTTTATTATAAATCTCAAACACACCATACTTCTATGGTGTTTCGGGAGATGTAAATCTAGGTGTTTTTGCTAAACTTGTAACTCAAATAAATCACTTTATGATAAAATCATAATTCATTTATTTTCTTGTTATACTTGTAACTCAAATAAATCCCTTATGATAAAATCATAACCCATTTATTTTCTTGTTACAATGATTTTCCACTTCATCTTGAAAGTCTTTGAACGTTTTCAAATACTTCTTTCTCATTAAGTGAATATTCACTCAAATTTCCAGAGAAAGCATATGAAGTTAAAGTCCATCGCTTACGACTACACATAATGAACTATATACATCGATATGAATAAATTCTAATATTTTAGTCATCCATTCTTCTTTGGCCTTTGAACGAAGTTTTAATAATCCCGATGAAAGTCTCACAAGCATCACTTGATCAAATCAAAGACTACAAAAATCCATGCATATGGATTTTATTCATGTTTTCTTTCCAATATAATTTAAACAACGATGTCACTTCATAAGTGATCTTTCAATCATTTGTCTTGCGACATTTTAGCATTAGTTTTTATGGATGTGATTTCTCCAACTAGATTTGTAAATCATCCATCTTATATGGAATACGGTAATTATTTGTACAACCTTTGTTCTCATAATACCTGATTTAAATAACAATTCTTAAAACCAAACTTGAAGTCAAACTTTGATGTCAATGAGAAATACAAACAACGGTTTGTTTGTTTTCGATAAACATCATCACATATTCTCTTGCTAGTTACTTAGGCCATTGTGGTTCATGAATTGCGTCGTTCCATATAAAATTTCATATCAACCAATTCGGTATCCAATACCCAAGAACCACATTGTTTAACAAGCAAAGAATACAACCATAACATGTATATCATCTATACACCTAAATTGGATATTTCCAATCTTTTCTTTTCTGCCAAATATATTTTATAGATTCTATTTCAGCATTTCATTTTCCTTTTAAAAGAATCTATCAACATCAACAGTGGCGCCATATACATGACACATAGTCCAAAGCGTGTATATTCAAATAATAATACCTTTAGACTTGCACTTTGAAGTAGATCACCATCATCAAATGATCGGTATTCTTTCAAAATCCATTCTTTAGTAATCTTTTAGTGTAGTAAACACTTTACATACATCTTATATTCACCCTTATCATGACGACTTTCATGATCAAGCTATTGTAGCTTATAAAGGTGAATCGTGAGTATAACATTACTTTCCAAAACCCTTTTGTATGATTAGGATGTCTAGCATCTCCAACCTTTGCAAATTCTCATCCAATATGAGAACATATATTATACTCTATCATATTGCAACCAAAACATTGTTTCATATATCATTATATCTGTCACACATGATGGTTTCTGAAACAATTCTTTCAGCTCCTAGATAAACTTGATATTAAAACAATCAAGAATCATGGAGGCAAACATGATACTTAAGATACTAACACTAGAATTGTTACTCTCGATTTAATACTAATTATTAAACTTCACGGAGTAAACCGAGTTTGCTGAAAGTTTGCAATAGGACTTTAAACTTTGATTGACACTCAACACAATACGATACCAGTTCGTAAAGTAAATATCCAGAATTCTATAGTTCTATTATCTCAATTACAACTAAGCATAAGGTGGTGAACGAATGCCAATGACTACAACAAATTATGCAAATTCACTTTGATTTAATTTATGATAAATTGAGTTCTACTAATCCAAATTATAAATGAACTCCCACTCAAAATGACTTCCATCGTGCCTTTTTGGTGATTACATGAACCAAATCCACTACACCAAGTCCGGTCATCACGTGAGTCGGTGTATCTTCAAAGGCGAGCATCCATATGGTCATCATATCAAAACATATGACTCATGCTTAACCTTTCGGTCCGTGTTCTGAGGCCATGTCTGTACATGCTAGGCTCGCCAAGTAAGAACCTTAGTATTCGCGTGTGTAACTGTCTTACACCCGAGATATGCTCGTGGATTCAAGTACACCCGATCATCACGTGATGTCTTGAAGCGACGAAACATTGTTGGTCCATACTTAAGGAAGAACACATTTTTATCTTGATATCTAAATGAGGGATCATCTTATTATGATAATAAAACGCCAAACAAGCAATATAAGATGCAATCAAACATCACATGTTTGTAAGTGAAATGATATGGTTCTTGCACTTGATCTCCATCATGTGCATCATGGTATGATCACTATCATACCTCTATGTGTAAGGACAAGGTCTATGGAACTTACACGTTATGTGTGTTGTAAGAGTATCATCTCATACTTCTACTTACAACATCACCATATCATAACACTAGCCCAGCAACAATCTAAACTAGACGTCTCTAATTTATCCATTGCAAGTTTTACGTGGTTTAGGGCTTTCGAAGATAGAACCGTTCTTACCTACGATCATGAACCACAACGAGGATAACCAAATTGTTGACAACTCGTTGAAAATTAGATATTGACTATACTAGGAGAGACAGACACCCGCTATCCACTTATGCAAAACTAGTTGCATGTCAAGCATGGAACAGGTCTCATGTGCGAGGACATGTAAAGTTTCTCCGGGCCACTTCATCCCACTATGCCACCAATATCCAAAGTAAAACTAAGAAGCAATAAAATGATCATCATCGCCCACATATACATATGTGTACTACACGTGCAAAGCATCTCATAGATCCGGCTCGGATACCGCTGTTGGGTTCGCAACATAGAAAACAAAAAATTTCCTACGATGGGAACAACTATGTACCAAGATCTATCTATTAGATACAAGCAACGGGTGGATATACATTCATAGAATACATACCCTCGAAGACCGTATAGCGTTAACGAGGTTGTACTCCTGGATGATGTAGTCGAACGCTTGCCGATCACAAGATCGTGATGAAGTCCATCTGGTCCAGCCGGTCCAGCACCATCACGTCCAACACCACAAAGAAGTGGTGCATCCATGATCGCACACACGTCCGGGTACCCCGACAACCTCCGCGCCCTCGCTCCAGCGAAGCAGCGGAAGCAACAAATCCTTCGTGAAAAAAACACCGGCAACATGTATCTCGCTGATCCGAGACCATGGCGGAATTCTAAAGGGGGGAGAGAGATCCTTCGCGAGAAGGTGTGCTTTGAGAGGATGAGAGGGGGGCCTTTTATAGGGAGAGGGGGCACCCCAAGGGGCATGGCGCCAACCATGGAGGCTGCCCCCACCTCTTCCACATTCATGTGGGTGGAGCTCCCACTCAAAATGAAAAGCCTCCAGTCCCATAAAAGTGCCTCCACTCAAAAATCCACTCACATGCATTAAATTTCTATCAAATTTAATGCAAGCTCTCATTTAAATAAAACTCTTTTATTTTTTTATTCAGAATTTTGTTAATTACTTTAATTAACAAACATTCACATAAAACCCCTTGCTAGTATTCAATTTCACATGCAAAACCAGTTTCAGCAATTTCAACCGAAACAGATTCGGTGTCTAGTGAAATAAATTCCTGCGCTTTCCTTTTTCTTTCTCTGGCATATTATTTGCTCCAAATTGTGTCGGTATCCCTTAAGTGTGTCACTCTACGGTTCGCGAATAATGTAGACATGATCAAGACCCCTCTCCGATCAATAATCAGCAGCGGGACCTAGAGATCGTACTGACTCCCACATATTCAACGATGACTTCTGTGATCATGTGAACCTTATACGCATGTAAATCAATCCCTTTGTCTCATGATATATTACATGTCCGAGATTTGATCATCGGTATCTCCATCCCTAGTTTGATCTTGTTACCGACATGTACTCTTTTCTCGTTTCCGTGATATAACATTCTAGTGATCAAATTACTTGCTTGCAAGCTAATTAATGTGATATCACCGAGAGGTCCCAGAGTATATCTCTCCGTCATCGGGATGGAAAAATTCCACTCTTGATCCATGAGCCTCAACATAACACTGAAGGGTTTCGCAGCATAGTAAATCAAAATTTTCTACGAATGCGAACGGGGAAGCCAAGATCTAATCTAAGAGATGCAAACAACGAGGGGGGATAGATGAGATCTTCATACCCTTGAAGAAATCGCACAGCGGAACGTTCAACGGAACGTGGTTGATGTAGTCGTACTAGCCTTCTCCTCCTCGCGATCCGATCCGATCCAACGCCGCAAGTGGCGACGCCTCCGAGAGATGCACACGTACGGCACCTCGGCGTCTCCTCCTTCCTCGGTCCAGCAAGTGGGGAGGAGAGATAGATTGGATCTACAACACGACGGCGTGGTCCCACTCCGGAAGCTTCTAGAACCTTCTGGTACAATACCGAACATTCCAAAACAATTCCGAAATCCAAAAACTGCTTTCCCTTATATGAATCTTATTCTCCGGACCATTCCGGAACCTCTCGTGATGTCCTAGATCTCATCCGAGACTCCGAACAAAAACTCATAAACCAATTATCCATTCTATCCTAGTGTCGAGACACGTTAAGTGTGTGACCCTACGGGTTCGAGAATATGCAGACATGATCTTCTATCAATAATCAACAACGGGGTCTGGAAACCCATATTGACTCCCAATATTCATCGATGATCATACCAGATGAACCACGATGCCAGGATTCAATTAATCCCATATATATATTCCCTTCGTTACGCGATATTTTACTTGCCCGAGATTCGATCGTTGGCATCGGAATACCTAGTTTAATCTTATTCACAGCAAGTACTTTACTCGTTCCATAATCCGATATCACTTTGTGATTAACTCCTTAACCACTTGCTTGCAAGCCATGTTAATATCGATTACCGAGTGGGCCCGAAGTATATCTCTCCGACTTGGGAGGGACAAATCCCATCTCGATACATACAACCCAACAAGTACTTTCCGATCACCTGAGAGACACCTTTATGATCACCCTCTCATAGGATGACGTTTGATGACCTCAAAGCTTTCTTCCGGTACTAGGGAGTTGCATTATCTCATGGTCTAAGGAATACAATATTTCATAGAAGAAAAAGCTTCGCAAAGATGAACACTATGACATGATCTAATTGCTCTGCTTAATTTGGGTCTGTCCATCATATCATTCTCCCAATGACATGATCTCATTATTAATTGACAACTCATGTCTATGGTTAGGAAACCTTAACCATCATTAATCAATGAGCTAGTCCATAGAGGCATACTAGGGACACGGTGTTGTTCATAAACCACACAAGTATCAAAGTTTCCACTTAATACAATTCTAGCATGGAATATAAACTTTATCATGAACAAGAATTATAATAATAACATCTTTATTATTGCCTCTAGGGCATAATTCCAACAGTCTCCCACTTGCACTAGAGTCAATAATCTAGTTTACATTTGGCAACAATCTAACACCCATGGCACTAAGGTGCTGATCATGTTTTGCTCGTGGAAGAGGTTTAGTAAACGGATCTGCGACATTCAGATCCGTATGTACTTTGCTAATCTTCAGATCTCCATCTGTTGTATAATCTCGAATTATATGAAACTTGCGGTTGATGTGCTTGGTCTTTGGATGATATCTTGGTTCCTTAGCCAGTGCTATGGCGCCAGTGTTGTCACACAATATCTCCAGTGGGTCCAAGGCACTTGGAACCACACCAAACTCAGTGATGAAGTTCCTGATCCAAACTCCTTCACTTGATGCTTCTGCAGCAGCCATGTATTCTGCTTCTACTGTAGATCCCGTGATCACGCTTTGCTTGCAGCTTCTCCAGCTCATAGCTCCTCCATTCAAAATATAAACGTATCCTGTCTGAGATTTAGAATCATCCTGTCGGTGTCGAAACTAGCGTCGACGTAACCATTTATGACGAGCTGTTCATCATCTCCATAGACTAAGAACATTTCTTTAGTCCTATTTAAATACTTTAGGATGTTCTCCACGGCTGTCCAGTGTTCCACTCCTGGATCACTTTGGTATCTGCTCGTCAAACTAAGAGCATTGGACACATCCGGTCTAGTACATAGCATGGCATACATGATAGAACCTATGGCCAAGGCATAAGGCACTTTGCTCATAGCTTCTCTATCGTTTACCGTACCTGGACACTGAGCCTTGCTCAATATCTTACCTGACAACATAGGCACCGAACCTTTCTTTGCCTTATCCATTCTGAACCTTTTCAGAACTTTGTCTAGGTATGTACTTTGGCTTAAAGCTATTAGGCGTCTTTTTCTATCTCTATAGATTTTGATGCCCAATATATAAGCAGCTTCCCGTAGGTCTTTCATTGAAAAACATTTGTTCAAATAACTCTTCACATCGTTAAGCATATCAATGTCATTTCCAATAATCAATATGTCATCCACATATAGTACTAAAAATTTCACTTAGCTCCCACTCACTTTCTTGTAGATACAAGCTTCATAGAAATTTGGAACAAATCCAAAGCTCTTGATCACTTGATCAAAACGAAGGTTCCAACTCCGAGATGCTTGCTTCAGTCCATAAATGGAACGCTGAAGTTTGCACACCTTATCAGCATCCTTAGGATCGACAAAACCTTCGGGTTGCATCATATACAACTCTTCATCAATGTTGCCATTGAGGAACGCAGTCTTGACATCCATCTGCCATATTTCATAATCATGAAACACAGCAATTGCTAATAAAATACGAATGTACTTAAACATTGCTACGGGAGAGAAAGTCTCATCGTAGTCAACACCTTGAACTTGTCGAAAACCTTTCGCAACAAGCCGTGCTTTATAGACAGTAACATTACCATCCGCGTTCGTTTTCTTCTTGAAAATCCATTTGCATTCAACGGCCTTTCGGTCGCTAGGAGGGTCCACCAAAGTCCATACTTGGTTTTCGCTCATGGATCCCAATTCGGATTTCATGGCCTCTAGCCATTTCTCAGAGTCTGGGATCATCATTGCTTCCTCATAGTTCGCAGGTTCACTGTTGTCTACTAACAAGACAGTTAAGACAGGGTTACCATACCACTCAGGAGGGGCACGTGACCTTGTCGACCTGCGACGTTCAGTAATAGCATCGTCCGAAGCTTCATGATCCTCGTCATTAGCTTCCTCTATTGTTGGTGCAGATGGCACTGGAACAATTTCAGGTGCTGCGCTACTCTCCAACTCAAGAGAAGGTTCAATAACCTCGTCTAGCTCTACTTTCCTCCCACTCACTTCTTTCGAGAGAAACTCCTTCTCAAGAAAGGATCCGTTCTTTGCAACAAACACTTTTCCTTCAGATCTGTGGTAGAAGGTATACCCAATAGTTTCCTTAGGGTATCCTATGAAGACGCATTTCTCCGCTTTGGGTTCGAGCTTGTCCGGCATCAACTTCTTGACGTAAGCTTCGCATCCCCAAACTTTAAGAAACGACAACTTAGGTTTAGCACCAAATCATAGTTCATACGGTGTCGTCTCAACGGATTTAGATAGTGCCCTATTTAAAGTGAATGCAGCAGTCTCTAATGCATAACCCCAAAATGATAATAGCAAATCTGTAAGAGACATCATTGATCGCACCATATCTAATAGAGTTCGATTCCGACGTTCAGACACACCATTGCGCTGTGGTGTTTCGGGTGGCGTGAGTTGCGAAACGATTCCACTTGCTTTAAGATGCGTGAGAAAATCATAACTCAAATATTCGCCTCCACGATCGGATCGTAGAAATTTAATTTTCCTGTTACGATGGTTTTCCACTTCGTTCTGAAATTCTTTGAACTTTTCAAACGTTTCAGATTTATGTTTCATTAAATAGATATACCCATATCTACTTAAGTCATCAGTAAAAGTGAGAAAATAGCGATATCCACCGCGCGTCGAAACACTCATTGGTCCGCATACATCGGTATGTATGATTTCCAACAAGTCCGTTGCTCGCTCCATTATACCGGAGAACGGGGTTTTGATCATCTTGCCCATGAGGCACGGCTCGCACGTGTCAAATGATTCAAAATCAAGAGACTCCAAAAGTCCATCAGAATGGAGTTTCTTCATACGTTTTACACCAATATGACCTAGACGGCAGTGCGACAAATAAGTCGTATTATCACTATCTACCTTGCATCTCTTAGCCTCAATGTTATGGATGTGTGTTTCATTGCTTTCGAGATTCAAAAGAAATAAACCATTCATAGCAGGTGCATGAACATAAAAGATGTTACTCATATAAATAGAACAACCATTATTCTTCGATTTAAATGAATAACTGTCTTGCAATAAACACGATCCAGATATGATGTTCATGCTCAACGCAGGCACATAATAACATTTATTAAGGTTTAAAACTAATCCCGAAGGTAAAACTAAGGAGAGCGTGCCGACGGCCATCACAT
The DNA here is from genome assembly GCA_916181665.1 of Avena sativa. Classification (NCBI taxonomy): domain Eukaryota; kingdom Viridiplantae; phylum Streptophyta; class Magnoliopsida; order Poales; family Poaceae; genus Avena; species Avena sativa. The sequence goes on along the minus strand of OV702283.1, from coordinate 126,689,897 downwards.
CAACTCTTGATCCGTTGCCAACGCGCATCGTCACCTCATCCCTCGCTACCCGCCGTCTATTCCGTATCTCCTGTTTCGAGTTACAAATATTAGCAACTGAACCAGTATCAAATACCCAGGCACTACAACGAGGGCTAGTAAGGTAAACATCAATAACATGTATATCAAATATACCTTTAATGGTGCCAGCCTTCTTGTCCGCTAAGTACTTCGGACAGTTGCGCTTCCAGTAACCCTTGTCCTTGCAATAGAAGCACTCAGTGTCCGGCTTTGGTCCAGACTTGAGCTTATTCTCAGCAGGGGCAACGCGCTTGTCGCTGCTTTTCTTGAAGGACTTCTTTGCACCCTTACCTTTCTTAAAGCTGGGGGGCTTATTGACCATCAACACATGATTATCTTTCTTGATGTCCACCTCCGCAGCTTTCAGCTTAGCGAAGAGCTCAGTGGTCGTATCAGTGGAACCAATCTGATTATGAGTAACTACAAAACCTTTGTAGCTAGGAGGGAGTGATTGCAGAACTCTGTCAATCTTGAGCTCTTCTGGAATCTTGCAGTCCAGTTGCTCAAGACGTTGAGTGTAGCCCGACATCTTAATGGCGTGCTCACTAACGGAACTCCCTTCCTCCATCTTGTAGTTAAAGAATTCTCAGAGATCTCATATCTCTCAGAACGGGCCTGAGTCTTAAACATGGTTTTCAGTTCCTCAAGAATCTCAAAGGGCCCGGCGAACTCCTCAAAACGATTTTGAAGGTCCGATTCCATAGCAAACAACATGGTTCTCTTAATCGCATCATAATCATCTTTGCGCGACTGATAAACAACTTTTTCATCAGTCGGAGCATCTATAGCAGGGGCGTCACTTAGCGCTTTCTCAAGGACATAGTCCTTTTGTCCGCCAGCGAGAATGATTCTCAGATTGCGGAACCAGTTGGTGAAGTTAGACCCATTGTTCTTAAGCTTCTCTTTCTCAGCAAAAACTTTGAAGTTGAAGTTGGACTTAGCAATTTGATCTACAAAATTTGCAAGTACAATTTAGACTATGTTCACGATAACTAGTTCAAATTAATCAAATTACTAGATGAACTCCCACTAAATTCAACATACCTCAAGTTGTTTAGTGAACATGATCCAAATTCACCACACCCAATCCGATCTTCACGAGAAGAGATGTGGTTTCAATGGTGGACAACAAAGTGTCGACCATATCATTCATATGACTCATGCTTAACCTTTCGGTTCGTGTGTTCCGAGGCCATGTCTGTACATGCTAGGCTCATCAAGTAAAACCCAAGTATTTCCGCGTGTGCAAAACTGGCTTGCACCCGTTGTATGTGAACGTAGATTTTATAGCACCCGATCATCACGTGGTGCTTGAACATGACAAACTTTCGCAACGGTGCATACATGGGGAGAACACAGTTTTATCTTGATCTTTAAGTGAGGAATCATCTTGTAATGCTACCGTCGCGATCTAAGCATAATAAGATACATAAAAGGATAAACATCACATGCATATAATTTTATGTGACATGGTATAGCCAATATCCGCGCAATGATCTCCATCTTGTGCGTGCCAGCATGATCTCTGTCACTCCACCATGATTGCCTCCACCACGAATAGCAACTACAACTATTGCTAACTACTTAGCGATAAAGTAAAGCTATTACATGGCGTATAAGAAGTTGACACACATGTCATACACAATTATAAAGACAACCATATGGCTCCTGCCGGTTGTGTACTCATCTACATGCAAGTCATGAAATATTACAAAACATGATCATTGCATACAACATACACATCATATCTTGGGCCATACCATATCACAGAAAAACTCCCTGCAAAAACAAGTTAGACGCCTCTACTTTGTTATTGCATGTTTTACGTGGCTTATGGGAGTAACAAGCTAAGAATGATTCTTACCTACGGAAAGCCACAACGGTGATATTATGGTTACCAACTTCCGGTGTAAATCCCATGACAACTATAGTGAGAGAAACTGGCATCCACCAGCCGCATGTGTGGAACAAGCCACACGTCAAGTGCGGAGCCGGTTTCGCGAACGAGGTCGCGTAAAGTTTGCCTGGACCGCTTCGATCTCACTATCCCGCTTCATAAGAAGTACACAACAAGAGGCTTGCAACAGAAAACATCAACGCCCGCAACAAGCATGTTGCGTGAAACACATCTACGCATAGATCTAGCTCTGATACCACTGAAGGGTTTCGCAACATAGTAAATCAAAAATTCTACGGATGCGAACGGGGAAGCTAAGATCTAATCTAGGAGATGCAAACAACGAGGGGGGATAGATGAGATCTTCATACCCTTGAAGAAATCGCACAGAGGAACGTTCAACGGAACGTGGTTGATGTAGTCGTACTAGCCTTCTCCTCCTCGCGATCTGATCCGATCCAACGCCGCAAGTGGCGACGCCTCCGAGAGATGCACACGTACGGCACCTCGACGTCTCCTCCTTCCTTGGTCCAGCAAGTGGGGTGGAGAGATAGATTGGATCTACAACACGACGGCGTGGTGCAAAGGTGGAGAGTTTCTGCGGCAGGGCTTCGCCTACGCGTAGTTGGGAGAGAGAGAGAGAGAGGAGAAGGGCAGCAGTATGGCGGCTACGGTTTTTGGGGTGAGGGAGGAGGGTGCGCCCCTGCCCTCTTTATATAGAGGGTTGGCCGGCTGACCTTGCCCCTCCTCCAAGCCCTAGGGCCGGCGGCCACATGGGATGGAGTGGGGGGCAAGTTCCCCCCTTCTAGAAGCTCTCCCTAGGGTTTCCCCTAGGGCTTGGCCGGCTGGGCCTATGGGGCCTTGTGCCCCTGTCCCAATGCGGCCAGGGCACTCCCTCGTAGGCCCAAGCCTCCTCCCGACAAGTGGGGCCATGTTGGTCCCACTCCGGAAGCTTCTAGAACCTTCCGGTACAATATCGAACATTCCGAAACAATTCCGAAATCCAAAAACGGCTTTCCCTTATATGAATCGTATTCTCCGGACCATTCCGGAACCTCTCGTGATGTCCTGGATCTCATCCGAGACTCTGAACAAAAACTCATAAACCAATTATCCATTCTATCCTAGCGTCGAGACACGTTAAGTGTGTGACCCTACGGGTTCGAGAATATGCAGACATAATCTTCTATCAATAATCAACAGCGGGGTCTGGAAACCCATATTGACTTCCACATATTCATCGATGATCATATCGGATGAACCACGATGCCAGGATCCAATTAATCCCATATATATTCCCTTCGTCACGCGATATTTTACTTGCCCGAGATTCGATCGTTGGCATCGGAATACCTAGTTCAATCTCGTTCACAGCAAGTACTTTACTCGTTCCGTAATCCGATATCACTTTGTGATTAACTCCTTAACCACTTGCTTGCAAGCGGTGTTGATATCGATTACCGAGTGGGCCCAAAGTATATCTCTCCGACTTGGGAGGGACAAATCCCATCTCGATACATACAACCCAACAAGTACTTTCCGATCACCTGAGAGACACATTTATGATCACCCTCTCATAGGATGACGTTTGATGACCTCAAAGCTTTCTTCCGATACCAGGGAGTTGCATTATCTCATGGTCTAAGGAATACAATATTTTACATAAGAAAAAGCTTCGCAAAGATGAACACTATGACATGATCTAATTGCTCTGCTTAATTTGGGTCTGTCCATCATATCATTCTCCCAATGACATGATCTCATTATTAATTGACAACTCATGTCTATGGTTAGGAAACCTTAACCATCATTAATCAATGAGCTAGTCCATATAGGCATACTAGGGACACGGTGTTGTTCATAAACCACACAAGTATCAAAATTTCCGCTTAATACAATTCTAGCATGGAATATAAACTTTATCATGAACAAGAATTATAATAATAACATCTTTATTATTGCCACTAGGGCATAATTCCAACAAACACCTTCGTAGCACTGAACCCATCTTTATAGTCACCCTGTTACGGTGTGACGTTTGATGTTATCAAGATACTCTTCCGGTATTAGTGATTGACATGATCTCATGGTCTAAGGACTAAGATTACTTCGTATGATGTTATAGTAATATAAACACAATGACCTTGATCGTAATGCTATATTTCGGATGAATGTTCATCACACCATTACACTAATGTTGTGACCTCGTTATTAACAACATCCAATGTCCATGATCAGGAAACCTTTGCATCTTGGTAATCAACGAGCTAGTTTATAATAGAGGCATAACTAGGAACTTCCTTTTTATTTATTAAACACATATGTATTAAAGTTTCCGTATTAATACAATTATAGCATGCAAAATAAACATTTATTATAAATAAGGAATACGATAATAACCAATTTATTATTGCCACCACTTTATTATTGCCTCTCGGGCATATTCCCTTCAGCATATAGATATATGCACCACAGAAATTGAGAATTTTATGGCGCATATAGCCATATGCGCCACAGAATTCCTGTGGGCCCCATTTGGGCCTAACCCAGTACATGTGCAAGCCAGAATTCTGTGGTGTATATGGCTATATGCGCCATAGAATGTCAAAATTTTGTGGCGCATATTCTGTGGCATCCCCTCCTACCTACTACTACCACCCTAACTATCCAGCACACACACAAACCCTAACTACCCACACCCCCTGCCCAACCCTAACCCACACCCGCACGTGCTGTGCACCTAGCCGTCGCCTGTGCCCACACCTTACCACACTCCGACCCGTCCCACCCTGCGTGTAGCGCACACGCACACATACACAACGCGTGCGTAAGCACTCTGGTACACAAACACCCCAACACGTTCTCTCGCACGCAACCCACGCCTCTCCCGCGACCCCCACCTCGCGCTTCCCTCGCCCACCTTCCTCGCGCCGCCGCCTGGTTCTCCTTCCTTCCGAGCGTCACCGACCGTCGTCAGTGAGCCCCCTCATCGCCCGTTTATCTGCCACTGGCACCCTCTTCTCTTCCTCTCGCTTTCGGCAGCCTCGGCTCCGCCCTGGTCGCCCTGCTCCGACCGGCCCGTGACCTCTTTCCTCCTATCATGCGTCGTCCGCCTCTTCGCTGGGGACGTCGCTGTCAACCGCCTCCTCGCTGGCCTTCCTCTCCCGTGGAACCCCGTGCCTACCGCCACCAATCCTCCCCGACCTCCTCTGCTCTGCTTTCTCGTGCCGCCGACCTAAGCTCCTCCCCGAGCTCGGCCGCCGTCAGCGAACCCGTCCCCGCGCCTCAAGCCGACCCTTCCTCGCTGCCACCCTGCAAGCATGACGACCGTCGCATCTCTGCCCCACCGCCCTTCTCCGTGCGACCTCCATCTTCGCCGCCGCCGGCACCGATCCACCCGGCCGGTGCCTTGTCGCCGCCTTCTGCTTCCTTGGCTGCGGGCAGCCCCTCCTTCCCTGCAGCACCGCTAGGGGTCCCTGCTCGCCCCGAATTCGCCAGGGCCCACTCGAGCTCGACCCCACTTTCCTCCTGTTGAGCGCCGCTGGCCGCGTCACTCTCGCCTCTCTGTCCGGCCCACCTCTACCCTAGCGACCGCACCTCTGGCCGCCGCGAAGCCTCTGCATGTGTGGTTGCACGCCAAGGGGCCATACGTCCCTTTGCTGGTTGTTTTGTCCATTGCCCTCCAGGTGTTTGAGAAAATAACCGAACGAGACTCGTACTTGTACACTTATTCGGTTCTAAGTGTGATGTGATTGATGAACACTTGTGAACATTTATTCTTGTTGATGTATTATATGTGAATTGGAACATTTGTACTGCTGTGTGCAGCTTTTCTGTGTATTTCTGTCAATTTTTGTGTATTTTCTGTAATATACCTGTTATATATTGTACCAGATTCTGAAAATTTCAAAATTCTGAAAAAAGGGATTTTGTGAAGCATATGCCCTACATGCGCCACAGAATCTGGGACCGAATTCTATGGCGCATATGGCCATATGCGCCACGGAATTTTAAGAATTATGTGGCCACATAATTCTAATTTTAGTGGCGACAATTTAGTGCAGAGCACTAGATGGGCCAAAGAATTCATTTTTGTGCGCCACAGATAACATTTTTCCTAATAGTGTGTCATTCTCCATGACTGACTTCACAATGGGACTAAAGGCATGTCCTTGATGGCAACATACTGCAAAGCTTCACATATATCCCTTTGAAACCAAACGATCAGAAAAAATGGTTACGCGCGACCGAAACCCATCCAGCCCGGCGAAATCTGGCATGTCGTTTATTGGAGTTCACCAGCAATGCCTTTCGAAACTCGACACTCCAGTTAAAGGTAGGAAGACCGACATCAAGTAGATCCTCGTCTTGGCACGAGAGGGATTCTAGAAGTAGACACACTTTATTCGAAGCTAGACCGGCAGGCCACACGCCACCCGCTAGCAACCTGCGGGATCTGCCTCACCGAGCCCAATTGATGGCCATGGCCAGCGGCACACAAGGAGGCGGCAGCGCAGGGTCGGTCCTCCACCAGATCCGGTTGTGACACGGTGAGGAGGACATGTGGAGACGGCAGAGAGAACCACCCGGATCAAAGATCTAGGGTTCGTACCTTGCCGACCCAAATCCCAACCCCCACCACCGGTCAAGCGCCGCCTATGAGGAGCTCTGCCACCTCCCCGTCCAAGGCCCTGGCCGCAGCACGCTGACACGCCGGCCCATTCTGCCCCAGCAACCCCGGCGTCCGTGAACGGCAACCACCACTCCAAGGCCTCCTTCTTCGGTTCGGCCCGCCGCCACTGAGGCGAGGGCCGGCGGCAGCGACGGCTAGAGGCACATGGTCGGTGGGGCTAGAGGAGGGGCGATGGAGTCGCCCTGGCGGTGCCCTGGGGGACACGCGACAGGGTCTTCTTCGCTGCATCTTATTTGGTATCACAGGTGAGTCTGAACCTCCATTTTGGGTTTTATATATAGTTATGTTACATAACTTCGTAATTATGGTTTTTTGCTGATTACAGCTGCAGCGGGAGTCTCGTTTGGGAAGTTTGTATTTATTAGTAACTCCATAAGTAACATGTTGTCATGTACAGTATTCGACTACCCTTGTTCCTCGGCATCTCGATCAGTAAATATTTCTCTGAGGCTGTGTACCTGCCGGAACAAATAAATGTTTAGTATAGTCCACGATCCTTTTACATCATGTGTTGTCTTATGTCAGGTTGGGTCCTAAATTCTTCGTGAATTCTGATCTCGGCTATCGTGTATGTTCATGTTACCGCAGTTCAGTGATATCATAAACACCAGTTTTTGCTTCTGGACCAACAGTAGGGCAGATTGTCCTGTCTGTTCTCGATAACACAATCGAGGTCAGACCGAGGGTTATGGTTTATACCATTTATGCGTGGCCAGAAAGGGTATTTACATCCTAGAAATTGGATGGCTTTTCAGCTGCATTTTATTGCAAGATGCTTAAAATGTAGGCTTGGATGACAGCTAGTAATTCCTACATAATGACTTGAACCTGCACCACATGGGTCCTCGACAATTGCTCGAGAGTACCTTTCAGTCTATAAAAGAGCAGTCGAAGAAGCAAAATTTACTAGACTGAGGTATGGGATGACCATTCCTTGTGTGTTATGTCAGTACCGGACTGTTGTGGAATTGTGAGGCATTGGGATTATGGAGCTCTCTTGTGTTGTGATCGTGCAATCCTGCTTCAGAACAAGCCTGCACTCTTGTGCTCAATGCCTGAGTTAGCAGGCATTGCTTTGCTGAAATAACAGAGGTCATGGCAACGCTTGTTAGCCTACTTCTGCTTTCCATTGGAATCCCACCATAAGCTCTCGCGCTCCTACACCACAAAGTCCAGCGCCGCACACGACTGCTTCCAGCCGTCCTGTATGCACGACTCTCTCGGCACGAGCGTTTAGTCTGTTAGAGCAACTTTAGACGATCCCCTAAACCTTAGTCTTCTATCCGGCCTCCTAAACTAGATGAGCAAAAATTTGCTCTGCCAAACGGTGGCCGACTATAGTCGATCCCCTATATTTAGATCCTTCAATTTTTTTCTCAATTTTCAAACTAAACCACATAGCATTGAGATCATTGCATCACATATCAATGAAACTTTCAAAATGGTTCAAATTCGATCACTAGCAACTACTTACGAATCCATTACAAATAGATTTAAATGTTCACCAAATCGAATTAAAACAACCGTAGTGCTCATCCAAATGCACCACAATGATCTTTGATCCAAAAAACACGGCATAGCAAGTTCATATGTTGTGGACATCACCACTTACCAAATGCCATCATCAAACGCCTCCAATGTCGCCACATCCATTGTCTCCAATGCCACCATCTCCATTGCCACCGATGCCACCACCTCCATTGCCACCATTGGCAACATCACCAAGATCAAGACCAATGGATTGAGCCATGATCTTATTGCGAGTGTACTCCCAAAAAGCTCTAGCCGTGACATCCAGAGACTTGGGGGTTCATGAACATGATGTTGCGCTTGGATTGCTCCTTCTCCCTTGCTATTTTCTCAAACTCAAGTTTGAGCTTTTGCTCTTCAATGTTCTTCTCTTTTTGCATCCTTTGCGCCTCTAGTTCAATCCTCCTCTCCTCGGCATCCAACTTTGCCCACCACTTCTCCTCCTACAACACCTTGAGCTCATTCCACCTTGCCGCTTTCACTACTAGGAAAATGGTTGTCTGTGGCGCACCTAAAAGGCCCATCCGTGGCGCACTAGTGGTGCGCCACGCGCCTTGCGCTACGGCTATCTCCTAGCCGTGGCGCACTGCCTGGTGCACCACGGTTATGTCGAGATAGGCGTAGCGCACCTGCTAGTGCGCCACGGATATGTTGGCACGTGCGCTATGCCTTGGATCTTCTGTGGCGCACGTTGCAGTGCGCCACTAAGCTGCGCAGGTGCGCTTTAGCTGTAGTGCGCCACAGAAGCCGTGCCATGCGCGTCACGAGTGTATTTTTTTTAATTTCAGGGTCAGATGATATACAATACAGATTATATAGGCAGATATACACATAGATATACACACAGATATAAGATATACAGTTATATATATAAATACACAATTCGCAAAACAAGATTGAAACAAATACATATAGATAAGTCTCATACATGAATACATAAGTTATACATTGTTTCGATCAAGTTACAAAGTAGTTGGTGACATGCGAATACATGTGTCGATCGAACAAGTTAGAGCTCGGAAACTCGCCTAGACATCTAAACTAGCTAGACACAAACGCGGGATAAACAACCAAAGAAGATAAGCATGATCACCGCCGCGACGAAGGTGTAGGTCTTCATCCGGTTCTTCGTCCTAACTCCCGCTAGATAGCGCGTGTATCTAGCTTCCGCCTCCGCCATAGTGTTGTACCCTTTGTAGCTATTGCCGCTGAAACGGTGCACCTGTCTCCGGCAGTCTTTCCAATCATCGTAGACTCCGGGAACCCGTCCCTTGTACACGACGTATCACGTCATCTACAAGTTGACAATAATAATTAACCGATGATTGAAAAAAACATATATAATTAAAGTCGCATATAAAGATACACTTATAGAAAGTACTCCTAAATCAAAAAGACCAAACTCAAAAAGCATGCCTTATATATAACTAGGTTGTTCGACACAGGAATATGCTACGATGGAACTGTCCGCCAAGTAGGATGGACAACACCTGGACCTGTGCATAGCACAAGGCGGACAATCCCATCGTAGCATATTCACATATAGTGTGCCACGACATTTCAATCATTGGCATTATTCTCGAAAAAGACCAAAGTAACTCAAAAAGAATGCCTCATATATATATACATAGGTCGTTGGACATAGGAATATGCTACGATGGAACTATGAGCCAAATAGGATGCACAAGACCTGGACTTGTGCATATCACAAGGCTCACAATCCTGTCGTAGCACATTCACATAGATATTGTGCCACGACATTTCAATCATCGACATTATTCTCGAAAAAGACCAAAGTAAATCAAAAAGAATGCCTCATATATATATACATAGGTCGTTGGACACAGGAATATGCTACGATGGAACCGTAAGCCAAGTAGGATGCACAACATCTAGACTTGTGCATAACACAAGGCTTACAATCCCGTCGTAGCACATTCACATATATATTGTGCCACGACATTTCAATCATCGGCATTATTCTCGAAAAATACCAAAGTAAATCAAAAAGAATGCCTCATATATATATATATATAGGTCGTTGGACACAGGAATATGCTACGACGGAACCGTGAGCCAAGTAGGATGCACAATACCTGGACTTGTGCATATCACAAGGCTCACAATCCCGTCGTAGCACATTCACATATATATTGTGCCATGACATTTCAATCATCGGCATTATTCTCGAAAAAATACTAATAAAGTAAGGGAAAAAAGAAGGACCAAAGTGAGCAAAGGACCAAAGAGTAAGCAAAAAAACCAAGCATTGATTGATATATAATAATAATAAGCAAAATAAGTAAACGATGATTCATAAACCTAATAAGATAAGTATAGTAGCATGTACACTTGTCCACCTACACACAAAGGTCATCTATAGTTTGTAACTACAACTAGGCCAACATCAAGCCTTATGGCTCGTCTTAGAAAACGGGAGGACGCCTTGTCTCGTCATAAACTTCCTATAGTCACCCTGCATCTCTAGGCGATCTTCTATGTCACGGTTATTCGGGATATTTCCTCCGTAGAAGATCCCCCCCCCAATGTCATGACATCACGAAAGATGATTGCCCCAAACTGCTGCTGGATGCGATACATCTCTTGTCTAATATCTGAATCAGTGATCTTGGCCTTTGCTTCGGCCCACTGTTTGAGATGATCTGGCAGTGTAAAATTCAGCTGGTCAAGTAGGAACGCCCTCATATGATGGAGTGCGTAGTAGGCTTCCTTCTTACTGTTTTTCGGCTGCTTCACGCAGGAGAACTCCGTTATGTGGTTGAAGACGTGCTTGCCGAACTTGACCTTCGTACGCACGAAGGTGGTGCCTTCCGTCGAGGCAAAGCCAGTGAGAGCATCATCCAGAACTTCCTTGATCTTGTCATAGTTTTTCTTCTTTTCTAGACTCCCCGAGTCGAAATACGTGGCGTGGGAATGCTTCGGCGATAAGGAGATGAGCATGCAGTGTTCATCTCTGCGCAAAAAATTCAAATGGAATGTGTTGGAAAAAGAATGATGATAATCTAATAAAGCCAATCGACGGTGGCGAGTGAATAACGACTTACTCGGGAAAGTAACGCACGAGAATGTATTCCTTTGTCTTGTTCGCCACGAGGATTCTTTTTAGGTACGAGGCCACGATACATCGTTCGGTGGGGGAACCTAAGCAGCCGTCACGCATGTAGTAGGGGTCCACTATAGCGATGCCCGGTGTATTCTCTCTAATGATCTGCATGGCCAGGCTGAGAGAAAACAGACGGATCATGGTATAGTGCAGCGGGTATAGGTGGAACATATTGAAGATGTCGTCGAACCGCAGGAAGAACAGATCCGCAGGGGCATTGTCGACGAAGCCCAAGCCTGGTGGCACCTTAACCACGAATACCGGGTGCGAGGGATCTTTCTCCGATAGAAGGCGTCTCTCTATCGTCAGCACGCCGTCATGCACACTCTGTAGTTCCGAACTGGCGAGCCTCCGCAAATTCTTAGGTAGCATGGGTTCACCCGCCACATGAATCCTCCACATAATACCCTCGGGTCTTGGTGGCCCGTCCCGAAACCTGTTCGGATTCGTAGTTGTTGACGCCACCGGCTGGCTCGAGCTGCTAGATTTTCTTTTACTGCCCTTTTTTCCTTTTGGAGAGCGATCAGGCACCGCAATCTTAGCACCGGCCGCCCTATGTAGTGTGTCAGGGCTTAGAATAAAGGGCCGGTTGGTTGTATCAGCTGGCTCTGTAAAGGCGCAAGCTGGAGGCGTCTCCTGAGAACCAAACAGACGCTTGGTGATAGTGGCTTTCTCTGTGGGGCCACCAGCTAGGTCTTGCTAAACTGAGTGTTGAAGAAGTGATCATTCCAGTCTTCGTCATCCTCGGCCGGATCCTGCGCCATGTGCATATCATCAACATGATCATCCGACCCACCGCGTGGAGGTGAAGGCGAGGGCGGTAAGGGGGCCTTGCCACCGCTTGTCGCTGGCACGACAGGCGGTGTTGTTGTCTGTGGCGTGATGGCCCCCGCCGTCCCCAAACGGATCATGCTCTTTGGCCAATGCAAGAATAAGCCGAAGCAACTTCTGAGGACAGCCGGCTCTTCTTCATCTGCTCTTGGGGGTTGAATGGGAGGTTCCAGGTCGTCGCATCCCCTTAGCACCCGACTAATTTTAACCCTGTGCATTCTATCTGGCATCGGCCTTGAGTGGAACGTGCGCTGCAAGGGTTGAACGATGGTACCCTTGGCAACATCCCTCAGCTCGTTGTTCACGTAGCATAAGAGAGTGCAAGGAACATCTGTCTGCGGAAAACATGTACGACGTCGTCAGAGATGCCATAAGAGTAATAGATGGCGTGAAAGGCGGTATAGCAATTTGTTTACCGTGATGGCGTAGAGATCGGCTAATGTCGAGGCACCGCATACGGCGACGGGCGTGCAAGAGACGGAAGGGCTGCTTGATGGCGCGATGCTGGCCGCCGGTGTATTCTCCCTACTACCGGGTGCTTGGAGCTCCGGTGCCACCGCGACGATGGCAGGGGGCACCAACATGTACTCCGGCACCGCGGTGATGGCAGGGGGATTCACCAACACTTGCGGCGCCGCGGTGCTAGCGGGTGGAGTCACGAACACGTAGTTCGCCTGATTCGTTGGCGCCGCGTTGTTCGAGTGGCTGCTGACCATGCTTGGAATCGGGCACGGCCCTACTCGACCACCTGCACTCCAGTTCGCTATTGACTCCACCAAGGTAGGCAGGAAGGACGTGAGGGTGATTGCTAGGTTGTCTTGGACGATCTGCGGGATCCGCGCCACTTGTTCCTTAAGTTCTTGAACCTCGCGGTTTTCCTCCTCGCTCCTTCCCTACGGCGCCACATGCATCCTCGGCGGTGGACCAAAATGATCCACCCAATTCTTACCCCCGAGGCCGGCCAGACGGCCAGCCGACGACGGCTTCTTCGTAACGGGCTACCTTTTTTGGGTAGGGTTGTCATTTTTCTTCTTGTGATGTATGTTGCTGCATCGTAGTCGTCGTCATATTCAATCTTTGGATCGCCGTACTGGTCGAAGTCTTGCTCGTTGTCGACTCCATCCATTCCGATGATGTTTCTTTTTCCTCTCCTCACGACAACACGGCTAGGCTTTGTCGGGTCGGTAATGAAAAAACATTGGTCCACTTTGGTAGCCAGTACCCACGGTTCATTTTTCGCGGCCACGTTCGCACCGGCGGCCTTGGATTTGGCTGCTTCGGGTATAACCATGGTTGTGAAAAACATCGGGACCTTTTGTCCATAGTAGTCGATCTCCCAGATCTCCTCGATTCTTCTGTAGAATCTTTCCTTCACGTTGTCATTGGTAGAATTCCGACGTTACGCCTGAGTTCTGATAATCACACTTGTTGTCCTTTTCCTCCGTGTAGAATGTGTAGCCATTGATATCATACGCCTGATAGGTCACCAGGTTTTGCATCGGTCCCTGCGACAAGGTGAATATGATCTTTTCCGTGTCAGAAGAATGCGATCGCGGGGGATTATCAAGGAGCGTCTGCCTAAACCAACGCGTGAAATCTGAGTTGTTCTCTTTGATTATTTCTCCCTGCGTCCTCTGTATGCCCCGGTCACTGTACTTATTCTCGATTAACCTTTTGTGCTTCTGTACCCAAGGATCGACCAGTTCTAAATGTTGTAGCGCGGCGAGGTTTGCTCGATCAAAGTCTGCGCGTCGAAAATCGAAGTCTGCATGCAGTATGCGACGACCCTCTCGGTGACTAGATCCGTCGAGCTTGCCAAGGTTCCTGTTGACAGGAAGACCGACAGGGTTCTCGATGTCTAGATAATTCGTGCAGAAAGAGATGCACTCTTTGGCCAGAAAGCCCTTGGCTATGGTTCCATCTGGACGGGACCTGTTGCGAACATATCCTTTTATGTGTCCGTTCATCCTTTCGAACGCCATCATGCTGCGGAGGAACATCGGCCCGAGTTGGACGATGTCCTCCACGACATGGACCAGTAGATGCACCATAATGTCGAAGAATGCGAGTGGGGAGTAGACCTCAAGCTCGCATAGTATCACCACGATCTCCTCCTATAGCCTCCCGAGCTGATTCACGCCAATCGACTTCCTAGAGATGACGTCGAAAAACTTGTAGAGGCCAAATAACGTTTCATGGACGTGGTCGTCCATTATCCCTCTTAGTGCGACCGGAAGTACCTGCGTCATTAGCACAGCACAGTCGTGAGACTTCATGCCACTGAACCTCTGCTTCGCCTCGTCTAGGTATCTGCTTATCTTGCCCGCGTAGCCGTAAGGAAATTTGACTCCTAGAAGGCACTTGAAAAACTGTTTGATCTCATCATGGCTTAGAGTGAAGCAAGAAGGAGGGCAGTAATATTCGTTCTTCTTGAACTTTTTACCCTTCCGACGACCTTGTGTCGTCTCCGACTCATGATCATCATCATCTTCCTGATCATCGGGAGTAGTGCGTCCTCCGTGAAGCTCCTTCCAGATACCCAAGCATATCAGGTCGTGCCTTGCTTTTGGACCATCTTTCGTCCTATCTGGCATGTTGATTATGGTGGCGACCAGACTCTCGCACACATTTTTCGTGATGATGAGGCGTGCGGAGAAACTTCCAGTATGGCAACTCCCAGAAAACAGACCTTGTTTTCCATACCTTCATCAGCGGCTTGTCTTGTTGCTGCCTCTTTCGCTTCTTTCCAGGCTTAGAACAATCTTTCCAGTTTTTCAGCAGCTCTTCCACTTCTTCGCTGCTCCTACGCTCTGGGATTCCTCGGGTCTCGGATTTGCCATCGAACAGGTCTCCACGTTTTCTCCATGGATCATTCTTGCCGAGCCACCTCCGGTGCGCCATGAACACGGTTTTCGATGACCCTGGATCTTTCTCTAGTTGGAGATAGCTTGTGTTATCCATGCACCTAACGCATGCGCAGAATCCTTGGATAACCTGCCCCGAGA
The DNA here is from genome assembly GCA_916181665.1 of Avena sativa. Lineage (NCBI taxonomy): Eukaryota > Viridiplantae > Streptophyta > Magnoliopsida > Poales > Poaceae > Avena > Avena sativa. The sequence goes on along the minus strand of OV702283.1, from coordinate 126,674,757 downwards.
TATACCCGCAACCTGGATAGTCTTGCACCATAGTGACCAACGCGGCTCTCATAGTGAAATAATCTTGTGCGACGGCGTCGTAAGTATTGGCTCTAGATTCCCATAACTTGGCTAGATCCTCTTTCAATAGCCCGAGATACAGATTGATGTCGGTACCAGTTTGTTTCGGCCCTTGAATTAGCATACTCATTTGTATGTACTTCTTCTTCATGCACAACCATGGAGGGAGGTTGTACATCCATACAAACACGGGCCAAGTGTTGTGCGTGCTGCTCTGGCTACTGAACGGATTGAGTCCATTGGTGCTCGCACCAAGCCTGATGTTCCTTGAATCTCCACCGAATTCTGGGAATTCAAGGTCCAATGCTTTCCACTAGCTAGCATATGAAGGGTGCGTCAGCAGCTCATCCTTTTCGGGGTCATCATCGTCATCTCCTTGCTTCTTCCTTTCTGCATGCCATCGCATGAGCTTCGCTTCCTTAGGGTCCGCGAAATAGCGCTGCAGACAAGGAGTGATAGGAAAGTACCATACCACTTTTTGAGGTGCTTTCTTTCCTTTCTTGTATCGACTCACGCCGCACACCGGACATGTGGTTTTCTCCGCGTCCTCGCCCAGATAAATGATGCTGAAAGAACATGTGGGCCCCCATCTGTGGTTTTGGTAATTAATGACAACCTTTATGGACTAATGTGTGTATTAAGTTATACTTGTAGGAATTGTCCATTGGCATCGCTTGGAGCTTGTGTCGGCTTCAAGGTCGATGAAATGAGAAGAAGATATGTTGTGCAAGCTCAAAATGTGCAATCTTTAGAAGATCTCATGTTTGATGCTTGCCATCCTCGGTGATCATGGATCGATGATGAGGAATCAAGAAAGGCGTTCCATCTTGAGAAGGGAAAGATCGTCTACATCGAGCTCAAGTGGAATGCTCAAGGCAAAGTTATAATCTTGATAGGTTTTCCCTTTTGCCGGTCTTATATTGTTAGTGGAAGACCGGGTTTAGGATAGATAACCGTACTATCAAGAGGGGCTCTCGAATGAGTAACTCGATCACATCGTTCGGAGAGAGCTCAAACCTCTGCATACTTGCATCATCGTATTTGGTTGTTATTTGGTCTTATCCATGTGAGGATATAGATCTTGTGGTAATCTCCATAACAAGCTCTTGTTCATCAAAATCGGATCCCTCTTTTATATCTTATTGTGATTTTGATCTATGCGGTTTTTCGGTTTCTCACCAAGTGAGGTATCTCACATTATTATACTTGATACATTCTCACTTGGTGATAACCAATATTTTCACCTTTTATAGGGAAGCTCATGTCGTTCTCTTTCCAACGCAATTGGAATCTGGTCGATCGGAGTTACCAATCAAAAGTTATAGTCATTTGAATATCAGCTGGTCTCCTAGGTACCAAAATGTGGTAGTACCGCATTTTAGTACCTAGCGAGGCAGAAGGTTTTGGAAAGTTGCCAAAATCCACTGCCGGGCTAGGTACCAAAAAGCAGTAGTATCGCATTTTAGTACCTAGCGCAGCAGAAGGTTTTTTACGTCGTCATTTGGATATATCCTCCCTTCCTGGACTATGATGTTTCTTTGCATGATCTTATAGAGGTTGCTGTCCTCTTCTAAAAGATCCCAAGATCATCAAAATCGGAGTCCGGATGCAAAAGTTATGGTTGTTTTCGTTCTGTGATGACCGGTAGTACCGGACCAGGATCCGGTAGTACCGGGGTCCGGTAGTACCGCATTTTGGTACCGGGGAGCACAGAGAAAAAATGCGTTTGGAGCCCCAGGAACTCCAGGAAATGTCCGGTAGTGCCGGGAATCGCGTTTTTGGGCTGCAATGGTTGGATTTTGGAGGGACCTATATAAGGGGCCTTCTTCCCCAATGGTTCCTGAACCTTTCTTGCAAGTTTTCCCCTCCATTGTTGACCTTCTTGAGCTTGCTTTCTCTCAATCCCTCCGATGATTCTTGCATATTCTTGAGGGATTTGAAAGAGGAGATCTAGATCTACAATCCCACCAATCAATCTCTCCTCTAAGTGAGGGGAACATATTGGGATCTAGATCTTGGAGTCTTTTTGTGGATTTCCTCCATTGTTCTTCCTCTCTTATTCCCCATAAGCTTTTGTAGCTTTGGTGGAATTTGGGAGAGAAGGATTTGAGCACCTTTGTGGTGTTCTTGCCATTTGCATTTGGTGCATCGGTTTGAGTTCTCCTCGGATGATTTGGTTTGTGTGACTCTTTGGAGCTTGTCCTTGTTGGGTTCTTGGAACCCTAGACGGTTTTGTGGCCTTGGTGGCATTGTTGCCTTTTGTGGCATTTGTTGGGAGCCTCCAATTAAGTTGCGGAGAAGTGCCCCAACCTTGTGAGAGGTTCCGGTTGCCACCGACAAGTGCACCGATAGTGGAAGCGTGGATCGATCCCGTTGGGGTGAGATTCACCGGAGAATAAGGGAGGCCTTTTGTGGCGTTGGTGGTTTGATACCACCCCCTCTCCAAACGAGACGTACTCCATGTTGGGAGGAACTCGGTAAAATATCAGTGTCCCTGCGTGTTGGAGATATGCCCAAGAGGCAATAATAAAGTGGTTATTATCATATCTTCACACTTATGATAAATGTTTACATACCATTCTATAATTGTATTAACCGGAAACATTAATACTTGTGTGATTTGTAAACTAAAATAAGAGTCCCTAGTAAAGCCTCTTGTTAAACTAGCTTGTTGGTTAATATATGATCATGGTTTCCTGATCATGAACATAGAGATGTTATTAACAACAGGATCATATCATTAGGAGAATGATGTGATGGACATACTCCTATAGATAAGCGTAGCATAAAGATCAAGTCATTTCATTAGTTCAATTGCTATATGCTTTCTGATACATAGTAACCTAATTCCTTCGACCATGAGATCATGCATATCACCTTTACCGGATGGATGCTTTGATGACATCAAACACCACACCGTAACTGGGTGGCTATAAAGGTGGCATTGAGTGTTCGGAAAGTATTGGTTGAGACACATGGATCAAGAGTGGGATTTGTCCATCCATATGACGGATAGATATACTCTGGGCCCTCTCGGTGGAATGTCATCCAATTAGCTTGCAAGCATGTGACTGGATCACAAGGGATCACATATCACGGGAACGAGAAAAGAGTACTTATCAGTAACGAGGTTGAACTAGGTATGCAGAGATACCGACGATCATAACCTCGGATAAGTAAACTATCATGAGACAAAGGGAAATTGGTATCGTATGTAAGTGGTTCATTCGATCGCAAAGTAATCGTAGAAATATGTGGGAGCCATATGAATTTCCAGATTCCTCTATTGGTTATTGTTCGGAGAAGTGTCTCGATCATGTCCGCATAATTCACGAACCGTAGGGAGACACACTTAAGGATTCGACGTTGTTTGAGTAGTTATGGTATTATGAGAAAGAGACCGAATGTTGTTCGGAGTCTCGGATGGGATCCGGGATATCACGAGGTGATCCGGAATGGTCCGGAGAATAAGATTCATATAAGGAAAGTCCCGTTTCGGAGTTCGGGAATGATTTCGGTGTTTTCATCGGGAATGTTCTAGAAGGTTCCGGATTGTCCGGCACTCCGGGGGGGGGGGGGGGGGGAGGGTACATGAATGTGTCATTGAATGATTGCATCATGTACTAAGTGTTCTTGCTGTTCCAAAAACATGAAAGTCAAATTGCCAGTTTGAAAGTCAAACGGCTAAAACAGGAAACTGTGGAAAACAGGAAACTGTGGAAAACAGGAAACTGTGGGAAACAGGAAACTGTGGGAAACAAGCAAGAGGAGGTTGAAACCAACTTGGAGGAGGAGTTCCTCTCCTCCAAGCCGGCTCCCAGCCCTAGGCCGAGTTGGGGAGGGACTCCCTCCCTCCCTGGCGCGCCTAGCCCCTCCACCTATAAAAGGAGGGGCAGGGCTCCTCCTTGAGACACACAAGTTTCTACCTCTAATCTCCGGTTTAGAGCCGTTTTGGTTTAGAGCTTCTAATTGCTTTAGCCTGCGGTTTAGAGCCTTCTAATTGGTGTGTCTAATCTCTAGACCACTAATAGCCCTCTCTCATAATCCACCATACTCGCTCCGGCTTAAGGCGAAGCCCTGCAGGATCTCCCCTCTACTTCTGGTACCACGCCGTTGTGCTGCCGGAATCGCGAGGAGAGTGCTACAACCTCCGCTGCCTGCTGGAACAAGGGAGAGGAAGGTCTTCGTCGAGTACCGAACGTGTGACCGACTGCGGGAGCGCTGCCGGAACGCAGCGCCGGAAGGATCGTCTACACGATCTTGAGATCGGAAAGAGTACGACTACATCACCCACGAGAATCTGCTCTCGTTAACCGCTTTGGAATCTTCGAGGGTAAGTTATTCCATCGACTCGTTGCTACAATCTAGTAGATAGATCTTGGCTTGTTTGTTTGTATGAGATAGAAAATTTTTGTTTTCCATGCTACGAACCCCTACAGTGGTATCAGAGCCGTGTCTATATGTAGATCTGTTGCACGAGTAGAACACAATGGTCATTGTGGGCGTTGATGCTTTTATTGTTGATTGCTTCTTGTGTACTTTGTATCTTGCGGTATGTTGGGATGAAGCGGCCCGGGATAACCTTACATGACATCGTTCATGAGACTTGCTCCACGCTTGACATGCAACTTGTATTGCATAAGTGGCTTTGCGGGTGCCTGTTTCTCCTAGCATAGTTAAGATCCAATTTACAACGGGTGATTAACAATACTAGTATCAATGTTGTGGTTCTTGTTCGTAAGTTAGAACGACACTTATTGAAAGCCCCAAACCACGTAAAATATGCAAAGAAAGTAGAGGCGTCTAACTTTGTTTTGCAGGGGTGTGCAGTGATGTGATATGGCCATGATTGTGATTATATATGATGTATGCAATGTTCCTTATTGTAAGTCGGCAACCGGCAGGAGCCATATGGTTGTCTTTAATTTCTGTTAAGACCCGCGTGTCTATTCAAAGTAGTTGTAATAGTTGAAGCCGGTGGACGACAACCATGGAGAAGCATCATTGACCTTGATGCAATGTCGGTGATGATGGAGATCATGTTCGTGCTAGAAGATGGAGATCGGAAGCACAAAGAAGAAAGGCCATATCATATCACATATTATGAATTGCATGTGATGTTAATCCTTTATGCATCTTGTATTGCTTTGTAGACGACGGCAGCATTATAAGATGATCCCTCATGCACATGAATTTCAAGTCATAAAGTGTTCACCCTTAGTTAGCACTGTTGCTAAAGCTTGTTGCTTCGAAGCACCACGTGATGATCGGGTGTGTTAGATTCTGCAAGTGTATACAACGTGAGCAAGCCAGATTTGCTCATGCAGAAACTAAGGTTTGATCTTGACGAGCCTAGCATGTACAGACATGGCCTCAGGAACACGGATTACCGAAAGGTAGAGCATGAGTCATATAGTAGATATGATGAACATGTTGATTGTTCGCCATTGAAGCTATATCAACTCTCGTGATGATCGGTTTTGATGTGGTGGATTTGGTTCGTGTGATCACTAAAACAATGTGAGGGATATTGTTTTGAGTGGGAGTTCACCTAGATTAATTTAATTATTAATTAGAACTCAATTTATCATAAACTAAATCAAAGTGAATTTGCATAGTTGTTGTAGTCATTGGCATCCGTTTACCACCTTGCGCTTAGTTATAATTGAGATGATAGAACTATAGAATTCTGGTTAGTTACTTTACGAACTGGTATCGTATTGTTTTGAAGTGTTAATCTAAAGTTTAAAAGTCCTATTGCAAACTTTCAGTAAGTTCCGGTTACTCCATGAAGTTTAATAATTAGTATTAAATCAAGAGTAACAATTCCAAGTGTTAGTATATAAGTATCATGTTTGTCTCCATGATTCTTGATATTCAAAGGATTCTCTTAATATCAAGGTTATCTAGGATCTGAAAGAGTTGTTTCAGAAACCATGATGTGTGGAAGATATTGTGATATCTGAAACGAAGTTTTGGTTACAACATGATAGAGTATAATATGGCAAAGTTTATGTTCTCATATTTTGATGAGAATTTGCAAAAAGGTTGGAGACACTTGTTGTCCTAATCCTCCAAAAGTTTTTTTGGAAAGCAACATTATACTCATAATTCATCGTTATAAGCTAAAAGTAGCTTGATCATGGATAAATCCATGATGAGGGTGAATATTTGATGTAGGTAAAATGTTTACTGCACCAAGAGATTACTAAAGAAAGGAATTTGAAAGAACACCAAACATTTAATGATGGTGATCTACTTCAAAGTGCAAGTCCAAAGACATTGGTATTTAACTATACATGTTTTGGACTATGTGTCATATGTATGACTCCACTATTGATGTTGATAGATTCTTTCAAACAGAAAAGGAAATATTGAAAGAAAATCTCATAAGTATATGGCAGAAAGGAAAAGACTAGAATTGTTCAGCTTAAGTATATAGATGATATACATGTTATGGCTATATTCTTTGCTTATTAAACAATGTGGTTCTCAAGTATTTGATACTGAATTTGTTGGTGTGAATCGTCATACGAAACAACACAATTCATGAACTACAATGGCCTAAGTAACTAGCAAAAGAATATGTGATGATGTTCATCGAGAACAAATAAAGGGTTATTGTGTTGCTCGTTAAACATCAAAGCTTGCCTTCAAAGATTTGTTTTATCAGGTATTATGAGAACAAAAGGATTGTTCAAATAATTTCCGTAATTCATAAAAGATGGATGATTCACAAATCTCGTTGGAGAAATCACATCCATAAAACTAGTGCTAAAAATGTCGAAAGACAAATTGATTGAAATATCACTTAGGAAGTGATATCGCCGTTTAAATTATATTGGAAAGAAAACATGAAGAAACTCCATGTGGATGGAATTTTGGAGTCTTTTGATTTTGATCAAATAACGCTTGTGAAACTTTCCTAGAGATAATTAAAACTTCGTTCATAGGCCAAAAGGGAACGAATGACTAGCTTATTTGAACTTGTACATATTGTTGTACAAAGTCCATTATGTATAGTCAAGAGCGATGAATTTCAACTTCATATGCTTTCTCCGAAAATTTGAGTGAATATATGAATATTTACTTAATAAGGATAAAGTATGAAACACTTGAAAAAGTTCAAAGACTTTCAAGATGAAGTGCAAAATCATTGTAACAAGAATATAAATAGTTTATGATAAGATCATAAAGGAAGATATTTGAGTTACAGAGTTTAGCATAATACCTAAGATTTAAGGAATCGTTCCGTGGATTTGCATTTACCGAAACACCATAAAGGTATGGAACGTTCGAGATATGTAATTAAACCTTGTTTGACATGGTAAGATCAAAGGTATAATTCATAAAACTGCCATTATATTTTAAAGATTAAAAGCTTTAGAGATTACCGTTTTTCCACTGAAAAGAGCTCCATCATAATCTGTTGAAATGACACCATATAAAATTATGGTTTGGGATAAAACCCAAGTTGTCCTTTCTTAAACATTGGTATGCTATGCATAAGAAAGATGTTTGCAACCAAAGTCGGATGAACCTGTCTTTGTATGTTATTTCGAATAACTGTTAAGTAATCCTCCATAACATCGGAGACAAAAATGTTTGTCACTTAAAACGTCAAGTTTCTTTGAGAAGGAATTTTTCGTGAAAAGTTAAGTGGGAGGACAATAGAACTTTGATAAGGTTAAAAGAACCTTAGCTATATGTGCAGAGTTGCGCAGCACCGAAAAGTGTTTCGGAGGCAGCAACAATGCTCATGGCTCACGTGCCTCAAAGGTTGTGGTCACGGAGATCCAAGTTTCTATTGAAACAAGTAGATCGGGTAAACAATCAAATACCAAGATTTGAGGGTTGAATCATTATTTGAGAATAATGAACCGACTACATACAAAGAAGCGATGATGGGCCCTGACTCCGTCAAATGGCTTGAAGCCATAAAATCCGTGATAGTTCCATACATGAGAAATCAAGTTTTGAACTTGAAGGACCCTCGAGAAAGGTGTAAGACCTTACAGTCGTATTTGGATCTATAAAGAAATAGACATGGATGTTTCACATCTATGAAATAGTCGACATGTTGGGAAAGAGTTCACAACAATGTTCAAAGGTTGTATATGACAAGATTTGATCTTTCATAGCGATTTTTAGTCTAGACGGATTAATGTAGCAACCACTACATATAATTTTTTATATGGTAGTTGAATAAACAAAACAAGTTCTTCTAATAGAATTGTTACCAAGGACATGTGCATGACACGGTCCATAGGGTTTTGTTAATTCAAAGGATGCTAAAAGCATATGCAAACTTCAATGGTTAAAGAGAGCATCGCGGAGTTGGAATCTTCACTGTGATGAAACCGTTAAAAGAGTTTAAAAGTTCATCAGAGATAATGAAGATGCTTGCCTTTGCAAGAAATTAAGTGGGAGCGCTAAGACATGTTTCTAATACATTATGTGGAAGACATATTGTTGATTGGAAATGATGTATCTTTTATTAACACATATTAAGAATTTCATCTCGATGAAAGACTTAGGCAAAACCCAAATATTTAGCATCAATAGACGCTAATATGGTTGTGCCAGAAGTACATAGACGAGATATTGAATGAGTTCAATATAGAAATTACAAGAAAGGTTATTGTCGCACAGAAAGGATTGAAAGAGTTCATATGTTGATGATATATTCAAGTGTATTGACATTTGGTAAAGTGAAACAAATAATCAAGTATAGATTGATACTTGATGTATGAAATCACAAAGAGTATTTATATCAATCATACTGTGATATGTACAAATCCAGATATGTCCTATGCTCTAAATGTTGTGAGCATATACCAGAATGATTCGTAAGATGATCATTGGACAATAGTAAGGATATTCTTATGATCTTTTGGAAGAACTAAGAGTATAATATTTGTAGAAGTGACAAATAGATGGTTAGTTCATTGTAAAAGTACTACATTGATACTAGCTTTGTCACAAAGTACAAATTAAGTTTATCTCAATATAAACTAAGGGTGGCACAATATAATGGAAAGTGAGTTCCATAATGGATTTGGATGAGTTCCAAAGTTAAGACATTGTGACAGATACTACAACAAAAGGCTAAGTATATGACTGCTATTTTAGCAGCAAAAGAGGGCATTTGTGTCAAGTAGTTTGTTATCAAACTAGGTGTAGTTCACAGTGGGATAATACTATGAAGATATATTGTGCGACAATATTATCAACATGTTTTAACCCCAAAGAGCTAAAGGTCACACCGAAAGACCAAATTTATACAAAGCCATCTCATTAGAGAATGAGTGATACGTAGAGACGCAAAGAAATGCAATTACACACGGACCTGGAAGTGTCAGATCCGGAGATCAGTTGACCACTAGCAATCGTGTACATACAACACCGGAAAGCCATAGGTGTTGAATACACAAAGGTTTGAAACTAGATTATTGACTCTAGTGCAAGTGGGAGACTGTTGGAGATATGCCCAAGAGGCAATAATAAAGTGGTTATTATCATATCTTCACACTTATGATAAATGTTTACATACCATTCTATAATTGTATTAACCGGAAACATTAATACTTGTGTGATTTGTAAACTAAAATAAGAGTCCCTAGTAAAGCCTCTTGTTAAACTAGCTTATTGGTTAATATATGATCATGGTTTCCTGATCATGAACATAGAGATGTTATTAACAACAGGATCATATCATTAGGAGAATGATGTGATGGACATACTCCTATAGATAAGCGTAGCATAAAGATCAAGTCATTTCATTAGTTCAATTGCTATATGCTTTCTGATACATAGTAACCTAATTCCTTCGACCATGAGATCATGCATATCACCTTTACCGGATGGATGCTTTGATGACATCAAACACCACACCGTAACTGGGTGGCTATAAAGGTGGCATTGAGTGTTCGGAAAGTATTGGTTGAGACACATGGATCAAGAGTGGGATTTGTCCATCCATATGACGGATAGATATACTCTGGGCCCTCTCGGTGGAATGTCATCCAATTAGCTTGTAAGCATGTGACTGGATCACAAGGGATCACATATCACGGGAACGAGAAAAGAGTACTTATCAGTAACGAGGTTGAACTAGGTATGCAGAGATACCGACGATCATAACCTCGGATAAGTAAACTATCGTGAGACAAAGGGAAATTGGTATCGTATGTAAGTGGTTCATTCGATCGCAAAGTAATCGTAGAAATATGTGGGAGCCATATGAATTTCCAGATTCCTCTATTGGTTATTGTTCGGAGAAGTGTCTCGATCATGTCCGCATAATTCACGAACCGTAGGGAGACACACTTAAGGATTCGACGTTGTTTGAGTAGTTATGGTATTATGAGAAAGAGACCGAATGTTGTTCGGAGTCTCGGATGGGATCCGGGATATCACGAGGTGATCCGGAATGGTCCGGAGAATAAGATTCATATAAGGAAAGTCCCGTTTCGGAGTTCGGGAATGATTTCGGTGTTTTCATCGGGAATGTTCTAGAAGGTTCCGGATTGTCCGGCACTCCGGGGGGGGAGGGTACATGAATGTGTCATTGAATGATTGCATCATGTACTAAGTGTTCTTGATGTTCCAAAAACATGAAAGTCAAATTGCCAGTTTGAAAGTCAAACGGCTAAAACAGGAAACTGTGGAAAACAGGAAACTGTGGGAAACAGGAAACTGTGGGAAACAAGCAAGAGGAGGTTGAAACCAACTTGGAGGAGGAGTTCCTCTCCTCCAAGCCGGCGCCCAGCCCTAGGCCGAGTTGGGGAGGGACTCCCTCCCTCCCTGGCGCGCCTAGCCCCTCCACCTATAAAAGGAGGGGCAGGGCTCCTCCTTGAGACACACAAGTTTCTACCTCTAATCTCCGGTTTAGAGCCGTTTTGGTTTAGAGCTTCTAATTGCTTTAGCCTGCGGTTTAGAGCCTTCTAATTGGTGTGTCTAATATCTAGACCACTAATAGCCCTCTCTCATAATCCACCATACTCGCTCCGGCTTAAGGCGAAGCCCTGCGGGATCTCCCCTCTACTTCTGGTACCACGCCGTTGTGCTGCCGGAATCGCGAGGAGAGTGCTACAACCTCTGCTGCCTGCTGGAACAAGGGATAGGAAGGTCTTCGTCGAGTACCGAACGTGTGACCGACTGCGGGAGCGCTGCCGGAACGCAGCGCCGGAAGGATCGTCTACACGATCTTGAGATCGGAAAGAGTACGACTACATCACCCACGAGAATCTGCTCTCGTTAACCGCTTTGGAATCTTCGAGGGTAAGTTATTCCATCGACTCGTTGCTACAATCTAGTAGATAGATCTTGGCTTGTTTGTTTGTATGCGATAGAAATTTTTTGTTTTCCATGCTACGAACCCCTACACTGCGTGCCTCGGTTATCTCTATACCCGAGCTCTTTACTTCTGCACTTTACATTGTGATAGCCTTCGTGCTTGAAGTAATATATATCTTGCTATCACTTTGTTGCTTGTATTGGTTAGCATAAGTTGTTGGTGCACATAGGTGAACCTTAGTTGTTCTAGGTTGTGCTTAACAAAGTAAACACTAGTTTTATTCCGCCTTTGTTGAGCCACTCTAGGAAAAGTTTTAATCGCCTATTCACTCCCCCCCTCTAGGCGACATCCGTATCCTTTCAATTGGTATCAGAGCATGGTCTCTCATTTTAGGCTTCACCGACTTGAGAGTAAAGATGTCGGCTAGAGTATTAGTGCACAATGACATGTTCATATTCGATGGCACAAATTATGATATATGGAAAACTCATATTCTTATTCATTTTCGGGACATGGACCCAAATTTGGAGCGTATTGTAGATATAGGTTTTTCTCCTCCTATGGATTTTAAAAATCTATCTTGTGAGGATGAGAAAAACATATATCTCGATGCTCAAGCTTCTAATGTGCTTGTTAATGCTTTGAGCCATGTAGTTACATCTTCAATCATTCCTTTTTGGAGCGCTCATGAGTTATGGACAAAACTTCAAGATAAATATGGTGTGTCCAACATTATTGAGGATGATTGTGTTGCTTCCACTTCCGGTCGAGATGAGTTCTCATCCTCTACCACTTCACCAACATGTGATTTTTCACAAGGTAATGATATGGTGAGTGGTGATAGAAATTGCAATTTGGATAGTGTGCTTACTATGTGTGATCCTTCATATCTATCTAGTTGCAATGATCTATTTTTGGACCTTAACACTTCTAGCACTCAAAATTACTTACATGCTTGTGTTAATAGTCCTTGCATATCATGTAGAATTAACTTGGATAAATCTTGTGATGATATGCTTGGGTTGTCTTGTTGCCATGACAAAAATGCTTCTACTTCCTCTATTGCTTGTGTTGCTAACCATGTAGAGGAAAATAAAGATTTTTTGGGACAAGACAAGTTTTTTAATAGAGCTACAAGAGCAATCTCATCATCACCTTCCCCCGGTTCTCACCTATGCCTTATGGCTAAAGGAACGAAGGTATCCTCTTTGGATCCCATTGTATCTCATAATAATGATGAGGTTGAAAATGATAATGATGATGATCCACTAGTTGATTATGATATTGCCTCTTTTCTAGATATGGGAGAGATTGTCTTTTCTGCACTTCATATAAATAAAATTGCTTCCTCCAAATTTGTTGAAATCTTGACTTGTGCTATTGAAGGCAAGAAACTTATTGAGGAACAAGAAAATATTATCTCTCAAAAGTTTGCACTTGAGAGTGAGTATGCTAATGAAATTGCACAACTAAAGGACTCCCTTGAAGAAGAACAAACCACCGAAGAATCTCTTGAGGAGACTTTTACTCTAGAATTATCTAGAGTAAAGGAATACCATGATAGAGAACTTGCGGTGGCAAACTCCTTCAAGATTAAAAATGGTGAACTTGACGTTGCTTATGCTAAACTTGTTGAGGATTTTAAGCACCTCGAAAATGGCTCTCGGGTCGTTAAGAGGGAGCTCATCAAACTCACCGAGTCACATGAGCAACTTAAAGCTTCATATTCAAAAGAGCTTGCCAGGTTGCCCTCACCTCTTGCTAATAATAATGATGCTTGTGCTACTAACTCTATATCTTTGTTATCGCCATATTTTGGCCAAAGGAGGAGTTGGGCCGCGATCAAGATGGGCTTAGAAGATACGTATATGCAACGTGTTGTTGAATCGGCCTCGTGTGTTGATTTGGGCTAAATTGCCCGTGTATCTTATATTGTAATAGATTCCGTTTAGATTTAGGTAAGAGATAGAGTTGTAGAGTTATTCCAAAGACAGAAAGTCTCCGGACTATAAATATGTACCTAAGGTTATCGAGAAAAGGAGGACAATCACGTTCACAACAAACACAATCTCGGCGCATCGCCACCCCTTATTTCTAGGTTTTTCTCGGGTAAGTGCCATGCTGCCTAGATCGCATCTTGCGATCTAGGCAGTATCTACTTATGCGTTATCTGGTGTTACTCGTACTGAAGCCTTGTTGATGGCGAGTAACACTATTATCATAGATTTGTTTGGGTTAGCATCAGTACTTTTCGCTATGATTGTTTAGTTATGCTACCTCTAGCTATCTCGCCACTATTGCACCTTTTCCCGGGTGTAAGGGTGGCATCTTGCTTGATCTTTATTTAAGTCGATTTGATCTGTTATAGTTGTGCCTTGTTCTCCAAGGTTTAGTTTGATATCCACATGATCAGGCCTTGCAAACGGGTTGAATGATCCAGTAGTATGTAAGATATAGTTTACCAATCCAAGAGGGGGTGTTCCGGGAATTGACGTTACGTTGGTTTTTAGGCCTTCTCTAGGATTAGTTTTCTATTATCTTTTGTATCTACCAGGCTCAATTACGTGTAGGATGTTCCAGTCATGTAGTGAAAACATTAAACTGTCGTAGATCGATTTAACTTGTTTTGATGAAGCAAAACCCCATGTTATAATAGATCTAATGCAGAACCATGGGATAATCGGCTCTGGGAGCCGATTCACAGGGAAACCTGGGAGCCGGTCACGGCTCGAATTTTACGTATACTTGTTTACCATGCAGGAAACCAATCGAAGCAATCCTTCACCTTCCTGACCAGGTATAGGTCAGGTGGCACGCCCTCGAACCAAGCCAGGACGTGTGCCGGAGTTTTGCGGGCCGTTGCCCGAGGGACCAGGGCCCACCAGCAGTTCTGGGAGCCTCCCGGCTCTTCGTGTTGCCCGTCGCTGCTCGCCGGTGGGTTTTGGTAGGCAACACATTCTGGCACGCCCAGTGGGACACTTAAACAACGTCTACATCAACATCCGACACTGCGATGGACAACCGACCGGTCACGTACGATGAGCTTCCTGAGGAACACAAGGCGAAGTATGATGACGTCAAAGCTCTCTTCGAAGCCGATTTCATCGGCTCTTTTGAGAGGACTCGTAAGCATGGCATCAGGTGGAAAGGGTTCTCACCCGAGGGTGCTCTTGATGAGGTGGATCTGTCTGTTCCTTCAGAGGAGCGCACCAGAGCTCTGCGCCAGGAAGTCAACTACATGGTGGCTCATTCTCTTCACCGCCATTCTGAGAGCTTGGTAAACGCTTTTGAGCGGATCGCAGTTCGCGTAGTTCAGGAGATCGCGAAACATCAGTACTCTCCGTCGGGGCCTACTCTGGGGACTCACCAGGGAGAAAGACCACTCCAGGCCAGGCCACCGCTGCCATTCACACTTGCAGCTCCAGAGCCACCAGGGGCACCGGCGTACGTCGTCTACAAAGTCGGAGGCGACCCTGGCGATTGTCAATTCCTGTGTGAACCACCTAAAGAAATCCCACATGGATACGTGTGCACCTACGTGCCAGACTGCAACAGCTTGACGCGCACGAACCAGATTGCAACCGCAGGGATTGCTGGGGCAGGAGTTTCTGGAGCAGGGGCTTCGGGAGCAGGTGTTTCTGGAGCAGGAATCTCTGGGATGGACGCCGACAAACAGGCGTGGCTAGCCAAGTATGCCACTGGAACGAGTCATGAGAATCTAGCCCCTGCAGCCCAAACAACGGAACAAATCCGTACCATCTTGAGAGACCAATTCGGCTTCGTGCCGAAGAGAAGGACAATCGGCTATTCAAAGCCGTACCCCAACGAGTTTGACCTGATCCCGCTGCCACCCAAGTATCGGCTCCCTGAGTTCTCGAGATTTAGCGGGTCAGAAGGGTCGAGCTCGATCGAGCACGTGAGCCGATACCTGGCACAGTTAGGCATGATATCAGCATCAGATCAGTTGCGCGTAAGGTTCTTTGCACAATCTTTGACAGGACCAGCTTTTGGGTGGTACACCTCGCTACCACCTGATTCGATCCAGACCTGGAAGCAACTGGAAGAGCAGTTCCACATTCAGTACCATTCAGAAGCCACCGAGGCTGGCATTGCAGACCTGGCACAGGTGCGGCAAAAGCGAGGAGAAACGGTAGCCGAGTACATCCAACGCTTCAGGACTGTCAAGAACCGATGTTACTCAGCTCGGTTAACTGAGAAGGAAGCAGTCGAGCTGGCAGCGTTGGGTCTCGCAGCACCTATCAAAGATCTGGCTTTCCAAGTAGAGTACAACTCGTTGGCGCACATGGCCCAGAAGCTGACGATGTATGAGCAGCGCCACCCTGAGTTGTACCAGGACAAGTTCAAACGTCCGATAGGCCTGGTCGATACAGAAGAAGAAGACCCCACGCAAGACCAGGAGGTGGCCGTGGCTGAATGGGCTCGGGGGGCAGATCCCGTAACCTGCAAATGGGTAAAACAGCAAGGGCCTGCAAAAGGGTTCGACTTCGATGTGAGCAAAGCTGAGCAAATATTCGATTTACTGCTGAAAGAAAAGCAGCTGAAGTTACCCGAAGGCCACAAAATCCCTACGGCTCAAGAGATGAACGGAAGACCGTACTGCAAGTGGCATCACTCGTTCACCCACAGCACCAATGACTGCAAAGAGCTACGTCGCCAGATCCAAACGGCAATAGAGCAGGGCCGTCTCATCCTGGGGCAATTCGCCATGAAAGTGGACACCAACCCATTCCCCGGCGTCAACATGGTAGAACACAGCCACTCCACGAGGCGCCAGTTGGATTTCTCGTTCGATGTCAACATGGCAGGACCAGGGTACCACCATGGAACGTACAGGGAGGAAGGCGGTCGCTCTCACGGCAGAGTAAGAGAGGAGGCTGGTCCACGCGATCGGCCCAGCTACGACAACAGGCGGTACTTAACTGAGGAACAAGTGAAAAGTGTGCGATATCAGAAACCACATTCCACGCATCTCCTTAACAAGTATGAGCGTCAGTATGACCAACGTCGCAGGCGCGACGGAGAAGATGAAGGATATGAGCACCTCGCTAGGGGACCGTCAAAAGAAAAGGAAGGCGCAGACAAACATTGGGATTGTCCGTTCTTCAAGTATTGCTGGGACGCGGGAATGAGCCGATTGCCTACGATCGATAACTGCCCTGAATGCGGACAGCAGAAGGAGGACACAGAGCCAGTGTCAGTGTTTAAGCGCCTAGGGCCTCTCCCACCTCAGAGCCGACGCAGGGAGTCGTCTCGAGCACAAGGTCTCAAGGAGCCAATGGATGACAAAGAGAAAGACAGGTATCACCGTCCAATGTGGTGTCCCGACGGACTCAGACACACCCAAAAGCGTAGAGTGCAGCGGCTGCGTAACTTGGAGGAAGCCGAAGCGCAGTATCTCCACGCTCTAAAGAAAGCACGGCCCGATCTGGCCGTTAAAATTAGGCAGACCTTGAAAACGGAAGATCACCCGAAAAAGAAAGAGTGGCGCCCCAAACCGGTAAAAGCCGATGCAAAGACATCGGCTGGCACAAACATGGTATTCATACTTCCGTCAGAGTTCTGCGCCCCAAAAACCAACGAGCTACCAGTGGCACAGTTCGACTGCGGCCCACGACCAGTTATCTTTGAGAAGCCACGTGAGAAGGGTTACAAACATCTGAAAGCCCTGTACCTACGAGGTTACATCAATGGGCAACCTGTCAGCAAGATGTTAGTGGACACCGGAGCGGCAGTCAACATAATGCCATACTCCATGCTACGGCGTTTGGGACGCTCCACTGCAGATCTGATCAAAACCAACGTCACTTTAAGCGACTTCAACGGCCAGACTTCAGAAACGCAAGGCGTACTGAACGTGGACCTGACCGTGGGCAGAAAAACCATCCCTACGTCATTCTTCGTCGTGGACAGCAAAAGCACCTACGCTGTCTTGTTAGGGAGAGATTGGATTCATGCTAACTGCTGCATCCCATCCACGATGCACCAGTGGCTAATACAGTGGGATGGAGATGAGGTGGAGGTCATTCATGCAGACGATTCCGTCGAGGTCTCCATTGCTGGCATGAACGTCTGGGAAGCAGAAGACCAAGAGCCGATCTCTGGAATCAGTCTAGACGGCTGTGAACGCATTGAGGCTACAAAAAACGGGGTGAGGCTGGTCTTATCCACTGGCCTGACAGAGTAGCAAAATCCACGACGGTACGTGGTACGGCCGATCCCTGCGATCGGCCACAAAAAACAAAAAGCAGCAATCTTACGACGAGCAGATCATGCAGTCGTAGCAGGGAGATTCCCACCCATTGTAAAACCATAAGGTGTAAACCGTCCTTGACTAATACAATCAAAAAGGAGGCCGATTCAGGCAATCGGCCCATGTTATTTTTGTTAACCTCACCTACTGTTTGCCCTGTGCTTAGCATCGATTTGACAGGTGACGGAAAGCTAGGGTATGGATTTACATCTGCTGATGAACTAGAAGAGATTGACATCGGTCCTGGGGATAAGCCAAGACCAACATTTATCAGCAAGAAGTTGGATCCGAATCTGCGGGGTCCGATGATAGCTTTGTTGAAAGAATATCCAGATTGCTTTGCCTGGGATTATACAGAGATGCCCGGGCTAGACAGGAGCATCATCGAGCATCGACTCCCACTTAAAAAAGGTTTTCGGCCGTTCCAGCAGCGAGCACGACAGATGAAGGCCGAAATTTTGAAAGAAGTCAAGAAGGAGATCGAGAAAATGTTGGCAGCCGATTTAATCAGGCCATGCAGGTATGCTGAGTGGATTTCTAGCATCGTACCTGTAGAGAAAAAGGATGGCCGCTGGCGTGTTGCCATAGATTTTCGGGATCTCAATAGAGCCACTCCGAAGGATGAATATATGATGCCAGTAGCAGAGACGTTAATCAACGCAGCTGCTGGTCATAAAATTTTGAGCTTCATGGATGGCAATGCCGGTTACAACCAAATTTTTATGGCTCCGGAAGATATACACAAGACTGCATTCAGAGTCCTAGGTTCGGTGGGGTTGTTTGAATATGTAGTCATGACGTTTGGACTAAAGAATGCCGGCGCCACATACCAAAGAGCAATGAATTACATCTTCCATGATCTGATCGGCAAGCTGGTGGAAATTTATATCGACGACGTGGTGGTCAAGTCAACTTCAGTACAAGGACACTTGGATGACCTGCGACACGTCCTGGACCGAACAAGGAGATTCGGGCTACGGATGAATCCAAAGAAGTGTGCCTTCGGTGTGACGGCCGGTCAGTTCTTGGGCTTCTTGGTCCATGAACGAGGAATCGAGATCGGCCTGAAAAGTCAGGAGGCAGTGCGAACAATGAAGCCACCTACCACGAAGAAAGAACTGCAGTCTCTCATCGGCAAGATCAACTTCGTCAGAAGATTCATCTCCAATCTGTCAGGAAGGATAGAGCCGTTCATGGGACTTGTAAAGATTAAATCTGATGAGGAGTTCAGCTGGGGGGCAGAACAACAACGAGCCTTCGACGAGATCAAAGAATATCTGACGAAGCCGCCAGTATTGGTTCCGCCCCAGCCAGATAGGCCATTCTACATTTACTTGTCAGTAGCGGACACGTCCATCGCCTCAGTGGTGGTGCAAGTTTATGACGGGCTGGAGCGAGTGGTATTTTACATCAGCAGAAGGATGCTGGATGCAGAGACAAGGTATTCTGAGATCGACAAGTTGTGCCTCTGCCTGTTTTTCACCTGCACCAAGCTGCGCCACATTTTGCTATCAGCAGAGATTGTCATCGTCTGCAAATCAGACGTTATAAAGCACATGCTGTCGGCTCCTATGTTGAAAGGCCGACTGGGCAAATGGATGTTTGCATTATCAGAGTTTGACATCCGGTATCAACCCGCGAAAGCAGTTAAGGGGCAGGCATTGGCCGACCTTATCGCTGAAAGGATCAACACCAATATAGCAGCACTGTCTATACGAGCGTGGGCTATGTTCTTCGACGGATCGGTTTGTGACGATGGGTGCGGCATCGGCATGTTACTCGTGTCACCCCGGGGGGCAACATTTTCCTTCTCTATCAGGTTATCAGCCCCTCGCACCAACAACGTCGCTGAGTATGAGGCGATACGCAAGGGAATGGAGTTGCTCATCGAAGCTGGAGCGGAAGCAGTGGAAATTTTTGGAGACTCCAAGCTGGTGATTTCTCAACTCACGGAGGATTACAAGTGTGAGAGCGAGTCGCTCTTCCCATTATGGATGCAATGCCGTGAGCTGATGGCACAGTTCCGATACATAAACTTCACCTGGATCCCACGATCGCAGAATACCGAGGCCAATGATCTTGAACAAATGGCTTCAGGCTACAAGGACGTGGCAGAGGGCGCCGATGTGCAGGTGCAATTCCTGGACGCAGACGACCGGAGAGCCGATATCTTCAATTACTTGAAGGATTCGGCTCGGGGGGCACCTAAACGGATAAGATACAAGGCCATGAAGTATGTGCTCATTGGGGACGACATGTTTTACAGGACTCTAGAGGGGTTATTGCTCAAATGTCTGGGGACAGCTGAGGCCAATCGGCTCCTACACGAGGTACACGAAGGCGCTTGTGGAACTCACCAATCGGCTCACAAGATGAAGTGGTTGATCAGGCGATCAGAGTTTTATTGGCCTACCATGCTCGAGGACTGTTTTAAGTACTACAAAGGGTGTCAAGCATGTCAGAGATTTGGAAAAATTCAGATGGTACCCGCGTCAGCAATGAACCCCATCATCAAGCCTTGGCCATTCCGAGGTTGGGGCATGGATATGATCGGCAAGATCAATCCTCCGTCAAGCAAAGGCCACATGTGGATTTTGGCCATCACGGATTATTTCACCAAGTGGGTGGAAGCCGTCCCTATGAAGTCAGTAAGTTCAAAGGATGTCGTCGATTTTGTGAAATAACACGTCATTCATAGGTTTGGGATTCCCCAGACTATCACGACCGATGGAGGTTCGGTCTTCACTTCTCACGAGTTCAGAGAGTTCTGTGAGGACACAGGGATCAAGCTGATGCGATCATCTCCGTACTATGCTCAAGCAAATGGGCAAGCTGAAGCGTCCAACCAGAGCCTTATCAAGCTGATGAAGAGGAAAATCGATGAGCACCCTAGGCGTTGGCACGAGGTTTTGTCAGAGGCTTTATGGGCTTACCGCATGTCATGTCATGGAGCGATAAAAACCTCGCCGTACCACCTAGTCTATGGACAAGAAGCCGTATTGCCTTGGGAAATAACGGCTGGATCGAGACGTGTCACTTTTCAGAACGATCTAACGACTGAAGAATATGCAGCCTTGATGAGAGACAGCGTTGAAGATTTGACTGAGCTTAGGCTGTGGTCGCTTGAGAAAATCAAAGAGAACAAGGCCAAAGTAGCTCGTGCATACAACAAGAAGGTGAGGCCTAAGGAGTTCCACGTTGGCGATCTGGTATGGGAAGCGGTGTTGCCATTAGGGACTAAGGATGCAGCATATCGTAAATGGTCTCCAAGTTGGCACGGGCCATACAGGGTCGATCAAGTTTTAACGCGTACATGCTGGAGGAGCTGGATGGCGTGAAATTTCCAGTGGCTGTCAACGGTCAGCATCTCAAGAAATATTTCCCAAGCATGTGGGATGATGGACAGTGAGATATGGGAGCCGATACACGAAATCGGCCAATAAAAAAAAATTATTATTATATATTTCCCAAGCACGTGGGATGATGGACAGTGAGATATGGGGGCCAATACATGAAATCGGCCAATAAAAGTATACAGCCGATGCACAGTCATCGACTTTAGAGGTTCAAAACTGTTACAAGCAGATGCCAGTTTACATAAACGAGCTACTGAAGAAATGCCTCGAAGGCTTGGAGGGCGTCAGCACGGACACGGTCCACCTCGGCGATCTCGGCTTCGTCATCTTCATCCTTGCCCGTCACTAACTGCTTGTTCAGGGCACGTATTTCTGCCAGATCGGTCTTCAGTTCGGCTTTGAGGCTTTCTGCCTCATCTTGGGAGCGGGCGATGGAGGCTTCCTTTTCACGAATGAGTTGTTTTGTCACCCGGACCTTTTCTTCAAGATCTTCCAGCTCCTTTTTCAAAGATGCGAGCTCGGTGGTACTGACAGAGGTGTCAGTTTTGGCATCAAGGGACGCCTTTTTCTCATTGAGCTGCTGACATCTATCGGCAATATTCGCCTTCAGCGGGAGTTGGGCACGGCGCAGGTTGATCCTTTCACGAGCTAGCTTCACCCTTGACCCGAAGAAGGACAAAGTTACGACGGGCCAAAGCTTCACCTGCAATGCTACTGGGAGTTGGTCCTGGATTTCAGCAAGAACGCCCTTCACCTCTTCAGAACCCTCGATCAGCTCCTCGATCGGGGAAGACAGTAAGGCTCTAAGTCGTTGGAGTTGAGGTAGAACAGCCCTGGCTTGTGGTTCATCGGTGGCGACAGAGGGAGTTGGATCGATGGAGTCAGGATCAAAGGTCAGCAAGCCTGAAATGTCACCACCCTGGCAGCCCGAAAAGGCGTCAGTGTGCGTCCAACAGGGAAGAATAAAGCCGACAGAAGTTAACATACCTCTCCTAAGACCGAGGGGATAGCAGACGGCGAGGCGATCGGTTTGTGTGTGGTTGCTGGGGGCGTTACCAAAGTGGTAGCCATTTCATCTGCATTTTCGGGGATTGCCAGGTCTGGTTTGGCTAAAGGCGTCGGCGCGGCCCCTACCTTCCCACTAGAAGCCTCAGTTGTCTACATGAAAGGTGATTAACCGATGTAAATGATGATGAACCGGCAGACAAAAGGGAGTAAGGGGCAAGAGCATAAAGGATGATGATTTTTCGGAACCTCTTGGCTCGATGAAGAAGCTTGTGGTCCTTTATGAGCTCTCTTGGGACCCACAGCTGGCCCGGCCTCGACTGGTGCTCGGGGGGCAGCAGGTTCAGGAACCGACCTTTTCCTGGAAGCCGATGGTGGCACATCTGGCTGGCTCGGGGTGATGGTCCTCTCAGAATCCGTTGGGCTCGATTCTCCCTCATTGGGTTGTGTGTCCTCGTGGGATGTTTCTTCGACGGAAGCCTGCAGAAGAAGGAAGGCTGTTAGACACGAGCACATCTGCAAGAATGAAAGAATGAGAAGAATCGACCAAGACATGGATCAGCCTACATGCGAGCTTTCTGGAGAAGGGCTCCGGTGTCTCAAGGTCTTCCTGGCAGCTACATTCCTCGTCATCGTTCTTATCTTAGTGGGAACTCGAGGGGCAGCTGATGTTGAAGTTCCTTGCTTCTTAGAAGCCGATTGAGGTGTTATCGGCTGTTTCTGCATTATTACCTTTTTCAAAGGCGGCGAGTTTTTGCAGAAAAGAACCACAGGAGCTGGCGGAAAGAACTCAAAAGGGGAGCCATCACTGTGTGTGGGTTCAGGGCCATCTTGTTGCTGCAAAGGGAGAAATTGGGTTAGTAAAAGAGTCATTTATGAGCTACATTAAGAAAATTTACAAGAGGTGGTACCTGTTCCACGGGGATGTCATAATCGGCATCAAGTTGTTTCAGCAACGGTCCCAGAGCTTTCCTGAAAGCGTGGGTTTTCCACATCGACCACCAGTCCTCGAAGCCATCAGTTGATGAAGCGAAGGAGAGGTCATTTGGAATGGGGATGGTCAGAGCATCAAAGAAGGAGTAACACCTCTGACTGGTGAGAGGATCAGGCAGGTCGGCTCTGCACTCCGTAAGATGATGGAGAAAGAGATGGGGAGGTACTTGCCCAAGGCCAAATTGCCGGGCCACTATGACCGGCTGGTAGAATTCATACCCAGGCTTGATGATTCTGTTGGATGTACTCATACCAACTGGAAGGAAACAGGGACGGATCACAATGGAAAAGAGTTGCCGGGTGCTGGTGTCGTCGGCAAAGTTATCTATCCTGAAGGAGAGTGGATTTTCGAAATGTTCAGATTCTTCCATGTAAGGGAAGAAGGTAGGATTGTCCAGACCTTGAAAGAAAGTGCTGAACCACTTGGCTGCTTCCTGAGGGGATAGTTTGCTGCCTGGCAGCCTGTACAAAGCTTGGCCATAACTAGTGCATCGGATCTGCTTCCCTTTGACATCGGGAAAGGTACAACTCGCCAAAAGGGGGAAGTTTGGGATGTGGTTCTGAAAGTACAGCTGAGCCCATAGTTGAATGAACCACCAAGGACCACCTGTTTTGACTGCTATGCCTGAGAACAGCTTGACAGACATCAACTGGAGATATCGATAGACCTCTCCAAGGAACAGTTTGCCGATGCCAAGTTGAGTACCTTTGGCCAGTTCGTGGGCTAGGGAGAGATAGTTCTTGGTTGGAGCAAGGGAAGGGCCACAAAATATGAAATGCTCCAGCCAGAAGTTGAGAAAGGCTGTATGTTCTTTCTCTGAGACAGGGCCCTTTGTTTTCATATGGCGTTGGAGGTAGGCACCCCAGTTTGTGCAGTCTGTTTTAGAAGACAGTTTGTAGGGGACTTTGGTCAGTTTAAAAGCAGAGGGGCTGGGTGATGTGACATCCAGGCCAGTGATCATCACCACGTCTAACAGGGTTGGTGACATAGGGCCATGACCGAACATAAAGCAGTTCAGAGCGTCAGACCAGAAGTAGCCGATAGTTTTTAGAAGGTTCTCATGTTTCTCAAGAGGAGACAATGATAAATGCAAGGCATCGGCTATTCCTGTGGTTTCCCATTGGGATTGGTAAGCTCTAGCTACTCTACTGAACCAAGAGACCCAGTGTTCAGGGGGATTAGGCCAGGCTCGCAGACAGTCGGCCCAAGAGTTCAGATCTAGGTCTTGGCTTACGAACGGGATTCTATTGGCTTCGCAAGAAATCAGATGAGCAGGGCTAGATTGTGTGCGAGGGCCAAGACAGAGGGAGTTTGGGAGAGAAGGATGCGGCAGCAGAATGTCTGAAACCTAGAAAATTTAATGGTGGAATAAGGCATTAATTCAGGTGTTCGCCATTAAGTCTAGCATCGTGTTCAGACTGCGAGGAGTAGGCGTACCTTCAGACCGGAGACCTCTGGGTTGGTGTTGGACGATTCCGCCATCTAGTTCGCCGGCGGAGATGGATCTGTGCAGTTGGGGATCGAGGGTTTTTGTCGCTGTGAGCTCGATCTGGTCAGTGGGCGATTGAAGATCTAGGTCGCCTTTTTGAAGAAGGTCGCAGGTTACTGTTTGAGACTGAAAAGCAGCCGCTTAGGTTTGCCTAAATATGCGACCAAGTTTTGACCTTGTCAACGTTTTTGGGAAAGCCGATGTCCATCGGCTCTTTGAGCTTTGACTTAGTTAACGGAGTGAGTGCAATGTGGTAAAAGCCGATACAGCATTATCGGCTTCTGGAGCATCGACCTATTTTGGCTATCGGCAAAATTGGGACGAAAAAAGCAATCTTCGAGAAACAGATTTTCATTCATTCATTCAAAAGCTGATTGCTTACAAAAGGGCTGATTGATTACAAAAGGGAGCTTACTACTACTACTACTACTACTACTGGTTCCTAATCTAGAGGCCAAGGTCGTCGTCGCTGTCGTCGCCGCCGTCCTGTTCGCTGTCCTCAGCACTGCTGCCGGCGTCGTCTTCGCTGCTGCTGCTGAAGATGCCAGCGGGGGCCTCCTCGTCCTCGTCGTCGTCTTCGGTGTCCTCGCTGGACCCGGCGTGGAAGTACCTCACCGGCTGGTACTCGTCGGAGGAGTTGTCCTCCTCCGCTTCCTCCTCCTCGTCGGAGGAGTCGACGCCGTCCCAGGACATGGCGTCGTCGGTGCTGTCCGCCTCCAGTTCCCCATCAGCGAGGAACTGCAGATCTTCCTCGCCGTCAGTCAAGGACGCGTCGTCCTCCGACCAAGCGGCGAAGTCCCAATCCCTCTCGTCCCACCATTGTGGGGCGAGAGTGTGGTACGCCGCCATCCGCGGGTGTTCTGGCGTCGGCTCTCGGTCGCTCATTGAGTTGGAGGCTTGGGAGGACAGGCCAGATGAAGCGGAGGAGGCCATGGCGGAGAAAGAGGGTTTTTTCGGCGGAGGAGGAAGAAGGGTTTTTTTGTGGCTGCTGGAGGAAGATGGGGACTGCGAACTGTTTAGGTGAATTTAAATAAGGGGAATAGTATGAAGCGGTTCAATGCTATAGCGGTTTCCCAGAATGCACTGCCGAAATTGTCAGATCATGCACCGCGAAGAAGTTGAGAAGACAGGGCATCATGATGAGGGGATGGCGTGACGATCCTGTTCTGCAACGCATTCTGACGACGCGTAACCCGATACAGAAAAAAAAAGAGGAGAAGGGAAAAAACGGAGTGGTTTTGGAATTATTATTACCAAAACCAGGGGGGCATGTGTTATCGCCATATTTTGGCCAAAGGAGGAGTTGGGCCGCGATCAAGATGGGCTTAGAAGATACGTATATGCAACGTGTTGTTGAATCGGCCTCGTGTGTTGATTTGGGCTAAATTGCCCATGTATCTTATATTGTAATAGATTCCGTTTAGATTTAGGTAAGAGATAGAGTTGTAGAGTTATTCCAAAGACAGAAAGTCTCCGGACTATAAATATGTACCTAAGGTTATCGAGAAAAAGAGGACAATCACGTTCACAACAAACACAATCTCGGCACATCGCCACCCCTTATTTCTAGGGTTTTTCTCCGGTAAGTGCCATGCTGCCTAGATCGCATCTTGCGATCTAGGCAGTATCTACTTATGCGTTATCTGGTGTTACTCGTACTGAAGCCTTGTTGATGGCGAGTAACACTATTATCATAGATTTGTTTGGGTTAGCATCAGTACTTTTCGCTATGATTGTTTAGTTATGCTACCTCTAGCTATCTCGCCACCGTTGCACCTTTTCCCGGGTGTAAGGGTGGCATCTTGCTTGATCTTTATTTAAGTCGATTTGATCTGTTATAGTTGTGCCTTGTTCTCCAAGGTTTAGTTTGATATCCACATGATCAGGCCTTGCAAACGGGTTGAATGATCCAGTAGTATGTAAGATATGGTTTACCAATCCAAGAGGGGGTGTTCCGGGAATTGACGTTACGTTGGTTTTTAGGCCTTCTCTAGGATTAGTTTTCTATTATCTTTTGTATCTACCAGGCTCAATTACGTGTAGGATGTTCCAGTCATGTAGTGAAAACATTAAACTGTCGTAGATCGATTTAACTTGTTTTGATGAAGCAAAACCCCATGTTATAATAGATCTAATGCAGAACCATGGGATAATCGTCTCTGGGAGCCGATTCACAGGGAAACCTGGGAGCCGGTCACGGCTCGAATTTTACGTATACTTGTTTACCATGCAGGAAACCAATCGAAGCAATCCTTCACCTTCCTGACCAGGTATAGGTCAGGTGGCACGCCCTCGAACCAAGCCAGGACGTGTGCCGGAGTTTTGCGGGCCGTTGCCCGAGGGACCAGGGCCCACCAGCAGTTCTGGGAGCCTCCCGGCTCTTCGTGTTGCCCGTCGCTGCTCGCCGGTGGGTTTTGGTAGGCAACAATCTTGTGAAGCATCTATTTTGAAGGAGAATGTTGAGCTAAAGGCTCAACTTTCTTTGCTAACTAGCAACTATGTGAAATTAGAAGAAAGTCATGTTAAGCTCTCAAGCTCGCATGAGGATCTTCTAGTCTCCCATGGTACGGTAAAGTTAGCTCATGAGGACATCGTGTCAAAGGTAACATCTAGTGGGCCTCATGTGGACCTTAGCACTATATCTACTCCAAATGTTATATTTACATGTGCTAGTCCTTGTAATTCATCCTCTCACAACCATGCTATATCTCGTGATGAATTACATTCCGTGCCTTGTTGCTCTAACAATGTAGCATCTACTTCCTCTAGTGCTTTTGTTGAAACTAACCATGTAGAGGAAATAAAAGAGCTCAAGGCTCAAGTCACTTCTTTGAAGAATGACTTGAAAAAGGGTCATCAAGGGAAGGCCACACTCAACAAAATCTTGAGTGTGCAAAAATCCCCCAATGACAAGAGTGGACTTGAATTCAACTCCAATGTCAAGAACAAGTCCACTATCAAGTTGAAGCACAAGGACAACAAGAAGAATGGCCAAGATCAAGTCAAGTATCCGGCCAACATTGTTTGCTTCAAGTGCAAGGAAGAAGGGCATCAAAACATTGCCCATTAAAGAAGAAGTTCCTTGGCAAAAAGCAACAAGGGAAGCGTCCTCAAGCTCTACATCTTGTTAGAGATGGGCCTCCTCCCAAGAAGACTCAAGCTCTTCCTCAAGTTGTTGCTTCATCCAAAAATAAAGATGGAAAGAGAAGAACTTGCTACATATGCCGTGAGAAGGGGCACATTTCTTCCGCATGCACTATTGGTAACTCCTCATCCCATCCTATCTTGATTTATGATTCTTATTCTATTTGTAAGGATGAGGTTGGCAATGTGTTTGCCAAATTTGTTGGTGCTCAATGTGGTGTTAAGAAAAGAACCATTTGGGTTGCCAAACCTATTATGACTAACCTCTTAGGACCCAACTTGGTTGGGGACCAACAAGCCAAAACTTGATCAATAGGTGTGTTTTAGAGGGCATTGGAGACTTGGCTACATCATGAAGAATTAAGGGATCTTCATTATTATATTTTTCAAGCCAAGTCATGTGGTTTATATTGCTCCTATTATTATTATATTTCCAATGTTCCTCCTTGCGGTAACATATGCTTAACACATTTCATTGAAAGTTACTCGCCCCCTTGTGCATTTGTTGGTTTTGTATCTTCCATGCTTTTGTACAAGTTGTGCTTTCCACTTAATTATCTTGAGGTATCAATCATATGTGTGTATGATTAAGTGGCACAACATGTATGTGTGTTTCTTGTGTTTGAGACTTTCTTGATTATATTTGGTATCTTATTTGGCTCTTTTTGAGAGATTAATGGATTATCCCATTTTGGGGGATTGTTATGCTTGGGCATTCCACAATCCTAAAATTGTGTGTACATGAGGAATACCACCTAGTATTTATATTGGATTATTGTCTAGCCTCTATGTGGTACAATTCTCATGAGAAATTTAAGTTTTATAATGTCAATTAATTATCTCTATTTGTATCCTTTTGCCTCGTGTTGGTTTTATGGTAGTATCACATTATGGGGGAGTCATATGCTTAGTGCATATTACAAATCCTAGAAAATGTGGATATTCGAGGTTGTGTCACTTAGAACTGATATTGATAATTATCTAGCACCTATGTGACACATTTGCTCATACAATTTCCAATTTGCTTGAATGGCTTTATTGATCTTATTTTGGATCTTGTATATGAGAGTGGTTCTTGGTATGTGTTTCCTCATATTTAGATATATTTATTCGCATGAAAACCATTTGCTTCAAGTTACTCTAATCACTAGTGATTGTGTGACTATTGGAAGCTACCAAGAATCTTGTTTGAAGTATCATGATCAATTCTTATATTTAGTTATATGCCTCTTGTTGTGTGTATATGATCTTGGATATCCGTATGAACTACCTAGGGAAAATTATTCCCAATATTTCTTATCCTTGGACAATGAGTACTCAATTTAAGGTAGAATTTATTGATCATATTCACTTTGTCCTTTGTTTAATTTTATCCTATCTTTGGCCAAGAAAATGTTTTATGGTGTCTCCCAAGCTTCCTTGCTTCTTTTGGATCTTCTTATTTTATTGATATCCTCTTGTGTTTTAGTTAATGTAGGTAGTAGTGATGATCCCATTTGTGTGCATTTTGCATTCTAAAGGAAAATCCTACATAATGCACTATCCATGGGGGAGCTCTCCTATATTATTTAGAACATTCATATTTATGCTTCTTTGTTTGATCCATATCGGGTTTTATGTGCTTGGAACCTCAATCTTTTTGTTTTGGTATTTTGTGCCATCATGAGAAGTTTGGGGAGTTTGGTTTCTTGTTGGAACCTTGCTCTTTTTGGGAGTTGGTTTTGTCTCATTCCTTGTTTCTTGATTTGACCATTTTAGAATGAGATAAATCCTTGAGAATTTTTATTTCTATCTATTTTTGATCTTTTGGCCTTAGCCTAGTTCATTTGTTGAACTTGTGATCTTTCATGTGTTGAATTGGGTCTTTGATACAATTTGGACACCGCTTGTCTTGTCACACTCTTGTGTGTGCCATGTTGGTTTACTTGGTGTTTTTGTTCAAATTGTATCTCATTTTTGGTTCTTGAAAGCCTTGTGCATGCATATTTACTACATATCTATATTATGGCATGCTTGCTTTATTTGATCCAATATATAGGGGAAACTCCACCAAATCCCATCGGCTAAGTTGTGCATGAAATTCAATTTCATATCAATATGCACATATTTATGTGGAGTCTCTCCTATGTATTGTAGTTGCAATAACTACATTGGACCCAATAAGTTTGGGTACCATTTTGTACTTAAATGTGTTTTAGGTACATTGGAGATAGATTGGATGCTTGTCTCTCAATCTTGAAGAAGTGGTGCGTTAATGACAATTGGAGGCAAGCTATAGGATGATCAATGAATTCGTATCCTCTACATCCTACCAATTATATCTCGGTAACAAGTATCTCTTGATCATGCATATTTATATTGCTTCCAACCATTTGTAGGTTGCATCTTGGCATGGTTTCTTTGATTTTGTATTTATTGTTATATCTCTAGCCATGCTATTAAGAGGACTCTCTATTGTATATGTGTATAAGTTGAGATGAGTGCATATAATTGGGACTATACAAAATCATGCATATTATCCTCCAATCCCAAATATGTCAATCTAGCAATTTTATTGCCTATCATTTCCTCAACTTCTCTCATGTGCAATAGTGAGATTTTGCTAGTCCATTTTCTCTTATGATACTTGTTGTCTTTCTCCATATATTCCAACTTTCTCCTTTTCCCTTGGTGATAGTTGTAATATATGTAGTGTGTTAGTGTTTGAAGCTCATTAATCTACAATAAGATATATTTGAGCCTTTGGCCGTGCTTTGAAGCAAAAATCTTATTGGTATATGTTATGACTTTATTTTTGCTTCCATGTGCTTCTTGTATATCTTCTTTATGTGTGCATATTTCTTTATTGGCATATGTCTTTGTGATGTTTTCAACTTATAGACATATACACATATGAGAAGATAATTTTAGTTGATTTTTAATCCTTGGAGACCACCTTTCCATTCCTTTTGATTCTTCAGGGGCTTCCAAATTTAATTTCCTATGAGTGTTAGTTCCTCTTGTTTGCATATTTGGGCACTCATATTTGTTCTCTCATGCCTTGCATTGTTAAATAAACTTGGATGAGTGAGGATTCCATGATTATGCACCTTGTTCCCAAATACAATTATCATAATTGGTGCATTATCTTTGGGGAGCTCATCTAATTCATTTAATAATGCTCATTTGTCTTATTTCTCATTTATTGTGCCTTAAATGTTTATGGAGAAGTGAGGATTCCATATTTGTGCATTTTTGTATTGAAATACAACGATTCTAAAGTGTGCACAAATCTTGGGGAACTTCTCTATTTTATTTAATCATTTATTTGATCTTTCATTTGATGTGTTTTAAATGTTTATGGAGGAGTGAGGATTCCATATTTGTGCATTTTTTGTATTGAAATATACCGATTTTAAAGTATGCACAAATCTTGGGGAGCTTCTCTATTTTCTATTTCAAACACTCTTTTTCTCATATCATAACATCTTGTTGTTTCCATTTGGACTCATTTGTTGTTTTCAATTGGTTGTCGGACCTTATAATTGCTTTCATCATTTGGCTTTATTTTGGCAATCTTCGGGTCCTGGATATAGTCCTACTCCCTCCCAAGTATTCATCATTGGATATGTGCGAAGGCACACCTTTGGAGGAATTATTACTATATTTGCCTTCTAGAACTTGTCACCCATTTCGGCAATCGATGCCAATGGGGGAGAAGTTTTAGAGGGTTTAAGGGAAGTTGGTTGATGCATTGAGTTTGTTCTTAAGCATTTTCCTTTCATGCTCTTGCATCTTTATTGTTGCTTAGCATGTGTTATATATAGAGGAAACTCCACCAATGATAATGATTGGCAATATATGCAATGAAATTCAAGTTCATCACACATGCATAGATTGTGGGGGAGTTTGCTCTATATATGGTGGCGGTACCAATATCACATACTTTTGTAGTATTTGATATTGGTATTACCATCTTATTCATTAAAATTCCTTATATAAACCCTCTTAAAGGGATTGTCATCAATTACCAAAATGGGGGAGATTGTAAGAACATGTGGGCCCCCATGTGTGGTTATGGTAATTAATGACAACCTTTACGGACTAATGTGTGTATTAAGTTATACTTGTAGGAATTGTCCATTGGCATCGCTTGGAGCTTGTGTCGGCTTCAAGTTCGATGAAATGAGAAGAAGATATGTTGTGCAAGCTCAAAATGCGCAATCTTTAGAAGATCTCATGTTTGATGCTTGCCATCCTCGGTGATCATGGATCGATGATGAGGAATCAAGAAAGGCGTTCCATCTTGAGAAGGGAAAGATCGTCTACATCGAGCTCAAGTGTAATGCTCAAGGCAAAGGTATAATCTTGATAGGTTTTCCCTTTTGCCGGTCTTATATTGTTAGTGGAAGACCGGGTTTAGGATAGATAACCGTACTATCAAGAGGGGCTCTCGAATAAGTAACTCGATCACATCGTTCGGAGAGAGCTCAAACCTCTGCATACTTGCATCATCGTATTTGGTTGTTATTTGGTCTTATCCATGTGAGGATATAGAGCTTGTGGTAATCTCCATAACAAGCTCTTGTTCATCAAAATCGGATCCCTCTTTTATATCTTATTGTGATTTTGATCTATGCGGTTTTTCGGTTTCTCACCAAGTGAGGTATCTCACATTATTATACTTGATACATTCTCACTTGGTGATAACCAATATTTTCACCTTTTATACGGAAGCTCATGTCGTCCTCTTTCCAACGCAATTGGAATCGGGTCGATCGGAGTTACCAATCAAAAGTTATAGTCATTTGAATATCTGCTGGTCTCCTAGGTACCAAAATGTGGTAGTACCGCATTTTAGTACCTAGCGAGGCAGAAGGTTTTGGAAAGTTGCCAAAATCCACTGCTGGGCTAGGTACCAAAAAGCGGTAGTACCGCATTTTAGTACCTAGCGCATCAGAAGGTTTTTTACGTCGTCATTTGGATCTATCCTCCCTTCCTGGACTATGATGTTTCTTTGCATTATCTTATAGAGGTTGTTGTCCTCTTCGAAACGATCCCAAGATCATCGAAATCGGAGTCCGGATGCAAAAGTTATGGCTGTTTTCGTTCTGTGATGACCGGTAGTACCGGACCAGGATCCGGTAGTACCGCATTTTGGTACCGGGGAGCACAGAGAAAAAAATGCGTTTGGAGCCCCAGGAACCCCAGGAAATGTCCGGTAGTGCCGGGAAAGTCCGGTAGTACCGGGAAAAAGTCCGGTAGTACCGGGAATCGCGTTTTTGGGCTGCAATGGTTGGATTTTGGAGGGACCTATATAAGGGGCCTTCTTCCCCAATGGTTCCTTAACCTTTCTTGCAAGTTTTCCCCTCCATTGTTGACCTTCTTGAGCTTGCTTTCTCTCAATCCCTCCGATGATTCTTGCATATTCTTGAGGGATTTGAAAGAGGAGATCTAGATCTACAATCCCACCAATAAATCTCTCCTCTAACTGAGGGGAACATATTGGGATCTAGATCTTGGAGTCTTTTGTAGATTTCCTCCATTGTTCTTCCTCTCTTATTCCCCCATAAGCTCTTGTAGCTTTGGTGGAATTTGGGAGAGAAGGATTTGAACACCTTTGTGGTGTTCTTGCCATTTGCATTTGGTGCATCGGTTTGAGTTCTCCTCGGATGATTTGGTTTGTGTGACTCTTTGGAGCTTGTCCTTCTTGGGTTCTTGGAACCCTAGACGGTTTTGTGGCCTTGGTGGCATTGTGGCCTTTTGTGGCATTTGTTGGGAGCCTCCAATTAAGTTGTGGAGAAGTGCCCCAACCTTGTGAGAGGTTCCGGTTGCCACCGACAAGTGCACCTATAGTGGAAGCATGGATCGATCCCGTTGGGGTGAGATTCACCGGAGAATATGGGAGCTCTTTTGTGGCGTTGGTGGTTTGATACCACCCCCTCTCCAAACGAGACGTACTCCATGTTGGGAGGAACTCGGTAAAATATTGGTGTCCTTGCGTGCCTCGGTTATCTCTATACCCGAGCTCTTTACTTATGCACTTTACATTGTGATAGCCTTCGTGCTTGAAGTAATATATATCTCGCTATCACTTTGTTGCTTGTATTGCTTAGCATAAGTTGTTGGTGCACATAGGTGAACCTTAGTTGTTCTAGGTTCTGCTTAACAAAGTAAACACTAGTTTTATTCCGCCTTTGTTGAGCCACTCTAGGAAAAGTTTTAATCGCCTATTCACCCCCCCTCTAGGCGACATCCGTATCCTTTCAGATGCAATCGTTGATACATATGTGATACCTAACCTGCGGTAGATCGAGAGGACAGACGATTTTCTTGGCATCCTCGATACTAGTTGGACATGTGTTCCCCTCCGGGAGACGATCGTGCCAGAATGCCATCATATCGTCGAAGCTTGCGTCTCTCAATTTGTGTTTTGCCTTCATCTCCATAGCCTTTAGCATTACATTCAACCGGGTATCATCGGGCCTGCATCCTTCATACAATGGAGTAATCGCGTCTTTCTCAAGTTGCGCAAGCTTGGCTTTCTCTCCCTGCCGTTACTCGTCTGCTTGAGAAGAAGCTCTTGCACATAAGGGTCCCGCACCCAGCCTGACGTTGTTCCATCGTTGTCTCCTCCTCCGGCATCTAGATCATCATCATCCCGGTCTGCTTCCGCACCTTCACCATCTCCAGGAGACTCTTCATCATCTCGCCCGTTCTCGCCGTGATGATGATCATCGTCATGTTGCCCACCTTCACCGTCTCCATCGTCTTCGTCATCGCTTATCCAACGAGTGTATCCATCCATGAAACCATGGCGGAGCAGGTGCACCTGCAGATTCCCGGAATCTGGGTCGATCACCCATTTGAGTTTGCATCTTCTGCACGGACATCTTATATCCGTCTTGTTATTTCGTATCATGTCGGCCGTCGCACATTTCAAAAATCTAGCCACAATGCCTTCGCTCATTATGCGGACCATTTTTGCCTGCACGGTGTATACACGGTACAATTAGAAGTCTATTAGAACCACATAATGAATGCATGCATGCAATGGTCGATAGAAAATTTCGGCATGACCTATCCTAAAATTAGGACCTTTGCGAAATGCCAAAGTCTTGCCAAAATGGAAATGAATCAACATTTTGGCAAAACAAATGACAAGTTGTTCACACACAAACACAAGAGAGAGAGAGAGACCGATCCATACACACATGAACATATCATTATCCTCTCCATACACACATGCATATGAGCATCGATACTCTCCATATATATACACACACATGACCATCGATCCTCTCCATACACACATCATGAGATCAATCATCTACGTACATATGAGCACATACTTACATGGACAACTTACCGATATGAGAGACCGAGATCGCGAGAAGATGAAAAGGAGAGGTGCGCGAGACGGGAGAAGGAGATGCAAGAGACCGAAGAGCTTCCTCTATTAAGTATGTAACATCCAAGGCAAGTTCCACATGCTAAAAATGGTGAATGAGTGGAGAAATTGAGGTGGGAAGGAGAAGGATCATGACTAGATCTAAGGAGGAAGAAGAAGGGGAAAGTGAAGTGTGAGGTGGTAGATGATCACACATGTGCACAAAGTGGAGCTACCAAAAAATACTGGTCGACACAACCGTGGCGCACATGACCCTAGTGCGCCACAGGAACAAAACACAACCGTGGAGCACATGGCCCTAGTGCGCCACGGATGTGTCTGTCCATTTACAGAACAGAGAGGCCTCCACTTAGGCGTAGCGCACCCCCTCAACATGCGCCACGGTTAACCACAACATCCGGAGCGCACCTACCCCATGTGCGCTAAGAAATGGAATGGAAACAGATCTGGATTTCCTCGTCAGGGGTATTGGATAGAATATCTCTGGCAATGCGAGTGAAAACGGTCAACAACGAGAGTTATCACCTTTCAAGACCGTCCCCTCTGAGTTGTGATGAGTAAGAGGAAGCATTCCGTTTTTGTTCTTCTCTAGATTTTGGCCGGTAGGAATTTGCCTATGATATGCGACATGCGGTCAGCAGGGCCCTGGCCCACACACATCTGTGGCGCACCATCACCAAGTGCGCCACAGTTGTTGTAGTTACTAGTAGGGCACTGCCCACAGGTGATCCACGCCTGTTTTACCCGTGGGGCACTTCAACCACGTAAGCCACGGAAGTTTGGATTACCTATAGCCATTTTCCTAGTAGTGTTTCTCCTCCTTGCGTTCGGCGGCCAAAGCTTTCTTGGTCTCAATGATGGCATTGAACTCTTCCTTGTAGGCACTGATGCCTCCTCTCTTGTTCCTCTCCTTGGATATCTTTGACCCCTCCGTCCTCTTGAACTCCTATTCATCATCTTCCTCATCGGCATCAACCGCAATGCTTATTCTAGCTCTTTTTGGTGGTCTCATAGTTCCTACGAACCCACTTCTCATTGCCTTGTAGGACCGCATAGCAATGGTGCAAACCAAAAGCTTTGCCACCATTCATATTGTTGCGTGCCTTGTAGAGATCTTGTTTGGATCGGTTGATACTCCGAGATTGGCACCCCACTCAGTGGGTTCTTGGTGACTTGTTCAACACAACAGGCCCATCGATTGCATTGCGTAAGGATAGTGCACCAACGGTGTCAAAGAAAACCTTGAGTGTGGTTCGATGGAACCGTGACGGTCTTGTAGTAATAGTCCTCGATCCGCCCCCAAAACTTCTCCTTGGATTGATCGGTGCTCGTAGTTGCATCAAGCGATACATTCATCCATGAGAGGCACAAAGCAATGTCTTCTTGTTCGCTGTAGTCGGCCGATATTATCTTGTTGGCTTGAGAGGTTTGTGTGATCACCGGCTCCTCCCCCACCTCCACTTCGAATTCCTCCACCTCATCTTCATCTTGTTCTTCTTCGGTGGCCAGCACCTCGGCCTCATCTTCCTCTACCTCCTCCTCTTCTTCCTCTACCTCCTCTTGTACCTCCTCATAATCAACATCATAGTTGAGATCCTTGAGGCTCACCACATGGTCGAGGTCCAATTGTGTCATGAACTCGGTCACACCCATTTCGATTGCACTATATTGACCAACAAGCATCAATTGTACACAATTTGTGAGCATGAATTCAGCCGAGACAAGTGTGCAAGCAAAATTTTAATCCTTACCTCGGCTGCGACATTTCATCGAGCACCTCACGGCTACGGGCTCGGACGCGTGCTGCGACGCTGTTGCAGGCTGCCGGATGGGGCGCAGGTGCGGTAGCTGCTGGCTTGCGAGCTTCCAAACGAGCTGGAGGCGTCGGCGTCAAGCCCGGGGCCTTCTTCTGCCGCTTCTTCGCCGTCGCCTCGGAGATGGCCTGCATGGCCGGCGTATGCTTGCGCGCCCGCGGTCCGCTTACCACGGAAGCTAGAGGAGGTCACCCCGCGGTCCCTGTGGCCTTCCCCACCGCCCCGATGGCCCGAACAACGCTGGTGTTGCCCAGTCTCTTCCGCGACAAAGGAGCCACGGCGCCGGTCGATTCCGGCGGCTTAGAGCCGGCGGGGATGCTTACGGGGCTCGTGGATCCATCCCGACCGGAATCGGGGCTGATGGTGGCGCTGGGGGTGAACATCAGCGAGATTGCGCAGGAAGGGTCGGCGGCTCGGCGGGAGAAAGTGGTGTTAAAAATTTTGATGACCCGCCTCGGTGATGCCCAAATATGAGAGAGCCACAGCCGATTTTGGGGGCCGGTCTCAAATTTTTACTCCTCTAACGCCGAAGGGGCTTCGGCTATAGACTGTTTAGAGGAGCAAACAGAATTTTTTTTCTCTTGTAACCATTTTTTGGCTTTCGGCTAGAGTTGCTCTTATATTGTAGAGTAGATGTACTCCTCCTTTTATCTCTCGTGTAAGTGTGGGTTACAATAGGCACCATACCGGTGGATTTTTTGTTTGATTCATCAGCTATAGAGCCTCCATGCCGAGAGAAACTTGCGTCCCAGGAGAAAACGACAAATAGCTGGCCAGCGTTCAATCTTTTCGCCGTGCCGCAGGTTGTAGCCTCATGCTAACCAATATCCTTAATTACTGGTTCTACTCTTGGATACATCTTAGGGAATTGATAAAAATATTTTTTTTTTTAGGACCACTCACCATACTTGTGCGGATTCATCGACTTTTGAGTCTTGGGCAGATGAAAAAATACACCCCTATACATAGAGATTTGGCATGGCTACTTCATTACTCAATCAATTCAGGTGGAGGCGAGCGTTGATTGACAAAAGTTGCTGCAGTTGAACACAATAAGCCTAGACATGGTGGTCGGCGGCTACCATATAATATGGAACCAAATTGATCTAGAAGATAAAAGCTCAGGGGTGTTGCATTACTTGTCTTTGAGCTGTACGACTGGGTGCATGAGGCAACTCCAATTCCATCAATCGATCCAACATTCGTTGCATGGATGCATGGATCACTGAAATCTGGCGAAACTGATG
The DNA here is from genome assembly GCA_916181665.1 of Avena sativa. Taxonomy (NCBI): domain Eukaryota; kingdom Viridiplantae; phylum Streptophyta; class Magnoliopsida; order Poales; family Poaceae; genus Avena; species Avena sativa. The sequence continues at coordinate 126,636,688 of OV702283.1, read as the reverse complement.
TGCATCAGGAGAGTCGACCAACTCAGCGCGCAAATAAGTCAGACAGCAGCAACACGTTTGAGATAGGTCAGGAATACGGCGGCAGGGGCAGGATCAAATACGACGTCCGTGGCAGAGTGCACGAAGATGTGCATGGCGGCCGCCGAATTGTTTCATATATGAAAAGTTAGATTAGGTTTAAACAGGACATAGATTTTAAATGATGGCACAAGTGCGCAGTTACTTTTATAGTTTAAGTGGTACAAACTTACTTGTAAAATCGAGCGGCCATAATTATCTATTTTAATAGGTTGATGGTTAGATTTCTCTGATTTGTATGGGATTTTTTAGTCTATTTCTATAAATTATGCTAGCCCGCAATGTACTCTTGTAAGAGAACTTGCCCCTACGGATGCTCCCTGCCCTACTTCTATCGCATGACGCGCTAAGTGGTGGGCCACCTGCACCTCGTCAGTTCTATAGACGTTTCTTCACCCACTACAGGAAATAATTGCTACGCCGACGGCCAGCTGCCGTCGGCACAGGCTGTGCCGACGGTGGCCGTCAGCGTAACCCCCTCGGCGTACGTCTTCGTCGACACAACTCCATGGCCGTCGGCACAACCCCTCCTCCTCGGCACAGCGTCTTCCAGCGGGTCCCGTGTGTCAGTCAACGGCTGTCTTGGCTAACGGTTCAGCCTGGAGCTACGCCGACGGCTTGGCACAGGAATGGAGCTACGCCGACGGCCAGGCCTTCGGCACAGCCTAAAATATTTTTTTTATTTTTTTATTTTTTTAAATCTTTGAATTATTTGACTCCTTAATCTCCCGCTTTAATCATTTTAACACTATTTATAGTTAATAATTGATTAAATTATAGTATTAATCAAAGTTCTCGTTCCGTCACCCATCCTAGCCCTACTCCAGCTCTAGCACGCTTAACTTCCTCGTTCCTTCAGAATCTCTTCCCGCAAAGCAAATTACTCATTGTTGTCAATACTATGATATAATTCCTATTAACTCTTATATCATCATGTCATATGGTTGTATTTTTTGAAATTACAAGCAATTATTTAAGTAAACAACAATGAATAAGTAAAAATATTATTGAATTCAAATAAAAATATAATGATTTTATTTTTTTTGTATTTTTTATTTAATATAGAATAATTAATATCTTTAAATCTGTAAATCGGAATTCGGCAAATAATATGTCTAAATTGATTAGAAACATGAGAGGGAATCCAAATATGATATTAATATCAACTTATCACAAACTATGCCGTAATTCTTATCATAATTTTATTTGTCCGTTTAAAACGGCACGCATAAAGATTCTTAGCTCAGGACTGAGACTCGCTAAACTTGAAGTGGATCTATGATGAAACAACATATTTTGAACCTAAAAATGATTTTTGTAAAAAATCATGAGCATCCGATCATGTACCTGTAGTTCATATCTGACCTACTTCCTACCGATTCGGAAGGAATTTGTCTTTTTCACCAGGGATAGACGGAAATGTTTGAGATCCCCGTGTTATGAAATTATCCATGTAAGGTGGTCTAGTATTTTTGAAAAATGTGACGGTAGTATTTTGAATTAGCCATTTGGTAGTTGCTTCACAAAACCGTCCGTTTTTTGCACTCGGTAAATGGAAAACGGCTTTTTGGTGCGACGAAAAGGAAAACTTCCTCCTGAAAAATTGTTCGCAATCACACGATGCATACTTATGCATAATATCGACACATTATCACAAACTATGCCTTCATTCTAGCCATAACATTGGTTATTTGACCCGAAAGCCAAGAAACCTCGAACGAGATAGGTCATTTTGTGAAGGTTTTTTTTTGAGACATAATCAATATACCAAGTTTGGTATTTTTCTTTCTAACTATGTCACATAATATGACACCACGCGAAGGTTTCGCATTGTTTGGATCATATTTGAATTTATAATGCCCGTTTTAAACCATCGTTATACTTTGTCGAAGGGTGGGCATGAAAATGCTTAGCTCAGGGCTGAGACTCGCTAAACATGAAGTGGATCTATGATGAAACAACATATTTTGAACCTAAAAATGATTTTTGTAAAAAATCATGAGCATCCGATCATGTACCTGTAGTTCATATCTGACCCACTTCCTACCGATTCGGCAAGAATTTGTCTTTTTCACCAGGGATAGATGGAAATGTTTGAGATCCCCGTGTTATGAAATTTTCCATGTAAGGTGGTCTAGTATTTTGAAAAATGTGACGGTAGCATTTTGAATTAGCCATTTGGTGGTTGCTTCACAAAACCGTCCGTTTTTTGCACTCGGAAAATGGAAAACGGCTTTTTGGTGGGACGAAAAGGAAAACTTCCTCCTGAAACATTGTTGGCCATCACACAATGCATACTTATGCATAATATCGACACATTATCACAAACTATGCCTTCATTCTAGCCATAACATTGGTCATTTGACCCGAAAACCAAGAAACCTCGAACGAGATAGGTCATTTTATGAAGGTTTTTTTGAGACATAATCAATATACCAAGTTTGGTATTTTTACTTCTAACTATGCCACATAATATGACACCACGCGAAGGTTTCGCATTGTTTGGATCGTTTTTGAATTTCTAATGCCCGTTTTAAACCATCGTTATACTTTGTCGAAGGGTGGGCATGAAGATTTTTAGCTCGGGGCTGAGACTCGCTAAACTTGAAGTAGATCTATGATGAAACAACATATTTTTAACCTAAAATTCGGCAGGAATTTGTCTTTTTCACCAGGGATAGACGGAAATGTTTGAGATCCCCGTGTTATGAAATTATCCATGTAAGGTGGTCTAGTATTTTTGAAAAATGTGACGGTAGCATTTTGAATTAGCCATTTGGTGGTTGCTTCACAAAACCGTCCGTTTTTTGCACTCGGAAAATGGAAAACGGCTTTTTGGTGCGACGAAAAGGAAAAATTCCTCCTGAAACATTGTTGGCCATCACACGATGCATACTTATGCACAATATCGACACATTATCACAAACTATGCCTTCATTCTAGCCATAACATTGGTCATTTGACCCGAAAACCAAGAAACCTCGAACAAGATAGGTCATTTTATGAAGGTTTTTTTGAGACATAATCAATATACCAAGTTTGGTATTTTTCCTTCTAACTATGCCACATAATATGACATCACGCGAAGGTTTCACATTGTTTGGATCGTTTTTGAATTTATAATGCCCGTTTTAAACCATCGTTATACTTTGTCGAAGGGTGGGCATGAAGATTTTTAGCTGGGGGCTGAGACTCGCTAAACTTGAAGTAGATCTATGATGAAACAACATACTTCTAACCTAAAAATGATTTTTGTAAAAAATCATGAGCATCCGATCATGTACCTGTAGTTCATATCTGACCCACTTCCTACCGATTCGGCAGGAATTTGTCTTTTTCACCAGGGATAGACGGAAATGTTTGAGATCCCCGTGTTATGAAATTATCCATGTAAGGTGGTCTAGTATTTTTGAAAAATGTGACGGTAGCATTTTGAATTAGCCATTTGGTGGTTGCTTCACAAAACCGTCCGTTTTTTGCACTCGAAAAATGGAAAACGGCTTTTTGGTGGGACGAAAAGGAAAACTTCCTCCTGAAACATTGTTGGCCATCACACAATGCATACTTATGCATAATATCGACACATTATCACAAACTATGCCTTCATTCTAGCCATAACATTGGTCATTTGACCCGAAAACCAAGAAACCTCGAACGAGATAGGTCATTTTATGAAGGTTTTTTTGAGACATAATCAATATACCAAGTTTGGTATTTTTCCTTCTAACTATGCCACATAATATGACACCACGCGAAGGTTTCGCATTGTTTGGATCGTTTTTGAATTTCTAATGCCCGTTTTAAACCATCGTTATACTTTGTCGAAGGGTGGGCATGAAGATTTTTAGCTCGGGGCTGAGACTCGCTAAACTTGAAGTAGATCTATGATGAAACAACATATTTTTAACCTAAAATTCGGCAGGAATTTGTCTTTTTCACCAGGGATAGACGGAAATGTTTGAGATCCCCGTGTTATGAAATTATCCATGTAAGGTGGTCTAGTATTTTTGAAAAATGTGACGGTAGCATTTTGAATTAGCCATTTGGTGGTTGCTTCACAAAACCGTCCGTTTTTTGCACTCGGAAAATGGAAAACGGCTTTTTGGTGCGACGAAAAGGAAAACTTCCTCCTGAAACATTGTTGGCCATCACACGATGTATACTTATGCACAATATCGACACATTATCACAAACTATGCCTTCATTCTAGCCATAACATTGGTCATTTGACCCGAAAACCAAGAAACCTCGAACGAGATAGGTCATTTTATGAAGGTTTTTTTGAGACATAATCAATATACCAAGTTTGGTATTTTTCCTTCTAACTATGCCACATAATATGACATCACGCGAAGGTTTCGCATTGTTTGGATCGTTTTTGAATTTATAATGCCCGTTTTAAACCATCGTTATACTTTGTCGAAGGGTGGGCATGAAGATTTTTAGCTGGGGGCTGAGACTCGCTAAACTTGAAGTAGATCTATGATGAAACAACATATTTTTAACCTAAAAATGATTTTTGTAAAAAATCATGAGCATCCGATCATGTACCTGTAGTTCATATCTGACCCACTTCCTACCGATTCGGCAGGAATTTGTCTTTTTCACCAGGGATAGAAGGAAATGTTTGAGATCCCCGTGTTATGAAATTATCCATGTAAGGTGGTCTAGTATTTTTGAAAAATGTGACGGTAGCATTTTGAATTAGCCATTTGGTGGTTGCTTCACAAAACCGTCCGTTTTTTGCACTCGGAAAATGGAAAATGGCTTTTTGGTGCGACGAAAAGGAAAACTTTCTCCTGAAACATTGTTCGCCATCACACGATGCATACTTATGCACAATATCGACACATTATCACAAACTATGCCTTTATTCTAGCCATAACATTGGTCATTTGACCCGAAAGCCAAGAAACCTCGAACGAGATAGGTCATTTTGTGAAGGTTTTTTTGAGACATAATCAATATACCAAGTTTGGTATTTTTCCTTCTAACTATGTCACATAATATGACACCACGCGAAGGTTTTGTATTGTTTGGATCGTTTTTGAATTTATAATGCCTGTTTTAAACCATCGTTATACATTGTCGAAGGGTGGACATGAAGATTCTTAGATCGGGGCTGAGACTCGCTAAACTTGAAGTGGATCTATGATGAAACAACATATTTTGAACCTAAAAATGATTTTTTTTAAAAATCATGAGCATCCGATCATGTACCTGTAGTTCATATCTGACCCACTTCCTTCCGATTCGGCAGAAATTTGTCTTTTTCACCAGGGATAGACAGAAATGTTTGAGATCCCCCTGTTATGAAATTATCCATATAAGGTGGTCTAGTATTTTTGACAAACGTGACGGTAGCATTTTGAATTAGCCATTTGGTGGTTGCTTCATAAAACCGTCCGTTTTTTGCACTCGGAAAGTGGAAAACGGCTTTTTGGTGCGACGAAAAGGAAAACTTCCTCCTGAAACATTGTTCGCCATCACACGATGCATACTTATGCACAATATCGATACATTATCACAAACTATGTCTTCATTCTAGCCATAACATTGGTCATTTGACCCAAAAGCCAAGAAACCTCGAACGAGATAGATCATTTTGTGAAGGTTTTTTTGAGACATAATCAATATACCAAGTTTGATATTTTTCCTTCTAACTATGTCACATAATATGACACCACTCAAAGGTTTCGCATTGTTTGGATCGTTTTTGAATTTATAATGCCCGTTTTAAACTATATATAATGTTTTATATTTTACTTAATTTTTCTTTATAAATGTGTAATATTTGAGTCTAGATAGATAGATTTTTTTCTGCAAATTTTGATATATTATTTGTATTTTTCTGAATTAGAATGATTTAGTTATGATTTTTCAAAAAATAATGAAAAAGAAAAAAAATCTGAAGGTCCAGGCCGTCGGCATAGACCAAACAAAATTTTTTGAAGAGCTGTGCCGACGGTCAAGACGTCGGCACAGCTTGGCTACTTAACGCCGTTTCCGTCATCGTGTCTGAACTGGAGCTACGCCAAGGGCTATATCTACGCCGAGGGGCCACCGTCGGCACAGACCTCACTACTACGCCGACGGCCACACTACGCCGAGGGCTACCCTCGGCACCGTCATCTACGCCGACGGCCGTATCTACGCCGACGGCCGGGCTGGTCGGCTGGCCAGGGAAGGCAGCTACGCCGACGGCCCCGACCTTTGGCCGTCGGCGCCTTAATTGTTTCCTGTAGTGACCTACCCCGCATTTCCTCATTCCTCGTGTTCTCTCAGCTTCTCTCTTGATCTTGTCTCTCTCTTAGGCGATTCCTCATAGGGTTCCTCCAGTGTAGCACGAGGAAGGTCTCCGATGACATGGGAGACTGATCACCATCAAGAGTAACCGGTATGAGGTGAGTTACTTTTCGTTTTTATCCTAACCGCTCTGATTTTGGTCCTGGTTCCTCACTTTTTTGTCAATGATTTGTGTAGATCTAAGTCGGCGAGGTCTCTAGCGCTTCGGGAGGCATCTCCGGTTACCAGAGTGGACAATGGAGCACTTTACCGATGCAGGGTGTGGTTCAACACGAGAGGCATTTGCGCGCCGCCGCTTCTACCCATTGATACAGATGGATCTTAGGACACATCGCCGACAGCAGGGGCGGACCTGATGAGGGGCACGCAGGGAGGGAGGTGGAGGCGGAAGAGGACATGGTGTAGCGCAGAGGCGCTATTTTCCATCGATGTGGGCGGCTCTAGAGCTCGCTTCCTAGCCCTCCAAGATGAGCTCAAGCAGTAGCTCCTCTTCCTAGTTAGTCAAGCACGGCCCTCCTCTCCATCACGTGTGCCTGGTAGTCCCCTCGATCTCTCGCTGAGTGACAGAAATTCAGCAGTACTTTAAGAGAGGACTTAGGCGCAATTACCAGGTTGTTTGTGCATGATTACCAAGTTGTTTCTGCACTCAGGTAAAGGCTAGAGAATCTAGTAATTCCATGACAATGTATACCATTGCAGAGCTAACAATCTGGTCATGTTGTTTGCTTTCAAAATTATAGCCAAAACTAGGAGGTTGATGAAAACACTGTCATTTGTGACCAGTCGACGCTTCTTCACTTCATATTGATGTACTACAACTTCCCTTATAGTACTCGACATGTACTATACACTGTGAACTCAATACTCTCTCCATACCAAAATATAAGATGTACTGGTTTTGTTCTAAGTCAAACTGTCCTAGATTTAGCAAATTTAGAGAAAAATAACTAGTACCATATACCAAATCAAATAATTACATACATTGTAATTAAACTATGTTTTTGTAGTGTATTTATATCGTAATTTGGATGTTGGCAATGTGCTCTATAAATTTGGTCAAACTTAAAAAAAAGGTCTTAGAAAAAAACCGAGACTCCTTATATTTTGGGAAGGAGGCGCATACCAATCATCCTATGTTTCCACATCCGTGCAGTTAGAATCATGGACGAAATATGTTGTGGTGAGCTATGCTTGTAAAAAATGAATATAAATGTTTAGTTATGTGTCAATCTTGGGATATATATTTTCTAAAGTCGATGCAAGAGATTAACCTAGATAATTTTATTGCTTAACTAATGGACATCGTTGATGCATGAAGCTAAATGAAGAACACAATCATACAGAAAAAGAGTTCCAGAAGCAGAACCACCTCCCTCCCGTTAACCCTGCGTGGCGGCGGAGGAAAACCCTAACTATACCGCCAGCAGGACCCGTACTCCTACCTCCCTCTCCCCCGCAGCCGCCAGAGGGCGTGGCCGAGCAAAGCCTAGCTGTCTCCCACGGCAGCAAGGCACTCTCGTCCCTTCACGCTTTAGGTTTGGACGTGGGGCGACACCTACATGCATGGGTGTGGTGCGGTTGCCTAGCACCACGGAGTGGCGGCTGTCTAGCATGGTGGCCTCCGGGGCTGATGGCAGAAGGCACAGTGTTGCGGGCTGATGGCAGAGAATCTCCAGGGTACTGATGGTAGCAGGCGTCGCAACTTCATGATGGCTGGCGACAACGGACCGATCAAGGCTCAGATGGATTCAGATGGGCCGCTCCTCCCCTTCTGTAACTCGAAGCCTTTGATGGCGCACCTAGAGGTTGGGCCAGCCCCGTAGAACAAGGAGCTCAAGGTGGCGGTGTCATCCTTCTTCACCGAAGAAGGTTGGCCTGGCTGGTGGTTTCATCCCACTTTCGGCACTAGTGAGGAGTTGTGGAGGCGAGGATGCCGGTGAAAACCGAGCCGGCTTCGATCTTGGCGGGCGATGACGATGTTCTATGTTGTTACCTTGATGAAGGAGTCTTCATGCAGTTTTTGTTGACCCACTCGTGTTCCTCTGAGGGAAATGCTAGGATCTGTCTTTCGAGTCGGGAGGTAGTGGCACAGAGGTGTCGCGTTCTCTCTTGGGATCCTTGCTTCTAGAGCAGGCTACACAGAAGAGGCAGGAGTTGGAGTAGCTTTGTCTTGCACGGAGCTTTGGCAGTGATGCCAAGTTGTGCCTGACCGACATGTGCTGCATTTTGTCATGCCTATTCGGCAGGTGCTACATGCGAAAGATCCTCCAGAGATTCCAAGCCGTGTTGGCTGGTGGTACCTGGCGTCATGGTGTTTTGGTGTACCGGTGGCGACCGCGACGTGCTTTGGAGATAGCGCATGATGGTGGTGCTACTTGGCATCATGGTGGTGTCGGTGCCTGGTGCTGAGAGTCTGCACACCGATCTACACGCTGAAGATGGGTTGGCGGAAGATAGCGGAGGTGGCGACATCCAGAGTGAGTGTGTTGGTGCCGTTTCACGGATATGCTGCACGGACCTAGGCTCCTGGCTTGCATGGGTGGTTGGGTGTTTTCCTAATATCATCGGGGAGATGGCGATGGACTGCTATTGTCGTGCTCGGTGGTGTTGTTTTGACGGTTTTTGGTTTGTATGATCTTTGTAATAGCTTTTGTACGAATTTGATGTTTTTATAATGAATAAAGATTGTATGCATCGCCCTGCAGAGGCTAGGGATCCTTTGCCCTTTACAGAAAAAACTAACGGACATCAATAAATAATAAATTTTTCGAGGAGGTCACAAAAATATCATCGGAGAAGGTTTAGAAAACCGCCACAGAAAACAATTACTACTTGTTTCAGCTTTTCAGAGGCAGTATCCTAATTAACCATCTTAGATGCTTTATTTCTGATCGAACAAGGAAGCAACAGCTTCAAAATTCGTTATTTTGCAATAGTTTACCTAGATGACTGTCTTGGATATATCAAATTCTATGAGGGTTTGTTGGACAAGAACTGCATTGGATCCTTTCGAAACCATGGCATAATCTATCCTATTTTTGTTTGTTGCCAAATCTCCAATTAAAATGTAATTCATATGTTCACATTCGCAATACTTGTAGCTGACCAAACATACCAAGTAAAAATGGTAAGAGAAACCACATGTATGTATATTACAAATATATATAGGACAATGTATATGTACAAAAGGACCGGTGATCTCCTAGAACAATAGTACCCAACTTTACTCGGGTGCCCTCGAATTGGATAAGAATCCTACTGGTAGACATCTTGTGTTTAAGCTATCTAGGAGTTTCCTCTTGTTCTTCCATAAACTTTGAGGCAACACTCCGCGGCATAATTATATTCCGATTGAAAAATATTTACATCAACTATTTACAGAAAGATGAAGAAAAAAGTATTGCTACATGTACAGAGTTACATGTGAAGCATCGTTTGAACATAATTTAGCCTTTACAAGCACACAAAGCCGCGCTTATAAAAACCTCTAAGCTATGACACGAGGACAAGTATTTCAAGATCGGATTCAATCAACAAAGATGCGACCCATCCGTATCCCACTGCAGTCCACATTATTGAAATAGAATATGTTTGTAGTGTTATGTGCGCCTATTGTGATTATGATTTGAGGCTTTTTGAGTGTCTTTTTAGAGGTTAAACTCATTTTTCTTTATCGGTGTTCACAAATCACAAAAGATTATAACCATGGATTAACTTTTTGTGAATTTTGATCTCCTCCTGCTCCTTGTGTGACGTGTTCCTTTCTGTGGAGAAGCAAAGCAAAATAGAACAAGATGAGGAAGAAGAAGATGTGGGTGATGACGAATGACAGGAATGGAGCAGGTGCGCAGGTAGCTAAATTATCGTACTACTCGACTAGCTAATCACAAACACTACCTTGTACTGTTTGGATTTTTACAGATGGCTTGGTTTAACTCTATAAAATTTATAGTCTTACAATAACAGATAAGGAAATTACCGCGTTGTCGTTACTTAGGATCCATCTTCATGTTGGTGCCATAAACCAACCATTCATGAACCATGATCAGAGGGCCCCTTCTCCAGCATTCTGGAATCCTCAACAATGAGACACTCATATGCAGCTAAACTTTATATATACCAAAAACTCAGCTTCCTCAAGGGGAAGGTATGCAGTAAACTCGTGCACCCATGAACAGGTGGTTTCTAAACCGTTGGATGAACCAACAACGGGCGAGGTGCAGACCAAGTTTTTGCACAAAGAAGGTTGTATTGCATAAAAATCAACCCGTGGTACATTTCGTACATGTAACTCGATAGAAACTTAATGCTCCCCTAAAGCTATGATGCTTCCTTTAGAAGCTATCATGGCTTCTCCTTTTCATTGTGACATTCATTGTTCGACATGTAAATTCCGGATAGTGGATGTTCCGGAGGAAAAGGGCACAAACCCACACCCCCTGAATGTCGGACGCATCGAACTGTCAGGAGCATCTGAAGGTTGGAGGGCAGAAAGGAGACGAGAGTGCAGGGAGTATGGTGACGTGGGGTCCGAGGTGGCGTTGCTCGATGCAAGCAGGAGGAACCTGATCAAAGGCTTTGTCGCCATGCCAAACAACTGTTAAAAATGTTACATGTTAGATTGTTCCGGAACAGTTCTTCAATTCAAAATAGCATAGTACTACGTCAGATATTTGTTAGGGAGGTACTGCAACAACACGAGATGACTCACCATAGTGCTAAAAAGAACGACAGTGACGGTGCTGGTGATCATGATCTCATTTCCATGTAGCTGTGTCTGACCAGATCTTGTAAACTACAGTTCCAAGGCAAAGAGTTAAACTTACGGATAATAAAGTACCCTACTTCCAAAGTACTAATAAAATTTTGAGTTAAGCAAATAAATCAAAAGATTCAGCGGACTACTTTCATCGACAAGAGATATTTCATAAGGATTTCCAAATACTATTAGTGACCTCATATATGAAAAACAAAGTTCAAAGAGGGGTGCGCAAAAAATGGTTTTGGACCAACCTTATTGTAAGCAAGAGCGATTGACACAGCTCCTCTCATTAGCCCAGCCCACCATATTATGATCTATCAAAAGAAAATTCAGTTAGAGGATGTTAACTCAATTCGGCTGGCAAATGGTCTATTGCAATAATTACTCACTTGCTGCCTCCAGCATAGTTTTTCAGCGAGCGTCTTCTTTGTTAAGTTGGATAAGAAAGAGATCGGGAAAACAAAAGCAGCTCTTCCAACCAGAACCAATCCTAGAAAAATTGAGCTTACCGCAATGGACTTCCAGGGGCTGCAAAGAACGAGTAATATTCATTTTTTTTAAAAAGGACATGAAACAGAAATCAGGTAATCCAGTTTAAATGTCACAATTGTATGTATCTGACCTATCAGTAGCGAGTTTCCACTTCTCAATATCCAGTGCATCCATCCCAACATAGAGAAAGAGAAAAGTCTCAGCGATGAAGGACAAGGTTGCAAAGGTTTGCCTGAGTAAAGATGAAAAGCTTGACAAAAATAAGGCAGCAGTTTTTTACTTAACTGAAGGTAGAGTAGTAAATTAGCATAGACTAAGAACCATAATTACTTGGTTGTAACTCTCGAGCTCTCTGTCAGGCTATGCCAAGTATAATGTGATATCACAATACCATAGAAAAATACAGCGAGGATGCCACTCAAATGTTGATGCTGCAAAGATGAAACAAATAGGGTAAGTTCATAAATTTAAACAGTTAATGGCAATGTTAGTATCCACAGCGTATCAAATCAGATGCGCACCTCAGCTTGCACATATGTGAGGTAAGCCATGAGCATCATAACTGCAACTTCACGTTTAGTAGAATGCCTGAAACAAGTTCAGCAAAAACCCAAGTTAGTAGTATCGAGAATGAAAGTCGATGCTTAATTAAAATTGGGTTGAACAAACCTTCCTATGAATGATATCTTGATCATGTATGCAGTGAGCAATCCACACTAGCAATTGCAGAAGGGATGTTAAATCCATGGGTTCAATGATTCATTTAGACAAATAAAGGAGCGCAACCGTGAGAACCTAAAATAAACTTACACACACTCCAAGGAAGGTACTTGACACAAATAAGTAAAGGAAGCTCCCGAAGAACTTGAGAACGACCATTGCGTCGATGTGGTTAAGATCAAAGTTCTGGAGCACGTTAAAAAGCACGACTGATGTGGCATGGTTCACGATACCTTCACCAGAAATTAGACTGTACAAAAAGGGCGTCTCATCCTGATTGAGAACCTGTTTTATAAACATTAGTAAGCTGAGGATTGAGTCACACTGTTTTTTACATGACTACTAGTTCAGAGAATCATGGCAACATACTTGTAAAGTGCAGGCAGAGTGTGTGGCGGAAAGGATAGCTCCAATTGCTGCACATCAGATAGGGATGAATTTCATACATATATTGATAAGATTTGTTTCAGGTGACCAGGATCATGTGAAAAAGTATTGGCGGCTTACCAAGAAAATCTCCTACATCCAGTGTGTCAATGTTCATGCTGCGGAATATTGCAATGGCAGCTGAAAAAAAAAAAGCAATCATCGTCGTCGTGGGAAACTAACACATAGAATTTCATGGATTTGCTCCAAACAAACTCGCACGCATGGAATAATAGCAAACAAATTCCTTTTTGGCGAAAAAATTAAGGAGCATACCAAGCGATATTGTGAGAAACGAGATGATTGTCCCAAAAACCCCAAATAATGTGATTGTCATGAAATTCCCGAAGAAGTGCTCCTTCTTCACCCGGAAACTGCATGATCGATGATAAATAGTTGTGAGAAATCAAGTTGGAAACCACTGCGGGATGAGAGGAATCAGTGCTCGATCTTACCCAGCGTTGAAGATGATTGGAGGCAGGAGGTATATGAAGAAGAGGTCGTCGCTGATGACGAGCAGGTGCGAGCTCTTCCCCTTGGTCATCAGCAAGATCACCACGCCGGTGCAAAGACCCTGTCCGGCCATAATCGAGCATTAGCGACGGCAACGGCGACGCCGGTGCACATACCCTGTCCGGCCAGAATCGAGAGAAGAGTTGATGATGGAAGATGAATGGATTGAGCTTACAATGATGAGGACGGCGATGGACTCGTACAGCCATCGGTTCTTCCCGAGGAGGACGATGCAGACGAAGAGCAGCACCACGAAGAGCACCGACGCGTGGTCTGGGTCCGGCGCCGCCATAAGGTTCATCCTTCTCTCTCTCTTGCGACCAATATAATAGCTCCGCTAATATGATGGACGCACGTACGTGGCTTTCAGAATATATATCATGATAGCTCCGCTAATTCAGCTTGTTCTTTTTTTTTAACGCGCTTACCTTTTTCTCTTGAGATCTCGTCGCTTTATTGATCGGCCTGATATATAGAACTCAATATCTTATGTATCTTCTTAATTAGGTATACTATATATACCAAAAATAATTATGCTTCCAATAAAAGTAGAGTAATACTACTAGAAATTTACTAGTATCCGATTAATTCAGCTTGTTCTTGAACACTTTACCCTTTTCTCCAGATCTGGTCGATTGATTGACCGGCCTTATCAAACTCAATATCTTATGTATCTTCTTAATTATGAGTACTATATATACCTAAAAATAATTACCTTTCACTAGTAGAAAACATGCCATCCGTTCGTGCCCCCTCGGAGCATTAGTCCCGGTTGCGCCACCAACCGGGACTAATGCTGGCACGCGTCCCGGTTGGAGCGGGCCAGGGGCATGCGTTCCGGTTGATAAGGGGGAATACGTCACTAGAGGAAAAAGGGCTATCCGTTCGCGACCCCTCGGAGCATTAGTCCCGGTTGCGCCCCCAACCGGGACTAATGCTGGCATGCGTCCCGGTTGGAGCGGGCACGGGGCCAGGGGACATGCGTCCCGGTTGGTAAGGGGGCATGCGTCCCGGTTGGAGCCACCAACCGGGACTAAAGGTTTGGCCACAGCCACGTGGCATGGCACGCACCTTTAGTCCCGGTTGCTGGCTCCAACCGGGACTAAAGACCCCTGCCCTCTATAAATGCAACGCCCCAGCCCCCTCTGCCTCCACTCTGTTTTTTCGAATGGTGGAAGGTGTGAGGGGGTGTGCTAGTTTTTTCTCATGCATGCATTGAAGGTGTTTGTTGAAATGTTTGAGTGAATAATCCCGTTGAATTTCTCATAGAACAAAAATATAGAAGGTGTCCGAGACGCACTTGAGATTTCTCCTCTTTATTTCCCTCGATCGAGGTTAGCAATCTTATCTTTTCTAGGTCATGGATACAATTCATGTGTCGGTGTGAATTGGTTATTTCACTATTTATGATGTCCTGTTTTTTGATAAACTTACTTATATGATGCATATGAACGGTCGGGAATGGATGTACGGTGACCGGCGGGTAGCCGGGTATATCAAAGGCGTGGATAAATTTATCGATGTGGCTACGGCAAACAAAGAGAATGGATTTATACGTTGTCCATGTGTTCAATGTCGGAACAACAAGTAGTACTCTTTCTCGAAAATCATTCGCGGCCACCTGATTATGAAAGGTTTCATGCCCAACTATAATTGCTGGACCAAGCACGGGGAAAGAGGGGTTATGATGGAAGATGGTGAAGAAGAAGATGATGATAACAACTATCATCATATGTTTCCTGAATACAGTGATACTGCAATGGAAGACAATGGAGAGGAAAGAGGTGAAGAACGGGCATCAGATGAGCCGGCTGATGAACTTGGTAGGGTCATTTCTGATGCAAAGCGAGACTGTGAAACAGAAAATAAGAAGTTGAAGTTAGAGGACATGTTAGAAGATCACAAGAAATTGTTGTACCCAAATTGTGAAGATGGCAGCAGAAAGCTCGGTACCACACTGGAATTGTTGCGATGGAAGGCAGAGTGTGGTCTAACTGACTCCTCATTTGAAAAGATGCTGAAAATAATGAAGCCGAAGTTTCCAAAACATAACGAACTTCCCGAGAGTACCTACGAAGCAAAGAAGACTCTCTGTCCTCTGGGATTAGATGTGCAAAAGATACATGCATGCATTAATGACTGCATCCTCTACCGCGGTAAGGAGTATGAGAATTTAGATAAATGCCCGGTATGCAATGCGTTGCGGTATAAGATCAGACGAGATGACCAAGGTGATGTTGAGGGAGAGCCCCTCCGGAAGAGGGTTCCTACTAAGGTTATGTGGTATGCTCCTATAATACCAAGGTTGAAACGCATGTTCAGAAACAAAGAGCATGCCAGGTTGTTGCGATGGCACAAAGAAGACCGTAAGAAAGACGGGAAGTTGAGACACCCTGTTGATGGGTCACAGTGGAGAAAAATCGAGAGAGACTTCCCAGACTTTGCAGGTGACGCAAGGAACTTATGGTTTGGTCTAAGTACGGATGGCATGAATCCTTTTTGGGGAGCAGAGCTGCAGTCACAGCACGTGGCCCGTGACTCTATGTATCTACAACCTGCCTCCTTGGTTGTGCATGAAGCGTAAGTTCATTATGATGCCAGTGCTCATCCAAGGCCCGAAGCAACCGGGCAACGGCATTGATGTGTACCTTAGGCCATTAGTTGAAAAACTCTTACAGTTGTGGGGAAAACCAGGTGTACGTGCGTGGGATGAGAACAAACATGAGCCATTTGATCTACGAGGGTTGTTATTCGTAACCATCAATGATTGTCCTGCTCTTAGTAACCTTTCAGGATAGACAAACAAGGGATATAAGGCATGCACCCACTGTTTAGATAAGAC
The DNA here is from genome assembly GCA_916181665.1 of Avena sativa. Classification (NCBI taxonomy): domain Eukaryota; kingdom Viridiplantae; phylum Streptophyta; class Magnoliopsida; order Poales; family Poaceae; genus Avena; species Avena sativa. The sequence continues at coordinate 126,620,549 of OV702283.1, read as the reverse complement.
CGAAGGGACATATTTGCATAAATGCAAGAAGGTTGTGTACCTGGCGAATCGACGATTTCTTCTGACCAATCATCCCGTAAGAAAGAAAGGCAAGCATTTCAAAGGTGAGGCAGATCACCGGAAGAAGCCTGAACTCCCTGCTGGTGATGATGTATTTGCTATGGTCAAGGACATAGAAGTAATCTTTGGAAAGGGTCCCGGCGGTCAATCAGTTCCGAACGACGTCGCTACAGGACACGCACCCATGTGGAAGAAGAAATCTATATTTTGAGAGCTGCCATATTGGAAAGTCCTGCGTGTCCGCTCTTCAATCGACGTGATGCACGTGACGAAGAATCTCTGCGTGAACCTGCTAGGATTCCTAGGCGTGTATGGGAAGACAAAAGATACACCTGAAGCACGGGAGGACCAACAAATTATGAAAGACCCAAAGAACATGCATACACATAACAAGACGGATAAAGGGGGTCACTTAAGTCGTGCCAGCTATGCTCTTACCAAAGCAGAGAAGGAAATCTTTTTTGAAGTCCTTTACAGTATCAAGGTGCCATCGGGCTTCTCATCTAATATAAAGGGGATAATAAATATGGCAGAGAAAAAGTTCCAAAACCTGAAGTCTCATGACTGTCACGTGATTATGACGCAGTTGCTTCCGATTGCATTGAGGGGGCTTCTACTGGAAAATGTTCGAGTACCCATTGTGAAGCTGTGTGCATTCCTCAATGCAATATCTCAGAAGGTAATCAATCCAGATATTCTGCCAAGGTTACAGAAGGATGTGGTACAATGTCTTGTTAGTTTTGAATTGGTGTTCCCACCATCCTTCTTCAATATTATGACGCATCTCCTGGTTCATCTAGTGGAAGAGATTGCCATTCTCGGTCCGGTATTTCTGCACAATATGTTCCCCTTTGAGAGGTTCATGGGAGTCTTAAAGAAATATGTTCATAACCGTGCTAGACCAGAAGGAAGCATCTCCAAGGGATATGGAACAGAGGAGGTCATTGAGTTTTGTGTTGACTTTATTCCTGACCTTAAGCCGATTGGTGTTTCTGACTCGCGGCATGAGGGAAGACTAAGTGGAAAAGGCACGCTGGAAAAGAAAGCAATGATATGTAGGGACGGGGATTCTTTCACTAAAGCACACTACACAGTTCTACATAATTCCACCTTGGCAGCTCCGTATATCGAGGAACACAAGAATATTGTACGCTCCAAAAACCCGGGGAAGCCTGAATCATGGATTACAGATGAACACATGAAGTCTTTCGGTGGTTGGATGCTGACACATCTCTTGAATGACACCACTGTTGGAGATCAGCTACACTTGTTGGCCGCGTCACCATCTTCTACTGTATTGAATTTCCAAGGGTACGAAATAAATGGGAATACATTATACACGATCGCCCAAGATAAAAAGAGCACCAACCAAAATAGTGGTGTCCGCTTTGATGCAATAGACGAGAATGGACAAAAGGACACATATTATGGTTACATAGAGGAGATATGGGAACTAGACTATGGAGTCTCTTTTAAGGTCCCTTTGTTTCGCTGCAAATGGGTCAACCTGAATGGGGAAGGGGTAAAGATAGACCAGTTGTACGGAATGACAACAGTGGATCTCAACAATCTTGGTTATAGAGATGAACCATTCGTCCTAGCCAATGATGTGTCTTAGGTTTTCTATGTGAAGGACATGTCCTCCAGACCGAAAAAAAGAAAAAATATGCAAACGAATACATCATATGATGAGCCAAAGCGTCACATAGTTCTTTCAGGGAAAAGAAACATCGTGGGAATCGAGGACAAGACAGACATGTCAGAAGATTATAATAAGTTTGATGAAATTCCGCCCTTCACAGTGAAAACTGACCCCAAGCATTCCGTTAAGTAAAGAAGATGCTCCATGGTTACGTCTGAAGCGGTCATAAGGAATGACATATGCCAAGAAGTTCATGATCATATTATGTAAGTCTAGTTCATGTCTTTCGCGGTTTGTGGCTTGACCGAAGGATATCTTTCGCGGTTTGTGGCCTTTAGTCCCGGTTTTGTAGTCTCAGTTTTTAATATTAATAAATGTCTTGCAGCTTGTAACTTCACTAACTAGATCAATACGCCTCGGAGCTAACTAATTTCACATATTAGGGAGTGCCTCTATGACCAGTTTCTCTGAGATGCCGGAGGACTGGGCTCCGTCGGCATCTCCCTGAAACTGGCCGCAGTGGTGTCCCTGCTCTCGAAAACCATCTTGCAGCTTGTAACTTCACTAAGTAGATCAATACGCCTCGGAGCTAACTAATTTCACATATTAGGGAGTGCCTCTATGACCAGTTTCTCGGAGATGCCGGAGGACTGGGCTCCGTCGGCATCTCCCTGAAACTGGCCGCAGTGGTGTCCCTGCTCTCGAAAACCATCTTGCAGCTTGTAACTTCACTAACTAGATCAATACGCCTCGGAGCTAACTAATTTCACATATTAGGGAGTGCCTCTATGACCAGTTTCTCGGAGATGCCGGAGGACTGGGCTCCGTCGGCATCTCCCTGAAACTGGCCGTAGTGGTGTCCCTGCTCTCTAAAACCACCTTGGAGATGACTCAAACTGGCTGGAGGACTGGACTCACAAGGATGCATATTTATAGTACAAGCAGCTTGGCATAATGTCGACACTCACGACATAATGTCGACACTCACCCCTATTATTAGTGCTGACTCATCTTTAGTCCCGGTTGGTGTCTCCAACCGGGACTAAAGGTTCATCTTTAGTCCCGGTTGGTGACACCATCCGGGACAAGGTACAAGCCGCACGACATAATGTCGACACTCACCCCTATTATTAGTGTTGCCTGGCCCACTCTGCCACAATCCCTTCAGTCGCGGTTGGTTTCTCCAGCCGGGACTAAATATGAACCCTCTCTTTATATAGGCATTTCCCTCTATTTATTAGGTAACACTCAAGACATTTATTAATATTAAAAACTGGGACAAACCGGGACTAGCTAACACTCAGGACTAAAGCCGCCCCCTTTAGTCATAATCATGCCTAGTCCTATAGTACGCAGCTTCAGGGTCTTCATCATCGTCGTCATCATCATCGTCATCGTCACCTGCCACTCCGGGGATCCTCAGCCCATCCATGGCATATACCAGGGGCCATTCCAGCCTCGGATTCACGGCGGGTGGGAGAGGGGTCTCCTGGAAGACGATGCCGCTACCGCCGGGACAGTGTGGGGCCTGTGGCGGGTGGACTCGTGGGCACCGTAGGCGAGGATGGTCTCCCCCGGCGATGTAGCGCATCACTTCGATGATAGTACGGTTCGCCCACCACAGATGACGGCCGGCTTCGTTGTGGTTCACCGGTGGCGGGCCATCACCCTCGTACCTGGCGAGCTCCCTTTCCCGCCTATTAGCGAAGAAGGCATTCCAGGTGTCGTAGTTGTCGGGATCCCACTGGGGATCCATCCGCTGCTCCGGCGTGAGCTCGTGGTAGAAGTGGTTTGTGATGGCCGCCTGGCGTGCGGAACCTTGAGGGACAGGAGGGACAGGAACCCCTCCTGCGCTCAGCATCCAGCCGGCGGGCGGCCGGTAGCCCGGCGGACTAGGGTAGTTGGAGGCGCACAGCGCCTCGGTCTCCTCGAGGGTCAGAATGGCCCAGTAGGCGTTGTCCATTGTTCTAAGAGAGGAAGGTGTGGATGTGTGGATAGCCATGACACGATCACCCTAAATATAGAGGGAAAGGGCGGGAAAACTTGGCGTGAAGCTTTGGGAAATGGCGGGAAATATCTTTAGTCCCGGTTAGTGACTACATCCGGGACTAAAAGCTCTAGTAGAAAGGAAAGGGCGGGAAAACTTGGCGGGAAGAGGTGGGAAATGGCGGAAAATATTTTTAGTCCCGGTTTGTGACTACATCCGGGACTAAATGTGTGCCGAATAATGATCATGTTTCGAAAAAACCTTCACAAAATGACCTATCATGTTCGAGGTTTCATGGCTTTTTCGGTCCAAATGACCGATGTTATGTGCTGAATCACGGCATAGTTTGTGATGTTGTGCCCATATTATGCATGTGTGTGGACATTGGTATGGAGAACAATGTTGCAGGAGGAAGTTTTCCTTTTTGTCGCACGGAAAAGCCCTTTTCCATTTTCCGAGCGCAAAAAACGGGTCGTTTTGTGAAGTAACCACCAAAATGCCGTTTCAGAATGCTACCGTCCTATTTTCCTAAAATACTAGACCACCTTACATGGACTATCTCCCAACCGGTACATCTCAAACCTTTTCGTCCATCCCGGGTAAAAAGGACAAATGTCTGCCGAATCGGCAGGAAGTGGGTCCGGTTTGTACTACAGGTACATGATCTATCGCCCGTGATTTTTTGAAAAAATCATTTTTAGACTCGCAATATGTGGTTTCTTCAGAGATCCAATGCAAGTTCTAACGATGCTCGTCCCCTATCTTCATGCACACCGGTTCGACCATAGTTAGAAATTCAGATAATTCAAAACGGGCATAATAAATTCAAAAAAATCCGAACAATGAAAATCCTTCGCGTGGTGTCATATTTTGTTACATAGTTGAAAGGAAAAATACCAGACTTGGTATATTGATCATGTTTTGAAAAACCTCCACAAAATGACCTATCATGTTCGAGGTTTCATGGCTTTCGGTCCAAATGACCGATGTTATGTGCTGAATCACGGCTTAGTTTGTGATGTTGTGCCCATATTATGCATGTGTGTGGACATTGGTATGGAGAACAATGTTGCAGGAGGAAGTTTTCCTTTTTGTCGCACGGAAAATCCCTTTTCCATTTTCCGACCGCAAAAAACAGGTCGTTTTGTGAAGTAACCACCAAAATGCCGTTTCAGAATGCTACCGTCCTATTTTCCTAAAATAGTAGACCACCTTACATGGACTATCTCCCAACAGGGACATCTCAAACCTTTTCGTCCATCCCGGGTAAAAAGGACAAATGTCTGCCGAATCGGTAGGAAGTGGGTCCGGTTTGTACTACAGGTACATGATCTATCGCCCGTGATTTTTTGTAAAAATCATTTTTAGACTCGCAATATGTGGTTTCTTCAGAGATCCAATGCAAGTTCTAACGATGCTCGTCCCCTATCTTCATGCACACCGGTTCGACCATACTTAGAAATTCAGATAATTCAAAACGGGCATAATAAATTCAAAAAAAAATCTGAACAATGAAAATCCTTCGCGTGGTGTCATAGTATGTTACATAGTTGAAAGGAAAAATACCAGAGCGTCATGGCCTATGACACGGCCGCCGACTCTAGCCCCCGTCTACGCTACCCTCAAGTCCAGCCCACTCGTACTCAACCTTCAAGGTTCAACTACGGCGACCCCGACGACGATAGCGACGACGGCCGCGGCGAGTACGACGACTACAGTGGCGAGTATTACAGGTGTAGGCAGGAGCATGACTGAATTATTCCAACATTGCAAAACAAGTTCGGCCGATTGTGGCTTAATCTGGCCATGTATCTTAATTTTCAGTTCTTCTATGTAACTTTGTGTTAGTTGCGTTATGTACTTTAATTCCAGTTCTATCCTAACCAAATTTTCTTTCCGCCCATTATTTTCCGTCCTTTTTTTTGCCCATTAAAAACAGAAAATGGTTTTGAATTACTTATTCAAATCCAAACATTTTTTATGTTTAAAGTTTTTCTAAATTCCAAATTGATATTAAAAAAATATAAGTTAATTCATTTTAAATTGTAAATGGTTCATATTTTAAATGGTTACATTAATTATTTTTTAAAACAGAAAATGGTTTTGAATTATTTATTCAAATCCAAACACTTTTTATGTTTAAAGTTTTTCTAAATTCCAAATTAATATTCAAAAATATAAGTTAATTCATTTAAATGGTTACATTAATTATTTTTTAAAAATAGAAAATGGTTTTGGATTATTTATTCAAATCCATACACTTTTTATGTTTAAAGTTTTTCTAAATTCCAAATTGATATTAAAAAAATATAAGTTAATTCATTTTTAATTGTAAATGGTTCATATTTTAAATGGTTACATTAATTATTTTTTAAAACAGAAAATGGTTTTGAATTATTTATTCAAATCCAAACACTTTTTATGTTTAAAGTTTTTCTAAATTCCAAATTAATATTCAAAAATATAAGTTAATTCATTTTAAATGGTTACATTAATTATTTTTTAAAAATAGAAAATGGTTTTGGATTATTTATTCAAATCCATACACTTTTTTTGTTTAAAGTTTTTCTAAATTCCAAATTGATATTAAAAAAATATAAGTTAATTCATTTTTAATTGTAAATGGTTCATATTTTTAATGGTTATATTATTTATTTTTTTAAACAGAAAATGGTTTTGAATTATTTATTCAAATCCAAACACTTTTTATGTTTAAAGTTTTTCTAAATTCCAAATTAATTATCATTTAAAAAACAATACAAATTTAAACCCCAAAATAAAAAATAAGGCGGGAACAGAGAGAAAATACCTGAAAAAATTTGAAAACAGGGGAATATGTCCCGGTTGGAGCCACCAACCGGGACTAAAGACCCCCTGCGCGCCAACCCTTGGTCTGCTGAAAATATTGGAGTATACGTCCCGGTTGGTGGCTCCAACCAGGACGTATGCCCCTTTAGTCCCGGTTGGAGCCACCAACCGGGACTAAAGGCCCTTCATTTATAACTGACGCGTCTCCTTTCTTCTTCCCCATCTCACTTCTCTGCTTCTCACCGACGCGCGCACAGGAATCGCCCCCGACGCCGGAAGGCTGCCTGAGCTCGCCGCCACCCGCGCGTTCCGTCCGCCACCACCGCTGCCTCCGTCCACGCGCGCCCCGGCTACTTTCCCCCCTCGCGCGTGACCTCAATCGCCTAGATTGGAAGCTCCGTCCGTCGTCTGTCTCCGTCGATTCCGGCGTCTCTCGAGCTCGCCCGGCCTCGCCACCACCTCTGTCGTGTTCCTGGTAAGCTGCTGATCCTCACAGTGTTCTTCTTTCTCTCCCTCTCCTCCTGTACTACTCTCCCCGCGTGTGCCCGATGACGCCGCCGCTCGAGCTCGACGGAGGCTACGCTTCGGTGACCAACAAGGAGCGGCGCCGCCACTCTCTTTCTCCCTGCATCGCGCTCTCTCTAACGCGTCCATCCGCGCGTCCAGGCGTGCCCGCTATCGCCGTCGCTGCCGCTGCCTGGGAGCTCACCGCCAGCGTGACGTCGTGCTGACGTCACTCGTGCTCGCGTGGCAGCTGATGTGGCCTAGGGCCCATCAGTCAGCCTAAGTGGGTAGGCTTCTCTGTGGTATAAAAATGATCTGTACGCGTGGAGGCTGAGTTGGCACTGGGGCCCTTCTGTCAGTCTCACTGGCTAGGGGGCGCCCCGGTGTAAAAACTATTTGCCTTTTTTTTAATTCCAGAAAATGATTTAATATTGTAAAATCAATAACTTATTGTTTATAAGTCAGAAAAATACAAATAATATATCAAATTGTTCAGAAAAATGAAACCTATCTATTTAACCTATAATCATGCATTGTTCAACAACTTAAATGACAATTATAATTAGAAGAACAAATGCACCCCTCTCATATGTTCCGGAGTTTCCCCGAGTTAGGGTTTTCACCGCTCGGAACCCCGATTAAATCGTCGAGCATGTCTTAGGGTTACATTCCAATGCAAATTAACTTGTCATATCATCATACTTTCTTGAGCATTGCATCGATGCCATGTGTTGATTGTTTCCCTTTCTTTTCGGTGTTTCGATTATTAGGTTTATTATTAGTTAGGTATTATTAGGTTTATTAATTAGTTTAGTATTATTGCTCTTCGGCCCCACTGGTTAGTCACTGTGGGTAGCCCCAGACCCGATTCACATTGTCAAGCAACTTAAAAGCCCTATCTTAGATAAGGAATCATTAATACCCCTTAGGTGCATGTGGGTTCGACGATGTGCCTATCTACTACACGGTTTCCTTTTTGTAGCTAGGTTTAGGGTTTAGGGTTTCTCTTCATTTTTATTATTGTGTATGTATATATTAGGGTTTCTCTGAATTAGGGTTTATATCTCTCAACACCGTACCTAACTTTCTCCTTTAGCTGCTTTGACTTATTCGTTTTTCCACCTATGCAGAAAATATGGACCCGCACGTCAGAGACGAAGAAAAGGAAGAGTTGATCCAAGGTGTGATCCGTGGGGAAGAAAATTTAGACGTATCAATGTTTCTGAACAACTCCGGTGAGGGTGATCCTCTTTTTACCGGAATAGACGACTTGTTTGAGGTTGAAGGTGTTGCCTTCCGCGAGGGAGAAGGCGATGCCTTGTGTAATCGAGAAGACGACCGCTCCGGCGAGGTGCATGTAATATAATCAATTCATTAATTAATCATCTGATATCTATATAGAAATAGTAACGATGATCTTTCTTCTTTTAGCCCTCCGGATCGAAGGAATCTACTGAAAAGAGCGGTCGAGGCCCAACCAAAAAGTTGCAAGACCATGAGAGGTTCAGGATCGAAGATGTCGCTGAAGACGGCAAGCCGACGGCTCCCGAAGTTGTCGCAAACAAATTTGTGGCACAATGCGGAGTAATCGTTAGGGACTTAATCACGATCACCATTAGAAATTGGAATAGGCCTGCTAATGCGGATGAAGAGGGAACATGTTTATTTGTCCCTAACCACGCCAAAGATTTACTGTGGAAGAGGCTCATGGTTAATTTCAAACTACCGAAGATAGAGCTGGATCCAAATGCGGAGGATCCAGTTGAGGACGCCTTACACCATGGGAGAGCCATGGAGGCTAAGGTCAGGGAGTGGGCTTTGAAGAAGATGGCCCAGTGTTTCACCAACTGGAAGAAAAGATTGCACCTTGACTATGTCGTGAAAGAGAAGACTCCCGATTTCAAGAATATTCAGTTTGAGAAGATAAAACCATTCTGGGATGAGTTTGTGGAATACAAGACATCAGAAAAAGCTAAGAAAATGTCTGCAACGAATAAGCTGAATGCTGCTAACAAGAAGTATCACCATACTATGGGGCAAGGTGGCTACATTCCTAAGTGGGAGAAACTTGAGAATGAACTGCGTGATAAAAAGATCACCCCAGAGACAGACGATTGGGTAGAACGTGCAAGGAATTGGTTTTACGGGCATGGGGGCACGTTGGACTCGGAAGGGAGGTGTATATATAACATACGACATAAAGAAGACCCCTTGCCAATCGAGAGGATCAGAAAAGCAGTAAAGGCTGTTAAAGATGGGGACTTCATTCCCGATAGAGAGAATGATGAGCTCACACTCGCCCTTGGAAATAAGGAACATGATGGACGAACACGAGGCACAAGAGGCTCCCAACCATGGAGGACTGGGTTTCCAGAAGAGATGAAGAAATATCCTGATAGAAGCCGTCAGAGGAGAAAGGACAGGGAGGAAGTTGAAGCAGATAGTCAGAAAGAGCGAATGCGTTTAATTGAAGAACGATTAAAGCAACAACAAGATGAAATTAACGCACTTAAAGAGCAAAGTACTACCAGCCCATCTCAGCAGCACACTGCATTCGATGCTACCGGCCTATCGAATAATCGAAAAAGCAGTGTGGCTTCCACCGAGGTCCCGTGTGATGACAATGGCGATGACGATGATGCACCGACGATGGCTCCTGTTGGCTACCCAGTGGATGATATCACAGAGATGACACACTGCGAGCTACGTGTCAAAGTTGTGAACATATCAATGAAGGTGGCGGTCGGCTATGCCTTACCAATTGGACCCACACCAACTTACCACTGTCGTCCGGTTCCAGAGGGCTACGCTATTGTCGGCGTGGATGAAATCATGCCCACCTTTGAGGTTTTGGATCTTCACTACCCTGCTGGTGAAGGGGATGTGACTGTGCTGGGTGACGCAAAAAACGTCACCATTCTATGGCCGAAGGATTGTATCGTGCTTCGAAATCACACGCCAAGGCCATCTTCGCCGCCGCCTCACCCGTCTCCAGCGAGGTCGTCGCCGTCGCGGCAGCCGTCTTCGTCGCCTCACCCGGCTCCATCGCCTCACCAATATCCGGTGCAGCCATTGCCGCGGGAGCCATCGCCGGCGCCTCAGGATAAAAAGCGTAAGCGTACCGCTACTATGCGTCGTAAGCGATCGCCGAAACGTAAACAAGAGCCTCTTCCAAAAGTACCAACGGTTCCTCCCAAGAGAGCTTATGACTGTACTGAAGAGGAGACTGCGGCGATCGTTGATGCGGAAACGACAGCGTTTTTCGCTAAGCTGAGGCGGCCGAAAGAGCCAGAGTTCTCCAGCACCAAAGAAGAAAAAGCCAAAGTGTTGAAAATGCTAAAGAATCTTCATCAACCCGAGCCAAAGCTGTCATCAGACTATGAGCGTTCTATTCTCAAGTCACATGCGGCACAAAAAGCCTCGAAGAGCAGTACTGATGCAAGCGGGAAATCTGTTGCCCAGCTCGGAGAACAAGCAAAACAGACTTGCGCCCCTCTCAAGGTGATTTCTCAAACCAATGTGGGGTCGAGCAAATATGGGGCCGAAGAGCAGTATGATCCAGAGGTAGTTTCACAATACGGAGAAGCTGCCGCTGCTCAAGGTATGAGTATTGCCCAGTACTTATCCCAGTTAGAGTTCTTCCCCGTGAGTGAAGTAGCATACAAATACCAGTACGGCAAACCTCTCGTCAAACCTGAGGAGGTAAAGAATCTTCCAACAAAAATGCGAAGATTGCATAACTGGTACATGCATGCCACAAGGGCCGGGGCTAACTGGATAGTGCTGAGGGTTACAAAAAAGCATCATGGGAAAGATAAGGATGACATGATATCCATTGAATTTGATGAACTATTTCAATTATTCAATCAAGACGCCTTGGACAAATCGATCATCAGTGCCTATTGTCTGTAAGTACTAATTCTGTAATTAATTTAGTCTCCAGCTATATTATTTTGTTTATTGCATGTATATAATCATACTGTAATATGCAGAATGAAGATTCTCGAATGCAGCAGAGGACAAATCTATGACATTGGCTTCATTGACCCATATTGGGTTCATGAAGCTAATCTCAAAATAAGCCGCCAGGATACGGAGGATAATATAGTACACGCGTTAAGGTTTGAAGAAACCAAAAGGGAAATACTATTTCCTTACAACTTCGAGTGAGTGTTATTGTCTTGTATACACTTTCTATTTCGCTTACTCGATGTTAAGTATATAATTGATTAGTTATGCATTTGCAGCTTCCACTATATTCTGTTAATCATTCAACTTGACAAAGGGCGTGTACTAGTCATGGACTCGAAACATAAACCCCTTGAGACGTGGAAGGACATGCAGATACTTCTCCAGCAGTAATTCTAATCATTACGACACTATATCGGCAACATTCGTGAATTTTATGATATCAAGTACTTAATAACTTATTTTATTCGTTTTCTACGCCGGGCAGCGCTTGGAAACGGTTCACCAACAAGGCTAGGGGTGTTTGGAAAGAGGAGCTTACATTTCAACCACTACATGTAAGCACCACTAGCTATATCCGCGCATCTCTTTGATTCTAGTTTTGATACAGTTATTATCATGCTTGATTATTATTTTGATTGAACTCTGTTCTCGTAAAGTGCCTGACGCAGCGACCAGGTAACAATCTATGTGGATACTATGTTTGCGAGTTCATCCGGCAGACGTGCGATGAGAAGGGCAGAAATTTAGAGCAACTCCACGTACGTAAACAATTTCTATAGTTTTTAATTACAATCAAATTGTGTTTAGTTTCATTCATATAGGCTGACTCCTTTTTTAAATCAGATCGAACGTCTACGGGACGGTCTTCTGCCAAAGGATCGCGTACGAGCAATTCAGGAGGAATTGGCGGGATTCTTGGATGCAGAAGTCCTAGACCCAAAAGGGGAATACTATTCGGCTTTTTATAGACAATAGGGATTGTAAAAATAGCAACTTTGAAGGAATTGGCCGGTAGCATCGAATAGCAACTTTTGTATGTAGTGCATAAACTCGATCCTTGTATTCAATGTAATATTGTCATGATATTCATGATGTAATATAAGGTTCCTTCATTGATAAGTGCAAATCACTAAATAAACAATAAAACAACCTAAATGAATTCTCTGCCGCGGCAGAGAAATGGGCCAAATCTCTGCCGCGGCAACAAAGTGTGCCAAAATGAATTCTCTGCCGCAGCAGAGAAATGGGCCAAATCTCTGCCGCGGCAGAAGGTTATTAATCCTGGTTCGTAATGCTCCACCCCCCTCGCCCTCTGCCGCTGCCACGTGTGCACCCTTTTGTCCTGGTTGGTGGGGCAACCGGGACTAAAGGTTACGGCTTTAGTCCCGATTGCCCCGTCCCGGTTGGGCAACCGGGACTAAAGCCCCGTACCAACCGGGACCTATAGCCCCGTTTCCACCAGTGTTTCCATGATAAGTAATATTAGAAATGTACTAGTAATATCTATTACGGAATGTACAATGGTGATATGTTGGGAGTGCCACATAGGATGTGTTAATCGGTCTCGTACAACATACGGTTGTCACATGTATGCATTGACCTCATGAAAATCCGTAAAATTCTTTTATCTTGGTATAGAGACAAACACTGCCGCTCACTACGGAAAAATAAGGCGTTGCTGTGTACCAAACCTTTGTTGTTCGTCTGCGCACGGCAAAGAAATGTTTGCCGTGCGTCCATATGGAAAACAGCTAGCAAAGATAATACGCACGACAAAACTACACGGGGCGCACGGCAAATAAAAAACACACGGCAAAGATAGCGAAATACACCCGGCAAAGAAAGACACACGGTAAACCAGCAAAAGAATGCACGGCAAAGAAAATACCCATGGCCAGGGCAAGGAGAGCTCACATCTTCGCCCAGTTGACAATACCGACCTAACGGCAGGCCTTTGCCGTGTACCACCATTAGGCGCACAGTAAATTTTCGATTTTTATTTTGCTTACACGTGAGTTTTTCGCGCCATATAGATTTTTGGGCACGCAAGTTTATTCCACATGAAATTTTAAATAGCTTTTCCGTGTGTTTGGTGCCTAGGACACATGGCAAAGACCTTTGCCGTGTATTTAGGTTACGCACACGGCAAAGGAAAGAGCTTTGCCATGTGTTCTGGATGGTCACACGGCAAAGAACATTTTTCATTTTTTGGCCATTTTCTGAACCAACATTTAAAGGGCTAATTGAAAATGCTATCATCACATTATTCAAAAATACTAGACCACATTACATATAAAATTTCCTAACCGAAGGATCTCAAACATTTTCGTCCACCCCTGAATCGGTAGGAAGTGGGACCGATTTGAACTATAGGTACATTATCTAATGCTCATGATTTTTTTGCAAAAATCATTTTTACACATACAAAAGTGTTGTGTAAGTCCCATAGATGCAAGACAGAGCTTCCCGGTGTGAGATTCTTCACATTCATGCGATAACACTTAGCAGATTTCTGAAACTATAGGGGGAAATGTCCCGCTGCGGGTATATTAGGGGATAGAATGTTCCACAGGGTCCCAAACTAGGTTTTACTTGTATATATGGCCTAAATAAAACTTAACCAACAAAAAAGTACATTGGTGGAACCTCGTGTGGAGAAAGCTAGGGGGTAGACCTTCCCGGGGCCGTCAGACGGGTGTTTTCGATGTAGAATGACCTCCGGAGCCCCGGGAACCCACCCAAACTTTCATGTGGACCTATGATACATGTAAAAGTGTTTTGGAAGTCCCATATATGCAAGACATATCTTCCCGGCGTGATCTTCTTCACATTCGGGCGATAACACTTAGTAGATTCCTCGACCTATAGGGGGAAATGTTCCACTGCGGTTATACCGGGGGCTAGAATGTGCCACAGGGTCCCAAACTTGGTTTTCCTTGGACCTATGGCCTAAAAAAACTTAACCAACAAAAAAGTACATTGGTGGAACCTCGTGCGGAAAAAGCTAGGGGGTAGACCTTCCTAGGGCCCACAGACAGGTGTTTTCGATGCAGAATGAGCCCCGGAGCCTCGGGAACCCACCAAACTTGCATGTGGACCTAGGATACATGTAAAAGTGGTGTGTAAGTCCCATAGATGCAAGACATAGCTCCCTGGTGTGAGCTTCTTCACATTCATGCGATAACACTTAGCAGAATCCTGGAACTATAAGGGAAATGTCCCGCTACGGGTATACCGGGGGCTAGAATGTGCCACAGGGCTATATATCGAGATCGCATTTGGTAGCCATGAGGTCCTAGGATCTCCAGGTTTATAATGCCAGGCGTCAACGTTTCCTCGCCGACGTCCATTGTCACCACGGCGTTGGTGCCCACTAGCCCTGATTGTCTCAGCCGCAACAATTTTATGTTGTGGCACGGGTTGACACTGCCCCACTTCGTCGGCACAAACCTACACGGCTTCCTCATCAACACTATGGTGGCCCCGTCGAAGACCATCATCGAAAGAACAAGTGACGTGGGGTGTTCACATCAATGCCTATACTTGATGGACTTGGGTTTAAAGAAGAAGGGTGCACTAGAGATCTTCTTCGGATAACAAAAAAGTATTCCGGGACACGAGGTTTACCCAGGTTTAGGCCTCCGAAGATAAAACCCTACTCATTCTTGTCTATTCTCGATTATCGGTGAAACCGAGGATTACAAGGGTGCTCAAATGAGATCTGGCAGGGGTGTATGCTAGGGTTGAGGTAGCCCCTTCTCGCCATGCCCTCCTGGCCTATATATAGGTAGGCCAGGTCTCAGGATAAGGCCGAGTCGGTTACATGTTAGGGTTTTATCTTTAAATTTTTCATCTAAAGCAAGCTGTATCCTCTAAGGAATCACATCCTTCATGGTCCTGGGACACCCGAATCCTTCCTGGGCTTCATCATCAGGTGCGGATCATCATGTGGGCTCTTGTTGGGACAAACCAGATAGGCTAATATTGGGTACCCGTAGGGCATACCAATGTCAATAAGTGATGCGTAGAATACCTGAACAACCCTGCCTACCAACGATGGTGGGGTCAAGACGAGAAGGTACTCGACCTTCTGCTTTCCTCCATGAAGGAGGACATCACATGCCAACTCATCGGTTGAACAACATCGGGTGAAGTTTGGACAATCGTTCATGCCAAGTTTGGTGCTCAGAGCCATGCAAACATGCAACATATCTGGCGACATCTTCTGTCACTGCTAAAGGGAGACATGATGACAGAGGCGTAGAAACATGCACAAGATGAAGAATCTTGATGATACCATGGATAAAGTCGGCTCCACGCACTCTAATGACGAGATCGTCAACTACATCATCACCATCTAGGACTCCACATTCAACTCCATTATTGCATCTTTCACTATGGGTAACCTCTCAGTTTCCTATACCGATTTTTATTGTCATGTGTTGTCCTTCGAGGCTCTTTAGTTGCATCAAGCTGAGACCAAGCAGTGTTCGTTCTCGCCCAACACGATGTCTCGTCGTTCATTCAGCGGCGGCGCCCCTAGCCTGCCACGAGCTCCTGGTTTCACCTCTTCCCCACAAGTTATGTGCACGTTCCAGCACGGTCAAGGTGGAGGCAATGGGCGTCCGAACAACCGCGGCGGCTACGGTCGCAGCAATAACGACAATGACCACGGGGGCAATGGCGATGAGAAATGGTCGCCAGAATAGTGGCAACGGTCATCGGCAATGTCCTTGGTGCCATATCTGCAACTATTGGGGGATCGAACCATCCGAGTGTCACAACCTCTTCAACTCCGAGTACCATCCTAGGAACCAAAACTGCAATCTCTTGAGCATCCAAGCTCCGAATAAGATGAAATCTATGTTTTTGGAAATATAATGACAATAACTATCCAACAATACATTCAGTTTTAGACCAATCACAATGAAAAACGGAGTTGAGTTTTCGATGAGGGAAAAACTGGGAACAACTAAGAAACGGGGGCACGAAAATAATAGCGTGCCATATCTTGCTACACATTAAAATTTCTAATGTTTATGCAACATATGCTAGAATTTATTGTAAGTTAAAATTATGATACATGTAGCATACTGAACGTCCACACGTCATTTGTGGTTACCCGTCGTGCAGGGACATGAAATTTGGCATAGTGTTCCATTGGAACTTTGAATTAGAATCATATGTTCGTAAAATTATATATATATATATATATATATCAGAAACATGTAGCTGCCCCGAGGGACAATACCCCCACTCATTGCCATGTGATCGGTCATTGAGATTCACACCGTCGTCCACTAATATTGTAGGGGTTCTGGTTCATAAAAAAACGTTCCTACTTTGGAATGCCGAATGTCCAAGATCTATCTAGTAGCAATGCAGTAACGGCTGACGTTTTGGATATATATCATTATAGTCCAAAAGTGGTTAACGTTTCGAGAGGAACCTGGTTGATGTAGTCGTGCTCGTAGCTGACCTCAAGGTCGCGAAGCTCCTCGCAAGTCACTCCTTCCTCCATCATCGTGTAGCAGTCCGGCTCACGACATCCAAGGTGCCCCAAGTGTGGCCCCTCGTGGTTTCGTACACATACAGTGTATGATGACGACCTCCGGCACCTTGATCCATACCGGTAGTGCGGAAGTAGATCTCCGGCTTGGAGTCTCCGCAGCGCAACAGTGTGCTGCTAGTGCGTCGTCTCTTGCGTGAATAGTCCTATCATGGGACAATACTAGCGCAAGGATACAACTAGAGAGAGAGGACAGAGAGGGAGGATGCACATAGAGGAGGGGGGATAAATCCCAACTCGTGGCCTTGTTGTGTCATCCTCCTCCAAAGGGGGGGCTCTTTATATAGGGGATGAGGGCAGGCTTGCCCCTTCCCAAGGCACCTAGCCAGCAGCCAAGGGAGGGAGGGACCAGCCCGAGGGCACCCCAAACCCTAACCCTAAGGTTTCCCCTGGCACATGGGCCCTTAGGACCCATCTGGGAGGCCTTCCCTCTTGCAGTTTCCCTCATTCACCCTCTTTCCCTAGGAAGTTTGGCCCATTAGTCGAATACCCTTTGAAATTATATTTTAATATTAATTACATTAATTAATATGTAAATACATATTAAAAATCCGATTTGACCCGAAAGACCTTTCGTTTCCCTTTCAATTTCCTCCGAACGACTTCGGAACTTCCCGAAACGATTCCGGTTCTTCTCACGGAACTTTTCCGGTCTCCTTTTCTTTCTCCGAACAATTTCGAATATATCTCCGCGGAACAATTCTAGCTTTCTCTTTCTCTTTCTCTACTGTGATTTCAACTTACAGAGGATCTCTAGCTTATCGTACCCTTAAGTGTATTTTCTCGTGTCTCGGGAATAGCATAGACATGATCTCCATCAATGATCAATAGATGGACCGGGATGCCCATATTGATCCGTGTACATTCCATGATGACAATGTCGTTTGAACTGTAAACATTGAGTCTTATTCCTTTTTGTCTATGTGATACTTGTATTCTCTGAGGCTTGATCAACGATATCTCCTTGTCAGGTTTAACCTTGTTACTGACAATAGCTTCTTTACTCGATCCGAATAAGTGATATCCCCGTGACCTAGTCTGTCAACACCCAGATTTTTAATCCTAGATGCCTGTTATGCCATACATTGCAATCCCAGGATTACCATTTTTGCGATACATAACAGATTTATACCATAGTTCATCATCCATTACAAACCATAATACAAGTCTTACAAATAAAGGATCTCATGCTTCAGTCTTAATACAATCAACGCAGCAGAATAATATAATAACGGTAGCGTGGGCGAAGCTCTATCTTTACGGTCATAGGCAATGCTGACGATGGGAGATGATCCTAGTTGTCATAGACTTCCTGTTGCCCATCATCCTGGTAGTCCTCCTCATAGTCTGGCCATAGGAATAGCCAGGGACAAATCCATGAGTACTCTTTAAGTACTCGCAAACTATCACTAACAAGTAAAGTGGTTCAAGTAGGAATACTTAGATCTAGGTTGTTTTGCAAAAATCCAGATTTATCTCTAACTGAGTTTAGAAGCAAAGAAAGCTAGTTTAAGGTTTTATAACACCTAAGTCGGAACTTAGATTTCACTTTCACAACCCTGTTGTAGTCAAGTCAAAGTCATGATTCATTTCACAAGTCATTTTGAAAACATCTGACGACGGAACAGTATGGCCGCTCCAACTGTCCATAACCGCGGACACGGGTATTCGAATAGTTTGACACTCTACAGAGGTGGTACATTTTCACCACAATATTCGATACATCCGTCAGTAACAATCCTGAATCACCATACTCACTATGCGGATAATCAATTCTAACCTTTCAATTACACACCCTAGTATAGGAACCTCCCTTATGAGTTTGGCCTCCTAACCATGACCATCTGTCATCTTGGGAACTGCACAGGTGGACAATCATCACGAGGTAGACTCAGCTCAAACCTCAGCTGCAAGGGAACCCATACTAAGGTATATAAACTTCTAGTCAATCCCTACCCAATTTCGGGTATTGTGGTTGTACGGTAAAATTGGAATGGTATCGCATCCGAACACAACCATCGGTTTTATAAAGGGCTAAGGCTCATGCCTCAACATTTTCATCATAAAAAATCATCTGGTGTTCAATAACACATGTCAAAACATTTCAATAGAATGACTCATCACTCTAAGGTTTTCATAACCATTTTCACCAAGTATTCCCATCTAAAGTGATCAAATGTTAGGCTTAGCACTAGCCACTAAAGTTGGGGGTAAACACTCATGAGGGATGATAATCAAGTGTGACTTATCTAAGTCTAATCTCATGCCTCGGGATGCAATTAGGTCTACCTAACTTAGGACAAGTTTTATGCTCTTTATGCTACCTCTAATATCTTTCCAAAATATCACAAACACTACCTAAAAGTAACACAAAGAATTTTGAGAAAGAAATAAACAAATAAAGCTTGCAAGTAAAACTGGGATTTAGGATACTCAAGATTGTCTAATCAAAGCATGCCTCATGCATTGCATAAGTTATCTAGCTTTCACAGTTGCATGTGTTAGCTTGCTAGGATGGCTTGCTTAGTTAGTAGCTTGCCTTGTGCAGTGCAGTGGTTGAAATTCTCCTTAGCTTCCTCTTCGTAGTAGTCTCCTTCCTCTTCGTATCCTTGGTCGATACTAGCGTCTATAAATAAATACGAAGTACACAATCACCAAAAAATACTTAAATACTTATATTTAGCACACAAAGGTTCACACTAGATGATCTAGCATCATCACAATCATCACAAGAATTAAGGCAATAGTCTTATTTATTTTATTTTAGAAAAGTAATTTCTACTCATTGAAAAACTACTTAAGATTTAATATTCTCGAATTAAAACATGGGATCATGTTGACACATGTCATAAACACATATTATAATACTTGGGAATGTGATTTAAAGTGGTGTCACAATTTAATAATGTTTAACCTTATTATTTTAATTAATTAAAGTGACTAAAAATGCCTATGGGGCATTCTTTTATTACTTGTCCAGTATTACTGCAAGTAAACCTAGATATTTTTATATATTCGGAAAGGTCTTATCAAATGTGATTTTTGAGAGTTGGAATCAACTCAAAAGCATTTATGGTTGAATTTTGAAAAATGTTTGAATGCGGAAAAGTCTCTGCCTTGTTATTTTTACTATAGGTGATCTATAAATCCAAATGATTTGAATCCAACGGGCTTGGATTAAGAGTTTCCATATATTTCTAACAAAATTGGTTTCATGCTATTTGGTTCAGTAAAACTCTCTGAATTGATTTTTGGATCAACAGAAAGAAGTAGGGTTTGAACTAAATTGAAAAATTCTAATTTGAACTAACTGGGTCCCGCGGGAAATCTAACTGGGCCGGCCCACTGCGCATAGCACGTGCGCGGGCTGGTTAAGGGGTGTCCCCACTCGTCAGTGAGATAGGGGTGAAGTGGTATGGGGCCATTACGACCATAGGATTAGATCAAGGATCAACGGCTCACGACCATCGTCCTCGTTTGACCAGAACACGATAGGGACGAACCCTAGCACGACCAGTGGGGGTCTAGGGCGGCTCACCGGGGCTCAGGCGAGGGTCGATGTCGGGGGAGAATGATTAAATCGACGATGGCGGTTCTCCTAGTACTGACGGCTCCTCCTGGGGTGGCTCCAATCGACAGCGCCCTTCTCCTCCAGCAGCGGCAGGCTCCGGCGAAATTCCGGCGAGGGAGAGCTCGCCTTGCTCTGGGAAGAGGTGGGAAGGATCAGTGAGAGGTGGGAAGTGAACTAGTGTGAAGAAAACGAACAGGAGAGGCCTCCTTTTATAGGCGAGCGAGAGAGACTGAGAGGCATGGGAAGAGCTCGTCGGGGTCGGTGTTATAGCGAGCTACGGGCATGGCTGAGGCTAGGGGATGGTGCGCGGTCTCCTGGAGATGATCAACATCTTGATGGCATGGCAAGGGGCGGTGCTGTTTGGTCAGAATGCGCTGGTGCTCTGAGCGACACCGACGACATTTTTGACGACGCACAGGCGCTCCTGGTCGCGCGGCGGCAAATGGGCATGTCTGGTGATCTCTTGGGATGGTCGTGATCACAGGCACGGGCGGCAAAGGCGAGGCGCGGTCTGTGCGAGGAGGTCGGATACGGTGCTCTGGCGTGCTCTAGACATGGCAGGGACAAACTGGGTGCAGCGTGTTCGCTGTGGTCCATGGCTTGGCAAGGCTCGAGGGCTAGACAGGGGGTGACGATGGATGGTGGCGTGCCTCCTGGACATGGTGTCTAGGTGCAGCGATGGCTCTGGCTAGCTTATCATGGTCGGCTAGCAAGGGGTGGCTCGGTCATGCACGACATTGTGCAATGGTAGGGTTCTATGCTGGTTTAATGCACTGGTTGTCACTGGGGGAGACAAGGATGATCAATGGGGAACAAGGTTTGGAAAGATTACTGCTCAAAACAGTGAAGTTTGGCAGAATTTGGTTTGTGTCTCCAGGTGTTTGATGAAATGGCTGCAAGAAATTCATATTTAAATTTTTGGATGAAACTTGGTGGGTTCAATGGTCACATACTAGGGAGTATCTGGTTGATTGGATTTGTCAAGGTGAACTGGTTTGGTTGGGTTTTGAGAAATGGCGATCTTACTTGGTCTAGCAAGGGGTGAAAAGAATTGGATTTGTTTCTGTTACAAATCTTAGACTAGGAACACTCAAAGTGGTCTAATGAACAAGATTGACAAAAATGACCATTTGCTTATATATCTTATTTTTTAATTTCTCTTCATTTGATTCTGCTTGGAAATGATTTAGATGATGTTATTTTCATCTTTAAACCAATCCTTGCCATTCATAACAATCACACAAGTCCATAAAAGCATTCATGCATTCATATGGATTTTAATTAACAAAAGTTTTTGTTAACCCTAAATTAGGGTGATTGGAACTTGATAACCTTGATTAATATTTTTGGGATGTTACATAGTCACACGCTGGACAGCTTAGGAATATAACTCATCTAAGTGGGCCTAGAGTATCTTCTGTCATGCGGATGTAAAAATCTAGCTCTTGGCACATACACCTCTACCTTCCCCTCTGATCATCGTTCCACCGAATGATGTTAGATGTTATCAAAGTATTCTCGAGGACAATGATTAAATATGGTCTCACGGTCTAAGGAACAAGTAACTTTGTTTCCTAATCACCTCAACCTAAACTTCGTGACATGATGGTGTTATGATGCTTAGGTAGCGTATGTTCACCATCTCATTCTCCAATGAGATGACTCCATTGTCTACTGGGGCCAAGGCACCAACATGACCAGGAAACCTTGATCATCTGTTTACCAATGAACCGGTGACTAGAGTTTCACCGGGAACTCCTGGGTGTTTGTATATCACACGTTCATTGGCGTTTCCAATAAATACAGTTATAGCATGCTATAAAACTTAATCATAAACTTTGTGAAATATGATAATAATCCATATTATTATTTGTCTCTAAGGCATATTTCCTTCAGTCTCCCACTTGCACTACAGTACAAATAATCTAGCTCGCAGTTAATAATCATAAACCATATCACATATGCGTTTATTAATCATGCACGCTCATGAGAAACATCATATCCATGTTCTGTTTTACCAGATCAGTATGTCTTTTGCTAATCATTAATGTCTTTCGAATTTTTACATTCACTCCATTATCTCATAATGGGTTAAAGTATTCGTTTGGCGATGGAGTGAAATTTTGTTTCTATTGTTTACAATGACGGACGATCAATCAATTTAACCTTCACTATTGTTACATAAACCTTTGAAACACACTTATCAGAAGTCGAACTTCTTTAGCCATAACTATACTTCTATATCTATGTAGATCATAGTGCATAAAATACAACTATGTTCCTAACTTCACTTCTTTCCATTTAAGGCCAAATTTAACTCTGGTTCAGTGATTATCTCAGTAATCACTTCAAGACTTGTTATTCTAACCAGAACCTTAGGTCACATTAAATCAAGTATACAATATGATTGTACGAAAGAACCTATGACTGAGGCATAGGAGGTGCTACGAATCCCTTTATTTATTTTAACCATAGTTGTAATACTGAGACTAACTCAATGCTTTATACGAGTAAGAACTTCTTTCTTACCTTGTTCTATTCTGAACTGCTTCAGAATCTTGTCTAGGATATTCTGAACACCTTGAGAATCAAGTCTAGGAGGCATCCGATAATAATGTTTATTAAACTCACCAATCTATATCAGTAGATTTCATTGTTTAATAACTTGTTCAACTTCATCCATATTTAGTAACTTAAATATTATTAATACCAGTCACATCATTCATATATGTCATCCATATATTTAAAAATGATGACACGCTCCCACTCAAATATGGCATCCATATATGAGATCCAGGGATTTCACTTGGCTCCCACTCAAAATATGTATCTTACATATTAAGATTTAGCCAAGCGAATAAGCTCCCACTCAAATGAAAGTCCTCTCAACAAACATGGATATTCCAAAATTCTTTGATCATCATCAAATTGAGAATTCCAGCTATGAGTTCCCAATATCTATATATTGGTGGTGTAAAAATTATATAGACTCAAGCATCGCTACATTTGTAGTCAACTCCGACAAATCGAGCTTTATGTCTTTCATTAAGTTTAATTTCCTTCTTATGACTTTGCAGCCATTTAGAAATATCAAGTAAACATCTTTACTTAATAAGATCAAGTAACATGTTACTTTTAAATCTCAAATGTAACTTAATATAGATTTCATTACTCTTAGTCATTTCTCACATTTAGGCCCATCACACTTATTTGTAGTTCATCGGTATGTCTTGTTCAAATAACATGACAAGTGAATCAATAATATAATTCTATAAACTTGTAAAATATATAATTGAATCCTACTTTCTTTAGTAAAAGTATTCACTTGAAACTTTATGATCATTATTATTAATTTATCCTCTATTTGTAGAGTTCGGTTTCACGAAATAAATTTCACTACGCCACTCAACAATCAGGAGGTAAGGTCAAATACCTTGTTTTGATCTTTTACTTTCTTCCACACGCGTCTTCATCAAGACACATCAACTAAGGACAACAGCAGGTTTGCCCTTTGTGAAACATGTATTCATAGTTTCCTAAAAATACGCTACAAAGAATTGTTTATTCGCCACAATTTCAAATTATCAAAATCTCTAGAAAATCGAACGTGCCATAACTCTTATAATATTGTTTCCCTGAACCTTTAGATGTTCAATTGTATTTGAAACGAGTGTTTGCTTATTTTGATTTTTAACTCTAAATGATAATTATAACCTTGATAAGAGATAATGTTAGACCATATATATATAATACAAAATGATTACGATATCTAGACATATCAACACCTTGAATTTGTCCAATTATCATAATTTGTGAAACATCTTTCACAAGTCCTTGTATGCCAAAAATTAACTTAAATACTATAGTCATATCTATCATATCGAAGAGACTTTGTGTTCCTGTTAATTCCATATCCCCCACTTTGTTTTGAAATCATTTGAACATATCAAATACTTTCAAACTCGTGTACCATTAAGTAAATACACCTATTCACTTAAGTCCATATTGGAATAATGATTTATACTACTTTTTTGAAAAATGCAATACATCACTATGTATAAAATTCAACATTTCTTCGCATATCACCGTTTTACCAGAATGCGGAGTTTTAGTCATATTGCCAAACGAGGCATGGTTTTGCAAAGTCTCTAGATCAAATTTCCAAGATCCCGATTTTCATCTAAATTAAAAATATGCAATAACCACCATGACTTAAAGAATAGTGTCATTCATTATTAACCATTGGATATATTTTAGCATTCTAATCCTTTATACATGCTTAAACTATTATCATTAACATAGTGATGAGAATAACTCATTCATAATCGTAATGTGACCATTAAGGTATTATTCATAAGAACAGTACAACTGGCTTGTAACTTATTCATATGAATAATCATATCATCAAAAGAAAGACAAACCTTTGAGGTAAGGAGTGATGTCAGCAATCAACCAGTTTGCTTGCCATCATTAAGCCACATTACCTCAATTCTAGCAATTCTCAAGCAGACCATCCTGTTTTCACAAAACAGGACAAGTATCCAATAATTTGTAAACTACTACAAGTTATTGCAAGAAATACATTTTTAACTTTGTATATCTAACATATACCCTTTTCTTTCATGACCTCCAATTGCAATCAATCCCTGCTGAGATTTCTTAACTCTAATGCAATATTTCTAAGCGAATCTCCAAATATTCTGTTTTCATCCATTGCGGAAGAAAACTCATCCAACATCTCATACACTATGTGCTTGATTTTGTAGAAAACAAAAATTGTAGTCCAACTCTCCATCTAATGGAGAATGACTTATTGGATGATAAATGGAGATAACACAAACGTCGCGGAGTCATCGAACTATCTCTGAATTGTTATTGTATCAAGAAGAGAAGATCATCTAGTTTGAGGATATCCCTTAGGCGTGGGTATTAATCTATGAAGTTAGACCCTTCTGCTAAGTTCCACATCAAGAAATTTTGCATGGTCGCAAAGGACCTCAATGGGATAGGCCATGATCTACTAAGATATCTGCAAATAAACATCTATACTACGTTCATAATATGAGTTCAATTCATATTTGAGCTCTGATGACTACAAGTGCACATATCGTTTGTAGCTAGTTTCGAAATAAAGATATCGATCCCATGGGGAGTAGGAGTCTGACGTCTAATAAATACTAAAATAGAAAAGCTAAATAAAATTCTAAGTAACAATATAAAATTCCAGTGTTGTGTAAAAAAGGTGTTTTTGGGTTTTTGGGATTTCGGTATAAGAAAACAATAAGTAAAGTAAATAAAACTAAATACAGAAAATAAGTATCGTGTATGTAAAAAAATAGATTTGAAACTACAATGGGGAAAAGCGTTCTCAGGGAGTAGTGGATACACCTCTAACATTTATAAAAGGTCTAAAGTAAAGATTATTATCATGAACATTCTCAACTATGTATGTGTGGGAGGAACTCCGTATTTGGAAGAATGGGTAGAAACCACTGCTCACATCATCCTCATAACCACAGAAGACAACAATCAACATCAATTGAATTACCGCGCTATTAAGGGACTTCACCCCATAGGACGTATTTGTAGAACCCGAGTAAAACCACTACTAGAAAATCTATGTTGTTTGTACTTGTGCATCATCATGATATCATCATGCATATCATATTTGCCTAAAACTATTTCGGTTAAACCCTATATTATTTTTAACATTACTCCCCTTCTTTATTTAAAAATAAAGACCGAGATCTTCTGTATCTTTTATGTCTAAAACTATATACTAAAAAGATTTTTGTTTTGAAATAAAAAACTATTTTTGACCGGAAAAGGCAGCCGGCCCGTAGGCCAGACCACCTACTACCCAGCAAAATACACGCAAACTCTAGACCTAAAACCGGCCAGGCCCAGCCGGTGGAAACCCTAATCAACCAACCCTTGTGCAAACCCTAACTCAACACCACCCCACCCCGTCGCCAAACCCCACGCACTCACACCCTGGCCCTGCAAGACACACGCAACACACACACACCACGCACACCACGCTGTCCCCAACCCGACCCTTCCTCACCAACGCACGCAAGAAACACACTCACGCGACCCACCACATCGATTCAGGTCCCACCATCTTGTCCGTCCCCACAGCAACAGCGCATGCCCACGACCCTCGCTCCTCTCGCTCCCCACCGCGACCCCTCCTCCTCTCGACAACCACCACCAGGCTCTCTCATCTCCCTGGCCACGTCCTCCATCACCATGGCGTCACCACCGCCCGGCCGCCTCCCCTCACCCCTGCGCCCCCAGCCTTCCTCCGCTCGCCTCCAGGACTGTCTGCCTGTGGTTCTCTGCCTCTGCTCGGTCGGCCCTGCTGGCAGGGTAGTCCCTCTCTCCCGAGATCCCCGCCACCCTCTACGCCTCCAGACCCCAGACCTCCTTCCCCGAGCGTCAACGGCCGCCCTGCACCGACGGACGTGCTGCGTGTGTCGCCGTCGCTTGATCTGAAGCCCTGTGCTGCCTCCTCGTGGCCTTTGTACCCTGTTCTGTAGCCGCCCGTTCCTGGCCGAGCCCGGCCGTCGAACCCCTCCGCGCCGTCGTCCCGCTAGAGCCCTGTGTCAGCGCCGCCCCTCACCGGCCGCCGTCAACCCTCCTACATGTTCCCCTTCAACTCCGGGTGCTCTACTACAGGTAGTCGTGCCCCTGTTCTATTGATCATGATCCCCTGCCGTGGTTTCCTTTGTTGTGGTGATGCTCCGGTGCGAGCCCGTGGAGTTGTGAACTTTTGGTGGAACGGGTACTGCCACTTGGTGCCGATGATACGTTGTAAACGTATTTATAATTTTTGGTGCCGATAATACGTTGTAAACGTATCTATAATTTTTGATGCTTTATGCTTGTTTTGTATCAACTTTGCTATGTCTTGTCAACACTTTCTGGTATTATTATATACTTTCTGGAACTAACCTATTGACAGGATGTCGCAGTGCCAGTTGCCTGTTTTCTGCTGTTTTTGGTTTTATAAAAACTAAAAAATGAATATTCTCGGAATTGGATGGGATAAAAGCCAATCTGCCTATTTTTTCCGGAGCAATGCGAAAACGCGAAGCAGAGACGGAGGGGGACACTAGGGTGGGCACACCCTCGGGTGGAGCGGGCCCACCCTAGCCGCGCCACCCCTAGGTGTGGACCATCCTGGCAGCCACCGACGTCCCCTTTCGCCTATAAAAGCCTCCCGACTCAGAAACCCTAAAACATCTGGGAGAAAGCCACGAAAAGTTTCACAGCGCCGCCGCCACTGAAGGGGAGATTCAGGGGACAGAAGTCTCTGTTCCGGCATCCTGCCAGGACGGGTAAGTGCCCCCGTAGCCATCTCCTTCGATCTCCACCACCATCTCCTTCGATCTCCACCACCATCTCCATCACAGTTGCTGATCCCCATGATGAGGAGGGAGTAGTTCTTCCTCGAGGCTAAGGGCCCTACCGGTAGCTATGTGTTCATCTCTCTCTCTATGCATTCTCATATTGTGATCATGAGCTTTGTAATCAAGTAGATCTACTTTGCTACTCAAGTGCTTGAATTATAATCTCCGGCTATGCCCACGTGTGTGAAAGTGACAGCGTGCACACCGTGTGGCACTTAGGATAGATATTACATAAGTACTTATCATGAGTATATTTTGAGTTGGTTGTCTCTATGAAATTGTGGTGTTTGAAGGAACCATCTAGCGGTCAAGGTAACAGTGTGGGGTTATCTAGATGGGGATTGTAAACTTTAAGGAGTGCTTTTGTAGCCCGACCGTGGATTAGGGTTATCCAACTAGAGAGTAGTTAAGAGTAGTATCATGAAGAGAAGATATTTTAATGAGAGTGTTCACTAGTGAAAGTATGATCCCTAGGCCTTGTTTCTAAACATTGAAACACCGTTTACAACTAGATATGTTGCATGTTTGTTTGTTGCCATCTTTGTTTCAGATTGCCTTTAGTTTCTTCCTCCCGTCAATCTCTTTTCTGCCATGTCAACAACACTCCATCAAAGTATTTTTTGGCACCGTTGTCTTATAATCATCTTACCACTTGTATTTCACTATCTCTTCGCCGAACTAGTGCACCTATACACCTGACAAGTGTATTGGGTGTGTTGGGGACACAAGAGACTTCTTGTATCTTGATTGCAGGGTTGTTTGAGAGGGATACCTTTGACCACTTCCTTCCCGAGTTCGATAAACCTTGGGTAATCCACTTAAGGGAAACTTAATGCTGTTCTACAAACCTCTGCACTTGGAGGCCCAACACTGTCTACAAGAATAAAAGCATACATAGACATCGGTCGGCAACTGCTAGAGACTCTCAGGATCCTCCCAATCGGTGTCGCGCCCATGTACCTGGACCCGTAAAGATCTTCGTGATGACAAGATCGACATCGGCAAGATTGACATCCAGGATCCATGCCAAGGACCCGCGGTAGCCAAAGATTCCTACAACACCCGGCGACACTCGAAGAACCACCGACAAGATTTTGGACACCATGTTCTCCTTCATGGATCCTCATGAACTCCTTCACGGAAACCAGAAGATCTAACCCGAACCTCCTCGAGACCCAAGATCTCCGAAAGCCCCAATGTGTGACCCCTCTTTCCGAGACCCCTAATTTTGATAAATATAAAATACCTTGTTGCATTTAAATTACCATGCTTGCACACATATCATATGGGTTTGGGGGCATTATGTTGATTCACCTCATAATTAAATATGGAGGCCATATGCGGGCTTTTCTAGTCTTATTGGCTCCATTTAAACTTGTGTAGCGAACCGATGTCATGTTTTGCCTTGCTAATATAACATTTAAATTGCGGGGTATCTAAACAACATGAACCATTTAATTAATTGTCGGGACCCCGGTTCCGCTTAATATTGCATAATTGCATCGCACCTTTGCCATGTCATACATCATACATGCATCATGCCCGATCTCTGCCATAGTAATAAATAGTGCATCCAGTGTTTCTTCTAGTGCATTGCTTCTTCACGGATTAGGCCGATGATTTGATGCGAGTGTCGACCCAATCTTCAGATGAACCTTCGTCAGTGTTTCCAGGCGAGCATTCTCCCCCTTTCTACCTATTTGAAATTTATAGTATTTCCTTCCTCCCATTGATCTATTGCTATCTAGGTTGCGATGCTTTAGATTCTGTACCCTTTTATATATCCCTGCACCCTTTATATTGCCTTGGACACCTCCTATTGCCTGTTGTTTGGGTAGATAGTTGGCCTTGCGAGTCGTAGTCGCTTGCTCAGGTGCTGCTTTGCATCGTCGATATTCCACCGTTGTTGGGTGGTTGACACATTCTTAATTGTGGAGATGATCATGGATTTAATTATCATTTAATAACTAAAATTGATAGTAGGTAAATAATGCAGAGGCACTGGTGGGTAATAGACGATATTTGGTTTCTAACCGCCCACTGGTGTCCCGTAGGACCCCGAGTTCTTGACACATGTTCCGAGATCGAGCACGCTAACCAAAGGTGGGGTGTGTGGGCACCCCCATCGATATAGTACCTGATTTCAATGTATTATACTAGGGATCCATAAACTAGTTTGGGGCTTTATTACTATCCTATACTTATGCCATGCTTTACTGCTTTATTTACTATTGCGCGTGGAGCGCCTGTACTGTTTAGGAACAAATGTGGAATGTTTTCGCGGTATCGATAAGCCTAGTTATACTTTTGGGTTCCCAGTCGTTTACATCCATTGTCACAAACCCTGGGTCTATCTCGGAGACCGGTCGACTTCGTGACGAGTAGCTTAGTGGGGTGGCCCCATGTACTTGCTTTGGATCTAGGAAACGTCGTGTTCGAAATCCCGTCAACATATCTGTAACATCCCAGCATGTAAAAACCAACGAAGGGTAGATTTAGGAATCTGTGAAATTGCATACATTCATCTGTTAAAGTGTGGGTAAAATTTTCGCCAAATAGAACCTAAAGTGATCAAAGTTTCTTTCACTCTTTAAGATTAGGAATAGCCTTGGAGAATGATCGTTATAAATTTTGATATGATCTTTGTGGATTAGTGAGTTTTGGGAAATGAAATTTGAATTTAAACTTGAGTGTTGGATTTATAATTTAAAATAAATTAGAATTATGTTTGAGTAATTTGATTTAATCAAGAGTTAACAATTAGTAACTCAAACTTTAAATAATATAACATAATTGAGTAAATGAATATTTATTTCAATATTTATTCAATGAATAAGTTACAAAATGTAACTTATAAAGAAACAATACATAAGAACCAAAAGCTTTATATAATATTGACAATTATATAATGAATATAAATTTCATTTAACCAACTCATCAATATGTTACAAAATGAAAATTACAAAACTAATAAAGAATCTTTGTAAGAGTAGAATTACATCCATATTCATCTAGTACATTTTATTTACAAAAGAATAAAATAAATATTACAAGGGAATTATTCTATAAATAAAAAGAAAACCTAATCTAAATCTTGGATCTTCAAGTCTTGTACCTGCAAAATAAAGAAGAAACAAAAAGAAAGAAAATGAAGGTTAAGATATTTCTTTTACTCTCAATAGTGACAGTGAGGTACACTATTCCACTTTACATCACTGAGTAAATCTTAGGGGCAAGTTTCACCAATATGAAAGAATTTAATCTTTCATAATCCATAAGCCACAAGTCAAATAATTTCAATCAGAGAGAGGGGCAAGTATCACCAAACAATTAAGTGGTAATCAGATAAAAAGGTAACTTTCTTTCCAAAGCATATCCACAAGGGTGTAGCTGACATGCAGGAAGCTTACACACCTAAATGCATGGTGTGTGCTGTCAGCACAACTACAACAGCCAACACAAACAAAACCACTCATCACAGCCATGGGCAAGCACCACAACATCAGTTTCTTGTTCATACACATCAAACACCAGCAGCCTAGCCACAGCCAAACCAGCCAAACTAAACCACAAACTAGATCCTCTCAGAACTCACCAAGATGGTGACATAAGGAGGGGTGGATCAGGTGGATAGCAAGGTCAAGACCAAGCTACCAAGAACCAGGAGGTGGATAGCAAGATCAAGGATAAGTTCCAGGAGCTGTAAGCAGTAGGAACAACAACAAGAGAAGGACCAGATCAAGCCAGCAAGATCAGCCCACCAGATCAACAAGTTACAACACAACAGCAACCACAGTTGTGGTGAGTTATATAAAACCATCACATGATCTGTTTATCATATCAATATAAAAGAATCATGTGTTGTTTTATATCTAACCTCTCAGTATTCATCCAAGTGGGATGAATCCATCCTAAAAGATTTTTGAATAACATAGCTACAAAATAACCATACAATTATAACCAGGATCTTAGACCAACATCATTGATCTTGGTTACAAAAGCCAAATCTTATATTTCAATATAGCCAAAGGCAAGATTATAAAATCTGGGCACATCTCTTAAAAGAGTAGCACCTCAGTATCCATAAATCTTATGGGTCCATGCAAATCCCTTAGCACATCCATTGTTTTCCCAACTATGCTTCAAGAATGAGCAGCTGGTAATTATACCAGAACATTTCTATCAAGGACAACCATTAGGAAACTAGTTCCTATGCCTCAGACCAACATCATAGGTAGGGGAATTAAAAGAAGCTTTCATTTTATCTTTGCCAATATTAATCACAAGCACTATCAGAGCTAAGCTCAGGAATAGGACCCAATCACTTTTGTGCCATTCTATAATGGTAACACAAGGACAGGTTCTAATAAGATAATTCCAATCTTTACTTAGCTTTCACAACTAAAAAAAGGGCAAGCCACTAAACATCATTTTCTTGAAACCAAATGCCAGGAATCATCATCAAACTCATCTATACATCTACAGAAAATCATTAACATGTAATGATTATGTTCAGTCTGTATATTCTCATACAAGCCAACCATTATAAATGCAGTATTACTGACAGAACTACTGTCAGTATAAACATCTTGACAGTAGAAAGTTATTAGATCCACAACATTTCCAAGTAGTGATTTCATCAAAACACTGACATTTGGATCATAGAAAATTACCACTGGAATAAGTCTGACAAGCCACTAGCATCACCAAAGCCAACTATAAACAATAATCCATAGCAAATAGTCATTCATCATGCTCAAGGATTATCACCACTAGATCCAAATCATAATTGATATGATCAATAGAGGGATATGAACCCTAATCATAACAAGAATTCTAATCAGGATATGAACCCTAATCAGAACATAGGCACTACACACAGTGAGATTCATGGTGATAGGATGAACTAGGATGCACAGAGGCGCAACTTACCCGGGGTCCTTGCTAACGAATGCAAGAGGAAGTAGAAGGGCCGACGTGCTCGCGGCGGCACGGGGAGCACCCAGAGGGCGCTGCAACCCGCACCATCCACGACGGCGGCCATAGCAGCGCACGAGCACCGCACATCACCACGGGAGGATCAGAGGCGGCGGTAGTAGCACCATCCCCAAAACCTAGGGTTCAGGAAGGGGTCTAGCATAGCCATAGAAGGGCTCTAGGATCAAATCGAACTAGACCAGATGGACGAGCATGGTCGACAACCTTGCCCTGCACCACGACAGCAGCCAGGGAGGACCACGGCAGCGAGAAGAGCTTGGCGGCGGCTCCATCGACCATGGGGTCGAGGAGGAGAAGAAGAAAGGACGGGAGAGAGAGATAGAGTGAGTGGGCCGATAGGGCCAGTACCCCTTCGGCGAACCCTTTTGATCATAGCCACTTGGGCCAAAACGGCCCAATAAGCTTGACAAGGCCAGCCCAACAACCTACAAGAAGTATTAATAATTATGAAAAGACCAAAATGCCCCTAAATTTAAATAAATTCTAGAAAATTAAATAAAATACAAAAATTATAAATAAAATATTTTTGGATTCACAATAATTGAATCTATGTAAATAAATTAAGAAATAAAAAATTTTGGCATATAATTTTTATTAAGAATTTTATAATATATATATCTTATGGAATTTTATAAAATTAATGAAAGATGAGAAAAATAAATAAAAGTCACTTTCATTTTATATTAATATTGTAGTATTTTAGAAAAATACTAAATAAATAATTAATATCATTCTTGTATTTAAATGATAATTCTTAAAGGAATTATTAAATAAATAAAAATTATAATAAAATGAAATAAGGTACAATATTCAATAAATATTAAAAAAATATTTATAAATTCTTTATTATGAAAAAAGAATTTTTGTAATTTAAATAATGGGGGAGAATATACAAAAATAAATAATGCATTACATTACTTTGCATAATCATTTTGCT
This sequence comes from Avena sativa, assembly GCA_916181665.1. NCBI lineage: Eukaryota > Viridiplantae > Streptophyta > Magnoliopsida > Poales > Poaceae > Avena > Avena sativa. The sequence goes on along the minus strand of OV702283.1, from coordinate 126,587,086 downwards.
TCTTTAAATATTGTCCTTACCGGGCAATAATGATGTTTTGTAGACATAAAAGCTCAAGGTCCAGTCCAAGCATCCGACTTCACTACCTTGCAATCACAAGGCAAGTTCATCACTTGCTCATGTCCTTTGAAGATTCTTTATCAAAGTATTTGCAAGATTGTGTGTTATCATCTATATTCTTTATCAAAGTATTTGCAAGATTGCTTGTTATCATCTATATCAAAGTATTTGCTCATGTCCTTTGAAGATTCTTTATCAAAATATTATTTTGTCAAAATGAATAAATCTTAGGTATCATCCTAAGTGATGATATGATGGGGCAATAGAACTTAGGTTTCTATTTGCTATAATGATGAACCATTAAGGATTAATAACCCATGACATCAGTGATTCTAGCGCCGTATGTTATGCGTTAACCATGGGATTTGGAATGGGACAGAGAAGTCAGCTGTATCCTTTTCCTCTCGTATGGAGTCAAGACGACCTTAACGTGACGTTGTGATTCCTTGTGCGGATCCAACATATGGGTGGGCACCCTTAAGCCCCACACTTTTGGTGTCTAGAGTATCTATGAATGGTGTTTAGGGATATAGTCCATTTAAATGGTACTCGTCCGGGCATCACCAGGTCATAGAGTCTTCGGGAACTCATCAGGGTTTTAGCCTGCCCGAAAGAGGGCTTAACGGAGGTGAGCCGGCCCCGAAGGATCGTGCAGACATATGAGGTCGCGGAGAGGGCAGTGATTGGCTTGGACCAACTACTAGGCCCCACATAATGGAATTGTGGACGGGAAAGTACGCCCGGTTGTGCAACAAGGAAGTTGATCTCTCATGGGAAAAGTAACACACCTCTGTAGAGTGTAAGAACTGTAACTTGTTACTCCCTGTTCCGGGAAGGAGCTACGAACGCGGCAGGAAAGGAACTCCATGAAAGTTCTAGTCAACCTGTGAAGGCTGATGGTCATAGATTTTCATAATAAAATCAATCTTTGAAGAAAGATTTACAAAAATTTCATAGTGCCAAGGACTTATAGTCCGAGTTGGTAGATAGAGCATCAAACTTCCCACCTTGCATATAATGAACTTGTTGGGTAACGCTATTACTCACCCTTTCCTTTGAATCCTTGCTTAGACTCTGAGGATCCCGAAGATACTCCAATGTATGCAACTGAGAGCCAAGAGGAGGTCTTCTATGAAGAGCCCAACTTGTATGGAGCCGTAGAAGGGGAGGACTACAATATCGTCTACGGAGGAGAGTACCAAGAGTCCGAAAAATTACTATAGTTCTAGGAGCCACTTGAGCCGAGCAACATGAACAACATATAGCAATAAGTTGTTGAGCTCAATTTGGAGTTTACGTCATCACTTTGAAACTTCCGCTGAAACACTTATATTTTGGGTTTGTAAGTTGAATCTTTTGGAAGTCTTGAACTTCTAGTATTGTAATAATAATAATGTGTGTATGTTTGTAATATGGACCCACAATGTTTCTGTTGTACCACTCCGAGGGATGTGATATTTACGGAACGGTGTTCTGTGGATGTCATGTCAACGACTATAGTGTACTATACATGCAGTGGTATGCTAGGTCACCGTAGTTGGTATCCGAGAAAATTGCTTTGACCTTAGGTTGGAAACCTAGTAAAGGGTATTACCTGTAGGAGTGTGTAGCAACGATAAAGAATTCTCTAAAATAAATATAATGGGTATTCAAATGAGAATATTTCATTATATGTTTTAGTGCGATAATTATTTGTTATGATGCAATATATTATTGGTTACTAATAAAAATATTTTTCTTATATACAGAGCTATGGCACCAAAGTTTCCAAAATAGACTTTGGTAAGGAAAGAGGAGACTCTTGATGATTATCAATGATCATTCACAGATCAACTTCGTCAACTTTTAAAGATTTTTAGTTGTCCAATTAGAATCCCAGTGAACACCATAACCTATTATGATGGTCAGATGTTATCCAAGTATCGTGTGAGTATCCAACTTCTAGAGGAGCTTGGATTATATCACGATCTACCTTTAGGTGAAGGTAGGAGTCACTTAGCAGCATATCATGTTGCTGTTGTGGAGGCGATAGCTAATATCCGGGAGTATAAAGCCAAGGAGTTAGAAGGTAGCACATTTTCTATGATACCTCATGATTCTATAGACTCGGAGTCTGTACCGGATCATCTTACTTTGGTTAATAAGCATCCTAAGTTAGCTTCCAAGTTTATGGATAGATACCGAACACTTGTTGCATCTTTTTATAAGACACATCAAGTGATTGTTGAAGATAAAAATGACATGTTAGAGGATCTAACTGATCCGGAAAGGAGGAAGCAGTTAGCATTCCAGTTGGAGAAGGAAGCACGTAGTAGTACCAAACCCAACTTTAAGGATATACCTATAGATCATGAATCTTTTACACCATATCCTTATTCACCAAGGCCTGAACCTATATATGATCCTACTGTGGATATGAGGTATGCAGTACCACAGGGTTTAGAGGATGGTTCTGATTCAGAACTTCCTATTGAGAATTATGATGAATGGAGAATGGGATCATCTGAAGGATCTCAGGAACACTAGATGTCCATAGATGGTTCTGACAGAAATGTTGGACAATCTAGCTGGATGGGTGCAAGAATTAACCCTAGTAACAGTATAGAAATACCATATTCATAGATGATCAGGATGAAGAAGAAGATCCTGAGGAGAGAGTGTTTGAATCATCAACACCTTCTCAAAACCCAGGGAATATACATTATCCTGTGTTTAACTATCTTGCCCAACAGAGCACCTCAGGAGCAGCAGAATCTGTGTATTCTGTTGATGACTCAAGGAATGTAGCTCAGGAGATGAAAGTGGGTGATAATGTTGAACATGTTTCTGAGGACTTTTTAGCTGAGCTGGAGGGAGTCAATGCGCTCAGGTTGACTAATGACTCAAGTCTTGACACTTCAGATACTGAGTATGTTCCTTCTGGGAGGCCATTCGTTCCACAAACTGTGCGACGAACGTCACGTCATCACGGTTGGAAATCATGCATGTATAATGAGAGTAGTTACTACTAGAAGCAGGCGGCTATTTAGAAGTATCGGGTACTGTGTATTGTAATCCGAGAAAATAAGGTAGACAGATAAATGAGGTAGTGTTGTGATTATACCTATATGGTATATGTTGTAATGACTTTGTATTATTAAGATATTGTAATGTATAATATGTGAAATGCATATTTGGATTTTATTCGGATTTTCATTGTGTGACTAGTTCGGTGCGTAAATTCGAGCTCAGAACACATGTGCATGATGTAATTATGAGTATTCGCTTTATGTTGCAGGACTAGGGGGTCATGGATACGGGTGTAGAGACCGAATCTGAGCAGCAGCAGATGGAACATGAGGCCAAGGAGAAGGCCGATGCTGATGAAGAAAATCAGGAAACATTACCAACACCACCAATGAGGCCGTTAATGGAGCAGAACTTTATGCAGTGTATGCAAATGATGCAAGAGACCCAGAACAAGTTCATGAAAGAGTTGCTGGGACGAGCTGGGAATCAGAGAGCACCTGAAGGAGGAGGAGTGAGTCTTTTTGACTTCCAGAATGCAAGGCCGTTACCTTTTGCATCAGCCCCCGAACAATGGATGCAGAAGATTGGCTAGCAGATACGAAAAGAAAGCTGAAGACTGTAGGTTGTAATGATGAGGATAAATTGAGGTATGCGACTCATCTTCTGACAGGACCTGCAACATCACGGTGGGAAATACAGTTAGCCATGCAACCACCAGGAAGGGAGTACACTTGGGAAGAGTTCAACCAGAGAGTTCGTGAATATCATGTTCCGAAGAGTGTTATGGAGTTGAAGCGGAGAGAATTTTAGGAGCTGCAGCAGGGATATACTAGTGTTATGAAGTATATTTAGGAGTTTAGTAAACTGTCATGATATGCAGAGGAAGAAGTTAACACAGAGGAAAAGAGGAAGAAGAGTTTCCTGCGAGGATTAAATCCATTTGTGAGTATGCAGTTAAGGTTGGCTAATAAGCAAACTTATCAGCAGTAGCTGGATGCAGCTATCACTTTCTAAGATGACTACAAGAATGTCCAAGAGGATAGAAGGAAGAGAGCTAAGAAGGAGAACAAGAGGATACAAGCAAGTAAAGCCAAGCCCAATCTGGAATTCAAACCAAGGAACATACCCTATAACAGCAATAATTCCAACAGGAGTGTAAATCCAAACGTAAAGAATATTATATGCCACAATTGCAAACTTCCAGGGAATATGAGCAGAGATTGCCCGAAACCAGTAATTGTGTGACATGCTTGTGGACAGAGAGGTCACATAAAGCCAAACTGTCCAAGCAAACCACAAGGAGGGTGGCTGGTTAGAGATGGAAAGCAAGCTAGTGGAGGCTATGAGCAGCCCAATAATGGAGGGAATAATGTCAAGTACAACAATGGCAAGAGGAATAGACCTACTGGGAAGATGAATTGCGCAACCCTAGAGGAGGTGGATAACTCGGAGCATGCAGTGATAGGTACGCTCAATATCCTAACCAATCCCGGCAAAGTTCTATTTGATACTGGTGCAACTACTTCATTCATTTCTGAAAAATTCTGTGATAAATTCGGGATTAGAAGGGCAACGTTAGAAAACCCTATGACCGTAGTTACGGCAGGGGAAAATGTGACTGTAAGCCACATTAAACAAGATCAGCTTATCTCGATCTATGGTTGTACATACTTTGTGGACCTTTATGTGATTCCTTTGAAGGGAATTGCAGTAGTGCTGGGGATGGAATGGATGAATGAACATGGGGCTCAGTTAAATTGTGAGGAGAAAACTGTCTCAATCCAAACTCCAAGTGGAGCAAGGATAGTTTATCAAGCAGATAGGCACAGTCATATCATGGTGGATCTTCAGCTGAACTCAATGAAAGAGGTCAAATTGGAAGATATTCCTGTAGTAAATGAGTTCCAAGATGTTTTTCCAGCAGAGCTACCTGGAATGCCACCAGATTGGGAAATAGAGTTCACTATTGATCTAATTCCAGGTACAACACCAATAGCTCAAGCACCATACAAGATGGGGCCAAAAGAACTAAAAGAACTCAAGGAGCAAATTGATGAGTTAGCCAGAAAAGGATTTATTCAGGAAAGTGTATCCCCATGGGGAACACCGATGATCTTTGTCGATAAAAGGGATGGTGGAAGAAGGATGTGTGGAGATTATAGAAATATGAACAATGTTACCATAAAGAATAAGTACCCCTTACCAAGAATTCAAGATCTGTTTGATCAAGTAAAAGGAATGGAGTGTTTTCTAAGATCGATATAAGATCTGGATACCATCAGATAAAAATTAAACCTGAGGATGTTCCAAAGACAACATCTGTCTCAAGATATGGACACCATGATTATCTGGTAGTACCATTTAGTTTGACCAATGCACCAGCAATATTCATGAACTGATGAACAAAATCTTCATGCCATATTTGGATAAGTTCATCATAGTCTTTATTGATGATATTCTGATATATTCCAAGGATAAGGAAGAGCATGCTAATCATTTGAGAATAGCATTGCAGACTCTAAGAGAACATAAACTTTATGCTAAGTTCAGTAAGTGTAAATTCTGGTTAGATGAGGTAGAATTCCTCGGTCATGTGATCAGTAAAGATGGAATTTCTATAAATCCATCCAAAATTCAATCAGTACTAGAATGGACTGCACCAACCAATGTGAAACAAATTAGAGGTTTCTTGGGGATGGCTGGTTATTACCGGAGGTTCATTGAAGGTTTCTCCAAAATAGCTGGACCAATGACTAAATTATTAAGGAAGAATACCCCATTCAATTGGGATGAGAAGTGTGAAGCAAGTTTCCAGGAATTGAAGACTAGGTTAACTACCGCTCCAATTCTAGCAGTTCCAGAAACAGGGAAAGACTTTATAGTATATTGTGATGCATCTAAAGAAGGTCTGGGTTGTCTGTTAATGCAAGATCAGAAAGTGATTGCTTATGTATCAAGACAACTAAAACCACATGAAGTCAACTATCCAACTCATGATTTAGAGTTAGTAGAAGTAGTCTTTGCGCTGAAAGGATGGAGGCATTTTCTTTATGGAGCCAGATGTGAGTTATACACTGACCATAAAAGTATTAAATATTTCTTCACCCAAAAGGAATTGAATATGAGATAGAAGCGTTGGTTGGAACTAATCAAAGATTATGATTTAACAATCAACTATACTCCAGGAAAAGCAAATGTTGTAGCAGATGCTTTAAGTCGTAAATGTGCAGATATCCAGCCTATCAATCGAGAGCTGCCAAAAGAGTTACAGATGGACTTGGAAAGATTAGAGCTTCAATTCATTAGAACAAAGATTCTTGGATGATTAGCTACTATGCAGGTAGTTGCAGAGTAGGACAATGATCTTAAGCACGAAATTTTTAGACATCAAGCAGAAGATCCTTTCATTGCCGAAGAAATTTGGAGGATATCTCAAGGGCAAACATCAGTTTTTTGCCTAGGAGATTATGAATCTTTATGGTTCCAAGATCGTCTTTGTGTTCTGGATGTGACTGAGATTCGTGATTTCATACTCAGAGAAGCACATGAAACACCATATTCTATACATCCAGGAAGTACTAAGATGTACATGGATCTGAAAGAACTATTATGGTGGAATAACATGAAAAGAGACATTGCTAAGTATGTATGAGAATTCCATACTTGCCAAAGGGTGAAGGCTGAACATCAAAAGTCTAGCAGGACCATTACAACCTTTGGAAATTCCAGAATGGAAGTGGGAGGAAATAGGTATGGATTTCATCACAGGATTGCCCATGACACTAAACGGAAGGATATGATATGGGTGATTGTGGATAGACTCAATAAAAGTGCACATTTTATTCCGGTAAATCAGAAGGATAATGCCGAGAAGTTAGTAGAAGTTTACATCAAAGAAATAATAAGTAAGCATGGAGTGCCCAAAAAAGATTGTAACTGATAGGGGATCAGTGTTTACTTCAGCATTTTGGAAGCAATTAAATGAAACACTTGGTTCAAAGTTAGATATTAGCACAGCTTATCATCCAGATACAGGGGGTCAAACGGAAAGAACCAATCAGATACTGGAGGACATGTTAAGGGGCTTGTGCATTAGATTTTGGAGGTACATGGGAAGATCATCTACCATTGGCAGAATTTTCCTACAATAATAGCTATTAGAGTAGTCTGAAGGCAGCTCCATATCAGGTTCTGTATGGAAGTAAATGTAGGTCACCAATATGTTGGTATGAGCCTGGAAGCAGCAAAGAATTTGCGCCAGACTATATCCAGGAAAAACAAGATATCATTGATAAAATCAAGGATAGATTGAAAATAGCTCAAAGTAGGCAGAAAAGTAATGCTGATCAAGGTCGAAGATCATGGCATCCTGAAGTAGGAGATATGGTCTATTTGAAAGTAAGTCCAATGAAAGGAGTTAAAAGGTTCGGAGTTAAAGGAAAATTGAGTCCAAGATATATCGGGCCATTAAAGATACTAACTCAGAACAGTACTATAGCTTATGCTTTAGAGTTACCCTCACGATTGGCTCAAGTTCATAATGTTTTCCATGTGTCGCAACTCCGGAAATGTCTTAAAGTTCCTGATGATGCAATCACACACCAATAAATAGAATTACAAGCAGAGTTTAGCTATGTTGAAAAACCCTATAAAATTTTGGAAGAAAACTGGAAAAGGTTGAGGAACAGGACAATCAAGTATTGCAAGGTACAGTGGGAACATCACCCCGAAAGGGAAGCCACCTAGGAGAAAGAGGATGATTTAAGAAAAGCCTATCCAGAACTATTCAGGTATACCTCACCAAACTTCAGGACGAAGTTTAATTTAAGGGGGGAAGTCTGTAACATCCCAGCATTTAAGAACCAATGAAGGGTAGATTTAGGAATTTGTGAAATTGCATGCATTCATCTATTAAAGTGTGGGTAAATTTTTCTCCAAATAAAACCTAAAGTGATCAAAGTTTCTTTCACTCTTTAAGATTAGGAATAGCCTTGGAGAATGATTGTTATAAATTTTGATATGATCTTTGTGGCTTAGTGAGTTTTGGGAAATGAAATTTGAATTTAAACTTGAGTGTTGGATTTATAATTTAAAAGAAATTAGAATTATGTTTTAGTAATTTGATTTAATCAAGAGTTAACAATTAGTAACTCAAACTTTAAATAATATAACATAATTGAGTAAATGAATATTTATTTCATATATTTATTCAATGAATAAGTTACAAAATGTAACTTATAAAGAAACAATACATAAGAACCAAAAGCTTTATATAATAATGACAATTAAATAATGAATATACATTTCATTTAACCAACTCATCAATAAGTTACAAAATGAAAATTACAAAACTAATAAAGAATCTTTGTAAGAGTAGAATTACATCCATATTCATATATTACATTTTATTTACAAAAGAATAAAATAAATATTACAAGGTAATTATTCTATAAAGAAAAAGAAAACCTAATCTAAATCTTGAATCTTCAAGTCTTGTACCTTCAAAATAAAGAACAAACAAAAAGAAATAAAATGAAGGTTAAGTACTTCTTTTACTCTCAGTAGTGACAGTGAGGTGCACTGTTCCACTTTACATCACTGAGTAAATCTTAGGGGCAAGTTTCACCAATATGAAAGAATTTAATATTTCATAATCCATAAGCCACTAGTCAAATAATTCCAATCAGAGAGAGGGGCAAGTTTCACCAATCAGTTAAGAGGTAATCAGATAAAAAGGTAACTTTCTTTCCAAAGCATATCCACAAGGGTGTAGCTGACATGCAGGCAGCTTACACAGCTAAATGCATGGTGTGTGCTGTTAGCACAGCTACAACAACCAACACAAAAAAAACCACTCAACACGGCCGTGGGCAAGCACCACAACATCAGTTTCTTGTTCATAACATCAAACACCAGCAGCCTAGCCACAGCCAAACCAGCCAAACTAAACCACAAACCAGATCCTCTCAGAACTCACCAAGATGGTGACATAAGGAGGGGGTGGATCAGGTGGGTAGCAAGGTCAAGACCAAGCTACCAGGAATCAGGAGGTGGATAGCAAGATCAAGGACAAGTTCCAGGAGCTGTAAGCAGTAGGAACAACAACAAGAGAAGGACCAGATCAAGCCAGCAAGATCAGGCCACCAGATCAACAAGTTACAACCACAACAGCAATCATAGTTTTGGTGAGTTATATAAAACCATCACATGATCTTTTTATCATATCAATATAAAAGAATCATGGTGAGTTATATAAAACCATCACCAACCACAACAGCAACCTCTCAGTATTCATCCAAGTGGGATGAATCCATCCTAGAAGATTTTTGAATAATAAAGTCATAGCTACAAAATAACCATACAATTATAACCAGGATCTCAAACCAACATAATTGATCCTGGTTACAAAAGCCAAATCTTATATTTCAATATAGCCAAAGGCAAGATTATGAAATCTGGGCACATCTCTTAAAAGAGTAGCACCTCATTATCCACAAATCTTATGGATCCGTGCAAAACCCTTAGCACACCCATTGTTTTCCCAACTATGCTTCAAGAATTAGCAGCTGGTAATTATACTAGAACATTTCTATCAAGGACAACCATTAGGAAACTAGTTCCTATGCATCAGACCAACATCATAGGTAGGGGAATTAAAAGAAGCTTTCATTTTATCTTTGCCAATATTAATCACAAGCACTATCAGAGCTAAGCTCAGGAATAGGACCCAATCACTTGTGTGCCATTCTATAATGGTAACACAAGGACAGGTTCTAATAAGCTAATTCCAATCTTTACTTATCTTTCACAAATAAAAAAAGGGCAAGCCACTAAACATCATTTTCTTAAAACCAAATGCCAGGAATCATCATCAAACTCATCTATACATCTACAGAAAATCATTAACATGTAATGATTATGTTCAGTCTGTATATTCTCATACAAGCCAACCATTATAAATGCAGTAAGCAATTACTGACAGAACTACTGTCAGTATAAACATCTTGACAGTAGAAAGTTATCAGATCAACAACATTTCCAAGTAGTGGTTTAATCAAAACACTAACATTTGGATCATAGCAAATTACCACTGGAATAAGTCTGACAAGCCACTAGGATCACCAAAGCCAACTATAAACAATAATCCACAGCAAATAGTCTTTCATCATGCTCAAGGATTATCACCACTAGATCCAAATCATCATTGATATGATCAATAGAGGGATATGAACCCTAATCATAACAAGAACTCTAATCAGGATGTGAACCCTAATCAGAACATAGGCACTAGGCAGGGGTAGCCAGTAGACACACAGTGAGATTCATGGTGATAGGATGAACTAGGATCCACAGAGGCGCAACTTACCCGGGGTCCTTGATGACGAATGGAAGAGGAAGCAGAAGGGCCGACGTGCTTGCGGCGGAACGGGGAGCACCCAGAGGGCGCTGCAACCCGCACCATCCTCGGTGGCGGCCAGAGCAGCGCACGAGCACCACACATCACCACGGGAGGATCATCGGCGGCGGTAGCAGCACCATCCCCAAAACCTAGGGTTCGGGAAAGGGGCTAGCATAGCCATAGAAGGGCTCCAGGATCAAATCGAACTGGACCAGATGGACGAGCATGGTCGACAACCTTGCCCTGCATCACGACAGCGGCCAGGGAGGACCACGGCGGCGGCGCCATCGACCACGGGGTCGACGAGGAGAAGAAGAAAGGACGAGAGAGAGAGAGAGAAAGAGTGAGTGGGCCGATAGGTCGAGTACCCCTTCGGCGAACCCTTTTGATCATAGCCACTTGGGCCAAAACGGCCCAATAAGCCCAATAAGCTTGACAAGGACAGCCCAATAAGCATCACCAAAGCCAAATATAAACAATAATCCATAGCAAATAATCATTCATCATGCTCAAGGATTATCACCACTAGATCCAAATCATCATTGATATGATCAACAGAGGGATATGAATCCTAATCAGAACAAGAGCTCTAATCAGGATATGAACCCTAATCAGATTATAAATATCCAAATGGAATGAATCCAAATTCATCTGTTATATAATTGAAGTACCCAACAAATGTACTTGGTCCCATGTCAAGGTGAATTATGTTTTGCCAGTTTTAAAAATAACAAAAACAACCATTATGTTCCTTTATAAAATTCTCTAGGTCAAACCAAATGAGGTATGGACCTAATTCCAACTCTCTGAACATCCACATACCCATACATATCAAAACCCAGGAGATCAAAATTTATTGAGCTCTCTTTGGATTTGGTAAATTAATCTTTTCTGTGCATAGGTAATTCACCAATAAATTCATATCATTAGTTCTGTAAATCCAAAAAGGATGATTCCATTTTCTACTAAAAGGTAGTTCAAATACCTAATGTGTGTCCTTGTAATCAGATCAAAATCCCTTATATATTAAATCTGCTAAAAAGAACAAATAGCATCCAGTACTGCCTTTGGGATTTCCTTAAGGGCATTCTGGTAATTATTTTAAGTTGATTCCAACTCCTCTTGAATCAGTCCACCAAATACTATCTAATCACCAAGAAAATAATTTTTGTAGCTCCAGAATTTGTTGGGTGAATTATTTCCTAAAACTAGAGTTTTATCCACTATAAAAATCATTATAAATCATTGGAAATTGATAAAATAGTGAAACCACTTTTGTTGGATTCATTTTATCAATACCTATCTGATGGTATCATTTGTATATAGTGGTACCATACAAAAGTTGTCCTTACTCTAAAACCCCTTATCTAGGTAGTTTTGGACTATAAAACTAATTTAGAAAATCCACAAATGCAACCAAGGCACACCTTATCTAGGTAGTTTTGGACTATAAAACTAATTTAGAAATTCCCCTTGTATCCACCACCAAATCCTCCACACCTACTGGTTATCAAAGTTGTAATATCCTTGCTTGATGTATGTATTGATGCTTTTATGCCTTGTGTTGATTGTGGTATTGTTTGTTTGCATGTATGCTCAATAACGGCGATAGTTGCGATTGTGTGACGCTAAGAAGAAGGAAGCATCAGGTTAATCTTATTATTGTTGGCATTGGCACTTTTGGTATTCTGGTATTATAAGGAAGTCAAGGGACATCTCGTTGGTCACAGGCAAGCCACCATTCCTGAACTCCTATATTGACCTACTCCTATTTATCAATCGCTTTATATCTCGTTTATGAAATTCACAACTAAATGCATGGTTTTTTTTTCAAAAAAAAGGCGTGAGTAACTTGGTTCCTCTAAGTTATGGATGAGTGTCCATTTGGACACATAAACTATTGACACCCATCTTTACCCTTTAGATCGAGGCTAAGATGCTTAGCATCTTCCCTCTTGGAAACTACGGGTTTTCAATGATAAAACTAGTTTTTGGGGGGTTTTACCCTACTACAAAGTTTTCAAAATAAAACCCTTGGAGCGAGGCATAGTTTCCGAGTGGAGGTTTTACTAAAAAAGATATGAGGAGGATAAAGAGAAAGTTGAGAAAGAGAAAGAGAAGGGATGTTCTACGCCTTTACCGGAATAATTTATCCGTGCAACCACACTACCCCAGTCGCTGGGGCTTAGCTCGTAGTTTGTTGTCTTTAGTTGGGGCTACTTGTACTTGCTTAAGGGGATAAATCCCTAGAAGCCCGGGTAGGATCTACAACAAATCTTCGGATTTGGGGTATATAGCTTGATTTGGCAAGAGTGTGCGTGTCTCGGTAGGAGTGCTGGTGCAACAATTGGGTCTCCCGCGGACGGTATGCTTAGGAGTGGAGAAGGAAGTGGAGTCACCGAGGTTATTATATTTTGCCAAGCTATGGGTTTGGGTATACAGAAGTGCAGAAGAGAGGACTATGGCTGTCGTGCCACATACTCGTTGCCGGGGCGAACAAACCCAAAAGGAAAAGCCGTAGTTGCTAGGGATGACAAATAAAAGGTTAGGTTTGATTATCCGAACCCCCGTTTACCATGTGTAGCGGGACGTGGTTGTATCCCAGCGGATGTATTGATTCTTGTGGGTAAAGTGCACAAACTCTGCAGAGTCTAATCTATTCAATAGCCGTGTCCACGGTCAAGGATGGTTGGAAAGGTGATTGCTAGGAGTACCCTTGAGATGGTTTTGAGAAAATAAGAAGGATGTGACTTGGTCACGAGGAAAGATAAGATCGAGTTTGGTTTTGACCAGAGATGGTCAAAGATGTTTTAAAAAGGGTTTTACTCTGAAACTGTTTTCAAGAAGGCTTTAACAAGGATATGGAGATATCTGGACTTTCTAAAAGGAGGCATATTTTCCAAAAACTCTTTTTCAACAAATATATAGAGATGCCAATCTTAGACTTTTCAGAAACAACTGTAGTGTAGAGTTATCTCGCCACAACCCAATATGCATTATCTTTGTTACCTTGTCTTGGTGGTTTGCGAGTACATTCAAAGTACTCACCAGCATTGTCCCTGGCTATTTACTTGGCCAGATTTTCAGAAGTATGAGGAACGATGGAGATTGCTGACGTCTATGCGAGCTAGGTCGTCTTCCCAGTCAATCGCCTGTAGCTTTAGGCATGACATGATCTCTGCGCTTGAAGACTTCCACTATTGATGTTGTATCGCCATAATGTCCTTAATGTAAGTACATGTATTCGTTCATTATGGATGTTGTAATGATACTTGTTGGTTATGCTCATGGCTCACTGATCATGGGAATGTGAATTGCAGGCATAACGGACATTCTCGGAACATAAATCCGAGTGACACATTGCCGGTCTAACTACATGCGGAACGAATTTAACTAATGCAGATACAAAGACAAGACGTCTTCGAAAAAAAACCGACACGCCCCCCCCCAGGGCGATGGGGGCCTTCTCCTCCTACCCCAGCCAACCTCCCCCTCTCTCCATCTCTCCATCGTTGCCGCCACCGGCAGGGTCCTCCAGGCGCATCCCAGGTGCCGCCAGCGACAGAGGTATGTCTTCCCGCGCTCTAGGAGGCGGGGTACGGGGTCCTTCCTCCACTGGCGGCAGTGCTACTCGGGCGGCTATGGTCCGGCAGCGGTCAGGCGAGTTCGAGGCGGTGGCACGGTTGCAGGATGTGGGGCAGCGCGGCAAGCAGCACGCTGCTGGCGGCAGCGGGTAGTGCTGGTCGGGCCCAACCTGCCCAGATATGGGCCCTTAGGGCCTCAGATGGGTTGGGGGCAGGCCAGTCATCTTTGTGGCCCCTGGTTCTGTGATGGCTGTGAAATATAGCCATCCACACTCACATTTAAACTGGATATTATTCATATATTTGATGAAATAATTCTCGAAACCCTGCCACTAATGCCTAATCATCAAAAGGGTATACAATCCTTTCTTTCTTTTTTCCCTATGCAGATAATGACGTTTGATGATGGGAATCACAACATTAAAGTCAAAGATACGAGATTTACAACACGTCAAAGAAACCAGGAGCCGTGAAGTGAATCCAGAAGTCTTAACGACCAACTATACGACGAGAATAAAATTACGGCCATATAGTTCCGGCCGTATAGTTGCCATCGACTCCATTAGGTCAAACAGAACAAATTTCGTGAAGGGACCCCTATATAAAGATGCTTCGGGCGACGAGAAAACTCTCTTTTTTCGATCTCAACTCTCCCTTCCACAAGAAGCCACCACGCCGGAGGAATAGATCTAGATCTAATCTCCAAACCCTTCTCCACCACCATAGCCATATTCCACCACTTGTAATAGTTGATCTCTTCTCCAATTGGCGACATTGTAAGACTATTTTCTATCAATCTTATGCTCTATTACAATGTTTATGATTGTTGATTTGATCTCTATGTGTGAGTAATTCTCCTTGGGATAAGGGCTTCGGCCTAGCCATGTAGCTTTTTCTGCATGTTATTTATCATAGATGGGATCATGTATTAGTTTGTATGACATGATGATTATTGTACCCTCTCTTGCCTCAATCTAAGGACTTTTCAGGTACCCATGACCCCAAGGATTGATCCAGGTATAGGGAGTGTGAGTAATGACTGATCTGCAGGTTGGGAACCCTAGTGATAGAAGGGGTAGTACGGCTATATGTTAGGGATGTACTTGGGATTAATGGTGACATCACTATACATGTCATTAGTTCTCTTTCTTCTATGGATGAGACTAGTAGGTTATTGCTATAAGCGTTTGCACAGTCAATAGCAATTATGGATACACTGCCCACATATAATTATCTTTCTCTAATAATTACATGCATACATTATTATTATCTTTTATTCCCATCAGTTTTGAACAGCTACTGGTGAAACCGAAAGACATAGGCCCTCTCTCTCGCCATCGTCAATAATAACGAAAAGATTGCAAACTCTTGGTCCGGTAAAAACACAAAAGGAATTCTAAAACTCCCAAAGGTCCATTTAAGTAACTTCACTTTGCTTTCTGCTTCTCGAGGATTCGATAAACCTAGTTCTACTAGGGAAAAAGAACTATACTACATCTGTAATCTGGATCGAAGGTATCAACCCTTTTTCTGGCACCATTGCCGAGGAAGCAATAGATACCCTGATGAGGTTAGTAGGAACCTTGCTAGTTTTAATTCTTGTTTTTAATTTTGTTAGTTTGATTTTAGTCTTTATTTAAAAAACCAAAAAAATAGTTAGTCTTTTAATTCTTGTTTTTACCATCATTAGTATTTGTTGAAGAAAATCCAAAAACATAGGAAATATGGCTGAAAAGAAGCTTGGGGAGTTTGCAACTCCCAACAATGATTATTTGCATACTCCTATTACTCAGCCAGTGATTAATGCTGAAGATTATGAAATTAAGCCCCATTATTTAAGTTTGGTTTAAAAAAATCAATTTGGAGGCTCTGCTATTGAAGACGTAGGTATGCACTTAAATACATTTACTGAAATATGTGATATGATGCGCATTAAAGATGTTGACCCCGACGCAGTCAAGTTGCGCTTATTTCCTTTCTCTCTTAGAGGAAGAGCAAAAGAATGGTCGCTATCTTTGACTAGAAGTACTATTGCATCATGGGTGCTATGTACTTCTTTATTTATGACTAAATTATTTCGACCTGCAAAGACTATGCAACTAAGATCTAATATTACTGGTTTTAGACAGGAAGAGCGTGAGCCACTAGCGCTTACATGGGAGAGAATGAAAGAATGCATGAGAAACTGTCCCAACCATGGGATAGAAGATTGGTTAATTCTCCATTTATTTTATAATGCTCTTAACCCTATGTATAACTGTATGCTTGATACTGCGGCTGGATGAACATTTATGGGCAAACAAATTTCCGAAGCAAAGTAGCTACTAGACAATATGCAAGATATCCATGCCCAATGGCATGTGGAAATATCAAACACGAAGAAGGTGAACTCTGTCACACCTCAAGAAAATAAAGAACTCAATTCTAATCTAGATGAGCTCATATTAGCCGTCAAAGGTAAGGAAACCCCGGTAAGAACTACTCCCGAACCAAATATTGAAGAAATAGACTTCATATCTCATAATGATTATAATCCTGCTTGGAATAAGAATTATAATCCAAATTTTCAGAAACACTATTCTAGTTCTACAGGTAACTCTAATAATAATATGGCATCAAGTAATGGTAGTCTCCAAGAAAATCTTAAACCTTTGATGGATTCACAAAATTCGCAAAATAATATCCTAGTTAAAATAACGGAGAACAATGATCCTATGCTTGGTAAATTGTCTAACCAAGATGTAAGTTTGAGGAATGATTTGCAGGCCCTCGAAGAAAGAATAAGGACTGTTTAGGCACAACTAGGTAAGATAACCGAGAGTCAAACTCTCATTATAGCTAAATTTGCAGGTAAAGCTGATCCCAATCCAGTTGAAGACCTCAAGATGATAAGAATCCAAAGGGAGGAGCCTGAAGAACTTGATTATAGCAATTCTCCTTCACCAAATTACATAGTTGAAGATCTTGTGAAAAGGATCAATATCAAGATTCTGGTAAGTGAAGGAAATGAGGAAGCCATGTATAAACACTTCGTTAATCAGGTAGCAATAAAGGTACGGGAGCTTGAGGAAGAATATAAGAAAATTAGTGAAAAATTACCTGTTAAGCTTGATGATATATTTGAGCCTAATATTAAGACAAAAATTGGGACTAATGAAAAATCTACACTTTGTGATTTAGGTGCAAGTGTTTCAACAATTCCAAAGAGTCTTTTTAATAAGTTAAACCTTGGCACTTTTGAAATCACCGAGTTAAAATTGCATCTAGCAGATTCTACCTACAAACAAGCAGTAGGAATTAAAGAGAATACCTTAGTATACATTAAAGGTTGTCCTGCTCTTATCGATTTTTTTATTGTTGACATCCCTGAAGATGCTACTGCTCCTATCATATTTTCCCATCATTTCTTAAGAACTATTAAGGCTTTGATTAATCTGCATGAAGGGAACGAGAAGCTACAATTTCCTTCACGTGATCATTTTTCTATTCATTTTCCTAGAAAAATAAAGCCAAGCAAGATAAGAAGGAGGCCATCACTTTGAAGGCCAACTATTTTGGAGTGGGTGTTCCACTCATCTGGCCTAAGTGAGCAACATCAAGGTCAAGCTATTGACCATAAAAGAGCGCTTCATGGAGGCAACCCATGTGAAATAAGGGTTTGAGTAAAGTTTTTAAGTTTTAGTTTAAGTTTTATGTTGAATAAAGATTGCTAGAAAACTCTAGTGAGAAGGAGAGATTCAGTGGTACTAAAAATTCCTTTTTATACATGGTAATGTTGCTCGACAATTTAGTCTATAATTTTTCTTTAAAATCATGGTGTTTCACTAAGTTTTAGTCTAAAAAGTAATTCTTGAAGAAATAGAATTTTTTTGATATATACAGTACCTTTAACGACCAACTATATGGTGGGAATAAATATTCCAGCCATATAGTTCCCGTCCTATAGTTATTTGAGTCATCGACAATTTTTCTTCTCTGGATATATAAGGTTTAACGACCAACTATACGGCGGGACCATTTTGGTTGGGCCGTGTAGTTCCGTCTGTATAGTTACAGCTGCCAGGAAAGAAACCCTAGAAACCCTAATTTTTGCTGTTAGACCAACTATATGGCAGGAACAAATTGTTCTGGCAGTATAGTTTCGACCATATAGTTGCGTTCGGCCACTTAAACGCACAGGAAGGTACCCAAAACACCAAAACGTCAATCCTTTTTCTCTCTTCTACCTCCAAACTTTCTCAAAACCTCAAGGGATCTCCACCTATACTCAATTCGTTCGATTTCCTCGCACACAAGTGATCTACGGTATGTTTCTCATCCGATCCTCCAATTACTTTTCATGAATTCATCTATGATCTATTGTCATTATCAATCTAGGGTGAGACGTACTTTGAACTAGTTTCCATGATTATTTTGCCTAGATTATTATGTTGAGGAGATTCTTTAGTGTGCTAGGATTGGATAAAAAAGTTTTATTCCTGTCTTTCTTATTTATTTTTATAAGATGAACACAAGGAGCCAAACGCGTGATTGCTTCAACAAGATCAGGAACCGAAAAGTTCTTCTCGGGCTACTGCTACAACTCAGGACCACATGGGGATACGATTCAGGAATGAGCTCCAACGTGATCGCTTCAACAAGATCAGGAACCGAGAAGTGAAGGCAACCAAGTGGTCTTGTCCTGTCATATTGAACCAACTAGGTATTACTAATGACTTCAATTTAATTTGTAATAGGGCCGGCCTGCAAAACTTTGTATTTCATGATGCACCTACCTATCACCGGTTAACTATTGAATTTTTAAGTTCCTTAAAAAGCACTGTTAAAACATGGCAAGGAGAGGATAGGATTTCTTTTCGACTTATGAACAATAATTATTCATTATCACTTGATGAATGGTGCAATTGTTTTGGTTTACCAAACAATGATCCTAATGCTCTACGCGCATCTTTTATTGGCATGAACCTTCCCCAGAACTCTAGTATAATAGAATGAGCTTCAGTTCTAGAGTCAGCAAAGGGAAAAATATTCAACATCCTGCTATTCGCTATTTGTTCTATGTTATTGCTAAAACCTTGCAGGCGTGTAATGAGTTTACAAGACTCAATGAGGAGGACCTCTTAGTCCTCACAAAATCTGCTTTCAACAACAACAACTTGTCGCTCCACTTGGGCTCAATTCTTATGCACTACTTGGAGTACCAATCCTCCCAAAGCCAAGGACCAATCACATGTGGAGGCGTCATCACTGTTCTTTCCAATGCCCTGGGCATCGATCTAGGTGAGTTGAAACCAGTGCTAGGTGAGCAACGTGTTGGTTTCTCTACTTTAAAGGCTTGTGGAATGCTCACTAGGAGAGGTGGTGTTTATTACCTGCATATTGCTAGATCTGGGCGTCTCTACCCCGCTCCTCAGCCTAATGGTCTTTTCTCTATCAAGGAAGGACGCGTGCTTTATGACCTATAGTTTGAGAAACACCAACCCGAGGAGGAGATCTCAGATGAGGATGATGACCAAGAGGAGGAGAAAGAAGTTCCTTATCAAGGGGAGCAACCACCGAACCAGTTATCTACATATCAAGATTTCCAAGAACTTGGAGGGACTATGGAGGGGATGCATAATCTCGCCCTGAACCTCCAAGAAACAACAAGTAACTTATCAACTCAATTTGAGGACTAGATTTACAAATTTTTCCCGCCACCTCAATGATTTGAAGGGCTTGCAAAAGCCTAAGCTTGGGGAGGTTTTCTATCTATTTTTTATTTGGCATTCATTTTCATTATTTTATTTTTGAGGTTATTCTTTTTAGTTGAATTTATAAACACTCGTGTTGGTTTCCCCGACACTTTATCTTTAGTTATTTTATTTTCGATATTTTCAAGTCGAGCTTTGCCGCCAATTTTCTATTCTTTAAATTCCCCTTCTCAAAAACCACTAAAAGATTTGTCCATTTATCTTTATTTTCCCTCTTTCTTTTATTTTCGCCTCGAGGTTCTCATCTAGTTGCAGGAGAGTGACCGACTTCGAGTTTCCAAGAAACAAATAAAAAGGGAAGAGAGAAGTGGAACCAAACATGAGAGGTATGCCTGATGACCCACAAGTATAGGGGGTGTATCGTAGTACTTTCGATAAATAGGAGTGTCGATCCCAACAAGGAGTAGAAGGTGTTGACTAGTGGTATGGAGCAAGAAATCTCTGTAAATACTTAGCAAACGGATTTTTAGGGGTTTTCTGATAAAGCAACAAAACAAAGTGCGAGTAATAAAGAGAATGAACAACTACAGCAAGCGGCCCAATCCTTTATTAGCAAAGGACAAGACGGTGGAAATACTTATAAGGACCAAACGTTCTCGAGGACACATGGGAATTCTGTCAAGTGCTTTCGCTTCAAATAGCCGAGTACCCTTCTTTGGTGTTGTAAGTGTTGTGTGGGTGAACCTATGCTAATGTACCGACCTTACTTGGACTAATACATACTTGTGATTAAACCCCCTGCAAGCATCTGCAACTATAGGAAAGCAATTAAGATATAAACCTAACCACAGCCGTAAACTCTGAGATCCTACACTCCCTTGTGCAAAGGTGTCCTAACGGGGGTTCAGGTTTCTGTCACTCTGACAACCCTATAATTAGTAGCCAAATACACAATGCATTCCCCTAGGCCCATAAATGGTGAAGTATCATGTAGTAGACGTTCACATGACACCACTAGAAGAATAGCACCACAACTTAAATACTAAACCATTGAATAATATCTCAACACAAATCCACTACTAACAACATGACTCCTCCCAAGTCCTCAAGAGCTAAACGAACTACTCACAAGACATCATATGGATCAAGATCAAAGATGATATGATGATGAATAACAATCTGAACATAAACAATAATCCAATGGTTCCACTCAAAAGCATCAACTACAACAGTAATCAACACCGGAAAGTTTCCCTTAAGAACTTATCAAGTACTCAACATGATTGTTACAGCGGGATGGAGTGATGATGATGGTGCTGGTGGAGATGATGGTATGTATGATGATGATGATCCCGATGAAGTCTAGATTGAAGATGGTGTTGATGGCGACGATCTCCCCTCTCCGGGAAGGAATTTCCCTGGCAGAAATCTGTCTGCCAGAGAGCTCTTTATCTCTCGGTGCTTTCCACCCCG
The DNA here is from genome assembly GCA_916181665.1 of Avena sativa. NCBI lineage: Eukaryota > Viridiplantae > Streptophyta > Magnoliopsida > Poales > Poaceae > Avena > Avena sativa. Next base: position 126,565,868 of record OV702283.1, on the reverse strand, counting down.
CAGAGGCGGCGGAATCTTTCTATGGTTGCTCCTCATGTTTTAGGGTTCCGAGAGGAAGATATAGGCGAGATGGAGGTGTCGTAGGCTAGCCAGGTGGGCCACACCCACCCTAGGCGCGGCCCAGGGGGGCCCGCACCTAGGGGGTGTAGTCCCTCTATGGCCCAACTCCGCCTCCCCTTCTGGCTTCCTTTGCCTTCTAGGAAAATATAATTTTCCATGATTTTTCTAGTATTTTTCTGATCTTCGCGAAATTGCATCAAAACACCTCTTTTTCCATCAGAATCCTGACTCCGGCAGTTCATCCTCCAAGAATCATCCAACATGCAAAAACAGATGAAAAGACATAAGTAACACCTCATAATATTAAATATATCAATGAATAGAGGCCAATTATGATATAGAATGGTGATCCAAATTGGACGTATCAACTCCCCGCATGCTTAGACCTTCGCTTGTCCCCAAGCGAAAACTGAGCTCAGTAAACATGTCCACAGGTTTATGGAGTGAAGTGTCGATAAAAGAATACGGACAAAAAGCATCACACTTACCATTCACAACTCATACAAGAAAGCAACTCACCATTATATAACTTAGCTTGCAACAAGTACAGAAGTCACAATAGATATGCATAAGGATAAATCAAAATTGGAATTGGAAAACTTTGTTCTTGGTCAGAGAACAGCTGGAAAACAGTTTCACAAAAAGCTTTTTGTAGAAGTCTTCAAAACAGGAGCATTCTTTGATCAAAAAGGTTTTTCACAATGAAGGCTTTCAAAGTAATAGTCAATAGATAAGAGTCTTGCGAAAACAAGGAGTATAAAGAACATGATTGAATAAATCACCATATGCATGCTTGAAACACAACAACTCAAATGCTTGCTGGAGAAAGAGAGGAAGTAGGTTTACTGACTCAACTTAGAAATAGGAGAAATGTCCCTTCATAGAGGGAAGCAGGGATTTCAAGTTCATAAAGAGCTTCCAAAAGATTATGGTACTTACTAGCTTTGAGCCCTCATTGCCCCTATCATAAGCATCTTGAGATGATTAAGGTTAAAGTGAACAAATATGGAGTATATGCTTGACGAAATATAAGTTGGCAATCTCATGTCCCTTGAGTATGAGGGCCGCTCCTCATGCTACTCAACTTTAGTCACCGGTAAATTCTTGTCATTGTAAGTACATGTGTATCATAAAGAACCGCCAACGGGGTACCCCTTGCACATGATACAGGAGCTATCCCATAATCAAAATGACAAGGCAAGCAGACAGTGAGCATCTCAGCGATCTTTTTATTTACTATTTGCATAGATTTTTATGAAGGATGCTTCACAGATTGCTCACTATGGTGATGCTGCAAGTTTCCACCATGATTAGGCATGGCTTAGGCTAGTGGCCCAGGCTTTTATCTAACACACATACATAACTCCATGGACTTACAAGCTCCCTTTTTATTTCACACCGACGACATCCGCAAACAAAAGAGCATGATATCAAATGTGTACAATGTACATGTGCAATGTTGAAAGCGTTCCCGTGACAGCATGGTTCTGCTAATCCCAACGTATAGATGCAAGCATATACAACTCCGATGACACAATGGTTCAAGTTTATTATGGGCAAGAAAATAAGGTGTGCCATCAAGTTCGTGAGACCTTTACTAACTAGTTTTCACATAACAAAATACTTTATAATTTGAAAGATAGATGAAGTTTGAGAATTTTCTTGGAATAGCAATAATTCTAATAGGTAGATATGGTGGACACAAATGGCACAAATTTTGGTTCAAACGGATTGGATGCATGAGAAGTATGCCTTCTCAAAATAGGTTTTTGGCTAGCAAGGGTGGGTAGCAAGCAAAAGAGTTGAAAGAAACAAGCAAAACTACAAGTGATAAAGCCAAACATGCAATCTTCCTTGAAGACACAAAAGATCTTAAATAAATAATACTAAGCTTATGATCCAATCATGAAAGAAAATAAATGATACAAAATACTTGTAAGCTTTTTCTCTTTTCCTTTCAAACCTCAAAAAGTGTTGCTACTGACCAGAGCTCGGTTTGCCAAAACCAATTTAGATTTACTTGATGCTCCCAAAGTGATGACAATACTGATCAACAATATCAATCATATAATAGAGATTGCAAACTAAAATAAGAAGTGCAACAAGTAAAAGTTAAAACTTCTCATTAATATTCCATTAGGTCACTCACACCAAGGGATACATAGATAATCAACTAAAGGAGATATACTTCCACAAGAAAACCAATCTATAAGATAACTTCTCTACCACATATATGAATCCACTAAAATGGTAAAACATAAAAGATAATGGTTTGATACTGCGGCACTCCCCCAAGCTTGGAACAAGCTAATGGGATGCCAAATCTGATGACGAATTACTCCTTTGGTGATGATGGTGTTCTTTTGATAAGCTCTTCATTAAGTTCCCTCAAATCCTCAATATCGAAGGTTAGGGTACGAATCAACTCCAAATTATGCTCGATGCGGTTCAAGATCATGTCGGACCGAGAGTCCTAGTCCTTGTTATTCTTTCCCCATTCCTCCTCCTTAGAGTGTTCCTTCCCTGAATGGTTAGAAGGAGGCATATCCCAAGCCGAGGGCAAGTTCCCTTTGGGCACCTTTTGATATTGTTGCTCATGTATAAGAGTAAGGAAGGGATTCTTGGTATGTGGAGGACGTGACCGTGGAGCGAGGATATGAAGCGGAGTTCTCTCTCCTTTAGACATCCGTGCTATCCTTCTAAGCTTGGTAGGGTTTGCCACCACTCCAATGCTTGCGACGGTAGCGCGGGTATCCGGATGCTCGTCCTCCTCCATGTCTTCTTCATTCCCAACTAATATCTCCTCCTCCTCGGGGTTTTGAGGATCATCTTCCTTGGGCTTCTTGCCTTTGTCGTTGGCGGAGACCATGGTGCTCTAAACTTGAGAAGATTTCCTGACAGAAACAGATCGAAACGAAAACACGACGAGAACACGATGCACGAACCTCGGGGGGGATCCTGGGGGTTATATATTATGAAGTTTCAATGCATAAGGAAGGTATTGGTACGAAAACGAGGCGGATACAGAGCTCGGGGGGCTCACATCCCCTCTAGGAATGGCTAGCTGGGACCCGCGCCTGGGGTGGGTGTGGCCATCCCGGCCTCCGTTTCCTCCTCTGTTTCATTTCGTAACCTTCTTTATGTAATAAAAACATCAAAAATATAAAAAGGTAGGGTTTTCACGAACCTTCTGTTTTCACCACTTTTACCTATTCAAAGACGAACTCCGCAGATTCCTTTTCTCCTTCTCCTGTAAATTCCTTTCCTACAAGGTCTCACACAAACCTCAATGGCAACATTAGTGTAAGAAAAAACAATAAACCTTTAGGTTCCAACTTCAACTGAAATCCATCAAAGCAAAATCTACTGAAGCAACTCCTTTTCAAAAAACCAAAAGAATCTGGAAGGGAATCAACATAAGAGGCAAATGCAAATGATGACAGAAATCTATCAAAACAGACCAGCAGGTAAAGATTGATTTTTTCTAAGACCTTCTGTTGCTCAAATCAAAAAGTGCAAAACTAATGAAAGTTGGGTAACAACTTGGAGAACAAGCACAGAAAGATACAGCTCCATCCGAAGTACTGAGCTCCCTCACGAATTTTTACAATGCAACACAAAAATCTGTCCCAGGACATCCACTTTTCACCACTCCTCTACTTCTCAAAAGTAGTTGAACTTGACACAAAAAACCAAAACAAAAAGGATAAGGAGTGGTTATTACTGAGGTAATAACTTCCAAGACTCGACAAAACTATTGGGTTATCTCCCAAGAAGTACTTTTCTTTAATGCATTTAAGTTAGGCTTGATAGTTTCGAAGGTGCTCACATAGGAGATACATATTTGAAGCGAAAGAGAGCATCAAGAACCAAATAGCCAACACATTTGAGTCTAACCCACTTCCTATGCATGGGGGTATCATGAGAAAAAAAATTGTTGAAACAAAAAGCCACTAGCATAGGAAGACAAAACAAATGCAACTTCAAAGCTTTCAACATAAAACGGGGAAACTTAAAATTATTGAGATGCATAAAACCATGTTTCCCTCTCTCATAATAACTTTCACTAGCACTTTGAATAAAGTTGACAATATAACTATCACTGGCAACAACTTTATCATCAGAATGAGCATACTTACAATCATCAAAAAGAGGTCCAAGGTCACAAACTGGATCAATAGAAGCAAGTTGTTCCATCCTGGAATCTTTATTAGGCAAGCTATTTTCACAAGGAGCTTTAGCAAATTTGGAAAATTTAAACTCATAAGAATCTCCATTAAACTTAGTTAAAACCTTTTCCTTTTTACAATCTATAATAGCTCCACAAGTGTTCAATAAGGGTCTAACAAAAATGATAGGACAAGTTTTGCTAGCTGCTGAATTAAGCACTAGAAAATCAGCAAGATACTTAATCTTACAAGATGGTTTCGGAATAGCACTAGGGCAAATGGTTTCCTTATTAGCAAGATGAATAACCACATCAATGTCATCAAGCTCACAAGGATCAATTTCATGCATAATTTTCCTCTAAAGATCATAAGCAATAGCACTAGAACTAGCACCAATATCACATAAACCATAGTAGGAATGATCACCAATTTTAACAGGAAGCACAGGAACACTAGCTTTTCTAGCTTTTCTAGGATGAGAGATAATATTAGAAGCGTCTTCACAGAAGACAATGTGGTCATCCTCTATATTTCTAGTGACAGGGTCTTTCAGAATAGCTACCACAAGTTCGGTATTCATTTGCTCATCAGGTTCCACAATTTTCTTAGTACCTTTGTTATTCGCACTAATCATCATAGAACACTCCTTTACCTTAGCTGGGAAAGGTATTTCTCAACATAAGGTTCAGGCACAATATGATTAGTAGTAAAAATTTTGGTGCTTCTAACAGGAACATGACTAACAACATCTTTATAAGGTGCACGGTACTTATTCCACTTCTTTTTAGGAATTTCTATGTAAGAGCCAAAGGCCTTAAAACAGTTGGCAATGATTTGAGAATCAAGACCAAACTCATTACTAATATCACGGAAGTCATCAGTTCCCATAAAATATTTAATGCATTCATAATCATAATTTATACCTGACTTTCTTTCTTTGTCATTCTCCCAAGCTTCAGTGTTCTCTTGAATACGATCTAGGAGATCCCATTTAGCTTCTTCCTTCATACGCGTGAATGATCCAGTATAAAAATCATCTAGTAAATCTTTATATGAAGAGAAAGCCTAGCATAAAAGTTATTGATAATAATATTGTTAGGGAGTTCATGAATAGGACATTTAAGCATTAGTAACTTCAATCTCCCCGAAGGTTGAGCTGTACCCTCTCCATCACGAGGCCAAAAGTTATATATCAGATTTTTATCCTTATGAATCTCACTGGGAGGATAAAATTTAGAATAAAAGAGATGTACTATTTCCTCCCATTCCATGGATTGTCCATTCTTCAGCAGCTTATACCATTCTTCATCTCTCCCTTTCAAGGATATAGATAATAAGTTCTTCTTCACCTGTTCAGTTGTGATACCTACACACTTAAACAACCCACATAATTCATGGATAAAAAGCAAATGATCACCAGGGTGGACAGTTCCATCCCTTAAATAATATTTACCCATAACATGATAAATAATACTTGTAGGTATCTTAAAAGGATCTATCTCAGCAGGTGGTGGTTCATCTACTACCCTAACAGTGGTAGTAGTTTTCCCAGTCAGAAAACCAAGTGGGTTATCCATATTGGAAACAAAGCAACAAACAGAAATAAAAACAATACTCACAGTAGAAGTTTCCTTTAACAGTTCCACTCTTCAATATTGCTTCACTCCCCGGCAATAGCGCCAGAAATAGTCTTGATGACCCACAAGTATAGGGGGTGTATCGTAGTACTTTTGATAAATAGGAGTGTCGATCCCAATGAGGAGCAGAAGGTGTTGACTAGTGGTATGGAGCAGGAAATATCTGTAAATACTTAGCAAACAAATTTTTAGGGGTGATACGTCCAAAACGTATCTACTTTCCCGAACACTTTTTCTATTGTTTCTCCTCTAAACTTGTGTGATTTGGATACAACTAACACGGACTGACGCATTTTTCAGCAGAATTACCTTGGTGTCTAGTTTTTGTGCAGAAAATGAACTATGAGGAAAAATCCCGGAAAATATGCCAAAAATTATATTTCACCAGAAGATCCGCGGAGCCAGAAGACGAGACGGAGAAGGCTGGGGGGCCCACACCCCTTCCAGGCGCGGGCCCACCTCTGGCCGCGCCTAGGGGGGTGCAGCCACCCTAGGCACCCCCTCGGCCTCCCTCTGCGCCTATAAGTTGCCTCTCGACCTAAAAACCGAGGGGGGTTCGATAGTTTTCCAGAAAGAGTTCCGCTCCGCTGCCGCCACCAGAAACCAAGATTCGGATCCAGAAACTCCGTGCAGGCACCCTGCCGGGACGGGGAATTTGGAGAGGATCATCGCCATCGTCATCACCAACGCATCTCCATCAACCATCCATGTTTCCCTCATCCATGAGTGAGTAATCCTCCAGTATAGGCTTGGGGATGGTAGGGATTGGATGAGTTCTATCATGTAATCGAATAAGATTGTTAGGGCATAGTGCCTAGTATCTCTATTAGTGCTATTTGACTTTGTTGCAACTTGTTGTGCTTAATGCTTGTCACTAGGGCCTGAGTTCCATGATCTCAGATCTGAACTTATTATTGAATCATTATGATAGTATTGTTTATGATGTTATCTGCAAGTTGTGTACACATATCATTGTCCGGATCCAAAGGCCTCAAAGTGACAATAATTGGGACAACCGGAGGGGATGGCTGTGGTGTGAGGATCACATGTGTTAAAGGAGTGTTAATGCTTTTCTCCGGTGCTCTATTAAAAGGAGCACCTTAATTGCCAGTAGTTATCTAGAGGCCCCGCTGCCACGGGCTAGCTGGACAGAAGATGTTGTGAAAGTTCTCATTGCGAGCATGTATGACTATATATGGAGCACATGCCTAGGATTGTTTAGTACTTGGATGCTTGTTATTATTTGTTTGCAATGCCTTAGATGTTGAAGTTACATGTTTAGACTTGTCCATGCAACGCCCGTCCATTCATCCCTATGCCTATCGCACTCGAATCCCACTGTTTACTGTTACTATTACTATTACTCCCGTTTCACCTTTGCTACTACAAACTGTTGCTACTAATAAACTTCTGTGAGCAAGAACTATTTCCAGGTAAAGCTGAATTGACAACTCAGTTGTTAAGGCTTGAAAGTATTCTTTGGCTCCCCTTGTGTCGAATCAATAAATTGGGTAATACTACCCGCGAAGACTGTTGCGATCGCCTACACTTGTGGGTCATCAAGACTATTTTCTGGCACCGTTGCCGGGGAGCATAGCTTTATTTGTAAGTTCACTTGGATCTATTATTGTTCACTACTACTCCTTTCATCATGGCGAAGACTCGTGATGGAAAGTTCCCTATTTTACCATCCACTACAAGAAGAGGTATAGTCCTAAACACCTCTATTGCTCTTCATTCACCGTCTGTTATAAGTAAGCTTGTTACACCACCACATACACATGCTACACACACTGCTACTACTGCTGAGTCTGAAACTGCTTTTAATACTCATGATGTTACTTCTATTGTGCTTGATGTGAGTGGTTCATTAGGTCCTTTTCTAGATGCTACTATGGCTAGTCTAGGAAATACCGAAACTCCTAGTGAAGACACTGTTACACCTGTTAGCTCACCTGAGTCTAGTGAGAGTTATGATATTAATGATGGCTACATTGAGTTTACTAATGATTTTGTTGAAGAGTGCCGAAACACACATGGTACTAGTGCTATTAAGAGTCTCCTTGCTAGACGTCCTATTATGCCTAAACTGTCCACTATTCCTAAGTTTGCCACCTCTCCCATAGATATTAAAGATATTGATTATGATTTCTCTCTGATTTATCCTACTTGGACATTGTTGAGAAAGAACCTTTCTGTGGGACTGAAAATGAGAGTGTTGTGGCTCATATGAATGAGCTTTCTACTATGAGTGCTTTATTCTCTGATGATTTTAATATGCACAAGTACTTTGTTACCAAGATCTTCCCTTTTTCACTAAAAGGAGAAGCTAGGGATTGGTTTAATAGATAACCTCCTGGTTCCATTGATAGCCCTAATTGTTTGATTGCTTCTTTCTTCCAGAAATATTTTCCTCCTAGTGCTAGACATACTGCTTTGTAGAGACTTTTTGATTTTAAGCATGGAGAAGAAGAAAAATTGCCTGACTCATGGACAAGGTTCTATTCCCCTATTCATGCATATCCTGGATGTCCATTACCTAAGAATGAGCTTCTTGATATTTATTATAATGGACTAACTGATGATTCTAGGACATACCTAGATAGCTTTGTTGATTGTGTTTTCAAGAAAAGAACTCCTACATATGTTGAAGAATTAATGGCTAAAATAAGCAAGAATTATGATGATTGGACTTCAACTGAGCTAAATACACCTGAGCCTATTACTCCTGAACCAGTTGTGCCTGAACCAGTTCCAATACCAACACCAAAGAAGAGAGGAGTTATTGCATTAAATGATGAAGTGATGAAGGAAGCTAAGAAGTTTCTAAAGGAGAAAGGTATTAGAGATGAAGATGTGAAGAATCTACCTCCTATAGAAGAATTATGTAAGCCAATTCCCCACTCATCTACTATTGAGGTACACTCTCTCCAACACTTTGATGAAGGTGATATTCCTTATGGTAAGCCTCCTGATCAATGTTTAGAGGAACTTGACATTTTTATTGTTAAGCAAGGTAATTTTAATAAATAAGTTCAGGATCACTTATTGGAAAACTTTAGAGCTATTAATGAGTTGAAAGATATTGTGGAAAGAACTTAAAATGATATTAAACTGCTTTGTAAACACTTTCAAATGGTCCAAACCCAACTTGATCAACTTGCTAAGGTACAAAAGGATATGCTAGTTAATGCCTCAGGAGATACACATGCTTATGGAATTAGAACTACGAGTGGTATAGCTACTAAAGATCCTTTATATCCTGAAGGACATCCTAAAATAATTGAGAAGGACTCTCAGCAAGGTGAAGATAGTGGTATTCCTCGTAAGAGAAAGAAAAAGAAACACAAAATAGTTGAGGAACCACTTGAACCTGTTGTAGATCCTAATAGTATATCCGTCTCTGATGCTGAAACTGAGAGTGGTAATGATAAAAATGATGCTCCTGATAAGGAGGAAGTTGAGGAAGAACCTGAGAAGCACACTAAGAACACTAGGTACACAAAGGAAGATTTTATTGCTAATAAACATGGTAAAGAGAGAAAACCTTGGGTGTAGAAACCTATGCCTTTTCCAGGTAAGAAACACAAGTCAACGGAGGAAGAACACTACAACAAGTTCTGTGAGTGGATGAAACCTTTATTTTTGCAAATTCCTTTGACTGATGCTATTAAGTTGCCTCCTTATTCAAAGTATATGAAGGATATTGTCTCTAATAAACGGAAGATTCCTAATGAGGATATTTCTCCTTTACTTGCTAATTATTCCTTCAATGGTAAGGTTCCAAAGAAACTTGGTGATCCAGGTATATCCACTATTCCTTGATCTATTAAGAATAATTACATTAGAACTGCTTTATGTGATTTGGGAGCTGGAGTTAGTGTTATGCCTTTTTCTCTCTACAAAAGACTCCAGCTCGAAAATTTGATACCAACTGATATATCTTTGCAAATGGTTGATAAGTCAACTACTATTCCTATTGGTATATGTGAGGATGTTCCTGTTCAAGTGGCTCATAATTGCTTGGTTCTAACTGATTTTGTTGTGCTTGAAATGCCTGAAGATGATAATATGTCTATTATTCTTGGGAGACCTTTTCTTAATACTGCAGGTGCTGTCATCAATTGTAATCAAGGAAAAGTAACATTCAATATTAATGACAAAGAGCATACTGTCTATTTCCCCAAGAAGGTTGCTAAGAGCTATTGCCTGAATTCCATTGAAAACATTGAGAGCATAAAGGTTGGAGAAATATATTGTCCCATTCCACAAGAAAATTTTGAAACTATTATGATTGGGACCATTGCTATCAAGTATGAGGTAACATAATCATTTTTTGGAATACAAAGTTTTGTTTCATATAAGATTGTTTTGGTCACAAGACTTGATCAACCTTGTTAAAAAGGATTTTAATGAACAAAATAATGTTTTCACTATGGTTATACTTGCTTTCTTCTACTTTTCTCCTTCCTAGTCTTTGCTTTAGCTCTTGTTAGCTAGTTGTTTGCTTGCTAGAGTGTCTTAGAACTTCTGTAGTTTGGCTTTTGTTTGCTTTTGCTTCTCCTAAAAAAACTGTTTCTGCGAGAAAATCAATTTTCATACCCTGAAAATTGGCCAAAAATAAAGTTTCCCGAAAAATTCCAGAAAATTCAAAAATAATTTTTTCCTCGAAACAAGGAGCAAAGGGACACCTGGAGTGACCCAGGGGGCCACCCCAGGCCACCACACCCATGGTAGGCGCGGCCTACCTATGGGTGGCGCCTAGGAGGGGTCTGGCCCACCTGGGCCCCTCTAAGGTGCCCCCTCACAACCATATTCTTTCTCTCTCCCGAAAAACACCAGGAAACTTTCTCAAGATCGAGTTCTTGCTATTCTTGCTCATGATTTTCGATCTCCTTGCTTAGCACATTTTTGCTGCTGATTTTTGGAGGGATTGCTCCTTGGTATGTGCCTCCTCCACTTGTCCAATTAGATTTGTGATTGGTAGATTGTATCTTGAGTATTTTGCTGCTATAGGTGTCAGGTTGTTTGATCTTGCATGCTTGTTCTATGATTAGAAATTCCATTTTGATGCATGTGTAGCCCTCTAGCAAGTTCCTATAGTATTTGCTCATCATTTATCAACATAGAAATCACTTGGTTTGATGCTTGTCTAAAATTTCAGAAAAAGGAGGTCATGGACCACCACACATTTGGTGAAATATTTGAGGGTGATGCACCTAGAAGGGCAAGGCTTCCAAGATCATCCACTAGTGTCAGGCCCTCATACAATAAGGATCTCATTACTCCGCGATTTGGTGATGAGGGAGATGAGGGGGATGCGCACCCCTCCACCTTTCCTTGCCAAACCTTCTTGCGGGCTACTGGGATTCTTTCTGATTTTATGACTTGGTTCAGAGGGCTGGACTAACAAGCCTTATGCAGGATGAGAGTGCGCAATATGCTACGCTCACTAAAACATTTGTGTAGAGCTTCTCCTTTACTAACAGCGTGTTCCATCCAGACGTATTACCATATGTCATTAAAGAAATTTTGTGGGGCTCTGGGACTTGGTACAGCTGGGTCAGCAAAGAAGATTCCAGCTCAACCCGCTGATTTGTTGGATCTCTATCGTGGAATAACCAATGATGATAACCGAAGAGCTCAACGGGGAAAGATAAGAAACATTCAGCTTCCAGCCATCAGGTACTTCACTTACTATCTTGCCACTGGTGTTCTTGGTAGGGAGAACACTAGTAATATTTCCAGCTATCATTTGGCTTTCTTAGCTGCTACACTCAACAATGAAACCAAGAATAATCTTGGTTCTCTCATTGCTCATCGCTTAACTGCTAAGGGACTCATTTATGGGGGAATTATTTATATGTGTGTTGATGCTGCCTTGGAAATTGCTATTGATCCAAATGATACAGTCTTGGCTCCTGAGAGGCTTGATCTTGCTGCCATGAAGGCGCATCACTTTGTCACCACTAGCTCTACCCTTGAGAACTTGGTTTATAGAATGTTGTTTATTGACGGGGAAGAGAGAGAGATCCCTCTGCCCCAAACCACTGTGTTCAGTATTTCTCAGGGACCTTTGTCACGCTCCAAGGAGGAGATGGATGAGGTTCTGCGCTCTTTTAACTTCCATGGGCACTATCAGGAGGAAGCGCCCTCATATGACCCCGTTGTACACTACACAAGGGAGTCCTCGAGCTCGTACCACGACGAGGGAGCCTCCTCGTCATACTAAGGAGGTGAATCTACTTGGGCACCATGAGATTGAGCCCCACTTAGGCCAAAAGCCTAATCTTGGGGGGAGGTATACCGACATCACACTCATATATATATATATATATCATGTTTCGTCATTTCTTCGTATATCCGTTGTTTCGCTTTCTTTTTGGTTCTTGTTGCTGCTTTCTCAAAAACAGAAAAATACCAAAAATATTTTCATTGTTTCTATTGGTTTGTTTCTATGCTTTGGTTTGCCTTTTGTTTTGTTGTTTTTGATTTGTTTGCTTTCTTTAAAAAATCGAAAATACCAAAAAAAATTGTTATTCTTCTTTGGTTTTGTGAGTTCTTTGCAGGGTTCATCCGTCCTCAGTGGATTTTGGTTTCATGTTATTATTCAAGTCACACAAGTGAAGGGCAATAATGAAGATTAAGACAACTTGAGGAGTGGTAAGAGGCTGGTAACGAACTCTATTTGTTTTCATTTTTGTACATATAATCATCATTGTGACCATGCTTAGCCTGTTTGTGTAAGGTGTATGTCATTATGGATGCTTAGTAGTTCTTGCTTGCTTGTGATTAGATCCAGCTTGCTAATAGTTTGTAGCATGTCATATGAATGTTTGCTTGCATTGTTTTATTCATATTTGATGATGGCTAGCTCGGTAGAAGTGGAGCCTGTTGGGAACCCCAAGAGCAAGGTGTGAAGCAGCACAGCAGCAAGTTTTCCCTCAGTAAGAAACCGAGGTTATCGAACCAGTAGGAGGAAGGAAATGTCACACAGGTGTTGCTAGCAACGCGGAGACCTGCACAACATAAACTCAAGACTTTGCCCCAACGAATCAATGATGTTGTCAAGCTCACCGGTTTGCTGTAACAAAGGATTAAACGTATGGTGTGGAAGGTAATGGTTTGCAACAAGTAAACAAGTAACAGTGGAAGATGTATCAATGGTAAAGATTGGACCGGGGTCCATAGTTCACTAGAGGTGCTCTCCTTAGATAAACAACATGGCATGAAGGGTAAACAAATTACAGCAGGGCAATTGATAGGAACTGAGCAAGGCATAACAATGCAATTACTAGTCAGAAAGATCCTATGAGATTCGATTGGGCAATACAACAAGATACATAGACCGACATCCAAATGCATCTATGACTAGAAGTCCACCTTCAGGTTATCATCCGAACCCCCTCCAGTATTAAGTTGCAAGCAACAGACAACTGCTTTAAGAAAAGTGTGTAAGGTAAACAGTCCACATGTTCCATGAACAAGAGACCGTTGTTTTCTCCCTAGTAGCAACAACACATCTATAACCGAAGAGATTTCTGTCACTTCCCTTGGAAACTAGAGGCATGAACCCACTATCAAGCATAAATACCCCCTCTTGGAGTCACTAGCAACTACTTGACCAAGATAGCTACTAACAACGTGTAGGGGTTCGTAGCATGGAAAACAAAAAATTTCTACCGCATGCATACAAACAAGCCAAGATCTATCTACTAGATTGTATCAACGAGTCAATTAGAGTACTCACCCTCGAAGATTACAAAGCGGTTAACGAGAGCAGATTCTCGTGGGTGATGTAGTCGTACACTTGCCGATCTCAAGATCACGTAGACGATCCTTCCGTCGCTGCGTTCCGGTAGCGCTTCCGCAGTCGGTCACACGTTCGGTACTCGATGAAGACCTTCCTCTCCCTTGTTCCAGCAGGCAGCGGAGGTTGTAGTTCTCCCCTCGTGATTCCGGCAGCACGACATCGTGGTGTCGGAAGTAGAGGGAAGATCTCGCAGGGCTTTGCCTAAGCTGGTGCGAGTTATGGTGGATCTAGGGTTTCCGGCGATATAGGTTTAGAAGGACGGAGAGGAGGAGGTGGTGTCAGCGGCGTCTAGGGCAACGGCAACGAGGCGGCGGCGGTGCGAGGCGGCGCTGGATGGCAGCTTGGCGACGGCGGTGCATGGTGGGGAGGGTTTGGTGTTGTGGTCTTTGGGTCAGCCCTCCCCTTCTATTTATGAGAGGGAGGGGCAGCCTTGGGAGAGGGGAGTTTGAATCCATACCCAAACCCAAGTTGGATAGAAGGAAGGACTCTTTCCTTCTTCCACTAGGAAACTATTATTCCAGTTTGACTTTTCAAACCTCCCTTTTGACTTTCAATTTAGAGCTTTCATTCTCTCTCGCAAATGCCCAACCAAGTGACCTAGGACATGATCCAATCATTCCACTTTCCCATGACACATTCATGGACCATTCCTCTTCCGGTCCGTTGAACCTTCTAGACCCTTCTAGAACCTCTCCGATGAAAACATCAAAATCATTCCCGAACTCCGGAATCGGACTTTCCTTATATGAATCTTATTCTCCGGACCATTCCGGATCTCCTCGTAATATCCCGGATCCTATCCAAGACTCCGAACAACATTAGGTTTCCCTAGTTACATTCCATATCTACTAAACAACATCGAATCCTTAAGTGTGTCTCCCTACGGTTCGTGAATTATGTGGACATGACCGAAACACTTCTCCGATCAATAACCAATAGAGGAATTTGGAAATTCATATGGCTCCCACATATTTTTACGATTACTTTGCGATCGAATGAACCACTTACATACGATACCAATTTCCCTTTGTCTCGCGATAGTTTACTTATCCGAGGTTTGATCGTCGGTATCTCTGCATACCTAGTTCAACCTCGTTACCGATAAGTACTCTTTTCTCGTTACTGTGATATGTGATCCCTTGTGAGCCAGTCACATGCTTGCAAGTTAATTGGATGACATTCCACCGAGAGGGCCCAGAGTATATCTATGCGTCGTATGGATGGACAAATCCAATCTTGATCCATGTGCCTCAACACATACTTTCCGAACACTCAATGCCACCTTTATAGCCACTCAGTTACGGTGTGGTGTTTGATGTCATCAAAGCATCCTTCCAGTGATGGTGATTAGCATGATCTCATGGTCTAAGGAATTAGGTTACTATGTATTAGAAAGCTTATAGAAAACGAACTATTGAAATGACTTGATCTTTATGCTACACTTATCTATAGGAGTATTTCCATCATACCATTCTCCTAATGATATGATCTTGTTGTTAATAACATCTCAATGTTCATGATCGAGAAACCACGATCATCTATTAACCAACAAGCTAGTATTATAAAGAGGCTTTACCAGGGACTCTAATTTAGTTTACAAATCACACAAGTATTAATGTTTCCGGTTAATACTATTATAGCATGAATGTAAACATTTATCATAAACACAAAGATATATTAATAACCACTTTTATTATTGCCTCTAGAGCATATCTCCAATAGTCTCCCACTTGCACTAGAGTCAACTAATCTAGATTACATGGTAATATACCGAACACCCATGGCGGTTTGGTGCTAGTCATGTTTTGCCCTCGGGAGAGGTTTAGTCAACGGATCCGCCACATTCAGATATGAGTGTACTTT
This sequence comes from Avena sativa, assembly GCA_916181665.1. Taxonomy (NCBI): domain Eukaryota; kingdom Viridiplantae; phylum Streptophyta; class Magnoliopsida; order Poales; family Poaceae; genus Avena; species Avena sativa. The sequence continues at coordinate 126,550,326 of OV702283.1, read as the reverse complement.
GCAAATATTTATGTCACCATCTTGGACATGCTCTCGAATAGCGTGAAAATGTAGCTTGATGTGCTTCAGCTTCTTGTGTGACCTTGGTTCTTGCGCATTGGCTATGGCACCCATGTTATGACAATAGATAGAAATTGGGTCCAGCGCAACCACACCGAGCTCTATAATGAACTCCTTCATACATATCGCCTCTTGTGAAGCCTCCGAAGCAGCTATGTATTCCGATTCAGTTGAAGATCTCACCATAATGCTTTGATTTGCACTTCTCCAGCTAACCGCTACACCATTCAAAGTAAATACATATCCAGATTGAGATTTAGAATCATCCGGATCAGTGTTCCAACTAGCATCAGTGTAAACATTAACAACGAGCTGTTCATCACCTCCATAAGAAAGAACCATATCCTTAGTTCTTCTCAAGTACTTAAGGATGTTTTTGACCGCTGTCCAATGATCCACTCCTAGATCACTTTGATATCTGCTAGTCAAACTAACAGCATATGCAATGTCGGGTCTAGTACATAGCATGGCATACATAAGAGATCCTATGGCCGAGGCATAGGGATTCTTACTCATCCTTTCTCTATCTTCTGCCGTTGCAGGACTTTGAGTTTTACTCAAGGTCGTATTGGGCAACATGGGCAAGAACCCTTTCTTGCTATCTTCCATTCCAAAATTCTTTAGAACTTTCTCCAAATATGTACTCTGTGACAATGATATTAGACGTCTCGATCTATCACTATAAATCTTTATGCCTAATATGTAAGCTTCTTCACCAAGATCTTTCATTGAAAAACTATTATTGAAATAATCCTTGACACTATTAAGAAGGTCTACATCATTCCCAATCAACAATATGTCATCTACATATAGTATTAAGAATGCTACAGAGCTCCCACTCACTTTCTTGTAAATATAAGCTTCTCCATAAGTTTGTATAAAACCAAAACTTTTGATCACCTTATCAAAATGTTGATTCCAACTCCGAGATGCTTGCTTCAATCCATAAATGGACCGCTGAAGTTTGCATACCTTTTTAAAATCTTTAGGATCGACAAAAACTTTGGGTTGTACCATATACAAATATTCATCAATGTCTCCATTGAGGAACGCCGTTTTGACATCCATCTGCCATATCTCATAATCATAATATGCAGCGATTGCTAACAAAATCCTCACAGACTTTAGCTTCGCTACTGGTGAGAAAGTCTCATCGTAGTCAACTCCTTGAATTTGTCGAAACCCTTTTGCGACAAGTCGAGCTTTATAGACAGTAACATTACCATCAGCATCTATTTTATTCTTGAAAATCCATTTGTTCTCGACAGCCTTCCGGCCATCCGGTAAGTCCACCAAAGTACATACTTGGTTTTCGTACATGGATTCAATCTCGGATTTTATGGCTTCTTGCCATTTATTGGAATCTGGGCTCATCATCGCTTCCTCATATGTCGCAGGGTCATCGATGTTGTCCACCAACATGAAACTCATAACAAGATCATACCAATCAGGAGTGGTACGAGTTCTCATTGACCTGCGAGGTTCCGTAGTTACTTCAATCAAAGTTTCATGATCGACATCATTAGCTTCCTCTCTTATTGATGTAGGCACCATAGGAACTACTTCCGGTGCTGTGCTACTCTCAAGTACGAGAGAAGGTTCAACAACCTCGTCGAGTTCTACTTTCCTTCCAGTCACTTCTTTCGAGAGGAACTCCTTCTCTAGAAAGGATCCATTCTTGGCAACGAAGATTTTTCCCTCGGATCTAAGATAGAAGGTATACCCAATAGTTTCCTTTGGGTATCCTATGAAGACGCAGTTTTCTGCTTTGGGTTCAAGCTTGTCGGGCTATAACTTCTTTACATAAGCTTCGCAACCCAAAACTTTAAGGAACGTCAATTTAGGTTTCTTCCCAAACCATAATTCATACGGTGTCGTTTCAACAGATTTAGATGGTGCCCTATTTAAAGTGAATGCGGTTATTTCTAATGCATAACCCCAAAATGATACCGGTAAATCTATAAGTGACATCATCAAATGAACCATATCTAAGAGAGTTCGATTACGACGTTCGGACACACCATTACGTTGTGGTGTTTCCGGCGGTGTCAATTGTGAAAGTATTCCGCATTTCTTCAAATGCTCGCCAAACTCGTAACTTAGATATTCACCTCCATGCGTAGAAATATAACCTTCTTGTTACATTGATTCTCTACCTCACTTTGAAATTCCTTAAACTTCTCGAAAGTTTCGGACTTATGTTTCATGAAATAGATATACCCATATCTACTCAAGTCATCCGTGAAGGTAAGAACATAACGATAACCACCGCGCAATGCTACACTCATTGGGCCACACACATCGGTATGTATGATTTCCAATAAGTCCGTAGCTCGCTCCATCATATCAAAAAATGGAGTCTTAGTCATTTTTCCCATCAGACATGCTTCGCATCTTTCAAATGATTCGAAATCAAGTGATTCAAGAAGTCCATCGGAATGGAGTTTCTTTAAATGCTTCACTCCAATGTGACCAATATGACAGTGCCACATATAGGTTGAGTTATCGCTCAATTTCAAACGTTTAGCTTCAGTGTTATTAATGTGTGTATTTCTACAATCGAGATTCAATAAGAATAGACCATCTATCAAAGGTGCATGTGCATAAAACATATTACTCATATAAATCAAACAACCATTATTCTCGGACTTAAACAAGTAACCGTATCGCAATAAACATGATCCGGATATAATGTTCATGCTCAACACAGACACCAAATAACAATTATTTAAGTATAAAACTAATCCCGATGTTAGATGAAGAGGTAGTGTGGTGACCGCGATCACATCAACCTTTGATCCATTTCCAATGCGCATCGTCACCTTGTTCTTCGCTAGTTTCCGTCTATTCTGTAGTACCTGTTTCGAGTTACAAATATGAGCAACCGAACCAGTATGAAATACCTAGGCAGTACTACGAGTACTAGTGAGATACACATCAATAACATGTATATCGGATATACCTTTCTTCTTGATGTTGTCGTTCTTCAAATCCGCCAAGTACTTAGGGCAATTCCGCTTCCAGTGACCTTCTACCTTGCAGTAAAAGCACTCAGTATCAGGCTTAGGCCCATCCTTGGTCTTCTTCTCCGGAGCGGTAAATTTCTTACCACCCTTCTTGAAGTTTCCCTTTTTCTTAGACTTGCCTTGCTTCTTGAATTTTGTGGTCTTATTGACCATCAACACTTGGTGCTCTTTCTTGATCTCCACTTCCGCAGACTTTAACATGGAGAAGAGTTCGGGCAATGACTTTTCCATGTTTTGCATATTGTAGTTCATCACAAAGTTCTTGTAACTTGGTGGTAGTGATTGCAGGAAACGGTGAATTCCCAAAGCATTAGGAATCACTATTCCCAAGCTTTGAAGATTGCTTGCGTGCCCAGACATCTTAAGCACGTGCTCACTGACGGAGATGCCCTCTTCCATCTTGCAGTTAAATAACTTTTCAGAAGCCTCATAACTCTCAACTTCCGCGTGAGCCTCAAATATCATTTTGAGTTCACGGACAATATCATGTGGGTCATGGTTCTCAAACATTTTCTGCAGCTCCGATTCCAAACCATACAAGATAGCACACTGATTTGTGGAGTACTGATTCTTCCGAGCGAGGAAAACATTCTTTACCTCATCGGTACCATCAGCTGCATGTGGGTCACCCAGCGGTGCATCCAACACATAGGTCAAATTACCAGCATTGAGGACAATCCTCAAGTTGCGGAACCAATCCGCGAAGTTGCTTCCATTGTTTTTCAACTTTTCTTTCTCTAGGAACGCATTAAAATTGATGGTTGGGGCCGCCATTGATCTACAACATATTTGCAATAGTTTAGACTAAGTTTATGACAAATTGAGTTCTAATTAATGGTTAAATTAATCTAGGTGAACTCCCACTCAAAACAATATCCTCACATTGTTTTAGTGATCACACGAACCAAATCCACCACATCAAAACCGATCATCACGAGAGTTGATGTAGCTTCAATGGCGAACAATCAACATGTTCATCATATCTACTATATGACTCATGCTTTACCTTTCGGTGATCCGTGTTCCGAGATCATGTATGTACATGCTAGGCTCTTCAAGATCAAACCTTATTTCCGCATGAGCAAATATGGCTTGCTCCCGTTGTATACACTCGCAGAATCTAACACACCCGATCATCACGTGGTGCTTCGAAACAACGAGCTTTAGCAACGGTGCTTACTAAGGATGAACACTTTATAACTTGAAATTTTGTGCTAGAGAGATCATATTATAATGCTACCGTCGTGAACTAAGCAATACAAGATGCATAAAAGGATTAACATCACATGCAACTCAAAATATGTGATATGATACTTCTTGTGCTTCTGATCTCCATCTTCAAGCACGAACATGATCTCCATCATCACCGTCATGGAGTCAAGGTCAATGGCGCCGCTTCATGGTTTTCGTCCACTAGCATCAACTATTACAACTACTTTGAATAATAGACACGCATGTCTTAACGGAATTAAAAGACAACCATATGGCTCCTTCCGGATGCCGACTTACAATAAGGAACATTGCATACATCATATATAATCACAATCATGGCCATATCACATCACATCACACCCCTGCAAAACAAAGTTAGACGCCTCTAATTTTCTTTGCATGTTTTACGTGGTTTGGGGCTTTCAATAAGTGTCGTTCTAACTTACGAACAAGAACCACAACGTTGATACTGGTATTTTCAATTACCCGTTGTAAATTGAATATTCACTATGTTGGGAGAAATAGGCACCCGCAAAGCCACTTATGCAATACAAGTTGTATCTCAAGCGTGGAGCAAGTCTCATGAACGATGTCAAGTAAGGTTAGCCCGGGCCGCTTCATCCCACCATCCTGCAAGATGCAAAGTACACAAGAAGCAATCGACAACAAAAGCATCAACGCCCACAATGACCATTGTGTTCTACTCGTGCAACAGATCTACATATAGACACGGCTCTGGTACCACTGTAGGGGTTCGTAGCATGGAAAACAAAAAATTTCTACCGCATGCATACAAACAAGCCAAGATCTATCTACTAGATTGTATCAACGAGTCGATTAGAGTACTCACCTCGAAGATTCCAAAGCGGTTAACGAGAGAAGATTCTCGTGGGTGATGTAGTCGTACACTTGCCGATCTCAAGATCGCGTAGACGATCCTTCCGGCGCTGCGTTCCGGCAGTGCTTTCGCAGTTGGTCACACGTTCGGTACTTGATGAAGACCTTCCTCTCCCTTGTTCCAGCAGGTAGCGGAGGTTGTAGTACTCCCCTCGTGATTCCGGTAGCACGACGGCGTGGTGTCGGAAGTAGAGGGAAGATCCCGCAGGGCTTCGCCTAATCCGGTGCGAGTTATGGTGGATCTAGGGTTTCCGGCGATCTAGGATTAGAAGGCCAGAGAGGAGGAGGTGGTGCCGGGGGCGGCTGGCGGCGCCGGCGACGCATGGTGGGGAGGGCTTGGTGTTGTGGTCTTTGGGGCAGCCCTTCCCTTGTATTTATGAGAGGGGGCAGCCTTGGGAGAGGGGAGTTTAAATCCATACCCAAACCCAAGTTGGATATAAGGAAGGACTCTTTCCTTCTTCCACTAGGAAACTATTGTTCCAGTTTGACTTTTCAAACCTCCCTTTTGACTTTCAATTTAGAGCTTTAATTCTCTCTCGCAAATTCCCAACCAAGTGACTTAGGACATGATCCAATCATTCCACTTTCCCATGACACATTCATGGACCATTCCCCTTCCGGTCCAGTGAACCTTCTAGACCCTTATAGAACCTCTCCGGAATCATTGCTGAACTCCGGAATCGGACTTTACTTATATGAATATTATTCTCCGGATCATTCTGGATCTCCTCGTGATATCCCGGATCTCATCCAAGACTCTGAACAACATTCGGTTTCCCTACTTACATTCCATATCTACTAAACAACATCGAATCCTTAAGTGTGTCTCCCTACGGTTCGTGAATTATGCGTACATGACCGAGACACTTCTCCGATCAATAACCAATAGAGGAATCTGGAAATTCATATGGCTCCCACATATTTCTACGATTACTTTGTGATCGAACGAACCACTTACATACGATACCAATTTCCCTTTGTCTCGCGATAGTTTACTTATCCGAGGTTTGATCGTCAGTATCTCTGCATACCTAGTTCAACCTCGTTACCGATAAGTACTCTTTTCTCGTTCCCGTGATATGTGATCCCTTGTGATCCAGTCACATGCTTGCAAGCTAATTGGATGACATTCCACGGAGAGGGCCCAGAGTATATCTATCTGTCATATGGATGGACAAATCCCACTCTTGATCCATGTGCTTCAACACATACTTTCGAAACACTCAATGCCACCTTTATAGCCACCCAGTTAAGGTGTGGTGTTTGATGTCATCAAAGCATCCTTCCGGTGATGGTGATTAGCATGATCTCATGGTCGAAGGAATTAGGTTACTATGTATCAGAAAGCTTATAGCAAATGAACTATTGAAATGACTTGATCTTTATGCTATGCTTATCTATAGGAGTATGTCCATCATACCATTCTCCTAATGATATGATCATGTTGTTAATAACATCTCAATGTTCATGATCGAGAAACCACGATCATCTATTAAACAACAAGCTAGTATTATAAAGAGGCTTTACTAGGGACTCTAATTTAGTTTACAAATCACACAAGTATTAATGTTTCCGGTTAATACTATTATAGCATGAATGTAAACATTTATCATAAACACAAAGATATAATAATAACCACTTTTATTATTGCCTCTAGAGCATATCTCCAACACAACGGAGAGCATGCAAGATCACAAACAACACAGACATGATAGAATCATAAAGACTAAACCATTAATAAAACCAACATAATAATCTCAATATCCATCGGATCCCCGCAAACAAAACATGCATGATTACAAATAGATTAGATCTTGATCATGAACGGAGCTCACAAGATCTATTCAAGAAAGCACAAAGGAGGAGATACAACCATCTAGCTACTACATGGACCCATAGTCCAAGGTGAACTACTCACGCATCATACCAGAGAAGGCCAATTCCGAGAATATTTCCTTGGAGTTATTGACTTTGGCTTTTGTCTCGTCCAATTCCGAGAATATTTCCTTACTAGCTTTTCTAAAACCAAAAACAAAAGAAAACAGGAAACTGGCACTGTGGAAACTTGTTAATAGTTTAGTACCAGAAAATATGTAGAAAGCACCTCAAAGTGTAGACAAAGCAAAGCAAAGTAGATACTAATGAAGCATAGAGCATCAAAAATTATAGATACGTTTCCGACGTATCAATATTTTGGTATGATATTGTGGTATCCCTCTCTAAAAGTATCATGTGAATCGACCTGGCACATGCTCCCGCATGTATTTGACTAATCAATAGTTAGTAAGCCTCAATGATTTATTTTGCCTCAGAGTTCTTGTATCACTTTCATGCCATAATTAGTCCTATTTTGTTGCAAGCATGATTATGACAGTTATTGCTCTCTCGTTTGTCGCTCCCTCTCTATTGCTAGCCTTCTCTTGCACTGAGTATGAGCTCTACCTGAGCTTCCAACTCCCAAAACCAATATTGCCAACAGTGTGCACCATACCTACCTATTAGCATCATTTGCTATTTCAGTGCATATTTTATATGCCGTGTTTTTTTCCAAATAAAATGTGTGTCTGTTTTGAGAAAGTTAGTTAGTAAAGCTCTCACGAACTTGATGGCACACTTTATTCCTTGCACTTAATAATCTTGAACCATTGTGACTTGTCCATGAAAGTTATATGCTTGCAAATTATATGTTGGGAGTCAGCAAAACCGTGCTGTCACGAGGAATGCTTTCAACACTTTTTGGATATCTCATCCAGTTGATACCATGATCTTTTGTTCGCGGATGTCGACGGTGTGAAATAAAAGGGGAGCTTGTGAGTTCATTGAGTCTATACATTGTGTTAGAGAAACGCCTGGGCCGCTAGCCTAAGCCATGCCTAATCATGGTGGAAACTTGCAGCGTCACCATAATGAGAATTTATGAAGCATCCTCAATAAAAAGCTATGCACATAGTAAATAAAAAGAACGCTGAGATGCTCATTGTCTGCTTGCCTTGTCATTTTGATCACGGGATAGCTCTTGTATCATGTGCAAGGGTTACCCCGTTGGCGGTTCTCTATGATATGCATGTATTTACAATGACGAGAACTTACAGGTAACCAAATTTGAGTAGCATGCAGTGCGGCCCTCGTACTCAAGGGACTTGGGATTTCTAGTTTATGGTCTGTCAAGCATATGATTCAGAGTGGACCTCACTTTTAGCTTAACCATATGAAGATGCCTATGATAGGGCAATGAGAGCTCAAAGCTAATAAGGACCTTCCTTTCAGCATTTGGAAGCCTTTCAAACTTTACAAAACCGTTTTCACAACTTTGTTGAGTCAGCACTTGTTCTATGAGCACCTTCTTGAGAGCATAGTTGTCATTTTTGTGTTTGTTCCCAAACTTGGTTAATTATGTCATGACTTTGATGCTTGTATCTCTGATATCTTTATCTCTAGTCTTCACTTGAACTTCAGAGGTACCTTGGCATTTATATTGTGCTCTTCAAACAAAGGCAAGCAAGATACCACTCTATCATACCTTATTATGAGCATTGCAAAGTTGCTTATGTTTATGTTTCTTGCTACTTATTATTATTGAGTTGGTTTCTCTTCATAACTTACAATGACTATTGAGTATACTTAGTTGCATACTCATTATTATGAATTGTATAAGCATCTACTCCTGTGTTGAGAATATTTACATCATATGAAGCAAATGTGTTCGTGAAAGTTCTTTTATCGCACTCAGTTTTCAACTAAATTGCTTGAGGACAAGCAATAAGCTAAGCTTGGGGGAGTTGATACGTCCAAAAGGTATCTACTTTCCTGAACACTTTTGCTATTGTTTATCCTCTAGACTTGTGTGATTTGGATACAACTAACACGGACTGACGCTGTTTTTAGCAGAATTACCTTGGTGTCGAGTTTTTGTGCATAAAATGAACTATGAGGAAAAATCCCAGAAAATATGCCAAAAATTATATTTCACCAGAAGATCCATGGAGCCAGAAGACGAGACGGAGCAGGGGCCTAGGGGCCCACACCCCTGCCAGGCGCGGACCCACCTCTGGTCGCGCCTAGGGGGGTGTAGCCACCCCAGGCACTCCCTCGGCCTCCCTCTACGTCTATAAGTTGCCTCTCGACCTAAAAACCAAGGGGGGTTCGATAATTTTCTAGAAAGAGTTCCGCTCCGCCGCCGCCACCAGAACCCAAGATTCGGATCCAGAAACTCCGTTCTGGCACCCTGCCGGGACGGGGAATTTGGAGAGGATCATCGCCATCGTCATCATCAATGCATCTCCATCAACCATCCATGTTTCCCTCAACCATGAGTGAGTAATCCCTCGCTGTAGGCTTGGGGATGGTAGGGATTGAATGAGTTCTATCATGTAATCGAATAAGATTGTTGGGGCATAGTGCCTAGTATCTCTATTAGTGCTATTTGAATTTGTTGCAACTCGTTGTGCTTAATTCTTTTCACTAGGGCCCGAGTGCCATGATCTCAGATCTGAACTTATTATTAAATCATTATGATAGTATTGTTTATAATCTTATCTGCAAGTTGTGTACACATATCATTGTCCGGATCCAAAGGCCCCAGAGTGACAATAATTGGGACAACCAGAGGGGATGGCTGTGTTGTGAGGATCACATGTGTTCACGGAGTGTTAATGCTTTGCTCCGGTGCTCTATTAAAAGGAGCACCTTAATTGCCAGTAGTTCCCTAGAGGCCCCACTGCCACGGGCTGGCTGGACAAAAGATGTTGTGCAAGTTCTCATTGCGAGCACGTATGACTATATATGGAGCACATGCCTTGGATTGTTTAGTACTTGGATGCTTGTTATTATTTATCTGCAATGCCCTAGATCTTGAAGTTAGATGTTTAGACTCGTTCATGCAACGCCTGTCCATCCATCCCTATGTCTACCGCACTCGAATCCTACTGTTTACTATTACTGTTACTATTACTCCCGTTTCACTGTTGCTACTACAAACTGTTGCTACTGATAACCTTCTATGAGCAAGAACTATTTCCAGGTGCAGCTAAATTGACAACTCAGTTGTTAAGGCTTGCAAGTATTCTTTGGCTCCCCTTGTGTCGAATCAATAAATTGGGGTAATACTACCCGCGAAGACTGTTGCGATCCCCTACACTTGTTGTTCATCAAGGGGTTTTCTGATAAAGCAACAAAACAAAGTGCGAGTAATAAAGACAACTAACAACTACAGCAATCGGCCCAATCCTTTCTTAGCAAAGGACAAGCCGGTGGAAATACTTATAAGGACCAAACGTTCTCGAGGACATATGGGAAGTCTATCAAGTGCTTTCGCTTCAAATAGCTGAGTACCCTTCTTCGGTGTTGCAAGTGTTGTGTGGGTGAACCTGTGCTAATATACCGACCTTACTTGGACTAATACATACTTGTGATTAAACCCCCTTCAATCATCCGCAACTATAGGAAAGCAATTAAGATATAAACCTAACCACAACCTTAAACTCTGAGATCCTACACTCCCTTGTGCAAAGGTGTCCTAACGGGGGTTCAGGTTTCTGTCACTCCGGCAACCCCAAAATTAGTAGCCAATTACACAGTGCATTCCCCTAGGCCCATAAATGGTGAAGTATCATGTAGTGGACGTTCACATGACACCACTAGAAGAATAGCACCACAACTTAAATACTAAACCATTGAATAATATCTCAACACAAATCCACTACTAACAACATGACTACTCCCATGTCCTCAAGAACTAAACAAACTACTCACAAGACATCATATGGATCAAGATCAAAGATGATATGGTGATGAATAACAATCTGAACGTAAACAATAATCCAATGGTTCCACTCACAAGCATCAACTACAATAATAATCAACATCGAGAAAGTTTCCCCTAAGAACTATGCAAGTATTCAACACGATTGTTACAACGGGATGGAGTGATGATGATGGTGCTGGTGGAGATGATGGTGTGGATGATGATCCCGATGAAGTCTAGCTTGACGATGGTGTTGATGGTGACGATCTCCCCTCTCCGGGAAGGAATTTCCCTGGCAGAAATATGTCTACCGGAGAGCTCTTTCTCTCTCGGTGTTTTCCATGCCACAGAGGCGGCGGAATCTTTCTGTGGTTGCTCCCTGTGTTTTAGGGTTCCGAGAGGAAGATATAGGCGACAGGGCGGAGTCGAAGGCCGGCCAGGTGGGACACACCCACCCTAGGCACGACCAGGGAGGCCCGCGCCTAGGGGGGGGGTGTGGGCCCCCTGTCGCCCAACTCCGCCTCCCCTTCTGGCTTCCTTCGTCTTCTGGTAAAATATAATTTTCCATGATTTTTCTGGTATTTTTCTGATCTTCGTGAAATTTCATCAATACACCTCTTTTTCCATCAGAATCCTGACTCCGACAGTTCATCCTCCAAGAATCATCCAACATGCAAAAACAGATGAAAATACATAAGTAACACCTCATAATATGAAATATATCAATGAATAGAGGCAAATTATGATATAGAATGGTGCTGCAAATTGGACTTATCAATGCCTTATGACTCCCCACTTTTGATGTTTGAGAAACCCATGATAGTTAGTAGTAAATGTTAAGATGGAGTGAGTCTCTATATTGTATTAAAATTTTGTTTGCATGGTTATTTAGTTGAGTATGTTTTGTTCCAGCTCTTGTAGTTAACCAAGTCTTGCCTAAAAAATTCCTAAATAATTGAAACAAGAAAGAGTCTTACAATTGAAGACTTGGGTGTTGTAGTGTTTAGTCTTGAAAGCTTATTCCTAAAGACACTCAACACCACAGAAAATAATGATTGACTTGATATCTCTTTTTGAAAATATTTGTTCAATTGAATTAATGTTTAGCGAATTTTGTGAGCATGCCAAAGTTTGACTTGTTAATCATAAGAATGATATAGCTTTATGCGTGTAAAACTTCATGGGATGCCAACGACTCCGCCAGCCTACGAACGATCTTCATGGAGGAAACTCCTAGATTTTTGCTATGAGTTGATTAAACATTTGTAGCAGCAATTCTATAATGGGTAAGATTCTTGGCACTCCCAGGTAGTTGTGTTCATGATGGAATCACTCCTCTTACGGATATGAGTAATCATTATAAAAAAGGAACAAAAACCTTGGTGATGCCACGAGTGTCCATCACATCCCGATAAACTAATGATTTTTTTTGGCATGCTCTCAATTACTTAAGAACTGAAATTCTTGAACGACAATGAATATAAAAGTAGTGCTTCAAAAGTCTTGATCTATTGATGTGGGAGAATTGAGATACTTTAGTGTATATGGTTTTCATGACAAACTATCATACTCTCAATTTTACATAATTATACTTTATTGTTCAAAGGCAAGCTTATGAGTTGATTACATGACATGGAATAAAGTTTACTCATTTGAATCATCCATTCTTACAATATGCTATAAGGATTCATGAAACCCGTATGATATGCTTGCCATTACTCTATCTATGCTGAAGTTTTTCAGATTAATAAAGTGGAGGAAACACGAGACTACCAATCATGAGTAAGATCATCATCTCGTTATTTCAGTTTAAATGATGAGTTCTTTTTGATTTTGGTTTTCTTGCTCGAGGACGATCAAGTTTAAGCTTGGGGAGGTTGATGGTTGTGAAATATAGCCATCCACACTCACATTTAAACTAGATATTATTCATATATTTAATGAAATATATCTCTAAACCCTTCCACTAATGCCTAATGATCAAAGGGGTATTCAATCCTTTCTTTCTATTTTTCCCTGTGCAGATAATGATATGTTATGATGGGAATCACAACATTAAAGTTAAAGTTACGAGATTTCCAACACGTCAAAAAAACCAGGAGTCGTGAAGTGAATATAGAAGGCTTAATGACCAACTATACGGCGGGAATAAAATTCTGGCCGTATAGTTGCCATTGACCCCGTTAGGTCAAACAGAACAACTTTTGTGAAGGGACCCCTATATAAAGAGGCTTCGAGCGACGAGAAAACTCTCTTTTTTGATCTCAACTCTCCCTGCCACCAGAAGCCACCATGCCGGAGGAATAGATCTAGATCAAATCTCCAAACTCCTCTCCAGCACCATAGCCATATTCCACCACTTGTAATAGTAGATATCTTCTCCAATTGGCGACATTGTAAGACTATTTGCTATCGTGATCTCTATTACAATGTTTATGATTGTTGTATGAATCAAAAAAATGTTTATGATTGTTGATTTCATCTCTATGTGTGAGTAATTCTCCTTGGTCTAAGGGCTGCGGCCTAGCCATGTAGCTTTTTTGCATGTTATTTATCATAGATGGGATCATGTATTAGTTTGTATGATCATACGTCGTAAACGTATCTATAATTATTGATGCTCCATGCTTGTTTAGTATCTAATTTTGTTTGCTTTGTCTACACTTTGAGGTGGTTTTATATCTTTTTTGGAACTATCCTATTAACAAGTTGCCACAGTGCCAGTTGCATGTTTTCTTCTGTTTTTGGTTCCAGAAAGACAGAAAATCAATATTCTCGGAATTAGACGGGACAAAAGCCAAATTCAATAACTTTCCGTGACGGACACGAATCCAAAAGGAGGGACGGAGAGGCACCAGAGGGTGTCCAGACCCCCTGGGCGCGGCCAAGCCTGGCCCGCGCCTAGGGAAGGTGTGGGCCCAATGGCCGCCTCCTAGGCTCGCCCCTTCGTCTATAAGAATCCCGCGGGGAGAAAACCCTATATCATCCAGAAGAAATCCATGAAAACCTCTGTTGTGTTGCTGCCACCGAAAGGGAGATTCGGGGGACAGAAAGTCTCTGTTCCAGCACCCTGCCGGGACGGGGAAGTGCCCCCGGAGCCATCTCCATCGATCTCCATCACCATCTTCATCACCGTTGTTGATTCCTATGATGAGGAGGGAGTAGTTCTTCCTCGAGGCTAAGGGCTCTACCGGTAGCTATGTGTTCATCTCTCTCTCTATGCATGGTCATATTGTGGTCATGAGCTTTGTAATGAAGTAGATCTACCTTGCTACTCAAGTGCTTCATTAGATCTCTGCTCTCCCCATGTGTGTGAAAGTGACAGCATGCACGCCATGGTGGCACTTAGGTTTGAGTCTACATAAATACTCTTTGTGCTTTAATAGATCTATGCTTTTCCCCACGTGTGTGAAAGTGACAACATGCATACCGTGTGTGGCACTTTGGCTAGATTGAATATTTGTTATGAGTTATATTTGGAGTTGGATGTCTCTATGAAATTGTGGTGTTTGTTGGAACCATCTAGTGCTCAAGGTGACAGTGTGAGGTTATCTAGATTGGGGAAGACCCTACCATGGATTAGAGTGTCCAACCAGAGAGTAGTTAAGAGTAGTATCATGAAGAGAGGATATTTGTCGTGGGAATGACCACGACAGATGCTACTGGGGGTAGCTTACGTAGAGGGAGCAAGGCGGCGTAGGAGAATCCGGGAGCGAGGTTGGCACACGATGTACCTAGGTTCACGTCCCCTTGGTGGAGGATCGCTACGTCCTGCTATCAATCCAGTATGAGTATAGATTGGTTTACATGGGAGCCGCCATAGACGGAGGGAGAGACTAGATCTGATCTAATGTGGGAGAGAATGTAATATGACATGGGAGAGGATGCCCCGTGGGGGTGCCCCTGGTGGCTTTATATATGCAACCAATTAGGGTTTACAAGTATTTGGTGGGCTTTGTATTGAAGTCGCCGTCTTGGGCCTCCAGTCGGTGCCACTCGTCTGGGTCCAGCATACGCTAGTCGCCGTATTCGGCGAGTCGACCCGCTCTGGGCTTAGCTTCGGTAAGCTCGGTACCAGTTGGCGACTCCGCTTCGTGGGTATACCCCGATTGGTCTTCCCCCATCTGTAGTCCCCGAGCGCGTTGTCGATTCAACGCGGGCTTGAGGCAGGGCGCGGAGAGTCTTGACGATGGGTCGTGGCGAATCGGCGACGAGCTCCTGAACAAAGAAAAGAACTGTGAAGCGGGAGGTGGTCGGCGTGAGCCAGTCGGTGAAGAACAGTTGGCGAAAGACGCAGGGTGTCGGTGAAGCCGCCAGTTGCGGCGAGTCCCCAAACATGGATCGTGCCGAGTCCCCGAGCGCGGCGAGTGGTGAGGTCGAGCGACCGGCGAGTGCCAAGTCCCCGAGCGCGCCGAGTGACGAGGTTGGGTGACCGGCGAGTGGCGCTGTCTATAGCGTGCCGAGTCCCTTAGCGCGTTGAGTACGCGAGGGCGAGTCCGCGGTGGCGAGTCCCCGAGCGTGTTGAGTACGCGAGGGCGAGTTCGCGGTGGAGAGTCCCCGAGCATATTGAGTACGCGAGGGCGAGTCCGTGGTGGCGAGTCCCCGAGTGTGGAGAGTACGCGAGTGGAGAGTCGGCGGTGGAGATTCGACGAGCGCGTTGAGTACGCGAGGGCGAGTGTCCGTGGCGGCGAGTCCCCGAGTGTGGGGAGTACGCGAGTGGAGAGTCCGCGGTGGCAAGTCGACGAGCGCGTTGAGTATGCGAGGGCGAGTGTCCGTGGCGGCGAGTCCCCGAGCGTGGAGAGTACGCGAGTGGAGAGTCCGCGGTGGCGAGTCGACGAGGGCGAGCCGTGGTCGTGGAACCACGCGTACACGCAACATACCTAGGAGTAGTCCCCGAGGCTCTAGTTGGCTTGTAGAGGCGACTTGAGGCTCTTTAGAGATGCATATTCTGAAAATAGTAGTTGTTGCTACCGAGCATGGAGAGTGGAGAGGACGAGCGACCGGCGAGCGCCGAGCTCCCGAGCGTGGCGAATGGAGAGGTCGAGCGACCGCGAGCGCCGAGCCCCCGAGCGCGACGAGTGGCGAGGTCGAGCGACCGGTGAGCGCCGAGTCTCCGAGCGCGGCGAGTGGCGAGATCAGACAGCCGGCCTGTTTTGCTGAGAAGGAGAAAAATGAACAACTGCAATAAGGTGTATTTATGAAATATATTGAACATTTGTAAACAGTACGATTCGTAGACGTTAAAGAAAATGCACTTTTGTTATGTGGATCGATGGGCAGTATGTAAGGTTTATGCATGTCTTTTCATGAGTAGGCAGACCTCCAGCATCAAACGCTTGCCGGGTAACAGGGACGCGATGCCAGACTGTTGAACCCGGAGACAAGGTCGGCCTTTTGGTACCCAGCCTCACTACTTCAACGGACGTGAATAAACAGCAGACAAAACTGAAACCGATCCCATGTATGATTTTGATACCTAAAAGGGTCATACGCGACTGCATGGTCGGCTTTGGAGAATGAATGGAGATGCATATATCTTTTGGATTCATAGCATGTGCGAGTATAAAAAAACTTAGCTGTTAGCATGTCCGCGACGGCGAGTCCCCGAGCATGACGAGTCCGCGTTTAGGTGAGTTCCGTAGCATGACGAGTCGGAGAGCCGGTAGAATGGAGAGTCGGCGATGGACGAGGTCGTGAGATGCGAGTCCGGCGGACGAGTCGCCGAACGTGGAGAGTCCACGAGGACAGCGAGTCGCGAGTCCCCGTGTACGACGTTTAGCCCGAAGAAGTGGGCGCGGAGCAAGTAGTGGTAGCGAGCTCAATTAGACCACTGGTCGGACGAAGTCATGAGGCGGAGCTGATCGCGACAATGAATGGGTCGACCGTACGACCAATAGTGTCGACGTTTGCCGTTCCGCTTCGTTGCAGCTTGATTTTTCTCGCATTCGTACATACAAAACAATTATACGTCAGGATATAATATAATAAATAGGAAAATGCTTGAGTAGAGGATATAATATAATAAATATGAACTTCATGCTGATTGGGTGCATGCATCGCATGGATCTGTGTCTATTTTTCTTTTACCCAAATCGATAGGAGTTTCTTGGAACTTGATCGTTGGACATTGCTTTCAGTCCAGATGCAACCGGCCATGTTGGCGTGTAATATAGGTCATGGCGTACGTTGTCGTGGCTTCAGCACCCGTAGAGAATATTTCTGTGCAGTCTTACAAGACATGTCCCATACGTACAGGGATTAGGTATAAACAAAATAATTGATTGACGTGAGTACTCAAGAGAGAGACAGAATTGGAATAAAAAACTTAGCTGATCGATCGAACTTGTGTGCTCGTCAATCGCCAGCAGCATGCGCTGATTACACGTAGACGGCTTCCCAACGACTCGTCCGTGGCGGCCGCACTATCCGGCAGATTGGATCTGACCGATCGGTCTCCAATCCTAGAGCTCAGTTATCCTCTATGCGTCACTGATGGGGGAATACCAATCGGGGTATACCCACGAAGCGGAGTCGCCAGCTGGTACCGAGCTTACCGAAGCAAAGCCCAGAGCGGATCGACTCGCCGAATACGGCGACTGGCGTATGCTGGACCCAGACGAGTGGCACCGACTGGAGGCCCAAGACGGCGACTTCAATACAAAGCCCATCAAATACTTGTAAACCCTAATCACGGGGCATCCTCTCCCATGTCATATTACATTCTCTCCCTCATTAGATCAGATCTTGTCTCTCCCTCCGCCTACAGTGGCTCCCATGTAAACCAATATATACTCATACTGGATTGATAGCAGGACGTAGCGATCCTCCACCGAGGGTACGTGAACCTGGGTAAATCGTGTGCCAATCTCGCTCCCGGATTCTCCTACGCCGCCTTGCTCCCTCTACGTAAGCTATCCCCAGTAGAATCTGCAGTGGTTAATCCCACGACAGTGGCGCCCACCGTGGGGCCTGGCCGGTCAGGCCGGTGTTCTGCGGCGAGATCCAATCTGCCCATCAACGAGTCGATCGCCACCGGCCGCATGATCGCGATCGGCGAGATGCTCCAAATCTTGCCGAGCAGCTACGTCCCGGCGGCGCGACCCGTCACACATAGCGTGATCCTGCCGGTCGGCACGATCAGCCTCTTCGTCGGCCTCACCGACATCATCATCTCGGAGGACTCGGCTCGCATCCGCGAGTCGCCGCCACGCGATCGGCTCTCTGAGAGCCAGGTCCGCACGATTCACCGCCTCTCCTCCGAGTACGACTCGACCCACAACAACGTGGACGAAACCACCGCGGCCGCGGATGACGCGGCCCTCAACGACGATGCCGATTCGGCGACCCCGGCGTCACTCGACGGATCCATTGTCGCCGCGTCACCCGCGGGCTCCATCACCCAGGTCTCCAACGTCGGAGACTTCGAGGATCCCTCTATCCTCAGGATCTTCGACTTCGACTCCGGGTCGGAGAACTCCGCCGATCTCCACGATGGAACCGGTCGCCACGTCGCGACCTACATGGCGACTGGCGCCGACCCACCGGAAGACCCATTCTCCACGCCGATTCCACCGAACGCAACGGCAACGGAGGTCGGGGAACTCCGCTTGAAGCTGGCGGAGGCAGTCCGCAAGGAACAAGCAGAGCGCGAAAAATTTGTCCTCGAGCAGGTGACGGCGCAGGAGCTGTCGCGCTACCACCAACTCCGAATCAAGTCGCGCCTGAACCCTACCGTCCAGGGGCGCACCCTGAATTTCGACGACGAGAACGACCCGGCCCGCGTGGCCGAGCACGCGATTTGCGAGAACGCACCGCCAGGAGGAAGCACTCGACCCCCACCAGGGACAATGGCCAATGGTGCCCCACCACCACCCAACCGCACACCCCCAGGGACCAGCCAAGGATCATGGTCTCCTCACGAGAGCGAGACGCGAACGGCCTCCCGCTGTTCTCTACCCCAATGGACAACCTCGTCGCGGGCCGAGCAGCCGTCGACAACATTGAAGCCACTGGAGAAGGCGCCCTGCAGATCCAATACGCCAGGTCTCTGCTCGCCAAAGCGGTCGAGCAACAAAACGCAGGCGTCGACTCACAGGGTCGGATGTACTCGCTTTCATCAGGCAACAGAGCGGCCTCGAGCGGCCATCCCATTGGGGCGAACACTCTCAACGGCCCGCCACCCGAACCCCTACAACTCCAACACCGACCCGCGAACGCGGCACTCTCCACCAACGACCCTCGACCGGCGAACAACTTCGTCGCTGCCAACGGACAACCCGTCGACGCCCGCACCCACATCATCAACAACCAGAACTAGCGCGCACGCCAGCCTGACGATCTGCGGCACACCCTCACCAAACGCCACGACGGCGAACCGAGGGGATTGCTGAGCTGAGTGGGGCCCCCGTGCTTCGGACCGATGATTCGAGGCGAAAGGTACCCGACAAACTTCAAAGCGCCGAGGGAAATAGAAAAGTACGACCCCTCGTACGATCCCTCCGTGTGGCTGGATACCTACCTCATGGCGATGGGGATCGCCGGCCACACCTATTTGCTCGCCGCCTACCTCCCCCTGATGATGGAAGGGGCATGCAGGCAGTGGATTAACACCCTCCCCGCGGATAGCATCGACTATTGGGAGGAGATGCGCGATGCCTTCGTCAGGCACTTCGAGGGTTCATACACCCGCGTCACCACCATCGAGGACCTGGAGCGGTGCGTCCAGGGACCCTGCGAGTCGACCCGCAACTGGGTCCAACGGTGGCAAGATCTGTGGTATAACGCGGCTGGGATCCACCCGGACACCGTGATCCACTGCTTCAAGACCTCGTGCCGCTACGAGCCCCTGGTCGCCAAGCTCAAACGAGTGTACCGCACACTCGACAACATACCGGACCTCCTAGAGATCCCAAAGAAGTACGCGGAGGAGGACCCAAACCAAGAAACCGACGACGAGTCGGGAGGACGGCGCCGCACGAGCGGCCACGACAATGGGAGGCAACCCGAATTACGCTACAGCAACACTCGCCTCACCGGCAAGCGCCGCAATGACGGGCGAGTCGACTTCATCGCCAACGCGGGATACGCGCAACGCAAGCACAAGAGCTTCCGCCGCAATGGGGGACAGCGCCAAGACGGTGGCAACTACAAGGCGAAGCCGAGGTTCGATCCCGCGGCCCTTCTTAACCAACCTTGTGTATTTCACGGCAGGGAAGGAAAGCCCGCCACGCACACGACCACCGACTGCCACTCTCTCAAGGAGATCGAGAAGGCACAGCGCGCGCGGGAAGAACCCGACAACAACGCGCCAAACGGCGGAAAATTCGGCAGCGTCGCCAGCTCGCTCCACACCTTCACAGGCTTCAACACGAAGCGCGAGAAGAAGGTCATCGCCCGCGCCGTCGCCGTCAACGCGGTGGCCCAGATAGATATTCCCCAGTTCCTCAACTGGTCTGAGCAACCAATTACTTAGACCCGGGAGGACCACTCGCCACGGATCGAGTATCCGGGCTGAGTCGCCCTGGTGGTCAAGCCCAAGGTGGGAGACTACTGGCTCCCCAAAACATCGATGGACGGCGACAGCTCCATCAACATCCTGTACCTGGACACATTCAGGCGACTGCGGCTCCCGCAGTCGATGATCGAGACGACCTACACCACGTTCCACGGCATCGTACCCGGTCGGAAGGAATACCCGATCGGCAAGGTGATGCTGCCAGTCACCTTCGGCACACCAGCAAACTTCCGCACCGAGCGGATCGTCTTCGAGCTGGTGCCCTTCGACAGCCCCTACCACTGCGTCCTGGGGCGCCAGGCGTTCGCCAAGTTCATGGCAGCACCCCACTACGCGTACAACACGATGAAGCTACCTGGGCCGTGCGGCGTCATCACCATCCACGGTGACCCCGACATGGCCGCAGAGTGCGAGGCCAAAGGGGCCGAACTCGCCGACGCCGTCATCGCGGCAGAGGCCAACCATGCCGAGGAGATCGCCAAGTACGCGAGCGGGGTCAACAACGACGACCCCACCATACTCAATAAGCCCAACTCGGAGGGCGGCAACTCCACCGCCTTCGAGGCAACGACGCATACCCGCACCGTCGAGCTGGTCCCAAGCGACTCCAGCCAGACGGTGACGATCGGGACGGGCATGAGATCAGCATAGGAAGGCGCGCTCATTGAGTTCCTCCGTGAGAACAGGGACATCTTCGCATGGAAGCCATCCGACATGCCTGGTGTCTCGAGGGAACTCGCTGAGCACAAACTCCACGCCGACCCCAAAGTGCGACCTGTTAAGCAGTCGCTGCGGCCCTTCAATGAAGAGCGTCGCCGAGCCATCGCCGAGGAGGTGCAGCATCTACTCGCTGCAGGCTTCATCCGGCCAATCAAGTACTCCAAGTGGCTGGTAAACCCAGTCCTGGTCGAGAAGAAAAACGGGACCTGGAGGATGTGTATCTATTACACAAACTTAAATAGCGCCTGCCCGAAGGAGCAATTCGTCCTCCCGCGGATCGACCAAATCATCGATTCCACCGCGGGCTCGGAGGCGCTATGCTTCCTCGACGCCTACTCTGGGTACAACCAGATCAAAATGGCCGTCGAGGACGAAGAGAAGATGGCGTTCATCACGCCATTCGGAGCCTTCTGCTACACTGCCATGACCTTCGGCCTCAAAAACGCCGGGGCGACCTACTAGAGGTGTATGCAGGAGTGCCTTGCGAGCCAGACTGGCCGCAATATCCACGTCTACATCGACGACGTGGTGGTGAAATCCGCTCTCCAGAACGACCTACTCGCCGACCTGGCGGAAACATTTGCCAACCTGCGGAAGGACAAGATAAAACTAAACCCAGGGAAGTGCACCTTCGGTGTGCCAACTGGACAGCTACTGGGATACGTTGTCTCGAAGCGCGGGATCGAGGCAAACCCCGCCAAGATCAACAGGATTGCTCGACTCGGCAGACCCGAGTGCCTGCGCGACGTCCAGAAGCTGGCTGGGCGAGTCGCGGCTCTCAGTCGCTTCATCCCCTGCTAGGCGAAAAGGTGATGCCCCTCTACCGCCTAATGCGCAAGAACCCCACCTTCAAGTGGGATAAGGAGGCAGATGACGCGCTCCACGATCTCAAGGAGGTGCTCCTCGCAGCACCGCTACTCGCCGCCCCCGTCGACAAGGAACCCATGCTGGTCTATGTCGCGGCTTCCGAACGCGTTGTCAGCGCCGTCATGGTCGTCGAACGGCCAGAGGAAGGAAAGGAGCGCCCGATGCAGCGACCAGTGTACTACATCAGCGAAGTCCTCACCGAGTCGCGCCAGCGCTACCCGCAATACCAGAAATTGGTATACGCGCTCTTTAGAGCTCAGCATCGACTGCCGCACTACTTCCAGGAGCACCCAATAACGATCGTCTCCTCAGCACCGTTGCAGGACATCATCCGCAACCGGAGGCGACCGGGCGAGTCGCCAAGTGGGCCGTCGAGATCGGCTTCCACAACATCAAGTACGATCCGTGCAAGGAGATCAAATTGCATGCTCTCGCAGACTTCCTAGCCGATTGGGAGGAGGACCAGCAGCCAGAGAAGCTGCCGTACCTCCACTATTGGAACCTACACTTCGACGGCTCCAAGAACGCGGACGGCGCAGGGGCAGGGATCGTGTTAACATCTCTGAAGGGCGACAAGCTCCACTACGTCCTCTACCTCGACTTCACCCCCCTGCACCAACAACATGGCCGAGTACGAGGCTCTACTCCACGGTATGCGATCTGCCAAGGAGATGAACGTCAATCGCCTGCGCTTCTACGGAGACTCCGACCTTGTCACCGGGCAAGTCGCAGGCACCTGCGACGCCGTCTCCCCCACCATGGCGGCATACCGCCAAGCAGTGGACAAGCTGGGTGGACACTTCGCAGGCTACTTCGTCGAGTGGATTGACAGGCGGAAGAACGAGGAGGCCGACGCACTCTCTCGCATCGGCTCGGCTCGACTCGCACCACCCGCCGGCGTCTTCCTCGACACCAGCACCAAGCCTTCCGTCTCTCCCCCAAGGGAGATCGACATCGGAATCCCGCTGCAACCAGAAGCAGCCCTAGTCGCACTAATCGCCGAGCCAAACGACTGGACCGTGCCATACGTCGCCTACTTGGAGGGAGGCACCCTGCCAACGGATGAAACGGACGCCCGGATGATAGCACGCCGCTGCAAATCCTTCGTCATCATCAACGGCGAGCTCCACAAGCGCAGCGTGACCGGCATGTTCCAACGCTGTGTTCAACCCGCTGAAGGACGCAAAATCCTCCAAGACATTCACTCCGGTGAATGCGGCCACCATGCCGGTGCCCGCTCTCTGGTCGCAAAGGCTATGCGGCACAGCTTCTACTGGCTCACCGTACACGCAGACGCCGTCGACATCGTCCAGCGGTGCGTCGGATGCCAGAAATATGCCAACCAGACCTACGTGCCGAGTTCGGCGCTCAAGACAATCCCTATCACCTGGCCATTCGCCATATGGGGCATGGACATGGTAGGCCCCTTCAAGAAGTCCCCCTCCAGCTTCACCCACCTCGTAGTCGCAGTCGACAAATTCACAAAATGGGTGGAGGCCAAGCCCGTCCGCAAGTGCGACGGGAAGACTGCAACCAAGTTCCTACGCGAGCTCATCTATCGCTACGTCTTTCCCAACACCATCATCACGGACAACGGCACCAACTTCGCCAAAGGATCCATGGCCGAGTTCTATGAAGAACAACGCATTTGACTCGACCTCGCCTCAGTCACGCACCCGGAGTCCAATGGCCAGGAGGAACGCGCCAATCAGAGCATCCTCCATGGCCTGAAGCCACGGTTCCAAGTCCCACTGGAGCGCACCGCCGGGTGCTGGGTCGTGGAGCTACCCTCCGTCATCTGGGGCATCCGCACCTCCGTCAATAGGTCGACAGGATTCACCCCCTTCTTCATGGTGTACGGTGCCGAGGCAGTCATGCCCACCGACCTCGAGCACGATTCACCAAGGGTGGTCAACTACACGGAGGCCGCAAACAAACTCGCACGCCAAGACGGAGTCGACCAGCTCGACTAGGCACGCAACCTAGCTCGCTCCCGCACCGCCATCTACCAGCAAGGGCTCCGCCGCTACCATAGCCGGTGAGTAAGGACTCGCACTTTCCAGGAAGGCGACCTGGTACTGCGCCTAATCCAGGACAAGAAGGGCATGCACAAGCTCTCCCCCCTTGGGAGGGACCATTCTCCATCGGGCGAGTCCTGGGAAACGACGCCTACTACCGCACCGACGTCCGAGGAGACGGAAAACTCGACGTCAAGCGGACATGGAATGTAAACCTCCTACGAAAGTTCTACTCCTAGAACCCCATACATGTACTCTCTACCCGCTATGAAATAAAATAGATTGGTTACCGAAAATTGTGTCTACTCTCCGTGTCTTGTGCCACTCGCACTCGTAATGACAACATTATGCTAATCGCAGAAGTCAACCTCTGGCAAAGCGACCGGCACGACCAAGTAGTGCGGTATGAGGACACTGGGAAACTCTAGGCCTCGTAACGTCCACGAAAAACTCCAACCCGGAGCCCCATTGGAGTCGCCTAGCCCGACTGGCTCACCGAGCCAAGACAACTGCATTCGCTCCTCACAGCGACCAAGGTCC
Source organism: Avena sativa (assembly GCA_916181665.1). Taxonomy (NCBI): domain Eukaryota; kingdom Viridiplantae; phylum Streptophyta; class Magnoliopsida; order Poales; family Poaceae; genus Avena; species Avena sativa. The sequence continues at coordinate 126,525,729 of OV702283.1, read as the reverse complement.
TCCGCCTTATCGGCACAGCGACCCGAACGGCCAAGTACCACGCTCGGGGGCTGACACCCAGCCAAATACGAGCGACTAGGGAAAAATACCAAGTATGAGAGCGTGCCCAAGACTTGCCACGCGACTGATCCTCCGGATCAGGCAGGAGAGACGCGCTAACAACGACGCGCTTAGTCCTCACCTACCTTGGAGCTGCGACTGGAACCACCAAGTACCACGCTCGAGGACTCGGCAACCCGACCTCGTTCGTGCCCGGGAAAACGGTCAAGTAAAGAGAACCCCTGGGAGTCGCCATGCGACTGGCTCTCAAAGCTTTGGCGAGTCGACCTTAACTCATTAAAAATTCACAAGCATATAACAAACGAGGTAAACCCCTTAAAAAGTGCGGACGCGCTCGGGGACTCGCTCAATAAACACCCAAAGTCGCAAACGAATAACAAAATAACACGAGTTTCCTTTATAACAGCACAAAGTCGTTCCAACTACAAGGAAAGTTCAATAGTTATCTTGTACTAACGCCCAAGGGAAAACACTTCTACTCTGCAGGTTCTGACGCAGACGCGCTACCGTCCCTGCGACTACAGATGAAGGGCACGTACGGGTTCGACGGGTACGTCGTCAGCTCGCCCGCCATCGCTGCACGGAACGGCTGCTCGACCTTGAAGTCCCGATGGTTTGGTTCGGGATTGTTGGGGGCGACAATCGTCTCCTGATAGGGGATGAGGTCGCCCATCGCCCAAACGCGATCGGAATACACCGTGGCCCGGTTCGTCAGCTTAAGCACCTCGGCAATCTCCACAGAGCCTGTTGACGAGGGGTACCCGCTCGTAACATCATCGAGGTCGAAATCCTCCGGAAAATGGGCAAGCCCAAGGCTGAGCGCCGTCGCCGCCACGCGCCGGAAGGCCGACCGCGTCATGAACTCGACGACTGACGGAGCTTTCTTCAGGTAGCGCCATACCTCGACAAGGTCACTGGGGATTACCTCCGTGGGCGATATCTCCTGAAGATACGCTCGAAGGCAAGTCGCGGACAACACGGCCGAGTCGACCAGGGTGGTCACACATTGCCGCGCGTCGTATGACTGCGCCTCCTCCGCGTTATCAGTAATCCGACCTGTGGATCAGAAGCGAGCAGTGAGCACACCAACGACATCACAATGAAGTTGTTGCAGGTAGAGGGGAGAAGAAGGAAGGTTTACCAATTAGCGGTCGGCCGAGGCCCGTGATGAAGCTTTGAAGAGAAGAGAAGTCGTTTTGCAGCCCAGCAACGAGCACGTCAGACACTTTCCGCTCTTTAGCGGCAGACGTAACAGCAGCTTTCGCTCGCCCTTCCGCCGAGCTCGCTTCCATCCTCGCCTCCTTGAGCTCACGCTCCATGTCATCGACTCGCTTTTCGGCCGTGCTCAAAGCAGACTGAGCCGCCGTCAGGTCACCCACCGGGACAAGGCCTCGGCGGGCCTCCTTCACCTCGGTTGCAACTGCTTGAAGCCCCTTGTTCGTCTCCTGGACAGCAACGAGCTCCTTCTCCAAGCGACACTTCACAGCAAGCCATTCGGCCGAATCGCGCTGCAGGCCCTGCGCACACACTACAACATCAAGAACAATGAAATTCCTAAGTGCCCACCCGCTGAAATTCAGCGACTAGGCACTCGGGGACTGGACAATGAAATTATTAAGTGCCCAACCACTGAAATTCAGCGACTAGGCACTTGGGGACTGGTCAATGAAAATCCTCAGTGCCCACCCGCTGAGATTCAGTGACTAGGCACTCGGGGAATGGATGATATAAAAACATTAAGAATCCGACCACTGAAATTCAGTGGCCCGATCGTCGGGGACTGGACATACCTGGATGGCAGCGCCTAGCATGTCGTGAAGCTCGAGCACATCCACATACGCTAGCACGACCGGAGTGTGGCCGCAACGTTGCCCGAACTCCACCTCGGCGACCCTAGGCACCCGTCTCGTCGGCACCGAGGCACTCGCCGCGGCCGCCTTTGCCATGAAGCGAGAGAAGGTAGCTGTAGACGCTGCCGCGCCACTCGGTGTCGGCTTGGCGACATCGGGTGAGGCAACACCCTCCTTGGTCTTCGAGGCCACTTCCGCTGCAGTCGGAGGATCGCTCGGAGCAGCCGCCAGGTCATCAGACACCGTGACGACGTCGTCGCCTTTCGTCGTCTTGACGCTTTTGGCGGGAGCAGCGACTTCGTCGGTTTACCTCTTCCGTGAGGAATCTTCTGATACCTCGGTGGAGACTGGAGGAACCTTGGGCACAGAGGGATGGCCGATCTTTTTAACTCCAGTCCTGTGAAACCGTTTTATGCATAAGACTGGCCGATTAAAACGAAAAACGAGTAGATGAACATCACTCACTTGGCGACTGGAATGAACCGCATACCAGTGCGGATGCTAGACGGCTTTTCCAGCTCGGGCCCCAATTTCCGAGTGAGGCCTGTCTCGAACACATCGTGCGCCCAAGACACTGACGGCTTCTTCGAAGATGAAGCCGTGGCAGGAGCCTCCGCGGTAATTGCTGCGGGAGCTTCCCTTGGAGGCGAGGCCCTGCGGCTGTAGCAGCCCCCAAACTAGAGATTGGGGCAAATGGAGGTGGTAACGACGCCAGCGGCGCCTCGTCCCTGGGGGCGGCAGCGTCTGGTGCCACGATCGCGTGTGCCGCTGCGTCCCTAGCCAAGCTGGTGGCGTCGGAACTGGTTGCAGATCAAGGCAGAGACATCGGCTTCGCTGGTTTCGTCTTCTTCTTCGCGGAGCTTTCTTATTTTTCTTCGATGGCGTGGCTTCGCGATGTGAGGTGTGCTCGGGAAGCTCGTCGTCTTCGTCGTCGTGAGGCTCGAGGCTCTTGCTTGCTTCGAGCTCGCGTTGGTGTTGCCCGCGAGTTTTGCGGACCGTGGGGGCAGCAACCTCCACGGGCTCGTCTTCTTTGTCGTCGTCGTCATCACCCCCATCGCTCTCGGCATTACCTTTGGCAGGCGATGACTCGCTTACGTCCTGGACGGACGAGCTTGAGTTCTCATCGTCTGCAGGTGGAAGCCACCCTTCCACCACTTGGAACAACTGCAACAAGAACAAAATAATGTTAGCACGACCGCGAATGCACCAGCTGTGATTGCGAGTGTTGACGAAATGAAAGCTTACCGTCGGGGCTGGGCGCCTTGCAGTATAAGGGGCGACCCCGGCCTTCGCATCAAGATACACCGCCTGGGTGATCTTCTTCAGGGCCAGGGTGTAGTCGTTGAGTCTCCACTCGACGAGGCAGGACTTCGTCGGATCGTCCTTACCTGTATACTCGTACATGTAGTGGTCGCGGTTTGCCAGGGGCATGAGCCGCCTCCCGATCCAACAGTTGTAGAGGTTGATGGTCTAGAGGCCTTTCTTCTTTAGGACGCGGATAGTTTGCAGCATTTCATCGACAACCATCCACTGATCCAGCGAGAGTTTACCGACCTGGAGCCGACGCGGTTCGGGCCGGTCGGCGGAGTACCTTGGAAGCGCCACTTCGTCGCCTGGAGTCGACTAAGTGACGTCGAACCAGAACTTCTTCCTTTCGTTCGCCGCCTTGGCGGGCAGCATCAGATCGAACAACGACGCCTTCGACTTCAGCTAGAATGTCAGGCCGCCCGCGGCTAGCATCAGGCCGCCTGTCTCTTCGCGGCTAATTCACCCGTGGAACAGGTCTTGCCACACAGGAAAGTAGGGCCTGCAGCCCAGATAGCACTCGCAGAACGCCACAAAGATGGCGAGCTGCTCGATACTAAGCGGACCCAGATCCGATGGTTGGATTCCGTAGTAGGCGCAGAAACGTCGGAAGAAGAGGGAGGTTGGGAAGCCCAGCCCCCGCTCCAGGTGGCTGGTGAAGCAGATGAATTCCCCCTCACGCGGATCCGGAGTCACTTCTCTGGCCGCGTGGATGCGCCATCTACCGGCACGGAGGATCTCAGCCTCCTCGAAGGATGCCACTAGCGCCTTAGTGCATTTGGATCTGCCCCATGGCTCGGTGGAGGGGGCCATCGGTTGGAGATTCGTGGAGATAGAGGCTCTCTGGATTTTTCTGATCGCTGTGCGGAATGAGGAAATGGAGATGAGAGAGATCGGAGGAAGAAAAAAGAAGCGTTTCCCCGTTCACCTATCATCCTCCTTATACAGCGGTTGCTACCCGCTAGTTTCGGAAGCCGTTACTACGCGGTAATTATGCCGAAGTTACCGTTGGATTACCCAATGGCTAGTTTGACCCCAATTGACACTCCAACTTCATCCATTCGACTCGTCGCTCCCAGCGACTCGACGACTCGCTGACCCGATCACTATAACAGTGACTAAGAGCTTGCCGATCCGTTCGCCGAGCTGCAGAACGATTGGTCGCCGTTATTTTGACTAAATGATTAGTTCTTTCCTTTGTTCAGGAGTCCGCCGCCGATTCGACTAGACGTACGCATTGGACCCGCCTACTCAGACTGCCAGCAAACGCCTGTGACAAATCAACGACGGCCTCGGGGACTACTGATGGGGATATGCCTACCGGGGTATACCCAGCAGGACGTTTCCTATTGGCCCAAGCCATCAGCGAGTGGGCGTGCAGGACGGCGACTGGATCAAGACTTGACTTGGACTCAGGCGACTGGAAGCTAAAGGCCCAGAAGCATAGCTAGGCCCAGTTGGACTAGGTCATAGAATCTCCGAATCCTTAACTAATTCGGTTGTGATCTGTAAACCCTAGCGAGGTGAGTCTATATAAACCTCCCTAGGGGATGCATAAAGGATACGTTCCATCATACACCCAAGCGACTCGCCCCCTAGCCTTCGAGCTCGCCCCATTGTACTCTCACCATAATAAAATCTAGCAGGAGTAGGTCTTTACCCTCCGGGGGGCCAAACCTGGGTAAACCCTTGTGTCTCAGCCCTCATCTCGCACCGCAGATGGTTGGCCGCCCTTGCCCCATGTTCTACTACTCGTCGCTAATTGCAGCATCTGCCGTGGTCATTCCCACGACAATATTTATATGAGAGAGTGTTCACTAGTGAAAGTATGATCCCTAGGCCTTGTTTCTAAACATTGAAACACCGTCTGCTACTAGATCTGTTGCATGTTGCTTGCTTCCTTCAGTTTGCCTTTAGTCTGTTCCTCCACGCCATCAGCTCTTTTCTGGCACCGTTACCCCACGTCAACAACAAGTCAAAAGCTATTTTCTGGCACCGTTAACACTTGTATTTCACTATTTCTTCGCCGAACTAGTGCATCTATACACCTGACAAGTGTATTGCGTGTGTTGGGGACACAAGAGACTTCTTGTATCTTGATTGCAGGATTGCTTGAGAGGGAATACCTTTGACCACTTCCTCCCTGAGTTTGATAAACCTTGGGTGATCCACTTAAGGGAAACTTGCTGCTGTTCTATAAACCTCTGCACTTGGAGGCCCAAGAACTGTCTACAAGAATAGAAGTGTGTAGACATCAACCTCTTTTCTGGTGCCGTTGCCGGGGAGGTAAGGTAAAAGGTACTCACATCCTCCGGTGTGAGTGCTCGAAGTTATTTCCTTTAGATTCTACAGTTTTGTATTTTTGTTTCTTGTTTTCACTAGTTAGGCTTAATGGAAAAAAACAAAAAAATTAGAGAGCTTTTTAGTATTTTTCCTAAGTTAGAATTTGAAGTGTTTGAAGAGAAAATTAAAAAACCTATGGAGCTTTATTTGCATGTTAATAGCAATGTTATTAGTATGAATTCTTTGGACACCATTGTTGCTAATGCTTTGGAAAAGTCTAAGCTTGGGGAAGCTATTTTTGATGAAAATGATCTTTTTAGCTCCCCAGCTTTAGGGAAGAAAATTTGCTCTCATGATACTTTGTCTCCCATATGTGGAAATTCTAATGATACTTGTGATATTTTAAATCCACATACTGAAAGTGTCCCTTTTAAAATACCTATTGAAATTGTTGAACGTGTTATGAATAGCTGCTATTTTGGAGATGCAACTGTCCATCCTAGTGATCGTTTACTCTTTATACATGAATTATACGAGTTGTTCAAGTGTGCAGGTATTTCAATGGACCAAGTTAAGAGGAAGCTATTCCCTTTCTCACTTAGGGACAAAGCAAGGGAGTGGTATGAGATACTAGATGATCCTCATCATTTCGAGTGGATGGAACTTGAATCTCTCTTTTATTCTCAATTTTATCCTCCTCATGAAATTCATAAATATAGGAATTATATTTATAATTTTCATCCTCATGAGGGAGAAAGTATTGCCCAAGCTTGGGGGATATTGAAGTCACTAATGCTCAAATGTCCCATTCATGAGCTCCCCAGCAACATTATTATCAATAATTTTTATGCAAGGCTTCCAGGACATTACAGGGACTACCTAGATACATTTTCAGAGGGATCCTTCACAAGTAAGAAGGTCAAAGCTAAGTGGGATCTTCTTGAAACAATTCAAAGCAAAACTGAAGATTGCAATAATGACAAAGGTAAAGAACCAGGTATAAACTATGAGTATGATTGCATTAAGTCTTTCGCTGAAACTGTTGATTTCCAAGATCTTAGTGCTAAACATGGTCTTGATCCTCAAATTCTTGTTAGATACTATAGAGCCTTTGCTTCCCATATTAATGCTCCTAAAGAAAAATGGGACATGTATCATGAACCTTTTAAAGACACTTGCATGGAAAATGAAAATATTATTAATGATTGCAATAAACATGCTCAAACTTCTAAAAGTACTATTTCTTATAAGCATGTTAATTTTTGTGGTATGCATAGACCTTGTGAGAAGAATCAAACAGAAGAAGAATATTGTATCACCCACTGGAATGAAAAAACTAGGAAGTGGTATAAGGCTCTAGATGATCTTGGTAAAAAAGTTTGTGCCCTCTATCCTTTTATTTGTGAACTTTTCTTTGAAGTGGGTCATTTCAATTTTCAATACTCAGGCCATAATAATCCTGCAAGTTCGTATTGTGATAACGTGATCACTGATAATCAAGATGATGAACTTACATTATTTTTGGGGTGTGAAGAGTTATCAAGGAAAACTTCTTTGATAGACATGAGTACTTTTGATATGAATAACGTCCTGCATGGTTGTTATATTTATTGTGTTGAAAACTGCCATGCAAATACTTACATACAAAATCTTATAAAAGATGATATTTTACCAAATTATGACAGGATAGATATGTGTTTTGATCTTATTAATGAAAAGGAGGAATCCTCCAAAGTTTCTTCTATTGTCTCTAACAATAAGCCAGGGTATGTGGAGAAGCTTCCTTTCAAGCATCTCCCTCCTAAAGAGGAGAAGAAGAAGAAGAAGAAGAATAAGAATAAGAGGAGTAAAAGGAGAGAGGAAATGGTATCTTCCTCTAATCATGTTGCTCCTATCATAGTTTTTGTTGATGAGTCTGAACTAGATGATGTTCCTATGCCTATTACATATAGTAGTGATCATGATTGGGAAAAGCACACCACTTTTGATATTGAAAATCTCTTTGGTACCAATGCTGAAAATGATGATATTAATAGTTGTTGTGCTATTAGTGCTATCCATGTTCCTTCCAATGATGATATGTTTACAAATGAACACACTTGGGAAGATAGATATTCTATTTCTTATGATACTATACCTCCAATATATGATGATTACAATGATGAATATGATATTTTCAGTCCACCTACTATTGAGGAGAAAATTTTATTGTGATTACAATATGCCTCCTATATTTGATGATTATGGTGATGAGAATAACAATGATAGCTATTTTGTTGAATTTGCTCCCACTACAACTAATAAGAATGGCTATTCTTATATGGAGAGTAATAATCATTTTATGCATGTGGCTCATGATAAGAATGTTTTATGTGATAGATATATTGTTAATTTTGTTCATGTTGCTACTGAAAGTTATTATGAGAAAGGGAAACAAGGTTTTATGCATCTAAAAAATATTAAGTTTCCCCTCTATGTGCTGAAAGTTTTGAAGTTGCACTTATTTTGCTTTCATATGCTTGTTGCTTTGTGCTTTCATGACTTGTTTTCTTACAAAATTCCTATGCATAGGAAGTGGGTTAGACTTAAATGTGTTTTGAATTTGGTTCTTGATGCTCTCTTTTACTTCAATTCATATTTCTTATGTGAGCATCTTCTCAAACTATCAAGCCTAACTTAAAGGCGTTAAAGAAAAGTACTTGTTCGGATATAACCCAAGAGTTTTCTTGATTCTTGGAAGTTATTGCTTCAGTAATGACCTCTCCTTATCCTTTTTGTTTGCTTTTTGTGCCAAGAATAACCTCTAATGAGAGGGAGGAAATTTTTTGGGAGTTGTTGTCCCGAAACAGATTTTTGTGCTCCACCGTAAAAATTCGTGAGGAGTCTCTGTAAGTCAGATTGAGCCGAACATTTATGAATAAATCCCCCAGTATGTTAGCTAACTTTCGTTAGTTCAAAACTTTTGATTTTAGCAACAGAAGGTCTCCGAAAAAATAGGTTTCTACCTGCTGGTCTGTTTTGACAGATTTCTGCCATTATTTGCATTTGCTTCTTATTGATTCCTTTTTGGGTTCTTTTTGGGAAATTGAGCTTTTTGAAGGAGTTGCTACAGTATCATGTGTTTTTAGTGAAAAGTCTTGCTGTTTCAAAGCTTTACCTAAGGGTCTATTATCTTTTGAATACACTAATGTTGCTGATGAAGATTGTGTGAAGTTTTTTATGAAGGAAAAATTTCAGGTGTAGAGAGAGAATGATGCAATGAGATGAAGAATGGACAAAAGATCAATCTTGGGGATGCCACCATGGTGTAACCCCAAGAAATATCCAAGAGGTACAAGCGTCAAATCTTGGGGATGCCCAAGGCATCCCATTCTTCATCAATAAAAAGCTCAGGTCTGTTTAGACACTTTGTTTTTAATGTTTCATGCATAGTTGTGTTGTTCTTGGAGAGTCTTAGTTTCCGTTTGCTTTGCTTAGTTTTTTTAGTTTGCTTGAGTAGTTTGGACCCCCGTTCTTGCTGTGTTGTTTTGCAAATAAGTTGCTTGGTGTTGGAAAGGAGTAATAAGTTCTTGCTTGAAAGTGCAAGAGGAGCTTGCATTGACTATGAGTTAAACTTTAGTATGACATGTTAGGTGTTGTTTTGACCTTATGCTTAGTGATTATTGCTGTAGCATGTCTTGTTCCAAAAAAATGGAATTTCTTAGTGTTCCTTGAAGAAATTATGCGTTGTTTTAGCATGCAAAAGCATAGTATTGTGGTATTCTCCTTTGATGCTTTGTTTGGGTTGACATGGCTGTAGAGGTCCCAAACTTTAATAAGGTAGAGATCCCTGTGTTTACAATGCTAGTCCCTGGATCAATAGCTAGAATCCACAGTTAAGATGTAATATCAAGAAACAAAGGTCATAATACTTCTTATAACCAGGAATAAAATAATTCATTACATCTTACATAGCTTATTTGGCTATCACATTACAATGCAGCAAAATATCTATATAGCATGGAGTCCTTCATCTTCAAAGTGCCACAGGCAATCATGTTGGTTGTAGACTTGTAATCCTATTCAACACACTTCACTAACATCAAACAAACCTGCAACATAATAAGTTGCAGCCATAAGGTCAATACATTTGAATTGTATTGGCAAGTTTCACTACTATGTAGAAATAAATGGATCCTATCATTACATGCATATTTGGCTAAGCAGGGTTTAGGCTCATTTGCATAAAGCAATATAGTTTTATCCTATCTTTTCAGAAACAGTTTTTTGATCTTTCGACAAATTTTCCTGAACTCCTTGGAAAACTCCAAGTACTTCTAATCCCTTGCTGTCACCATCAAGTTTTACTTTGAGAAATTGGAATGTAGAGATCTTCCATAGCTTCAGGCCTTAGTTGCTCAGAGTTGTCCGTAACCGGGGACACGGCTAAGTACTTAGAATTTGATCTTCTGCAAAAGTTGTACACTTTACCCACATGACACAATCTCGTCTTGACGCCACCAGTGGCCGCTGGATAAGTACACACCAAATGGAGTACCGGCAGATCAAGAATGTGACAAAGTCTTTCCATAGAAGTCCTCCCAATACACAATGCTAGCTTTTCTACCAGGCACCAATGTAAGGATATATTTCCAATACATAATTCTAGTTAACCTGAAGATGCCAATGCAAGGGTCTTCCACTATGTAGTTGACTAAGCTAGAGCCCATTTAGCATGTGGCTGTACACGAAAGCCACTATGCGAGAAACATGTTCAATCTCTAAGTCCCTGGGTGGTTTTCTTCTAGTGCACATACAAAAAGATAGCCATATAACCATGGTTCCCTTTGTTGCCACCTTGTCCAACACTTGAGTATCCTCTTTCCACCCAGGTGGTTCATTGAGTACTTGTTTTATAAAACATATAATTTTTCCAACACTTTATATAATCATTTCATGTATCCTATCCCGAACATATAGCAGGGTTAAGCATACTACAACTACATTGTTTTCACTAAGGAAGTTATAAGGATATCCTAATAGGATATAGCATAGCATAGAAATATAGTAGTCTTATCATGCATGTTACAAAAATCCACTAAGTGTAATGAAAATAGTAGGACATGGATGATAGTGTCACTTGCCTTTTTTGTAGGGAATATTGGTTCACTCCTTGATCTTGCAAATATCACACTCTTCTAACTTCACTACAATTAAATCAAGCAAACACATTTTCAAACCAACATTCAAACAATTCACCACATGAAATGACAAAAGCAAGGCAATGCATGCAAGCATGCAAAAGATGTTTTTATTTGAAAAAGTGGTTTCAAGTAGGCTCTAAACATTTTAATGTTCAAATTGGTCGTTTACAAAAGTGGTAAAACCATTTAAATTCAAGTTGGTGAAAATGGCCATTTTAAATCCTTTTGTTTTGCTAGAAATGATTTAAATCAAGGAAGATTTTATAGTGTTTGCCAAATATATTTTTGAATCTCAAACTTGGTGTTTAGGGTCAGAAGGTTTGAATCACATCATTTCCCAAAGGTTTTACTCAAAAATCATTTCTAAGCCATATTCAATAATTTTATTTAGCTAGAAATGGTTTAAATCAAGGATTTATTCCTTAGTCTCACAAAATATGTTTCTAAGCCCAAAAGTTGGTTTCTATGGTCAGTAGGTTCAAAACAAATAACTTAGCAAAGATTTCACCTTAAAAATATTTCTAGAACAATTTTTATATTCAAATTATGCCTACACAAGTTTATGCAAATTCAACCAATTTTCCAGAAGCAAAACATTAAACAACGTGCATGGTTGCAAAGTACTTGTCCTGCTGATTCCAGTGATATAAAATTTGCAAAATTTGGACGTGTAGATTTAAAGTTATGAATTTTATAAGTTTGCATATGTAATAAATCAAATTCTATGGGGTTGGTGCTGGAAGATGCACAAGAAGAGGGGGAGTAAGCTCATGTTCTCTGGGAGGCGTGGGGTGGTCGGACGGTGCCGGAATCGGCCGGAGAAGCTTGTCGGGGCAGAGAGGTTCGAACTCGAAATTAGGGCAGCCTGGAGGCAGAGAGGAGGCGTTGCTTGGGAGGAATGGAAGAGGGAAGGGAGGCGCTTAAGTGTGCATGGTCGTTGGCAAGATTACTCCAGCCATCAACACGAATTAACGCGAATTAAATCGCGGCAGAAGCGGCGAGGAGGAACGGTCGAGGTGGTGGAGACGACGACTGACAGCGTGGGGCCGCGTTGTCTGTGAGAGAGAGGGAGTGGGAGTGGGGCCGAGCATTAAGCGACTCTGCGGGTTAGTTACTGGGTGAAAAACGATTCTCCAGAGGGGAGCAGGTGGTCTGCGTGTTGGGCTGGACTGACCTTGGAAGTGGGTTGGGTTTGATTCCTCTTTTTTTATACAGAAACTTTTTCTTTTTCTATATTGAATTTCTGTTTTGATTTCTATTCAAACAATTCAAACATCATTTGAATTCAAACCTTTGCCAAACTTTGGGTATATTTTAATTCTGTTTATTAACATATTCTAAAGTCAGATTTAGAATATTTCTTTTATTCTTTTTAGGGCATAATAATTATTTAAAAAATAGGCCCCAGTATTAATTCAAATAAGATTTTATTAATATTTTCAAACTCTATTTAAATCCAAAATTTTAGTCAAACCTTTTTCAGTAGAATTTATTTATTCAATAGTGCAACCAATTCACAATGAATTATTATTTAAAATACTTTAATAAGATTTAATGTTCATTTAAATTGGGAATTGTCTTTATTTAAATAAAACTGGATATTAACAAAACCTTATGATTTTATTTAAATAATCATTTACTCTTTTTATTAATCAATAATCTTTCATTTAAATTGTTTGATCAAGATTTAATTTGGCTTTTTAAAATAATCCTTATTCATTATTTCTTCCTTTGCCGTATAAAATCCTTATCTTTTTATTTAAAGATCCAAAATTGGTGATTCCAATTTGTATAACTTTATTTAATATTTGTTTATCTTTTTAAATCTCCTCAGGATTTATTTGCTCAAGATTTGGCATGGATTTTAGATAGGGCTTTATTAGCTTTGGACATTAATTCCTTTTATCTTAAAAAAATTCATAAGTTTTTATTTATGACTCCAATTTGAGTGAAACTAATTTTTATGATTTTATAATATCATTATTGATCATTTATAAATGTTTGTTGATAAATTTTTTATGGATCAAATCCATATTCTTTGAGATATCTTGGGAATTATTTTCTTCCATTAAGGTTTTAGGGTTTTAATTTGTTTTTCCCAAGTTTAAATTTTCAAGATACCTTCTTTGATGAAAGCATTTTACTTGATTGAAATTTGTTGGATTCCATTTTATTCAAAGTTTGTTCAAGATGGTTTTGATGTTTCCATTTAGAAACAAAAAGTTTCTTTTCACCCTAAATTTCAACAATTGTTTATTTTGTTTATTTAATTTTTCACATTTCAAAATTTGGGAAATTTTGGGATGTGACAGGCTACCACCCTTAAAAAAAATCTCGTCCCGAGATTTGTGAAGGCTAAAGGTTACAAGTTGGCTTGAAGACAACTAGGGTACTACCACCCTTAAAAGAAAGTCTCATAGGGTTGCATTGATGGTTCACTTGACTATGGGTTCAATACTTGATATCCAGACAAGGAATCCTTATTTGACTCTTCTGAGTTAACTAATTCCTGACATCCACTTCTTCTATTTCTTCAAGGGTTCCATACATGTCAATGTGGTTCACATGTCCTTTCTGGGCCACATTGGAGTCATTTCCATTGGAGTTTCTAGCATCCTTTTTCTTTTTCTTCTCAGGACAGTCTGATGCATAGTGTCCAAGTTCCTTACAATTATAGCACTGCAACTGGCTAATGTCTTTCTTCCTGGAATTGCCATGTTGGTTCTGACCAAGGTCATCTCCATTGTCAGTATCATTCCCATTATTATCACTTCCATTGTTGTGGTGGTGATGCTGATGTGGTCCAGAATCTTCATTGCTCTTATTGAATGAACGCTTCTTTTGTGATGATCCTGAGTGATACTTGAGGTTATGCTTCCTCTTTATTTTCTCAACTTGATTCATCTTGTTTTCCAAGATGGTGGCTTTGTCACAAAGTGATTGATAAGTTGGGACATAGGCAACAGACAGCTGCAGGTTCAACTCATCATTAAGTCCTTCGAGGAATTTCTCCTTCCTCTTAGCATCTGTATCAACTTCATCCAGTGCATAGCGTGCCAGATTGTTGAACTCCTCAATGTACTCAGCCACACTAAGGTGATGTTGTTTCAGATTGTGGAACTCCTTTTTCTTCAAGTTCATCACTCCAGATGAGATGTGAGATGTACGGAAGCCATCCTCAAAAATAGCCAAAGTCACATCCTCAAAGGGAGTGGTGATCTAAAAGTTGTCCCACCATGTTGCTGCTGGCCCTTCAAGCAAATATGCTGCAAACCTAACTTTTTCCTCGCCGGTGTAGTCAACAGTCACTAAGTCCTTATTCACCGAAGGTAACCAATCATTGGCTACCATTGGGTGAGTTGTCCCAGAGAACCTTGCAGGCCTTAGCTTCAGAAACCTGGTGAGCATATCATGTGCTGGAGGGTTATTCTGATTGTTGTTGTTGTTATTGTTGTTGTTCTGATTCTGATTTTGCATAAACTGCGTCATCATCTGCATCAGTTGAGCTTGTCCTGTCATCAACTGCTGCATCTCGGGAGTGATGTTGTTGTTGTTTTGGTTGGGTTGGAATGTCGGGGAGGCATATGTTTGTTTGATAGGGATAAGTAATGACAGATAGGCATAAGGGAGTTCTAACACACTACCCAAAACAATCAAGTTCAATCAAACAATCAAGCATTCAACAAGCAACCATTCACTTAACGACTTATGAGCTTAACTCATGAGTTGAAGGAAACAACAAGTTTTCTTGAAATAATTAACTTAGTATAGTCATACCTCATAGGTCAATATGATCCATACACTAACATGATATCAATGTTTATGGTAGGCAATCTAATGTCTCTTGGTTCTCACTTGTGGTCCTTAGTGATGTCTAAGTTGAAGTCCTTGGTGAAACTTAAAGTTGAAGTCATTGGTCATGGTGAAGGATTTTTCCATCAAGTTGAAAAGGAAGAGTTGTAGAATTCAAAACCAAAAGGTTGAGGAAAGAGTTTATAAGATTGTTTGTAACTAAGTTTTGGAACAATAACAACTCCTATTTTTCTAAGGGGTTTTGTCCAATCCTAGGGTTACAATCCTACAGGCAACACAGTGCTCTGATACCATCTGTAGAGGTCCCAACCTTTAATAAGGTAGAGATCCCTGTGTTTACAATGCTAGTCCCTGGATCAATAGCTAGCATCCATAGTTAAGATGTAATATCAAGAAACAAAGGTCATAATACAACTTATAACCAGGAATAAAATAATTCATTACATCTTACATAGCTCATTTGGCTATCACATTACAATGCAGCAGAATATCTATATAGCATGAAGTCCTTCATCTTCAAAGTGCCACAGGCAATCATGTTGGTTGTAGACTTGTAATCCTATTCAACACACTTCACTAACATCAAACAAACCTGCAACATAATAAGTTGCATCCACAAGGTCAATACATTTGAATTGTATTGCCAAGTTTCACTACTATGTAGAAATAAATGGATCCTATCATTACATGCATATTTGGATAAGTAGGGTTTAGGCTCATTTGCAGAAAGCAATATAGTTTTATCCTATCTTTTCAAAAATAGTTTTTTGATCTTTTGACAAATCTTTCTGAACTCCTTGGAAAACTCCAAGTACTTCTAATCCCTTGTTGTCACCATCAAGTTTTACTCTGAGAAATTGGAATGTCGAGATCTTCCATAGCTTCAGGCCTTAGTTTCTCAGAGTTGTCTGTAACCGGGGACACGGCTAAGTACTTAGAATTTGATCTTCTGCAAAAGTTGTACACTTCACCCACATGACACAATCTCGTCTTGACGCCACCAGTGGCCGCTGGATAAGTACACACCAAATGGAGTACCAGCAGATCGAGAATGTGACAAAGTCTTTCCATAGAAGTCCTCCCAATACACAATGCTAGCTTTTCTACCAGGCACCAATGTAAGGATATATTTCCAATACATAATTCTAGTTAACCTGAAGATGCCAATGCAAGGGTCTTCCACTATCTGGTTGACTAAGCCAGAGCCCATTTAGCATGTGGCTGTACACGGAAGCCACTGTACGAGAAACATGTTCAATATCTAAGTCCCTGGGTGATTTTCTTCTAGTGCACACACAAAAAGATAGCCATATAACCATGGTTCCCTTTGTTGCCACCTTGTCCAACACCTGAGTATCCTCTTTCCACCCAGGTGGTTCATTGAGTACTTGTTTTATAAAACATATAATTTTTCCAACACTTCATATAATCATTTCATGTATCCCATCCCAAATATATAGCAGGGTTAAGCATACTACAACTACATTGTTTTCACCAAGGAAGTTATAAGGATATCCTAATAGGATATAGCATATCATAGAAATATAGTAGTCTTATCATGCATGTTACAAAAATCCACGAAGTGTAACGAAAATAGTAGGACATGGATGATAGTATCACTTGCATTTTTGTAGGGAATATTGGTTCAATCCTTGATCTTGCAAATATCACACTCTTCTAACTTCACTACAATTCAATCAAGCAAACAAATTTTCAAACCAACATTCAAACAATTCACCACATGCAATGACAAAAGCAAGGCAATGCATGCAAGCATGCAAAAGATGGTTTTATTTGAAAAAGTGGTTTCTAGTAAGCTCTAAACATTTTAATGTTCAAATTGGTCGTTTACAAAAGTGGTAAAACCATTTAAATTCAACTTGGTGAAAATGGCCATTTTAAATCCTTTTGTTTTGATAGAAATGATTTAAATCAAGGAAGATTTTCTAGTGTTTGCCAAATATATTTTTGAATCTCAAACTTGGTGTTTAGGGTCAGAAGGTTTGAATCACATCATTTCCCAAAGGTTTTACTCAAAAATCATTTCTAAACCATATTCAATAATTTTATTTAGCTAGAAATGGTTTAAATCAAGGATTTATTCCTTAGTCTAACAAATTATGTTTCTAAGCCCAAAAGTTGGTTTCTATGGTCAGTAGGTTCAAAACAAATAACTTAGCAAAGATTTCACCTTAAAAATATTTCTAGAACAATTTTTATATTCAAATTATGCCTACACAAGTTTATGCAAATTCAACCAATTTTCCAGAAGCAAAACATTAAACAAAGTGCATGGTTGCAAAGTACTTGTCCTGCTGATTCCAGTGATATAAAATTTGCAAAATTTGGACGTGTAGATTAAAGTTATGAATTTTATAAGTTTGCATATGTAATAAATCAAATTCTATGGGCTTGGTGCTGGAAGATGCGCAAGAAGAGGGGGAGTAAGCTCATGTTCTCTGGGAGGCGTGGGGTGGTCGGACTATGCCGGAATCGGCCGGAGAAGCTTGCCGGGGCAGAGAGGTTTGAGCTCGAAATTAGGGCAGCCTGGAGGCAGAGAGGAGGCGTTGCTTGGGGGGAATGGAAGAGGGAAGGTAGGCGCTTAAGTGTGCATGGTCGTTGGTGAGATTACTCCAGCCATCAACACGAATTAACGCGAATTAAGTCGCGGCAGAAGCGGCGAGGAGGAACGGTCGAGGTGGTGGAGACGACGACTAACGGCGTGGGGCCGCGTTGTCTGTGAGAGAGAGGGAGTGGGAGTGGGGCCGAGCGTTCAGCGACTCTGTGGGTTAGTTACTGCGTGAAAAACGATTCTCCAGAGGGGAGCAGGTGGGCTGCGTGTTGGGCTGGACTGGGCCTTGGCAGTGGGTTGGGATTGATTCCTCTTTTTTTATACAGAAACTTTTTCTTTTTCTATATTGAATTTCTGTTTTGATTTCTATTCAAACAATTCAAACATCATTTGAATTCAAACCTTTGCCAAAATTTCGGTATATTTTAATTCTGTTTATTAACATATTCTAAAGTCAGATTTAGAATATTTCTTTTATTCTTTTTAGGGCATAATAATTATTTAAAAAATAGTCCCTTGTATTAATTCAAATAAGATTTTATTAATATTTTCAAACTCTATTTGAATCCAAAATTTTAGTCAAACCTTTTTCAGTAGAATTTATTTATTCAATAGTGCAACAAATTCACTTTGAATTATTATTTAAAATACTTTAATAAGATTTAATGTTCATTTAAATTGGGAATTGTCTTTATTTAAATAAAATTGGATATTAATAAAACCTTATGATTTTATATAAATAATCATTTACTCTTTTTATTAATCAATAATCTTTCATTTAAATTGTTTGATCAAGATTTAATTTGGCTTTTTAAAATAATCCTTATTCATTATTTCTTCCTTTGCCTTATAAAATCCTTATCTTTTTCTTTAAAGATCCAAAATTGGTGATTCCAATTTGTATAACTTTATTAAATATTTGTTTATCTTTTTAAATCTCCTCAGGATTTATTTGCTCAAGATTTGGCATGGATTTTAGATAGGGCTTTATTAGCTTTGGAAATTAATTCCTTTTATCTTAAAAAAAATCATAAGTTTTTATTTATGACTCCAATTTGAGTGAAACTAATTTCTATGGTTTTATAATATCATTATTGATCATTTATAAATGTTTGTTGATAAATTTTTTATGGATCAAATCCATATTCTTTGAGATATCTTGGGAATTATTTTCTTCCATTAAGGTTTTAGGGTTTTAATTTGTTTTTCCCAAGTTTAAATTTTCAAGATACCTTCTTTGATGAAAGCATTTTACTTGATTGAAATTTGTTGGATTCCATTTTATTCAAACTTTGTTCAAGATGGTTTTGATGTTTCCATTTAGAAACAAAAAGTTTCTTTTCACCCTAAATTTCAACAATTGTTTATTTTGTTTATTTAATTTTTCACATTTCAAAATTTGGAAAATTTTGGGATGTGACAGGCTACCACCCTTAAAAGAAATCTCGTCCCGAGATTTGTGAAGGCTAAAGGTTACAAGTTGGCTTGAAGACAACTAGGGTACTACCACCCTTAAAAGAAAGTCTCATAGGGTTGCATTGATGGTTCACTTGACTATGGGTTCAATACTTGATATCCAGACAAGGAATCCTTATTTGACTCTTCTGAGTTAACTAATTCCTGACATCCACTTCTTCTATTTCTTCAAGGGTTCATACATGTCAATGTGGTTCACATGTCCTTTCTGGGCCACATTGGAGTCATTTCCATTTGAGTTTCTAGCATCCTTTTTCTTTTTCTTCTCAGGACAGTCTGATGCATAGTGTCCAAGTTCCTTACAATTATAGCACTGCAACTGGCTAATGTCTTTCTTCCTGGAATTGCCATGTTGGTTCTGACCAAGGTCATCTCCATTGTCAGTATCATTCCCATTATTATCACTTCCATTGTTGTGGTGGTGATGCTGATGTGGTCCAGAATCTTCATTGCTCTTTTTGAATGAACGCTTCTTTTGTGATGATCCTAAGTGATACTTGAGGTTATGCTTCCTCTTTATTTTCTCAACTTGATTCATCTTGTTTTCCAAGATGGTGGCTTTGTCACAAAGTGATTGATAAGTTGGGACATAGGCAACAGACAGCTGCAGGTTCAACTCATCATTAAGTCCTTCGAGGAATTTCTCCTTCCTCTTAGCATCTGTATGAACTTCATCCAGTGCATAGCGTGCTAGATTGTTGAACTCCTCAATGTACTCAGCCACACTAAGGTGATGTTGTTTCAGATTGTGGAACTCCTTTTTCTTCAAGTTCATCACTCCAGATGAGATGTGAGATGTACGGAAGCCATCCTCAAAAATAGCCCAAGTCACATCCTCAAAGAGAGTGGTGATCTGAAAGTTGTCCCACCATGTTGCTGCTGGACCTTCAAGCAAATATGCTGCAAACCTAACTTTTTCCTCGTCGGTGTAGCCAACAGTCACTAAGTCCTTATTCACCGAAGGTAACCAATCATTGGCTACCATTGGGTCAGTTGTCCCAGAGAACCTTGCAGGCCTTAGCTTCAGAAACCTGGTGAGCATATCATGTGCTTGAGGGTTATTCTGATTGTTGTTGTTGTTGTTATTGTTGTTGTTCTGATTCTGATTTTGCATAAACTGCGTCACCATCTTCATGAGTTGAGCTTGACCTGTCATCAACTGCTGCATCTCGGGAGTGATGTTGTTGTTGTTTTGGTTGGGTTGGCATGTCGGGGAGGCATCTGTTGGTTTGATAGGGATAAGTAATGACAGATAGGCATAAGGGAGTTCTAACACACTACCCAAAACAATCAAGTTCAATCAAACAATCAAGCATTCAACAAGCAACCATTCACTTAACGACTTATGAGCTTAACTCATGAGTTGAAGGAAACAACAAGTTTTCTTGAAATAATTAACTTAGTATAGTCATACCTCATAGGTCAATATGATCCATACACTAACATGATATCAATGTTTATGGTAGGCAATCTAATGTCTCTTGGTTCTCACTTGTGGTCCTTAGTGATGTCTAAGTTGAAGTCCTTGGTGAAACTTAAAGTTGAAGTCATTGGTCATGGTGAAGGATTTGTCCATCAAGTTGAAAAGGAAGAGTTGTAGAATTCAAAACCAAAAGGTTGAGGAAAGAGTTTATAAGATTGTTTGTAACTAAGTTTTGGAACAATAACAACTCCTATTTTTCTAAGGGGTTTTGTCCAATCCTAGGGTTACAATCCTACAGGCAACACAGTGCTCTGATACCATCTGTAGAGGTCCCAACCTATAATAAGGTAGAGATCCCTGTGGTTACAATGCTAGTCCCTGGATAAATAGCTAGCATCCATAGTTAAGATGTAATATCAAGAAACAAAGGTCATAATACAACTTATAACCAGGAATAAAATAACTCATTACATCTTACATAGCTCATTTGGCTATCACATTACAATGCAGTAGAATATCTATATAGCATGAAGTCCATCTTCAAAGTGCCACAGGCAATCATGTTGGTTGTAGACTTGTAATCCTATTCAACACACTTCACTAACATCAAACAAACCTGCAACATAATAAGTTGCATCCACAAGGTCAATACATTTGAATTGTATTGCCAAGTTTCACTACTATGTAGAAATAAATGGATCCTATCATTACATGCATATTTGGATAAGTAGGGTTTAGGCTCATTTGCAGAAAGCAATATAGTTTTATCCTATCTTTTCAAAAATAGTTTTTTGATCTTTTGACAAATCTATCTGAACTCCTTGGAAAACTCCAAGTACTTCTAATCCCTTGTTGTCACCATCAAGTTTTACTTTGAGAAATTGGAATGTCGAGATCTTCCATAGCTTCAGGCCTTAGTTGCTCAGAGTTGTCCGTAACCGGGGACACGGCTAAGTACTTAGAATTTGATCTTCTGCAAAAGTTGTACACTTCACCCACATGACACAATCTCGTCTTGACGCCACCAGTGGCCGTTGGATAAGTACACACCAAATGGAGTATCAGCAGATCGAGAATGTGACAAAGTCTTTCCATAGAAGTCCTCCCAATACACAATGCTAGCTTTTCTACCAGGCACCAATGTAAGGATATATTTCCAATACATAATTCTAGTTAACCTGAAGATGCCAATGCAAGGGTCTTCCACTATGTAGTTGACTAAGCCAGAGCCCATTTAGCATGTGGCTGTACACGGAAGCCACTATACGAGAAACATGTTCAATCTCTAAGCCCCTGGGTGATTTTCTTCTAGTGCACATACAAAAAGATAGCCATATAACCATGGTTCCCTTTGTTGCCACCTTGTCCAACACCTGAGTATCCTCTTTCCACCCAGGTGGTTCATTGAGTACTTGTTTTATAAAACATATAATTTTTCCAACACTTCATATAATCATTTCATGTATCCCATCCCAAATATATAGCAGGGTTAAGCATACTACAACTACATTGTTTTCACCAAGGAAGTTATAAGGATATCCTAATAGGATATAGCATATCATAGAAATATAGTAGTCTTATCATGCATGTTACAAAAATCCACGAAGTGTAATGAAAATAGTAGGACATGGATGATAGTGTCACTTGCCTTTTTTGTAGGGAATATTGGTTCACTCCTTGATCTTGCAAATATCACACTCTTGTAACTTCACTACAATTCAATCTAGCAAACAAATTTTCAAACCAACATTCAAACAATTCACCACATGCAATGACAAAAGAAAGGCAATGCATGCAAGCATGCAAAAGATGGTTTTATTTGAAAAAGTGGTTTCTAGTAAGCTCTAAACATTTTAATGTTCAAATTGGTCGTTTACAAAAGTGGTAAAACCATTTAAATTCAACTTGGTGAAAATGGCCATTTTAAATCCTTTTGTTTTGATAGAAATGATTTAAATCAAGGAAGATTTTCTAGTGTTTGCCAAATATATTTTTGAATCTCAAACTTGGTGTTTAGGGTCAGAAGGTTTGAATCACATCATTTCCCAAAGGTTTTACTCAAAAATCATTTCTAAACCATATTCAATAATTTTATTTAGCTAGAAATGGTTTAAATCAAGGATTTATTCCTTAGTCTTACAAAATATGTTTCTAAGCCCAAAAGTTGGTTTCTATGGTCAGTAGGTTCAAAACAAACAACTTAGCAAAGATTTCACCATAAAAATATTTCTAGAACAATTTTTATATTCAAATTATGCCTACACAAGTTTATGCAATTTCAACCAATTTTCCAGAAGCAAAACATTAAAAAAGTGCATGTTGCAAAGTACTTGTCCTGCTGATTCCAGTGATATAAAATTTGGACGTGTAGATTTAAAGTTATGAATTTTATAAGTTTGCATATGTAATAAATCAAATTCTGTGGGGTTGGTGCTGGAAGATGCGCAAGAAGAGGGGGAGTAGGCTCGTGTTCTCTGGGAGGCGTGGGGTGGTCGAACGGCGCCGGAATCGTCCGGAGAAGCTCGTCGGGGCAGAGGGGTTCGAGCTCGAAATTGGGGCAGCCTGGAGGCAGAGAGGAGGCGTTGCTTGGGGGGAATGGAAGAGGGGAGGGAGGCGCTTAAGTGTGTGTGGTTGTTGGCGAGATTACTCCAGCCATCAACGCGAGTTAACGCGAATTGAATCGCGGCAGAAACGGCGAGGAGGAACGGTCGAGGTGGTGGAGACGACGACTGATGGCGTGGGGCCACGTTGTCCGCGAGAGAGAGGGAGTGGGAGTGGGGCCGAGCGTTCAGCGACTCTGCGGGTTAGTTACTGGGTGAAAAACTATTCGCCAGAGGGGAGCAGGTGGGCTGCGTGTTGGGCTGGACTGGGCCTTGGCAGTGGGTTGGGTTTGATTCCTCTTTTTTTATACAGAAACTTTTTCTTTTTCTATATTGAATTTCTGTTTTGATTTCTATTCAAACAATTCAAATATCATTTGAATTCAAACCTTTGCCAAACTTTGGGTATATTTTAATTCTGTTTATTAGTATATTCTAAAGTCAGATTTAGAATATTTCTTTTATTGTTTTTAGGGCATAATAATTATTTAAGAAATAGGCCCTTGTATTAATTCAAATAAGATTTTATTAATATTTTCAAACTCTATTTGAATCCCAAATTTTTGTCAAACCTTTTTCAGTAGATTTTATGTATTCAATAATGCAACCAATTCACTTTGAATTATTATTTAAAATACTTTAATAAGATTTAATGTTCATTTAAATTGGGAATTGTATTTATTTAAATAAAATTGGATATTAATAAAACCTTATGATTTTATTTAAATAATCCTTTACTCTTTTTATTAATCAATAATCTTTCATTTAAATTGTTTGATCAAGATTTAATTTGGCTTTTTAAAATAATCCTTATTCATTATTTCTTCCTTTGCCTTATAAAATCCTTATCTTTTTCTTTAAAGATCCAAAATTGGTGATTCCAATTTGTATAACTTTATTAAATATTTGTTTATCTTTTTAAATCTCCTCAGGATTTATTTGCTCAAGATTTGGCATGGATTTAGATAGGGCTTTATTAGCTTTGGAAATTAATTCCTTTTATCTTAAAAAAATTCATAAGTTTTTATTTATGACTCCAATTTGAGTGAAACTAATTTCTATGGTTTTATAATATCATTCTTGATCATTTATAAATGTTTGTTGATAAATTTTTGTATGGATCAAATCCATAGTCTTTGAGATATCTTGGGAATTATTTTCTTCCATTAAGGTTTTAGGGTTTTAATTTGTTTTTCCCAAGTTTAAATTTTCAAGATACCTTCTTTGATGAAAGCATTTTACTTGATTGAAATTTGTTGGATTCCATTTTCTTCAAAGTTTGTTCAAGATGGTTTTTATGTTTCCATTTAGAAACAAAAAGTTTCTTTTCACCCTAAATTTCAACAATTGTTTATTTTGTTTATTTAATTTTTCACATTTCAAAATTTGGAAAATTTTGGGATGTGACAATGGCACATGCTCACACCATGTTATGACTATGAACAAGTCACCATAGACTCTATGATCATTTAGTCTTTAACTTGTAGTACCAATCTATGCTTTGATTATTAATGTTTTGTCGCTTTGCGTGATTATGGCAATTATTGCTCTCTTTGGTTGCTCCCAGTCTTTTCTAGCCTCCACTTGTGTGAGTAAGATCTACTCATGCTTCCAACTCCCAAGAAACCAAGTTATTACAAAGTGTCCACTATAAACTCCTATGCATGGTGTGTTACACCATTCCAAATATATTCTTGTTTTCAGCTATCTTCCAATTAAAAATTATTTTGTTATGTGAAAACTTAGTGATTAAAGCCCTCACAAACTTGATGGCCCACTTTATATTCTTTGCACCTAATAAACTTGAACCATTGTGTCTTCTATGTTGTATATGCTTGCACTTATACGTTGGAATTAGCAGAACCATGCTGTCATGGGGAACATTTTCAACATTGCACTTGTACTTTATACTTAGTTGATATCATGCCCTTTTGTTCGTGGATGACACCGGTGTGAAATAAAGAGGGAACTTATAAGTCCATGGAGTTTGTATCCTGTGTTAGAGAAACGCCTGGGCCGCTAGCCTAAGCCATGCCTAATCATGGTGGTAACTTGCAGCATCACCATAGTGACATCTATGAAGCATCCTTCTTATAAAAAAAGAGACACATTGAGAAAAAAGGAAAGAGAGAAAAAAAAGCACCATATTTCGATGGTAAATAAGAAGATTGCTGAGATGCTCATTGTCTGCTTGCCTTGTCATTTTGGTTATGGGGAAGCTCTTGTACCATGTGCAAGGGGTACCCCGTTGGCAGTTCTCTATGATATGCAAATACTTACAATGACAAAAACTTACCGGCGACTAAAGTTGAGTAGCATGAGGTGTGGCCCTCGTATTCAAGGGACTTGAGTTTGCCAACTTATACTTCGTCAAGCATATACTCCATCTTTGTCACTTTAACCTTAATCACTTCAAGATGCTTATGATAGGGGCAATGAGGGCTGAAATCTTACAAGTACCATAATTTTTGGAAGCTCTTTTTGAAACTTGAAATCCCTTCTTCCTTTATGAAAGGATTTTCTTCCACCATGATTTGAGTCTCCACCTTCTACCTTTAGGCACCATTAAGAGAGCATAGTTGTCATTCTTTGTGCAGCGTTCCAAAGCTTATTGATTGATGCATATTGTGATATTAGTTGTTCTTGTGCTATTTATTTCTTGTCACCCTTGTGAACTTTGAAGGTGTCATATGCATCTATTTTCTACTCTATGAGGGGCAAGATGAATGCCACTATGCTATGTTTTAAGTATGAGAAACAAACAAATGTTTTTCAATGCATGTTATTCGTGATCTTTGTTTGTAGCCTTTCATGTTGCATGCATAGTTACTATGTCCTATTGTTAGAACTCCATCTTTCATGCACATGTTTAGAGTTCTTTGATCCAGCTTTCAATGCTTGAAAATGGTTGGATATTTATTGTGAGGGTGCATGTCACCTCAAAAATTATTCTTTTTATCACTTACCTACTCGAGGACGAGCACGAGTTAAGCTTGGGGATGCTTGATACGTCGTAAACGTATCTATAATTTTTTATGCTCCATGCTTGTTTAGTATCTACTTTACTTTGTTTTGTCTACACTTTGAGGTGTTTTTATATCTTTTCTGGAACTAACCTATTAACAAGTTGCCATAGTGTCAGTTGCCTATTTTCTTGTGTTTTTGGATCCAGAAAGGCAAAAAATCAATATTCTCGGAATTGGATGGGACAAAATCCAAAGTCAATAACTTTCCGTGAGGGACACGAATCTAGAAGGAGGGACGGAGAGGCACCAGAGGGTGGCCATACCCCCTAGGCGCGGCCAAGCCTGGCCCGCGCGTAGGGAGGGTGTGGGCCCTCTGACCGCCTCCCAGGCTCGCCCCTTCTCCTATAAGAAGCCCCCGGGGATAAAATCCTAGATCATCCAGAAGAAATCCACAAAAACCTTTGCTGCGCCGCCAGCACCAAAAGGGAGATTCGGTGGACAGAAAGTCTCTGTTCCGGCACCCTGCCGGGACGAGGAAGTGCCCCCAGAGCCATCTCCATCGATCTCCATTGCCATCTTCATCATCGTTGCTGATTCCTATGATGAGGAGGGAGTAGTTCTTCCTCAAGGCTAAGGGCTCTACCGGTAGCTATGTGTTCATCTCTCTCTCTATGCATGGTAATATTGTGGTCATGATCTTTGTAATCAAGTAGATCTACCTTGCTACTCAAGTGCTTCATTAGATCTCTACTCTCCCCATGTGTGTGAAAGTGACAGTGTGCACGCCATGGTGGCACTTAGGTTTAAGTCTACATAAATACTCTTTGTGCTTTAATAGATCTATGCTTTTCCCCACATGTGTGAAAGTGATAGCATGCATACCGTGTGTGGCACTTTGGCTAGATTGAATATTTGTTATGAGTTATATTTGGAGTTGGATGTCTCTATGAAATTGTGGTGTTTGTTGGAACCATCTAGTGCTCAAGGTGACAATGTGGGGTTATCTAGATTGGGGAAGACCCTACCATGGATTAGAGTGTCCAACCGGAGAGTAGTTAAGAGTAGTATCATGAAGAGAGGATATTTATATGAGAGAGTGTTCACTAGTGAAAGTATGATCCCTAGGCCTTGTTTCTAAACACTGAAACACTGTCTGCTACTAGATCTGTTGCATGTTGCTTGCTTCCTTCAGTTTGCCTTTAGTCTGTTCCTCCACGCCATCAGCTATTTTCTGGCACCGTTACCCCATGTCAACAACAAGTCAGAAGCTATTTTCTGGCACCGTTACCACTTGTATTTCACTATCTCTTTGCCGAACTAGTGCATCTATACACCTGACAAGTGTATTATGTGTGTTGGGGACACAAGAGACTTCTTGTATCTTGATTGTAGGGTTGGTTGAGAGGGAATAACTTTGACCACTTCCTCCCTGAGTTCGATAAACCTTGGGTGATCCACTTAAGGGAAACTTGCTGCTGTTCTACAAACCTATGCACTTGGAGGCCCAACAACTGTCTACAAGAATAGAAGTGTGTAGACATCATATGACATGATGATTATTGTACCATATCTTCCCTCAAACTAAGGACTTGTCAGGTACCCAAGACCCCAAGGATTGATCCAGGTATAGGGAGTGTGAGTAATGACTGATCTGCAGTCCGGGAACCCCAGTGACAGAAGGGGTAGTACGGTTGTATATGTGAGGGATTTAATTGAGATTAACGGTGACATCACTATGCATATCATTAGTTCTCTTTCTTCTATGGATGAGACTAGTAGGTTATTGCTATAAGCGGTTGCCGAGTGATACGTCTAAAACGTATCTATAATTTTTGATGTTCCATGATTGTTTAGTATCTACTTTGCTTTGCTTTATCTACACTTTGAGGTGTTTTTATATCTTTTCTGGAACTAGCCTATTAACAAGTTGCCACAGTGCCAGTTGCCTATTTTCTTCTGTTTTTTGGTTCCAGAAAGGTAGAAAATCAATATTCTCGGAATTGGACGGGACAAAAGCCGAATTCAATATTTTACCGCGGGGGACACGAATCTAGAAGACGAGACGAAGAAGCGAACCAGGGCGGCCAAACCCCCCTAGGCGTGGCTAGGGGTGGGCCCGCGCCTGGGCAGGGTGTGGCCCCCTGCTCGCCTCCCAGCCTCGCCTCTTCGCCTATAAGAATCCCCCGATGTAGAAACCCTGGGTACCCGATCAAAAATTCCACGAAACCTTCAGTAGCCGCCTCCACCATCGTCCCTAGATCAGGGGGGTCTGAAGTTCTTCCCGGCACCCTGCCAGAGGGGAGATCATCCCAGAGGCCTTCTCTCCGGTATGATGCGTGAGTAGTTCCACCTTGGACTATGGGTCCATGTAGTAGCTAGATGGTTGTATCTCCTCCTTTGAACTTTCATGTATAGATCTTGTGAGCTCCGTTCATGATCAAGATCTAATCTATTTGTAATCATGGATGTTGTGTTTGCGGGGATCCGATGGATATTGAGATTATTATGTTGGTTTGATTAATGGTTTAGTCTTTATGATTCTATCATGTATGTGTTGTTTGTGATCTTGCATGCTCTCCGTCGTTAGTAGCTATCTTGGCCAAGTAATTACTAGTGACTCCAAGAGCGGGTATTTATGCTCGGTAGTGGGTTCATGCCCCTAGTTTCCAAGGGAAGTTACAAAAATCTCTTCGGTTGTAGATGTGTTATTGCCACTAGGGAGAAAACAATGGTCTCTTGTTCATGGAACAAGTGGATTGTTTACCTTACATACTTTGTTTAAAGAAGTTGTCTGTTGCTTGCAACTTAATACTGGAGGGGGTTCGGATGATAACCTAAAGGTGTACTTCTAGTCATAGATGTAGTTGGTCTATGTATCTTATTGTATTTCCCATCGAATCTCATAGGATCTTTTTATCTAGTATTGCATTGTTATGCCTTGCTCAGTTCCTGTTAATTGCCCTGCTGTAATTTTTTCTCCCTTCATGCCATGTTGTTTATCTAAGGAGAGCACCTCTAGTGAACTATGGACCCCGGTCCAATCTTTACCATTGATACATCTTACACTATTACTTGTTTACTTGCTGCAAACCATTACCTTCCACACCATACGTTTAATCCTTTGTTACAACAATCCTGTGAGCTTGACAACCTCACTGATTCGTTGGGGCAAAGTATTGAGTTTGTGTTGTGCAGGTCTCCACGTTGCTTGCAGCACCTTTGGGGCGTTTCCTTCCTCCTGCTGGTTCGATAACCTTGGTTTCTTATTGAGGGAAACTTGCCTGCTGAACTGCATCATACCTTCCACTTGGGGTCTCCCAACAAAGTGCTGCTGCACTCATCAAGCCTTTTTCTGGCTCCGTTGCCGGGGAGGAAAGGTAAAAGGCACTCACAAACGTTACCCCATGGCAAGAGCAAGCCAGAAAGCCTTTTTCTGGCGCCGTTGCTGGGGAGGCTAAGGACGTCTTCACAAGGGGAGTCCTCCACTTCCTTTCTCTTTACTTTGTTTTTAGTTTGCTTAGTTTATTTTGCTTGGTTTTGTTTGACTCCTTTCAAAAACACAAAGAAATTAGTTCCTACTCTGGTTGCTGGTCTGTTATTGCCTTGCTTGGTCATGATTTCTATCAATGGATGGTTTCTTTGAAACTAGTTCTTATTGGCAAGGTGGGTTCACGGAATAACAAAGGTATTATTATAAGGAACACCATTTGTCACAAAAAGGGAAACACTTATGGGAACAAATTGATAAGTTGAATACTATTGCTAGAGACGTGTGCTCTACTTATAATGTTACTTATTTCTTTGATAAGTCTTGTTGTTGTAGGAGGTATAAACACCTGCCTTTTCAATGTGAGTATAATGATAATGTTACCATATCTTCTTATGTTAAGGGAAATTATGACTTTTATGATGTGGAGAAAATTGAAGAATTTATTGCCTTCAAGGGTGCATTTGAACTTGCCAGTTTGCTTGAAAATACTGATGATGCACCTTATGAAGATGAGGTTTATGAGATACTTAAATTCTGCTTTGATAATTACAAGGAAGAAAATAGCTATATTCTTGAATATCTTAATAGATGATTTCCACAGATGGAAGAGACTAATTCCTTGCAGGAGCCTATGTAAGAAGAAATTGCTGAAACTAAAAGCTCATTAGATGAAAAAGAGGAGGAGACTGATGAACAAAAGGAGGAACAATGGATATACCCATGCCTACCTTCTAATGGGAGTAACTCTTTATCCCTTACATTATTTGATTGTCCCCTATGCTTACAAAAGTAGGATGAATGTTATGTTCATGTGGATTCCTTTGAAATATCTACTTTGGGAACCTGTGAAGGTTTTAATCCCATTATTTTTGAGCTTGATAAAAATCATGTGTTTGTAGATCATGAAAAGCATGATTTATGTGATAGTTATATTGTTGAGTTTATTCATGATGCTATTGAAAGTTATTATGAGAGAGGGAAGCATGGTCTTATGTATCTCAACAATATTAAGTTTCCCCTCTTTATGTTTGAAATCTTGAAGTTGCACTTGTTTTGCTTTCCTATGCTTGTTCCTTTGTGGTTCTTTGATTTATTTTCTTACAAGATTCCTATGAATAGGAAGAGGGATAGACTTAAATGTGTTTTGAATTTGCTTCTTAATGCTCTCTTTTACCTCAATTCATATTTCTTATGAGAGCATCTTCTCAAACTATCAAGCCTAACTTAAAGGCGTTAAAGAAAAGTACTTGTTCGGAGATAAAACAAGAGTTTCCTTGAGTCTTGGAAGTTATTACTTCAGTAATGACCTCTCCTTATCCTTTTTATTTGCTTTTTGTTCCAAGAATGACCTCTACTGAGAGGGAAGTAAGATTTGGGGAATTGCTGTCCCGAAACCGATTTCTGTCCTCCACCATAAAAATTCGTGAGGAGTCTCTGTAACTCGGATTGAGCTCAAAATTTACGAATACATCCCCCCGTATGTTATCTAACTTTAGTTAGTTCAGCACTTTTTGATTTGAGCAACACAAGATTCTATAAAAAATCAGTTTCTACCTGCTGGTCTGTTTTGACAAATTTCTGCCATTATTTGCATTTGCTTCTTATTGATTCCTTTTTGAGTTCTCTTTTGGGGAATTGAGTTTTTTAAGGAGTTTCTATAGTATCTTGTGTTTTTAGTGAATTTTTTTTCTGTTTGAAAGCTTTTCCTAAGGTCTAATATCTTTTGAATAAACTAATGTTGCTAATGAAGATTGTGTGAAGTTTTGTATGAAGGAAAAATTTCAGGTGTATAGAGAGAATGATGTAATGATATGAAGAATGGACAAAATCTCAAGCTTGGGGATGCCACCCTGGTGTCACCCCAAGAAATATTCAAGAGGTACAAGCGTCAAATCTTGGGGATGCCCAAGGCATCCCCTTCATCAATAAAAATCTCATGTCTGTCTAGACACTTCGTTTTTATTGTTTCATGCACTGTTGTATTGTTCTTGGAGCGTCTTAGTTTTCATTTGCTTTTCTTAGGTTGTCTAGTTGTTGGAGATATGCCCTAGAGGCAATAATAAATGTGGTTATTATTATATCTTTGTGTTTATGATAAATGTTTACATTCATGCTATAATAGTATTAACAAGGAAACATTGATACTTGTGTGATTTGTAAACTTAATTTGAAGTCCCTAGTATAGCCTCTATACATCACTAGCTTGTTGGTTGATAAATGATTGTGGTTTCCCTATGATGAACATTGAGATGTTATCAACAACAAGATCATATCATTAGGAGAATGATATGATGGACATACTCCTGTAGATAAGCGTAGCATAAAGATCAAGTCATTTCAATAGTTCAATTGCTATATTCTTTCTGATACATAATAACCTAATTCCTTCAACCATGAGATCATGCATATCACCTTTACCGGATGGATGCTTTGATGACATCAAACACCACACCGTAACTGGGTGGCTATAAAGGTGGCATTGAGTGTTCGGAAAGTATTGGTTGAGACACATGGATCAAGAGTGGGATTTGTCCATCCATATGACGGATAGATATACTCTGGGCCCTCTCGGTGGAATGTCATCCAATTAGCTTGCAAGCATGTGACTGGCTCACAAGGGATCACATATCACGGGAACGAGAAAAGAGTACTTATCGGTAACGAGGTTGAACTAGGTATGCAGAGATACCGACGATCATAACCTCGGATAAGTAAACTATCGTGAGACAAAGGGAAATTGGTATCGTATGTAAGTGGTTCATTCGATCGCAAAGTAATCGTAGAAATATGTGGGAGCCATATGAATTTCCAGATTCCTCTATTGGTTATTGTTCGGAGAAGTGTCTCGATCATGTCCGCATAATTCACGAACCGTAGGGAGACACACTTAAGGATTCGACGTTGTTTGAGTAGTTATGGTAGTATGAGAAAGAGACCGAATGTTGTTCGGAGTCTCGGATGGGATCCGGGATATCACGAGGTGATCCGGAATGGTCCGGAGAATAAGATTCATATAAGGAAAGTCTCGTTTCGGAGTTGGGGAATGATTCCGGTGTTTTCATCGGGAATGTTCTAGAAGGTTCCGGAATGTCCGGCACTCCGGAGGGGAAGGGTACATGAATGTGTTGTATCAAACTTGGTATGATTGCATCATGTACTAAGTGTCATCGCTGTTCCAAATAAAGGATTAATCGAATCCTAGTTTGAAAAGTCAAATAACTAGTTTGAAAAGTCAAACGGCTAAAATTGGAAAGAGGAAAAGAGGAGGAAGTGGGAAACCGAGTTGGGGAGGGAATCCCTCCTCCAACCGGCGGCGCCCCCTCCAAGCCAAGTTGGGGAGGGACTCCCCTCCCTCCCCTTGGCCGCCGGCCCCTCCACCTATATAAGGAGGGGCAGGGCTCCCTCCTTGTACACACAAGTCCCTCACCTCAAACCCTAGAAGATGTAGCCCACCATAGCCGCCGCCGCCCCCCTAGGGTTTTGCCCTAGCCGCCGACTTGGGGGTCCCCGAAACCCTAGCCGCCGGCTCTAGCCCCTCCTCCTTGGTGTGTCTAAACCCTAGAACACCGAGGAGCTCTCTCATACTCCACCATACTCGCTCCGGCTTAAGGCGAAGCCCTACGAGATCTCCCCTCTACTTCCGGTACCACGCCGTTGTGCTGCCGGAATCGCGAGGAGAGTGCTACAACCTCCGCTGCCTGCTGGAACAAGGGAGAGGAAGGTCTTCGTCGAGTACCGAACGTGTGACCGACTGCGGGAGCGCTTCCGGAACGCAGCGCCGGAAGGATCGTCTACGCGATCTTGAGATCGGGAAGAGTACGACTATGTAACTACCTCGGTGAATTACGCTCCTAGATACAGGCCTGGATGAGCAAAAATGGTTGAAATAGTACGGTGGGGCCTAAATGCCACTCACAGGTAGACCTTTCGGCCGTCCCAACTATTTCCAATCATCGGGACAAGTACGGGCGGCGTAATCGGCAGGCGAAGGGATCAACTACATACACAAATGAGTATGTATGCAAGCCACCATACAATAGTACATCAGAGCCATTCCATCTAAAAAAGAAAGGAAATATAGCAACGCCATACGGCAAGATTCAAATGCCCTAGATAGATATAATAGTTTAGGATATCTCCTCATACATCACACATCAGAGTATCAGGCGGAAGTGGCAAACAAGATCCGAGTACGGATAAGAAGCAAATCGGCATAAGATGCCCCATAAATAAGCAACATCCCGCCCACAGATCTCACGGATCCCCGTTCCCGGAATCTCTACACCGAATGATCGTTGACCACATCGTCCGTCTCCTCCACCCAGTATCCATCTCGTAGTTGTACCTGTTCATCTGAATCAAACAATTTATCGTGTGAGACCCTAGGGGTACTCAGCAAGTCTTGATGCCTCTAAAGGGGACACAACCTGGGGTGACGCAATTGCAGCAAAAGATAAACCCTAACAGTTCTATAGATAATCGCTAACCATCCGCCTAACCAAAGATAGACGGATGTCCGTGAATTAATGACAACAGTTATAACAATAATACCATCAGATCCATCCTCCTCCTCGCTTACCAACGAGGAAGCGGACGAACAACCCCATCCGTTGGCAGTTTTATTATCCATTCCATGAGTGTTGCACGATTTACTAGTCAGTTACTTAGTCAAATTGAAAGCGGTACTTTAGTTATGCTTGTCTATGATCGAGAAACTGTGCTCCAAGTCGTCCATAACCGCGGACACGGCTTTCAGAAAGTTTTACCCTGCAGGGGTGCACAAATAGCAAAACACACTCGATCAACCTCGGAAAAACCAAATCAAAACCCAACGAGGCTTTCACGACAAAGCAATCACAGGATTCAGAAATATTTCAGGGGGCCACCCCATTAAGCTACCCGCAACGAAGTTAGCTGACTTCGAGACGGACTCAAGGTTTGCGTCAGTGGCTGTAAACGACTGGGAACCCGAAAATTTGACTAGGCTTGTCGATACCACGAAAACACTCCGCTTACCTAAACAGTACAGGTGCTCCTCGCACAATCGTAAATAAAGCAGTAAAGCATGGCATAAGTACAGGATAGTAAATAAAACCTCAAACTAGTTTGTGGCCCCAAGAAATAAGAATGAATCAAGCTCTGGCCCAGGGGGGTCCCATAAGCCTCCCGGATGTGGATAGCGTGAATAATCAAGGAACAGGAATCAAGTACTCGGGGTCCTACGGGACACAAGTGAGCAGGAAAAACCAAATAGCAGATATTGCTCACCGGTGCCACTTTCATTAGTTATCCCATTACTACTCAGGTTAAGTTGTTTAGGTACCTCGTTATCCATCAGATTCTCACATACCCTACACATGCTGTTCTACGACTCGCATGGCTCAAACAACTCCTGTAGTAATGGCTCATGGGATGGAGGAACAAGCTTGGTGGGGTTTAAAAGTAAAGGCTATGCAATACTTGGGATTCAGTTTAATGCAATCGCGACTCAATGATGCACGAATAATATAGAGACAATAGGTACTATATGTATGCAAGCATGTGGTAGTGCTTGCCTGGCAGCTCAGTTGAAGCAAGAGAAGGATCTGGGTAGTGCTCCTGGTTCTCTTGGTATATCCCCTGCTCAGTGTCTATTCGAAGAAGAACCAAACAAACAAGGACCAACATAAATAAAGTGCACAAGCATATGAATAAAATGCGACAAGCAAACAATCATGCCATGATGAATGATGCACCATTTGCATGGCATTAAAGTAGCATGGCATGGGTGAGGTGTGGAATACAAGAAATAAGCATTTTATTGAGTTTTGGCCCCATTTTATACTCCAATTAGTTGCTGCATACTTTAGTATTTATATGATGCATGCTTCAATTCATGTTATGGAATGCTTAAACAGAAAGGTCTCGTCGAGCTAATCATTTTAGACATATCATTTGTTGAATTTGGAGTTATAAAACTAAAGTTATTAATTAATTAAGGCCGAGGGCATTTTATTGTAATTTAAATAAACTTGGAATTTTAAATGTCCAAAATATGTTTTGAAGGTCATATTTGAATTCCTCATATTTTTCTGATTTGAAAACATATATTATATGTATTATTTGGATTTGTATTTTCAAAGTTATTTAAAACAGAAAAGAAATTTGAATTTTAAAACTAATTTGAATAGTTTGAATTTGAACAGAAAATGCAGAAATCCTATTGACACCCAGACAGACCCAGCCACGCCCAATGACGGGTGGGGCCAGAGCTGGCTCAGGGCCACACGCGCACAGAGAAACCTTCTCTACCGCGGCTGCTGCCAGCCACCGAGGCCGACGAGTGGGGGCAGTGGCTCGCGGGCCCACGTGCCAGCGGGGAAACGGCAGAGGCCGACAGGAGGGGGCTATGGGACCGCGGGTTGAGGAGTAAAAACTCCGGGAGCCTTTTCACAAAAGTGCCACCGCGGCTGACAGGCGGGACCAGGAAGGGTCGCGGGTTGACGGAAAAACAAAAGCGGGGGGGGGGGGGGGGGAATCTGCAAAAGGTGCTCGGGTACTGTGCTTCTTCCGCGCGAGCAGAGAAACAGACAGTGCACGGCGCGGCGAGGTGGGGGTCGAACGCGGGACCTGGCGTGTGCGCTGCGAGGCGCGAGCCAGTGCGGTAGGTAGGGGGTTGTTGGCAGGAAGCAGCGAGGCAGCTAGATCTACCAAGGCGTCGACCTGGTCTGGAAACGAACGCGGTCACCGGCGCGCACAGAGCGTTCGATGGAACGTCCGGCGCGACCAGGGCACGTCCGCGTCGGAGAGGGTGTCTGGGAGGTTTGGATGCTCACCAGGAGTGTGCCAGCGGCGGTGGATCGGGTCGAGGTGCAGGGGATCGACGACGAGGCAGACGCCGGGGAGCTAGGGTTTTCGCGTCGGCTCGTCGGTGCTCCTCGGCCTTGGCGTTCTCCTCCTCCGTTGGCAGGGACAGGGCGACGCAGGGGAGGCTCGGGGTCTTCCTCGACAGCCCTAACACCTCGCCCGCCTCCTGGATCGACGTAGACGAGAGGGAGCCGACGGTGGTGGCCGGCGTCGGAGGATGGGTGGCGGTGAAGAAAGAGAGAGGAGAGGGGAGCGAGGGCAGGGCCCTGGGGTGGATCTGGCGAGGCAGAGAGGGGGTGATGCAGTAGATAAGGACGGGGGAGAGGGTGGATGGCGTGGGGGAGGGGAAGGTGGCGTCGGTCACCTTTTCACCACCTCACGTGATCGGGCAGGGCAGGGGGTAGCTAGGCATGGAGGATGGGGGCTGCCAGGTGGGCCAGGGAGGAGGGAGCTCGGGGTGGGGCAGGTCAGGCAGAGAGAGAGAGCAAGAAAGGAGAGGGGGTAGGCTCGGCCAGGGTTTAGATAGGTTTGGGTGGAGAGAGAGAAGAGAGTAGATGGAGTGTGGGGCCAGGGAGAGGGTGGATGGCGTGGGGCATGCATGGTAGAGAGAGGAGAGGCCGAGAGGGAGGGGTAGATCAGGTGGGGTTGAGCTAGGGCTAGAAGGGGTGGTTGGGTTAGGGTTTTTAGTTTAGATTAGGGGTGGTATGGAAGATGGTGTTAAGGTTAGGTGATTAGGTTTAGGGTTTTGGAGTAGAGAGGAGGGTGTAGAGAGAGAGGGAGGTGGTTTAGGGCTTGTTTCGATAAGGCTTAAGCAAAACAAACAAGAACAAGCCAAAAAGGAGGGAGAGATGGAAAGATGATGATCCTCTCACAAATCCAATAAAAACCAAATGACAAGCAAAAGGTGGTACTTGCATGGGCCATGCATAATTAATTAATACCATGCTTATTTTGTGATAACAAGATTATTTACATGGCATTGTGCTTATGCATTCCAAAATGTGGAGTAAGGCCCAAGCAAAAGAATTTAAAAGGAAGCCCCAAGTGGACTAGATGGAGATGAGCATATTTGATTAAAATTGGGGCTTGCTAGTGTGTTTATTCCACTAGATGTTTAATAGTCCCAAAAATATCCCAACATGAACATAATTCCATAATAATCCATATGGAAGCTAGGAGAAAGGGTCCCACTCACAGGGCATGCAAAGGTGGCCATGTGGCTCTCATATATCAATAATGTGAAAACATAATGATGCCAAGATGAGAGCATGTGGAAAAGAATTTGGATCCATCCCAACCACATGAGCTAGAGGTAAACTCAAATAAAATGCAAAGCTCATATGAATTGGATGGTGGAATTATAAGGTGGTGAAAGAAAAGGTGGTGGAGTTAAATAAAAGATATGCCCCCAACTCAACTTGGGCATTTAACAATATATCAAGAACCAAATACAATATCAAGAGGCAAATACAATTTACCATGCCTATGAGAGAAGAACCAAATCACAAAGGTTTTATATGATGCTCAAATGCAAGGTGGCATGATGACATGAGCATGATATGATGATGATGCAACAATTATATGTAGGAAGTAGCCATTATATATAGACTAGGCTAGTAGCATTGCAATTGTTAGACAATTGGGATGCTACAACTCTCCCCCACTAAACAAGAATCTCGCCCCGAGATTCCTAGGAAAAAGAAACAACACAAGGAGAGGCGGGTGTTCGAACGAAGGTGACCCTCACGTTCCTAAGTTGATGAACAACGGAAAGGTGCGACCACTACACCTTGCAAAACTTGCTAGACTTGTTGCGAGTCTTGCGTTTTGCTTGAGAAACAACGGGTAGAGGAGTTGAAGGATTGTCGTGAGACAAGAAGGATAGGATGAACATAGCTCCGGTTTTCTCAAGAAACATGATAATGGAAAATAACCACTTGAGAAAGGAAGGACAAGATGATGTATCATGGATAAAGAAAGACACACCGTTAAGATTAAAGGTTTACTGATATGAGAGAGGATGAATCTTTATGTCGCCGGAAGGGAAAAGAGCTAGATTAGAGAGGTTTTGACCCACTATGACAATA
This sequence comes from Avena sativa, assembly GCA_916181665.1. Lineage (NCBI taxonomy): Eukaryota > Viridiplantae > Streptophyta > Magnoliopsida > Poales > Poaceae > Avena > Avena sativa. The sequence continues at coordinate 126,487,775 of OV702283.1, read as the reverse complement.
GCATCGTATCTTCCCTCGGATTGGAGAAATGAAGTTCGGAAACAATATTGCCTTCAAACAATAGAGTCCCTTGATATGAACAGAAAGATCTAGTTAGACAACGTCGGATTAGATCCTTCTTGCGCCGGTAAGAACCCAAGGATCACGAAATTTAGGTGCGCAGATATAACTTCCAGAGATGGATGTGAAGCCAGATCATGGTGGAATCCCGGGAAGCAAAGAATATGGAGGATCTGGAGTTTATTGTAGAGGTACTTATTGCTTTCTTTAGCCTTGAGGCTAACGCAATAGATTTGCTGCTGATGGAATCAACCATAATTGGCTTTACCACAGAAAAAGAATTGATGAAACAAAGAGAGAGATAGTTTCCTTTCACTTTGTTTGGGGATATCGAGCATCGGTAGAAAGACGAGGATAGAAAAAGGTTTGCGTTTGTTTCCACCAGATAATTGAGGATTTTGCTCCGTGTAGAAAGGGTGAGATCACCAACAAGAGACTATTGATTACCTTCTTCGAGAGAGCACTCCGGAAAAACAAAGACGGAAGTAAAGTATCGAGGGATAAAGGCCACTTCTAACTTCCGTGGAATGAGTGAAATCACATTAATTCACCAATTCAATGTACAAGAGCGAATGATAAGAGTAGTGGTATGGTAGCTACTCCATCCCGCACTCAAAGCATTACTCCGCACATGAATAAGAAAAACCATGCGACCCCACTACCGAAACAGACTGAAGGTATTGACAAGAAGAGCTCATGGAACTCCATAAGAAAACAAAGATTGATGCAAACGATTCACCGGATCCAATATAGATAAGGGTGATGATGTTGTCGTCATATCGTAAGTAACCAGCCACCAGAAAGATATGAAGGAAGATTACGGAGAAGAACTGCAAGATTCAACAGCTACAGGAAAGATAGCACCAACTTGAACAGAAGGAGTACAAGATCTGGAAGGTCTTCATGGCCTCCGGTGGATTGAGCATAGACGATAGAGCGAGAGGTTTTCAAGAGATTACTTAACGAGATTGAGGTGAAAGAACTCCATGTTCTTCTTGAAATGATTGAGAGAGATTTAGCAGCCTTGAGGAAATCTTCAGCGGAACGACGATGATAACTTGCCAACAAGGAACAACTCCGGATTGGTTGAAGATGGGGGATGGAATTAACAATGGACTTGCTGATTCCAGAGTTGAAGTAATGTATTTAGCAGAAGGACGTGGTCGAGATATGTGACTTCAAAAAGTCAGAACTCTCACTTTGAGACTTTGCACACAGGCAGTGCTCACGAAGCTCGAGAGAAAGAGACACAGATGATCTTCCATGTTCTTCCATAGATATCGAATAGGCAAGCATATTATCAACATATACCACCATGGATTAACAAGATATTCCCAGAATACCAAGTTCAAGAGGCGGGAGAACGAACAAATGCTCGAAACACTTTCTGAGCTCAACGCTCTTAGAAAGATCAATATTAAGAGCACGGGTTCGTGTTGAAGAAGATGCACTGGAAGAATAGATTATCTGGTCCTTCGGAAGAAAAGAGATGTCACCTGGTTCACATTGTCGATCGGATCACCGGTTACAAAGATGAAGAGATCTTGGATAAGAACCAATGATAGCTCATACCTTAAGAAAAGCTATCATAGACGAAAAGATGCAATTCCCTCGTATCCAGGAGAATTGTGCAGATATGGGGTTCAAAAAGATGTGCAGCATGATGGACAGATGATAGACCGCCGTAGTGCTTGGAGAAACTCTGGATTGCCAAAGATGCTTGAATATGCATAGATATGATCGCGGTGTACTCAAAATCACAGGAGATAACTGTCACCATTTGGAGGATAGAGTTGATAGCATTTTCCATATTCCACTCCATCATTCAGATCTATATGACACTAATCATGAGTGGAATATAGCTATGCCGAGAACCAAATTACAATCACCAGCATCGGATCGACACATGTTATGTAATTAGCCCAAGAGAATTGGGGATGAAAAGAAACTCCAGGGTTAAGCGCCGGTGACAAAAGAATGAGTTAGCATGGACATGCTGATAAGAGAGAGATAGATAATGTTTCACACACGACTGAAAAGGAGTGTGGAAGCACAGATGTATCAAATAAAAAATTTCCGCATTTTCGGCATTAAAATACCAATAGATGCGCAAAATCACTTATCAGGTGGAGATTAGCAACTGATGATTACACAGCATGAGGAGTTGCTAGAAGGAAGGACACCCTTAAGAAGATGGCACCGGTTAACAAGGAGTCAGATAGATCGCACCGGTTTTCAAAAGCCTGTCAGTATGGATTGTACCAACAGTTGATAACCAAAAGGCAGATAAAGATAACATGTTGGATGCAACAGATAGACAAGGAATTACACACACTCACACACACACACAACCTATGGTACTACAGAAACCCAGAACACGTGAATCCTAGTTTGAATGTTAAGAAGAGGATTGAAAATGTTACACTTCCTTACCAGAAAAGGGTGGGTGGGTGGGTAAGAAGAAAAGTGGAAGCAGTCCTACTCTCGCGTTTTTTTCTTCCCTAGTATACATAACTACCAAAAATATTTGCTAGACTGACAACGACCATTTGGCTGAGACCCTGAAGGGCGGGATGGCTCTGATACCAATTGTAACTACCTCGGTGAATTACGCTCCTAGATACAGGCCTGGATGAGCGAAAATGGTTGAAATAGTACGGTGGGGCCTAAATGCCACTCACAGGTAGACCTTTCGGCCGTCCCAACCATTTCCAATCATCGGGACAAGTACGGGCGGCGTAATCGGCAGGCGAAGGGATCAACTACATACACAAATGAGTATGTATGCAAGCCACCATACAATAGTACATCAGAGCCATTCCATCTAAAAAAGAAAGGAAATATAGCAACGCCATACGGCAAGATTCAAATGCCCTAGATAGATATAATAGTTTAGGATATCTCCTCATACATCACACATCAGAGTATCAGGCGGAAGCGGCAAACAAGATCCGAGTACGGATAAGAAGCAAATCGGCATAAGATGCCCCATAAATAAGCAACATCCCGCCCACAGATCTCACGGATCCCCGTTCCCGGAATCTCTACACCGAATGATCGTTGACCACATCGTCCGTCTCCTCCACCCAGTATCCATCTCGTAGTTGTACCTGTTCATCTGAATCAAACAATTTATCGTGTGAGACCCTAGGGGTACTCAGCAAGTCTTGATGCCTCTAAAGGGGACAACCTGGGGTGACGCAATTGCAGCAAAAGATAAACCCTAACAGTTCTATAGATAATCGCTAACCATCCGCCTAACCAAAGATAGATGGATGTCCGTGAATTAATGACAACAGTTATAACAGTAATACCATCAGATCCATCCTCCTCCTCGCTTACCAACGAGGAAGCGGACGAACAACCCCATCTGTTGGCAGTTTTATTATCCATTCCATGAGTGTTGCACGATTTACTAGTCAGTTACTTAGTCAAATTGAAAGCGGTACTTTAGTTATGCTTGTCTATGATCGAGAAACTGTGCTCCAAGTCGTCCATAACCGCGGACACGGCTTTCAGAAAGTTTTACCCTGCAGGGGTGCACAAATAGCAACACACACTCGATCAACCTCGGAAAAACCAAATCAAAACCCAACGAGGCTTTCACGACAAAGCAATCACAGGATTCAGAAATAATTCAGGGGGCCACCCCATTAAGCTACCCGCAACGAAGTTAGCTGACTTCGAGACGGACTCAAGGTTTGCGTCAGTGGTTGTAAACGACTGGGAACCCGAAAATGTGACTAGGCTTGTCGATACCGCGAAAACACTCCGCTTACCTAAACAGTACAGGTGCTCCTCGCACAATCGTAAATAAAGCAGTAAAGCATGGCGTAAGTACAGGATAGTAAATAAAACCTCAAACTAGTTTGTGGCCCCAAGAAATAAGAATGAATCAAGCTCTGGCTCAGGGGGGTCCCATAAGCCTCCCGGATGTGGATAGCGCGAATAATCAAGGAACAGGAATCAAGTACTCAGGGTCCTACGGGACACAAGTGAGCAGGAAAAACCAAATAGCGGATATTGCTCACCGGTGCCACTTTCATTAGTTATCCCATTACTACTCAGGTTAAGTTGTTTAGGTACCTCGTTATCCATCAGACTCTCACATACCCTACACATGCTGTTCTACGACTCGCATGGCTCAAACAACTCCTGTAGTAATGGCTCATGGGATGGAGGAACAAGCTTGGTGGGGTTTAAAAGTAAAGGCTATGCAATACTTGGGATTCAGTTTAATGCAATCGCGACTCAATGATGCACGAATAAGATAGAGACAATAGGTACTATATGTATGCAAGCATGTGGTAGTGCTTGCCTGGCAGCTCAGTTGAAGCAAGAGAAGGATCTGGGTAGTGCTCCTGGTTCTCTTGGTATATCCCCTGCTCATTGTCTATTCGAAGAAGAACCAAACAAACAAGGGCCAACATAAATAAAGTGCACAAGCATATGAATAAAATGCGACAAGCAAACAATCATGCCATGATGAATGATGCACCATTTGCATGGCATTAAAGTAGCATGGCATGGGTGAGGTGTGGAATACAAGAAATAAGCATTTTATTGAGTTTTGGCCCCATTTTATACTCCAATTAGTTGCTGCATACTTTAGTATTTATATGATGCATGCTTCAATTCATGTTATGGAATGCTTAAACAGAAAGGTCTCGTCGAGCTAATCATTTTAGACATATCATTTGTTGAATTTGGAGTTATAAAACTAAAGTTATTAATTAATTAAGGCCGAGGGCATTTTATTGTAATTTAAATAAACTTGGAATTTTAAATGTCCAAAATATGTTTTGAAGGTCATATTTGAATTCCTCATATTTTTCTGATTTGAAAACATATATTATATGTATTATTTGGATTTGTATTTTCAAAGTTATTTAAAACAGAAAAGAAATTTGAATTTTAAAACTAATTTGAATAGTTTGAATTTGAACAGAAAATGCAGAAATCCTATTGACACCTAGACAGACCCAGCCACGCCCAATGACGGGTGGGGCCAGAGCTGGCTCAGGGCCACACGCGCACAGAGAAACCTTCTCTACCGCGGCTGCTGCCAGCCACCGAGGCCGACGAGTGGGGGCAGTGGCTCGCGGGCCCACGTGCGAGCGGGGAAACGGCAGAGGCCGACAGGAGGGGGGTATCGGACCGCGGGTTGAGGAGTAAAACCTCCTGGAGCCTTTTCACAAAAGTGCCACCGCGGCTGACAGGCGGGACCAGGAAGGGTCGCGGGTTGACGGAAAAACAAAAGCGGGGGGGGGGGGGGGAATCTGCAAAAGGTGCTCGGGTACTGTGCTTCTTCCGCGCGTGCAGAGAAACAGATAGTGCACGGCGCGGCGAGGTGGGGGTCGAACGCGGGACCTAGCGTGCGCGCTGCGAGGCGCGAGCCAGTGCGGTAGGTAGGGGGTTGTTGGCAGGAAGCAGCGAGGCGGCTAGATCTACCTAGGCGTCGACCTGGTCTGGAAACGAATGCGGTCACCGGCGCGCACAGAGCGTTCGATGGAACGTCCGGCGCGACCAGGGCACGTCCGTGTCGGAGAGGGTGTCTGGGAGGGTCGGATGCTCACCAGGAGTGTGCCAGCGGCGGTGGATCGGGTCGAGGTGCAGGGGATCGACGACGAGGCAGACGCCGGGGAGCTAGGGTTTTCGCGTCGGCTCGTCGGTGCTCCTCGGCCTTGGCGTTCTCCTCCTCCGTTGGCAGGGACAGGGCGACGCAGGGGAGGCTCGGGGTCTTCCTCGATAGCCCTAACACCTCGCCCGCCTCCTGGATCGACGTAGACGAGAGGGAGCCGACGGTGGTGGCCGGCGTCGGAGGATTGGTGGCGGTGAAGAAAGAGAGAGGAGAGGGGAGCGAGGGCAGGGCCCTGGGGTGGATCTGGCGAGGCAGAGAGGGGGTGAGGCAGTAGATAAGGACGGGGGAGAGGGTGGATGGCGTGGGGGAGGGGAAGGTGGCGTCGGTCACCTTTTCACCACCTCACGTGATCCGGCAGGGCAGGGGGTAGCTAGGCATGGAGGATGGGGGCTGCCAGGTGGGCCAGGGAGGAGGGAGCTCGGGGTGGGGCAGGTCAGGCAGAGAGAGAGAGCAAGAAAGGAGAGGGGGTAGGCTCGGCCAGGGTTTAGATAGGTTTGGGTGGAGAGAGAGAAGAGAGTAGATGGAGTGTGGGGCCAGGGAGAGGGTGGATGGCGTGGGGCATGCATGGTAGAGAGAGGAGAGGCCGAGAGGGAGGGGTAGATCAGGTGGGGTCGAGCTAGGGCTAGAAGGGGTGGTTGGGTTAGGGTTTTTAGTTTAGATTAGGGGTGGTATGGAAGATGGTGTTAAGGTTAGGTGATTAGGTTTAGGGTTTTGGAGTAGAGAGGAGGGTGTAGAGAGATAGGGAGGTGGTTTAGGGCTTGTTTCGATAAGGTTTAAGCAAAACAAACAAGAACAAGCCAAAAAGGAGGGAGAGATGGAAAGATGATGATCCTCTCACAAATCCAATAAAAACCAAATGACAAGCAAAAGGTGGTACTTGCATGGGCCATGCATAATTAATTAATACCATGCTTATTTTGTGATAACAAGATTATTTACATGGCATTGTGCTTATGCATTCCAAAATGTGGAGTAAGGCCCAAGCAAAAGAATTTAAAAGGAAGCCCCAAGTGGACTAGATGGAGATGAGCATATTTGATTAAAATTGGGGCTTGCTAGTGTGTTTATTCCACTAGATGTTTAATAGTCCCAAAAATATCCCAACATGAACATAATTCCATAATAATCCATATGGAAGCTAGGAGAAAGGGTCCCACTCACAGGGCATGCAAAGGTGGCCATGTGGCTCTCATATATCAATAATGTGAAAACATAATGATGCCAAGATGAGAGCATGTGGAAAAGAATTTGGATCCATCCCAACCACATGAGCTAGAGGTAAACTCAAATAAAATGCAAAGCTCATATGAATTGGATGGTGGAATTATAAGGTGGTGAAAGAAAAGGTGGTGGAGTTAAATAAAAGATATGCCCCCAACTCAACTTGGGCATTTAACAATATATCAAGAACCAAATACAATATCAAGAGGCAAATACAATTTACCATGCCTATGAGAGAAGAACCAAATCACAAAGGTTTTATATGATGCTCAAATGCAAGGTGGCATGATGACATGAGCATGATATGATGATGATGCAACAATTATATGTAGGAAGTGGCCATTATATATAGACTAGGCTAGTAGCATTGCAATTGTTAGACAATTGGGATGCTACTGACTACATCACCCACGAGAATCCGCCCTCGTTAAACACTTTGGAATCTTCGAGGGTAAGTTATTCCATCGACTCGTTGCTACAATCTAGTAGATAGATCTTGGCTTGTTTGTTTGTATGCGATAGAAAATTTTTGTTTTCCATGCTACGAAACCCTACAGTGGTATCAGAGCCGTGTCTATATGTAGATCTGTTGCACGAGTAGAGCACAATGGTCATTGTGGGCGTTGATGCTTTTATTGTCAATTGCTTCTTGTGTACTTTGCATCTTGCGGTATGTTGGGATGAAGCGGCCCGGGCTAACCTTACATGACATCGTTCATGAGACTTGCTCCACGCTTGACATGCAACTTGTATTGCATAAGTGGCTTTGCGGGTGCCTGTTTCTCCTAGCATAGTTAAGATCCAATTTACAACGGGTGATTAACAATACTAGTATCAATGTTGTGGTTCTTGTTCGTAAGTTAGAACGACACTTATTGAAAGCCCCAAACCACGTAAAATATGCAAAGAAAGTAGAGGCGTCTAACTTTGTTTTGCAGGGGTGTGCAGTGATGTGATATGGCCATGATTGTGATTATATTTGATGTATGCAATGTTCCTTATTGTAAGTTGGCAACCGGCAGGAGCCATATGGTTGTCTTTAATTTATGTTAAGACCCGCATGTCTATTCAAAGTAGTTGTAATAGTTGAAGCCGGTGGACGACAACCATGGAGAAGCGTCATTGACCTTGATGCAATGCCGGTGATGATGGAGATCATGTTCGTGCTTGAAGATGGAGATCGGAAGCACAAAGAAGAAAGGCAATATCATATCACATATTATGAATTGCATGTGATGTTAATCCTTTATGCATCTTGTATTGCTTAGTAGACGACGGTAGCATTATAAGATGATCCCTCATGCACATGAATTTCAAGTCATAAAGTGTTCACCCTTAGTTAGCACCGTTGCTAAAGCTTGTTGCTTTGAAGCACCACGTGATGATCGGGTGTGTTAGATTCTGCAAGTGTATACAACGTGAGCAAGCCAGATTTGCTCATGCGGAAACTAAGGTTTGATCTTGACGAGCCTAGCATGTACAGACATGGTCTCAGAACACGGATCACCGAAAGGTAAAGCATGAATCATATAGTAGATATGATGAACATGACGATTGTTCGCCATTGAAACTATATCAACTCTCGTGATGATCAGTGTTGATGTAGTGGATTTGGTTCGTGTGATCACTAAAACAATGTGAGGGATGTTGTTTTGAGTGGGAGTTCACCTAGATTAACTTTATTATTAATTTGAACTCAATTTGTCATAAACTTAGTCTAAACTAATGCAAATATGCTGTAGATCAATGGCAGCCCCTACCATCAATTTTAATGCGTTCCTAGAGAAAGAAAAGTTGAAAAACAAATGAAGCAACTTCGCGGATTGGTTCCGCAATTTGAGGATTGTCCTCACAGCTGGTAATTTGACCTATGTGCTGGATGCACCGCTGGGTGACCCACCTGCAGCTGATGCTTCCGATGAAGTAAAGAATGTTTACCTCGCTCGGAAGAATCAGTACTCCATAGTTCAGTGTGCTATCTTGTATGGTTTGGAATCGGAGCTTCAGAAAAGGTTTGAGAATTCAGACCCATATGATATTGTCGAGGATCTCAAATTGATTTTTGAGACTCATGCGGCAATTGAAAGTTATGAGGCTTCTGAAAAGTTCTTTAACTGCAAGATGGAAGAGGGCAGCTCCGTCAGTGAGCATGTGCTTAAGATGTCTGGGCACGCAAACAAACTTCAAAGCTTGGGTATAGTGATTCCTAATGCTTTGGGGATTTACCGTGTCCTCCAATCACTACCACCAAGTTACAAGAACTTTGTGATGAACTACAACATGCAGAACATGAACAAGCAGTTGCTAGAACTGTTTGCTATGTTAAAGTCTGCAGAAGTGGAGATCAAGAAAGAGCACCAAGTGTTGTTGGTCAATAAGAACACCAAATTCAAGAAAGGCAACTCTAAGCAGAAGGGACACTTCAAGAAGGGTGTAAGAAAGTTACCACGCCGGTGAAGAAGACCAAGGCTGGACCTAAGCCTAAAACTGAGTGCTTTTACTGCAAGGGAGAAGGTCACTGGAAGCGGAATTGCCCAAAGTACTTGGCGGATTTGAAGAATGGCAACATCAAGAAGAAAGGTATATCTGATATACATGTTATTGATGTGTATCTCACTAGTACTCGTAGTAGTGCCTGGGTATTTGATACTGGTTCGGTTGCTCATATTTGTAACTTGAAACAGGTGCTGCAGAATAAACGGAAGCTAGCGAAGAACGAGGTGACGATGCGCGTGGGAAACGGATCAAAGGTTGATGTGATCGCGGTCGGCACGCTACCCCTTCATCTACCATCGGGATTAGTTTTATACTTAAATAATTGTTATTTGGTGCCTGCGTTGAGCATGAACATTATATCAGGATCTTGTTTATTGCGAGACGGTTACTTGTTTAAGTCCAAGAATAATGGTTGTTCGATTTATATGAGTAATATGTTTTATGCACATGCACCTTTGATAGATGGTCTATTCTTATTGAATCTCGATAGTGGAAATACACATATCAACAACATTGAGGCTAAACGTTTGAAATCAAGCGATAATTCGACCTATATGTGGCACTGTCGTCTTGGTCACATTGGAGTGAAACGTATGAAGAAACTCCATTCCGATGGACTTCTTGAATCACTTGATTTTGAATCACTTGAAAGATGCGAAGCATGTCTGATGGGTAAAATGACTAAGACTCCATTTTCTGGTATGATGGAGCGAGCTACAGACTTATTGGAAATCATACATACCGATGTATGTGGTCCAATGCGTGTAGCATCGCGCGGTGGTTATCTTTATGTTCTTACCTTCACGGATGACTTGAGTAGATATGGGTATATCTATTTCATGAAACATAAGTCCGAAACTTTCGAGAAGTTTAAGGAGTTTCAAAGTGAGGTAGAGAATCAACGTAACAAGAAGATTAAATTTCTGTGTTCTGATCGTGGAGGTGAATATCTAAGTTACGAGTTTGGCGAGCATTTGAAGAAATGCGGAATACTTTCACAGTTGACACCGCCGGGAACACCACAGCGTAATGGTGTGTCCGAACATCGTAATCGAACTCTCTTAGATATGGTTCGTTCTATGATGTCACTTACAGATTTACAGCTATCATTTTGGGGTTATGCATTAGAAACAGCCGCATTCACTTTAAATAGGGCACCATCTAAATCCGTTGAAACGACACCGTATGAATTATGGTTTGGGAAGAAACCTAGATTGTCGTTCCTTAAAGTTTGGGGATGCGAAGCCTATGTAAAGAAGTTACAGCCGGACAAGCTAGAACCCAAAGCGGAAAAATGCGTCTTCATAGGATACCCGAAGGAAACTATTGGGTATACCTTCTATCATAGATCCGAAGGCAAAATCTTCGTTTCCAAGAATGGATCCTTTCTAGAGAAGGAATTTCTCTCAAAAGAAGTGACTGGAAGGAAAGTAGAACTCGACGAGGTTGTCCAACCTCCTCTCGAAATTGCGAGTAGCGCAGCACCGGAAGAAGTTCCTGTGGTGCCTGCACCAATAAGAGAGGAAGCTAATGATGGTGATCATGAAACTTCGGTTGAAGTTGCTACAGAGCCTCGGAGGTCAACGAGAACTCGTACCACTCCAGATTGGTATGATCCCGTTATGAGTGTCATGTTGGTGGATAACACCGATGACCCCGAGACATATGAGGAAGCGATGATGAGCCCAGATTCCAATAAATGGCAAGAAGCCATGAAATCCGAGATTGGATCCATGTACGAAAACCAAGTATGGACTTTGGTGGACTTACCGGATGGCCGGAAGGCTGTCGAGAACAAATGGATCTTCAAGAAGAAAACAGATGCTGATGGTATTACTGTCTATAAAGCTCGACTTGTCGCAAAAGGGTTTCGACAAATTCAAGGAGTTGACTACGATGAGACTTTCTCACCAGTAGCGAAGCTAAAGTCTGTGAGGATTATGTTAGCAATCGCTGCATATTATGATTATTTGATATGGCAGATGGATGTCAAAACAGCATTCCTCAATGGAGATATTGATGAAGAATTGTATATGATGCAACCCAAAGGTTTTGTCGATCCTAAAGATGCTAACAAGGTATGCAAACTTCAACGTTCCATCTATGGATTGAAGCAAGCATCCCGAAGTTGGAATCAACGTTTTGATAAGGTGATCAAAAGTTTTGGTTTTATACAAACTTATGGAGAAGCTTGTATTTACAAGAAAGTGAGTGGGAGCTCTGTAGCATTCTTAATACTATATGTGGATGACATATTGTTGATTGGGAATGATGTAGACCTTCTTAATAGTGTCAAGGAATATTTGAATAATAGTTTTTCAATGAAGGATCTTGGCGAAGCAGCTTACATATTAGGCATAAAGATTTATAGAGATAGATCGAAACGCCAAATATCATTGTCACAGAGTACATATTTGGACAAAGTTCTAAAGAGATTTGGAATGGAAGATAGCAAGAAAGGGTTCTTGCCCATGTTGTCCAATACGACCTTGAGTAAAACTCAAAGTCCGACATCGGCAGAAGATAGAGAAAGGATGAGTAAGACTCCCTATGCCTCAGCCATAGGATCTCTAATGTATGCCATGCTATGTACTAGACCCGACATTGCATATGCTGTTAGTTTAACTAGCAGATATCAAAGTGATCCAGGAGTGGATCATTGGACAGCGGTCAAAAACATCCTTAAGTACTTGAGAAGAACTAAGGATATGGTTCTTTCTTATGGAGGTGATGAACAGCTCGTTGTTAATGGTTACACCGATGCTAGTTGGAACACCGATCCGGATGATTCTAAATCACAATCTGGATACGTATTTATTTTGAATGGTGCAGCAGTTAGCTGGAGGAGTGCAAAGCAAAGCGTTGTGGCGAGATCTTCAACTGAATCGGAATACATGGCTGCTTCAGAGGCTTCACAAGAAGCGATATGGATGAAAGAGTTCATTACAGAGCTGGGTGTGGTTCCTAGTGCGATGTACCCAATGTCTATCTACTGTGATAACATGGGCGCCATAGCCAATGCGCAAGAACCAAGGTCACACAAGAAGCTGAAGCATATCAAGCTACGTTTTCACGCTATTCGAGAACATATTCAAGATGGGGATATAAAGATTTGCAAAGTAGACACAGATCTGAATGTGGCGGATCCGTTGACTAAACCTCTCCCGAGGGCAAAACATGACCAGCACCAAACTGCCATGGGTGTTCGGTATATTACCATGTAATCTAGATTAGATGACTCTAGTGCAAGTGGGAGACTGTTGGAGATATGCCCTCGAGGCAATAATAAATGTGGTTATTATTATATCTTTGTGTTTATGATAAATGTTTACATTCATGCTATAATAGTATTAACAAGGAAACATTGATACTTGTGTGATTTGTAAACTTAATTTGAAGTCCCTAGTATAGCCTCTATACATCACTAGCTTGTTGGTTGATAAATGATTGTGGTTTCCCTATGATGAACATTGAGATGTTATCAACAACAAGATCATATCATTAGGAGAATGATATGATGGACATACTCCTGTAGATAAGCGTAGCATAAAGATCAAGTCATTTCAATAGTTCAATTGCTATATGCTTTCTGATACATAGTAACCTAATTCCTTCGACCATGAGATCATGCATATCACCTTTACCAGATGGATGCTTTGATGACATCAAACACCACACCGTAACTGGGTGGCTATAAAGGTGGCATTGAGTGTTCGGAAAGTATTGGTTGAGACACATGGATCAAGAGTGGGATTTGTCCATCCATATGACGGATAGATATACTCTGGGCCCTCTCGGTGGAATGTCATCCAATTAGCTTGCAAGCATGTGACTGGCTCACAAGGGATCACATATCACGGGAACGAGAAAAGAGTACTTATCGGTAACGAGGTTGAACTAGGTATGCAGAGATACCGACGATCATAACCTCGGATAAGTAAACTATTGTGAGACAAAGGGAAATTGGTATCGTATGTAAGTGGTTCATTCGATCGCAAAGTAATCGTAGAAATATGTGGGAGCCATATGAATTTCCAGATTCCTCTATTGGTTATTGTTCGGAGAAGTGTCTCGATCATGTCCGCATAATTCACGAACCGTAGGGAGACACACTTAAGGATTCGACGTTGTTTGAGTAGTTATGGTAGTATGAGAAAGAGACCGAATGTTGTTCGGAGTCTCGGATGGGATCCGGGATATCACGATGTGATCCGGAATGGTCCGGAGAATAAGATTCATATAAGGAAAGTCCCGTTTCGGAGTTGGGGAATGTTTCCGGTGTTTTCATCGGGAATGTTCTAGAAGGTTCCGGAATGTCCGGCACTCCGGAGGGGAAGGGTACATGAATGTGTTGTATCAAACTTGGTATGATTGCATCATGTACTAAGTGTCATCGCTGTTCCAAATAAAGGATTAATCGAATCCTAGTTTGAAAAGTCAAATAGCTAGTTTGAAAAGTCAAACGGCTAAAATTGGAAAGAGGAAAAGAGGAGGAAGTGGGAAACCGAGTTGGGGAGGGAATCCCTCCTCCAACCGGTGGCGCCCCCTCCAAGCCAAGTTGGGGAGGGACTCCCCTCCCTCTCCTTGGCCGCCGGCCCCTCCACCTATATAAGGAGGGGCAGGGCTCCCTCCTAGTACACACAAGTCCCTCACCTCAAACCCTAGAAGCTGCAGCCCACCATAGCCGTCGCCGCCCCCCTAGGGTTTTGCCCTAGACGCCGACTTGGGGGCCACGGAACCCTAGCCGCCGGCTCTAGCCCCTCCTCCTTGGTGTGTCTAAACCCTAGAACACCGAGGAGCTCTCTCATACTCCACCATACTCGCTCCGGCTTAAGGCGAAGCCCTGCGAGATCTCCCCTCTACTTCCGGTACCACGCCGTTGTACTGCCGGAATCGCGAGGAGAGTGCTACAACCTCTGCTGCCTGCTGGAACAAGGGAGAGGAAGGTCTTCATCGAGTACCGAACGTGTGACCGACTGCGGGAGCGCTGCCGGAACGCAGTGCCGAAAGGATCGTCTACGCGATCTTGAGATCGGCAAGAGTACGACTACATCACCCACGAGAATCCGCTCTCGTTAAACACTTTGGAATCTTCGAGGGTAAGTTATTCCATCGACTCGTTGCTACAATATAGTAGATAGATCTTGGCTTGTTTGTTTCTATGCGATAGAAATTTTTTGTTTTCCATGCTACGAAACCCTACACTAGTTTGCTTCAATAAAGTTGTTTGGACCCCCGTTCTCGCTGTGTTGTTTTTCAAATAAGTTGCTTGGTGTTGGAAAGGAGTAGGATCCTGCTTGAAAGTGCAAGGGGAGCTTGCATTGACTATGAATTATACTTTAGAATGACATGCTAGATGTTATTTTGACCTTATGCTTAGTGATTATTGCTGTTAGCATGTCTTGTTCCAAACAATTGGGATTGCTTAGTGTGCCTTGAAGAAATTATGCGTTGTTTTAGCATGCAAAAGCATAGTATTGTGGTATTCTCCTTTGATGCTTTGTTTGGGTTGACTTGGTACATTCTCACACCATGTTATGACCATGACAAGTCATCATAGACTCTATGATCATCTTGTAGGGATTCGTAGCATGGAAAACAAAAATTTTCTATCGCATACAAACAAACAAGCCAAGATCTATCTACTAGATTGTAGCAACGAGTCGATGGAATAACTCACCCTCGAAGATTCCAAAGTGTTTAACGAGAGCGGATTCTCGTGGGTGATGTAGTCATACTCTTCCCGATCTCAAGATCGCGTAGACGATCCTTCCGGCGCTGCGTTCCGGCAGCGCTCCCGCAGTCGGTCACACGTTCGGTACTCGACGAAGACCTTCCTCTCCCTTGTTCCAGCAGGCAGCGGAGGTTGTAGTACTCTCCTCGCGATTCCGGCAGCACAACGGCGTGGTACCGGAAGTAGAGGGGAGATCTCGCAGGGCTTCGCCTCAAGCCGGAGCGAGTATGGTGGAGTATGAGAGAGTCCTCGGTGTTCTAGGGTTTAGACACACCAAGGAGGGGACAAGCCGGCGGCTAGGGTTTAGCTAGGCGGCGGCGAGTTGGTGCCCTAGGGGCCGGCGGTGGCTTGGAGGCGGCGGCGGCTTGGGGCTAGGGTTTGGAGGAGTAGGAGTTGTGTGTCAAGGAGGGGAGCCCTGCCCCTCCTTATATAGGTGGAGGGGGACGGCCGGCCAAGGGGAGGGAGAGGAGTCCCTCCCCAACTCGGCTTGGAGGTGGGCTGCCGGTTGGAGGAGGGAACTCCTCCCCAACTCGGTTTCCACCTCTCCTCCTCTTTCCAAAAATTGCCGTTTGACTTTTCAAACTAGCCGTTTGACTTTTCAAACTAGGATTTGAATAATCCCTTTATTTTGGACAGCGATGACACTTAGTACATGATGCAATCATTCCAACTTGTAATGACACATTCATGTACCCCTTCCCCTCCGGAGTGCCGGACATTCCGGAACCTTCTAGAACATTCCCGATGAAAACACCGGAACCATTCCCCAACTCCGAAACAGGACTTTCCTTATATGAATCTTATTCTCCGGACCATTCCGGATCTCCTCGTGATATCCCGGATCCCATCCGAGACTCCGAACAACATTCGGTCTCTTTCTCATCATACCATAACTACTCAAACAACGTCGAATCCTTAAGTGTGTCTCCCTACGGTTCGTGAATTATGCGGACATGATCGAGACACTTCTCCGAACAATAACCAATAGAGGAATCTGGAAATTCATATGGCTCCCACATATTTCTACGATTACTTTGCGATCGAATGAACCACTTACATACGATACCAATTTCCCTTTGTCTCACGATAGTTTACTTATCCGAGGTTATGATCGTCGGTATCTCTGCATACCTAGTTCAACCTCGTTACCGATAAGTACTCTTTTCTCGTTCCCGTGATATGTGATCCCTTGTGAGCCAGTCACATGCTTGCAAGCTAATTGGATGACATTCCACCGAGAGGGCCCAGAGTATATCTATCCGTCATATGGATGGACAAATCCCACTCTTGATCCATGTGTCTCAACCAATACTTTCCGAACACTCAATGCCACCTTTATAGCCACCCAGTTACGGTGTGGTGTTTGATGTCATCAAAGCATCCATCCGGTAAAGGTGATATGCATGATCTCATGGTCGAAGGAATTAGGTTACTATGTATCAGAAAGCATATAGCAATTGAACTATTGAAATGACTTGATATTTATGCTACTCTTATCTATAGGAGTATGTCCACCATATCATTCTCCTAATGATATGATCTTGTTGTTAATAACATCTCAATGTTCATGATAGGGAAACCACAATCATCTATTAACCAACAAGCTAGTATTATATAGAGGCTTTACCAGGGACTTCAAATTAAGTTTACAAATCACACAAGTATTAATGTTTCCTTGTTAATACTATTATAGCATGAATGTAAACATTTATCATAAACACAAAGATATAATAATAACTACATTTATTATTGCCTCTAGGGCATATCTCCAACAGTCTCCCACTTGCACTAGAGTCATCTAATCTAGATTACATGGTAATATACCGAACACCCATGGCAGTTTGGTGCTGGTCATGTTTTGCCCTCGGGAGAGGTTTAGTCAACGGATCCGCCACATTCAGATCTGTGTGTACTTTGCAAATCTTTATATCCCCATCTTGGATATGTTCTCGAATAGCGTGAAAACGTAGCTTGATATGCTTCAGCTTCTTGTGTGACCTTGGTTCTTGCGCATTGGCTATGGCGCCCATGTTATCACAGTAGATAGACATTGGGTCCAGCGCACTAGGAACCACACCCAGCTCTGTAATGAACTCTTTCATCCATATCGCTTCTTGTGAAGCTTCCGAAGCAGCCATGTATTCCGATTCAGTTGAAGATCTCGCCACAACGCTTTGCTTTGCACTCCTCCAGCTAACTGCTGCACCATTCAAAATAAATACGTATCCAGATTGTGATTTAGAATCATCCGGATCGGTGTTCCAACTAGCATCGGTGTAACCATTAACAACGAGTTGTTCATCACCTCCATAAGAAAGAACCATATCCTTAGTTCTTCTCAAGTACTTAAGGATGTTTTTGACCGTTGTCCAATGATCCACTCCTGGATCACTTTGATATCTGCTAGTTAAACTAACATCATATGCAATGTCGGGTCTAGTACATAGCATGGCATACATTAGAGATCCTATGGCTGAGGCATAGGGAGTCTTACTCATCCTTTCTCTATCTTCTGCCGATGTCGGATTTTGATTTTTACTCAAGGTCGTATTGGGCAACAGGGGCAAGAACCCTTTCTTGCTATCTTCCATTCCAAACCTCTTTAGAACTTTGTCCAAATATGTACTTTGTGACAATGATATTGGGCGTTTTGATCTATCTCTATAAATCTTTATGCCTAATATGTAAGCTGCTTCGCCAAGATCCTTCATTGAAAACTATTATTCAAATATTCCTTGACAATATTAAGAAGGTCTACATCATTCCCCATCAACAATATGTCATCTACATATAGTATTAAGAATGCTATAGAGCTCCCACTCACTTTCTTGTAAATACAAGCTTCTCCATAAGTTTGTATAAAACCAAAACTTTTGATCACCTTATCAAAATGTTGATTCCAACTTCGGGATGCTTGCTTTAATCCATAGATGGATCGTTGAAGTTTGCATACCTTGTTAGCATCTTTAGGATCGACAAAACCTTTGGGTTGCATCATATACAACTCTTCATCAATGTCTCCATTGAGGAATGCTGTTTTGACATCCATCTGCCATATCTTATAATCATAATATGCAGCGATTGCTATCATAATCCTCACAGACTTTAGCTTCGCTACTGGTGAGAAAGTCTCATCGTAGTCAACTCCTTGAATTTGTCGAAACCCTTTTGCGACAAGTCGAGCTTTATAGACAGTAACATTACCATCAGCATTTGTTTTCTTCTTGAAAATCCATTTGTTCTCGACAGCCTTCCGGCCATCTGGTAAGTCCACCAAAGTCCATACTTGGTTTTCGTACATGGATCCAATCTCGGATTTCATGGCTTCTTGCCATTTATTGGAATCTGGGCTCATCATTGCTTCCTCAAATGTCTCAGGGTCATCGGTGTTATCCACCAACATGACACTCATAACGGGATCATACCAATCTGGAGTGGTACAAGTTCTCGTTGACCTGAGAGGCTCTGTAACAACTTCAACCGAAGTTTCATGATCATTATCATTAGCTTCCTCTCTAATTGGTGCAGGCACCACAGGAACTTCTTCCGGCGCTGCGCTACTCGCAATTTCGAGAGAAGGTTCGACAACCTCGTTGAGTTCTACTTTCCTTCCAGTCACTTCTTTCGAGAGAACACTTCTTTCGAGAGAAATTCCTTCTCTAGAAAGGATCCATTCTTGGCAACGAAGATTTTGCCTTCGGATCTATGATAGAAGGTATACCCAATAGTTTCCTTCGGGTATCCTATAAAGACGCATTTTTCCGCTTTGGGTTCTAGCTTGTCCGACTGTAACTTCTTTACATAGGCTTCGCATCCCCAAACTTTAAGGAACGACAATCTAGGTTTCTTCCCAAACCATAATTCATACGGTGTCGTTTCAACGGATTTAGATGGTGCCCTATTTAAAGTGAATGCGGATGTTTCTGATGCATAACCCCAAAATGATAGCGGTAAATCTATAAGTGACAACATAGAACGAACCATATCTAAGAGAGTTCGATTATGACGTTCGGACACACCATTACGCTGTGGTGTTCCCGGCGGTGTCAACTGTGAAAGTATTCCGCATTTCTTCAAATGCTCGCCAAACTCGTAACTTAGATATTCACCTCCACGATCAGAACGCAAAAATTTAATCTTCTTGTTACGTTGATTCTCTACCTCACTTTGAAACTCCTTAAACTTCTCGAAAGTTTCGGACTTATGTTTCATGAAATAGATATACCCATATCTACTCAAGTCATCCGTGAAGGTAAGAACATAACGATAACCATCGCGCGATGCTACACTCATTGGACCACACACATCGGTATGTATGATTTCCAATAAGTCCGTAGCTCGCTCCATCATACCAGAAAATGGAGTCTTAGTTACCCATCAGACATGCTTCGCATCTATCAAGTGATTCGAAATCAAGTGATTCAAGAAGTCCATCGGAATGGAGTTTCTTCTTACGCTTCACTCCAATTTGACCAAGACGACAGTGCCACATATAGGTCGAGTTATCGCTTGATTTCAATCGTTTAGCCTCAATGTTATTAATATGTGTATTTCCACTATCGAGATTTAATAAGAATAGACCATCTATCAAAGGTGCATGTGCATAAAACATATTACTCATATAAATCGAACAACCATTATTCTAGGACTTAAACAAGTAACCGTCTCGCAATAAACAAGATCCCGATATAATGTTCATGCTCAACGCAGGCACCAAATAACAATTATTTAAGTATAAAACTAATCCCGATGGTAGATGAAGGGGTAGCGTTCCGACCGCGATCACATCAACCTTTGATCCGTTTCCCACGCGCATCGTCACCTCGTTCTTCGCTAGATTCCGTTTATTCTGCAGCACCTGTTTCGAGTTACAAATATGAGCAACTGAACCAGTATCAAATACCCAGGCACTACTACGAGTACTAGTGAGATACACATCAATAACATGTATATCAGATATACCTTTCTTCTTGATGTTGCCGTGCTTCAAATCCGCCAAGTACTTTGGGAAATTCCGCTTCCAGTGACCTTCTCCCTTGCAGTAAAAACACTCAGTATCAGGCTTAGGTCCAGCCTTGGTCTTCTTCGTCGGCGTGGTAACTTTCTTACCACCCTTCTTGAAGTGTCCCTTCTGCTTAGACTTGCCTTTCTTGAATTTGGTGGTCTTATTGACCAACAACACTTGGTGCTCTTTCTTGATCTCCACTTCTGCAGATTTCAAC
This sequence comes from Avena sativa, assembly GCA_916181665.1. Lineage (NCBI taxonomy): Eukaryota > Viridiplantae > Streptophyta > Magnoliopsida > Poales > Poaceae > Avena > Avena sativa. Next base: position 126,467,401 of record OV702283.1, on the reverse strand, counting down.
ATGGCAAAGAGTTCTGGCAACGTCTTGTTCATGTTTTGCATGTTGTAGTTCATCACAAAGTTCTTGTAACTTGGTGGTAGTGATTGGAGGACACGGTAAATCCCCAAAGCATTAGGAATCACAATACCCAAGCTTTGAAGTTTGTTTGTGTGCCCAGACATCTTAAGCACATGCTCACTGACGGAGCTGCCCTCTTCCATCTTGCAGTTAAAGAACTTTTCAGAAGCCTCATAGCTTTCAATTGCCGCATGAGTCTCAAAGATCAATTTGAGATCCTCGACAATATCATATGGGTCTGAATTCTCAAACCTTTTCTGAAGCTCCAATTCTAAACCATACAAGATAGCACACTGAACTGTGGAGTACTGAGTCTTCCGAGTGAGGTAAACATTCTTTACTTCATCGGGAGCATCAGCTGCAGGTGGGTCACCCAGCGGTGCATCCAGCACATAGGTCAAATTACCAGCTGTGAGGACAATCCTCAAATTGCGGAACCAATCCGCGAAGTTGCTTCCATTGTTTTTCAACTTTTCTTTCTCTAGGAATGCATTAAAATTGATGGTAGGGGCTGCCATTGATCTACAACATATTTGCAATAGTTTAGACTAAGTTTATGACAAATTGAGTTCAAATTAATAATAAAATTAATCTAGGTGAACTCCCACTCAAAACAATATCCCTCACATTGTTTTAGTGATCACACGAACCAAATCCACCACATCAACACCGATCATCACGAGAGTTGATATAGTTTCAATGGCGAACAATCGACATGTTCATCATATCTACTATATGATTCATGCTTTACCTTTCGGTGATCCGTGTTACGAGACCATGTCTGTACATGCTAGGCTCGTCAAGATCAAACCTTAGTTTCCGCATGAGCAAATCTGGCTTGCTCACGTTGTATACACTTGCGGAATCTAACACACCCGATCATCACGTGGTGCTTCGGAACAACAAGCTTTAGCAACGATGCTAACTAAAGGGTGAACACTTTATGACTTGAAATTCATGTGCATGAGGGATCATCTTATAATGCTACCGTCGTCTACTAAGCAATACAAGATGCATAAAGGATTAACATCACATGCAATTCATAATATGTGATATGATATGACCTTTCTTCTTTGTGCTTACGATCTCCATCTTCTATCATGAACATGATCTCCATCATCACCGGCATTGCATCAAGGTCAATGACGCTTCTCCATGGTTGTCATATTTCTTATGAGAGCATCTTCTCAAACTATCAAGCCTAACTTAAAGGCGTTAAAGAAAAGTACTTGTTCGGAGATAAAACAAGAGTTTCCTTGAGTCTTGGAAGTTATTACTTCAGTAATGACCTCTCCTTATCCTTTTTATTTGCTTTTTGTGCCAAGAATGACCTCTACTGAGAGGGAAGTAAGATTTGGGGAATTGCTGTCCCGAAACCGATTTCTGTCCTCCACCATAAAAATTCGTGAGGAGTCTCTGTAACTCGGATTGAGCTCAAAATTTACGAATACATCCCCCCGTATGTTAGCTAACTTTAGTTAGTTCAGCACTTTTTGATTTGAGCAACACAAGATTTTATAAAAAACAGTTTCTACCTGCTGGTCTGTTTTGACAAATTTCTGCCATTATTTGCATTTGCTTCTTATTGATTCCTTTTTGAGTTCTCTTTTGGGGAATTGAGTTTTTTTAAGGAGTTTCTATAGTATCTTGTGTTTTTAGTGAATTTTTTTCTGTGTCACATCCCAAGATTTTCCAAATCTTGTAATGTGAAAATAAATGAATAAAATAAAACTTTGTTGATTTTCAAGGCCAGAAGAAACTTTTTGAATTTAAATGGAACCTCAAACCCATTTGAATTAAATAAAATCCTAAAGGGATTCATAAAGATAAACATTAAAATGTTTTGGAATTACTATTTTGGATCCTTTAATAAGAGATTTGGTTTCAATAGAAATAAAAGTTTTATGAATAAAGATTATTTTATAAAGCCAAATTAAACCTTAGCCAAGCTTTGGAATTAAAACATTTTGTTTTGAATAAAAATAGCAAAGGTTTATTTAAATAAAATAATAGGGATTTAATATCCAAATTTTATTAAAGTAAAGGCTTTTCCCATTTTAAATAAACACTAAAACCTATTTATTTATTTTAAATAAGTTTTCCAAATATTTTATATTCTCAAATAAAACTTACTAAAGTGTTTTGGTTTTATTTTAGATTTCAAAATAAATATCTCAATAAAACAAATCCTATTTGATTTAATAATGAAAGTCTATTATATTTAATTAATAATGGACTCTAAAATAAAAGGTTATTTTGTTTTAAAACAAGTTTCCAAGTATTCTATATTTCCCAAATAAAACCTACTGATTTGGTTTTGAAAATATTTAGGTTTCAAATAAAGATTTTATTAATAAAATCAAACTCTATTTGATTTAATAACTAAGGCCCATTTTATTTAATTATTAATGGACCCTAAAATAAAAGGTTATTTTGTTTTAAACAAGGTTTCCAAATATTCTTTATTTCCAAGTAAAATCTATTGATTGGTTTTGAAAGTATTTGGAGTTCAAATGAAGATTTTATTAAATAAACCAACCCCTATTTTATTAATGAACCATGGACTATTTTACTTAATTAATAAATGGAACCTAAAAAGATTTAAAACATTATTTATTTTATTTTGGATTTTGGTTCATGTTACTGAATAGAACTAATTTCAATATTACAAAGTTTGGGTGTTGTTTGAATTGATTTGAACATTGTTTGTTTGTTTTGAAATTTAAAACAGGAAATAGAAATAGAAAAAGGTATCAAACAGAAAAAAAATAAGAGTAAACGACCAACCCAGCAGCAGCCCACCTGTTCCCACGCCCCGAAACGTTTTCTTTACCGCGAAAGAAACCCGCACCCTCACTGACTGGTGGACCTATCCCCACTTCTTTCACCTCGCTGACAGAGGACCCCACCGCCACGTCCCTTCTTCCTCACCCGCCGCGGACCTGTTCTTCCCCCTCTCTTCGCCGTTGCAGACTTAATTTCTCAGCTTGAATACGCCTTAACGCGACCATCTTTACTCGCGGTGATCATGCACCTTTAAACGCTAGTCACTCCTCTCCGTTTCCCCTCTGTTTCCTCCCCCAAGCACGCCTCCAGGAAGCCACAATTTCTCCTCGACTGCCCCTGTCTCCGACGACGCTCCGACGCCGATTCCGGCAGCCTCTCGCCACCCCTTGCCTCCCCGACCATGCTCCTGTGATCCCCACCTCCTGGCGATCATCACCGTAGCGCCAGCTCGCCCCCGAGCGCTCCAGAACGTCAGCAACATCTCCACCTGTACGCCACCGACGACCCCGCAACTCCGGTGAGCTCTGGCACTCGACTCCGTGCGCGCCTTGATCAGTGAGTCATGCCATTTGATTAGTCTGTGTCCTCTGCATCTCCAGGTACTCGCCAAACACTCGCGCGTGGTCTGCAACCTCGTCCCCGTCGACGAGCAGAAGCTCCTGACGCTAGTAGAAACTCCGGCGAGCAATTCCCAGGAACCCGTGCGCCCCTTGTCCAACAAAGACCTCGTTGAGCATCAGCAGGGTGCTGCGAACTCGGTGAGCTCACCCTCCCTCTCTCTCGCATCCTACATCATCGGCAACCTCGCCGCCAGAGCCGCGCCGCCACCTGCCGCCGCTAGCACCACCCACCCATGGTCAATTGCACAGCAGCCGTGCGATCTGGATCCAACGAGCGCGATAGATTCACTTAACCGAAGGGGTATTGAGCAATCTGTGCCGCACGATAGGATTAAATCCAACGCACCGCAGCGTGATCCGGCCGAACCGTTACCAACGAATGACGACGTGACGCGTGGCCAGAGTTTGTGTTAAAACAGATTTTTGAATCAGAATTATTTGCAAACTTCAAACCTTTGTAACTTTCAAACCACACGTCCAAAAATTACAAATTTGGTATCAATGGATTCAGGAGAACAAGACCTAGCCAACCATGCCCTTAGTTTAGTAAATAGTATCTGTTATCTTGTTTGAAATTGCAGAAACTTTTGTGTGCTTGTTTAGAATAGAAAAATTGTTTAAAATTGAATTTAAGGATAAAACCTTTGAAAATTGGATTGTTGTGACCTTACTGACCCTAGGAACCAACCCTTGGTGTTAAAAATGATTTTGTTAAAATTTAGGTTGGATTACTTGACTTAGCCATTTTCTAACCAAATAAAAAGAATGGTTTTTGTTATGAAAATGTTATGGAAAGAAAACTTTGAGAAAATAGTTTGGACCAAACCTACTGAACCACAACACCAAGTTTTGCAAACTAGCAATTCATTTGGTGAACAACTTAAGAGTTTTTGCCTTGATAAAAACATTTTTCACCACATAAAATGATGAATGGAGTTTAAAATGGTTTTGAGATAAAACCCATTTGCAACTGACTTTGCCATTTTGGTAAATGACCAATTTGGATCTTACAAAGTTTAGGAGCCTAGTGGAGACCATCCTTGCAATAGAAACAAACCTTTGCATGCTATTGCATGACTTAGATTCCATTACTTTGTGTGTGAAAAATTGTTTGTTTGACTTTGGTTTGGAATGAGAATTGAATGTGTGTTTTCTTGATTGACTTGTAGTGAAGTGTGAGACTAGCAAGATCAAGGAGTGAACCACCATTCCCTACCAAAAAGGCAAGTGATGCTTCATACTTTCTATCCCATTACTTTCACTATGCATTAGTGATTTTGCTAAGTAAACTTGCATGGATTTTGCTAAGTATAGACCTTGCTATAGTAAAACCTAGTAGATGAATCCTTAGTAGGATTGTCCTAAATTAAGATTCCTATTACTATCAAGCTTAGCCTAGCTAATAGAAAACATGGGTGGAAAATATATTCACACTATGGAAAAATCTCTAAGTCAGAGGACTTATGTTTTTGTTTAATAAAACTACTAAGTCAATGAATCCCCTGGGTGGAATGGAAGGATTGGGATATGTTGAGTGGTTACACAAGGCCATGGACTTGGGTTGTGTATCTCACTTGTGGAATGCCACCCAGGAACAAAGAGATTTGAGATGTCAAATGTTGAGAAGCTTCAAGTGCAACCACTTGGCAATATGGGCTCTGCCATGATCATATAGGTTGCAAGAACTTAGCCATATGGACAGTGGGTGGTAGTGTTTGATAGGTTGGAACGCGTCCATTTTGGTCTAAGGGAAAGCTTCTGAAAGATCTTATCTTGGGAAACCAAGTCTTGTGGGGAAAGTGCACCACCTCTGCAGAGTGTAGAATCTAAGTACTTAGCCATGTCCCTGGTAAAGGACAATTTGAGCATCAAGACATGGAAGCAATCAAGAATCTCATCATTCAAACTTCTAAAGTTAAAACTTGTGGATTGAACAAGGGTTGTTTGAAATATTCAATTCTTTGATTGAGAGATGCCTTGAAGGATCTTCAATCTTTGATTGAGAAAAATGATTTTGTCAAAGCAAAAACTTAGTATTTTCAAAATGATAAGGAAAATCTATTTTGAGCAATGCAAGCCTCAACTCCACTTAGCCAAATGCAAATAGATGATAGACTCCACTATATTACCATAGTATCACTTGCCAATACAATTCAAATGTATTGACCTTTGTGGCTGTAACTTGTATGTTGCAGGTTTGATTGTTTTAGAGAAGATTGATTGTTTAGGATTACAAAGTCTACAACCAACATCTGCCTGTGGCACTTTGAAGATGAAGGACCCATGCTTATAGTTATTCCGCTGCAATGTAATGTAATAGCCAAATGAGCTATGTAAGATGTAATAAAATTATGTTATTCCTGGTTATAAAGTTATATTATGACCTTTGTTTCTTGATATTACATCTTAATTGTGGATGCTAGCTATTGATCCAGGGACTAGCATTGTAAAACACAGGAGGGATCTACCTTATTGGGTTGAGACCTCTACATTCTGTTTGAAAGCTTTGCCTAAGGTCTAATATCTTTTGAATAAACTAATGTTGCTAATGAAGATTGTGTGAAGTTTTGTATGAAGGAAAAATTTCAGGTGTATAGAGAGAATGATGTAATGATATGAAGAATGGACAAAATCTCAAGCTTGTGGATGCCACCCTGGTGTCACCCCAAGAAATATTCAAGAGGTACAAGCGTCAAATCTTGGGGATGCCCAAGGCATCCCCTTCTTCATCAATAAAAATCTCAGGTCTGTCTAGACACTTCGTTTTTATTGTTTCATGCACTGTTGTATTGTTCTTGGAGCGTTTTAGTTTTCATTTGCTTTTCTTAGGTTGTCTAGTTTGCTTGAATAAAGTTGTTTGGACCCCCGTTCTCGCTGTGTTGTTTTTCAAATAAGTTGCTTGGTGTTGGAAAGGAGTAGGATCCTGCTTGAAAGTGCAAGAGGAGCTTGCATTGACTATGAATTAGACTTTAGAATGACATGCTAGATGTTATTTTGACCTTATGCTTAGTGATTATTGATTTTAGCATGTCTTGTTCCAAAAAATTGGGATTGCTTAGTGTGCCTTGAAGAAATTATGCGTTGTTTTAGCATGCAAAAGCATAGTATTGTGGTATTCTCCTTTGATGCTTTGTTTGGGTTGACTTGGTACATGCTCACACCATGTTATGACCATGACAAGTCATCATAGACTCTATGATCATCTTGTAGGGATTCGTAGCATGGAAAACAAAAAATTTCTATCGCATACAAACAAACAAGCCAAGATCTATCTACTAGATTGTAGCAACGAGTCGATGGAATAACTCACCCTCGAAGATTCCAAAGTGTTTAACGATAGCGGATTCTCGTGGGTGATGTAGTCGTACTCTTCCCGATCTCAAGATCGCGTAGACGATCCTTCCGGCGCTGCGTTCCGGCAGCGCTCCCGCAGTCGGTCACACGTTCGGTACTCGACGAAGACCTTCCTCTCCCTTGTTCCAGCAGGCAGCAGAGGTTGTAGTACTCTCCTCGTGATTCCGGCAGCACAACGGCGTGGTACCGGAAGTAGAGGGGAGATCTCGCAGGGCTTCGCCTCAAGCCGGAGCGAGTATGGTGGAGTATGAGAGAGTCCTCGGTGTTCTAAGGTTTAGACACACCAAGGAGGGGACAAGCCGGCGGCTAGGGTTTAGCTAGGCGGCGGCGAGTTGGTGCCCTAGGGGCCGGCGGCGGCTTGGAGGCGGCGGCGGCTTGGGGCTAGGGTTTGTAGGAGTAGGAGTTGTGTGTCAAGGAGGGGAGCCCTGCCCCTCCTTATATAGGTGGAGGGGGCCGGCCGGCCAAGGGAGGGAGAGGAGTCCCTCCCCAACTCGGCTTGGAGGTGGGCCGCCGGTTGGAGGAGGGAACTCCTCCCCAACTCGGTTTCCACCTCTCCTCCTCTTTCCAAAAATTGCCGTTTGACTTTTCAAACTAGCTGTTTGACTTTTCAAACTAGGATTTGAATAATCCCTTTATTTTGGACAGCGATGACACTTAGTACATGATGCAATCATTCCAACTTGTAATGACACATTCATGTACCCCTTCCCCTCCGGAGTGCCGGACATTCCGGAACCTTCTAGAACATTCCCGATGAAAACACCGGAACCATTCCCCAACTCCGAAACGGGACTTTCCTTATATGAATCTTATTCTCCGGACCATTCCGGATCTCCTCGTGATATCCCGGATCCCATCCGAGACTCCGAACAACATTCGGTCTCTTTCTCATCATACCATAACTACTCAAACAACGTCGAATCCTTAAGTGTGTCTCCCTACGGTTCGTGAATTATGCGGACATGATCGAGACACTTCTCCGAACAATAACCAATAGAGGAATCTGTAAATTCATATGGCTCCCACATATTTCTACGATTACTTTGTGATCGAATGAACCACTTACATACGATACCAATTTCCCTTTGTCTCACGATAGTTTACTTATCCGAGGTTATGATCGTCGGTATCTCTGCATACCTAGTTCAACCTCGTTACCGATAAGTACTCTTTTCTCGTTCCCGTGATATGTGATCCCTTGTGAGCCAGTCACATGCTTGCAAGCTAATTGGATGACATTCCACCGAGAGGGCCCAGAGTATATCTATCCGTCATATGGATGGACAAATCCCACTCTTGATCCATGTGTCTCAACCAATACTTTCCGAACACTCAATGCCACCTTTATAGCCACCTAGTTACGGTGTGGTGTTTGATGTCATCAAAGCATCCATCCGGTAAAGGTGATATGCATGATCTCATGGTCGAAGGAATTAGGTTACTATGTATCAGAAAGCATATAGCAATTGAACTATTGAAATGACTTGATCTTTATGCTACGCTTATCTACAGGAGTATGTCCATCATATCATTCTCCTAATGATATGATCTTGTTGTTGATAACATCTCAATGTTCATGATAGGGAAACCACAATCATCTATTAACCAACAAGCTAGTATTATATAGAGGCTTTACCAGGGACTTCAAATTAAGTTTACAAATCACACAAGTATTAATGTTTCCTTGTTAATACTATTATAGCATGAATGTAAACATTTATCATAAACACAAAGATATAATAATAACTACATTTATTATTGCCTCTAGGGCATATCTCCAACACATCTAGTCCTTGACTTGTAATACCACTCTATGCTTTGATTAGTAATGATTTGTTGCTCTGCATGATTAAGGCCATTATGCTCTCTTAGTTGGTTGCTCCCAGTCTTTTGCTAGCCTCCACTTGTATGAGTAAGCTCTACTCACGCTTCCAACTCCCAAGAAACCAAGTTATTCCAAAGTGTCCACTATAAATTCCTATGCATGGTGTGTTACACCATTCCAAGTATATTCTTGTTTTCAGCTATCTTCCAATTAAAAACTATTTTGTTATGTGAAAACTTAGTGATTAAAGCCCTCACAAACTTGATGGCACACTTTATATTCTTTGCCCCTAATAAACTTGAACCATTGTGACAACTTTGTTGTATATGCTTGCACTTATACATTGGAATTAGCAGAACCATGCTGTCCCGGGGAACGTTTTCAACATTGCACTTGTACTTTGTACTCAGTTGATATCATGCTTGTGAGTTCATTGAGTCTATACATTGTGTTAGAGAAACGCCTGGGACGCTAGCGTAAGCCATGCCTAATCATGGTGGAAACTTGCAACATCGCCATAGTGAGTTATCTATCAAGCATCCTCAATAAAAAGTTATGCTATAGTAAATAAAAACATCACTGAGATGCTCATTGTCTGCTTGCCTTGTCATTTTAGTTATGGGATAGCTCCTGTACCATGTGCAAGGGGTACCCTGTTGGCAGTTCTCTATGATATGCATGTATGTAGGGGTCCCAACCTTAGATAAGATTGATCCCTCCTGTTGTAGAGGCCTCAACCTGTTAAGGTAGATTCCTCCCTGTGTTTACAATGCTAGTCCCTGGATCAATAGCTAGCATCCACAATTAAGATGTAATATCAAGAAACAAAGGTCATAATATAACTTTATAACCAGGAATAACATAATTTTATTACATCTTACATAGCTCATTTGGCTATTACATTACATTGCAGCGGAATAACTATAATCATGGGTCCATCATCTTCAAAGTGCCACAGGCAGTTGTTGGTTGTAGACTTTGTAATCCTAAACAATCAATCTTCACTAAAATCAGTCAAACCTGCAACATACAAGTTACAGCCACAAGGGTCAATACATTTGAATTGTATTGGCAAGTGATACTATGGTAGTATAGTGGAGTCTATCATCTATATTCATTTGGCTAAGTGGAGTTGAGGCTTGCATTGCTCAAAATAGATTTTTCTTATCATTTTGAAAATACTAAGTTTTTGCTTGACAAACTCATTTTTCTCAATCAAAGATTTCAAGATCCTTGTACCAAGCCATCTCTCCATCAATGATTGAAGAATTCAAACAACCCTTGTTCAATCCACAAGTTTTAATTTAGAAATTTGAATGATGAGATTCTTGATTGCTTCCATGTCTTGATGCTCAAATTGTCCTTTACCAGGGACATGGCTAAGTACTTAGATTTTACACTCTGCAGAGGTGGTGCACTTTACCCACAAGACTTGGTTTCCCAAGACAAAATCTTTCAGAAGCCTTCCCTTAGACCAAAATGGACGCGCTCCAACCTATCAAACACTACCACCCACTGTCCATATGGCTAAGTTCTTGCAACCTATATGATCATGGCAGAGCCCATATTGCCAAGTGGTTGCACTTGAAGCTTCTCAACATTTGACATCTCAAATCCCTTTGTGCCTGTGTGGCATACCACAAGTGAGATACACAACCCAAGTCCATGGCCTTGTGTAACCACTCAACATATCCCAATCTTTCCATTCCACCCAGGAGGTTCATTAACTTAGTTGTTTTATTAAACAAAACCTAAGTCCTTTAGACTTAGAATATTTTTCCATAGTGTGTATATATATTCCACCCATGTTTTCTATTAGCTAGGCTAAGCTTGGTAGTAGTAGGAATCTTTAACTTAGGAAAATCCTACTAAGGATTCATTACTATGTTTTCCTATAGCAAGATCTATACTTAGCAAAATCCATGCAAGTTTACTTAGCAAAATCACTAATGCATAGAAAAAGTAATGGGACAAAAAGTATGAAGCATCACTTGCCTTTTTGGTAGGGAATGGTGGTTCACTCCTTGATCTTTCTAGTCTCACACTTCACTAAAAATCAATCAAGCAAACACAAATTCAATTCACATTCCAAACCAAAGTCAAACAAACAATTCTTCACACACACAAAGTAATGGAATCTAAGTCATGCATGGGAGCATGCATAAGATAGTTTTATTTTGCAAAGGGGTCTCTATTGGGTTTCTAAACTTTGTAAGATCCAAATTGGTCATTTACCAAAGTGGCAAAGTCATTAGCAAGAGGGTTTTGTCCAAAAACTATTTTAAATCCATTTATCATTTCATGTGGTGAAAAATGTTTTTATTAAGGCAAAACTCTTAAGTTGTTCACCAAATGAGTTGCTATTGTAAAGCTTGGTGTTTTTGGGTCAGTAGGTTTAGTCCAAAACATTTCCTTGAAGTTTTCTTTTCATAAACATTTTTATAACAAAAACCATTCTTTTTATTTGGCTAGAAAATGACTAAGTCAAGTAATCTAACCTAAATCTTACAAAAATCATTTCTAACACCAAGGGTTGGTTCCTAGGGTCAGTAAGGTCACAACCATCCATTTTGCAAAAGTTTTAATCCAAAAATCATTTTTAAACAATTTTTTATACTCTAAACAAGCATACATAAGTTTCTGCAAATTCAAACAAGATAACAGATACTATTAGCTAAACTAACTCCACAGTTGGATAGGGCTTGTTCTCCTGAATCCATTGATATAAAATTTGTCAAATTTGGACGTGTGGATCCAAAGATATAAGGGTTTGAAGTTTGCAATAAAATCTGTTTTCAAATTTGTTTTTAAACGGAATAGATGACACGCGGCGTTATCTAACTGGTTGGTACCGGTTCGGTCGGATTGACCTCTCTGGATCGTTAGATCTAAGTGGGATCGCACGGCACTGGTTGCTCGATACCCCTTCGATAAGTCATTCAATCGTGTGCCTCGGATCCGTATCGGACGGCTGCTACTGCCTGGCCAAGAACTGGCGGCGCGAGTTCACCGGTGAGCGGCGGTGCGGTCAGTTGGCGGCGGTGCTGGCGAGGCAGGAAACGAAACAGGGAGGGAGCAAGCTCACCGAAGTCGCGAGGATGAGGTGATGCTGTTCGTGTGGTCGTCGTGGCAAGGGGCGCACGGGGACGGGCAGGATTTCTCGCCAGAGTTGGTTCTGGCGACGGTCGCGTGCGGTCGAGGTCGAGGACGACGCTGTGGTCCACGGAAAGACAAACGGAGGACGGGGTTAGCTGCGCAAGACCAAGGCAAAGATGTGTGCGTGATCCAGAGGACACGGGGTGGTCGGAATTAACCTGTGGGCTTCGCCGGAGATGAAGCAGACGGTGGCGACGGTGGTCGTTGTCGAAGGCGAGGTTACAGGGTACCCGCGGTAGAGTTTGATGCACTAGCAGATGCGCCTGAGAGTGGGGAAGCTGTGAGCTTGGTCGGGGAGGAGAGGGGCGGTGAGAGGCTGCCGGAATTGCTAAGAATGGTCGCCGGAGACAGAGACAGTCGAGGAGAGATTGTGGCGGCCTGGAGGCGTGCTCGGGGGAGGGAACAGAGGGGAAAGGAGGAGGAGGAGCAGGCGGTTAAATGGGCGTTGTCGCGACGAGGAATTAACGCGGCGTTAAGGCGTAATCAAGCCGAGAAATTAAGCCTGCAACGGCGAGGAGAGGGGGAAGAACCAGTCCGCGGGGTGGAGAAGAAGAGCAGTAGGGTGTGGGGTCCTCTGTCAGTGAGAAAAGGAGAGAAAGGGGGAGGTCCACATGTCAGTTGCTCCGAGGGTTCTTTCTACGGTGGAAAACGCTTCGCTGCGGTGGGGTGGGGATTGGGCTAGGTGGGTTATTTGGGCCGGGGTAGTTGGGCTGCTGTTGTTTCCCTTTTTTTTGTACAGAAACATTTTCCTTTTCTATTTCTATTTGCTGATTTGATTTTCAATCAACATTTCAAACATTCAAACCATTCAAACAATTCAAACTATTGTAATGAGTTTTTGGTTCTGTTTAGTAGTATAACCAACTTTCAAAATAAAATAAAATAATATTTTAAATCTTTTTAGGTTCCATTTATTAATTAAATAAAATGGACCATGGTTTATTAATTAAATGGAGTTTTTGTTGTTTATTAATAAAATCTTCATTTGAAACCTAAATATTTTCAAAACCAAATCAGTAGGTTTTATTTGGAAATACAATTTATTTGGAAATCTTGTTTTAAAACAAAATAATATTTTATTTTAGAGTCCATTATTAATTAAATAAAAATAGACTTTCATTATTAAATCAACTAGGGTTTGTTTTATTGAGAATATTTATTTTAAAATCTAAAATAAAGCCAAAACACCTTAGTAGGTTTTATTAGAAAATAGTAAATACTTGGAAAATCTATTTAAAATAATTTAATAAGTTTTGAAGTTTTAATTAAATTGGTAAAACCTTTTATTTTAAAAGAGTTTGGATATTAATTCCTTATTATTTTATTTAAGCAATCCTTTATTATTTTTGATTAAACCTTTGCTATTTTATTTAAAATAAAATGTTTTAATTCAAAAGCTTGGCCAAGGTTTAATTTGGCTTTATAAAATAACCCTTATTTGTAAAACTTCTATTTTATTTGAAAACAAAATCTTTTCATTTAATTGTTTCAAAATAATATTTCCAAATGTTTTTATTTTTCCTTTTATTAAATTTTTATCTTTTTAAATCCCTTTAGGTTTTATTTATTTCAAATGGGTTTGAAGTTCCAATTGAGTTCAAAAAGTTTCTTCTGGCTCTGAAAATCAAACAAAGTTTTATTTCATTAATTTATTTTCGCATTACAAGATTTGGAAAATCTTGGGATGTGACAGGCTACCACCCTTAAAATAAATCTCGTCCCGAGATTTGGGGAGGCTAGGGTTACAAGCAAGTTCAAAACAACTAGGGTTCTACCACCCTTAAAAATTTTCAAACAAAAATTTACATATTGGCCTTCCTGGGTCCTGGAAAACTTCTCTAAGCAGATTTTTGCTTTGTTTCTATACTTGACTCATGGGCCAAGGTTGAGTTTCTCCATAGGCTTGTTCAACTTGTTCTCCATCCTTTCTGGACAATTGTTTGCATAGTGTCCTGGTTCCTTGCAGTTGAAACAATGAATGTCCTTGAGTTCTTTACGTGGCTCTTGTGGGCAAGTTGCTACATAGTGGCTTGGTTCTTTGCAGTTGTTGCACCACACTTGGTCAATCTCTTTATTCTTCTTGTTCTCTGGGCATCCACTGGAGTAGTGTCCCATTTCCTTACATTTACGACATTGCACAAGGCTCATGTCTTGCTTGGGCTTCTTGATTTTCTTTGATCCTTTGAATTGGGTTGTCTTGTTTGGATGTAGAAGTGGTCCTTTTCCTTTGGTAGACTTGGATCCTTCTTGTTTCCTTTGTTCCACCATGGCATAGATACGACATTGATTAGGGATATGATCACTTCCTTCACAAAGGTAGCAAGTAGCTTGAGAGGTGGGACATTGTCCAACAGGATGATCTTCTTCACAATTGGGGTATTGTCCTTCATGCTCCTTGGAAGTATGATCCTTGTCTCCACAAATAATGCAAGATGGGGCTCCATCTAGAATAACATTCTTGTCATCTTTGTTATCATAAACTCTTTTGGGATAGTTTTCTTCCATACTGATCATTTGATTAGTCACCTTAAGCATCAGTTGGGATTGCTCCTCCAAAAACCTTTGTAGTGTTGGATCTTTATCACTATTGTTGGCTAGGAACTGAGCTGTCAGTTGGTTCAATTGGTGTTGGGTTGCTATGAGCTCTTTCATGCTGTCAGCTTGGTTGGTGTTGGTGTCATCAACCTTGGAGTCTTTTGGAGTAGTCATCTGTTTGGGTTTGAAGGGAGATTTAGAATAAGCAAGATATTTCTAAGGAAATATTTCTAATCACACACATCACAATTCACACAAGCAATGTTCAAGTAATCACAAACAAACATTTCACTCAATCAAGGTTCAAGCACATACTTAGGCAACAAAATATTTTTGTTACACCACATAAGTTGGTGGTTTGACTTAACTAAATCTGGTGGTCCATCTATATGGTTCACTTGTGATCTTTCCATCCTTCTTGGTTGCTTCTTCTTTCTTGGGCTCATGGTTTCCTTGAGAAAAACTCTTGGTTACCATACTTCAAAGTTGTTGGTGGCTTCTTCTTATTTTGCATTCCCTCAGTCTCTAAATCTTGAGCAAGATTTCTTGTCTCACTTGTAGTCCTTAGTGGCATCCAAGTTGGAAGTCCTTGGTGAATATACTGAAGATGTTGAAGTCATTAGAGTTGAAGATGTTGAAGTCATTAGAGTTGAAGATGTTGAAGAAGTCCTTTGCATATGATGAAGTCTTTGGTCTTGGGGTAGGTTTTTCCATCGAGTTGAAGTAGAAAAGGTGTAGAGTTAAAACCAAAAATGGTTGAGGAAAGAGTTTACAAATGTTTTTGTAAATAAGTTTTTGGAACAAATACAACTCCTATTTTTCTAAGGGTTTTTGTCCAATCCTAGGGTTTACAAATCCTACAGGCAACACAATGCTCTGATACCATCTGTAGGGGTCCCAACCTTAGATAAGATTGATCCCTCCTGTTGTAGAGGCCTCAACCTGTTAAGGTAGATTCCTCCCTGTGTTTACAATGCTAGTCCCTGGATCAATATCTAGCATCCACAGTTAAGATGTAATATCAAGAAACAAAGGTCATAATATAACTTTATAACCAGGAATAACATAATTTTATTACATCTTACATAGCTCATTTGGCTATTACATTACATTGCAGCGGAATAACTATAATCATGGGTCCATCATCTTCAAAGTGCCACAGGCAGTTGTTGGTTGTAGACTTTGTAATCCTAAACAATCAATCTTCACTAAAATCAGTCAAACCTGCAACATACAAGTTACAGCCACAAGGGTCAATACATTTGAATTGTATTGGCAAGTGATACATGGTAGTATAGTGGAGTCTATCATCTATATGCATTTGGCTAAGTGGAGTTGAGGCTTGCATTTCTCAAAATAGATTTTTCTTATCATTTTGAAAATACTAAGTTTTTGCTTGACAAACTCATTTTTCTCAATCAAAGATTTCAAGATCCTTGTACCAAGCCATCTCTCCATCAATGATTGAAGAATTCAAACAACCCTTGTTCAATCCACAAGTTTTAATTTAGAAATTTGAATGATGAGATTCTTGATTGCTTCCATGTCTTGATGCTCAAATTGTCCTTTACCAGGGACATGGCTAAGTACTTAGATTTTACACTCTGCAGAGGTGGTGCACTTTACCCACAAGACTTGGTTTCCCAAGACAAAATCTTTCAGAAGCCTTCCCTTAGACCAAAATGGACGCGCTCCAACCTATCAAACACTACCACCCACTGTCCATATGGCTAAGTTCTTGCAACCTATATGATCATGGCAGAGCCCATATTGCCAAGTGGTTGCACTTGAAGCTTCTCAACATTTGACATCTCAAATCCCTTTGTGCCTGGGTGGCATACCACAAGTGAGATACACAACCCAAGTCCATGGCCTTGTGTAACCACTCAACATATCCCAATCTTTCCATTCCACCCAGGAGGTTCATTAACTTAGTTGTTTTATTAAACAAAACCTAAGTCCTTTAGACTTAGAATATTTTTCCATAGTGTGAATATATATTCCACCCATGTTTTCTATTAGCTAGGCTAAGCTTGGTAGTAGTAGGAATCTTTAACTTAGTAAAATCCTACTAAGGATTCATTACTATGTTTTCCTATAGCAAGATCTATACTTAGCAAAATCCATGCAAGTTTACTTAGCAAAATCACTAATGCATAGAAAAAGTAATGGGACAAAAAGTATGAAGCATCACTTGCCTTTTTGGTAGGGAATGGTGGTTCACTCCTTGATCTTTCTAGTCTCACACTTCACTACAAATCAATCAAGCAAACACAAATTCAATTCACATTCCAAACCAAAGTCAAACAAACAATTCTTCACACACACAAAGTAATGGAATCTAAGTCATGCATGGGAGCATGCATAAGATAGTTTTATTTTGCAAAGGGGTCTCTATTGGGTTTCTAAACTTTGTAAGATCCAAATTGGTCATTTACCAAAGTGGCAAAGTCATTAGCAAGAGGGTTTTGTCCAAAAACTATTTTAAATCCATTTATCATTTCATGTGGTGAAAAATGTTTTTATTAAGGCAAAACTCTTAAGTTGTTCACCAAATGAGTTGCTATTGTAAAGCTTGGTGTTTTTGGGTCAGTAGGTTTAGTCCAAAACATTTCCTTGAAGTTTTCTTTTCATAAACATTTTTATAACAAAAACCATTCTTTTTATTTGGCTAGAAAATGACTAAGTCAAGTAATCTAACCTAAATCTTACAAAAATCATTTCTAACACCAAGGGTTGGTTCCTAGGGTCAGTAAGGTCACAACCATCCATTTTGCAAAAGTTTTAATCCAAAAATCATTTTTAAACAATTTTTTATACTCTAAACAAGCATACATAAGTTTCTGCAAATTCAAACAAGATTATAGATACTATTAGCTAAACTAACTCCACAGTTGGATAGGGCTTGTTCTCCTGAATCCATTGATATAAAATTTGTCAAATTTGGACGTGTGGATCCAAAGATATAAGGGTTTGAAGTTTGCAATAAAATCTGTTTTCAAATTTGTTTTTAAACGGAATAGATGACACGCGGCGTTATCTAACTGGTTGGTACCGGTTCGGTCGGATTGACCTCTCTGGATCGTTAGATCTAAGTGGGATCGCACGGCACTGGTTGCTCGATACCCCTTCGATAAGTCATTCAATCGTGTGCCTCGGATCCGTATCGGACGGCTGCTACTGCCTGGCCAAGAACTGGCGGCGCGAGTTCACCGGCGAGCGGCGGTGCGGTCAGTTGGCGGCGGTGCTGGCGAGGAAGGAAACGAAACAGGGAGGGAGCAAGCTCACCGAAGTCGCGAGGATGAGGTGATGCTGTTCGTGTGGTCGTCGTGGCAAGGGGCGCACGGGGACGGGCAGGATTTCTCGCCGGAGTTGGTTCTAGCGACGGTCGCGTGCGGTCGAGGTCGAGGACGACGCTGTGGTCCACGGAAAGACAAACGGAGGACGGGGTTAGCTGCGCAAGACCAAGGCAAAGATGTGTGCGTGATCTAGAGGACACGGGGTGGTCGGAATTAACCTGTGGGCTTCGCCGGAGATGAAGCAGACGGTGGCGACGGTGGTCGTTGTCGAAGGCGAGGTTACAGGGTACCCGCGGTAGAGTTTGATGCACTTGCAGATGCGCCTGAGAGTGGGGAAGCTGTGAGCTTGGTCGGGGAGGATAGGGGCGGTGAGAGGCTGCCGGAATTGCTGAGAATGGTTGCCGGAGACAGAGACAGTCGAGGAGAGATTCTGGCGGCCTGGAGGCATGCTCGGGGGAGGGAACAGAGGGGAAAGGAGGAGGAGGAGCAGGCGGTTAAATGGGCGTTGTCGCGACGAGGAATTAACGCGGCGTTAAGGCGTAATCAAGCCGAGAAATTAAGCCTGCAACGGCGAGGAGAGGGGGAAGAACCAGTCCGCGGGGTGGGGAAGAAGAGCAGTAGGGTGTGGGGTCCTCTGTCAGTGAGAAAAGGAGAGAAAGGGGGAGGTCCACATGTCAGTTGCTCCGAGGGTTCTTTCTACGGTGGAAAACGCTTCGTTGCGGTGGGGTGGGGATTGGGCTAGGTGGGTTGTTTGGGCCGGGGTAGTTGGGCTGCTGTTGTTTCCCTTTTTTTTTGTACAGAAACATTTTCCTTTTCTATTTCTATTTGCTGATTTGATTTTCAATCAACATTTCAAACATTCAAACCATTCAAACAATTCAAACTATTGTAATGAGTTTTTGGTTCTGTTTAGTAGTATAACCAACTTTCAAAATAAAATAAAATAATATTTTAAATCTTTTTAGGTTCCATTTATTAATTAAATAAAATGGACCATGGTTTATTAATTAAATGGAGTTTTTGTTGTTTATTAATAAAATCTTCATTTGAAACCTAAATATTTTCAAAACCAAATCAGTAGGTTTTATTTGGAAATACAATTTATTTGGAAATCTTGTTTTAAAACAAAATAACATTTTATTTTAGAGTCCATTATTAATTAAATAAAAATAGACTTTCATTATTAAATCAACTAGGGTTTGTTTTATTGAGAATATTTATTTTAAAATCTAAAATAAAGCCAAAACACCTTAGTAGGTTTTATTAGAAAATAGTAAATACTTGGAAAATCTATTTAAAATAATTTAATAAGTTTTGAAGTTTTAATTAAATTGGTAAAACCTTTTATTTTAAAAGAGTTTGGATATTAATTCCTTATTATTTTATTTAAGCAATCCTTTATTATTTTTGATTAAACCTTTGCTATTGTATTTAAAATAAAATGTTTTAATTCAAAAGCTTGGCCAAGGTTTAATTTGGCTTTATAAAATAACCCTTATTTGTAAAACTTCTATTTTATTTGAAAACAAAATCTTTTCATTTAATTGTTTCAAAATAATATTTCCAAATGTTTTTATTTTTCCTTTTATTAAATTTTTATCTTTTTAAATCCCTTTAGGTTTTATTTATTTCAAATGGGTTTGAAGTTCCAATTGAGTTCAAAAAGTTTCTTCTGGCTCTGAAAATCAAACAAAGTTTTATTTCATTAATTTATTTTCACATTACAAGATTTGGAAAATCTTGGGATGTGACAATGTACTTACAATTACAAGAACTCACAGGTGACTGAAGTTGAGTAACATGAGGTGGCCCTCGTATTCAAGGGACTTGAGATTGCCAACTTATACTTTGTTAAGCATATACTCCATAGTTTGTTCACTTTAACCTTAATAACTTCAAGATGCTTATCATAGGGGCAATGAGGGCTGAAAGCTAACAAGTTCCATAATTTTTGGAAGCTCTTTTTGAAACTCGAAATCCCTGCTTCCCATTACAAAGGGCATTTATTCCATAATTATTGAGTCCCCACCTTCTATCTTTAGGAACCATTAAGAGAGCATAGTTGTCATTATGTGTGAAGTGTCCCAAAGATTATTGAATGATGCATATTGTGATATTACTTGTTCTTGTGCTACTTGTTTCTAGTCACCCTTGTGAACTTTGAAGGTGTCATATGCATCTATTTGCTACTCTATGAGGGACAAGCTGATTGCCACTATGCCATGTTTTCTGTATGTGAAACAAACAAACGTTTTTCAATGCATGATATTCATGATCTTTGTTTGTAGCCTTTCATGTTGCATGCATAGTTACTTTGTCCTATTATTAGAACTCCATATTTCATGCACATGTTTAGAGTTCTTTGTTCCCAGCTTTCAATGCTTGCAAATGGTTTGATCTAGGTTTTGATGGTGCATATCACCTCAAATATTATTCTTTTTATCACTTACCTACTCGAGGACGAGCTGGAGTTAAGCTTGGGGATGCTTGATACATCAGAAACGTATCTATAATTTTTGATGTTCCATGTTTGTTTAGTATCTACTTTGCTTTGCTTTATCTACACTTTGAGGTGTTTTTATATCTTTTCTGGAACTAACCTATTAATAAGTTGCCATAGTGCCAGTTGCCTGTTTTCTTCTGTTTTTGGTTCCAGAAAGGCAGAAAATCAATATTCTCGGAATTGAACGGGACAAAAGCCAAAGTCAATATTTTACTGTGGGGACACGAATCCAGAAGATGAGACGGCGAAGCGAACCAGGGGGGCCAAACCCCCTAGGCGCGGCCAGGGCTGGGCCCGCGCCTGGGCAGGGTGTGGCCCCCCTGGTCGCCTCCCAGCCTCGCCTCTTCGCCTATAAGAAGCCCCCGATGCAGAAACCCTGGGTACCCGATCAAAAATTCCACGAAACCTTCTGTAGACGCCTCCACTGTCGTCCCTAGATCAGGGGGATCTGAAGTTCTTCCCGTCACCCTGCCGGAGGGGAGATCATCCCGGAGGCCTTCTCTCCGGTATGATGCGTGAGTAGTTCCACCTTGGACTATGGGTCCATGTAGTAGCTAGATGGTTGTATCTCCTCATTTGTTCTTTCATGTATAGATCTTGCGAGCTCCATTCATGATCAAGATCTAATCTATTTTTAATCATGCATGTTGTGTTTGCGGGGATCCGATGGATATTGAGATTACTATGTCCGATTGATTAATGGTTTTGTCTTTATGATTCTATCATGTCTGTGTTGTTTGTGATCTTGCATGCTCTCCGTTGTTAGTAGCTATCTTGTCCGAGAAGTTGCTAGTGACTCCAAGAGGGAGTATTTGTGCTCGATAGTGGGTTCATGCCTCTAGTTTCCAAGGGAAGTGACAGAAATCTCTTCGGTTGTAGATTTGTTGTTGCCACTAGGGAGAAAACAACGGTCTTTTGTTCATGGAACAAGTGGATTGTTTACCTTACACACTTTGCTTAAAGCAGTTGTCTGTTGCTTGTAACTTAATACTGGAGGGGGTTCGGATGATAACCTGAAGGTGGACTTCTAGTCATAGATGCATTTGGATGGAAGTCTATGTATCTTCTTGTATTGCCCAATCGAATCTCATAGGATCTTTTTGTCTGGTATTGCATTGTTATTCCTTGCTCAGTTCCTGTCAATTGCCCTGCTATAATTTGTTTACCCTTCATGCCATGTTGTTTATCTAAGGAGAGCATCTCTAGTGAACTATGGACCCCGGTCCAATCTTTACCATTGATACATCTTACACTGTTACTTGTTTACTTGATGCAAACCATTACCTTCCACACCATATGTTTAATCCTTTTTACAGCAAACAGGTGAGCTTGAAAACCTCACTGATTCGTTGGGGCAAAGTCTTGAGTTCGTGTTGTGCATGTCTCCACGTTGCTTGCAGCACCTTTGGGGCGTTTCATTCCTCCTACTGGTTCGATAACCTTGGTTTCTCACTGAGGGAAACTTGCCTGCTGAACTGCATCATACCTTCCTCTTGGGGTCTCACAATGAAGTGCTGCTGCACTCATCACCGAGGCAATAGAAATTATGGATGCACTGCCCACATATAATTATCTTGATCTAACAACTACATGCATACTTTATTAGTATCTTATATTCCCATGAGATGTTTTGCACAGCTACTGGTGAAACCAAAAGCCATAGGCACTAGTAGGAAATGGCTTATCCACAGGGCCCATACCCGTGGCGCATGTAAGAAGGGTGCCCCACGGGTAATTATCCGTGGTGCACGAAGTTGTAGGTGCGCCATTGACCTGCACATATCCATGGCGCCCGGCCAGATCGGTGCGCCAGGCATAAGTGGGCCCGATAGCATGGTGGTCGACTGCATCCATTGCATGTATATCTATGGCGCACAGAATACGCGTGCGCTACTGAGTTGGGCACTTAGCCGAAATAACGCGTCCCCCCTTCTCGCCTCCTCTCTCTTGTTCCCCTTCCGTTCCTATCTTCCCCTACTCCCCTCCTTACTCCCATCTCCCTTCCCCAAATCCATCCCACCAACCCCTCCTCCCTTAGCCATCCATGGCGTCAAGGTCCGCCGGTGCTCCTACAACATCTTCTCCATGTAGGAGCACGCCGCCGCCATCGCATGAGACTCGGCCGCCCTCTTTGCCTGGAAAGGAGAGATGCTCGAGAGTAATTGTGGTGCACCATGAGGGCGGCATCGAGGTCGCCGACGCCGACGAGGCCCTTGAGCAGGATGTTTTCGGAGATGAGGTCGGGTGTGATATAGAGCTTGTTGGGCGCGACGCGGAAGAGAGGCAGCAAGGCATAGGCGACACGCGGAAACAAGTAAGTGGTGGAGGCCATTGAACAAGCGCATAGAGGGGTGGGAGTTGAAGGAGGGGAGGGAGAGGAAGAGGCGTAGGGATGGGAGCGACGAAAGTGAGCGAAGGAGTGGGAGGAAGGCGCGGTCAGAGAAGGCGGGGAGGCAGGCAGCACCGAGGGCAGAGAGGACCGGCGGGAGGAGGTCCGAGGAGGCGACGGGCAGGCGGGATAGGACGGCAGGGAAGACGGGGATGGAGGGGAGGGTTGGCATTGAAGAGCACATGGCGGAGGGAGAGCACCATGAGGAGCGTGCTGGGAAGGCGAATGATGAGGCGGGAGAAGCTCTGGGGCGTGAGGCGGCGCGACCAGGGCTGGACGAGCGGGGTGACAGTGCTGTGGGATAGAGGCGGGAGGGCAGGGTGACGGTGCAGTGGGATGGCAGCCAGGGCAAGACATGCGGGGTGACGGTGTAGTGATGCCACCCTCAAGGTGCTCGATGAGTACTGGTGATACAGGAGTCCGGCGCACTCTTCCCCGCCATCAACGTCAATGACTCTGTCACCAAGAGCAAGGTATTAGATATGCTTAGATGCAAATATTTCTAGTTTGAGATCTGCTAGATGCAGCATGCATGTTCTTAGCTAGATAAGGTGTCCTGTTACGACATATTAGATCTGAATAGAATACAACAGGTGTAACCATTTCTAGTGGTTGATCGCAATCATCTTTTTGTTGTGTAGTTTAGATGAGACGTGTGGTTAGTCTATGTAGCATCTCGGAATTCTGTTACTTGGCCACACTCATTTGAACTGAATTATGATTTATTCTAAGTATAGTTTCTTGTTTAATTGTGTCTTCTAGTCTGGTAGTCATCACATACTAAGAATTCATGATAGAAAAGTCTAGTCTTGCTCAAACTAAACTTTGCAAGAAATCTATCTAATTATCTACCTAACACAATCCTAGCCCTACCCTTTTCCCTTTCGGTTTGGCCAAGCCAAAGCCACACCACCACCAACCCACACCCCTCTCTTTCTAACCTAAACCACCACCCCTCCCTAACCATGCCTACCCGAGGCCACCTTGGCCATGTGACCTTGTGCCATGTGCCCTGTTTGGTAGCTTTTCAAAAGTAAAATGGGTGACATGAATAAAATTCCAAGTCAAATTAAAATGGCCACATACATATTCTGAAACGCAATCGTAGATTATTTGGAACCAAACACATACTACTACAAGCACATACACATCATCCTGCTACAAGCACATACAATTACTACAACAGCTCTAGTAGCTGTATTTTATTCATAGAACAAACTACCCTTTGATCTTCTTCTATCTGCTGCTTCCTTCACCAAACTTCACCTTCGTCTTCTTCAGCATCGCGATCCTATCTTTGCAATACTCAATGCCTTTGTTAATCAATAACAACACAATAGCTGCTTTGATCTCAGGAAGCAACCTTGATGGAACTACTTCAGGTATAGGAGTTCCTCTTTTGAACAAACCTTGGCAAATGGCTTCATGCTCCACTATTGTTTGATCATCTGGCACTATGTCACCCAACTTCGCAAGTGACTTTGGAGCCTTCCTCTCCTCCTTCTTTGCATTGCTTCTCCTCCTTGAGTAAAACTTGGTCTCCATAGTTGAGAATGAAATGTCGATGCAGAGTGTGCTAGCTTTTATTGACATACAAGATCATGTATGGACAAGATCACGCACACACAAGTAGAACAGTGCACAGTTCAAAGATGCTCACTAGCGAATGCAACCAAAAATGGCAATTGTTCCTTTATTCCATTTTGAGGAATATATCAGTCATATATCACTTCACCATGCATGTGATTTTAAATATAGGGACTGTTGCTTCTGCTTTAGGAAAAATATTCTGCATGTTAGGAATATAGGGAATGCATCTGCTTTTTTATGAATCTTCGCTCATTTTTCTGATCATGCAAACATTTTTGTCGTATGCCTTGTCTACGGATATGGCGAAGTGGTACGTGGTATACATATGGGTCGGGTTCCATGTTTGAAGAACCAGATGAAGATCTTGATAGCTCTATTTATAATGTGATGATCATAGTCTAGGGTGATATATCTCGATCTATTTGTAATGTGATGATCGAATTTGGACTAGCACTTTGTGTAATAATCCAACACTTGAATTCATATTGATGTATGGTGTATGGTGTATTGATGTATAACTTTCTGTATGGTGTATAACTGATGTATATAACTGATGTATATAACTGATGTATTATAACTATTGTATAATAACTATTGTTTAGTAATCAGTGGCACACCGTATTGTTGTTCAGTGGCACACCTTGTGAGTGGCACACAACCGAGGGCTGTGCCACTCATCTTATCCGTGGCGCATGGATAAACAGTGCGCCATTGACACCAGGCCTATCTGTGGCGCACCCGGGCGTGCGCCACGGTTTATATATTATTAGTGGCGTAATATCCATGGAGCACGGCCAGTGCGCCATTGACCTCTTATTTGGTGTGCCACTGATAGGTGTTTCTCCACTAGTGAGGCCCTCTCTCTCTCCATCGTCAACAACAACAAAAAGATCGCACACTCTTGGTCTGGTGAAAACACAAAAGGAATTCTAAAACCCCCGAAGGTCCATTTAAGTAACTTCGCTTTTCTTTCTTCTTCCCGAGGATTCAATAAACCTAGGTCTACTGGGGAAAAATAACTATACTACATCCATAATCCAGATCGAAGGTATCATTCTGCATGCGAGGCGGCGACTTGGCTCGTGTTGGGTGCAGCGGCTGGTGACCGGCATATTGCAGCGTGGCTGGGGTTTTACGGGCCCCACTGGGCCTGGCCAGACCCTCTTGAGATTGGTATGCCCCTGTCGGAGCTTTACGGGTCCGTTGGACTCGGTCGAACTTAAACTGGGACTGGTGTGCCAGCGGCCGCGTTTGGTCGACTACTGCCTTTGGCGGTGCAGGTTGTTCCCTCCCGTAGGTCGTGGTTCCTATAATCCTAATTCGAGTCACTTCTAACCTCGGTCCTTTAGAACTCGCGAAAGATATTCTCGGTGAGACGATGGTGGTGACCGTGATCGTGGTGGCGCATGTTCATGGACGACAAAGTTTGGTGGTGGAGAGGCCTCAACCTCGCGAGGTTCCTTAGCAACGGTTCGCCCGGGGTTATGGGGAGGGCATCCAGAGGAATCCTTATCGGCTTGTCTGACACCAACATGGTTCCGCCCATGAGTGGCACCCTGCCTCTGTGAAGGATGTCGGGTCTATCCTTCCCCCACTTCCTTCTATGCGCCAAGGGAAACCATAGGACCGGTCTTTGGTCTGGGTAGCAGCGATTGCTTTCCCTCTTCAGGATGTTGCTTGGTGCTTGACGAGTCATTGCAAGGAACATATTGGGACTTCTTCGCTGGGTGCAGCAGTTGCGGGTCTTTCCCATTTAGTTGATCCGCCTATGTCTCCATTTTGTTTTTTGTTTCTTTTCGGCGTGTGTCTGTGATACGTCGTAAACATATCTATAATTTTTGATGCTCCATGCTTGTTTTCTGTTCATATGCACTAGGTTATTATCTAACTTTCGTTAGTTTATCACTTTCCAATTTGAGCAACATAAGGTCTTCGAACAAATTGGTCTTTACCTGCTGGTCCGTTTTGACAGATTTCTGCCATTATTTGCATTTGCATCTTAATCGGTTGAGTTCTCTTTGATCACTTGAGCTTTTAAAAGGAATTTCTATAGTAGCTTGTGTTTTAATGAAAGTTTTACTTGTGTTGAAACTAAACCCAAGGGCTTATTATCTTGAATACACTAATGTTGCTAATGAAGAATTGTGTGAAGTTTTGTATGAAGGAAATTTTCAAGTGTAGGGGAAGAATAATGTGATGAGATGAAGAATGGACAAAAGCTCAAGCTTGGGGATGCCACCCATCACCCCAAGAGATATTCAAGAGGTACAAGTGTCAAAGCTTGGGGATGCCCAAGGCATCCCTTCTTCATCAATAAAAATCTCAGGTTTTCTTTCTAGACAGTTTATTTTTATTGCTTCATGCACTATTGTGTTGTTCTTGGAGCGTCATTGTTTTTTGTTTTATTTTGTTTGGTTTTCTGCAATAAATTAGTTGGACCCCCGCATTCTTGTGTTGTTTCAAATAATTTGATTGGTGTTGGAAAAGAGTAGAAAGTTTCATGCTTATAGTGGTACAAAAGGAAGCTTGTTTTGTCTGTGGCCTAGACTTTATCATGTCATGTTAGATGTTACTTTGACCATATGCTTATTGATTATTGTTGTAGCATGACTTGTTCCAAACAATTGAGACTGCTTAATGCGCCTTGAAAGAATCATGTGTTATTTTAGCATACAAAAGCATAACATTGTGGTATTCTCCTTTGATGCTTTATTTGGGTTGACTTGGCACATGCTTATACCATGTTAAGACTATGATACAGTCACCTTAGCCTCTATGATCATTTAGTTTTTGACTTGTGATATCACTTTATGCTTTAATTAATAATGTTTTGTCGCTTTGCATCATTATGGCCATTATTTCTCTCTTAGTTGGTCGCTCCCAGTCTTTTGCTGGCCTCCATTTGTACTGAGTATGAGGTCTACTCGTGCATCCAACTCCCAAGAAACCAATTTATTCCAAAGATTCCACTATAAATTCCTATGCATGGTGTGTTACACCATTCCAAGTATATTCATGTGTTTATTTATCTTCCAAATTAAACTTGTTATGTGAAAATTAGTGATTAAAGCTCTCACAAACTTGATGGCACACTTTACTTTCTTGTACCTAATAAACTTGAACCATTGTGCACATCTATGTTGCTTATATGCTTGCAAATTATAAGTTGGGAGTTAGCATAACCATGCTGTCATGGGGAACGCTTTCAACACTTGTAAATATCTATCTAGTTGATATCATGATCTTTTGTTTATGGATGTCGGCAGTGTGAAATAAATGGGGAGCTTGTAAGTCCATGGAGTATTATATATGTGTTAGAGAAAACGCCTGGGCGGCTAGCCTAAGCCATACCTAATCATGGTGGAAACTTGCAGCATAACCATAGTGAGCAATCTATGAAGCATCTTTAAAAAAAATTATAGAAAATAAAGAGAAAATAAAAAAAGCACCATGCTCATGGTAAATAAAATGATCGTTGAGATGCTCACTGTTAGTTGCCTTTTCATTTTGATATGGGATAGCTCATGTGTCATGGGGAAAGGGGTACCCCGTTGGCGGTTCTCTATGATACACATATACTTACAATGACAATAACTTGCTTGTGACTAAAGTTGAGTAGCATGAGGAACGGCCCTCGTACTCAAGGGACATGAGATTTTCAACTTATGTCTGTTAAGCATATACTTCATATCTGTCTCACTTTAACCTTAATCACTTCAAGGTGCCAATGATAGGGGCAATGAGAGATGAAAGCTAATAAGTACCATAATTTTTGGAAGCTCTTTTTGAAACTTGAAATCCCTCCTTCCCTCTGTGAAGGGCCTTTCTTTTTTACTTTTATGTTGAGTTTCCATCTTCTATATTTATGCACCGATTAAGAGAGCATAGTTGTCATTCTTAGTTCAATATGCATTGTCCCAAAACTTATTGATTGATTCATAATCATGGTATTGCTTGTTCTTAAATTATTTGTATTTAGTCACCCTTATGAACTTTGAAGGTGTTCTATGCATTTATGTTTTGCTATTCCATGAGGGGCAATCTGAATACCACTCTTGCTATGTTTTCTATATGGGAAACAAACAAATGTCTTCAATGCATTGTTATTCATGATATTTTGTTTGTACCTTTTCATGTTACAACTTAGTTGCTATATCTTATTGTTTGAACTACATCTTTCATGCTCATCTTTAGAGTACTATGATCCTAGCTATCAGTGCTTTACAATATTTTGATCAAGATTGTGATGGTGCATATCACCTCAAAAATTATTCTTTTTATCACTTCCCTACTCGAGGACGAGCAAGAGTTAAGCTTGGGGATGCTTTATACGTCGTAAACATATCTATAATTTTTGATGTTCCATGCTTGTTTTGTATCAACTTTCTTATGTTTTGTCTACACTTTGAGGAATTTTTATACATTTTCTAGAACTAAACTATTTACAAGATGTCGTAGTGCCAGTTGCCTGTTTTCTGCTATGTTTGGTTTCAGAAAATCTAGTAAGGAAATATTCTCGGAATTGGACGGAACAAAATCCAAAGTCAATATTTTACCAAACACGACACGGAGACCAAAGGGGAGACAAAGAGGAGCCACGAGGTGTCCACACCTAGGGCTGGCACGGCCCCCCTAGGGCGCGCCGCCCCATGGTCTGGGCCCCTCGTGGGTCCACCGACCTTGCCCCTTTGCCTATATAAACACGCCGATGCAAAAACCTTAAGTACCCGATCAGAAATCCACAAAAGATTCTGTAGCCTCCGCCACCATAGTCCCTAGATTGGGGGGATCTGAAGCTCTTCTTGGCACCCTGACGGAGGGGAGAGATCATCCCGGAGGCCTTCTTCATCACCATGCTAGCCTTCGGAGTGATGCGTGAGTAGTTCACCCTAGGACTATGGGTACATACAGTAGCTAGATGCTTGTTTCTCCTCTCTTGTTCTAGCATGTTTAGATCTTGTGAGCTCCGTTCATGATCAAGATCATCTATTTGTAATGTTACATGTTGTGTTTGCGGGGCTCCGATGGATATTGAGTACTATGTCAGATTTATTATTGATTTTATCATGTCTCTGTTATTTGTGATCTTGCATGCTCCCCGTTGCTAGTAGATACTTTGCCCAAATAGATGCTTGTAACTCTAAGAGGGAGTATTTATGCTCGATAGTAGGTTCATGCCTCTAGTAATCTGGGGAAGTGACAGAAATCTCTAAGGTTGTAGATATGTTGTTGCTACTATGGAGAAAACAACAATCCTTTGTCCAATGGCAATTGTATTGTTTACTTTACACACTTTGTTTAATGCAATTATTTGTTGCTTGCAACTTAATACTGAAAGGGGTTCAGATGATAACCTGAAGGTGGATTATTAGTCATAGATGCAGTTGGATTATGGTCTATGTATCATGTTTTAATGCCCAAACAAATCTCGTAGAGATCAAGATGTATAGTATATGCATTTTCAATCTGTCAATTGCCCCGCTGTAATTTGTTCACCCAGCATGTTATTTGTCTTATAGAGAACACCTCTAGTGAACTGTGGATCCCGGTCCATTTCTTATCATTGATATACCATATACTATTTACCGTTTATTGTTTATTTTTTATAAGAAATCACTATCTTCCATACTATACGTTTAATCCTTTGTTTTCAGCAAACCGGTGAGATTGACAACCGTACTGTAAGTTGGGGCAAAGTACTGTGATTGTGTTGTGCAGGTTCCAAGTTGGTAGCAACACCTTGGAGTTGTTTCCTTACTCCTACTGGTTCCATAACCGTAGTTTTATAACTGAGCGAAACTTGTTGTTGTGCTCATCATACCTTCTTCTTGGGGTTCCCAATAAGCTATACATATCTGAGCAATCAATCTGCGGCTATCCCAGCATTTTCTTTTGTTTTAAAACTATCTTAATTGTATCGTGTGGTTGTTATAATAATATAGCGGGGCGAATGCCATTGGATATAACACTGTCCCTGCATTTGGCCGTGATGGGTGGCGGCCCGGCTAGAATGTTGTCTTCCAAGGTGCTCACCTCAGCAGGTGCTCAGACGTTTCAGTTGGAGCGCAGCCCGGCGGGGGCCAATCTTGGTGCACTCCACGCCGAAAAAGCAAAGCCGAAGGAATAGCAGCTTCTTCAGGCATGTCTCCCGCGGTCAGCATGGCCAAGCAGTCTTCGACACAGCCTTGTTGTGCTGCACCGGCGTCTTGCAGGCATGCACCAAGTCCATGAGGGGCTCCGAGTAGAAATCATCTAAGTCCAGGTACCACGAATATCGCCGAGTAACGGGCCCAGCTACGAGGATGGGGTTACATTGTGTCACGGGTCTACATTTCTCCTTGGTGTCACACGGGGCTACATTGTCTTTCTACCCGCATGCTCTATTTTCTCGCTCATTTACTCAACTTAAATAGACAGTACAAGATAGACTGACTCCACACCTGATCCTGGACTCACACCATGATCTACATGACCCGAAAGAGCATGCACATGACTCAGGTCAACATAGTTTATCATTCCTACAACTGCCTCTAACTAACGATGCATGCAACTAACACTAGTATCTTAGCATGTGTACATAGAAACGTCTCTGCATGTGCACATTGCCAGATTTATGTCTAGTTCTAACACAGGTGGAGCTCCAAGCGCGAGCAAAAGATGAACCGAAGACGGAGCTAACACAACATGTGAGAATAGTTAGGGTGGCGGCCTATGGCTAGAATTGAGCTTTTTATAAGTAGAGCCTTTATGTATCTTTTGGAGATTTTCAGGTGGTTGATATTTATTTCAAATTTGTGTGATCGGTGAGTTGTAATAAGCTATAAATTTCAATAAATTAATAAAAAGAGGTTGCATGCATCGATTGATGCAGAGGTCAGGGCTTTGACCCCATTGTGAAAAAAAAGTGAGAATAGTTGTGCGGATGCCTGTTGATTCATGGGTCTGCTTGCTGAAACGGATACAGAGTATTTAAAGTAACTTGAGAATCAATATAAACAAGTGTAGCTCGATGTAAGAGAGGAAGGTGGGACTAAACTTCAGCAGCCAAACAAGAGCCAATGCTTGGGAGGTATATAGTAGATGCAACAAGAAAGTTCCTATTATAGTCTCTAATGACTGCGCCTGCTGCACCTGCATGTGAATCAACATGATAGCTACCATCGACGTTAATTTTAACTTCTCACGGATTTGGCTTACCCCACTTGAATCGCGTCCATAGAGTTTTAGACATAGCAGCTGCCGAGTTGGAGACGATCGACAAAACATACATCATGCATCTGAACACGGGAGGGGCTTGTTCATCATGTGTACGCCGTCTTCTAATCCACCAAAGATACCACGAATCCACAACAACTGTTTCTTTTAAAACAACATTAAAACCAGGGAGAGGCTCATCATCTTTCCTGAACAAAAAATCAAGAACCGCAGAACCAGGTAGATCTATTTCCCTTGCCTCTTCCATTAATTGTCTAAGCCCCAAGAACTCCCACATAGCTTCTGCTGTAGATCACCTAAAGAGAAGATGGAGAATATCCTCCACAGCTCGGTTACAAATAGGGCACTCTACACTCGTCCCCACATGGTGATTAGTCAAGATTGATTTCAGCTGAATGATACCATGTAGTGCCCCACTAGATAAAAATCTTTATCTTTCTACTAACCTAAAGCTGCCAAATATTCTTCCAAACTGGATTGATCGCTGAGGAGCCAAGTAGCGCTAGACGATATGCCGATGGTCCAAAATGGTGTCACCATTGCAGGTGGTACCCAGATCTTACGGTATACCTACCATGCTTGGTATAGTGCCATGCAAAGAAGTCATCAAAACCTTGATTGTTTAGAGGGATCTCCAGTATATGATTTGCATCAACCAAATTGAAAGTCTCATTTAGAAGCTCTTCATCCCAAGCTCATGTATGCGGATAGATTAACTCTTTAATTTTTTTGTAGACTACTCCTTCTCTTGGAGATGTAAATTTTCTATCCGGATTAGATGGTACCCATGGATCCGAATAAATATTTATGCTCTCTCCATTGCCGACCTTCTATATGTATGCTCTTTTAAAAGTTGCCAAACCATCTAGGATGCTCTTCCACATAAATGATGAACCAACTTTAGGTCTATCTTTTAAGATATCTCTGTTTGGGGAGAATTTAGCTCGAAGTACACGGGCGCATAAATAATCATGTGAATTGATGAGTCTCCCTGCTCGCTTAGATTTATAGCAAGATTGTAGGAATTAAAATCCACAACAATTGTTTCTTTTAAAACAACATTAAAACCAGGGAGAGGCTCATCATCTTTCCTGAACAAAAAATCAAGAACCGCAGAACCAGATAGATCTATTTCCCTTGCCTCTTCCATTAATTGTATATTTCCTGAACAAAAAATCAAGAACCGTAGAACCAGATAGATCTATTTCCCTTGCCTCTTCCATTAATTGTATAAGCCCTAAGGACTCCCACATAGCTTCTGTTGTAGATCACCTAAAGAGAAGATGGATAATATCCTGCACAGCTCGGTTACAGATAGGGCACTCTCCGCTCGTCCCCACATGGCGATTAGTCAAGATTGATTTCAGCGGAATGATACATGTAGTGCCCGCTACATAAAAATCTTTATCTTCCTACTAACCTTAAGCTGCCAAATATTCTTCCAACTGGATTGATCGCTGAGGAGCTAGGCAGGGCTAGAGGATATGCCGATGGTTCAAAACTATGTCACCATTGCAGGTGTTACCCAGATCTTACGGTATACCTACCATGCTTGGTATAGTGCCATGCAAAGAAGTCATCAAAACCTTAATTTTGTTGGGGGAAGATACACAACCCATGTTGCTTGCTGTGAACACCGAGGATAGTTTCAATCAACAGATATGCAGCGGAAATAAAACAACAAGCACATGCACAAGTGACACAAGGATTTACGTGGAAAAACCTCCTCAAGGTGAGGAGGAAAAAACCACGGGTGCAGACCAATCGGTCCACCGAGCTTCACTATGAGCAACCTGGGTATAGAGTCTTCTCTAGAAAATCTAGAGATATATAACACACTCAGCATGTTGCCCACCGGCAACAACAACAACCACAACCACTTGAGAGAAAAATTATAGCAAAGAAGAGTATCTCAGTTTTTGTCCCCTTCAGTAATCAGCAAACTTCTCTTAAACCACATATACAATCATCACCAAACTTGGTAGACAAGTTGGCATACGAGTACCCAACATACATGCCAAATTTCAGGCCAATCGGAC
This sequence comes from Avena sativa, assembly GCA_916181665.1. NCBI lineage: Eukaryota > Viridiplantae > Streptophyta > Magnoliopsida > Poales > Poaceae > Avena > Avena sativa. The sequence goes on along the minus strand of OV702283.1, from coordinate 126,434,032 downwards.
ACCGTTTGCTTGCCCAAACTGCTCGTCTACCAAAACTGCTCTGTGCTGAAACTGCAGCAGTCCGAACTGACTAAACTACTTCCAAATCTGATGCTACACTGACCCAAATCTCAAACCAACTAACTATATCGAAGTAATCAAAGCAAGGATCAATCTCACCAAGTTTGGAGCCAATACAAACACGTTTGAACCTCAAAATACCAGCTTGAAGATAGACCGGTCAGATCTCAGAAATATGGACAGAAATCACCTCTCCTTCTTCTTCCTCTATTCTCACTAGGTTGTGGTGTTCTTGTGTGTTCTTTCACCGTCTATCTTTCTCAGCTCACACTCTCACAGAGCGTATCACACACTAATTGAGTCACACAACCACCAAGGGTGTCTAGGATTTTCTTTTCTACTCCTCTCCTAAGGAGCACCTTAGCCGTTGGATACGAACATCAATCAACGGTTGAAACATGTTGGAATTTCACGGGCTGATGTTGGGCTGCCAACACACCTCCATGTGGAGGGACATGGCCCAACAAACTCCCCCTCCCGACATCATGGAGGGTCTCACTGCCAACCGGCAGTCATGCCGGCGAGCCGGCGACATACCTCGAGCTTTCCTCTTGTCACCACCTTGGTCAACATATCAGCCCCATTGGCATCTGTGTGCACCATCGCAATTTGCATTTGCTTGGAATTCAGCACATCTTGAATCCAATGATAGAGAACATCAATATGCTTTGACCTTGAATGAAAACTTGCATTCTTACTCAGGTGAATGGCACTTTGGTTGTCACAAAATAGCACATACTTGTCTTGCTCAAAACCAAGCTCACAAGCCAATCGTTTCAGCCAAAATAGCTCCTTGCTCGCCTCAGTTACTACGATGAACTCAGCATCAGGTGTGTTCAGTGCCACACACTTCTGCAACCTGCTTTTCCATGCCACTCCTCCTCCTAAATGGGTAATCAAATAACCTGAAGTAGACTTCCTTCCATCGACATCTCTAGTCAAGTCTGAATTGGAATATGCAATCAGGTTGGGCTCACTACCACCGAAGCAAAGCTTCATATTAGTGTTGCCCCGGAGATACCTGAAAATCCACTTCATGGCTTCCCAATGTGGTCTTCCTGGATTGGACATGAATCTTCTCACATTACTAACCGCTTGAGCAATGTTAGGCCGTGTGCACACCATAGCATACATCTAAATCCCAATGGCTGAAGCATAAGGTACCTTTTGCGTTTCCTTTTCCATCTCTTCAGTGGAGGGACATTGCTTTTTACTCAACTTGAAATGAGTTGCGAGTGGACAACTCACTTCCCTTGCCTTGTCCATTTTGAACTTGCGAAGTACCTTCTCAATATATTTCTCTTGAGACAAGTACAACTTGTTGGATTTTCTGTCTCTCTCAATTATCATGCCGAGAACACACTTTGCTGGACCCAAGTCTTTCATAGCAAAACTTTTTCTCAACTCTTTCTTTAGCCTAGAAATCATAGAGACATTCTTGCCACCAATCAAGATATCATCAACATAGAGCAACAACATGATAAAATCATCACCTGAGAACCTTTGAATAAATACACAATGGTCTGAGCTACACTTCTTGTAGCCTTTCTCCCCCATGACAGATTCAAACTTCATGTACCATTGTCTCGGTGATTGTTTCAGGCCATATAGACTTTTCTTCAATTTGCACACATAGTCTTCTTTGCCTTTAACAAGAAACCCCTCAGGCTGCTCCATGTAGATTTCTACCTCCAACTCTCCATGAAGATAAGGTGTCTCCACATCCATTTGCTCAACCTCCAAGTTGGGACTTGCTGCCATGCCAAGGATCATTCAGATTGATGTCATCTTCAGCATCGGAGAAAATATTTCATCAAAGTCAATACCTTTTCTCTGGCTGAATCCATTTACAACTAGCCTAGCCTTATACCATGGATGTGACGTATGATCTTCTTGATTGATTCTGTAGACCTAATTGTTCTTTAGAACTTTCTTGTCCATGGGCAACTTCACTAGCTCATAAGTATGATTCTTATGCAAGGAATCCATCTCTTCTTGCATAGCCTTATTCCACTCCTTCTTGTTCCCATCTTTCATTGCATCTTGAAAGCACTCAAGTTCTAAACTATCAGACAATAACACCACATATTGGTCTAAATCGTACCTAGTGGAAGGAACACGGCCTCTGCTAGACTGTCTGAGTGGAGTAGCTGGTGGACTATCTGGTTCAGGTACTTGCTGATCATGATCATATTCTTCAGCATCATACTCTTGATGCTGGGGAGCATCCTCACATGTAACACTATGTGCATCATCTTGCACATCTTCTGCATCATCATTTTCAGCCTCTTGTTGAGCTGAATCTGTAGGAACTGGGTCAGAATCAGATCTGTCTTGCTACTGATTTCGAGGCGAAACGTGTACCGGAACTTGATCCGAAACCTGCACCTTTGTCTTCACAATATCCTCAATTGTTTGATCTTCAACAAACACAACATCACAGCTTCTCACAACCTTTCTTGCTATTGGATCATACAACTTATAGCCGAACTGATCACCTCCATAGCCAAGAAATATACACTATTGTGTCTTTAAATCAAGCTTTGACCTTTCATCTTGAGGGATATAAACAAAGTCCTTGCACCCAAAAACTTTTAGGTGCTCATAAGAGACGTCCTTGTCATAAAAGACCCTGTTTCGAACATCTCCATGCAATGGATAACTTGGTGAGAGATTAATAAGATAAACTGCAGTCGATAAAGCCTCACCCTAATAATGTTTAGGCAGCTTTGCACTCGATATCAAGCATCTAACTCTATCAACAATTGTCATGTTCATCCTCTCAGCAAGACCATTCAGTTGTGGTGTCTTTGGAGGAGTAAATTGGTGCCTAATTCCCTGCTCCTTGCAATAGGAATTAAATGGACCAATATACTCTCCCCCATTATTAGTGCGAATGCACTTGATCTTCTTCTCAGTTTATCTCTCAACTGGAACTTGGAATTGCTTGAACACAATTAGTACTTGATGTTTGTTCTTCAAAACATAGACCCAAACCTTCCTGGAAAAGTCATCAATAAATGTGCCTCACCGACATTTTGCAAACATCGGAATGTATCAAGTCTAACACCTCGGGATTCTTGTGAGGAGGTTGACTCTTGAACACAACTCTGTGTTTCTTCCCCGCTAGAGAATCTGAACATTTCTTGATGTGAACACCTTTCACACCTTTCAATAGATTTTTCTTCACTAGCACCGTCATCCCCTTCTCACTCATGTGCCCAAGTCTCTTATTCCATAAGGCACACGCATCCTCTTTCTACAATGCATTGACACAAGCAGCAGAAAGCTTAGCATGAACATGATACAAAATTGAAACCAGGTTACCTTTTGCAGCAACCAGGTTTCCTTTAGTGAGCTTGTACTGTGCATTTCCAAATCTTCTCAAGTACCCATCTCCATCAAGCAATCCAACTAAGATAATGTTGAGCCAAATGGCCTCAACATGCCTCACCGACTTGAGGACTAGTGTCGTACCACTTTCAGTCTCCAAGTGCACATCTCCTCTTCCAATGATTTTTGCTCTATCATTGTTTCCCATCTTCACAACACCAAAAATCACCTGCTGTGTAGTTTGTAAAGATCTCTCTATGAGTTGTAACATGTATGGTAGCACCGCTGTCCGGAATCTAAGTCATCTCATCACCATCTGCAAGGCTGATGGTATCATCAGAAACTACAGTAATCCTCTCCTCAATGGTGGAAACACTGCTGCCATCATGTTCTTCATGCATGAGAAACATGATCTCCTCAACCGCAGCTATCCAGCCTCCCTCACTGTCACTATCACCGTCGGTCTGTTTCTGAACTTTCTTCTTTTTATTTTTGTCTTTCTTCCATTGTTCACAATGCCACTTGATGTGGCCCTTCTCATGGCAGTGATGGCATATAATACCAGCATACTTGTATTTGCCTCTTGATTTGCTTCTACTTCTTTCTCCTCCCTTACTAGGACCTTTGATCTTGCTTCTCCGCCGTGACTCGGTCACTAACATTTCAGAATGTGAGTAAGAACCATCCTTATCAGCAATTTTCATGGACTCTTCATTTAGTACCTTGGTCTTCACAAGGTTCCAAGTGACTACTCATTAGGTGTTGAATTGCACACGGTGACCTTAAAGGTCTCCCAAGTATCCGGTAATGAGCCAAGTAGCATCAAGGCTCTGAATTCATCTTTAAATGTGATTCCCATTGAAGATAGCTGATTTATAATGCCCTAAAATTCATTCACATGATCTGCAATTGGAGTGCCCTCCTTGTACCTCAAACGCATCAATTTCTTGATCAAGAACATCTTGTTAGTACCTTCTTTGTGGGCATACAACTCCTCCAATTTCTGCCATATGGTACATGCATATGACTCATCAATGATATGGTTCAAAACATTATCATCCACCCACCCATTGTCGGATGAACCCACAAGCTTGGAGATGAAGTACCTCCCAATGATCTTCTTGCATATCACTAGGCATCTCAGTGGAGAACACCAGCTTATAGTAATCCTTCACACATAACAAGTCCTTCATCTTACTCTTCCATGCTTGATAATTTGTATCATTCAAAGAAATCATTCTGTTGGTATTCACTTACATCCTTCACCATAAGCAAATGCACTCAGCCCAAAACAAACTTTGCTTTGAAACTGACTACGAACTGAACCTCAGCTCTGATACCACTTTGTTGGAGGAAGATACACAACCCCCGCTGCTTCCAGTGAACCCCAAAGATAGTTTTAATCAACAGATATGTAGCGGAAATAAAACAACGAGCACATGCATAGGTGACAAAAGAATTTATTACATGGAAAAACCTCCTCAAGGTGAGGAGGAAAAAACCACGGGTGTGGACCAACCGGTCCACCGAGCTTCACTATGAGCAATCTGGGTCTAGAGTCATCTCTAGAACATCTAGAGATATACAACACACTCAGCATGTTGCCCACCGACAACAACAACCACTTGAGAGAAAGATTTTAGCAAAGCAGAGTATCTCAGTTTCTGTCCCCTTCGGTAATCAGCAAACTGATCTTAAACCGCAGATCCAATCAGCACCAAACTTAGTATACAATCTAACATACGAGTATCCAACATACATGCCAAATTTCAGGCCAATTGGACACTGGTTGCCTGCCCAAACTGTTCGTCTACCAAAACTGCTATGTGCTGAAACTGCAGTCCGAACTCACTAAACCGCTTCCAAATCTGATGCTACACTGACCCAAATCTCAAACCAACTAACTTTATCGAAGTACTCAAAGCAAGGAACAATATCACTCAATTTGGAGCCAATCCAAACATGGTTGAGCCTCCAAACACCAGCTTGAGGATAGACCGGTCAGATCTCAGAAATCTGGACAGAGATCACCTCTCCTTCTTCTTCCTCTCTTCTCACTAGGTTGTGCTGTTCTTGGGTGTTCTCTCACCCTCTCTGTAACGCCCCCAAATCGGGTCTATGCAGATCTCAGCATTTCCCGCCAAAATCCGCATAGAAGCGATTCAAAGACGTCCACCAGACACTTTCGTGTGGGTGGGATTTGAATACAAGTAGTTACATCATAGTAGTTTACAACAGAGTCCACAAGAACTTATATATACAACAACGACCCAATGAGTCAAGAATACAAAAGATACGATTCAAAGAGAAAGCAAAATAGTATTCGAGTACGGATAAGAACCAAATGGGACTAAGAGTCCTGAAGAATAACCAAGCGGTGTCCAACCCTGTGCAGTCCAAGCCGAAAGGGTAACCTTGCTAACGTCGTCAATCACATACCTATCAAGCCAAAAGTGTGCCAACAAAGGGCAAAGGGAAAACAGAAAGAGAGCGGTCAGTACTGAGGTCAGTACACGGCGAGACTAAAATTCGGCGGTCCTCACCTACATAGGTATGGTGGGCTCAGCGGCAGCAAAGCTTGCACTATCTAACTTATAGAGACATGCTACAACTTCGGCTATTAGAGCGAGATAAGAGGGCACTATATGATAACTATATATAACACCAAGCATAACCCATCCAAAGATTTCCCCCTCGAAGACCAGTCGAGGAAGTCCTCTTATAGAACACACACGGTGACAATTTTAGTTAATCAGGTATTTAGTTGATAAGGCTAGTTACTAATCATATTATTAGAGGAAAATTATTAGTGGCGTTGTCTATGATCATGACACTGTACTCCTAAGGCTTCCATAATCGTGGACACACGGATTCTCGAAAAGATTTACCCTGCAGGGGTGCACTACTGTATCCAAACGCATGCTCAACCCATCAGGCAACATATCACGCGTGCCATCCGAATCTCACAACAAGAACTGTCTCATAACTACGCGCATATCCAGAGGCATCACCTACTGTGTTGATCCAACCAAGAGGGAGGCACATCGTTTGAGTCTATGGCCGGGCGATGATCGGAATATAACTTGTAGAGCTCCATCCCACCTCCAACACAATATCCCGATTTTATGCAATGCAAGCCATGGCAGTCCACCAAAATATCAAATTCGAAGACATATCAACTCACCCATGTCCGAGGACATATTATGCGTATGCACCAAATGAAAAACCAATTTTGTAACCCACTGGATATACGAATTGCGCCGGTAGTTGAGGGAGGGATCCCAGAGGCCCCCACGATCAACTCAGAACTAGTATCGTAGAACGAGCGGGTCCTAGGTCGGCTCAAGCAGTTCCCAAAGATGGTACCTGTCGGGGCCTTATCATTAGGTGAAACCATAACCATATCCAACAACATCAGATTAATTATCTTATCACCATCATTATCCAAGTATCATGTTCCATCTGTATGAGAGCAGTACTAAGCATGCCTATGACTCGCAAAGACAGGGCTGGCTAATCAAACAAGGCAATAGGATAACCAAGGCAATATAGTGGAGCAGGTAAATAAAGGGACGATACTATAGCATCGACAATAAGGATAGCAATAGATCAAAGGAAGGAAGTAAAGACTATAAATACAAAATAGGTAGAAGGGGAAGAATTCCCGCCTGATAAACAATGTCAGGTAGCCGGAGGCTTGTCGTATCTCACATCGACTCATCGTCCTACCCGGTGAAGAAGCAAACACTAGAAAGAACACCTGATGCAATATTTAATACTAGGCAAAAGATCCGGCATGATTATGATATCATGTGTGGCATGGCAATATGCGGTCCTACTTAGCAATATTAAGCGGAATCGGGATCCCAACAAATAGATATTATGGTTCGAGTTGTTTATCTACCCTGCAATTTAAATGTTGGTTAAGAAGATAAATCATGGCATTGGTTCGCTACACAATATTAAATGGAACTAGGACAATACAAATATAGCCCGCATATGGTCTCCATATTTAACTATGAGGTGAATCGACAAAGTACCCCAGACAAATAAATATGTATGCGAGTATGAATGTTTTATTATGCAACAAGTTTAATATAGCAATTTATAAAATAGGGGCTGGGATAGAGATCACACGTTGGGGTTCGAAGAACTTGGTTCCGACGAGATCGGTCTTCGGATTCGGGCTTCGGGATCGGTCTCGAGCATCGGACTCCGGGATCGTGCTTGGATCCATGAGGTAGACCTCAGCATCTCGGCGTGGTTCCTATGGTTTGTCCGGGTGGATGTTGATCTTGTTATCCCGAAGATCTTGGCGGTTTACAGGTACACGGATGCAACACGGATTGCGGGTATCTTGAGAGTCTTGGACAGTTCCCGGCACCAAGTGGAAGTACCCATGTCGTATATCTTTGTAGAGTTCCAAGTCGAGCATACAAGACAGAAGGGGCACATACTAACATGTTATGTACTCCAACATGTAGCAGCAGAAGAACCAATAGAGTGCATGTTGTTGATGGAGACCATGGCAACCTGATACTTGGATAGCAAAACGACATGACGAAGACTTCAGCTTGAACACGGAGCCATCAGGGTCAAGGCCACGATGTGGACGACGAGCATCGAGAACACGCGGAGAGCCGAAGAAGGATGGGGCCGCTGGGTAGAGGCCGTGCTTCACGGGCGGCCTGCCCACGCTGGTGCTGCCACAGAAGGACGCACATTAGCGCTGGAGGTGAGGGAGCCGGCAGTAACACGGTGGGCAGAGGCGGTACCACGGGGACGACGATGCTATAGAGCGAGAGCAGGGACGCACGGCCTCAGGCGTCGAACGGGGCAAGGTCGTCGGGGATGGACCACCCGCAAGAAGAAACAGAGGCGGCTCAAATGGAGATGGTCGATGGCCGGCAGGGCTCGGGGCGCGAGATCTGTCGGGGTCGAGGTCGGGGTAGAGCATAGGGATGGCATCGTCACATGCAACGGCGGGCGCGTGTAGGTCGTCGGAGGCGAGCTTGGTGGCGCCATGGAGGCTGGGAGGTGGCCGACACGCCGCAGAGGCAGTCGAGGGACACCACGTAGGGGACGACTAGTCTCGCCGTGTACTAGCCTCAGTACTGACCGCTCTCTTTCTGTTTTCTTTTTCCCTTTGTCGGCACCCTTTTGGCTTGACAGGCATGTGATTGACGGCGTTAGCAAGGTTACCCTTCCGGCTTGGCCTGGGCAGGGTTGGACACCGCTTGGTTATTCTTCAGGACTCTTAGTCCCATTTGGTTCTTATCCGTACTCGGATACTATTTCGCTTTCTCTTTGAATTATATCTTTTGTATTCTTGACTCGTTGGGTCGTTGTTGTATATATAAGTTCTTGTGGACTCTGTTGTAAACTACTATGATGTAACTACTTGTATTCAAATTCCACCCACACAAAAGTGTCTGGTGGGCGTCTTTGAATCGCTTTTATGCGGATTTTGGTGGGAAATGCTGAGATCCGCATAGACCCGATTCGGGGGCGTTACACTGTCTCTTTCTCAGCTCACACTCTCATAGAGCGTCTCACATACTGATTGAGTCACACAACCACCAAGGGTGGCTAGGGTTTTCTTTTCTACTCCTCTCCTAAGGAGCACCTCATCCATCAGATACGAACATCGATTAACGGTTGAAACGTGTTGGACTTTCACAGGCTGATGTTGAGCTGCCAATACACCTCCATGTGGAGGGACATTTCCCAACAAATTGTTTAGAAGGATCTCTAGTATACGATTTGCATCAACCAAATTGAATATCTCATTTAGAAGTTGTTCATCCCAAGCTCATGTATGCGGATAGATTAACTCTTAAACATTTTTGTAGACTACTCCTCTTGGAGATGTAAATTTTCTATCCTGACTAGATGGTACCCACGGATCCGAATAAATATTTATGCTCTCTCCATTGCCGACCTTCAAGATGCATGCTCTTTTAAATATTGCCAAACCAGCTAGGATGCTCTTCCATGTAAATGATGAACCAGATTTAGGTCCAGCTTTTAAGATATCTCTGTTTGGGTAGTATTTAGCTCGAAGTACACGGGCGCAAAAATAATCAGGTGAATTGATGAGTCTCCTCGCTTTCTTAGCTATATAGCAAGATTGTGGAAATAGAAATCCTGAAATCCCATACCTCCTTCATTTTTAGAAAAACATAACTTCCACCAAGAAAATCAGTGCATCTTCCTACTATTTTCATCATCGCCCCACCAGAACTTTGCTATACCGTCAGTCATTCTCTTACAAATCCAAATGATAATAAGGAAAACATACATCACATAAATTGAAATAGCTTGAGCCACAGCTTTAAGAAGAATCTCCTTCCCGCCTATTGATAACAATTTTTCCCTCCAGCCATGTATCCTTTGAATAATCCATTCAATAAGATGGATAGCACAATCAGTTCTGTCAACACCCACTAACGCAAGCAGCCAAAAATATTTATCCAAGTGGGCTTCTGTATCAATGTGGATAGCCACACAAATATCTGCCCGCACCAATGCGTGAGTATTAGGGGGAAAATAAACACTAGACTTTGCAAATTCACGATATGGTGGAAGTTAAAACGGTAAAAGAAATTGGACGAAAAGTGATGTAGAGAGAAACGGTCCACTCTTATTGTTAGGTTCGTACATCATCTTCAAGGTCCTGCCTTCCATATTCTGCATATTGACCAGGTATATAGCTTCTTCTACCAACTCAACACTTTTTGTATTATCTAACTTATAAAAGCAATGGCAGGAACATCAAGATTAGCCGAGAGGGAAAGTTTGATGTTTGAGGGAACTTGGAGCTTTAATGTATGTCCATAACGATGACGTCGTGAAACTTGCAATTTTAAGTTCAAGAGATATCCTTGGCATTGCAGAGTCAGCTGATTTTTAAACCATTGTTTGGTGTCGTGATGCGTGTAGCCATGCAATTCAGTTTTTTTCACCAATCGATGATGATTTAGTTGATTTGCATCATGGATTGGTGAAATTGTGAGGCTTAGGTGTCCTAGTGAAGTGAAGATCCACTCTTGAACGTTATCCAAACGGGTGTAGCTAGGAGTGGGAGGGGAATTATCAAGAAGGAAGATAACGGAATAAGAATGCCATATGAGTGTTGCGAAGTAAGGATGCATGGAAAAAAAGACGAACCCAAATAAGATAGCTAAAAGGGTCCATCAGATGCAAAAGGAATAGGCAAATCCAAAAAATAGGGTTTCTCCAATTAAATATGTGTCAAATATTTTGTGTCCACCGCCTACCAGTTGACTGATGATAAATGTTGATGGTGGCCTAATCATCCAATCTAGAGATGGTGGGGCATATTTGGTGATAGGCGTGATAACTGATTTTTTGTAGTAAATACGATTTTTTTTTCATATGTTGCTGAGACGGTTACAAAAGTCGATAACAATGAGCATGAAGGTGAGAGAGTTTAGCAGTTAGGGGAGGAAGAATATAATCAGGTTCTTGCGGCCTTTTAGTCCTAATAGAAGAGGCGATGCATCATGAGGAGCAAGGGACAAAATTGATATCTAGAACTTTTTCTAAATTTGAAGTAGTCGTGGAAAAGCGTAGGCATTCAGCTACTAGATATAGATAACGCTAATACAAATAGATGGAAAATATAATGTGTTTGTGAATCTTATTTTTTTGCATTGACAAAAATTTAATTTACTATTAAAAGAAAAGGCGGTCGTGGTTGGTGGTTCGTAATTTTCGTCTGTTGTTCCTATAAAATCGGTGTCCATATTTCCTATGCAAAAATCTTCCTAAGAAAGAAAAATTAAGGAGCCCCTGACGACCGTGATTGTTTTTTAGGGAAAACCATCATGGTGACTTTATTGATTATCAAATAATGTTAAATCGTTTTGTAGGTGCTCAAAGATAAAATCGGTCAGATCCTCATGCCACACATTGGAATGAGATCCCTCTGCTCTACTAAGCAAGAGCATGAGCCACTACATTGATTTTCCTATGCGTCTGATGAAATAAAACAGGAGACAAACCTCTAGCTAAGGAAGCACACATGTCATAAAACATGATGAAATGGACATACGCAGTCTGACAGACCCTTAATTGAGTGGTAGATGTGCATTGAACTATATAGTACCTAAGAGTAAATTCCAGTTTTCAAGACCCCATCATGTTTTATCTATAAATTGAAATGTGTTACAAGGCGACAAGAGCGCCAATGCATGAGTGATCCATAATCCAAACTCGTGATGACTACAGGTTCATATGAATGTGAAATTCTATACTCTAGCAATGATAGGACCAAGAGGTATCATGGAACCTTCAACAGACTCCAAATCTGTCGGAAGATAAGTTAGGGCTCATGAGATTCTATCTGCCGGGGACAAAAGAGTGTTCTGTAGTAACTTGTGAAGTAACACCCAGAGGATTTGCGAGTAACTATGCGGACATGTCTATAAACTGCAGAGCTCCCAGTATGAATCTGACCATATGTCACAAGGCTGAGGGCAAGACCATTTCTCTGTGACCGTCGTCCCCGAAGTTGGAATCATACATGAAGCAGTTCTCTTCAATGGGAGCTGCAGAGCTTCGCACTTCCAAGGAGAGAGAGACCACAAGCTGCTGGTATTAACGATCCAGATTGGAGTCTAACCGAGAGTTCAGCGGGGAGTATTATCCAACCATGACATTATCAATGGGCAATTTCCAATTTCTTTACTTCTTTCACATTTGCTTCGCTTTTCCCTCTAAAAGTGTAAACTCATTCGACTATTCATAGCTTATGGAATGAAATACGCAAATCCCCAACTAGCTGAAATGGCTGATAAAATTTATGATAACTATTGTATATATCATGGAAAATTTGAACTATTTATTAATAGGAGACCTGATATGCCCTGGATCAAATAGAGAAGAACAGTACCCACTTAGCGCAATGATATATATGTGCATATATGTTGAACTCACATTGAAACATATTATAAAGAGGGCGACCAGCAGAAAAACTCGATATGACTACAAATTCATGATGATAACATAATTTTTTTGTTCAGTGCTCCATTCATGAGCAAACAGAAGGTTTCACATTTTTCCTTTGCTTATCTTTTGGAAAAGTTAAGTGTACATATCGTTTTTGATGGCATCGTACCATAAGCTAGCTAGGGTGTCAGGCTGCTAGCCATATCGACATGTAAATGTCAAGTGGCACACCTTTTCTTATTGAAATTGAAAAAATTTAACTTTTTGATTATATATATATGAACATTGCTTAGCTCCAAACACTTGGTCTAGTTAGCTCATTCTTTACATCACATGTACGCACGCAGCTAGCATAAAGGATGCATGTTACTAGCTTTAAATTTTACATGTTGGCGCAAAGTAGGGTAACCTACTTCTTGGAAATCATGCTTAACGGCCTGACAACACTGTCATTGACAACATACTCCCTGATTTGAGTAGAATATAAACAACCGATAACATATTGGCGTTATGACCGACGATAGGGACAAAATAAAAATAAAAACTCTCATGAACCCCCGCACCACCTCCCCACGAGGTGACCGGTTCGGTGATACGTTCAAAACGTATCTACTTTCTCGAACACTTTGCTATTGTTTCTTCTTTAAACTTGTGTGACTTGGATACAATTAACACGGACTGACGCTGTTTTTAGCAGAATTATATTGGTGTTTTGTTTTTGTGCAGAAAATGAACTATTAGGAAAAATTTCGGAAAATATGCCAAAAATTATATTTCACCAGAAGATCCACGGAGCCAGAAGAAGAGACGGAGAAGGGGCCTGAGGGGCCCACACCCATGCCAGGCGCGGGACCACCACTGGCCGCGCCTAGGGGGTGCAGCCACCCCAGGCACCCTCTCGGCCTCCCTCTGCGCCTATAAGTTGCCTTTCGACCTAAAAACCGAGGGGGGGGTTCGATAGTTTTCCAGAAAGAGTTTCGTTCCGCCGCCGCCACTAGAAACCAAGATTCGGATCCAGAAACTCCGTTCTGGCAACCTGCCGAGACGGAAAATTTGGAGAGGATCATCACCAACGCATCTCCATCGACCACCGATGTTTCCCTCATCCATGAGTGAGTAATCCCCCGTTGCAGGCTTGGGAATGGTAGGGATTGGATGATTTCTATCATGTAAGAATAAGATCTGTTAGAGCATAGTGCCTAGCATTTCTATTACTGCTATTTGACTTTGTTGCAACTTGTTGTGCTTAATGCTTGTCACTAGGGCCCGAGTGCCATGATCTCGATCTAAACTTATTATTTAATCATTATGATAGTATTGTTTGTGATCTTATCTGTAAGTTGTGTACACATATCATTGTCCGGATCCAAAGGCCCCAAAGTGACAATAATTGGGACAACCGGAGGGAATGGATGTGGTGTGAGGATCACATGTGTTCACAGAGTGTTAATGCTTTGCTCCGGTGCTCTATTAAAAGGAGAACGTTAATTGCCAGTAGTTCCCTAGAGGCCCCGTTGCCACGGGCTGGCTGGACAGAAGATGTTGTGCAAGTTCTCATTGCGAGCATGTATGACTATATTTAGAGCACATGCCTAGGATTGTTTAGTACTTGGATGCTTTTTATTATTTATCTGCAATGCTCTAGATCTTGAAGTTACATGTTTAGAAACGCCCTTCCATCCATCCCTATGCCTACCGCACTCGAGTCCCACTGTTTACCGTTACTATTACTATTGCTACTGTTTCACTGCTGCTACTGCTCTACTCTTGCTACTACCAAGCTATTACTACTGATAAACTTCTATGAGCAAGAACCATTTCCAGGTGCAGATGAACTGACAACTCAGTTGTTAAGGCTTGCAAGTATTCTTTGGCTCCCCTTGTGTCAAATCAATAAATTGGGTAATACTACCCGCGAAGACTGTTGCGATCTCCTACACTTGTGGGTCATCAAGACTATTTTCTGGCGCCGTTGCCGGGGAGCATAACTTTATTTGTAAGTTCACTTGGATCTATTATTGTTCACTACTACTCCTTTCATCATGGGGAAGTCTCGTGATAGAAAGTTCCCTATTTTACCATCCACTACAAGAAGAGGTACAATCCTAAACACCTCGTCTGCTCTTGATTCACCGTCTGTTATAAGTAAGATTGTTACACCACCACCACATACTCATGCTACACACACTGCTACTACTGTTGAGTCTGAAACTGCTTTTGATGCTCATGATGTTACTTCTACTGTTCTAGATGCGAGTGGTTCATTAGGTCCTTTTCTAGATGCTACTATGGCTAGCCTAGGAAATACCGAAACTCCTAGTGAAGACACTGTTACACCTGTTAGCGCACCTGAGTCTAGTGAGAGTTATGATATTAATGATGGTTATATTAAGTTCACTGATGATTTTGTTGAGGAGTGCTGAAACACACATGGTACTAGTGCTATTAAGAGTCTCATTGCTAGACATACTATTATGCCTAAGTTGTCCTCTGATCCTAAGTTTGCCACCTCTCCCATAGATATTAAAGATAAAGATTATGATTTCTCTCTTGATTTATCTTATTTAGATATTGTTGAGAAAGAACCTTTCTGTGGGACTGAAAATGAGAGTATTGTGGCTCATATGAATGAGTTTTCTACTATGACTGCTTTGTTCTCTGATGATTTTAAGATGCGCAAGTACTTTGTTGCTAAGATCTTCCCCTTTTCACTAAAAGGAGAAGCTAGGTCTTGGTTTAATAGATTACCTCCTCGTTCCATTGATAGCCCTGATTGTTTGATTGCTTCTTTCTTTCAGAAATATTTTCCTCCTAGTGCTAGACATGCTGCTTTGTAGAGACTTTTTGATTTTAAACAGGGAGAAGAAGAGAATTGCCCGAGTCATGGACAAGATTCTGTGCCTTGATTCATGCACATCCTGGATGTCGATTACCTAAGAATGAACTTCTTGATATTTATTATAATGGACTAACTGATGATTCTAGGACATACCTAGATCTTTGCTGATTGTGTTTTCAGGAAAAGAACTCCTACAGATGCTGAAGAATTAATGGCTAAAATAAGCAAGAATTATGATGATTGGACTTCAACTGAGCTGAATGCACCTGAGCCTATTGTTGGAGATATGCCCTAGAGGCAATAATAAATGTAGTTATTATTATATCTTTGTGTTTATGATAAATGTTTACATTCATGCTATAATAGTATTAACAAGGAAACATTGATACTTGTGTGATTTGTAAACTTAATTTGAAGTCCCTAGTATAGCCTCTATACATCACTAGCTTGTTGGTTGATAAATGATTGTGGTTTCACTATCATGAACATTGAGATGTTATCAACAACAAGATCATATCGTTAGGAGAATGATATGATGGACATACTCCTATAGATAAGCGTAGCATAAAGATCAAGTCATTTCAATAGTTCAATTGCTATATGCTTTCTGATACATAGTAACCTAATTCCTTCGACCATGAGATCATGCATATCACCTTTACCGGATGTATGCTTTGATGACATCAAACACCACACCGTAACTGGGTGGCTATAAAGGTGGCATTGAGTCTTCGGAAAGTATTGGTTGAGACACATGGATCAAGAGTGGGATTTGTCCATCCATATGATGGATAGATATACTCTGGGCCCTCTCGGTGGAATGTCATCCAATTAGCTTGCAAGCATGTGACTGGCTCACAAGGGATCACATATCACCGGAACGAGAAAAAAAGTACTTATCGGTAACGAGGTTGAACTAGGTATGCAAAGATACCGACGATCATAACCTCGGATAAGTAAACTATCGTGAGACAAAGGGAAATTGGTATCGTATGTAAGTGGTTCATTCGATCGCAAAGTAATCGTAGAATTATGTGGGAGCCATATGAATTTCTAGATTCCTCTATTGGTTATTGTTCGGAGAAGTGTCTCGATCATGTCCGCATAATTCACGAACCGTAGGGAGACACACTTAAGGATTCGACGTTGTTTGAGTAGTTATGATATGATGAGAAAGAGACCGAATGTTGTTCGGAGTCTCGGATGGGATCCGGGATATCACGAGGAGATCCGGAATGGTCCGGAGAATAAGATTCATATAAGGAAAGTCCCGTTTCGGAGTTGGGGAATGTTTCCGGTGTTTTCATCGGGAATGTTCTAGAAGGTTCCGGAATGTCCGGCACTCCGGAGGGGAAGGGGTACATGAATGTGTCATTGCATGTTGGAATGATTGCATCATGTACTAAGTGTCATCGCTGTTCCAAATAAAGGATTAATTCAAATCCTAGTTTGAAAAGTCAAATAGCTAAATTGAAAAGTCAAACGGCTAAATTTGGAAAGTGGAAAAGAGGAGGAAGGGGGAAACCGAGTTGGGGAGGAGTTCCCTCCTCCAACCGGCGGCGCCCCCTCCAAGACGAGTTGGGGAGGGACTCCACTCCCTCCCCTTGGCCGCCGGCCCCTCCACCTATATAAGGAGGGGCAGGGCTCCCTCCTAGTACACACAAGTCCCTCACCTCAAACCCTAGAAGTTGCAGCCCACCATAGCCGCCGCCGCCCCCTAGGGTTTTGCCCTAGCCGCCGACTTTGGGGTCCCCGGAACCCTAGCCGCCGGCTCTAGCACCTCCTCCTTGGTGTGTCTAAACCCTAGATCGCCGAGGAGCTCTCTCATACTCCAACATACTCGCTCCGGCTTAAGGCGAAGCCCTGCGAGATCTCCCCTCTACTTCCGGTACCACGCCGTTGTGCTGCCGGAATCGCGAGGAGAGTGCTACAACCTCCGCTGCCTGCTGGAACAAGGGAGAGGAAGGTCTTCGTCGAGTACCGAACGTGTGACCGACTGCGGGAGCGCTGCCGGAACGCAGCGCCAGAAGGATCGTCTACGCGATCTTGAGATCGGGAAGAGTACGACTACATCACCCACGAGAAGCCGCTCTCGTTAAACACTTTGGAATCTTCGAGGGTAAGTTATTCCATCGACTCGTTGCTACAATCTAGTAGATAGATCTTGGCTTGTTTGTTTGTATGCGATAGAAAATTTTTGTTTTCCATGCTACGAAACCCTACAGTGGTATCAGAGCCGTGTCTATATGTAGATCTGTTGCACGAGTAGAACACAATGGTCATTGTGGGCGTAGATGCTTTTATTGTCGATTGCTTCTTGTGTACTTTGCATCTTGCGGTATGTTGGGATGAAGCGGCCCGGGCTAACCAAACATGACATCGTTCATGAGACTTGCTCCACGCTTGACATGCAACTTGTATTGCATAAGTGGCTTTGCGGGTGCCTGTTTCTCCTAGCATAGTTAAGATCCAATTTACAACGGGTGATCAACAATACTAGTATCAATGTTGTGGTTCTTGTTCGTAAGTTAGAACGACACTTATTGAAAGCCCCAAACCACGTAAAATATGCAAAGAAAGTAGAGGCGTCTAACTTTGTTTTGCAGGGGTGTGCAGTGATGTGATATGGCCATGATTGTGATTATATTTGATGTATGCAATGTTCCTTATTGTAAGTTGGCAACCGGCAGGAGCCATATGGTTGTCTTTAATTTATGTTAAGACTCGCGTGTCTATTCAAAGTAGTTGTAATAGTTGAAGCCGGTGGACGACAACCATGGAGAAGCGTCATTGACCTTGATGCAATGCCGGTGATGATGGAGATCATGTTCGTGCTTGAAGATGGAGATCGGAAGCACAAAGAAGAAAGGCCATATCATATCACATATTTTGAATTGCATGTGATGTTAATCCTTTATGCATCTTGTATTGCTTAGTAGACGACGGTAGCATTATAAGATGATCCCTCATGCACATGAATTTCAAGTCATAAAGTGTTCACCCTTAGTTAGCACCGTTGCTAAAGCTTGTTGTTTCGAAGCACCACGTGATGATCGGGTGTGTTAGATTCTGCAAGTGTATACAACATGAGCAAGCCAGATTTGCTCATGCGGAAACTAAGGTTTGATCTTGACGAGCCTAGCATGTACAGACATGGTCTCGGAACACGGATCACCGAAAGGTAAAGCATGAATCATATAGTAGATATGATGAACATGACGATTGTTTGCCATTGAAACTATATCAACTCTCGTGATGATCGGTGTTGATGTGGTGGATTTGGTTCATGTGATCACTAAAACAATGTGAGGGATATTGTTTTGAGTGGGAGTTCACCTAGATTAACTTTATTATTAATTTGAACTCAATTTGTCATAAACTTAGTCTAAACTATTGCAAATATGTTGTAGATCAATGGCAGCCCCTACCATCAATTTTAATGCGTTCCTAGAGAAAGAAAAGTTGAAAAACAATGGAAGCAACTTCGCGGATTGGTTCCGCAATTTGAGGATTGTCCTCACAGCTGATAATTTGACCTATGTGCTGGATGCACCGCTGGGTGACCCACCTGCAGCTGATGCTTCTGATGAAGTAAAGAATGTTTACCTCGCTCGGAAGAATCAGTACTCCATAGTTCAGTGTGCTATCTTGTATGGTTTGGAATCGGAGCTTCAGAAAAGGTTTGAGAATTCAGACCCATATGATATTGTCGAGGATCTCAAATTGATCTTTGAGACTCATGCGACAATTGAAAGTTATGAGGCTTCTGAAAAGTTCTTTAACTGCAAGATGGAAGAGGGCAGCTACGTCAGTGAGCATGTGCTTAAGATGTCTGGGCACGCAAACAAACTTCAAAGCTTGGGTATAGTGATTCCTAATGCTTTGGGGATTTACCGTGTCCTCCAATCACTACCACCAAGTTACAAGAACTTTGTGATGAACTACAACATGCAGAACATGAACAAGCAGTTGCCAGAACTGTTTGCTATGTTAAAGTCTGCAGAAGTGGAGATCAAGAAAGAGCACCAAGTGTTGTTGGTCAATAAGACCACCAAATTCAAGAAAGGCAAGTCTAAGTAGAAGGGACACTTCAAGAAGGGTGGTAAGAAAGTTACCACACCGACGAAGAAGACCAAGGCTGGACCTAAGCCTGATACTGAGTGCTTTTACTGCAAGGGAGAAGGTCACTGGAAGCGGAATTGCCCAAAGTACTTGGCGGATTTGAAGAACGGCAACATCAAGAAGGAAGGTATATCTGATATACATGTTATTGATGTGTATCTCACTAGTACTCCTAGTAGTGCCTGGGTATTTGATACTGGTTCGGTTGCTCACATTTGTAACTCGAAACAGGTGCTACAGAATAAACGGAAGCTAGCGAAGAACGAGGTGACGATGCGCGTGGGAAATGGATCAAAGGTTGATGTGATCGCGGTCGGCACGCTACCCCTTCATCTACCATCGGGATTAGTTTTATACTTAAATAATTGTTATTTGGTGCCTGCGTTGAGCATGAACATTATATCGGGATCTTGTTTATTGCCAGACGGTTATTTGTTTAAGTCCGAGAATAATGGTTGTTCGATTTATATGAGTAATATGTTTTATGCACATGCACCTTTGATAGATGGTCTATTCTTATTGAATCTCGATAGTGGAAATACACATATCAACAACATTGAGGCTAAACGTTTGAAATCGAGCGATAACTCGACCTATATGTGGCACTGTCGTCTTGGTCACATTGGAGTGAAGCGTATGAAGAAACTCCATTCCGATGGACTTCTTGAATCACTTGATTTCGAATCACTTGAAAGATGCGAAGCATGTCTGATGGGAAAAATGACTAAGACTCCATTTTCTGGTATGATGGAGAGAGCTACGGACTTATTGGAAATCATACATACCGATGTGTGTGGTCCAATGAGTGTAGCATCGCGCGGTGGTTATCGTTATGTTCTTACCTTCACAGATGACTTGAGTAGATATGGGTATATCTATTTCATGAAACATAAGTCCGAAACTTTCGAGAAGTTTAAGGAGTTTCAAAGTGAGGTAGAGAATCAACGTAACAAGAAGATTAAATTTCTGCGTTCTGATCGTGGAGGTGAATATCTAAGTTACGAGTTTGGCGAGCATTTGAAGAAATGCGGAATACTTTCACAATTGACACCGCCGGGAACACCACAGCGTAATGGTGTGTCCGAACGTCGTAATCGAACTCTCTTAGATATGGT
This sequence comes from Avena sativa, assembly GCA_916181665.1. Taxonomy (NCBI): domain Eukaryota; kingdom Viridiplantae; phylum Streptophyta; class Magnoliopsida; order Poales; family Poaceae; genus Avena; species Avena sativa. The sequence continues at coordinate 126,413,590 of OV702283.1, read as the reverse complement.
TCGTTCTATGATGTCACTTACAGATTTACCGCTATCATTTTGGGGTTATGCATTAGAAACAGCCGCATTCACTTTAAATAGGGCACCATCTAAATCCGTTGAAACGACACCATATGAATTATGGTTTGGGAAGAAACCTAGATTGTCGTTCCTTAAAGTTTGGGGATGCGAAGCCTATGTAAAGAAGTTACAACCGGACAAGCTTGAACCCAAAGCGAAAAAATGCGTCTTCATAGGATACCCGAAGGAAACTATTGGGTATACCTTCTATCATAGATCCGAAGGAAAAATCTTCGTTGCCAAGAATGGATCCTTTCTAGAGAAGAAATTTCTCTCGAAATAAGTGACTGGAAGGAAAGTAGAACTCGACGAGGTTGTCGAACCTTCTCTCGAAATTGCGAGTAGCGCAGCACCGGAAGAAGTTCCTGTGGTGCCTGCACCAATAAGAGAGGAAGCTAATGATGGTGATCATGAAACTTCGGTTGAAGTTGCTACAGAGCCTCGGAGATCAACGAGAACTCGTACTACTCCAGATTGGTATGATCCCGTTATGAGTGTCATGTTGGTGGACAACACCGATGACCCCGAGACATATGAGGAAGCGATGATAAGCCCAGATTCCAATAAATGGCAAGAAGCCATGAAATCCGAGATTGGATCCATGTATGAAAACCAAGTATGGACTTTGGTGGACTTACCGGATGGCCTGAAGGCTGTCGAGAACAAATGGATCTTCAAGAAGAAAACAGATGCTGATGGTAATGTTACTGTCTATAAAGCTCGACTTGTCGCAAAAGGGTTTTGACAAATTCAAGGAGTTGACTACGATGAGACTTTCTCACCGGTAGCGAAGCTAAAGTCTGTGAGGATTATGTTAGCAATCGCTGCATATTATGATTATGAGATATGGCAGATGGATGTCAAAACAGCATTCCTCAATGGAGACATTGATGAAGAGTTGTATATGATGCAACCCAAAGGTTTTGTCGATTCTAAAGATGCTAACAAGGTATGCAAACTTCAACGGTCCATCTATGGATTGAAGCAAGCATCCCGAAGTTGGAATCAACGTTTTGATAAGGTGATCAAAAGTTTTGGTTTTATACAAACTTATGGAGAAGCTTGTATTTACAAGAAAGTGAGTGGGAGCTCTGTAGGATTCTTAATACTATATGTAGATGACATATTGTTGATTGGGAATGATGTAGACCTTCTTAATAGTGTCAAGGAATATTTGAATAATAGTTTTTCAATGAAGGATCTTGGCGAAGCAGCTTACATATTAGGCATAAAGATTTATAGAGATAGATCGAAACGCCAAATATCATTGTCACAGAGTACATATTTGGACAAAGTTCTAAAGAGGTTTGGAATGGAAGATAGCAAGAAAGGGTTCTTGCCCATGTTGCCCAACACGACCTTGAGTAAAACTCAAAGTCCGACATCGGCAGAAGATAGAGAAAGGATGAGTAAGACTCCTTATGCCTCAGCCATAGGATCTCTAATGTATGCCATGCTATGTACTAGACCCGACATTGCATATGCTGTTAGTTTGACTAGCAGATATCAAAGTGATCCAGGAGTGGATCATTGGACAGCGGTCAAAAACATCCTTAAGTACTTGAGAAGAACTAAGGATATGGTTCTTTCTTATGAAGGTGATGAACAGCTCGTTGTTAATGGTTACACCGATGCTAGTTGGAACACCGATCCGGATGATTCTAAATCACAATCTAGATACGTATTTATTTTGAATGGTGCAGCAGTTAGCTGGAGGAGTGCAAAGCAAAGCGTTGTGGCGAGATCTTCAACTGAATCGGAATACATGGCTGCTTCGGAGGCTTCACAAGAAGCGATATGGATGAAAGAGTTCATTACAGAGCTGGGTGTGGTTCCTAGTGCGCTGGACCCAATGTCTATCTACTGTGATAACATGGGCGCCATAGCCAATGCGCAAGAACCAAGGTCACACAAGAAGCTGAAGCACATCAAGATACGTTTTCACGCTATTCGAGAACATATCCAAGATGGGGATATAAAGATTTGAAAAGTACACACAGATCTGAATGTGGCGGATCCGTTGACTAAACCTCTCACGAGGGCAAAACATGACCAACACCAAACTGCCATGGGTGTTCGGTATATTACCATGTAATCTAGATTAGATGACTCTAGTGCAAGTGGGAGACTGTTGGAGATATGCCCTAGAGGCAATAATAAATGTAGTTATTATTATATCTTTGTGTTTATGATAAATGTTTACATTCATGCTATAATAGTATTAACAAGGAAACATTGATACTTGTGTGATTTGTAAACTTAATTTGAAGTCCCTAGTATAGCCTCTATACATCACTAGCTTGTTGGTTGATAAATGATTGTGGTTTCCCTATCATGAACATTGAGATGTTATCAACAACAAGATCATATCGTTAGGAGAATGATATGATGGACATACTCCTATAGATAAGCGTAGCATAAAGATCAAGTCATTTCAATAGTTCAATTGCTATATGCTTTCTGATACATAGTAACCTAATTCCTTCGACCATGAGATCATGCATATCACCTTTACCGGATGGATGCTTTGATGACATCAAACACCACACCGTAACTGGGTGGCTATAAAGCTGGCATTGAGTGTTCAGAAAGTATTGTTTGAGACACATGGATCAAGAGTGGGATTTGTCCATCCATATGACGGATAGATATACTCTGGGCCCTCTCGGTGGAATGTCATCCAATTAGCTTGCAAGCATGTGACTGGCTCACAAGGGATCACATATCACGGGAACGAGAAAAGAGTACTTATCGGTAACGAGGTTGAACTAGGTATGCAGAGATACCGACGATCATAACCTCGGATAAGTAAACTATCGTGAGACAAAGGGAAATTGGTATCGTATGTAAGTGGTTCATTCGATTGCAAAGTAATCGTAGAAATATGTGGGAGCCATATGAATTTCCAGATTCCTCTATTGGTTATTGTTCGGAGAAGTGTCTCGATCATGTCCGCATAATTCACGAACCGTAGGGAGACACACTTAAGGATTCGACGTTGTTTGAGTAGTTATGATATGATGAGAAAGAGACCGAATGTTGTTCGGAGTCTCGGATGGGATCCGGGATATCACGAGGAGATCCGGAATGGTCCGGAGAATAAGATTCATATAAGGAAAGTCCTGTTTCGGAGTTGGGGAATGTTTCCGGTGTTTTCATCGGGAATGTTCTAGAAGGTTCCGGAATGTCCGGCACTCTGGAGGGGAAGGGGTACATGAATGTGTCATTGCAAGTTGGAATGATTGCATCATGTACTAAGTGTCATCGCTGTTCCAAATAAAGGATTAATTCAAATCCTAGTTTGAAAAGTCAAATAGCTAAATTGAAAAGTCAAACGGATAAATTTGGAAAGTGGAAAAGAGGAGGAAGGGGGAAATCGAGTTGGGGAGGAGTTCCCTCCTCCAACTGGCGGCGCCCCCTGCAAGCCGAGTTGGGGAGGGACTCCACTCCCTCCCCTTGGCCGCCGGCCCCTCCACCTATATAAGGAGGGGCAGGGCTCCCTCCTAGTACACACAAGTCCCTCACCTCAAACCCTAGAAGCTGCAGCCCACCATAGCCGCCGCCCCCTAGGGTTTTGCCCTAGCCGCCGACTTTGGGGTCCTCGAAACCCTAGCCGCCAGCTCTAGCACCTCCTCCTTGGTGTGTCTAAACCCTAGATCGCCGAGGATCTCTCTCATACTCCACCATACTCGCTCCGGCTTAAGGCGAAGCCCTGCGAGATCTCCCCTCTACTTCCGGTACCATGCCGTTGTGCTGCCGGAATCGCGAGGAGAGTGCTACAACCTCCGCTGCCTGCTGGAACAAGGGAGAGGAAGGTCTTCGTCGAGTACCGAACGTGTGACCGACTGCGGGAGCACTGCCGGAACGCAGCGCCAGAAGGATCGTCTACGCGATCTTGAGATTGGGAAGAGTACGACTACATCACCCACGAGAATCCGCTCTCGTTAAACACTTTGGAATCTTCGAGGGTAAGTTATTCCATCGACTCGTTGCTACAATCTAGTAGATAGATCTTGGCTTGTTTGTTTGTATGCGGTAGAAATTTTTTGTTTTCCATGCTACGAAACCCTACACCTATTACTCCTGAACCAGTTATGCTTGAACCAGTTCCAACACCAACAACAAAGAAGAGGGGAGTTATTGCATTAAATGATGAAGTGATGAAGGAAGCTAAGAAGTGTCTAAAGGAGAAAGGTATTAGATATGAAGATGTGAAGAATCTACCTCCTATAGAAGAATTATGTAAGCCAATTCCCCACTCATCTACTATTGAGGTACACTCTCTCCAACACTTTGATGAAGGTGATATTTCTTATGGTAAGCCTCTTGATCAATGTTTAGAGGAACTTGACACATTTATTGTTAAGCAAGGGTATTTTAATAAACAAGTTCAGAATCATTTATTGGAAAACTCTAGTGATATCCATGAGTTGAAAGATATTGTGGAAAGAACTTCTAATGATATTAAAATGCTTTGTAAACACTTTCAAATGGTTCAAACCCAACTTGATCAACTTGCTAAGGTACAAAAGGATATGCTAGTTAATGCCTCAGGAGATAAACATGCTTATGGAATTAGAAATAGGAGTGGTATAGCTACTCAAGATCCTTTATATCCTGAAGCACACCCTAAAAGAATTGAGCAGGACTCCCAACAAGGTGAGAGAAAGAAAAAGAAACATAAGATAGTTGAGGAACCACTTGAACCTGTTGTAGATCCTAATAGTATATCTGTCTCTCGTGCTGAAACTGAGAGTAGTAATGATAAAAATGAGTCTCCTGATAAGGAGGAAGGTGAGGAAGAACCTAAGAAGCACACTAAGAACACTAGGTACACAAAGGAAGATTTTATTGCTAATAAACATGGTAAAGAGAGAGAACCTTGGGTGCAAAAACCTATGCCTTTTCCAGGTAAGAAACACAAGTCAAAGGAGGAAGAACACTACAACAAGTTTTGTGAGTGGATGAAGCCTTTATTTTTGCAAATTCCTTTGACTGATGCTATTAAATTACCTCCTTATTCAAAGTATATGAAGGATATTGTCTGTAATAAAAGGAATATTCCTAATGAGGAGATTTTTACTCTGCTTGCTAATTATTCCTTCAATGGTAAGGTTCCAAAGAAACTTGGTGATCCAGGTATACCAACTATTCCTTGCTCTATTAACAATAATTATGTTAGAACTGCTTTATGTGATTTGGGAGCTAAAGTTAGTGTTATGCCTTTTTCTCTCTACAAGAGACTCCAGCTAGAAAAGTTGATACCAACTGATATATCTTTGCAAATGGCTGATAAGTCAACTACTATTCCTGTTGGTATATGTGAGGATGTTCCTGTTCAAGTGGCTCAAATTTCATGGTTTTAACTGATTTTGTTGTGCTTGAGATGCCTAAAGATGATAATATGTCTATTATTCTTGGGAGACCTTTTCTTAGTACTACAGGTGTTGTTATTAATTGCAATCAAGGGAAAGTAACATTCAATATTAATGGCAAAGAGCATACTATCTATTTCCCTAAGAAGGTTGCTAAGAGCCATTGCCTAAATTCTATTGAAAATATTGAGAGCATCAAATTGTAGAAATATATTGTCCCATTCCACAAGAAAATTTTGAAACTATTATGATTAGGACCATTGCTATCAAGTATGAGGTAACATAATCACCTTGTGGAATGCAAAGTTTTGTTTCATATAAGATTGTTTTGGTAACAAGACTTGATCAACCTTGTTAACAAAAGAATTTTAATGAACAAAACAATGCTTTCACTGTGGTTATACTTGATCACTTTTACTTTTCTCCTTTCGATATTTGCTCTTCGTTGTGCCTAACTTAAATGCATTAAAGAAAAGTACTTCTTGGGAGATAACCCAATAGTTTTCTTGAGTCTTGGAAGTTATTAATTTTGTAATAACCTCTCTTTATCTTTTTTTATTTATTTCTGTGCCAAGAATGACCTCTAATGAGAGGGAAGTAAGATTTGGGGAGTTGCTGTCCTGAAACAGATTTCTGTCCTCCACCATAAAAATTCGTGAGGAGTCTCTGTAAGTCGGATTGAGCTGAAAATTTACGAATAAATCCCCCAGTATGTTAGCTAACTTTTGTTAGTTCAACACTTGTCGATTTGGGCAACCGAATGTCTTCGAAAAAATTGATTTCTACCTGATGGTTTGTTTTGATAGATTTCTGCCATTATTCGCATTTGCTTCTTATTGATTCCTTTTTGGTTCTTTTTGGGAAATTGAGATTTTTGAAGGAGTTATTATAGTAGCTTGTGTTTTTAGTGAAAATCCTTGCTGTTCCAAAGCTTTGCCAGAGGTCTAATATCTTTTGAATACACTAATGTTGCTAATAAAGATTGTGTGAAGTTTTGTATGAAGAAAAACAATTCAGGTGTAGAGAGAGGATGATGTAATGAGATGAAGAATGGACAAAATCTCAAGCTTGGGTGGAGACAGCCCGTGTCACCCCAAGAAATATTCAAGAGGTACAAGCGTCAAAGCTCGGGGGTGCCCAAGGCATCCCCTTCTTCATCAATAAAAATCTCAGGTCTTTCTAGACACTTTGTTTTTATTGTTTCATGCACAGTTGTGTTGTTCTTGGAGCATCTTAGTTTTTGTTTTTGGTTTTCTTTTTCTTTGTTTGTTTTTGCTTTGTTTGCTTGCTTTAAAAATCGAAAACACCAAAAATATTTGTTATTCTTCTTTGGTTTTGTGAGTTCTTTGCAGGGTTCAGCCGTCCTCAGTGGATTTTGGTTTCATGTTATTATTCAATTCACACAAGTGAAGGGAAATAATGAAGATTAAGACAACTTGAGGAGTGGTAAGAGGCTAGTAACGAACTCTCTTTGTTTTCATTTTTGTACATCTACTCATTATTGTGAGCTGCTTAGTCTGTTCATTGTAAGGCGTATGTTACTGATGGATGCTTAGTAATTCTTGTTTGTCCATGATTAGCTCCAGCTTGCTAATAGTTTGTAGCATGTCATATGAATGTTTGCTTGCATTGTTTTATTCATATTTTGGTATGATATTGTGGTATCCTCCTTTGGAAGCTTCATGTGAATCGACTTGGTACATGCTCACGCATGCATATGACTAATCAATAGTCAGTAAGCCTCGATGATTTATTTTGCCTGAGAGTTCTTGTATCACTTTCATGCCATAATTAGTCCTTTTTTTGCAAGCATGATTATGACAGTTATTGATATATCGTTTGTCGCTCCCTCTCTTTTGCTAGCCCTCACTTGCACTGAGCATGTGCTCTACCCGTGCTTCCAACTCCCCAAAATCAATATTGCCAACTGTGTCCACCTTACCTACCTATTAGCATCGTTTGCTATTTCAGTGCATATTCAATATGCCGTGTTTTCTTCCAAAATAAAATGTTTGTCTGTTTTGAGAAAGTTAGTTAGTAAAGCTCTCACGAACTTGATGGCACACTTTATTCCTTGCACTTAATAATCCTGAACCATTGTGACATGTCCATGAAAGTTATATGCTTGCAAATTATATGCTGGGAGTCAGCAGAACCGTGCTGTCACGAGGAACGCTTTCAACACTTGTTGGATATCATATCCAGTTGATACCTTGCTTTTTGTTTACGGATGTCGACGATGTGAAATAAAAGGGGAGGTTGTGAGTTCATGGAGTCTATACATTGTGTTAGAGAAACGCCTGGGCCGCTAGCCTAAGCCATGCCTAATCATGGTGGAAACTTGCAGTATCACCATAATGAGCATCTATGAAGCATCCTCAATAAAAAGCTATGCATATGGTAAAGAAAAAAGATTGCTGAGATGCTCATTGTCTACTTGCCTTGTCATTTTGGTTATAGGAAAGCGCTTGTACCATGTGCAAGGGGTACCCCGTTGGCGGTTCTCTATGATATGCATGTATTTACAATGACAAGAACTTTCAGGTGACCAAAGTTGAGTAGCATGCGGAGCGGCCCTCGTACTCAAGGGACTTGAGATTTCCAGTCTATGATCTGTCAAGCATATGATTCAGAGTGGACCTCACTTTCACCTTAACCACATGAAGATGCCTATGATAGGGGCAATGAGAGCTCAAAGCTAATGAGTACCTTCCTTTTAGCATTTCGAAGACTTTCAAACCTTTCAAAACCGTTTTCACAACCTTGTTGAGTCACCACTAATTCTATGAGAATCCTCTTGAGAGCATAGTTTTCATTCTTGTGTTTGTTCCAAAACTTGGTTAATTATGTCATGACTTTGATGCTTGTATCTCTGATATCTTTATCTCTAGTCTTCGCTTGAACTTGAGAGGTGCCTTGGCATTTATATTGTGCTCTTCAAACAAAGGAAAGCAAGATACCACTCTATCATACCTTACTATGAGCATTGCAATGTTGCTTTTGTTTATGTTTCATGCTACTTATTATTATTGAGTTGGTTTCTCTTTATATCTTGCAATGACTATTGAGTAGACTTAGTTGCATACTATTTATTATGAATTGTCTAAGCATCTACTCCTGTGCTAAGAATATTTACATCATATGAAGCAATGTGTTTGTGAAAGTTCTTTTATCGCACTCAGTTTTCAACTGAATTGCTTGAGGACAAGCAATAAGCTAAGCTTGGGGGGAGTTGATACGTCCAAAACGTATCTACTTTATCGAACACTTTGCTATTGTTTCTTCTCTAAACTTGTGTGATTTGGATACAACTAACACAGACTTACGCTGTTTTCAGCACAATTACCTTGGTGTCTTGTTTTTGTGCAGAAAATGAACTATCAGGAAAAATCCCGGAAAATATGCCAAAAATTATATTTCCCCAGAAGATCCATGGAGCCAGAAGACGATATGGAGAAGGGGCCTGGGGGGCCCACAGCCATGCCAGGTGCAGTGCCCACCACTAGCCGCGCCTAGGGGGGGCTGCAGCCACCCCAGGCACCCCTCGGCCTCCCTCTGCGCCTATAAGTTGCCTTTCGACCTAAAAACCAAGGGGGGTTTCAATAGTTTTTCAAAAAGAGTTCCGCTCCGCCGACGCCACCAGAAACCAAGATTCGGATCCAGAAACTCCGTTCTGGCACCCTGTCGGGACGGGAAATTTGGAGAGGATCATCGCCATCGTCATCACCAACGCATCTCCATCGACCACCGATGTTTCCCTCAATCCATGAGTGAGTAATACCCTTATGTAGGCTTGGGGATGGTAGGGATTGGATGAGTTCTATCATGTAATCGAATAAGATCTGTTAGGGCATAGTGCCTAGTATCTCTATTAGTGATATTTGACTTTGTTGCCACTTTTTGTGCTTAATGCTTGTCACTAGGGCCTGAGTGCCATGATCTCAGATCTGAACTTATTATTGAATCGTTATGATAGTATTGTTTGTGATCTTATCTGCAAGTTGTGTACACATATCATTGTCCGGATCCAAAGGCCCCAAAGTGACAATAATTGGGACAACCGGAGGGGATGGCTGTGGTGTGAGGATCACATGTGTTCACAGAGTGTTAATGCTTTGCTCCGGTGCTCTATTAAAAGGAGCACCTTAATTGCCAGTAGTTCCCTAGAGGCCTCGCTGCCATGGGCTGGCTAGACAGAAGATGTTGTGCAAGTTCTCATTGCGAGCATGTATGACTATATTTGGAGCACATGCCTATGATTGTTTAGTACTTGGATGCTTGTTATTATTTATATGAAATGCCCTAGATCTTGAGGTTACATGTTTAGACTCGTCCATGCAACGCCCGTCCATCCATCCCTATGCCTACTGCGCTCGAATCCCACTGTTTACCGTTACTATTACTATTGCTACTGTTTCACTGCTGCTGCTCTACTGTTGCTACTACCAAACTGTTACTACTGATAAACTTCTGTGAGCAAGAACTATTTCCAGGTGCAGCTAACTGACAACTCAGTTGTTAAGGCTTGCAAGTATTCTTTGGCTCCCCTTGTGTCAAATCAATAAATTGGGTAATACTACCCGCGAAGACTGTTGCGATCCCCTACACTTGTGGGTCATCAGGCGGCGACCCTTTCCTTCCCGCCTCCTCAGCCCCCTCCCTTCCCACTCACCTCCCGCCGCTAGAGGGTGCCGGCAGGTGTTGCCTGCGGGGTGTCATTGCAGGGCCGGTGGCGGCGGCCCCTTCCGCTATACGTCGCAGGTCGCTCGGCCTAGGAAGGCTCTACTTGGCGGCAGTGCACGGAGACCGACGAAGCTCCGGAGAGGCCCGGATGGTGGTGGGGTGTTGGCGCAGATTCTTGGCGGTGGGGATGACATGGTCATGGTCTTGGTCGGTGGCACCATACATGCCAAAAGTTGGGCCCTTTGGGACCGATTTGGGTCATGTCAGGCTAGCTAGGACTCGGTGTAGATTCTTCTGGTTGGCAAGTGGATAGCTTGGGATGGGGGTGCCAGTGATGATACTCGACGTGGCACTTCATTGGTAACCCCAAGCGTAGGGTGTGAAGAGCAAGCAGCAAGTTTTCCCTCAGTTGAGACCGAGGTTATCGAACCAGTAGGAGGAAGGAAACGTCACACAGGTTTTGCAAGCAACGTGGAGACCTGCACAACACAAATTCAAGACTTTGCCCCAACGAATCAGTGAGGTTGTCAAGCTCACCGGTTTGCTGTAACAAAGGATTAAACGTATGGTGTGGAAGGTAATGGTTTGCAGCAAGTAAACAAGTAATAGTGGAATATCTATCAATGGAAAAGATTGGGCCGGGGTGCATAGTTCACTAGAGGTGCTCTACTTAGATAAACAACATGGCATGAAGGGTAAACAAATTACAGCAGGGCAATTGACAGGAATTGAGCAAGGCATAACGATGCAATTACTAGTCAGAAAGATCCTATGAGATTCGATTGGGCAATATAACAAGATACATAGACCGCCATCCAACTGCATCTATGACTAGAAGTCCACCTTCATGTTATCATCCGAACCCCCTCCAGTATTAAGTTGCAAGCAACAGACAACTTCTTTAAGCAAAGTGTGTAAGGTAAACAGTCCACATGTTCCATGAATAAGAGACCGTTGTTTTCTCCCTAGTGGAAACAACACATCTACAACATAAGAGATTTATGTCACTTACCTTGGAAACTAGAGGCATGAACCCACTATCGAGCATAAATACCCCATCTGGGAGTCACTGGCAACTACTTGGCCAAGATAGCTACTAACAACGGAGAGCATGCAAGATCACAAACAACACAGACATGATAGAATCATAAAGACAAAACCATTAATCAAACCAACATAATAATCTCAATATCCATCGGATCCCCGCAAACACAACATGCATGATTACAAGTAGATTAAATCATGATCATGAACGGAGCTCACAAGATATATACATGAAAGCACAAAGGAGGAGATACAACCATCTATCTGCTACATGGACCCATAGTCTAAGGTGGAACTACTCACGCATCATACCGGAGAGAAGTCCTCCTGGATGATCTCCCCTCCGGCAGGGTGCCGGGAAGAACTTCAGATCCCCCCGATCTAGGGACAATGGTGGCGGCGGCTACAGATGGTATCGTGGAGATTTGATCGGGTCCTTAGGGTTTCTGCATCGAGGGCTTCTTATAGGCGAAGGGTGAGGCCGAAGAGGCGACTAGGGGAGCCAAACCCTAGCCAGGAGTGGGCCCACCCCTGGCCGCGCCTGGGGGGTCTGGCTGCCCTGGCCCGCTTCCTCATCTCCCCTCTGGACTTCTTGTTCCCCACGGAAAGTAATTGACTTTGACGTTTGTCCCGTCCAATTCCGAGAATATTTCTTTACTAACTTTTCTGAAACCACAAACAGCAGAAAATAGGCATCTGGCACTGTTGCAACTTGTTAATAGGTTAGTACTAGAAAACATGTAAAAATCACCTCAAAGTGTAGACAAGCAAAGTAAAGTAGATACTAAACAAGCATGGAGCATCAAAAATTATAGATACGTTTCCGACGTATCAACATCCCCAAGCTTAACACTACTAGGAAAATGGCTATAGGTAATCATCACATCCGTGGCTCACATGGTTGAAGTGCCCCACGGCTAAAACAGTCGTGGCTCACCTGTGGGCAGTGCCCTACTGGTAACTAGAACAACCGTGGCGCACATGGTCATAGTGCGCCACAGATATGTGTGGGACAGGGCCCTGCTGCTCGTCCTCGAGTAGGTAAGTTATAAAAGAATAATTTTTGAGGTGACATGCACCCTCACAATAAATATCCAACCATTTGCAAGCATTGAAAGATGGGATCAAAGAACTCTAAACATGTGCATGAAATATGGAGTTCTAACAATAGGACATAGTAACTATGCATGCAACATGACAAGCTACAAACAAAGATCATAAATAACATGCATTGAAAAACATTTGTTTGTTTCATATACAGAAAACATAGCATAGTGGCAATTAGCTTGTCCCTCATAGAGTAGCAATAAAGATGCATGGGACACCTTCAAAGTTCACAAGGGTGACAAGAAACAAATAGCACAAGAACAAGTAATATCACAATATGCATCAATTAATAAGCTTTGGAAAACTGCACACAGAATGACAACTATGCTCTCTTAATGGTGCCTAAAGATAGAAGGTGGCGACTCAATAATGGTGGAAAAGGCCTTTTTGTAAAGGAAGCAGGGATTACAAGTTTCAAAAAGATCTTCCAAAAATTATGGTACTTGTTAGCTTTCAGCCCTCATTGCCCCTATCATAAGCATCTTGAAGTGGTTAAGGTTAAAGTGGCAAGGATGGAGTATATGATTGACGAAGTATAAGTTGGCAATCTCAAGTCCCTTGAATACGAGGGCCACACCTCATGCATACTCAAGTTTGGGTCCAGGTAAGTTCTTGTCATTGTAAGTATTTGCATATCATTGAGAACCGCCATCGGGGTACCCCTTGCACATGGTACAGGAGCTTTCCCATAACCAAAATGACAAGGCAAGCAGACAATGAGCATCTCAACAATCTTCTTATGTACCATGGGAATATGGTGCTTTTTCCTCTCTTTCCTCTTTTTTCAATGTGTCTCTTTTTTATAAGAAGAATGCTTCGTAGATGTTACTATGGTGATGCTGCAAGTTTCCACCATGATTAGGCATGTCTTAGGCTAGCGGCCCAGGCGTTTCTCTAACACAGAATACAAACTCCATAGACTTACAAGTTCCCTCTTTATTTCACACCGGTGACATCCATAGACAAAAGAACATGATATCAACTGAGTACAAGTACAAGTGCAATGTTGAAAACATTCCCCGTGACATCACGGTTCTGCTAATTCCAACGTATAAGTGCAAGCATATACAACAAAGTTGTCACAATGGTTCAAGTTTATTAGGGGCAAAGAATATAAAGTGTGCCATCAAGTTCGTGAGGGCTTTAATCACTAAGTTTTCACATAACAAAATACTTTTTAATTGGAAGATAGTTGAAAGCAAGAATATACTTGGAATGGTGTAACACACCATGCATATGAGTTTATAGTGGACACTTTGGAATCACTTGGTTTCTTGGGAGTTGGAAGCATGAGTAGAACTTACTCATACAAGTGGAGGCTAGCAAAAGACTGGGAGCAACCAACTAAGAGAGCATAACGGCCATAATCATGCAGTGCAACAAATCATACTAATCAAAAAAAAGAGTGGTACTACAAGTTAAGGACTAAATGATCATAGAGGCTAATGGTGACTTTTTCATAATCATAACATGGTGTGAGCATGTGCCAAGTCAACCCAAGCAAATCATCAAAGGAGAATACCACAATACTATGCTTTTGCATGCTAAAACAACACATAATTTCTTCAAGGCACACTAAGCAATCCCAATTGTTTGGAAAAAGACATGATACATAAATAATCACTAAGCATAAGGTCAAAACAACACCTAGCATGTCATGCTAAAGTCTAAGTCACAGTCAATGCAAGCTCCTCTTGCACTTCAAGCAAGAACTTACTACTCCTTTCCAACACCAAGAAACTTACTTGCAAAAGAACATAGCAAGAACGGGGGTCCAAACTACTCAATAAAACTAAACAAACTAAGCTCCAAGAATAACACAACTATGCATGAAACAATAAAAACGAAGTGTCTAGACATACCTGAGCTTTTTATTGATGAAGAAGGGAATGCCTTGGGCATCCCCAAACTTTGACGCTTGTACCTCTTGGATATTTATTGAGGTGAAACCAGGGTGGCATCCCCAAGCTTGAGCTTTTATCCATTCTTCATCTTATTGCATTATTCTCTCTTTACACCTGAAATTTTTTCCTTCATACAAAACTTCACACAATCTTCATTAGCAACATTAGTGTATTCAAAAGATATTAGACCTCTGGCAAAGCTTTGGAATAGCAAGGCTTTTAACTAAAAACACAAGCTACTGTAGTAACTCCTTCAAAAAGCTCAATTCACCTAAAGAGAACTCAAAAAGGAATCAATAAGAAGCAAATGCAAATAATGGCAGAAATCTGTCAAAACAGACCAGCAGGTTGAAACCGATTTTTTCGATCATCTTTTGTTGCTCAAATCAAAAAGTGTTGAACTAACGAAAGTTAGATAACATACTGGGGGATTTATTCGGAAATTTTGAGCTCAATCCGAGTTACAGAGACTCCTCACGAATTGTTTTGGTGGGGGACAGAAATCTGTTTCGGGACAGCAACTCCCCAAATCTTACTTCCCTCTCATTAGAGGTTATTCTTGGCACAAAAAGTAAAAAAAGGATAATTAGGGGTAATTACAGAAGTAATAACTTCCAAGACTTGAGGAAACTCTTGGATTATCTCCGAACAAGTACTTTTCTTTAACACCTTTAAATTAGGCACAAGGAGCAATAAGAATCAAGTATTTTCAAATGAAGAAGCATTAACATCAAATCTTGCTTTCAAAGGAGGAGCAAAAAGCAACTTCTCTCTCCTCATAGGGAAGTGTTCAATACATTTCTTGAATGAAAAATGATATTTAATGGTGCCTTCTTTCATATCAATGATGGCACCAACTATTCTAAGAAAATGTCTTCCCAAAGTAATAGGACAAGAAGCATTGTATTCAACATCTAAAACATAGAAATCCACAGGGACATAAGCATTATTAACCATAATGAGAACATCATTAATACTCTCCATGAGTTTCTTCTTAGCATTATCATTGAGTGGGACATCTAAATAACAATCTTCCAATGGTGGCAAATCAAGCATTTCATAAATCTTTCTAGGCATAATAGAGACACTAGAACCAAGATCACATGAATCTTTGAGATCAAAGTCATGCACTTGCATGTTAATAATGGGTTCCCAACTATCTTTTACTTTCCTAGGAATAGAAGCTTTGTGTTTTAGCTTTTATTCCTTAATCTTAACAAGAGCATATGTAATGTGTTTAGTGAAAACAACATGCATATCATTAGCATCAGGACTTCTAGCAAGCTTTTGCAAAAACATAATCACTTCAGAAATATTGCAACCATCAATATCAAAGTCAAACTTAGCATCACTAGTAGTAGGCTCAATAGGTTTAGGCATAATAGGAGGAGGAATAGGGACTACTTGTGGTTTAGTGGTGATGGTGCACACACTATTGTTTCTATCAATTTCAGCTTCCCTTTCCCACTTAGCATGAAGTTGAGCTAACAACCTAACATTTTTATCAATAGTAACTTGTTTGGCATGAGCAGTAGAAAAGGTGTTTTCCATAGTTTCAGGTTTAGTAGCCATTTTATTAATCAAAGAGGACTGAGCTTCAGACAAAGAGGATATATTTTTCTCGACAGTTAAAAGCTTTTCCTCTATAGTCTTATTGAAGGTGTTTTGTTTACTAATAAAGTCCTTGAGCATGACTTAAAGTTCAGAGGGGGCACTTCTAGCATTATTGTAAGAGCTTCCATAGGAATTTCCATTATTAGGAGGATAAGGCCTACAATTGTTGTTGCTACCAAAATTATTTCTATAGGCATTGTTGTTGAAATTGTTGTTTCTAAGGAAGTTCAGATCAACTTTCTCTTCTTGGGAAACCAAAGAGACTAAGGGAACACTATTAGGATCTAGAGGAGCTTTCCCATTAACAAGCATAGCCATAATAACATCAATCTTTTCACTCAAAGAGGAAGTTTCCTCAACAGAATTTACCTTCTTACCATGTGGAGCTCTCTCAACATGCCATTCAGAGTAGTTAACCATCATATTATCAAGGAGCCTTGTTTCAACACCCAAAGAGAGGCTCATAAAAGTACCTCCAGCAGCTGAATCCAATAGATTTCTTGAGGAGAAGTTCAAACCTGCATAAAAAGTCTAGCTAATCATCCAAGCAGTGAGTCCGTGAGTAGGGAAGTTTTTAACTAAAGATTTCATTCTTTCCCAAGATGGAGCAACATGTTCACAATCAAGTTGTTTAAATTTCATAATGTCACTTCTCATAGATAAATCTTAGCAGGAGGATAATACATTCCAATAAAAGCATCTTTGCACTTAGTCGAAGAATCAATACTATTTTTAGAAAAAGAAAGCAACCATTCTTTATCTTTTACTCTCAAGGAGAAAGGAAAATGCTTGAGCTTAATAATATCTCCATCTACATCCTTATACTTTTTCATCTCACAAAGTTCAACAAATCTATTGAGATGGGCAGTACGATCATCAGAACTAGCACCGCAAAATTGCTCTCTCATCACAAGATTCAACAAAGCAGGCTTAATTTCATAAAAGGTAGCATCAGGAGCAGGTTGAGCAATAGGAGTTCTTAGGAAATCATTGTTGTTGGTTCTAGTGAAGTCACACAACTTGGTGTTCTTAGCAGAGTTCATTTTGGCAAAGGTGGCCAAGCCAAAAACAGCAGCAACAACTAGAGCAGGAACTAATTTTTTTGTGTTTTTGAATAAAGCAAGCAAACCAAACTAGACTAATTTTTTGGGTTTTTATAAAAATAGGAAAACAAAACCAAGAAAAAGAAACAAAGCAAACTAAAAACAAAGTAAAGAGAAAGGAAGTGAAGGACTCCCCTAGTGAAGACGTCCTTAGCCTCCTCGGCAACGGCACCAGAAAAGCCTTGATGATGCTCGACGTGGAACTTCGTTGGTAACCCCAAGCTAGGGTGTGAAAAGCAAGCAGCAAGTTTTCCCTCAGTTGAGACCGAGGTTATCGAACCAGAAGGAGGAAGGAAACATCACACATGTGTTGCAAGCAACGCAGAGACCTGCACAACACAAACTCAAGACTTTGCCCCAACGAATCAGTGAGGTTGTCAAGCTCACCGGTTTGCTGTAACAAAGGATTAAACGTATGGTGTGGAAGGTAATAGTTTGCAGCAAGTAAACAAGTAATAGTGGAAGATGTATCAATGGTAAATATTGGACTGGGGTCCATAGTTCACTAGAGGTGCTCTCCTTTGATAAACAACATGGCATGAAGGGTAAACAAATTACAGCAGGGCAATTGACAGGAACTGAGCAAGGCATAACAATACAATTACTAGTCATAAAGATCCTATGAGATTCCATTGGGCAATACAACAAGATACATAGACTGCCATCCAACTGCATCTATGACTAGAAGTCCACCTTCAGGTTATCATCTGAACCCCCTCCAGTATTAAGTTGCAAGTAACAGAAAACTGCTTTAAGCAAAGTGTGTAAGGTAAACAGTCCACATGTTCCATGAACAAGAGACCGTTGTTTTCTCCCTAGTGGCAACAACACATCTACAACATAAGAGATTTCTGTCACTTCCCTTGGAAACTAGAGGCATGAACCCACTATCGAGCATAAATACCCCCTCTTGGAGTCACTAGCAACTACTTGGCCAAGATAGCTACTAACAACGGAGAGCATGCAAGATCAGAAACAACACAGACATGATAGAATCATAAAGACAAAAACATTAATCAAACCAACATAATAATCTCAATATCCATCGGATCCCCGCAAACACAACATGCATGATTACAAATAGATTAGATCTTGATCATGAACGGAGCTCACAAGATCTATACATGAAAGCACAAAGGAGGAGAAACAACCATCTATCTGCTACATGGACCCATAGTCTAAGGTGGAACTACTCACGCATCATACCGAAGAGAAGGCCTCCGGGATGATCTCCCCTCCGGCAGGGTGCCGGGAAGAACTTCAGATCCCCCCGATCTAGGGACGATGGTGGCGGCGGATACAGACGATTTCGTGGAGATTTGATCGGGTGCTTAGGGTTTCTGCATCGGGGCTTCTTATAGGCGAAGGGGAAGGCCGACGAGGCGACCAGGGGGGCCAAACCCTAGCTAGGCGTGGGCCCACCCCTGGCCGCGCCTGGGGGGGGGGGGGGTCTGGCTGCCTTGGCCCGCTTCCTCGTCTCCCCTCTGGACTTCTTGTTCCTCACGGAAAGTAATTGACTTTGACGTTTGTCCCGTCCAATTCTGAGAATATTTTCTTTACTAACTTTTCTGAAACCAAAAACAGCAGAAAACAGGCATCTGGCACTGTTGCAACTTGTTAATAGGTTAGTATCAGAAAACATGTAAAAAGCACCTCAAAGTGTAGACAAGAAAAGAAAAGTAGATACTAAACAAGCATGGAGCATCAAAAATTATAGATACATTTCCGACGTATCAGCCGGCAAAGGAGCTGCATCTCTGACAACGCGGAGTCGGGGGCTTTGCATGCCCAATATGGCCTATGTTGGCCTGGTGTGCTTCTACTGCCGTGTCCGATCTGCTACTTCCTATGGCGGTGGAGGTTGTTACCTCCCCCGTGGTTGCGGACCTGCCATACCTTGTCTTTGGCAGTCTTCTCAGTCCGATCGGCCTCATAGCGTTTGCCATGGTGAAACGTCGATTATGATTGTGACCGTGTTGGCATATGTTGGTGGGCGGTAAGTTTGGTGTAGCACGACAATTTTTTTGGGATTTTGGTTTTTTTGGGGTTGGAAGAAATCCATGTTGGTCCGGTCGGCACCGACGCAATGACGCATGCGGGCACCATCGTTCCTTCTTGAAGGCAACGGGTGTATCCCTTCCCTACTCCCTTCTGCGTACCGGGAGAAATTCTAGGATCAAGGCAAGCAACAGCCGTTGTCGTCGCCGCATTCTTTCTTGATGGTGTTGCTTGGTACGCGATAATTCGGAGGCATAGGAGCGTGGTGGGACTTCTCCGTGGGACGCAGCGGTGACTTCGAAATTGTACCGTGTGGTTGATGATATATTAATATGGCAAGATGAAAAACTGTTTCAAGATGACACATTGACATGGCTTCCCGCCATTAATGTCAACTAGTGTGAAGTACTAGTACTTGGTTTCTTGCTTCTTATAAGATTGCTGAGCATAGGTCTGAGGTAAGGCACTAAAATCATATTGTGGAAGCAACTAAAATCGAACACCCACTTCCTTGGTTCTCGTAGGTTTCGGAGGACTTGGGAATTTCCACACAATGGTCTTGGAAGTTTGTAGCTGAACTTCTCCTCCGTGCACACGGGTACGGGGTATGTGAAGCAACAGAAAAGCTGGTGCCAGATTATGCATAGCGCCTCCAAATCATAGATAATAGAGGGACATTCCTTCGCATGATTTTTATACTTTGGCAAGTATATATATGAGAGCTTTCCAGCACATAGAGACCACCCAGGACTTCATTACCTCCAAAACGAGCTAGGAGGCGGCAGCCTGGCGCCTTGCCAAGGGCCAACTTTTGAGTAATTAACCTGAAGAAATGGAATCTTAAAATCTCACCAATTGTCGTTTCCATAGATGTCTCTGGCTCTAGGATTGCTTGGACGTGCCGGGCATACTACAATGGACATGGGTACTCACGATCCTTCTTGCAATAGGACAATAATAAAAAAAAAAAAACAAAGTAAAAATAATATAAAATATTTTGTCATGTAGAGAACACATATGTATGTGCATGCCAAATGTGATACTGAAAATCCAAAGCATGTAACTTACAAAAAATGATAAAGTTCTTAATGAACAGTAGGAAATCTTAGATTTCTGAAGTTTCTAAATTAAGGTTTGAAAACTATGTAACTTAACAACACGGTAAGTGTAATCTGGTTCAGGTGTTCCCAGATTCTGAAAATTCACGTCACTGAACATATTATTCTGCCACCCGGGGTGTAACAATGTTAATAAGCTATACGAACAACACAAAATAGTCTTATATATAACTCAACGTGGTGCCTTGAAAGTAGATAATCTATTCTATTAATATGTGGGAGCTTTGACTATCTTTACTTTGCATTTAACCAATTAACAACAAAAAATTGGTGCACTGTAGATTTGAATAATTTGTAATGATTTATTTCTTTGTTTAACTGGAATTTTTTTTAACATTATTCTAGATGTTGTTCAACAAAATAATTTGTATGCATGTTTTCTATGTCGGGACGGAAATGAACTTTTGATCCCATTGCATATGCTCCCTTTATTAAAAGCACATATTTTAAAATATTAAAAAAATTCCTAAAAAATATTTCCATGTCTATCTGCACATTCTATGTGCTTACATGCGGTTTCACTAAAAAACCTATATGTTTTGTGGGTTGTGTAAATAAACAAAAACATGTCTGGTGGAGAGCCCTATTTTAGCACCGAATTTTATCTTTTTTACAGAAGCCACACAAAATTTCTATTTTTTGTGAAACGACTTTGTGCACACCTAAAATGTGAAGATGTACGAGCATGTATTATTTCTGATTTTTATTGACATTTCAAATTTATTAAAAATAACATTCAAGTAAAGGGAGCAAATGTACCGTGAACAAAATAGCCGCGTCCTAAAATTGTACTTAACGCCATGGTTATCCTTGGGCAAGAGGACACAATTTTATCTTCAATTTCCTTTTTGTCTTCCTTCTTTTAATGTACTTTTGTAAATATTTACTTTATAAAATATTACAGTATACAATATTCTCAATTTATTTACACCTAAAAAGACACACGCTGGATATGGTTCTAGGTTCGCTAAGAAGCATGCAAGAAAGAGTGAAGACTGAAAGGTGCATATGAACCTATTGTTTGAAATCATATTTCAAAAATTTAGAAAATATAGAAAAATGTATTTGCATATATATGCAGATATTCTATCTTCGCATACAAGATTTTGAGAAGAAATTACATATTTTGTGTCACGTGCAAAAAAAGACAAATTCGGATGGTCCAACATTATTATTCTTCTTGGATATTTTTTTACCCAAGTCACATAAAATATTCCTTTTTTTTCCTTGAAAGCTTGTGTACGGACACAAAATGCCCGGAAGTACAAGCCTGATTTTATTTTATAATATTTTTTACATTTTGGAATTTTTTTCATATATTTCTAAAATAGGTTTATTTGCACCCTCTAGCCAAGACAACACTTTGGTGATACAGACTACAATTATAAAAAATAGAAAACAAAATCTTAGGATGCGCCTATCCGGCGGACGCCCTGAAAACGATCGAATCTGGCGGGCGCTTCCGACAGCGACCCCCCGTTCCGACAGCGATCCCGCGTCGCCCCGCGCGCGCCCCCTTCCACCCCGATCGCGTGACCAGGTCCAAAAAACGGAAACCTGGCTGGACCATCTTCCTCTCCGAGCAAAAACCAGAACGGAAACGAAATTCCCCCAGATTTAGCGTTATACCCTTCTCTGATTACTCACCTGCCCATCTCGCCTTCATCCTCTAGCTAAAAACGCCATTGCAGCTCCACCTTGACGCCATTGCCCAGCGCCCTGCTACTGAAAAGCAAAAAAAGGAACACATAGGCAAAAACAGAAGGTACTTCTCAAAATCATCTCTTCAAATCACCATGATTTTGGTAGAAAAGTTTCTATATTGTTCTCAATATGACAATATACTACTGCACAACATGGATCTAAACAAAAAACAAGTCATCTATAACTACTCCTCAGTTTTGCATCTGACATATGTCCAATCTTATTCAAACTATAAGAAATCAATCATCAGGAGCTTCATTGATAGTATATGTTGATCCCTGCATTAAAAACATCTAATTTAGGACAACTAACAACTAAATAGACATGATTTCCTATTAATTGCTTCATCCTATCAACTAAATCTTCTAACATCATGGATATTTTGGTTGAACAGATCCAAAACCATGGATATCGACCTAAATGCAGAACCAGATCAAGAAATAGAAGAAGACAATGCTGATGGTTCACACACAAATGCTATCGTGCAAGTTGTAAATGAAGGTATGATGATTATATGCAATCCAGCAGTATTTTAACATAAGTTGTCCATGCTTGCATGTAGAGGTTATCAACAAGCTAGAACATAAGTTATCCATGCTTGCATGCAGAAGTTATTCATGCTTACATCCATATGTTATCAACTAACTAGAACAGAAGTTATCAATGCTTATATCCATATGTTATCAACTAGCTAAAACAGAAGTTATACATGCTGTAAATGAAGGTGTGATGATTATATGCAATCCAGCAGTATTTTAACATAAGTTATCCATGCTTGCATGCAGAGGTTATCAACAAGCTAGAACATAAGTTATCCATGCTTGCATGCAGAAGTTATCCATGCTTACATCCATATGTTATCAACTATCTAGAACAGAAGTTATCCATGCTTACATCCATATGTTATCAACTAGCTAAAACAGAAGTTATACATGATGTAAATGAAGGTATGATGATTATATGCAATCCAGCAGTATTTTAACATAAGTTATCCATGCTTGCATGCAGAGGTTATCAACAAGCTAGAACATAAGTTATCCATGCTTGCATGCAAAACTTATCCATGCTTACATCCATATGTTATCAACTAGCTAGAACAGAAGTTATCCATGCTTACATCCATATGTTATCAACTAGGTAAAACAGAAGTTATACATGCTTACAAAAGCAGAAGTTATCAACTAGCTAGAACAGAAGTTATCAATGCTTACATCCATATGTTATCAACTAGCTAAATCATGGATATCGACCTAAATGAAGAACCAGATCAAGAAATAGAAGAAGGTCATGCTGATGGTTCACACACAAATGCTATCGTGCAAGTTGTAAACGAAGGTATGATGATTATATGCAATCAACTTATCCAGCAGTACTTTAACATAAGTTATTCATGCTTGCATGCATAGGTTATCAACAAGATAGAACATAAGTTATTCATGCTTACATGCATAAGTTACCCAGCATATAGAACATAAGTTATCCACTATCTAAAACTACAGTTATACATGCATATGAGCAGAAGTTATCCATGCTTACAGTTATACATACATATGAGCAGTACATGCTTATATGCAGAAATTATCAACTAGCTAAAACAGAACTTATCCATGCTTATAAAGAGAAGTTATCCACTATATAATACTACAGTTAAGCATGCTTATATACTAGAATAGTTATCCAAAAACATTAGTAGAAGTTATCACTAGCTAAAAATATAGTTATTCAGGAACATAAGTATAAGTTATGCACTAGTTAAAGCTACAGTTATCCATGCCTATATGCAGAAGTTATCCATAACTATGAGTACAACTTATCGATGTAGACCATTGCAAAAAATAGATGACATGTTTACAGAATACTTGCTAGTATAAAAAGTTACCCACCTATTATAACTGGTGTTATCCATGACTTCTCATTATATATACCCATTCCTGCAAAAAAATAGAAATGATAACTTGTGTTTATTTGCATAACAGGTGATGTCCAAATTGAGTAACATACTGACAATGACTGCATGTATACTATAATTGAACAAGCTGCACAAGAAACAACAACGGGTGGGACAATCGAAGAAACAGCAGTACACACAGCAGATTCAAATGAGGATGGGGAGAATAATGCACACAATAATGATGCAAGAGATGAAGTACATTCCACACCGCAACCACCAACAAATGGAATGCGCTTTGATAGTTTTGAATCAGCTAGAGAACACTACAGGGCGTATTCACAGCGGAAGGGTTTCGGAATATTGATATATTGGTCAAGAAAAGACGCAAGAAATGAGCTAAATAAGGCATATCTTGTGTGCACAAAAGCTGGTAAACCTCACGAAGAAAAGGAAGACACCCAGAACCCAAAATCATGTGTCAAGAAGAGGAAAAAATACACATCCAAGGACTGCGTGCATAGAACACTTGTATGTAAAGAGAAAGGATGGATGGTGGTATGTTCAGCATTCATCGGATGATCATAACCATCCCCTGATAATAAAACCTTCATTAACAAGGTTCTTGCGTTCACACCGAAACATACCAGTAGAATAAAAGGTGTTCTTTTGCGGATGCTTCATGCATGCAACATCGAAATATGCCGACAGATGCAGCTGATGGCAAGTTTCTACGGCAGTCTGAATGATGTTCCATACATAGAAAAAGACATGGAGAACCTAAGGGCTTCTTTTCGCAGTGAAAACAATCACCACGACATGCAAGACACCTTGGCATACTTCGAATAGATGAAGGCAGAAGATCCAGATTTCTTCTACAAATTTACACTTGATGAAGACAACAGGGTTGAGAACCTGTTTTGGGTTGACGGAGCATCACGAAGAGCATACAAGTATGGATACAATGATTGCATATCGTTTGACACTACCTACCTAACGAACCGGTATAAACTACCATGCGATCCATTTTTGGGATAAACAACCATGCGATCCATTTATTGGGATAAAAAACCATGGACTATCGGTTCAGTTTGGATGCGGGTTCGTGCGTCGAGAGCTCAAGGACAACTTTGTGTGGCTGTTTCAAATGTTCAAACTGGCAATGGACGGCTTAGCACCAAAAAATATAATAACAAATCAAGACGCTGCTATGGCTGGTGCTACAAGTGTTGTTTTGCCGGATGCAACTCACAGGAATTGCAGATGGCACGTCATCCAGAATGCAACTGAGAAAATAGGGACATTCATGTTTAACCACCTAGAGCTTCTCGACGCTTTCAATGCATGTGTGAACAACAGCTTGTCACCCAAGGAATTTGAGGATGCTTGGATGCATATGATAAATACTCATAATTTTCGTCACAATGTGGATCTGTTCTCACTGGGGGAACAAAGAAAGGTTTGGGTACCAGCGTACTTTATGCACGCCTTGTTTCCATTCCTTCAGACCATAGCAAGAAGTGAAGGGTTCAACGCAGTGCTCAAGCGTTACGTCAAACCAAGCAACTCCATTTATGAGTTTGTACAACAATACATGTCAGTACAAGAAAAGATTTACAATGCTGAGCTAAAGGCAGAGTGTGATACAGCTTTGACAGACCAGGAGTGGTGGTGTGGAAGCATTATGGAGAGACAAATGGCAAAAGCATACACAAGGGAAATCTTCTCCAGGTTTCAGAGCGAAATGCGAAAGATCATGTCATACCAATGCGACCACATCAACGGATACCAATTTGAACTGAGCATAACAGGGATACCGGTTCCACACTATCGTTACAGAAGTTATAGGGTGTTCGCAAACTAGGAACAAGGAAAATATGAATGCAACTGCTGCAAATTCGATCGTGATGGTATGTTATGCTGCCACATTATAAAAGTGATGACGCATATAAAAGTCCATCAAATCCCAGATATGTACATACTGAAAAGGTGGACATTGGACGCGGAAACTATCTTAGATGAACCACATGACAAACATAAACAAGGGAAGAAAGAGATGCCTGAAGACCCAAGAAATATGACGGTGTTTGCATCATACAGACAAGAATTTGCCAGAGCTGCAAAGATAGGAGTAAAGACAGATGATGGAAGAAAAATTATCAGGAAACACTTGATGGAAATGAAACAAGAGCTAGATGTGATAGCAAGAAGAGAAGAGAAGAAGAAAAAAGAGGCCAAAAATGAAGCGATTACTATGCCATCGTCTAGTGCTCCAAACGAAGCAAGTGTGACACCTTCGACAACTGCCCCACCAAACAGGGCACAGTCAACAAGCAACTATGCAACACTTCAAACAACAAGCACATCAGGATCTCACATGTCATCAACAAAGCACATACAGAACCCGGAGAAGTTAGTAACCAAAGGGCGACCACGAAAAATAGCAAACAAAAATCCACTAGACCTTGCTACAAAGAAATCAAATAAATGCAGCCACTGCGGTGCAGAAGGTCACACCATCCGCAAATGTCAGGAAAGGTTGAAGCTCCTAGGATATCAAATCTAGAATGTTTATGTAACACAAAATGAAAACGATATATTTGTTGTTTCTATGTATGATAGTTCATGTTGTACATTCTGTGGTTTTCAAAGTTATCCATGCATATGAGTACAAAATATCCACAAGATAACACAAAAGTTATCCATGCATATGAGTACAAGTTATCCATCACATAACATACCACTTATCAATGCATACAAAAATAAAAGGTTACCCACTGGTTAAATCTACAATTATCAATGCGTATATATAAAAAGTTACCAAACACTAAACATTAATATACTATTTAAAAACAGAAGTTATCCAGACATATGACTACAAGTTATCAACCAACGAACACAGTAGTTATCCATGCATACTAATAGAAGTTATCAGGTAAATAAAAAGTAGAGTTATCCATAACTATATGTTGAAATTATACCACAAACAAATTAATAGAAAAATTATCAAATAGAATTGACACTAGAAAGAAAACATAAAAAACACTCATATATACAAAAAACCCGTATAAGGTGGGTAACTTATTTAACACAGTGTGGATAACTAACAGAAATATGACATGATAACAAACATTTAAGAGTGTGGATAACAAACATGTAAAAGTATGGATGAACTTGGAAAAAATATACCTCAGAACTTATTTTCTTCCAAAAGTGACCTCCAATTCAGAAGAACATTACGAGGATGGTTCAACCAAAAAGAAGTCAACTTTTTCTTAATTCCTGGCATCATATCTTGAGAAATACAAGGCACAACGCTTCCATTCCCCAATTCAAGGTTCTTAAGCATGAAAAACCCATAATAAGTGCTAAAAAACAAAAAATAAACAGTGCATAAACAAACATAGTATCAATGATTATACAAAAACAAAATAAAATTACATGTGTACAAATCTAACCGGCCAACTAACCTGCCGACTTGACTCGGAACAGGGACATGCATCAACTCAAAATCTTCAATCTGTCTTCTATAATCAGAATAATTGATGATATACATTTTCTTTATTGCTTCCATTAGTTTGGTCGCATGTTCAATCATTTCAATATTAGCTTCACCACAGAGCGAGTCAAGAATTTCAAACCTTTTTACAGGCATATTAACAGAAAGCATGTACCAATGGTCCAAAGGGTTCTTTTTAGTCCCTAGCTCCTGAAGGACAGCAAAGCAAAGCTATAGAAAAAATAAACATAAGATAAGTAAATGCACGTGTAAAAAAAAACAGTGGTTATTCAGGCAGAAATGAAAGAGTTATCAACACAACATAAGCAATGGTTATTATACACTATGCCTGAACTTATCAATTGAATACTGTAAAATTAAAAAATCAAATTAGACAGCATACCATATGTTTGTGGCTCAGTTTATAGTTGTCATCTCTTCTGAACAACCTCCGAACAAGATTTGCAGTGAATCTTCCCTCCAACAGATATTTAGTAACGATATAAGGAAAAATTATCTTGTTGGATGGACAATTATCTTGCATTGCAGGAATAGCAAGATCACACAAATTGTTAGAAAGCTCGTCATATGGCATCACACTTTTAGCAAAATCACTAGTTGTCACCCACATTGGATCAATGTTACAAATTGATGTGCTACAAAAAAATTAATGATTCGAATACAAGTTATCCACTATGAAAACCAATAGTTATCACCAATAAACAGTGCAAGTAATCAACCTGTAGTAATACAAGTTATCAAACCAGTACAAAAAAAGTTCAACTTATCCACATACATAACAACAAAAGAGTTATCAACCAAAACTAGTACTGACCAACCAGTATTAGTACAACTTATAATCGAGGTACAAATAAAAATGTAAAGTTATCAACCCTAAATATTAAAAATGATCCACAATGAAAAACAAGTTCAGTAACTAGAAGAACAAAAATGATACACAAGTAGTAATACAGGTTAGCAAACAACTAACAACAAAGAAAAGGTCCAAGTTATCCACTATTAAACTAAGAGTTATCCACTAAAAATACTACAAGTGGCCCACCAGTAATACTACAACTTATCAACCAGATAACATATAAAGTCAAGTTATCAAGCATGAAACATTAGAAGTGACCAATGGTAGCATTTAAACGTTACCAACAGAGAATACTAAAAAGGATTAAATATTATAAAAAAATAACATGTACATACTTTTTAATCTTTCACTTATTCGCATCAGGCGTGTGTATGATAATCTTCTTATACAATGCATCTTCTTCTGCAGTTGTCTTAATATAGGAGAACGGAGGAAGAAGAGACTTGGTAGGATGAATAAGTCTAATAGTACGCAGCCGCGTCGCAAGTGTAACACTACCAGCGACAGCAACTAGAAGAGCAGAACTGATACCAGGAGTAGAATAATCAGGAACAACTACAACAAAACAAAAAAATTAGTACAACTCGTAAAAAATATACATTCAAATACATAAATAGTAACTAAACAATTAAACAATTTTTTTTAGTTACCTGGAATGGAACAACTAGTGTGGTTTAACTGTTTGGTATCTTTCGTAAAACTCCGAACATCTTGATAACCAATCTTTTCACCCAACAGATCATCAAGAGAAATAACTACATTTTCATCATTTACCGGCCTTTTGCAATTACAATCAACTTTTTGTTGATACACTACAAAAATAATAAAGAACGGACAATTGAAATGTCCAAATGAAAAAGGATAGAAATGGCAGAACCCATATGGAAAAAGAAAACCACATGTTTATCACCATAAAGAAAAAATTTAAAAAACATAACATATGTTAAACAATAAAAGGTAGTTTAATTACATCACACAAACATAGATTCATATAAATTACAACACAAATTGTTCCATCAACAACATATCACAAAATAAAAGTTCCCATAAGTTGAAACCTAATTTTAACCACGGCTGTCATAAAACAGATCCAAACAGCCATAAAACCAAATCATGATCTTCAAGTTTGAAATCCAAGCCCCAAACAGCCATCACAACGATGATCTTCAATTTTCTCATCCAAAAGGGATATTTAACTAGATCCGTCTGCACCGTCATTTTTATCACCACCCGTTTTCGGTAAGTTCAATAAGTTAACAGCTGCATAGAATATGTCCCAAAAGAAAGACAAGAAGAAAAAGGGACAAAACAAAACAAATTGTTAATATCATATAATCTGTTACTAAAGTTATCAGCATAAAATAGTGTAGGTTACCAACATAAATGAACTAAATTTATCATCACTGGTATATAAAAGTGATCAAGAGCATATAAATAAAGTTATCAATACAAACCAAAAATGCACAAAATGATAGACACATCATACACTATGAAATAAATCATAATTAAAAGAATAAATTTTTACATTACAAAAAAAGCATATAAGACAGACATATAATAAAGTTGCAAGCATTTTAAACCTTTGAAAAACAAAAAACAGTGTAGGTTACCAACATAATAAGACACAGTTATCAGCACTAATATATAAAAGTGATCCAGGGCATATATATAAAGTTATCAGGGTGAAGGTGTGTACCAGTGCTGGGAGAAGGTGCCCAAGACAAAGGAAGAACATCTTCTGCTTAAAATACATGGAATAAATCACCGGGATCAGCAGAAATGTGATGAGAAACAGGGACAACACTAGAATCACCTTGTGCAACAATACGAAGATCAGGCTGAGTAGGAGCAGGCTGCGCAGGTGCACTAGAAGTAGCAGGAGGCTGCACAGAGACACCAACAGTAAGAGCAGGTTCTGCACGGGCACCAGCAGTAGGAGAAACAGGAGGATCCGCATCAGGCACAGAATATGACACAACATCCTTATAAGCATGTAATGGTATCCCATCAGCAAGACTCAGCTTTCCATCACACAACCAATTTTTCTTTCTTGATAACAGTGACTTCAGCTTGAGAACTTCCATCACCACTCGAAGGACCAGCAGATGTCTCGAGCACACTGGACTGCCTCCTAATAGGGGGGTCGAAAAAACTAGACGCAGGAACCAAAGGAGCAGATAAAACAGGTTGTACATCTTCTTGGGTCCTATCATCCAAGACAGGAGGCTCTTTTCACTCTCACCCTGGGTTGATGGATCTCCAAGCGAGCAAATATCAGGACTTGCAGCAACATCAACAGAAGTAGTACCTACTGCAAGGTTGGTGAACAGCGATGACGCAGGAACAAGAACAGCACCATCAACTACTAGGAAAATGCCCATCAGTGGCGCACCATTTTGGGATTTCTGTGGCGCATATGGGATACGCCATTGTTATCTCGCCACTAAAGTTCAGTTCTGTGGCGCATATTGAAATGCGCCACAGAATTCTGAAAAACTTCTGTGGCGCATATTGCCAAAATGCGCCACAGAAGTCCCGAACCAGATCTCAAACTTCTGTGGCGCATTTGGCCAATATGCGCCACAGAATTTTTTTTCAAATCTCAAAAAAAAAAAACCTGGCCAGATCTGGCCGGAGGTGGTGCTCGCCGGAGGTGGGGGTCGCCGATGGAGGAGAGAAGGAGGTCACTGGTGGAGGAGGTGGAGGTCGCCGGTGGAGGAGAGGAGGACGCCACCGAAGGAGGAGGAGGCCGCCGGAGGAGGAGGAGGAGGAGGAGAAGGTCGCAAGAGGAGGATCTCGCCGGGGTGGAGGAGAAGGGAGGTGGGAGGAGGAGGATGAGCTCACCGGGGTGGAGGAGGGAAGAGCTAACCGGAGTGGAGGAGGGAGGAGCTCACCGGGGTGGTGGTAGAGGAGGAGGAGGAGGAGGAGGAGAAGCTCACCGGGGTGGAGGAGAAGGAGGAGGAGGACGAGAAGGAGGAGGAGGATCTCACCGGGGTGGAGGAGGAGTAGGAGAAGGTGAGGAGAATGAGAGAAGAAGGTGAGGAGGGGAAGGGTGGAGGAGTGGAAGAGTATAAGAGAGGGAAAAGGGGCGGGATTCAAATTTCAAATTTTGGCCAAGACTTCTGTGGCGCATATGGAAGAAATGCCCCACAGAAGTTTTTCCTCCTTTTTTATTTTTTTTGCAGGAAAAAACGATCTTTTGGCCATAACTTTTTACTCTTTTCGAATTTTGAAAATCTAAATAATAGCTAAACGACCATAGGTGGTTGCGAGCGGCTGCGAAATCTCGTTCTCGTCATTTTGGTATATTATACGTATTTTTCCGACATCGTATGCAAAAGTTACGGGCGTTTTATCGTGGCATAAACTTTTTTTGCATAAAAAGTCGAAATGCATGTTTGTTAATTTTCCTACAAACTAGACCATATTACCTATCACTATGTGAAAGGATTTTATTTTTTGAAGTGTTTTTTATTTTCTATTATATTTTGCAAGGCTAAAAAGGCGATCCTTGGGGGGAGGGGGGTAGAATCTGTTTTTCCTACTCCAACTTCTATGGCGCATGCCTCTATATGCGGAACAGAAGAACTTCTGTGGCGCATATGGTCATATGCGCCACAGAATATTGGTCAGAGTACAGTCAATGAGATTTCCTGATAGGGTCCACCCGAGCTTTCTATGGTGCATATCTCCATATGCGCCACAGAAGTTCGAACTTCTATAGCGCATGTGGGCATATGCGCCACAGAAGTTCCAACTTCTATGGCGCATTTTTCCTATATGCGCCACAAAAGTGTAAAGACTTCTGTGGCGCATTTGCTAAAATGCGCCACTGGACAACTTTTGTGGCGCATGGTAAGAACCATGCGCCAAGAAGGTTTGTGTATCTATAGCTAGTTTCCTAGTAGTGATCAGGACAAACAAAACCACCTACACCCGCATCAACATTGGCATCAACCTGAGGGGCATCATCAACATTGGCATCAACCTGAGGGGCATCTCAGGTGGCAGCAGCAACTTCCGTGATGTTCTCCGTCTCGTTTGCCATGATATTTACAATGCTGCTGCTAACAGGCTGATCAATGGTATGCATAATCACTGCAGCTCCCGAGACTGGTTGAGATACATCCATTGCCACATCAACAGATAATCCTACTACAACTATAGCAAGTGCACTCGTCACAGCAAGATCTTCAGAAGCACCACCATTGCCACATGTTTCTCCACTAGATATAACCTCTTCAAGATTCACAACAGGCGCATCCACGACATCAGGAGTTGCAACAACATTGGAATGTCCTTCAACACGAGTAGGTGAAGGAATAGGAGAGGATGCATCAACATCTATAACAGATGTGCCTTCATCTGTAGAATGCTGTTTTGCCAACCGTGGTGAAGACCTTATAGCAGGCACCGATGTCTTCTTCGGTAATTTCTTGTTGTAATAAATAATTGCCAACAAAAAACAAAAAATCAGAACATAATAAATAGAAAACGGAAAAGTTAACAACATGAACAAAAACAAGTTATCAGATGAAATATACTACAGTTATCCAGTGAAAAATGCTACAGTTATAAACACTAACATAAAGAAGTTATCATGTGAGAAATGCTACAGTTATAAACACTAACATAAAGAAGTTATCATGAGAGAAATGCTACAGTTATCAGTATAAACATAAAGAAGTTATCAGATGAAAAATGATACAGTTATCATAATAAACATAAAAAAGTTATCAGATGACAAATGATACAGTTATCAATATATATAAACATAATAAACATAAAACAGAAAGGTTACCCACATTAACATAAACAAGTTATCAGATGAAAATAATATAGTTATCAACACTAAGGTAGTAAAGTTATCCAATGACTGAGATAAATAATCATGTCCACTCATACCTATCAGAAACAGCAGCCCGCATCATGGCAGGAGTAAGGACCAAATCTTTGCAGACAAGAGACTTGATCTCATTATCAATATCTTCAATAGTACGAGAATTGATCACATTATCAACATCCTCAACCGGACGTGATTTCTTCTTCCTAGACCTTTCATACACATGAATAGGGGTTTTTTCCACAACAGGAGTATCAGTCACCTAGTTTACAGGTGAGACGGGATCTACAACAGGTGACCTAGCTTCTGGTTGTCACATATGACGATCATCAGGTGATCTTGCTCCTGGACTATTATTCTACTCTTCATTAGAATTCGGGAAAGTCAAAGATAGCTGGACATTGGAAGAACCACCAGCACGACCACCAACAACACCCTTATCCTTCCTGTCAGCACGGACAAACCGTTCAGCATCATCATCTCCACTGCTGTCAGAACTGCTGCTGTCTGAATCCCTCATAATTGTATTATCACTGGAAAATAATAGGAGACAAGACTTCATTAGTGCGTGGAACATTCCTTCCACGAGCGATAGAACGAGTAAGCCTAGCTCCACGGACACCACTTGAGGTAGCACCACGGGCACCACCTGAGCTACCACCACGAGCACCACTTGAGCTAGCTCCACCCATGAATATTCCTTCAATGGGTTGCGTTGTAAGTTGACCACCAAACTGGGAAGTAAACTATTTCGCCATTTCAGCACCAGCATTGCCTTACACCGCCGTCAAGCCTTGCACAAGGTTACTCATTAACCCAAAAATACCAGATGCAAAACTGCCAACAAGATTTGCTATCTGCGACTTTTGTTGCACAAATAAGAAGAAAGGAAACAACAAGAACATTACCAAACAAGAAGCAAACAAAAGTAACATGACAATAAAAAGATAAGTACAATATCAAAATGCTAAAAATATCACCTCATTTTAACAACTAGGGTTTGCACAAGTGTCAAACCATTTGTTAAACCCTTGCGCGCCACCAAAAAGTCCAAAGCTCATGCCATACTGAGGCTTCAACTGCACAAAAGAAACAGATACAGAATTAGCAAATGTGATCAACTAGTTTTCTACATATTACCCAACTTAATCACATGATAACCTACATGTTACCACCCAATAAACACATAAGTTACCCACTATTTATACTCAATGTAATCAAACAGACATACAACATGTTACCAACACTTAAACATAAAAAGTTATCAACAACATAAAAACACAAATGCTACAAAATATATTAAACACCTCCAGCTTTCCATATGCATTCCCATCATTCTACAGATCAGCAATCAACACTTCATCAATTAACTCTCTTGACCATATGTTCACAGCATAACACCCTTCCAGCAAATCAATATCCAAACCACTAACATCTAGTGAGTCAACATAAAGCAGCTGCAAGAAAATAAATTAAAAATCAGACAAAGAATACAATAAGTACACTAACTAAAAAGTAAAACAAATTTCAATACAGAAAGTAGTATTCACACAATATAAAAACAGCAATGTGTACCTGCAACAGAAAAAGTAAAGTCTGCGTATGACTACCACTAGAAAGCTCCTCATGCAGCTGGTCTGCAACAAACTTGCACCACTGGAACTTGGACACATTTCCAATGTTGTGCTGAAATTATAGGATCCAAAAGAAAATATCAACATAACATCAAAACTTGCACATATATTACACACCGCCACAGAAACATAAAAAATGTAACCACCGCTATAACACACAGGTTATCATCACAACAAATAGAAAGTTATCAACACAAAAACATATAAGTTACCAGCCAAAACTCATATATCGAAAAAGAACAGACATTACAACTAAAACTTATCATGATAGGGTAGCACTTGTGGCAAACACGGTTCCGGGTGGTGGGTGATAGAAGTGTAGACACAATATACATCACATATACTTGCTTGAACTCATCTCCATATGAAGTCATATCCTTTAAGATTTCGAAAAATCGAGTTCTCAAAGGTGTGCCAGAATCATCAGGAAAAAGAGCAAGGGCAAGAGCACCCTGAATTTCTGCATCAGCATAATAAGGAACCGGCTCTTCACCAAGCGGCAAACCCAAACATCTGAATACACTATCCTCGTTGAGGGGTATCCTTCCTCGACCCGGCACAACAAATTCACGTGTAGGCTTGTCATATAAACTAGCAAACCAAGTAATAACTACGTCGTGCAGTGATGAACACTTGATATCTAGCAAACTATCAAACTCCATTGATTCAATTGCTGCCTTCTGATCATTCGATAGAAAATCCAGTAAACCGGTCACGGCAGAAGGAGATGCCCTGTTACGTTTACGGGCAGGTTGTTTTTCACCCTCAACAACATTATTAGTAGCCTTCCGTTTCCTCGGCATCGTGGCAACTACAAACATTTTAAAATTAAAAAATAAATACAAAACTAAACCATAATGATACAAAAGAATTTATAGAAAAAAATAAAAAAATACCATCAGTACATAAGTTATCAATCATCATAACCAAATGTTATCATGCAAACAGAACACAAATTACCCATGATAATAAGTCAATGTTATCTTACCAACATAACATTAGTTATCCATGTAAATACACACACATTATCATGCATTTTGCTAAAAATAGACATGAATAAAAAATTTAGCACATAACAGTTTAGAACTGTTGTTATCAACATATCCTGTCCAATGTTACCAATGCACATTTTTGAGGTTATCAAGGGATCATATACCACTGTTACCCATAGATACATCAGTTGTTACCCATGGCTAGATCTGTTGTTATCAAGAAATAATGTTTAAAATCCCCATTAGACCATGATGTTATCATACCAACATAACATTATTTATCCATGTCAATACACACACATTATCATGCATTTTGCTCAAAAAAAGACATGAATCAAAAAATTAGCACATAACAGTTTAGTACTACTGTTATCAACAGATCATGTCGAATGTTACCCATGCATATTTTTGAGGTTATCAAGGGATCATAACCCACTGTTACCCATACATACATCAGTTGTTACCCATGGCTATATATGTTGTTATCAAGCAATAATGTTTAAAATCCCCATTAGACCATGATGTTATCATACCAACAAAACACTAGTTATCCATGTCAATACACACACATTATCATGTATTTTTCTCAAAATACACATGATTCAAAAATTTAGCACATAAAAGTTTAGTACTGTTGTTATCAACAGATCCTGTCCAATGTTACCCATGCATATTTTTGAGGTTATCAAGGAATCATATCCCACTGTTACCCATACATACATCAGTTGTTACCCATGCCTAGATATGTTGTTATCAAGCAAAAATATTCAAAATCCCCATTAGACCATGGGGGAACAACACACATGATCACATCATCTGAACATCAAAACTACAGCACACGCAGTAGATGTGACAAGGCAACATTACTCAAAGGACAACAAAAGGGGATTAGATGCAACATTCAAACCCTATGCATGCAGGAGCCAGACAAAATTACAGGACAAAAACGCATGCAATAGAACTTACAATATACACACAAACTTAATCTACAGGACCTGCAGGAATCAACGACAACCACAAACCCAACGAACTGGAACCGCCAGAAACCAGAGAATGACAGAGGAAAAGGGTTGGATCAGCGGAGGAGAGATACTGGAGGAGGAGGAGGAGGAGAGAACTTGCGAGCACACCTGGAGGGAGTAGACACGTCGACGGCGACAATGGCGAGCAGAATCGACGAGCAACCGACAGAAACGGACGTATCAGCCTTCAAATCACCGGAGGAGAAGAAGAGGAGAGAGAGCACCACCGCGATTCCCAAAACGGTCAGGAGAAGTGGGAGGGGGAAGTGGGAGGGGTGGAGAGGATGACGAGTGGGACCCCAGGTGAATAGGGAAACGGGATCAGGTGTGCCGAGTTTAAAGCGAGCAACCAACCACGCGGGGGACGCAACATGTTCGTGTTCGTTGTATTTGAATCCAGCAGACAGAGCCAGCCCGCCGGGTTTGGACACTTTTAGACCGGTCTAAAAGTAGAAAAACCGAAATCTTATGCCCTTCTTGTAATCATAGAAAGTACTTTGTCAGATGGAATTACATGATATTACCTCATATCACACCTTAGCAGGGGAATTTGAGAGAGGAGCTTCTTTCTATAAATGTGACAATAATTGTTCACAATTGACACACAACCTGACTCTGTGGCGCAATTCCTTTGGTTTATTAGATGGACCCGAGTGATTTGCAAATTTCCCATTTTGATGGATGTAGTAACTAAAATTATTACTAGCCTCATTATGGACGCACAATTAACTTGCCAGCAATAGTTCCATAATCGCGTGAAGTCATATACTTACTACAGTAGGTAATGAAATACACTCTCATATGACCCATAAAAAATAATATATGGATGCGGGACATGCAACTCGGGATATCACCACTGCTAGGTTCATATGGACACCGGAAACCACTGATAGTACCTCTATTTCACATACCCACTTTACGTGTTCGGCCTGGAAGGCATCTGGAATCTTTATATCCTGTGCTCACACCTTTTGCCTTGCTAAAATTTCTATGGGGTACCACATGTATGGAGCCTCGTCGATGGGCAAATTCATTACTTCTGCCTCTAGCTGCCATGTAGTAGGAGAAACTTGAAATGGAGCACAATATTGTAACACTTACGATCAGGTAGTTCAGGACTACTCAGATAATCCCGAGATCCTCACGTTCCTTTATTTATATTGGTGCTATGCGGCACCTAGCGTGCAGGTCGTACAAGACTCGGACACGTACAACAAACCGTGTCGGTTACATAGGATAACACATACGATACTAATTCTAACACCCTCCTGTAATCACAACTTGGACAAGTTGAGATTATGCTTGAAGTCTTCAAAGGCTCGACGTGGAAGTGGCTTTATAGACCCATCAGCAACTTGATCTTTCGAAGAGATAAATCGAATCTCTAGTTGCTTCTTTAACACTCATTCTCTAATGAAGTGAAAATCAATCTCAATGTGTTTGGCTCTAGCATGAAAGACTGGATTTGCTGATAAGTATGTTGCTCCCAGATTATCACACCAGAAGCAAGGTGTCTGAGTGATTTGAACACCCAACTCAGCTAATAAGGACTGTATCCATATGACTTCTGCGGTGGAATTAGCTATGGACTTGTACTCTGCTTTTGTACTAGACCTAGATACAGTAGCCTGCTTTTTAGCACTCGAAGAAATCAAATTCGGTCCAAAAATACAGCAAACCCTCCTGTGGATCGACGATCATCTACACAACCAGCCCAATCTGTATCGGAGAAGGCACTCACCAGTGTAGAGGTAGATTTCATGAATGTGAGACCTATCGTTATAGTATGCTTCACATATCGTAGAATTCGTTTGGTAGCAGTCCAATGAACAGTAGTGGGTGCATGTGGATACTGGCAGACCTTGTTAACTGCATAGGAGATATCTAGCCTCATCAACGTAAGATACTGTAGAGAACCTACCATGCTTATGTAATTGGTACTATCTTCTAGACCAAGCAAATCTCCATCATGTGCAGTAACCTTTTCTAATGATGACAAGGGAGTAGGCATGCCTGTGCAGGTTGTCATGCCAACCTGTGCTAGAATATCCTAAGCATACTTGGCGTGACTCAACACAAGTCCATTGTCTGTCTTCTGTACTTCAATGCCTAAGAAGTAATTGAGGTTACCAAGATCCTTTAAGGCAAATTCTTTACTCAAATCTTTTAGCAAAGCATCAGCTGCAACCTGAGAAGAGCTAGCAACTATGATATCATCCACATAAATCAGCATATAGATATTGGACTTATGATATATATATATATATATGAACAAGGACGTGTCAGACTTAGAAGCAACAAAACCAATATCAATCAACTTTGAGCTCAGTAGAGAATACCAAGCTCGAGGTGCTTGTTTTAAACCATAAAGAGCTTTGTCAAGTTTGCAAATATAATTTGTCTTGTCTCTATTAGCATACCCTGGTGGTTGCCGCATATAGACCTCCTCTTCCAGAACGCCATGCAGAAACACGTTCTATACATCTAACTGTCGCAAGCTCCATCCCCGAGAGACGGAAATTGCCAAAACAAGACGAACTGTTGCAATCTTAACCACGGGACTGAAAGTATCCTCATAGTCAATGTCATACCATTGTTTTAAAACCCTTTGCTACTAGTATATCCTTGTATCTGTCAATAGTACCATTTGCCTTGCGTTTGATTTTATAGATCCATCTACAATCAATGATATTCTTGCCTGCACGTGGTGGAACCAACCTCCATGTTTTATTCTTTTGAAGTGCATCAAATTCCTCATTCATTTCTCCCCTCCAGTTGGGATCATCCAAGGCAGACTGTAGATTTGATGGTTCTTCTGTGGCAGCAGACAAACACCAACGAATCGTACCATCCGCGTATTTTTTGGATGAGAAATACCTCAGGATTCCGTATAGTAGGGCGAACAGACAACACCGGTTGCTGCACCGATGCAGCCACAGAAGATCTGTTGGAGCTGGAATCATGTGTAGTAGGAGATCCGTTGATTAAACTGGTACGAGTCGTCGCTGTCGGTGGATCAGATGACCCTGTGACCCTGTGTGTGGCGCACGGGATAGATCTGGAGGAGACATAGTTGGATGTAGAGGATCCAGGAGGAGACCAACATGGCGGGGACCGCGGAGACCGAGCAGAAAAATCACCACGGGAATCCTAGCATTGATTGGTTGTTGGACCGCGGGAATCCTGGCGTTGATTGGTTTTTGGACCGCGGGAATCCTGGCGTTGATTGGTTGTTGACGTGACGTGGTTTTCTGGCACGGTTCGAGCGACGGAGCGGTTAAATGGCGCCTGATCCGAGTCGAGCGGAGCTGACACCGGGGAAGATTCACCTAGAGAATCCGCATCGGTTTGCCGGCCGCTGTTATTTTCACCTGAGACTTCAAATGAATAGTTTGAGCTTCTCAAAGCACCGTTTTGACTGAAATTTTTGCCTGGCACTCTATTTCCCTGAGTTGTATCCTGTAAAACAGTAATAACAGGACTGGACAATGGATTAGTTTCCACATTAGTTTCCACATTAGTATCATCAATGGTGTCAGCTCCTTGCTCAAAATTTCAAAGGGAAGGATCTAATAGAAGAATTTGTTCTCTAAGAAGTGCACCAGCATTAGGATGCAAATTTTTGAAGGGAAACACCGCCTCCTCAAATACAACATCACGAGATATATAGACCCTACCGTGGAAACTTCGAGACACTTGACACCTTTGTGGGGAGGACTGTACCCTAGAAAAACACATTGTTTGGAGCAAAAAGCTAATTTATGCTTGTTGTATGGACGAAGATTGGGCCAGCATGCACAACCAAAAACTCGAAGACAAGAATAATTTGGACGGGTACCAAGAATATGGTGAACAGGCGTGTCATTGTTGATGACTTTACTAAGAAGCATGTTTATGAGATATGTGGCAGTAAGAAATGCTTCATCCCGGAATTTAAGAGGCATACCAGCATTGGCAAGAAGGGCAAGTTCAACTTCAACAATGTGGCGATGCTTTCGTTCAGCAGCACCATTCTATTGATGAGCATGAGGGAAAGAATCATGGTGAGAGATACCCTGTGTTTGAAAGTGAGAGTTGATTTTGACATATTCTCCCCCCCCCCAATCGGATTGAACCGTCAGGATTTTACGATCAAACTTACGTTCAACAAGAGTTTGGAAGTTAATAAAGGCAGATAGAGTATCATATTTTTTCTTAAGTAAGTAAATCCAAGTAAACTTACTATAATCATCAATAAAGCTTATATAATAATCATGACGACCAACAGAGGTAGGAGCAGGACCCCATACATCAGAAAAAACCAATTGAAGGGGAACTGTAGATACACTTGTGAAGATAGGGTAAGGCAATTGGTGACTCTTAACTTGCTGATAGGATCACAAATTGAAGACACACTAGACACTCTAACACAAGGTAATTTATTCTTTCTAATGATTTTCCTAGCAATATCAAAGGAGGGATGACCCAGACGACTATGCCACTTTGACTAGGACAGCTTGATGGCGACAAAGGCATGTTTTGGTGAACGAAACGACTCTATGGGTGAAATTAATGGGTAAAGGCCGCCAACATATCGTTCTCTATGG
This sequence comes from Avena sativa, assembly GCA_916181665.1. NCBI lineage: Eukaryota > Viridiplantae > Streptophyta > Magnoliopsida > Poales > Poaceae > Avena > Avena sativa. Next base: position 126,372,539 of record OV702283.1, on the reverse strand, counting down.
ATTGTTTTTCGGGTGACCTGATTCTTAATCAAAAATGAAAAAGGATGAATCTCAATGAACACATTATTATCATAGGTAAAAAGATGAACGAAAAGCAAGTTTTTAGACGCGGTGGGGGCATGTAGAATATTGCGGAGTCGAAAATCTTGAGGAGTATGAACCATAGAATTACCAATATGTGAAATAATCATACCTTGTCCATTGGTTGTGTTAACTCTGTCATTACCGCGATAGGAGTCACTGATCGTTAGATTATTGAGCTCCCCAGTAACATGATGAGTGGCACTGGTATCCGTGTACCAATTTATGTCTACGCCGTAGGCGGCAGGAACTTCTTTGTCACCATAGTAGTCATCCTCGTCAAAACGTGACCAACAATCTTTAGCTAGATGGCCCTCTTTGTTGCAGATTTGACATATGGCGTCGACCCAAGGAGTAGTACGATGGCGTCCGCGGCCACATCCACGCCCCCCTCCTGGAGGCGCATGACCACCACACGACCATAGCTGCTATAGCCATCTCGACGATCATCACGAAGATCGTCCCGACGATCACTACGCCGGTCATTGTATCGGTCATCGCGCCAGCGGTCAGTACGACGATCGTCACGTCAGTCGACTCGGTCGTCGCGGGAGAAATTGTTGTTGTTGGTGCATCCTCGGCGTTGGCGGGAGGCAATGTTGGCCTAGGTCTCAAAATCAGGGTCGGAGGAGCCGTGCAACATCTCCTGGCGCTGATCATATGCGAGCAGCTGTGCATAGAGGTTACTCAATGAGATTCCAAATGCAGCAACAATTGAGTCATAGCTAGCACCGAGGCCTGCTAGAATAAAAGAGACATGTTCTCTGGTCGATACAGTACACCCAGCAGCGGCGAGTTCATCCACAATCTGCTGCATCTGCGTGAGGAAAGCTGTTGTAGAGAGGTTTCTTTTCTTAGTGTTTGCAAGAGCGATGCGGAGATTTGTGATCTTTGCTTCGCTCTGTGAGGCGAACATCTCCTCAATCGCCTTCCATACACCAGTGGCATGCTCGATCCGCTGAATGTGAGGAAGAACCTCGTGAGAGAGATTAGAGAAGGTAGCCGAGGACAATATGGTCCCTGGAGATCCAATTATCATAGGCGGGATTTGGCGTCGTCTTCTCAGCTTGATTGGTGTCTTTGTCGGCGGGCTGAACCACCAATGTCTCCAGCGGAGCAGCGTCGGTCCCATCAAGAAGACCAACGAGGCGAGCACCACGGATTGGGGGCAGGATCTGTGCACGTCAGCCAGGGTAATTTTGCCGTGTGAGTTTGTCGGTTGGCGGCGCCCCAAGATTGACCACCGGTGGAGCCGATGTGGTAGCCATCGCTCACGGCGAGAGGGGCGAGACGGAGCGACTTGTGCGGGGACAGGATTAGCGATCGAATCGGCGGAAGAGCTAGCCTGATACCATGTAAAACTTACGATCAGGTAGTTTAGGACTACTCGGATAATCCTGAGAGCCTCACGTTCGTTTATTTATATATTGGTGCTATGCGGCACCTAGCGTACAGGTCGTACAAGACTCGGAAACGTAACAAACCCTGTCGGTTACATAGGATAACACATATTACGATACTAATTCTATCAAATATAATGTCCTACCCCTAATCTTGAATCAGGTGGAAATAGCGTCGGCCAAAAAATTATTCATGATTATTGAACATACAGTTGATGCATGCCTAAGTCTACATAACCTGATACCATCATCTCTTTTGTAGGGTTCGCAGCATAGAAAACAAAAAATTTCCTACGATGGGAACAACTATGTACCAAGATCTATCTACTAGATACAAACAACGGGCGGATGTATATCCGTAGAGAACATACCCTTGAAGACCGACAAAGCTTAACGAGTCCAAACTCGTGGTTGATGTAGACGATCTCTTGCCGATCTCAAGATCGAGAGGAAGTCCTAGCGCCGCAAAACAGCAGCGCATCCGTGCTCGCACACACGTTCGAGGCACCGAGCAACCTCCGCCTCCTCGCTCCAGCGATGCAGCGGAAGCACAACTCTTTCTTGCCGAAAAGCCACCGGGAACATGTATCTCGCTAGTCCGAGACCATGGGGGATAAATACTAGAGGGGGAGAGAGATCCTTCACGAGGAGGTGTGTGTGAGAAGTGAGAGGAGGGGCTCCTTATATAGGGGAGGGGGGCAGCCCAAGGGGGCATGGCCGCCGGCCATGGAGGGTGCCCCCACCTCTCCCTCATTCATGTGGGTGGACACTCCACTCACAAAATGTCCCTTCAATTTTCTCCACTCAAAAACCCACTCAAATTCCCATTAAATTTCCACCAAATTTAATGCAAACTCTCATTAAATAAAACTCCTTTTATTTATTCCAAATTTTGTCAATTACTTTAATGACAAACATTCACATATAACCCCTTGCTAGTATTTCATTTCACATGCAGAAACACTTTCTGCAATTTCACCCGAAAACCCGTTTCGGTATCTAGTGAAATAAATTCCTGCGCTTGTTATTCTTTTCGGCATGAAACTTTTGCTCCAAATGGATGTCGGTGTCTCTTAAGTGTGTCACCCTACGGTTCGCGAATAATGCGGACATGATCGAGACCCCTCTCGGATCAATAATCAGAAGCGGGATCTGGAGACCCATACTGACTCCCACACATTCAACGATGACTTTCTTGTGATCGTCGGAACCTTTTACGCTCGTATCTTAATCCTTTTGTTTCGCGATATATTACATGTCCGAGATTCGATCATCGGTATCTCCATACCTAGTTTGATCTCGTTACTGACATGCACTCTTTTCTCGTTCCCGTGATATAACATTCTAGTGATCAAATCACTTGCTTGCAAGCTAATCAATGTGATATCACCGAGAGGGCCTAGAGCATATCTATCCGTCATCGGGATGAACAAATTCCACTCTCGATCCATGGGCCTCAACATAACACTTTAGTAGTTCTGAACCCATCTTTATAATCACCCTGTTACGGTGTGACGTTTGATGTTATCAAGAAACTCTTCCGGTGTTAGTGATTGACATGATCTCATGGTCTAAGGATTAGGATCACTTCGTAAGTTGTTATAGCAATATAAACTCAATGACTTTGATCGTAATGCTATACTTTGGATGAATGTTCATCACACCATTACACTAATGTTGTGATCCCGTTATTAACAACATCCAATGTCCATGATCAGGAAACCTTGATCATCTTGTTAATCAACAAGCTAGTTTATGAGAGAGGCATAACTAGGAGCTTTCTTTTTGTTTATTAAACACACATGTATTAACGTTTCCGTATTAATACGATTATAGCATGTAAAATAAACATTTATCATAAATAAGGAATACGATAATAACCACTTTATTATTGCCTCTCGGGCATATTCCCTTGAGTCTCCCACTTGCACTAGAGACAATAATCTAGTTTGAGAACTTTGCGTATTGAACACTTATGGCTTTCCGGTGTTCCATATACGTAATTGCAAGTGGTTAACATAATCTATGGATCTGACGCTTCAGGTCCGTGTGTATTTGCATGTCTTTGCGTCTTCACGCATCACTCATTCTCCAATGAGATGGCATTGTATAAATTTGGTCTTTCGGTGAGACCTTTAGTTCCTTGGGGTTAAATCATGTCGATACTATTGTCATACAATATATCTTTAGTGTTAGCCTGTTGCGAACCACACCTTAGTTTGATAACAAACTACTTGACACAAATTCCCTCCTTTGCTGCTACTATAGCAGTCATATACTTAGCCTTTTGTTGTAGTATTCGTCACAATGTCTTAACTTTGGAACTCTTCCAAATCCATCATGGAATCTCCTTTCCATTACATTGTGCCACCCATAGTTTAAATTGAGATAAACTTAATTTGTATCTTGTGACAAAACTAGTATCAATGTAACTCTTTACAATGAACTATTTGCAATTGTTTGTCACCTCTACACAAATATATTCTTAGTTCTTTCAAAAAGATCATAAGAATATCCTCACTATCGTCCAATGATCATTTTATGATTCATTCTGGTATATGCTCATAACACTTAGAGCATAGGACATATCTGGATGTGTACATATCATGGTATGATTGATCAAAACATTCTCGTGATTTCACTCATCAAGTGTCAAAGCACTTGAATCTTGTTTCACTTATCAAGTGTCGATACACTTGAATCTTGATTCAATTCCTTTCCATGCAACAAGAAATGTTTCTTGTCGTTTCTATATTGAACTCCTTCAATATCTCATATATGTACATTTGGCACAACCATATTAGCGTCACAGTCTATCCACTATAGACATTCATGCTAAATATTCGGGTTTTGCCTAAGTATTTCATCGAAATGAAATTCTTAACCTTTGTCAATAAAAGATACATTATTTCTAATCAACAAGATGTCATCCACATAATGTATTAGAAATATGTCTCAACGCTCCCACTTAATTTCTTGCAAATGCAAGCATCTTCATCGTCTCCTGATGAAAACTACTTTTCATTATGGTGAAGATTCCAACTCCGCGATGCTTACTTCAACCATTGAAGTTAGCATGCCCTTTTTAGCATCCTTTGAATTAACAAAACCCTTTGGATCGTGTCATGTACACGTCCTAGGTTACCATTCTATTAGAAGAATTTTGTTTTGTTTATTCATCTACCATATACCAAATTATATGTAGTGGTTGCTACTTTAATCCGTCCAGACTAAATATCGCTATGAAATATCAAATCTTGTCATAGTCAACTCCTTGAACATTGTCGTAAAATACTTTACGACATGTCGACTATTTCATAGATGTGAAACATCCATGTCTGTTTCTTTATAGATCCAAATACGACCGATAGATTTTTACACCTTTCCGGAGGGTCTTCCAAGTTCAAAACTTGATTTCTCGTGTATGGAACTATCACGGATTTGATGGCTTCAAGCCATTTGACGGAGTCAGTGCCCATCATCGCTTCTTTGTATGTATTCGGTTCATCATTGTCAAACAATAATGATTTACTCTCAAATCTTAGCATTTGATTGTTTAACCGACCTACTTGGTTCAACAGGAACTTAGATCTCCGTGACCACAACCTTTGAGGCACATAAGCTATGAGCATTATGGCAGCCTTTGGAACGATTTCCGGCGCTGCGCAACTCAGCATATTTAGCTAAGGTTCGTTAACCTTATCAAAGTTCTATTGTCCTCCCACTTAACATTTATGAAAAATTCCTTCTTCATGAAATTTCAAATTTCAAGCGACAAACCCTTTTTGTCCTCGGTGTTATGGAGGAATAACCTGTTGTTATTCGAAATAACTTACAAAGACATGCTCATCCGACTTCGATTGTAAACATCTTACTTATGTTTAGCATACCAAAATTTAAGAAATGACAACTTGGGTTTTACCCCAAACCATAACTCATATGGTGTCATTTCAACGGATCAAGATGGAGCTCTTTTCAGTGTAAAAGCGGTAGTCTCTAAAGCTTTAATCTTTTGAAACATAATGGCAGTTTTATGAATAACACCTTTGATCCAACCATGTCAAACAAGGTTTCATTACAAATCTCAAACACTCCATATTCCTATGGTGTTTAGGGATATGTAAATCTAGGTGTTTTGCTAAACTTGCAACTCAAATAAATCCCGTTATGATAAAATCATAATTCATTTATTTTCTTATTACACTTGTAACTCAAACAAATCCCTTATGATAAAATCATAAACCATTTATTTTCTTGTTACAATGATTTTCCACTTCATCTTGAAAGTCTTTGAAAACGTTTTTCAAATATTTCATATTCTTTTTCATTAAGTGAATATTCACTCAAATTTCCGGAGAAAGCATATGAAGTTGAAACCCATCGCTTACGAATACACATAATGGAATACATACATCGATATGTATAAATTCCAATAATTTAGTCGTTCGTTGTTCTTTGGCCTTTGAACGAAGTTTTAATTATCACGTGGAAAGTCTCACAAGCGTCACTTGATCAAATCAAAGACTCCAAAAATCCATGAATATGGAGATTCTTCATGTTTTCTTTCCAATATAATTTAAACAGCGATGTCACTTCGTAAGTGATCTTTCAATCATTTGTCTTGCGACATTTTAGCATTAGGTTTTATGGATGTGATTTCTCCAACTAGATTTGTAAATCATCCATTTTATATGGAATACGGTAATTGTTTGAACAACCTTTGTTATCATAATACCTGATTTAAATAACAATTATTAAAACAAATCTTGAAGTCAAGCTTTGATGTCAACGAGAAATACAAACAACGGTTTGTTTGTTTTCGATGAACATCATCACATATTCTCTTGTTAGTTACTTAGGCCATTGTGGTTCAAGAATTGCGTCGTTCCGTATGAAATTTCATACCAACCAATTCGGTATCCAATACCCAAGAACCACATTGTTTAACAAGCAAAGAATACAACCATAACATGTATATCATCCATATACCTAAATTGGATATTTCCAATCTTTTCTTTTCTGCCAAGTATATTTTATAGATTCTCTTTCAGCATTTCCTTTTCCTTTTTAAAATAATCTATCAACATCAAAAGTGGCGCCATATACATGACACATAGTTCAAAGCGTGTATATTCAAATAATAATACCTTTGGACTTGCACTTTGAAGTAGATCACCATCATCAAATGATCGGTATTCTTTTAAAATCCATTCTTTAGCAATCTTATAGTGTAGTAAACATTTTACATACATATTCTATTCACCCTTATCATGACGACTTTCATGATCAAGCTACTATAGCTTATAAAGGCGAATCGTGAGTATAACATTACTTTCCAAAACCTTTTTGGATGATTAGGATGTCTAGCATCTCCAACCTTCGTAAATTCTCATCCAATATGAGAATATATATTATACTCTATCATATTGCAACCAAAACATTGTTTCAGATATCGTTATATCTGTCACACATAATGGTTTCTGAAATAATTCTTTCAGCTCCTAGATAAACTTGATATTAAAACAATCAAGAATCATGGAGGCAAACATGATACTTAAGATACTAACACTGGAATTGTTACTCTCGATTTAATACCAACTATTAAATTTCACGGAGTAAATAGAGTTTGGTGAAAGTTTGCAATAGGACTTTAAACTTTATATTGACATTCAACACAATACGATACTAGTTCGTAAAGTATATATCCAGAATTCTATAGTTCTATTATCTCAATTACAACTATGCATAAGGTGGTGAACGAATGCCAATGACTACAACAAATTATGCAAATTCACTTTGATTTAATTTATGATAAATTGAGTTCTACTAATCCAAATTAGAAATGAACTCCCACTCAAAAACGACATCCCTCGTGTCTTTTTGGTGATTACATGAACCAAATCCACTACATTAAGTCCGATCATCACGTGAGTCGGTGTAGTTTCAAAGGCGAGCATCCATATGGTCATCATATCAAAACATATGACTCATGCTTAACCTTTCGGTCCGTGTTCCGAGGCCATGTCTGTACATGCTAGGCTCGCCAAGTAAGAACCTTAGTATTCGCGTGTGTAACTGTCTTACACCCGAGATATGCTCGTGGATTCAAGTACACCCGATCATCACGTGATGTATTGAAGCGACGAAACATTGTCGGTGCATACTTAAGGAAGAACACATTCTTATCTTGATATCTAAACGAGGGATCATCTTATTATGCTAATAAAACGCCAAACAAGCAATATAAGATGCAATCAAAACATCACATGTTTTATTACTGAAATGATATGGTTCCCGCATATGATCTCCATCATGTGCACCGTGGTATGATCTCTATCAAACCTTTATGTGTAAGGCCAAGGTCTATGGAACTTACACGCTATGTGTGTTGTAAGAGTATCATATCATACTTCTACTTATAATATCACCATATAATAACACTAGCCCAACAACAATCTAAACTAGACGCCTCTAATTTATCCATTGCAAGTTTTACGTGGCTTAGGTCTTTCGAAGATAGAACCGTTCTTACCTACGAACATGAACCACAACGAGGATAACCAAATTGTTGACAACTCGTTGCAAATTAGATATTGACTATAGTAGGAGAGACAGACACCCGCTAGCCACTTATGCAAAACTAGTTGCATGTCAAGCGTGGAACAGGTCTCATGTGCGAGGACATGTAAAGTTTGTCCGGGCCGCTTCATCCCACTATGCCACCAATATCCAAAGTACAACTAAGAAGCAATAAAATGATCATCATCGCCCACATACTCATATGTGTACTACCCGTGCAAAGTATCTACGCATAGATCCGGCTCTGATACCACTGTAGGGTTCGCAGCATAGAAAACAAAAAATTTCCTACGATGGGAACAACTATGTACCAAGATCTATCTACTAGATACAAACAACGGGCAGATGTATATCCGTAGAGAACATACCCTTGAAGACCAACAAAGCTTAACGAGTCCAAACTCGTGGTTGATGTAGACGATCTCTTGCCGATCTCACGATCGAGAGGAAGTCCTAGCGCCGCAAAACAGCAGCGCATCCGTGCTCGCACACACGTTCGAGGCACCGAGCAACCTCCGCCTCCTCGCTCCAGCGATGCAGCGGAAGCACAACTCTTTCTTGCCGAAAATCCACCAGGAACATGTATCTCGCTAGTCCGAGACCATGGGGGATAAATACTAGAGGGGGAGAGAGATCCTTCACGAGGAGGTGTGTGTGAGAAGTGAGAGGAGGGGCTCCTTATATAGGGGTGGGGGGGGAAGCCCAAGGGGGCATGGCCGCCGGCCATGGAGGGTGCCCCCACCTCTCCCTCATTCATGTGGGTGGACACTCCACTCACAAAATGTCCCTTCAATTTTCTCCACTCAAAAACCCACTCAAATTCCCATTAAATTTCCACCAAATTTAATGCAAACTCTCATTAAATAAAACTCCTTTTATTTATTCAGAATTTTGTCAATTACTTTAATGACAAACATTCACATATAACCCCTTGCTATTATTTCATTTCACATGCAGAAACACTTTCTGCAATTTCACCCGAAAACCCGTTTCGGTATCTAGTGAAATAAATTCCTGCGCTTGTTATTCTTTTCGGCATGAAACTTCTGCTCCAAATGGATGTCGGTGTCTCTTAAGTGTGTCACCCTACGGTTCGCGAATAATGCGGACATGATCGAGACCCCTCTCGGATCAATAATCAGAAGCGGGATCTGGAGACCCATACTGACTCCCACACATTCAACGATGACTTTCTTGTGATCGTCGGAACCTTTTACGCTCGTATCTTAATCCTTTTGTTTCGCGATATATTACATGTCCGAGATTCGATCATCGGTATCTCCATACCTAGTTTGATCTCGTTACTGACATGCACTCTTTTCTCGTTCCCGTGATATAACATTCTAGTGATCAAATCACTTGCTTGCAAGCTAATCAATGTGATATCACCGAGAGGGCCTAGAGCATATCTATCCGTCATCGGGATGAACAAATTCCACTCTCGATCCATGGGCCTCAACATAACACTTTAGTAGTTCTGAACCCATCTTTATAATCACCCTGTTACGGTGTGACGTTTAATGTTATCAAGAAACTCTTCCGGTGTTAGTGATTGACATGATCTCATGGTCTAAGGATTAGGATCACTTCGTAAGTTGTTATAGCAATATAAACTCAATGACTTTGATCGTAATGCTATACTTTGGATGAATGTTAATCACACCATTACACTAATGTTGTGATCCCGTTATTAACAACATCCAATGTCCATAATCAGGAAACCTTGATCATCTTGTTAATCAACGAGCTAGTTTATGAGAGAGGCATAACTAGGAATTTTCTTTTTGTTTATTAAACACACATGGATTAACGTTTCCGTATTAATACAATTATAGCATGTAAAATAAACATTTATCATAAATAAGGAATACGATAATAACCACTTTATTATTGCCTCTCGGGCATGTTCCCTTCATCTTTGTCTCCGTACGAAGAGCAGATTACGTGTCCGAGGAGTTCTAGAAGCAAATTGAGAGTAACATCAAGATTGGAAGATGATGAAAAGAAATAGAAGAATCATGAACTTATGGCTTGCCGTTTTTAGGAGTCATTGGGAGCTCTTTTGTTACTTACTATGTTTTTCCATAGTGTGTTCTTCTCCCGTCATTCTGAGTTATAGAGTTCCACTAGTAACAATGCAACTCGGCGAAGCAAAAGTGCTTGTCAAGAGAATATGAGCACTAGTGGAAACGAGGCCTTTGGTTGAGGTAGGAAATGGGCTTTAACACCGGTTTTCCTACGAACTTGTGTTAAAGGGGGCGCCCGTACCAGCGTGGTCCAGAAAGAAAAAGTAGCACCTCTTTAACACCGGTTCGAGCCATGAACCGGTGTTAAAGTCCCTGCACCAGTGGCCCACGCAGCCCTCCCCCCCTTTAACACCGGTTTGTGGCATGAACCGGTGTTAAAGGGGGTGCGCCTATATAACACACCGCAGCCCTCACCCCTCTCTCATTTTTTCAATCTCTCATTTTGGAGCTTAGCAAGAGGGTGAGAGGTGTGCTAGTTTGTGTTTTTTTCCTATGCACAAGAGGTGTTCGATGAAATGCCCGAGAGCTCGAATTAAGTTTTCTCGTTGCTCTTTCCTTCTCGGTCGAGGTCGTCAACTTTATCCTTTCATGTGTCATTGATGTACTATATAAGTGGTCATCTCCCTATTAATTTTTGATATGCTATATAATGCAGGTGAACCGGCAATGGATGTACGGTGACCGACGCACATCCGAGTACATTACGGGCCTCCAAAATTTCATCGTTGTGGCTAATGCAAATCGTTTTCACAATGGTTTTATGTGTTGTCTGTGTGTTTACTGTCAGAACAAGAAAGACTACTCAAATATCAGAACCATTCACGCCCACCTGCTTCGATTCGGTTTCATGCCCAACTATAATTGTTGGACCAAGCACGGAGAAAAAGGGGTTGTGATGGAAGACAACGAAGAAGAAGAGGATGATGACAACTATCATAATATATATCATGAATACGATGATACTGCAATGGGGGTAGATAATAAAGATCAAGATGCAGCAGATGGGCCCGCTAATGATGATCTTGGTCGGGCCATTACTGATGCAAAGGAAGAATGTGAAACCGAAAAGGAGAAGGGGAAGCTAGAGCAGATGTTAAAGGATCACAAAATATTGTTGTACCCAACTTGCGAAGAAGGCCACAAAAAGCTAGGTACCACACTGGTTTTGCTGCAATGGAAGGTAGAGAACGGTGTGACTGACAGTGCATTTTCAAAGTTGTTGGTAAAAATGAAGAATCTGCTTCCAAGAAATAATGAATTGCCCGACAGTACATACCATGCAAAGAAGGTTTTCTGCCCTCTAGGATTAGATGTGCAAAAGATACATGCCTAACGACTGCATCCTCAACCGCGATGAGAAGTACGAGAATATGGATGCATGCCCGGTATGCAATGCACTGCGGTTTAAGATCAGACGAGACGACCTGGCGATGTTGAGGGCGAGGCCCCTAGCAAGAAGGTTCCTGCCAAGGTTGTGTGGTATGCTCCTATAATACCACGGTTAAAACGTCTCTTCAGAAATAAAGAGCATGCAAAGTTGTTGCGATGGAACATGGAAGACCGTAAGTAAGACGCGATGTTGAGACACCCCACTGATGGGTCACAGTGGAGAAAAGTCGAGCGAGAGTACCTGGACTTTGCACATGACGCAAGGAACTTAAGGTTTGGTCTAAATACAGATGGCATGAATCCTTTTGGTGAGCAGAGCTGCAGTCATAGCACCTGGCCTGTGAATCTATGTATCTATAACCTTCCTCCTTGGTTGTGCATGAAGAGGAAGTTCATTATGATGTCAGTGCTTATCCAAGGCCCGAGGCAACCCGGCAACGACATTGATGTGTACCTAAGGCCATTAGTTGAAGAACTTTTACAGCTCTGGGCCAAACCAGGTATACGTATGTGGGATGAGCACAAAGGGGAGCCATTTGACCTACGAGCGTTGCTTTTCGTAACCATCAATGATTGGCCTGCTCTTAGTAACATTTCAGGGCAGACAAACAAGGGATTCAAAGCATACACGCACTGTTTAGATTAGACTGAAAGTGTATATTTGGATAAATGTTAGAAGGTTGTGTACCTAGGGTATTGTCGATTTCTTCCGAACCTGCATCCTGTAAGAAAGAAAGGCAAGCATTTCAAACGTCTGGCAGAACCCTGGAGGAAGCCTGTCCTCTGTACCGGTGAGGAGGTATTTGGTATGGTCAAGGACCTAGAAGTAATCTTTGGAAAAGGTCCTGGCAGTCTATCTATTCCGATGACGATGTCGGACACGCGCACATGTGGAAGAAGCAATCTATATTTTGGGACCTACCCTATTGGAAAGTCCTAGAGGTCCGCTCTTCAATTGACATGATGCACGTGACGAAGAATGTTTGCGTGAACCTGCTAGGCTTCATGGGAGTGTATGGGAAGACAAAATATACACCGGAAGCACGGCAGGACTAGCAACGTATGAAAGACCCCGAAGAGCCTATTCATCCTGAGAACGAGAAGGGTAAAGGACGCCACTTAACTCCTTCCAGCTACGCACTTACCAAAGCAGGGAAGGAAATCTTTTTTGAATGCCTGAGAAGTATCAAGGTCCTGTCTGGCTTCTCGTCGAATATAAAGGGAATAATAAATATGGCAGAGAAAAAATTCCAAAACCTGAAGTCTCACGAGTACCACGTGATTCTGACGCAATTTCTTCCGATTGCATTGAGGGGGATTCTACCTGAAAATGTTCGAGTACCCATTGTGAAGCTATGTGCATTCCTCAATGCAATATCTCAGAAGGTAATCGATCCAGAAAGCCTACTAGGGTTACAGACAGATGTGGCCCAATGTCTTGTCAGCTTTGAGTTGGTGTTCCCACCATCCTTCTTTAATATTATGACGCATCTCCTGGTTCACCTAGTAGAAGAGATTTCCATTCTCGGTCCTGTATTTCTACACAATATGTTCCCCTTTGAGAGGTACATGGGAGTCTTAAAGAAATATGTTCATAACCATGCTAGGACAGAAAGAAGCATCTCCAAGGGCTATGTAACAGAGGAGGTCATTGAGTTCTGTGTTGATTTTATTCCTGACCTTAAGGCGATTGGTGTTCCAGAATCACGACATGAGGGGAGACTGCGTGGAAAAGGCACCCTAGGATGTAAAGCAATGATATGTAGGGACAGACATTCTCTCAATCAAGCACACTACACGGTTTTATAAAGATCTATCTTGGTTGCCTCGTATATCAATGAACACAAGAATTTTATACGCCTCAAACACCCGGGACAGTCTGATGAATGGATTATAAGTGAACACATGGTGAGTTTTGGCGGCTGGCTGCAAAGACTTCTCACGAATAACACCACTGTTGGAGATCACCTGTACTTGTTGGCCAGGACACCATCTTCGACTGTATGTACTTTCCAAGGGTACGAGATAAATGGGAATACATTTTACACGATAGGACAAGATAAAAAGAGTACCAACCAAAACAGTGGTGTCCGCTTCGATGCAGCAGAAGACAATGGGCAAAATACCATGTATTATGGGTTCATAGAGGAGATATGGGAACTTGACTATGTACCTAATTTTAAGGTCCCCTTGTTTCGGTGCAAATGGGTCAAGCTAACAAGAGGAGGGGTTGAGGTAGACAAGAAGTACGGAATGACACCAGTGGATCTCAACAATCTTATGAAGGTAGACAAGAACTTAGACGAACCATTCGTCTTAGCCAATAATGTGGCTCAGGTTTTCTATGTGAAGGACGTGTCTACCAAACCGAAAAAAAGAAAAAAATAAGCAAACAGATACATCACACGATGAGCCAAAGCGTCACATAGTTCTTTCAGGAAAAAGAAACATCGTGGGAGTGAAGGACAAGATAGACATGTCAGAAGGTTATAATAAGTTTGATGAAATTCCGCCCTTCAGAGTGAAGACTGACCCAACCATCATGTTAAACGGTGCTGATACTCCATGGTTACGGCCGACGCGACCATAAGATTGACTATATATATATTAATTGAGCCATTTTTGGCACACATATGTATCTCAACATGGAAATCAATGTCATATTTCTTCTGTTAACACTATATGTATTAAATGAGCCATTTTTCTTCCCGCCATTTTTTTCCCGCCATTTCTTCCCGCCATTTTTGTTCCCGCCATTTCTTCCTGCCACTTTTTCCCGCCAGTTCTTCCCTCTAGTTATCTTCCTGTCATTTCTCACTATATATATGTAGGGTTGGCCTCCATTGTCATTGCACATCTCTAGACTCATATCTGCAACCTCATCACTCTTTCCCATGGCTTCCACCGAACCACTAACCCCAGGGAGGCGGAGGCGCTTTGTGCCTCGAACTACCCCTGCCCGCCGGGCTACTGCGTCCCTGTCGGCTGGATGCTGAGCGCCGGAGGCGTGCCGGTTCCTCCTGTCCCTCTAGGTGTGGCGCCCCGGATGACCATCACGAACCACTACTACTTCGAGCTCATGTCGGAGGAGCGGAGGAATCCCAACTGGCATCCCGACTATTTCCTGACTTGAGACGCCTTCTTCGTGGATCGGCGTGAGAGGGCGCTCGCCAGGAACGAGGAGGACGACCCACCTCCTCCGAAATTCAACGAGGCCGGCCATCGGCTGTGGTGGCGCGGTCGGACTCTCTAGAGCGTCATGGCCTATGACACTGCCGCCGACTCTAACCCCCGTCTGCGCTACCCTCAAGTTCAGCCCACGTGTTCTCAGCCTTCAAGGTTCAACTACGGCGACCCCGACGATGACAGCGACGATGGCCACGGAGAGTACGACGACTACAGTGGCGAGTATTACAGGTGTAGGCAGGAGCATGACTGAATCACACTCCAACATTCCAAAACAAGTTCCGCCAATTGTGACTTAATCTGGCCATGTATCTTAATTTTCAGTTCTTCTATGTTTCTTAATTTTCAGTCGTGCTTTGTTAGTTGCGTTATGTACTTTAATTCCAGTTCTATCGTAATAAAATTTTCTTCCTGCCCTTTTCGTCCCGCGCATTCTGCCCGCCCTTTCCCATATGTTACTAGTTTGAATAGTTATAATTTTATTTTTTAAAAACAAAAAATGTTTTAGGATTAATTATTCAAATACAAACAATTTTCATGTTGAAAGTTTTGTCAGATTCCAAAGTATACAAAAGATGCTAAATTTAAATGTCCAAACAATTCAAAAATGTTAATACAAAATAAAATATGATTTTCTCTAATAAAATAGGGTTATATTCCTTTTCAGATGCTTAATATTTCTTAAGTTCAAAGTTTTAGGGTTTGACTATTTTATTTTTGTCTTAATTGAATAATCAAAATTTATATTTAAGTGTTTTAATCATTTTGAAAATTTTCATCTACAGTAATAATAAAATGTTTTTATATGAATGGATAGATCTTATTTTTCTGAAAATTCTGATATATTATTCATATTTTTCTGAGTTGCAATGAAAAATATATGAATTTTCTAAATTCTATCCTATTTTTTGAATAAAAAATGCCCCCACCCCTTTAATGTATGAAATAAATGCCCCCCTTTAACACCGGTTCCAGACACGAACCGGTGTTAAAGGGGGGGTGCGCGCGAAATGAATTCCCCCCCTTTAACACCGGTTCGTGGCTGGAACCGGTGTTAAAGGGGGGTGCGCGCGCGAAACGAATTCCCCCCCTTTAACACCGGTTCGTGGCTAGAACCGGTGTTAAAGGGGGGGTGTATAAAAGCGCACGTCCTCTTCCTCTTTCCCCTAGATCGAGCAGATCGAGGAGCAGAGGAGCTAGCTAGCAGAGGACAACGCTGCCGGCAGGCTGCTCGACACGCCGTTGTCGTCTGCCGCTGTCGCCGTCTGCCGTCATCGCCGTCGCGCCCGCGCTGTCTGGCACCCCTCCCGCGCCGTCCCACCGCCGTCCATGCCCGGTGCTGCGCGACGCCCGAAGCCGCCGCGCCGCTCGGAGCCGTCCGCCATAGCGCCCGCGTCGCCGTCCGCCACCGCGTCGTCCGCCACCGCCGTCCACGCCCGGTGCCGCGCCGCTCAGAGCCGCCTCCAACCGTCCTCCATTTCGCCGCCGCGCGCGCCAACCCCGCTGTTTGCCGCCAGTGAGGAGCAAATTTGGTTGAATTTTATTGTTATTGTTGTATATATTGTTATTGTTGTATATATGTGTATATATTGTTGTATATATGTGTATATATTGTTATTGTTGTATATTGTTGTATATATGTGTATATATTGTTATTGTTGTATATTGTTGTATTTATGTGTATATATTGTTGTATATATGTATATATATTGTTGTTGTTGTATATTGTTGAATGTATATATATTGTTATTTTTGTGTATTGTTGAATATATGTATATTGTTGTATATATATGAAAGCAGTGTATTGTATATATATTGTTGTGATTGAATATATGCCACCGTGCGCCCCCGCGCCATCCGCCACCGACGACCACCGCGACCATTGCCATCGACCCTGACCTCCGTGCCCTCGCTGAGCCTACACACGCGTCGTGTTGGTTCGAACGCACACCCCCACGCATCCCCGCTCTCGCCCTAGCGCCTCCAGCCATTGCCCTAGCACACCTCTCATTAATAGCATTATAACCATGCATTGTTAATCAACTTTCATGACAAGTTAATTAGAAGAAGTAAATGTACCCTCTCATATGAATCCGGGGTTTCTCCGAATTAGGGTTTGGAACCCGTTTAAAATGACCAAGCATGTATTAGGGTTACATTTCAATACTTTTAACCTGTCATATCATCATCCTTGCTCGAGTATTTCAATAGATGTATTACTGATATTTGTGTGATAATATTATTGTTTTAGAAACTATGGATCCACTCAGTAGAAACCTTGAAGAGGAAGAAATAATGGAGAACATGATCCACGAGGACACCTCACAATATCTGAACTTGGAGGGACATGATGAAAGCTCAAGTAGTTATGGAGAAGATGACGACTCCGGTGAACGCACTTTAGTGATTACAAAGTTCGTCGAGGTATATGCATGGATTAAGCCTCTACTGACTTGCACCGATTGATTTGTATATATATGTACATGTATTAATTAACGCTTATTTCTTCTTTTAGCCCTCCGGATTGACCAGCCAGCAACAATCTTCTTCTACGAAAAAGAGCAAGCGATGCGCAAGGTATTGATTGAAAGATCATGCAAAGTTCACGATCGAAGCAGTCCGTGTTGATGGCAGGCCGATGGAGCCCAAGAAGGCCGCAGACAAATTTATACGTCAGGCTGGAGTTCTTGTTAAGGACCAAATCCCAATCATAATTGAATATTGGAATAAGCCAAAGAAGGGCGACGATAGCTTTGTCGATGAAAGATCCAAAGAAACGCTTTGGACTTTGCTGTTGGTAAATTTCACCCTACCACCAGAGGAGGATGAAAATAAACCGGTTATAAAGGAAAAGGTCAAAGAGTGGACTCTAAAGAAGATGCTGACGCTTTCCACAATTGAAAGACAAAATTGAACAAATTTGTCAAAGCTCGCGAGACTCCAGATTTCGAAGACGCATATTATGCAAAGATAAGACCTCACTGGCCCGAATTTGTGGCGTACAAGGAAGGTGCTATAACTACAAAGAGGTCAGAAACCAATACGCTAAATGCCCGAAAGAAGGAATATCACCAGAGGACGGGGTCAGGTGGCTACATATCTCAGAGGCCTAAGTGGGAGGAAGCTGAGAAGGCCCTGCGCTAGAGGGATCACACCCCAGACACATGGGTGGGACCTACGTGCAAAGACTTGGTTCTACAGAATCGGGGAAAGGTTGGACCCAGAAATGGGATTGTGTATCTTCCCAACAATTCTTGCCAAACCCGTCACTGAACTCATAACGGCATACGAGGAAACAGCCGCCAGGACCTTCGATCCCGACAGAGAAAATGACCAGCTGACACGCGCCATCGGTAAAAAAGAACACCCTGGACTTGCACGAGGCACATGGGGTATGATGTGGAAGGATGGGTTTGCCGAGTGGGGCAACTCTTACAGATGACGCGGCAGAAAAAAGAAAAAGAGCGTACAGACCGGATGACACAGATAGAACATGCACTTGTGGCGCTACAGGCGCAAGTGAATGCACAAAAGAGCCAGCAAGCTATCGGCCTATCTCAGTGGCACGAAGAGCCTGCATTGGAAGTTGCCGGCGGCCCAGACTCTGCGCGGAAAAGCAGCGTGGCTTTCACGGAGAACGTGCATCCCATGCTTGAAATGGCGGGTCCTCGATACCCCGTGGATGAGATCACGGAGAGCGAACATGCTGAGCTGCATGTGAGATTAATGGGCTTATCCATTAAGGCGGCGGTCGGCTATGCCTTACCTCCTGTAGCTGGTGGAACTTACCACTGCCGACCGATTATAGATGGCTATGCTATTGTCGGGGTGGATGAGGTTGTGAAGGAATATGAGGACGCACAGCTTGACCATGCTACAGGTGAAGGGGAAACTCAACTCAAATTTGCAGTGAAAACAACCATTCTTTGGAAGAAGGAACACATCGTCCTTCCAAATTGGAGGCCACTGACACCCCCTCCGTCTCCGTAGCGTCAGCAGTCTGAGCCGCCTCAGCCGTCTCCAAGTCATCAGAATACTCCCCTGTCGTCTCCTCCGCGTCATCCGTCTCCGGCGCTTCAGCCATCTCCTGCGCGACAGCTATCTCCGGCGCGCCAGCCATCTCCTGCGCGTCAGCCATCTTCAGCGTGCCAACCATCTCCTGCGCGTCAACCATCTCCGGTGCTTCCGCCATCTCCTGTACGTCAGCGTAAGCGGAAGAGCACTGCCACGAAGAGCACTAGCACTGGAACGAAGAAATCCGAAGGAAACCATACACAGAAGAGTTCAAGAAACTATGTCCCGCAGTGAAATCGCAGTGACGGTAGCCTTCCGCCAAGCCATTGCCGGTATTATCATGGAATCGCAGTGACGAGGAGACCAAGAGGATCTCAGAAGAAGAGGTCAAGAAATTCTTTGCACCTAGACGGGCCGAGCCAAAGGTGAAAATAGATCCGGCGGTGGTGGAGAAGTTTTACAATAATCTTTTGAAACTTGAAACCCCACTTGTGCCGGACTACGAGCGTCAGATTATGAAGGGGGTGCAAGGCAGAGGGAGTCTGAAAGTAGAATTCGTGCGGCACCCCAGAAAACAGTTTCCATGCTCGGAGAGCAGGAAAATTAATCATGTGCCCTGCTCTAAGTGTTCGACACATGGATAGCTCCTCCTGTAAATGATTACGAGGCAGAGCTACAAAGAAAGGCCAATGAGATTGGGATGACTTACATTGCATACTTGAACATCATGGGAGACAACTTTCCCAAAGGCGATGTCAACCCCATACAACCATGGAAGTATGGGAAGAAGCTCGTCAAGAAAGAGGAGCTCAAGAATCTAACAACAAAGATGCGAAGATTGCATAAGTGGTACCTTGATTTCTGCAACACGAGAAAAGAAGAATGGATCACGACGCATATAAGAGATCAGATTTTCTTATGCGGAGACGATACGATCACCTTCAACATTCAAGAATTGCATTTTCTATTCAATCAGAAGGAACTTGACAAAACTGCCATCAGCCTTTATTGTGTGTAAGTACTATTTCTGTAATTTCTATCTCATCTCATTCAATTCATTAATTGCATATATATATATGCTCACCATATATGTATATACTATTATGCAGGAAAAAGGTTATGGAATGCATGAAAGGAGGCCCTTTTGACATTGGGTTCGTTGACCCAAATAGAGTTCATGAACAAGTGGTAAAAAACAAACCCGGACAAACAGAAGATTTCTTGCTAACGTCTTTACTGAGACAACAAACCAAAAGCGAAATACTATTGCCTTACAACTTCTCGTGAGTGTTACCCTCTCTTGTACACATTATGTTTCGGCTTACTCGATGTTAAGTGTAACTGATGATGATTTATGCGTGCGTAGGTTCCATTTTATTCTCCTAGTCATTCAAGTTGACTCAGGAAAAGTCCTTGTCATGGACTCGTTACGAAAAGACCGAGAGCTATGGGCAGACTTTAAAGATATGCTCCAGAGGTAATTTCAATCATATTATCGCACTAGATCGGCAACTTTCGTGACAACAAGTAATTATTTATTCATTTATCCATTTTCTTTGCCGGACAGGGTTTGGAAAAGGTTCACGGGCAGGGTCATGGGTGAATGGTCAGAAGAACTAAAATTTGTAGACCAAAATGTAAGTAATACTAGCCAGCTAGGTATGTGTATCTCTTTGATTCTGCTTCCAATTCCATTATATCATGCTTTATTGATTATTATTTTAATTGAACTCTCTATTCTCGTAAAGTGCGCGCATCAGAGACCCGACAATAACTTATGTGGATACTATGTTTGCGAGTTCATTCGCAACACGATATGTGCGACGGACCAAGCCGCACTAGAACAACTTAGAGTAAGCAAACAAAGTACACAATATTATTTTATTACCATCAGTTGTGTTGAGTTTTTTTCTTATATATATTGACCCCATTCTTCATATATATTTTAGATCAAACGGATGCGGGACCAACTCCTACCATTTGACAGCATACGAGCCATTTAAGAGGAATTGGCGGGGTTCATACTTGATGAGGTCGTCACGCCTGGCGGAGAACTCTTTAGATATCCACCAAAATGAACGTGTACGGAGATGTTATATTGTATATATGCTTGAACGTGTTTGTCTTGTACTTGATGCTTCAACGTGTACGGAGAATACCACAATGACGATGTTTGTGTATCATAATAGTTGCTTAATTATTCATGTACTCATATGTACCGACGATGTATGTGTATATCTCTCCCGATCGATTCCCCGTCCCCGTCCCCGCCGCGCCGCAGAAATCCGTCCTGAACGGGGCGGCGGCAAAACTCTGCTACGGCAGAGATTTATGCCGTTTTCCTGCCACGACAGAGAACTTTAACACCGGTTCGTGTTACGAACCGGTGCTAAAAGGGAGGGCTGAGCGCTACGGCGGCCCCACGTGCGCCACCCATTAACAGCGGTTCGTATAAGAACCACTGTTAAAGGGGGGCTCTAACACCGAACCCCCAACAGCGGTTCTGAAACCGCTGTTAGAGGGTCTCCTGAACCGTTGTTAGAGGGTGTGTTGTGCACTAGTGGAGGCGCAACTACAAGAATGGAAGATTTAGTGGTAGGTTCAGGCCTGTCATTTTTCTCTAGGATTTTTCCAAGAGAACTCCTTTGCTGGAAGCTGAAACAAACTCTCGTCGATGTTGACCAAATTCGACCGAGTTAGACCTAAAATTAATAAGCATATATACAGTTATAAGTAAGAGGTTAAATCAATGTATCTGAACTTGCTAAATGGGAACACAAGATTCCTACGCAAGTATATTTGGAAAATAAAGGTACCGCTGAAAATTAGAATTTTTATGTGGTTTCTAAATCGTAAAGTTTTGTTAACAAAAGATAACCTAGCAAAAAAGAATTGGCAAGGTTGTCAGAAGTGTTGCTTTTGTGATTACAATGAAAGTATACAACATCTATTCGTTGAATGATCGTTTGCGAAAATTGTATGGTGTATTGTTCATATGGCTTTTAATTTAGCACCCCAAAAAATATTAAGAATCTTTTTGGGAATTGGCTACATGGAGTTAATAAATATGATAAAATTTAGATAGCGTGTGGGTGTTTGCGCATTACTTTGGGCTATCTGGCATATAAGAAATGATATGGTTTTTAACAAAGCATCGAAATCTTCCTTTATGCATGTTATTCCTTTAACTGCACATTGAATCCGTATGTGGTCTTTTCTTCAGCCGGAGGAGCGCAGACCGGCTTTTGGGTGTAACTGTTTGGCTTTGGTAGCACAAGATTTTTTCAGCCGGTACGACTGGCGTTTTGATAATAGGATCTCATGTTGATGCGCCAGATGTTTTTAATCAGTGCTTTCTTTAGATGGTTGGTGCATGTATCAACCTTTGTGACCCATGATCTGGAAAAAGGTTTGATTTTTTGTAATAAACTTAATAATAATTAATAAAGGCTATATGCATCACTCGATGCAGAGGCCGGAGTTTCATCCCCATTTCAAAAAAAAAAGTTATAAGTAAGAGGTGTCTGTACGTTCCAGTGCTTTTTTGTATACTAGCAAAAAAAGAAAATAAATCTCTAATCTCTAAAAAGTCTGCACAAGTCAACTGGACACACACAATTTTCTCCAAAACTGCTTTCCTATTTCACCATATGTAACTATGATGGATGCGTGGGATGGGGGGATCACTTTGCCCTGCCATAGCTCTCGTAAATATGCCTACCTCTATGTCTACAACTTCAATGGACGGGCGCTCGTCTATGAATTAATTTGTCCTGGTCAGGCAGAGTTTGAGCACTCATTTGGATTTATCCCTGGGAGAAGCATCAGGAAATTAATTGTTGATACGTGCAAGGAAGGTAAAATTAAACATACACGCTTTTCATGAGAACAATTTTGATTATTTCTGTGTTTTATATGATTATTCCTGTACAAATTCCGTCCCACTTGAGATTGACTCTCGAATTATAGAACATGCATACTGATCAAATTTCTGTGTTTGTACACAATATGAACTTCTAAGAAAGATAAGAGGGAGAGGGGCCATTTTGAGAACCTCCATTTATGCGGATGATGCTGCCATTTTCGTTGCTCCTAAGAAAGAGGACATACAACACCTACAACTTATTCTCTCAAAGTTTGCCAAGATGACTGGGCTAGAAACAAACTTCTAAAAGAGCTTGGTGGTTCCCATAAGTTGTCAAAACATTGACCTTGACGGAGTGCTTGGCAACTTACCGGTGATACACGCGTCTTTCCCTATCAAATACTTGGGCCTCCCACTCTCCATTTGGCAACTTAAAACAGTAGATTTCCAACCACTCGAGGACAAAACAGCGGGCACGTTGGTTACATGGGATGGGAAGAACATCAATGCGGCTAGCCGTGGTGCACTTGTCAAATCTGTCCTCACCTCGCAAGCCATCTTCCACCTAACACCTCTCAACATTCCTTCGGGTTGCTTTGATAGCTTAAAAAAGATCAAGCGTGCCTTTCTTTGGGCGGGAACTAGAGAGATCTCCGGTGGAAAATGCAAGATAAATTGGGAAACGGTTTGTAGACTCACTCATCTTGGGGGTCTAGGAATCCTAAATCTCGACAAGTTTGCTATAGCCCTAAGGTTGAGGTGGTCTTGGCTCGAATGGACGGATCGCAAGAAACTTTGGGTTGGAATGGGGAACCCTTGTAGCCAGATGGACATGAGCCTTTTTTATGCCGCAACAACCATCACTATTGGCAACGGGAGCATAGCGTCTTTTTGGGACTCACCTTGACATAGCTCCACTCATCTTCGAAATCTCCGTGAGAAAGAAATGGACCGTCAATCAAGCTTTGCACAACAATGCTTGGATTTCCAAGATAAAGCTTGACGCAAATCTTACCATCCACCACATCAATGAGTACATTCGTCTTTGGGTGGAGCTACGGGATGTGGAGCTTGGGGAGGTGGACGACCAAGTAGTTTGGAACCTCACAAGCAATGGTGAATATTCTACAAGCTCGGCCTACAATGTCCAATTATTTGGATCAACACTTACATACATGAACAAGTTAGGCGCCGCTAAAGATTAAATTTTTCGCTTGGTTGGCAATCCAAAATAGACTTTGGACGGCTGATAGATTGGAAAAACGAGGATGGACAAATTGTGAACTTTGTCCTCTATGCAAACAAACCCAAGAGACGGCGGCGCACCTTTTCTCACATTGTAGATTCACTAAAAGGCTTTGGATTTTGGTCAAAGCATGGCTAGGCTTACCAAACTTCAATGTGGATGATTGGACGGAGGATCTTTCTATCAAAGATTGGTGGACAAAGCTCGCTTGCAAGACCAAGGCTATGGCATCCATCACCATGCTCGTAAGTTGGACGATTTAGAAAGAAAGAAATGCAAGAGTGTTCAACAATAAATTTGCACCGCCGCAAACTTTACTAGATATAATTAAAAGAGAGGCTAGACTTTGGATACTAGCGGGAGCTAAATCTTTGAGTTTTGTAATATTAGGAGAGTAATCCGCATGCGGAAAAACTTGTGGTGCTTGTAAACCGAACAAACTTTATTTCTCCTTATTTAATAGAATGAGGCAAAGCTTTTGCCTCCGTTTAAAAAAATTCTGTGTTTGTAATATGTACCTTCTATAACATTGATCAAACTGATGACCTAGAAATACTGATCACAAAAGTGGAGAGTACACATGAATTGTCTGCGTGTGTCATCGCTTTCAACACCAGCTACTATCTCTGTCGTGTTTACTCGTGGGGATAGTGCACTGAAGTACGGAATCCCACTGGTGAGTGCGGAACCATGGCTATAGACTCCAAGGCTCCATGTATGAGTATAGGACTTTAGCAGTGTGAGGTTAAGTATAAGAAATCAAAAGCGCAAACTAGTAGCAGACTGCCTGACGCTTCATGTTCTTCGAACGGTGAGCAGCTTGCCACTGCAATCTTACCATTTGTCCATTATCTAGTGTGATTTTACCATGCGGAGTCGTCCGAAAGACAAATTCTTCTCATGCACGTCATGCATGTTTTCTCACACGCATTCACCATCTTTCCAATAACAGAGAAACCCCTTCCATTTTGCTATTAACTCTTATGTCATCCACGTTCCTCACACGCATGCAAAGGCACACTACTAGTGGAAGAAAGAAAAATTAATAAATCTGTACTCTCTGGAAAGTTTCACATGTTCGAAGCATTTCCTTTTTAATAAAAACTAGCACAGTTGCCCTCAGCAAATGCGAGGGCATCTCATCTATAACATATAAAAAACTCATATAATTACCTTTATTTTATTAAAATATTATGTTCTCATATTTACCGACTAAATTGCAAAAATACACATTACTTTAGATATTGATATATTTCTAAAGGTTTAACTTCTACCTTTAGTTTATATATAAATGCATCCCTATTTTTCTACTAAATAAACATAATCATGATGCATTCCTGAAGAATATTGTGTTTAATTCAATTTAGCCGCATGTACTCCAATAGAACCCGTAATTTGCATGTGCAGTAAATCAATTATTGTACATTTAAAATTCCTTAGACTTTGCTTGAGTCAAATAGTCTCTTTGGTTTTTTTTCTCTCGCTACAATTGAGGAGCTTTTTTGTGTTGTGATAGCCATTTTAGTTGTTTCTTTAGTAAAACCATGGAAAATGATCCTTCTTTCTACCAAAAAACTTCTAAAGCCAATGATATTTTTCTGTCTATGTTATACAAATTCTATTATATTAGAGTGCATACTTATTACTAACAATAACGTTTTTCTTCTCAAATATTATTAAAGTTCAACATGTTAATTTATGCATATTCCACTATATCATTTTCTTTCAAAATTAACGCGAAGACTTTAGGAATTTATAAAAAAACATTTAACAGTGTCAAACTACAACTTAAGGGATCACAATTGGCTGACTTTTAAAATTCTCATATACGGATTTAAATTTTACTGATTACCACCTATTTTTTAGATATTATAAATTCTCATAATACGTGTTACTGAACTATCTGTATTTGTGTTTGTAAAAGTATTTTCACCCCTTTCTTTCACTTATAGGTTAGCCTAAAATATGTGTCATACATATTTTTATGTTCTCCTTCTGCACCATAAGGAAAAGTGTAATTATTGCTAAATTTGCAGATTTCCTATTATCCAGAATTGTATCGCAACTTCCAATTTATTATTAAATTTTTTTGACCACACAACTCTTAATTTATCTACCCATTAGTAGGACATTTGTTGTGAAGTTTAAATTAAATCTGTATATGTGTATACACTTGTTTTTTTTGCGGGTATACACTTGTTACTAAGACAATTGTTAAAACCACAATGGTGACAATTATTTTTATGATCCAGTCTAGTTTCTAGTTCTTGCCTAGGCCAATGTGATCTCTATTTGTGGAACAACACTAATGATTTTTGTTTTTGAAAAATGACAGCTACTATTATTTTATAAATCTACAACTTACATGCATATACAAGCCATGCTTCTCAATAAATAAGAGCTTCTAATGTTTCCTAAATCATGTTTATCTATTTATTTTGTATTTTGAGTTTATCTTTTCTCTCTATTTTTCTAATATGTGTTGTAGATATGTATATTCCACGTCTAAGCTTGGGTTCTTCACTTGTTTCACCTCTATCGGATTTTAACGATACATGCAAACGTAAGTATAATTGTCCAAATACTACAATTATACATCGTGAACCAAGCAGTGGGGAATTTGTACGTGGAGTTGATATATCATTCCAACGTGGCATTGACACACTGGATTGAATTGGATTCGTAGCGAGTTAGTTATTTCTACATAATATTTTGTCGGCACAAATATCTGCTCGGTTTGTATGTGGAGTCGAGATATATACTATTCCTACATGGCATGGACACACTGAATTTAATTGAATTCCTAGCGAGTTTTGGTTGTTTCTACATAATATTTTCTCTACACAATTATATCAATTATAATTGAATTTAATCGTCTTTTTTTGTATACTGGCTCGTTTTTGGGTGTGTGTGTGTGTGTGTGTGTGTATATATATATATATATATATATATATATATATATATATATATATATATATATATATATATATATATATCAATTAGAGTTCGTAGTTTAGAATGGGCTTCTGTGTTGTGTCCGTGTATCTATTTCCTTTGTAAAAGTCCAAGTGTTGCATACAATACATTCTGAAAAAACAAAACATGCTCTCATCATCCGGTCAGTTTAAAAATATGATTTCCATATTCACGTGTCTCAAACTCTCAATTGTCATGTAGCCGTGTAGGAAAATGCCTCTTCATTTATCTGTGTTTGTAACCTAGTGTATAGAAGAAAACCTCGTCTGTATTTACAAAACATGCTCTCATCATCCGGTCAGTTTTAAAATGATTTCCATATCCACGATTCTCAAATTCTCAATTCTCATGCAGCCGTGTAGGGAAATGCCTCTTTATTTATATGTGTTTGTAACCTAATGTACAGCAGAAAATCTCGTCTGTATTTTTTACAGTAGAAAATCTCATATTGTACGTGAAACAGAATTACGTGAATGTGTGCCGTGCATTTGTCCGTTTAAATCTGATTACCACTATATGATTATCTGTATTCGCTGGATGGAGTCACGTGTTGTACCTGTTGGAAATTTGGATTAGAAACGTGTAGGAGCTGTGTGCCCGTTTTTTATATCTATAAAAACAATTATGTACGGATTCATATATAATAGCCATACGTGGTAATAATGTAAATAGACCTGTTATACGTGTTGGGTGTTTTTGATTAAATCCTGACTGCCAGACGTGGTAACGTAAATAGACCTGCCATACGTATAACAATTAGAGTTCGTAGTTTAGAATGGGCTTGTGTGTTGTGTCCGTGTATCTATTTCCTTTGTAAAAGTCCAAGTGTTGCATACAATACATTCTGAAAAAACAAAACATGCTCTCATCATCCGGTCAGTTTAAAAATATGATTTCCATATTCACGTGTCTCAAACTCTCAATTGTCATGTAGCCGTGTAGGAAAATGCCTCTTCATTTATCTGTGTTTGTAACCTAGTGTATAGAAGAAAACCTCGTCTGTATTTACAAAACATGCTCTCATCATCCGGTCAGTTTTAAAATGATTTCCATATCCACGATTCTCAAATTCTCAATTCTCATGCAGCCGTGTAGGGAAATGCCTCTTTATTTATATGTGTTTGTAACCTAATGTACAGAAGAAAATCTCGTCTGTATTTTTTACAGTAGAAAATCTCATATTGTACGTGAAACAGAATTACGTGAATGTGTGCCGTGCATTTGTCCGTTTAAATCTGATTACCACTATATGATTATCTGTATTCGCTGGATGGAGTCACGTGTTGTACCTGTTGGAAATTTGGATTAGAAACGTGTAGGAGCTGTGTGCCCGTTTTTTATATCTATAAAAACAATTATGTACGGATTCATATATAATAGCCATACGTGGTAATAATGTAAATAGACCTGTTATACGTGTTGGGTGTTTTTGATTAAATCCTGACTGCCAGACGTGGTAACGTAAATAGACCTGCCATACGTACTGGGTGTTTTTGATTAAATCTTAACCACAAGTTTTAAATCTAACCATCAAAATATTTTTGATGATGTGGATCAACGTGGTGCCCCCGAAACACACCCTTATATTGCTTTTAGTATATAATAGATAGATAGATATTTACAAGTTTGAAGTCAATGATGACATGAACACACACAAAATTCCCCCAAACTATTTTCCTAGTTCATCATATACTACTACTCTACACGTGATGCAATTTTTAGTTTGTCTTATCACCTGAATGAATCGGTTACACTAGTGGAAACGAGGCTTTTCGTTGATCCTGAAAAAAGGCTTTAACACCGGTTCTTTTACGAACCGGTGTTAAAGGGGGGGCCGTACCAGCGTGGCCCGTGCGGCAAAAAGGAGCCCCCCCTTTAACACCGGTTCGTGGCCACGAACCGCCCCACTCTTCCATTTTTTCACTATCTCATTTTGGAGCCTAGCAAGAGGGTGTGAAGAGTGCTAGTTTGTGTTTTTTTCATATGCATAAGAGGTGTTCGGTGAAATGCCCGAGAGCTCAAAATAAGTTTTCTCGTTGCTCTTTCCTTCTCGGTCGAGGTCGGCAACTATCCTTTCATGTGTCATTGATGTACTATATATAAATGGTCATCTCCCTATTAATTTTTGATATATACTACATATTAATGCAGATGAACCGGCAATGGATGTACCCTGACCGCCGCACTTCCGAGTACATTACGGGCCTCCAAAATTTCATCGTTGTGGCTAATGCAAACCGTGGTCACAATGGTTTTATGTGTTGTCCGTGTGTTCACTGTCAGAACAAGAAAGACTACTCAAATACCAGAACCATTCACGCCCACCTGCTTCGATCCGGTTTCATGCCAGCTATAATTGTTGGACCAAGCACGGAGAAAAAGGGGTTGTGATGGAAGACAACGAAGAAGAAGAGGATGATGACAACTATCATAATATGTATCCTGAATATGATGATACTGCAACGGGGGTAGATAATGAAGATCAAGAGGCAGCAGATGGGCCCGCTGATGACGATCTTGGTCGGGCCATTACTGATGCAAAGGAAGAATGTGAAACTGAAAAGGAGAAGGAGAAGCTGGAGCAGATGTTAAAGGATCACAAAACATTGTTGTATCCAACTTGCGAAGATGGCCATAAAAAGCTAGGTACCACACTGGATTTGCTGCAATGGAAGGCAGAGAACGGTGTGACTGACAGCGCATTTTCAAAGTTGTTGGTAAAAATGAAGAATCTTCTTCCAAGAAATAATGAGTTGCCCGACAGTACATACCAAGCAAAGAAGGTTGTCTGCCCTCTAGGATTAGACGTGCAGAAGATACATGCCTGCATTAATGACTGCATCCTCTACCGCGGTGAGAAGTACGAGAATTTGGATGCATGCCCGGTATGCACTGCACTTCGGTATAAGATCAGACGAGACGATCCTGGCGATGTTGAGGGTGAGGCCCCTAGGAAGAAGGTTTCCGTCAAGGTTATGTGGTATGCTCCTATAATACCACGGTTAAAACGTCTCTTCAGAAATAAAGAGCATGCCAAGTTATTGCGATGGCACATGGAAGAACGTAAGAAAGACGCGATGTTGAGACACCCCGCTGATGGGTCACAGTGGAGAAAAGTCGAGCGAGAGTACCCGGACTTCGCACGTGACGCAAGGAACTTAAGGTTTGGTCTAAGTACAGACGGCATGAATCCTTTTGGTGAGCAGAGCTGCAGTCACAGCACCTGGCCTGTGACTCTATGTATCTATAACATTCCTCCTTGGTTGTGTATGAAGAGGAAGTTCATTATGATGCCAGTGCTCATCCAAGGCCCGAGGCAACCCGGAAACGACATTGATGTGTACCTAAGGCCATTAGTTGAAGAACTTTTACAGCTGTGGGCCAAACCAGGTGTACGTATATGGGATGAGCACAAAGGGGAGCCATTTGACCTACGAGCATTGCTTTTCGTAACCATAAATGATTGGCCTGCTCTTAGTAACATTTCAGGGCAGACAAATAAGGGATACAATGCATGCACACACTGTTTAGATGAGACTGAAAGTGTATATTTGGATAAATGTAAGAAGGTTGTGTACCTAGGGTATCGCCGATTTCTTCCGAACCTGCATCCAGTAAGAAAGAAAGGCAGGAATTTCAAACGTCTGGCAGAACCCCGGAGGAAGCCTGTCCTCCGGCCTCTATGACCAGTTTCTCGGAGATGCCGGAGGACTGGGCTCCGTCGGAATCTCCCTGAAACTGGCCGTAGTGGTGTCCCTGCTCTCGAAAACCATCTTGGAGATGCCTCAAACGGCTGGAGGACTGGACTCACAAGGATGCCTATTTATAGTACAAGCAGCTCGGCATAGTGTCGACACTTACGAAATAATGTCGACACTCACCCCTATTATTAGTGCTGACTCGTGTTTTATCCTGGTTGGTGTCTCCAACCGGGACTAAAGGTTCATCTTTAGTCCCGGTTGGTGTCTCCAACCGGGACTAAAGGTTCATCTTTAGTCCCGGTTGGTGACACCATCCGGGACAAGGTACATG
Source organism: Avena sativa (assembly GCA_916181665.1). Lineage (NCBI taxonomy): Eukaryota > Viridiplantae > Streptophyta > Magnoliopsida > Poales > Poaceae > Avena > Avena sativa. Next base: position 126,341,744 of record OV702283.1, on the reverse strand, counting down.
CCGCACGACATAATGTCGACACTCACCCCTATCATTAGTGCTGCCTGGCCCAGCCTGAAATCCCTCCAACCGTCCCATTTTTAGAACAATGTCATATTTCTTCTGTTAACAGTATATGTATTAAATGAACCATTTTTCTTCCTTCTATTTCTTCCCTCCATATTTTTTCCCGCCATTTTTCTTCCCACCATTTTTTCCCGCCATTTTTCTTCCCGCCATTTTTCTTCCCGCCAGTTCTTCCCTCTAGTTCTTCCCGCCAGTTCACTATATATATATATATATATATATGTCGGGTTGGCCTCCATTGTCATTGCACATCTCTAGACTCATATCTGCAACCTCATCACTCTTTCGCATGGCTTCCACCGTAGCACTAACCCCCAGGGAGGCGGAGGCCCTTTGCGACTCGAACTACCCCTGCCCGCCGGGCTACTGTGTCCCCGTCGGCTGGATGCTGAGCGCCGGAGGCGTGCCGGTTCCTCCTGTCCCTCTAGGTGTGGCGCGCCGGATGGCCATCACGAACCACTACTACTTCAAGCTCACGCCGGAGCAGCGGAGGAATCCAAGATGGCATCCCGACTATTTCCCTACTTGGGAAGCCTTCTTCGTGGATCGGCATGAGAAGGCGATCGCCAGGCACGAGGAGGACGGCCCAGCTCCTCCTAACTTCAACGAGGCCGGCCGTCGGCTATGGTGGCGCGGTCAGACTCTCCAGAGCGTCATGGCCTATGACACTTCCGCCGACTCTAACCCCCGTCTGCGCTACCGTCAAGTCCAGCCCACGCATACTCAGCCTTCAAGGTTCAATTACGGCAACCCCGACGACGACAACGATGACGGCGGTGGCGAGTACGACGACTACAGTGGCAAGTATTACAGGTGTAGGCAGGAGCATGACTGAATCACTCCAACATTCCGAAACAAGTTCGGCCGATTGTTACTTAATCTGGCCATGTATCTTAATTTTCAGTTCTTTTATGTATCTTAATTTTCAGTCGTGCTTTATGTAACTTACTATTAGTTGCATTCTGTATTTTAATTCCAGTTCAATCTCCTTCACAAAATGACCTATCTCATTTGAGGTTTCTTGGCTTTCGGGTCAAATGACCAATGTTATGGCTAGAATCAAGGCATAGTTTGTGATAATATGGCCATATTGTGCATACATGTGCATCATGGCATGACAAACAATGTTGCAAGAGGAAGTTTTCCTTTTTATCGCACCAAAAAGGCATTTTCCGAGCATAAAAAATGGACGGTTTTGTGAAGCAACCACCAAATGGCTAATTCAAAAAACCACCAACACATTTTACAAAAATACTAGACCACCTTATATGGACAATGTACCAACGGGGGGATCTGAAACCTTTCCGTCCACCTCTGGTGAAAAAGACAAATTCCTGCCGAATCGGTAGGAAGTGGGTCAGATATGAACTACAGGTACATGATACGATGCTCATGATTTTTTACAAAAATCATTTTAGGTTCACAATATGCTATTTTATCAAAAATCCAATGCAAGTTGAGCGAGGCATGGCCCCGAGCTAAGAATCTTCATGCCCGTTGTTCAACAAAGTTTGACGATAGTTTAAAATGGGGATAAAAAAATAAAAAAAGATCAAAACAGTGCGAAACCTTCGCGTGGTGTTATATTATGTGACATAGTTAGAACGAAAAATCTCAAACTTGGTATATTGATTAGGTCTCAAAAAAACCTTCACAAAATGACCTATCTCATTCGAGGTTTCTTGGTTTTCGGGTCAAATGACCAATGTAATGGCTAGAATCAAGGCATAGTTTGTGATAATATGGCCATATTGTGCATACATGTGCATCATGGCATGGCAAACAATGTTGCAAGAGGAAGTTTTCCTTTTTATCGCACCAAAAAGGCATTTTCCATTTTCCGAGCATAAAAAACGGACGATTTTGTGAAGCAACCACCAAATAGCTAATTCAAAAAACCACCAACACATTTTACAAAAATACTAGACCACCTTATAAGGACAATGTACCAATAGGGGGATCTGAAACCTTTCCGTCCACCTCTGGTGAAAAAGACAAATTCCTGCCGAATCGGTAGGAAGTGGGTCAGATATGAACTATAGTTACATGATACGACGCTCATGATTTTTTACAAAAATCATTTTTAGGTTCACAATATGCTATTTTATCAAAAAACCAATGCAAGTTGAGCGAGGCTTGGTCAGATTCAAGTGTATACAAAAGATGCGGCATTTAAATATCCAATCAATTCAAAAATGTTAATATAAAAGATGCGGCATTAAAATATGATTTTCTATAATAAAATAGGGTTAGATTCCTTTTTAGATGCTTAATATTTCTTATGTTCAAAGTTTTAGGATTTGACAATTTATTTTTGTTTGAATTGAATAATCAAAATTTATATGTAAGTGTTTTAATCATTTTGAAAATTTTCATCTAAAGTAAATATAAAATGTTTTTACATGAATGGATAGATATTATTTTTCTGAAAATGATGATATATTATTCGTATTTTTCTGAGTTGAAATGAAAAAGATATGAATTTTCTAAATTCATATCCTATTTTTGGAATTAAAATGCCCCTTTAATGCATGAAATAAATGCCCCCCCTTTAACACCGGTTCCAGACACGAACCGGTGTTAAAGGGGGGGCGCATTTATTTCATTTCGCGCGCGCACCCCCCCTTTAACACCAGTTCGTGGCTGGAAACGATGTTAAAGGGGGGGTACAACCGGTGTTAAAGGGGGGTATTAAATGCGTGCCTTCCCCTTCCTTTCTTCCCTAGAGCCAGATCGAACCCTCCGCCGCGCAGAGAAAAACAGAGAGCAGCCGCCGGCGCCGTCCAGCCCTCGCCGTCACCGCCCTCGTGTCGGCCGCCACCGCCAACTCGATCGGAGCCCTTCCCTCTTCTTCCCCCCAGCGAGATCGATCGAAACAGCAGGAGGCAGAGCTCTCGCGCGCCATCGTCGTTGCCGTCCACGCCTGCCGTCGCCGTCCACGCCTGCCGTCCGCCGCCGCGTCCGTCCACGCCTCCGCGTCCGCGCGTCCACGCCGCCGCGTCCGCCCTGCCGTCTGCCGCCGCGTCCGCCTTCGCCACGGCTCCTGTCCACCGTCGCTGCCCTGCCGTCCGCCGCCGCCTCCGCCCTCGCCGCCTCGTCGTCGTGCCGCCCCGACCGCGCTCGCCACTGCCCTCGCCGCCTCTGCCGTCCGCCGCCGCCAGAGGATGTACATACATTACCAAACTTCATTCTGTTGATTATGAATTTTGTGCTTCAGCCAAAATGTCTAGAGAAATTGGGTGAAATACTTTGAATCGTGTAACACTAGCAAGACCGACACATATTTCCTAGGCCGTTCATATTATATTTGTGGGAATGCATGTGATTATATGCTGCTCTTGGTCTAACACTATTGTACTACGGTTAATGATATTGCATAAGTTTTATTCGACACAACTGTCTTTATTTCAGATGTTTTCATGCTACGACTTTAGAAAAGGAAAGTAGAGGAAAATAGGGCCTCCTTTGTGCTTCTGAACTTTGTGAAAATATTTTGAAAAATTGCTAGATTGTTCACAACTCTTGATGAAGGTGTAGAAAGCATATAGGTTCATCTAAATTTTGACAAATCTAAGACATCTATTTTGGGATGGAGGGAGTACTATTGTTGGAACTGGGATGATTTGCTGTGTATCTTAAGTCTTGGGCCATGTAGTTGACTAAGGCGAGAAACCCGTCAAAGAAAAAAATAAATTTATCAAGTTTAATTACCAAAAGTACCTAAAAGAACGAAGTGGATAATAAAAATTATATGTAAAAGTAAAATTGGTATTTTCAATGAAATTTATCTCTACATTTTATTTTTCTGCATTGTATTAGTTTAGGGTTTATTTAGTTTAGGGTTATTAGTTTAATTAGGGTTTATTTAGTTTAGGGTCGTCACCTTGCTGCTCTGCAAGCGCCGCCGCTGGCCGTCATTGTTAACGTCGCTCCGGTGACCCCTAGGTAGTGGCGCCGCCCGTTTTAGGTAGGCCGCATCACGCTGAGGCGAACCCACTACCTCGCGCGCCCTAGGTCTCTCTCCAGCGCAGCCAGCCGCCGCTTTCTGGAGCATCCTCCGGTTAGCCACTTTAGCTAGACCCTCTCATATGCATCCGGGATTTCTCCGAATTAGGGTTTGGACCCCTCGGAACTCGTTCAAAATGATGAAGCATCCTTAGGGTTTTAATTTCATTTGTCTATTTATTTGTGTATTTTTGTATGAATAATATGTATATTTGTGTATGAATCCAAGTCCACTTGAATTTTTACTCTCTTACTCTAGATAATATTATTGTTTTAGAAACTATGGATCCACTTAGTAGAAACCTTGAAGAAGAAGAAGAAATAATGGAGAACATTATCGATGAGGACACCTCACAATATCTGAACTTGGAGGGACATGATGACAGCTCAAGTAGTCATGGAGAAGATGAAGACTCCGGTGAACGCAATTTAGTGATTACAAAGTCCGGCGAGGTATATGCATTGATTAAGCCTCTGTTGACTTCCACCAACAATCTTCTTCTACATGTATTAATTAACGCTTCTTTCTTCTTTTAGCCCTCTGGATCGACCAGCCAGCAACCATCTTCTTCTACGAAAAAGAGCAAGCGAGGCGCGAGCCATCGGTTGAAAGATCGTGCAAAGTTCACGATCGAAGCAGTCCGTGTTGATGGCAGGCCGATGGAGCCCAAGAAGGCCGCAGACAAATTTGTATGTCAGGCTGGAGTTCTTGTTAGGGACCAAATCCCAATCATAATTGAATATTGGAATAAGCCAAAGAAGGGCGACGGTACCTTTGTTGATGAAAGATCCAAAGAAACGCTTTGGAATTCGTTGTTGGTAAATTTCACCCTTCCGCCAGAGGAGGATGAAAACAACCCGGTTATAAAGGAAAAAGTCAAAGAGTGGACTCTAAAGAATATGGCTGACGCTTTCCGCAACTGGAAGACAAAATTGAACAAATTTGTCAAAGCTGGCGAGACTCCAAATTTCGAAGACGCATATTATGCGAAGATAAGACCTCACTGGCCCGAATTTGTGACATATAAAAAAGGTGCTATAGCTAAAAAGAGGTCAGAAACCAATACGCTTAATGCCCAGAAGAAGGAATATCACCAGAGGACGGGGACAGGTGGCTACATATCTCAGAGGCCTAAGTGAGAGGAAGTTGAGAAGGCCCTGCGCGCTAGAGGGATCACACCCCAGCCAGATGCGTGGGACCTACATGCAAAGACTTGGTTCTACGGAATCGGGGCAAGGTTAGACCCAGAAACAGGATTGTGTATCTTCCCAACCCTCCTTGCCAAACCCGTCACTGAACTCATCACGGCATACGAGGAAACAGCCGCCAGGACATTCCATCCTGACAGAGAGAATGACCAGCTCACACACGCCATCGGTAAAAAAGAACACCCTGGACATGCACGAGGCACAGGGGGTATGACGTGGAAGGATGGGTTTGCCGAGTGGAACGACTCTTACAGATGGCGCGGCAGAAAATAAAAAGAGCGTACAGAGCGGATGACACAGATAGAACATGCACTTGTGGCGCTGCAGGCGCAAGTGAATGCACAACAGAGCCATCAAGATACCGGCCCATCTCAGCGGCACGAAGAGCCTGCATTGGAAGCTGTCGGCGGCCCAGACTCTGCGTGTAAAAGCAGCGTGTCTTCCACGGAGAACGTGCAGCCCACGCTTGAAATGGCGGGTCCTCGATACCCCGTGGATGAGATCACGGAGAGCGAACACGCTGAGCTGCATGTGAGATTAATGGGCTTATCCATTAAGGTGGCTGTCGGCTATGCCTTACCTCCTGTAGCTGGTGGAACTTACCACTGCCGAACGATTCCAGATGGCTATGCTATTGTCGGGGTGGATGAGGTTGTGAAGGAATATGAGGAAGCACAGCTTGACCATGCTATAGGTGAAGGGGAAACTCAACTCAAATTTGCAGTGAAAACAACCATTCTTTGGAAGAAGGAACACATCGTGCTTCCAAATTGGAGGCCACTGGCACCCCCGCCGTCTCCGCAGCGTCAGCAGTCTGAGCCGCTTCAGCTATCTCCTGCGAGGCAGCCATCTCCGGCGCTTTAGCCATCTCCTGCGCAGCAGCCATCTCCGGCGCGCCAGCCATCTCCGGCGCGCCAGCCATCTCCTGCCCGTCAGCCATCTCCGGTGCTTCAGCCATCTCCTCAGCGTAAGCGGAAGAGCACTGCCACAAAGAGCATCACTAGCACTGCCACAAAGAAATCCGTAGGAAACCGTACGCCAAAGAGTTCAAAAAACTACGTCCCGCAGCCTTCCGCCAAGCCATTGCCGGTTTTACCGTGGAATCGCAGCGACGAGGAGACCAATAGGATCTCGGAAGAAGAGGTCAAGAAATTCTTTGCACCTAGACGGGCCGAGCCAAAGGAGAAAATAGATCCGCGGTGGTGGAGAAGTTTTACAATAATCTTTTGAAACCTGAAACCCCACTTGTGCCGGACTACGAGCGCCAGATTTTGAAGGGGGATGCAAGGCGCCGTAGGAAGACTGAAAGTAGCAGTCGTGCGGCACCCCAGAAAACAGTTCCCATGCTCGGAGAGCAGGAAAACCAATCATGCGCCCCGCTCCAAGTGTTCGACACACGGGACGCTCCTCCCGTAAATGATTACGAGGCAGAGCTACAAAGAAAGGCCAATGAGATGGGGATGACTTACATTGCATACTTGAACATCATGGGAGACAACTTGCCCAAATGCGATGCCAACCCCATATAGCGATGGAAGTATGGGAAGAATCTCGTCAAGAAAGAGGAGCTCAAGAATCTACCAACAAAGATGCGAAGATTGCACAAGTGGTACCTTGATTTCTGCAAGACGAGAAAGGAAGAATGGATCACGACGCATATAAGAGATCAGATTTTCTTGTGCGGAGACGACGCGATCGACTTCAACATTCAAGACTTGCATTTTCTATTCAATCAGAAGGAACTCGACAAAGCTACCATCAGCCTTTATTGTGTGTAAGTACTATTTCTGTAATTTATATCTCATCTCATTCACTTTATTAATTGCATGTATATATATATGCTCACCATATATGTATATACTATTATGCAGGAAAAAGGTTATGGAATGCATGAAAGGAGGCCCTTTTGACATTGGGTTTGTTGACCCAAATAGAGTTCATGAAGAAGTGGTAAGAACCAAACCCGGGCAAACAGAAGATTACTTACTAAGGTCTTTACTGAGACAACAAACCAAAAGGGAAATACTATTGCCTTACAACTTCTCGTGAGTACTGTTACCCTCTCTCTTGTACACATTCTGTTTCGGCTTACTCGATGTTAAGTGTAACTGATGATGAGTTATGCGTGTGTAGGTTCCACTTTATTCTGCTAGTCATTCAACCCGACTCAGGAAAAGTCCTTGTCATGGACTCGTTACGAAAAGAAAAAGAGCTATGGACAGACTTTAGAGAGATGCTCTAGAGGTAATTTCAATCATATTATCGCACTAGATCGGCAACTTTCGTGACAACAAGTAATTAATTACTCCTTTATCCATTTTCTTTGCCGGACAGTGTTTGGAAAAGGTTCACGGGCAGGGCCGTGGGTGAATGGTCAGAAGAACTAAAATTTGTAGACCAAAATGTAAGTAATACTAGCTAGCTAGGTCTGCGTATCTCTTTGATTCTGCTTCCAATTCCATTATATCATGCTTTATTGATTATTATTTTGATTGAACTCTCTATTCTCGTAAAGTGCGCGCATCAGGGACCCGACAATAACTTATGTGGATACTATGTTTGCGAGTTCATTCGCAACACGATATGTGTGACGGGCCAAGCCGCACTAGAACAACTTAGAGTAAGTAAACAAAGTCCACAAAATTATTTTATTACCATCAATTGTGTTGAGTTTTATTCTTATATATATATTGACCCAATTCTTCATATATATTCAGATCGAACGGATGTGGGACCAACTCCTACCATTTGACCGCATACGAGCCATTCAAGAGGAATTGGCGGGGTTCATACTTGATGAGGTCGCCACGCCTGGCGGAGAACTCTTTAGATATCCACCAAAATGAACGATGACGATGAATGTGCCGATGACGATGTATGTGCCGATGACGATGTATGTGCCGATGACAATGTTTGTGTATAATAATAGTTGCTTAATTATTCATGTACTCGTATGTACCAATGACGATGTATGTGTATACCGCTCCCGATCGATTCCCCCTCCCCCCCTCCCGCAGAAATACGCCCAGAACGGGGCAGAGGCAGAACTCTGCCGTGGCAGAGATTTAGGCCGTTTTCCTGCCGCGGCAGAACTCTGCCGCGGCAGAGATTTAGGCCGTTTTCCTGCCGCGGTAGAGAACCTTTAACACCGGTTCGTGTTACGAACCGGTGTTAAAGGGGGGGCCTGAGCCCTGCGGCAGCCCCACGTGCGCCACCCTTTAACACCGGTTCGTATGAGAACCGGTGTTAAAGGGGCCCCCCTCTAACACCGAACCCTCAACAGCGGTTCTACAACCGCTGTTAGAGGTCCCTCCCAACCGGTGTTAGAGGGGGGGTCTGCACTAGTGTTATATTAGACACATTAAGCCTAATATCTTGAGAATATTAGAGTTGCGACCTATTTTGATCATAGCTATCTGTTGGTCATACAGACGACAGCTGCCATGCATGTGCCAGGCAGCTTGTCCGTTCACTTGCTATTTGCTAGTATGAACTCTTAAAATTGAACTAGACACCGAGTAAACATGCCTATCTCTCGGACTACAATTTCAACGGAAGGCCAGTCGTTTGTAAATTATTGTCCAGCTCAGGTAGAGTTTGAACACACATTTGTATTCAGCTGCATAGGGTGCATGTGAATTGCTCTAATGCATTGAGGAAATGGATTATTGTTAAGGCATGGAAGGAAGATCAGAATTATACACATTTCCCAGGAGAACAGTTTTATACATGACTATTACTGTCGAGAACAAGGCCCTCTTGAAATTATATATTATGTTTTTTGAGAAACAAAGCTTTCATTACTTCAACATTATTAGAGAGATCATTACATATCTTTAAATATACTGGCTGACTTTGCCACCACCCACACAGGGATAACTTATTGAAGTATATAGATGTTGTACTGAAATTTCATGTGCTAGAGAACTGATGAATTTTATATGAGATTCAGGCCAACAAACTCCTTAATTCAGTAGTATGTGCATCATGAACATAAAGCCTGAGAATAGATCTGAGGTTTCAGGATACTATCTCTTTTGGCCTATAAAATGAGAACACACAAGAAAGATACCAGAGCCAACAGGTGATTGATGCACACATTCATGATTAGCCCATGTTCATGCAGATGTGAAATTCATGTTGTTGTTGACATTGTAGGCTTAGAAGGCATCGTGAATTACACTATCCCTTCCGTAGCATTCAGCACGCGCCCCATGCTTGCAGTCAATCTAGACCTGTGAGATTATATCAGGACCATCCAACAAGGTTGTGTTTGAATTACTCTCTGGGTCAATGCATGAGTGTCCTCGAGTGACTATGTGACCCGGCAGTGGCAGGCTCAGGAATTTCACAATAGGTATTCATAGTAAATAGTTCAGAAAAAAAAATAAAAATAGGGTATTGAGAAACACTTGATCTTGTGACCAAAAGCCATGTAAGCATTTGACCTAACCAACTACTCATGTGCATACTTGTGCTAGGATCAATGCGTTTTATATACAACAAACTAAAATATATGGCTCTACCATATAATTTAATTTTTTTAGCAAAACAAGGTGGGCCCACCCCTGCGACCAGGGCTATAGACTCCATAGATCCATGTACAAGATTGGGACTTTTGGTGCGTAAGGATGAAGAGAAGAAACTGAAATCGCAAATCACAAATAAGTAACATATGTTGTGGAATTCATACTCTACAATTGGTTGTTTCTGAATAGCGTATGTTCAAGTAATGCACGCATCGTTGGCCAAACTAGACGATCAAAATCATCTATTCAGCTTGTAGGTGCACAACCGAACAACATGAAACAATTAAAGTACTATTATTAGTAATAATAAGGCTTCTAGTTATCTCAATCTTACTCTATGAAAGTGTCCATGGCTGGAATACTAAATTACGGATGAAGTGAACAAGTGAGACATGAAAATTCTATTTCAGTCAAAAATCGACCCTGATCAGCGGGTGTGTGTCACTCTGATCTTACCCTCTTGCCATTGCGTAGTTCTATTTATGTAGTCCATTACAATCAAGTATTTCACTTTTTTCTCTACCCGTGTGAACATCTTCGACAATCTTGTCACCTGAAACACATAATTATTGCCGTAGGTCGCCAAATAGTTTGCTCACATGTTCTCAATCTGACCATGAATGTGGACCCCCTTTCCATTTTGTTAGCATCTCATATCATCCACATTGCTCAAAATTCCCTACTTTTTATTTAATTTAATTTGATATTTCGTCCATTAAATGCCACATCATTTCTGGTAAGAAAAATCCCATCCCCCACGTAAAAAATTCTATCCATGGCCTAATTGGTTACTTCTAATTACGTAAATAAATATTTCAAACCGTACAAATCTTTGATGGACATCAATATGTGTTGATGACTGGTGCACGTGAAACCTCATGCTATGAGGAGGCAACATTTGATAACCACAACAATGAATGGCCGGAAACCATGCATAATCAGATAAAATCCCTGTATGTGAATGCCACCTTTGAATTGGTGTCTTTTCCAAAGGGGAAGAAAGCGCTAAAGAACAAGTGGGTGTACACAGTAATGATAGAAGAGAATAGCTCACATCCAAGGTAAAAGGACATATTGGTTGTGAGAAGTTTTAGTCAGAAAAAGGTATTAACTTTGATGAGATATTTCCTCTATTGGTCAAGATGTCTTCGATTTGACTTGTGTTGGGTATGGCTGCCACCATGGACTTGGAAGATTGAACAACTTTATGTGAAGACATAATTCTTACATTGTGGCCTAGAGGAGGATATGTGCATGGAGCAACCATAAGGATTTGTGGTTGATGACAAGGAGCACCAAATATGCAAATTGAATAAGCTCGTGTATGGCTTGAAACAGGCTCCTCGATAGTGGTACAAGAAGTTTGAGTCTTTATGAATTATCATGGATACCATAAAGCACACCCTGATCATTGTGTCTTTATGAAGAGGTACGCCGAGGATGAATTGATTATTCTTTGTCTATATTTCAATGACATGATGATTGTTGGAAATGGCACAAATAAGATTGCTCTCCTAAAGTATGTGGTGAGTAAATCACTTGCCATGAAGTATTTAGGATCAGCTAAGAAAATACATGGCATGAAAACATCCCGTGATATATACAAAAGCTGCTTTGTCTCTCACAGGAACGATACATTGAGAAGGTACTTGAAAGGTTCAATATGTAAGACGCAAAGTCTGTTACCTCTTCACTTGCAGGCCATTACAAACTAAGTTCAGAACAATGTCCTAGAAGCATGACGGATAAATAAGAAATGAGTAAAGTGTTGTAACAATCTGACATGGGCACTTTGATGTATGTCATTAGAGTTATTAGAGGGTTCATAAAAAATCTAGGTGAAACTCACTGAATGCGGTGAAGTGGATTCTTAGGTATCTAAAAGGTACTTCTAGATCATGCTTATGCTTTAAAAGCGGTGATCCTATATTACAAGGATATACAAATGCATATTATATTGGTGATGTAGATTTTAGGAAGTCCACTTCTGGATACTTGATGACTTATGCATGGGGGCATTGTCATGGCAATCAAGTTTGAAAAAATGCATTTCACTACCAAGCACGGATGTTAAGTACATAGTAGCAGTTCAGGCTTGCAAGGACATATTGTGGATGAAAAACTTCTTGCAAGAGTGGGGCATAAACCAAGAGAGTTATAATCTGTTTTGCGATAGGCAGAGCGCTACCCATATTGCCAAGAATCCAAGTTAGCAATTGGGATTTGCAATTAAATATACAAAGCTATAACTTTGTTCAGTCGAGATGGAGATAAAAAAATGAAGAAATTCATGGAGAAAACTTGTGACAACTTAAAAATAACAATGTCGACTATGTAAAAATTCAATAAGAAGAATCACACTTTCCTAAAAAATGCAGTAACAATCAAAGACAGTGCAACTTCAAGTTCAAAAGTGAACAATGCTTGCAAAGAGTTTGACTCGGAATTCAAGATGGTGTATTGTTATTAAATCCATGTATATTATATAGGTTTAGAGGGTCCACACTTCAAGTGAAGGGAATACCACCCGATAATTTTCAGTGGCACACAGAGTTATCTAAAAACGAATTCATGAGAGCTGAAACAATGTAAATACTATCGAGCTTATAGTGCAAGGATATTGCCCCACCCTTAAAGGTTTATCACCTATGGGGTCGACTGTGACAGAACTACCTATGGGGCTGAATCAACTAGTGGGACCGTACCAACCATTTGGACCAATGGGACCAAAAGAATAAACCGGTCCATACCAACCACGAATGTACAATGTAAGTTAGAGTGAAATCCAAAGATAGACTATATTTCTGTTGCCTGGATTGTTTGAAGATTAGCATGGAAGATTAAAGTTTTGTTGCCTGGATTGTTTGAAGATTCGATATCAAAGAGATTTGGGAGAATAGTTTGCTAATCTTGAATATGTGATTGATATGGTGATTGGGTTTCAAAAGGATTAAGGTATATTGGATAACCTAGCATGTGTAATAGTTTAGTAGATAATATAATGTTATAAATACTTATCAGGATCCAAATCAACCACTACTAGAGAAAAGGCTATAGGAGACATGCTTATGCGAGGCACATTTAGACCATATGCGCCTCCTATAAAATAGGCGAGGCACACTCCTTCTCCATGCGCCTCTAGTATAAAAATAGGCGAGGCGCATATGATAAGAATGTGCCTCCTATAATCCCTGTACGGACGAAATCTAGCAGCCCCATATTATGCGAGGCGCATTCCAGTCATATGCGCCTCCTATATATTAGATAGGCGAGGCGCATATGGGCAGAATGCGCCTCGCATAATCTGTGTGGGCCCGCGTGTTGGTAGGTGCACGAATATGCGAGGCACATATGGTTATATGTGCCTCCTATATTTGATAATATGCGAGGCGCATATAGTCATATGTGCCTCAAGTAACCCCTGCGGGACCGGGTGGAGGTAGGTGGCCGCATAGGCGAGGCGCATATTGCTATATGCGCCTCCTATAGTTTGAATTATAGGAGGCACATATTGTGCAATATGCACCTCCTATAACCTGGCACCACTTTTTTCCAGCTTTTTGCACATGGATCCAACTACCACCCCACTCACTTGTCTAACTTCTTCCTCCTCCACCAAGAAAAATCTGGTCGCCCCCTCCTCCTCCCCACCTCATTTCCCCCATTGATTCACCATAGAAGCTTGCTCAACGTGAGTATGAGGTACTAATTGAAGGGTTTTGCGGCATAGTAAATCAGAATTTTCTACGGATGCGAACAGAGGAAAGCCAAGATCTAATCTAGGAGATGCAAACAACGAGAGATATTAGATTAGATCTTCAAACCCTTGAAGATTCGCACAGCGGAACGTTCGTCGGAACGTGGGTGATGTAGTCGTACTCGCTTCTCCTCCTCGTGATCCGATCCGATCTAGCACCGCAAGTGGCGATGCCTCCGGGAGACGCACACGTGCAGCACCTAGACGTCTCCTCCTTCCTTGGTCCAGCAAGTATGGTGGAGAGACGGATTGGATCTACAACGCGACGGCGTGGTGCAAGTGGTGGAGAGTTTCTGCAGCAGGGCTTCGCCTACACGCAGTCGGGAGGGAGAGATAGAGGAGGGCAGCAGGGCGACTAGGCTTGAGGGGAAGGTGTGGGGGGTGGTGCGCCCCAGCCCTCTATATATAGAGGGGTGGGCGCCAACCCTAGCCCCTCCCCCAAGCCTAGGCCGGCGGCCAAAGGAGGAAGGAGTGGGGGCAAGGAACCCCCCCCCCCCCTTTTAGAACCTCCAAACTAGGGTTTCCCCCTTGTTTGGCCGGCTGGGCCCTATGGGGCCTTGTGCCCCTGGCCCAATGCGGCCAGGGCACTCCCTCATAGGCCCATGCCCCTCCCGACAGGTGGGACTACGTTGGCCCCCTTCCAGAAGGTTCTAGAAGCTTCCGGTACAATACTGATTAACCCGGAACAATTTCGAACTCCAAAAACTGCACTGCCTTATATGAATCTTATTCTCCGGACCATTCCGGAACCTCTCGTGATGTCCCGGATCCCATCCGAGACTCCGAACAAAAAACTCATAAACCAATTATCCAATCTATCCTAGTGTCGAGACACGTTAAGTGTGTGACTCGTCGGGTTCGAGAACATGCAGACATGATCTTCTATCAATAATCAATAGCGGGGTATGGAAACCCATATTGACTCCCACACATTCATCGATGATCATATCGGATGAACCACGATGCCAGGATTCAATCAATCCCATATATATATTCCCTTCGTCTCGCGATATTTTACTTGCCCGAGATTTGATCGCCGGTACCGTCATACCTAGTTCAATATCGTTCACCGCAAGTACTTTACTCGTTCCATAATCCGATATCACTTTGTGATTAACTCCTTAACCACATGCTTGCAAGAGGTGTTGATATTGATTACCGAGTGGGCCCGAAGTATATCTCTCCGACTTGGGAGGGACAAATCCCATCTCGATACACAACCCAACAGGTACTTTCCGATCACCTGAGAGACACCTTTATGATCACCCTCTCATAGGATGACGTTTGATGACCTCAAAGCTTTCTTCCGATACCAGGGATTTGTATTATCTCATGGTCTAAGGAATACAATATTTGACATAAGAAAAGCTTCGCAAAGATGAACACGATGACACGATCTAATTGCTTCGCTTAGTTTGGGTCTGTCCATCATATCATTCTCCCAATGATATGATCTCATTATTAATCGACAACTCATGTCCATGGTTAGGAAACCTTAACCATCATTAATCAATGAGCTAGTCCATAGAGGCGTACTAGGGACACGGTGTTGTTCACAAACCACACAAGTATTAAAGTTTCCTCTTAATAAAATTCTAGCATGGAATATAAACATTATCATGAACAAGAATTATAATAATAACATCTTTATTATTGCCTCTAGGGCATGATTCCAACAGTCTCCCACTTGCACTAGAGTCAATAATCTAGTTTACATTTGGCAACAATCTCACACCCATGGCACTAAGGTGTTGATCATGTTTTACACGTGGAAGAGGTTTAGTCAATGGATCTGCGACATTCAGATCTGTATGTACTTTGCTAATCTTCAGATCTCCATCTGCTATATAATCTCGGATTATATAAAACTTGCGGTTGATATGCTTGGTCTTTGGATGATATCTTGGTTCCTTAGCGAGTGCTATGGCGCCAGTGTTGTCACACAATATCTCCAGTGGGTCCAATGCACTTGGAACCACGCCAAGCTCAGTGATGAAGTTCCTGATCCAAACTCCTTCACTTGACGCTTCTGCAGCAGCCATGTATTCCGCTTCTACTGTAGATCCCGCGATCACGCTTTGCTTGCAGCTTCTCCAGCTCACAGCTCCTCCATTCAAAATATACACGTATCCTGTCTGAGATTTAGAATCATCCTTGTCGGTGTCGAAACTAGCGTCGACGTAACCTTTTACAACGAGCTGTTCAACACCCCCATAGACTAAGAACATTTCTTTAGTCCTATTTAGGTACTTTAGGATGTTCTTCACGGCTGTCCAGTGTTCCACTCCTGGATCACTTTGATATCTGCTCGTCAAACTAAGAGGATTGGACACATCCGGTCTAGTACACAGCATGGCATACATGATAGAACCTATGGCCGAGGCATAAGGCACTTGGCTCATAGCTTGCCTATCATGTACCGTAGCTGGACACTGAGCCTTGCTCAATATCTTACCTGACAACATAGGCACTGAACCTTTCTTTGCCTTATCCATTCTGAACCTTTTCAAAACTTTGTCTAGGTATGTACTCTGGCTTAAAGCTATCAGGCGTCTTTGTCTATCTCTATAGATTTTTATGCCCAATATATAAGCAGCTTCACCTAGGTCTTTCATTGAAAAACACTTGTTCAAATAACTCTTCACATCGTTAAGCATGTTAATGTCATTTCCAATAATCAATATGTCATCCACATATAGTACCAGAAATGTCACCGAGCTCCCACTCACTTTCTTGTAGATACAAGCTTCATAGCAATTTGGAACAAATCCAAAGCTCTTGATCACTTGATCAAAACGAAGGTTCCAACTCTGAGATGCTTACTTCAGTCCATAAATGGAACGCTAAAGTTTGCATACTTTATCAGCATCCTTAGGATCGACAAAACCTTCGGGTTGCATCATATACAACTCTTCATCAATGTTGCCATTGAGGAATGCAGTCTTGACATCCATCTGCCATATTTCATAATCATGAAACGCAGCAATTGCTAATAAAATCCGAATGGACTTAAACATCGCTACGGGAGAGAAAGTCTCATCGTAGTCAACACCTTGAACTTGTCGAAAACCTTTCGCGACAAGCCGTGCTTTATAGACGGTAACATTACCATCCGCGTCCGTTTTCTTCTTGAAAATCCATTTGCACTCAACGGCCTTTCGGTCGCTAGGAGGTTCCACCAAAGTCCATACTTGGTTTTCGCTCATGGATCCCAATTCGGATTTCATGGCTTCTAGCCATTTCTAAGAGTCTGGGCTCATCATCGCTTCCTCATAGTTCGTAGGTTCACTGTCTTCTACTAACAAGATAGTCAAGACAGGGTTGCCGTACCACTCAGGAGGGGCACGCGACCTTGTCGACCTGCGACTTTCAGTAGCAGCATCGTCCGAAGCTTCATGATCCTTGTCATTTGCTTCCTCCATTGTTGGTGTAGGCGGCACTGGAACAATTTCAGGTGCTGCGCTACTCTCCAATTCAAGAGAAGGTTCAATAACCTCGTCTAGCTCTACTTTCCTCCCACTCACTTCTTTCGAGAGAAACTCCTTCTCAAGAAAGAAACCGTTCTTTGCGACAAACACTTTGCCTTCGGTTCTGTGATAGAAGGTATACCCAATAGTTTCCTTAGGGTATCCTATGAAGACGCATTTCTCCGCTTTGGGTTTGAGCTTGTCCGGCATCAACTTCTTGACGTAAGCTCCGCATCCCCAAACTTTAAGAAACGACAACTTAGGTTTAGCACCAAACCACAGTTCATACGGTGTCATCTCAACGGATTTAGATGGTGCCCTATTTAAAGTGAATGCAACGGTTTCTAATGCATAACCCCAAAATGATAACGGCAAATCAGTAAGAGACATCATTGATTGGACGATATCTAATAGGGTTCGATTCCGGCGTTCAGACACACCATTGCGCTGTGGTGTTCCTGGTGGCGTGAGTTGCGAAACGATTCCGCTTGCTTTAAGATGCGTGAGAAAATCATAACTCAAATATTCACCTCCACGATCGGATCGTAGAAACTTAATCTTTCTGTTACGATGGTTCTCCACTTCATTCTGAAATTCTTTGAACTTTTCAAATGTTTCAGATTTATGTTTCATTAAATAGATATACCGATATCTACTTAAGTCATCGGTAAAAGTGAGAAAATAGCGATATCCACCGCGCGTCGAAACACTCATCGGTCCGCATACATCGGTATGTATGATTTCCAACAA
This sequence comes from Avena sativa, assembly GCA_916181665.1. Classification (NCBI taxonomy): domain Eukaryota; kingdom Viridiplantae; phylum Streptophyta; class Magnoliopsida; order Poales; family Poaceae; genus Avena; species Avena sativa. Next base: position 126,323,961 of record OV702283.1, on the reverse strand, counting down.
GTCCGTTGCTCGCTCCATCATACCGGAGAACGGGGTTTTGATCATCTTGTCCATGAGGCATGGTTCGCATGTGTCAAATGATTCAAAATCAAGAGACTCCAAAAGTCCATCAGAATGGAGTTTCTTCATGCGCTTTACACCAATATGACCTAGACGACAGTGCCACAAATAAGTAGTATTATCACTATCTACTTTGCATCTCTTAGCCTCAATGTTATGAATGTGTGTTTCATCCCTTTCGAGATTTAGAAGAAATAAACCATTCACAATAGGTGCATGACCATAAAAGATGTTACTCATATAAATAGAACAACCATTATTCTTCGATTTAAATGAATAACCGTATTGCAATAAAAAAAGATCCAGAAATAATGTTCATGCTCAACGCAGGCACATAATAACATTTATTGAGGTTTAAAACTAATCCCGAAGGTAAAACTAAGGAGAGCGTGCCGACGGCCATAACATCAACTCTTGATCCGTTGCCAACGCGCATCGTCACCTCATCCCTCGCAAGCCGCCGTCTATTCCGTAGCTCCTGTTTCGAGTTACAAATATTAGCAACTGAACCAGTATCAAATACCTATGCACTACAACGAGGGCTGGTAAGGAAAACATGAATAACATGTATATCAAATATATCTTTGATGGTGCCAGCCTTCTTGTCCGCTAAGTACTTCGGACAGTTGCGCTTCCAGTGACCCTTGTCCTTGCAATAGAAGCACTCAGTATCCGGCTTAGGACCAGACCTGAGCTTCTTCTCAGCAGGGGCAACGCGCTTGCCGCCGCCTTTCTTGAAGGGCTTCTTTGCACCCCTACCTTTCTTGAAGGTGGGGGGCTTGTTGACCATCAACACATGATTATCCTTTTTGATGTCCACCTTCGCAGCCTTCAGCTTTGCAAAGAGCTCGGTGATCGTATCAGTGGAACCAATCTGATTGTGAGTCACTACAAAACTTTTGTAGCTCGGAGGGAGTGATTGCAGAACCCTGTCAATCTTGAGCTCCTCTGGAATCTTGCAGTCCAGTTGCTCAAGGCGTTGAGTGTAGCCCGACATCTTAATGGCGTGCTCACTAACGGAACTCCGTTCCTCCATCTTGCAGTTAAAGAACTTCTCAGAGATCTCATATCTCTCAGAACGGGCCTGAGTCTGAAACATGGTTTTCAGCTCCTCGAGAATCTCAAAGGGCCCGGGATAGTCTTCAAAACGATTTTGAAGGTCCGATTCCATAGCAAACAACATGGTGCTCTTAATCACACCATAATGATCTTTGCGCGACTGATAGACAGCTTTCTCATCAGCCGGCGCAGTAGCAGCAGGGGCATCACCTAACGCATTCTCAAGGACATAGTCCTTTTGACCGCGAGAGAGAATGATTCTCAGATTGCGGAACCAGTTGGTGAAGTTAGACCCATTGTTTTTAAGCTTTTCCTTCTCAGCAAAAACGTTGAAGTTGAAGTTGGACTTAGCCATTTGATCAACAGTATTTGCAAGTACAAATTAGACTATGTTCATGATAACTAGTTCAACTTTTAATCAAATTACTCGATGAACTCCCACTAAATTCAACATCCCTCAAGTTGTTTAGTGAACACGATCCAAATTCACCGCACCTAATCCGATCTTCACGAGAAGAGATGTGGTTTCAATGGTGGACAACGAAGTGTCGATCATATCATTCATATGACTCATGCTTAACCTTTCGGTTCATGTGTTCCGAGGCCATGTCTGTACATGCTAGGCTCGTCAAGTTAGACCCAAGTATTTCCGCGTGTGCAAAACTGGCTTGCACCCGTTGTATGTGAACGTAGAGCCTATAACACCCTATCATCACGTGATGCTTGGACACGACGAACTTTCGCAATGGTGCATACTTGGGGAGAACACAGTTTTTATCTTGATCTTTAAGTGAGGAATCATCTTATAATGCTACCGTCGCGATCTAATCATAATAATATACATAAAAGGATAAACATCACATGCATATAACTTTATGTGACATGGTATAGCCAATCTTCACACAATGATCTCCATCTTGTGCGTGCCGGCATGATCTCCATCACTCCACCATGATTGCCTCCACCACGAATAGCAACTACAACTATTGCTAACTACTTAGCGATAAAGTGAAACTATTACATGGCGTATAAGAAGTTGACACACAGGTCATACACAATTATAAAGACAACCATATGGCTCCTGCCGGTTGTGTACTCATCGACATGCAAGTCGTGAAACATTACAAAACATGATCATCGCATACATTATACACATCACATCTTGGGCCATACCATATCACAGAAAACACTCCCTACAAAAACAAGTTAGACGCCTCTACTTTGTTGTTGCATGTTTTACGTGGTTTATGGGAGTATCATGCTAAGAACGATTCTTACCTACGGAAAGCAACAACGGTGATATTATGGTTTCCAAACTCTGGTGTAAATCCCATGACAACTATAGTGAGAGAAACTGGCATCCACCAGCCGCATGTGTGGAACAAGCCACACGTCAAGTGCGGAGCCGGTCTCGCGAACGACGTCGCGTAAGGTTGGCCTGGACCGCTTCAATATCACTATCCCGTGTCATAAGAAGAACACAAACAAGAGGCTTGCAACAGAAAACATCAACGCCCGCAACAACCATGTTGCGTTCTACTCGTGAAACACATCTACGCATATATCTAGCTCTGATACCACTGAAGGGTTTCGCGGCATAGTAAATCAAAATTTTCTACGGATGCGAACAGAGGAAATCCAAGATCTAATCTAGGAGATGCAAACAACAAGAGAGATTAGATCAGATCTTCAAACCCTTGAAGATTCGCACAGCGGAACGTTCGTCGGAACATGGGTGATGTAGTCGTACTCGCTTCTCCTCCTCGCGATCCGATCCGATCTAGCACCGCAAGTGGCGATGCCTCCGGGAGATGCACACGTGCAGCACCTCGACGTATCCTCCTTCCTTGGTCCAGAAAGTATGGTGGAGAGACGGATTGGATCTACAACGCGATGACGCGGTGCAAGTGGTGGAGAGTTTCTGCAGCAGGGCTTCGCCTACACGCAGTCGGGAGGGAGGGAGAGAGGAGGGCAGTAGGGCGACTAGGCTTGAGGGGAAGGTGTGGGGGGGTGTTGCGCCCCATCCCTCTATATATAGAGGGGTGGGCGCCAACCCTAGCCCCTCCCCCAAGCCTAGGCCGGCGGCCAAAGGAGGGAGGAGTGGGGGGCAAGGAAACCCCCCCCCCCCCTTCTAGAAGCTCCAAACTAGGGTTTCCCCCTTGTTTGGCCGGCTGGGCCCTATGGGGCCTTGTGCCCCTGGCCCAATGCAGCCAGGGAACTCCCTCATAGGCCCATGCCCCCTCCCGACAGGTGGGACCACGTTGGACCCCTTCCGGAAGGTTCTAGAAGCTTCCGGTACAATACCGATTAACCCGGAACAATTCTGAACTCCAAAAACTGCACTGCCTTATATGAATCTTATTCTCCGGACCATTCCGGAACCTCTCATGATGTCCCGGATCCCATCCGAGACTCCGAACAAAAAACTCATAAACCAATTATCCAATCTATCCTAGCGTCGAGACACGTTAAGTGTGTGACCCTTCGGGTTCGAGAACATGCAGACATGATCTTCTATCAATAATCAATAGCGGGGTATGGAAACCCATATTGACTCCCACACATTCATCGATGATCATATCGGATGAACCACGATGCCAGGATTCAATCAATCCCATATATATTCCCTTCGTCTCGCGATATTTTACTTGCCCGAGATTTGATCGTCGGTACCGTCATACCTAGTTCAAGCTCGTTCACCGCAAGTACTTCAATCGTTCCATAATCCGATATCACTTTGTGATTAACTCCTTAACCACATGCTTGAAAGCGGTGTTGATATCGATTACCGAGTGGGTCCGAAGTATATCTCTCCGACTTGGGAGGGACAAATCCCATCTCGTTACATACAACCCAACAGGTACTTTCAGATCACCTGAGAGACACCTTTATGATCACCCTCTCATAGGATGACGTTTGATGACCTCAAAGCTTTCTTCCGATACCAGGTAGTTGTATTATCTCATGGTCTAAGGAATACAATATTTGACATAAGAAAAGCTTCGCAAAGATGAACACGATGACACGATCTAATTGCTTCGCTTAGTTTGGGACTGTCCATCATATCATTCTCCCAATGATATGATCTCATTATTAATCGACAACTCATGTCCACGGTTAGGAAACCTTGACCATCATTAACCAATGAGCTAGTCCATAGAGGCGTACTAGGGACACGGTGTTGTTCACAAACCACACAAGTATTAAAGTTTCCGCTTAATACAATTCTAGCATGGAATATAAACATTATCATGAACAAGAATTATAATAATAACATCTTTATTATTGCCTCTAGGGCATGATTCCAACACTAATCACCAAACCCTAGACATATTCCCAATCCCACACTCCACCTCCCGTCGTCGTCACACACTCAACAACACACGCGCGCCAGCACTGCCTGATCATCCCGGTGCACCCAACACACACACGCACGCAACAAACGGCGCGCACCACAACCCGACACGACCCACACACGCACGCACGTGACACCCGACCCCTACGCGGTACACGCTCCTCTCGCTCCCCTGGAACCACCGCGCCCACCCCGTGGCACTCCCGCACCCCATCCCCGCAATCCCTCGCTCCCCTGCATCTTCCTCCCGCAGGCACCGCCAGCGCCTCCTTCCGCCAGCCTCTGTCCTGCCTCCGGCCAGGCCCTCCACCGCCGCCTCTCGCATATGCACGCGCGCCGTCTCACATCTCACATCTCACAGATCGAAGCCGTCACCGCCTCCGCCGCCGTCTGCGCTCCCAGCGCCCTTCCTGCCGCCGGCCGTCCGCGCCCGGAGCAGCCAGCCGTCCGCGCTCGGAGCAGCCCGCCGTCCGTGCCCGGAGCAGCCCGCTCGCCGGACCTGCAACCTCACCTCTGTCCTCGCCGAGCACCCCAAGTTGAGCGCCGCTCCCCCTTCTCCCTTACCCCTCGTACTGTAGTAGTAGTAGTAGCAGAAAAGTTGAGCGCCGCCAAAGGATACGGCAGGCAGACCAGGAGCCCCAGTAACAGAATGGCGACGCCGAGGCCGATGTAGGTATTATCCGGCTCTGTTGATGGCGAACTCTATGCGACCGCCAAGGCCGATGTTAGTTCAAATTACTCCGAGTGTGGGATTAAACAGAATTTGCACAGTTCAAAAGCATGCTGTTTTTTGTGCAGTTCATAATTAAGTGAACTGGTTTTCAGACTATAATTCCCAAGTTCTAGTGACTACAGCAGTTTCTTGATGCTACCATTTCGAATAATCTGATACCAGACTACAACGATTTTAGTATAAGCTTTCCAGGCACAGGCAAATTAGCACTCCATTAATCACCGATTAAGCATCAAAGCACCCGTGTCCTGCTCAGTTCTAGATCCAATGAATCCAAACAAGGTACTAAAAACACATACTGGTCTATTGCCAGACCTCAATCTTAGTGTTTTTTCAAACAACACAAAGGAAAAAACAGAATATTGCTATACAAGGGTCGATATGCAATCACATACCAGAGGTTAAGCATTCCTGTTTATGCATTGTTTTTGCATACCAAATCTGGAGCTTAATTTAAATATTGTTTTTGCATTTGTGTATGATGGCAGCAAAATGGCAGGTTTGTGTATGCTGGCAGCAAAATGGCAGGTTTGTGTATGCTGGCAGCAAAATGGCAGGTTAATTTAAGCTGCGTTTGTGTATGCTGGCAGCAAAATAGCTGTGTTTGTGCCTATTTAGGCTTTTTTGTGCAGGTTTGTGCCTATTTAGGCAGCAAAATGGCTGTGTTACGAACTATTTTAAGTGCTTGTTGCTTTTCATTTGTAATTTCTTCCCTACTTCTTGTGGTTTGCTTTCTTTGTCTTTCTTCGAAATGTCGATGATTAGAACATGTTATGGCGGATCTGGTGTGCCAAGTAGACTAGTAATTTAGGCATATATATTCTACTTGACGCACAAGATCGAACAACGAGCATTATTATTTCCGTGCCCAACCTAAGTATGAGGTACTAATCCAAGTCATTCTTGGTTTGCTTTTTTTTGGTCTTTCTTCGAAATGCCGATGATTAGAACGTGATTTCTTACATTTTGTTGCACCCATATATATGCATGATTCTATCTTGTGAACTGCTAGCTATTTCTTTCCACTGACATAAGTAATATCATCTTTATTATGTGTAGGAGATGGCGAAGAAGTGTTATGTCGTGTACATCGGTCGGGTTCCAGGTGTGTACGAGGAGTGGAAAGACTGCCAGAAGCAAGTGAACAACTTCTCGGGCAACAACTACCAAGGCTATGAGAGTAGAGAGGTGGCGGAAGAGAAGTGGAGGAGGCATGGAAGGAAGAAGTGGAGGAACTTCCTCGTGATCACCACCTTGTTGCTCTTCATGGTAGGTTATGTGTTCTACTTCATCTAGGTAGAGCTACGTCGTTGGAGTTGTAATGTGATTGTGAACTTGTACTCGGAGGTGTGAACTTGTGGCACAAACACTTGATGTATGAACTTGTATGTCATGATTGATGTGTAATGTATTGTATTCATGTTGGTTCTATTATGCTTTGGCAAATTGAAAGTTTCTGAAAAAATCTGTGCTCTTTATACTGTATTCTGGACTATATTGTATATTTGAATATCTGTATATTATTATTTATAGTGGTCTGTAAACTTGAATTTAGAAAATATTACCGGAGGCGCATATAGGACACTATAGGAGGCGCATATACTATAATATACGAGGCGCATTGTGAAACATACGCGAGGCACATATGATATGAGCCTCCTATACTTCACATATGCGAGGCGCATATCGATATGCGCCTCCTATAATTCACATATGCGAGGCGCATATAGGAGGCGCATATCATATGCGCCTCGCATAAAAGATAGCCGAGGCTCAAAGCTAGAGGCGCATATGATATGCGCCTCGCATAAGCTTTTCTCTAGTAGTGAACAGGAGGAGTGTTTCCCTCTATCAATGCCTCTTGAACCACAGAAAAACCACGGGTTTCCTTTGTCTTACCTATTCCCATTCACCTATCATTTCTAGTGCATCGCATGTCCTTGTCTTGTTCCGAGGATTTCCATCTAGTATTAGATATCATAATTGAGTTCTGGTATAAGGATGGTGCAGTATTGTCAGTCACTTTAGAAGTCCTCGCTAAACATTTGTCTTCTAGATTTAACTTCTATTTGCCATATTCTTTATATGTCATATTCTTTTATGACATTCATTGGTGCCCATTCTGTCACCTTAGAGTATAAATAATGGTGAGCAAGCTATTCTACTTGGAGGCAACCTGGATGTGCTATAGAAAAATGTTTTGCTTCCTAAAGCCTTTTCCTTTGTTGCTATTCTATATCCTTTTTGATTGTATACTTCCTATATCCTTTTTGATTGTTAGTTTTCTAGAACAAGTAGGTAATCCATGAAGTGACTCTTTTTTTAGAAGTTTCTAGAACAAGCACCCCGAGTGTATTTGAAAGATCAATAGGTTAGACTTTTGTAGTGGCTTTGTAAGAAAGATCGATGGGAGTCGACCTCAAACCTTTGGTTTGTGCCCATAAAATCTATTTGCAATGCAAGCGAGGATGCCCGAGTGTTAGTGTTGTGACTCACTATTTCAATTACAGAGTTAGTAGTTTGGGTGCGGTATAGATTGGCCCCCATACCAATTACCCTGATTATTCGCTCTTGTATGTTGAAGTGGTGAATCACCGTGTGCCTTTCCTTTAATTAGTTGAGATATGACAGTTTACAACTTGGACCATGGAATGTATATTGTTCCACATATAGAGAGGCAACCTCTGCCAAGCGGAGGAGATGCAGTGAGGCTAAACCTTCGTCATTTTTATGGTATCATATAAGAGATAGACCACCATGAGAGGTTTTGGTAGATTTTGTAGTGTTCTCTAGTTGTGTTCCAAAGTTCAAGAGTGAGAGTGCAGAATATTTAATGACGTGAAACATCTACATTTTTCATAAGGATTTCATATTTTATCGAGAGACACCGTTTTTTATGACTGCCATCCTTGTTTCCAATATATTTGAGAAAGGGCGTGTAGTTTATCTTTGATCCTATTCATGGTTTGATACCACATTTGTGTCTCCTTACCATTTGTTTTGACTATTTCAAGAAGAGTTGAAGAAGCTATTGGACGATAAGTTAAGCAAAGCTTTTACTGATAGTGTCTCACCTAGGGGAGCGCTTGGTAGTCAATTTTGATTTGTGGATCTCATACTCATAGAATGGTAACCATCCAAAACAAATACCATTTGCACCGCATCAAGGACTTGTTTGATCAGCAGAATGAACCAAATGTACCCCCGAGGATTAATCTCTAACTTATCAATAATTGGATCCATGTCCGCCTTCTCCACTAAGTATGGACACTCTGATTATAAAGATATGTCTCTTGGGCAAAGCAATGCCTAATCAATGAACAACATGCTATGTAGGTTCCTTGATTACTTTGTGGTAGTGTTCATTGATGATATTCCCGTAAATTCCAAGAAAGATAAGTGTTTGATCGCCATTTTGAGGCTTGTGCTTGAGACTTTGAGGAATAATAAGTTTTTTGCAAAGCTAAAGAAATTTTGGTTATGGCTTTCCAAAGTTGCTATTATAGGTCATGTGCTCAAGCAAGATTGTTAGGTTATTTGGTATGCTTCTAGGAAATTATAAAAGCATGAGCAAGACTATCCTACACATGATCTAGAACTTGCACTTGTGGTCTTTGCACTCAAGATTTAGAGGCATTATCTATATGGAGAATCGCGTGATATTTTGTTTCTACCCACCATAATAGTCTCAAATTCATCTTCACAAGAAAGGAGTTGAACTTGAGGCAAATACGGTGGCTAGAATTTGTAAATGCTATGACCTATCTATCTTGTTCACCCTTGGCAAGGAAAATTTGTTTTTAGACACAACACGTGAAGATATACAATTCATCCTTCCATCAGCCATTCTAAATAAGCGCAACAAGATGATTGATTGTTACAGCACTTGCAAGCGCACAACCTCGTGGGTAGGACTAGAGTTCACTATGGACCTAATAAGGTTTGTTTAGATTTGTACCCATCTTTGTATGCCACACAAGTCTGAGGTGAAGGACATTTTGAGGGAGGCACATCGTACCCCATACATCGTTCATCCCGGTGAGTCAAAGATGTTCCATGACCTGAATAAGGCATGTTGGTGGAAAATAAGGAAAGTTTATGCTTCTTTCAGTGTATGTCAGCGAGTAAAGACTCAACATAAGAGGCCAACGAGATTTCTCTAGTCACTGGAGGCTCCATAATGGCCATGTGATGACATTGCCAAACAAAATGTTGTGGGCCTACCTATTACGCGGAGAGGGGATGATACAATTTGGGTTTTTATGGACCGTCTTAGTAAAGTTGTTCTTATTTGCACCATATACTCTACAAGTCACTTGTCACCTATATTTGTGCATGAGATAGTAAGGTTAGAAGGGGATTTATCAAACCATTACTTCAGATAGGGATGCGAAGTTTGTATCAAAAGCATTGGAGAGATTCTAGAGTGCCATTGGTATGCAATAAAGACATAGTGCATTGTTTCATCTCTAGGTAGATGGCCAGTCAGAGCGTATAATCAAAACTCTTGAAGATGTGTTTAGATGTTGTGTCCTATCTGGGCGATGGAGTAAGGAGGGTCACTTGCCACTTGTAGAGATTGCTCAACATAAGCTACTGGGATAGTATATGAATAACACCTTGCGAGGATTTTTATGGAAAAGAAGTGTAAATCTCCAGCATGTTGGAATTCAATGCGTAAGAAGGCAGTGCTTGGACCAAACAGGGTTTAGCAAACCACGAAGAATGTAGTTGCGAGAAACATGATTGTTGCACAGAGTAGATAAAAGAGCTACATTGACTCCAAGAGGTTGAATATGGAATTTCTAGTAGGTAAGAAAGTATTGTTAAGGGTATCCCCTGAAGTTGATATACGGTATAATATCAAAGGAAGCTTTAGTACACTGTAATTTGGAATTTCCATGGTAGTGGCATGATTCGGGAAGCTAGCCTACTGTCACAAGTTGCTCGGGGCGATGAATGGTGTGAATAGTGTGTTTCATGTCTATATCTCAGAAGAAATTTGGACATCAGGAGTGGACAAACAAAGATGGAGACGATTGCAATTGAACAAGATTTAACTTTGAGTCTCGTTTGTGAGTATATTGGAAGAATCTAAGTGAGTGGTGAGGCATAGAATGCTAAAATATGTGAACTTTTTCTTTGGTTGTAAGAAACAAACCGAGTGAGAAGACTTGGTAGCTTAAGGCTCACATGCGTGAGAGATATGTAGAATTGTTAGTGACTGGTTTGTGACACATCATTATTTTTGTTATATGCTAGTATTTCTATGAGTGGTAAAGCGAGGAAGAATTCGGGGTCGAATTCTGTTTAAGGTGGTGAGAATGTAATACCCCGAATTTTAATGATAACTCTGCTGTTATTTTTATATAAAAAAATAGAAACTAGAGTTGATCCAATATGGGAGTATATATAAAATAAAGAGAGAAAATGAATATGATAGTGCTAGTGCTCGTACACTTGATCTGCTATTAGAGACACATAGCACCTACGAGTTGCTCTTGCTAGTGTTGTTATAATAAAACCAGACTAGAACCTTTTGTAAATATATGAGAAGCGTGAGGAAAGAAGTATGCGGGCTGGGTTGGGCTTTTTGACCCGACCTAGACTCGTATTGCTTAGTTGTCCTGGCCGTTTAGTATAGTCTAGGGAGGATGAGGTCGCCATCTCGCATGCCCTAATATTTTCCAAGCGAAGTATCCCAGTTCGCGGCCGCTGCCGATTTGCATCCTGCGTTTCCTCCATGTCGCTGGATGCATCTGTCTCCGGGAAGGTACTCTGCAGCCGGTGGGACCTCCTTGCCTATTGAATCTGGAGCTTGCCGTCTACATCTGATGTGTCTCATCAGGATTCAACACCATCGATCATCCATCCTCTTGAAGAGGTAATCGAAGCCATCTTTTGACTCTTTTGGTTCCATGTGTCTTGGTCAATTTTCAGTTGGACTGCGTTTGTAGCAAGCACTCTCTCGCTGGTTGTAGTTGCAGAGGAGTAGTTTGCTGTTCTAGATCAAGCAAATTTTATCTTAGGCAATCGACATTAGTATATTATTACCTTAATGTAATAATGTTGGTTTAGTGATTGATTGCTCTGGCTAGTAGCGCCGTGTTAGGAACAGATGATCAATGTACTGCTGCGTGAAGTTGTTTTGCACACGATGATATAATCTATCTCATAGCCATTTAGCAATAGTTGACTTTTGATTCTGGTTTAGCTACTTATGAGAGGAAGACCAGATTTGCATGTACTAGATGCTGATGTTGATTCTAGTAATTTTAGTTAAAAGAAATTGGGCTTATACTGGTTCGATGATAACCAGCAGCTAGCTCTGACGTATACTTTATGTTTGAAGTTCAGATTTACCATTTGTGTATTATAGTTCTGTGGAGCGTTCAGCGAATATAATCATGAAGTATATTGACAGATTCTTGATCGTAGAGTGATTCTATGTTTGCGTGTATGCTTAGGCAATATTGTTGTGTATTGAGTGTGATTTATGTTTCAATAACAGGGTATTGATACTTCGGGCTCAGAACAATTCACTACTCGTGCCCCTTGGTTGAGGCAAGTACATGACGGAATAATACTTTGCATATTTCCTTCGCTCAACTTTTATTTTCTAGCACTTGTTCTTATTTCCAGCTGTTAGATGTTGGATATATATATGAAGGAGAAAAGGGTACATCAAAGGATAGAGTATATCGAATGATACGATTGCACTTCCATTCTTGCATAGCATCTTAAAGAAAAAGTACAGTTTTGTGTTCTACTGAGGTAGACACCTTGAGACCGTCGGTGTTGGGACGAGTCCCACAATATCGGCAACCTTCACAAGTTGGAGCGGGTGGATACCGACGGGTGTCCACTCGAACGATACCGGTATACGCAAAAGAAAAGAAAAGACAAAGAGCATATAGGCATGCAGGGTCATCATTGCGCTTTGACTTGTGTTACAGACTAATCGTCGGTGTTGTGTTTTATGCCTTGCATATTATTTTGCTATGTACTTGTTGAGTATTTTATACTCACAGTTGTTACTTTAATGTTTTTAGGTAAACCTTGATGATGTCATGCATGAGGAATATGGGAGTAGCACTTGCACCTACTTCACAACACGACTACACTTTTGAAATAATTTTCTATAACTATTCTTTTGAGAGTTAGAGGTTAAACTCATACATAAACGATGCTTGGAGTCTGGAAGTTTGCTTATTAGACTATGTTGGTCAATTATCTATTTTGCCGACCTTACTTTTATAGCGCATGGTTGGTAATTTCTTTATAGTTGTGGAATCAGAGATCGTGTTTATTGTTGAATCTTCTGTTAATCCTTTCATGTGATCTATTCTTGTGCTCCTGTCATATTGTATTGCATGTCATGGATGTTCTAAAAACAGAGGAGACTCTGCCGATTTTTCCTAAAACACCTTATTTGTTTTCTTTGTGTAGTGAATGTGGTAACACTCCAAGAGCTGGTTGGCTTTGGGGTGTTACAATGCACCTGATACAAGATGGTTATTTTGTTTGTACAACTAGCGTTTTATATTTATTCCTATTGACGGGGCCTTCAGGCTGGTCATAGTGAGGAGTAACTTAGAGTAGTAACATGCGTATGTTAGTAGTCTAAGTGACTACCTTTATAGTGGCAAATAACATAGGTGTGTTGCTATGCAAATTAAAGACTTATTTATTGCAATGTAGACTCATTTTGTCTTGAAATGTGTGATGTTATGGTAACATAGCTAGTTACCACGAGCCTCTCTCTCATCATTTAATTGCATGCCATGTCATCTAAATGCTTAGTTGGCAATACATGTAGGACTATGTTACTATTCAAGTTACTTCTACTATGACTAGCCTCAAGCCGCCTGATGCCATATGGTGGAAATACATGGGTATCAGCCTATCAGGTCAAACCATGTGGTTATTTTGAATGTAATTTTTTAATCTTGTGGAGGTTCTAGATCCCTCTGAACGTATCTAAAGTAACATGAATATGTGTGAGCGTAGAATGTAATTTTTTAATCTTGTGGAGGTTCTAGATCCCTCTGAACGTATCTAAAGTAACATGAATATGTGTGAGCGTAGAATTATTTGAAGATCATTTTTGACACACGATATACTATAACAGGTATGACTTTTGAAACAAACCATTGATAAAAAATTAGTACAGTATCGTCAAATTTTCTGAAAATATGCTTCATGATTCCTTCTGCTACTTCTTAGCAATGTAATAATATGAAAAACCGTTACAAATTTATCCAAGTTTTTGCATGTGTTTTCATTTAAAAGGCAAATGCAAGGAAAAAAATATGTAAACAAGATAAATATGGAGACTTGACACTTTGTGATACTAACTATGATGCCCTCGCATCACTATGAACCGTTACAAGTTTATCCAAGTTTATGCATGTGTTTGAATTGAAAATGCAAAAGCAAGGAAAAATATGTAAACAAGATAAATATGGAGACTTGACACTTTGTGATACTAACTATGATGCCCTCGCATTTGCGAGGGCTACTATGCTAGTTATATACTTACTAAAATCAAGATAAGGATGTTTTTCGAGACACTTGGTTGATCCACATCACTCTAATTATATTGACCGTTAGATCTATAATTTATGGTTACGATTGAAAGATAAAAAGTTACATAGAAAATGGTTGCTACAAATAGCGATCAACAATGTCACGTATGGCCACTTCAAAAGAAAAATTGCCGGACATCTAGCTGGCCACGAATCTAACATATTGGTCCAAATTGGTAGGTGAAGCACTCACATGTCATGATGGAGTCAGTTTAAAAAGTAAAAATAAAACAATGTCAGGTAGTACGAGGCATGCATGCTCCAAACCGATTTGACCACAGGAAAAAAAACTGCCTGAGATCTAACTGGCCACAAACCAACAAACCGATCCAAAATTGATACCCGAAGCATTGACGATAAAGCCCAGTTTAAACAAAATGGAGACGGAGGCAGCTATAACATGGGTCGCTAAGACTCCTTAAAGGACATGTCAAAAAGAAAAGAAAAAAGTCCGTCAAGGTTTGATCACTATGAAGCCGGAGGACAGCACATCAATCTATCTACTAATTTACACAGAGGTAGGTTCGTCCGTCAAAACTTTGGTTCCGATTTTTCGTTGGACGGTTTTGCCCCTGCCTGTTTGGGGTATTTACATGGTTTGCCACCGCTAAGTAAAATAAAAACTGAACGGTTCGTTTAGCACACCGGGTCAGCCGTCTCGCCTCCTCCTCTCCATTGCGATTGCATCTCTCGCCTTCTCCTCTCCATTGCGGCTGCAGCTCTGATCCGTCGTGCCCGTAGCACCGGCCCTCGAGCTCGTCGGGATCGTTCAGCCGCCTTGCCCCTCCTCTCCGTCGTCCCTGCAGCTCTGACCCGTGGCGCCCATAGTGCCGGCCCTCGAGCTCGCCGGGACCGCTCCCCTTCGATACCCTTCCTCCCTTAACGGCAAGGGCATGGAGGAGGTGAATCGAAGTTCTCCGTGGCTGCCCTCCGCCGCTCGATCTCGCGCTGGCCTATTGGAAATTAATTTGGAGGTGCCTCAGAATTTTGGATTTGTCGATCTCGCTCGACTGGCGCACGCGCGGAAGAGGACCAGAGGCCGCAGAGGCCACGGGCAGAGGTCAGACGGGCGCGGGGTGGCCGACCAGAGCGGGAGGCAGGTGACATCGCGGTCATCCTTCCCATGGGAGAAAAAAATCCCAATGGTGACCGCCCCTCCGTTGACCTTGCTGTTGGCGGATCGATGCACGGCGCTGAAGGACGGGACTGGGTCAGGAGCTTGACCAGCCGTAGCTTCAGGAGCAGGTGGCCTCGTGCGGAAAGAGGCGGAACTGGCTGAGTGTGGCTTGGGATCGACCAGCAAGGTCATGTTGGCCGACGGCGCACGCGAGGCGAGCTCCCCGAATGCCCACCTCCTTCTGGTGCTGACCAGGGTGGCCGACTAATCTGCTGCTTCCCCTTCTGATGCTGACTATGGCGGCCGGCTGATCTGGTCGCCTGATTATCCGGCGCGGCCATGTTGACCTGGAACGAGTTGTTTGACTCCATGGCCTCATCTAGCAGGCACCAGAGGTGGCTTGATCTGTTTCCCTACCCTCTCGTCCGACGAGATCCGCACCCAGCAGAAACTCCGGATGAATCTGCACTGCCTTGGGCGATATCCAGGACAAGGCTGTCAGCGGCATGTTGAATCATTGTCGCCATGTAGCCAGCCAGCTCATGGTCTTGAGGCGGTGGTAGCCGGTAGCAGCGGTGTCACCTGCATTATGCTAGCTGGCTCACACGGACAGACATTTAACAAAATAGCTAGCTATGTTGGTGAGCACAGGCAGAGGATGACACTCACGCTTCTTCTAGCTGCTTATTCTGAATTGATGGATTCAGGCTTGTTGACGAACGAACGAACCTAGGTGTAAATAATCTAGCACTTCATGCACCAGCTCACCGGAGATAGTAAGAACATTAGTATAGAGAAATTGTAAATTGCAATTATATGTGCTCCAGCTCTGTACCAGTGTTCTTAGCATTTTCATAAGATGAAATTCTAATTCTATAAATGGAAAGAAGAATTACTTATGCCAACCAATCCCTCCACAACCTTTAAAATCAAAACACTGAGAGGATTCCTTCATCCATTTTTTTTAGCTAGCTTATGTACTCAAATACTTACAGGAATTTTCATGTGGGGATTATACAAGTGTTGGAGTACGTGTATTGGTGCAGGGAAATAGTGTTGACTGCATTGTTCACTGTGTTACATACTTATTACATTCCATTTAATGGATAATATATATGTACTTTTGTTTTGGTATAACTGCATTAACCTTGGGCTGACACTCGGAGCGAATGCTGCTGTTTTGTCTAAGAATGAACTTGTTGATGCTTCTCTATTTACTTTTGCAATTAACCATAAGCAGGTTCTACCTTATCCAAAATATATAAAACTAGGAGAGGTAAAACTGTCTTAACTCGTGAAACTTCTAGGGAGGTTAAACCGTCAACAAACATGGTTGAAAACCATGCATTGTAGAGATATTTTGACTTTGCAAACCACGGATTCTTGACAATGGAAAAGAGGGAATGGCATCAACAATCAACAAAATTATCAGTTTCTTGTCTGCCCAATATGAGAGAGAGATAGATAATCTGAAAATAATGCAATACGTAAGGCTAGCATGAATCATGCATATAATTTTGGTGCAAAATTAGTACTTAACATTTAAAAGCTATGGGCTTAATTTCAAACCAGCTCTGCTCGCATTGTCGAGGTTCAGTTTATTAGACCGTTGCAACGCACGGGCATTCATCTAGTACAAATAATATCAACTAATTAATAATGGGAAAATATTAGATAAATAATATCCACTAGAAAAATTAACTAATTTGAGATGGATAATTGAAACTAAACTGGAGACACCACATTAATCTACATCAGTTAAGAAAGATAAAAAGATCTAATCTGGAGACATCATGTTGATCCGCGTCACTTAAATTAATTAGATTTGTTAGATACATAATAGAGGACTATGATTTAAAAAAGACTCATGACATATAATTACATAGCACGCTTGATGTGTAATACAGGAAACCCTCGTCCGAGGCGTGTAGTTCATGGACTATTTAAACAAACAAACAAAATTGTTTGACACATAAAGTTCTAGGCACATAAAGAAATTCGGTGTGTCATAACTGTCAAAGATAAAATGGTGTACGAGTATAGAAGATAGGAACAAGAAAACGAGGCCATTTCTGCTACAAATAGTTTTTTCCTCATGTGGGGCCTCGCGTACGAATTGTGTGTAAGATTGAAGCACAAAACCAAGCTAATGGTCAATTGTCATTAGCTAATAAATCTTTCACTTTTTTCAAAGAAAGTAAAAGACTAATCATGTGTATTTAAATCTTGAGTCGAATAGATATTTCATCGTCTATTTGTAGCAATTTTACCATTCAGATTTTTTACACAAAAGTATGTGAGAAAACCCCTGCTGTGTCATTTTTACATATTTTAAAGGGATAGGAATATTTACATTATTCAATAAAAGGATATATTATGATTGATGTAAACAATAATGCTATTTTCGCAGCACTTTTCTTGAGCGAGGAGGCACAATCAAATTTATATTTCTACAATAACTTATTTATGACAATGATAATAATAATAGCAAGGGTAACCACAACAAAAAAAATACAATAAAAATAAATATAATATTAGATTTATCATTTATACATACACAAAAATTGAGGTTTGCTGATAAAACAATTTGATCACACGTGGTGAAAATATTGCATATTCGCAATTATAAAAGGTTGGCATGACTGTCTCTTGCATTTCGATATGTCCACACCGAGCATATCGACAAACGGACTTGAACATAGCAAGTCACTTGATATTTCTTAAGTATGGTATTTTACCCACGAGTATAATTTATAATGCAGGGTGTCACTTCTCTTTATATGCAAGAATATTTGACTTGTCAAGTGATATGATACTATAAAATAGAGCTCTAAAATGTGGAACTTAAAATGATGTGGGTCATAGAACTACGAAGTGTGAGTTATTCCCCCAGTTATATTATATTGTTAATGTTTCTTTCAAGTAACTATATAAATTTTAATTGGCAAGGATTTTTCATATAGATTGATTAATTATAAATACTTTGAACCTTTGAAAATCTAAGCAACTAATCATTGCAATCACACACTAAATTGAGTACTTTTAACATAAGAAACTACATTATTCAAGTTGGCGCGGTCATGTTACATGGCATGAAAAAGTACATGATACATGCCTCTTATTCTAAATAATTGATGCCGTACAAATTTGCATTTGAATTTCCTTATTTTTTTACAGATGTAAAAACATAGTGGAAATACTAAATTTTAATGTATTTACAACAAATGTGATATATTTTTCATTAACACGGAATCATATTATTTCCTACCCCAAAATGCAAATTTTGTGAATACCCACAAAATATAAAATTAATTTCGACCTCTATCGAAAAAATGAAGATGTCGCACTCGCATTTTCTGTTATATGTTGATCCAAATCCTACAAAGTATATGCCAACTTCTGACGAGTGGAGCGTGACCCGTCGCCAGAGGCTTGGGCCGAGGGTACGGTACGGATCGTCAAAGACCTAGGTTTCCACCGATATATAAACCCCTTATAAGCCGCTGGTTGGGATGAGTTGCATCTGTGAAATCCCCGGAGTTTGTAAACACTCCTCGATATAGTGAAGTTTTGCTGGCTGACACCCGTGGTTTTTTTCTCTCTTTGTTAGAGAGGTTTTTCCACGTTAAACATGTGTCCCCTTGTTGTGATTTTTTTTCATTCTTCGTTATCTTCTTGTCACAATTATAACATTTTCGAGGTCCACTATGCTAGTAGTTGGATAGAAAGGAGTGGGATGCATGTCAACATACTATGTGCATGTACTAGTACATTGAGCAAGTCGGATTTCCGTAGTTCGAAGTCTTCTTATATAGAGTAGAAAAATAAAAGGAAACCCGAATTCTAAACGGTGCACAACTCCAAGTCGGTTAATAGTTTAGGTCCACCCAGCCTGCGAAATATAAGGAGCCGGGTGGAGTCGTGTAGAGGACAAACGCCAAAGAAGACGAGAGAAGCTCTCGACCGTAAGCAAAGCAGCAGGCAATTAAGCAACCAGGTCGAGGATAATGGCCGACGTCGAGAATATATTAGAGTATAGGTCGGTGCGGCTAGGGCACCGGCAGCCTCTCCCCTCCCTATTTGAATTGTAACTATATCTCTATTAGTCTTGGAGTCCAAGTCAGTTGTAATCTATATAAACAGCCCACCGTGGTTGAAATTAATACAAGTTATTATTCTCTCAAACTATCATGGTGACGAGGTTTAATCTCGTTAATGCCCATTGTTATGGACTTGGGTTTTAGAAAAGATGGGGATGCTGGAGATCGCGGAACGGTTATCAAACAAGCAACACGGGGACACGAGGTTTACCCAGGTTCAGGCCCCCGGAGGGAAAACCCTACTCCTGCTTGTCTGTTCTTGATTACGGCGGAACCAAAGGTTACAGGGGTGCGCAGATGCAATCTGGCGTGAAGGTGTGTATGCGGTGGTGTGCGAGAGATTGTAAGGGTGCCTCCTCGTCGTGCTCTCCTGGCCTTTATATAGAGATAGGCAGGTCCCAGGCACAGATCGAGTCGGTTACAGGTTTTAGGGTTTACCCCTTTGAATTTCCTATCTACTCTAGTCTTACTCTCCAAGGATCCGAAAGCGTCATGGGCCTTGGCCACCCGAAAATCTCCATGGGCCGGCATATATTTATCGTGGGCCTTCCTTGGGCTAGACTAGGTATGTTGAGGTCGTGTACCCGCGGGGTATAACCATGTCAGTAGCCCCCGAGTGTTCAGTCGAATCGTAGATTCGGCTGAGGACTCTTCAATCCTTCGGGTGCAACTCTGTCTTTCAAGAGAATGTGTAGGGATTGTTGATGTGTGTGCCTGACTCTCCCGACGGATCAGGGTTAGTTAAATGTCTTAGGACAAAACAACACGATCTTCTTCAGGTTCGAGTCCCTCGACTCGAACCCGGAACATATGCTGGCGTAATTCGACTTAGGCCGCGGAGGACTTACAGGAGCAGAATTCCAGTGAATTTAAATGATGTACCCAACGCGTCCATCGGGATTTTTTATCGCACCTGTTGGCACGGATTCATACTAGCAGAGCGTAGTCGTGTGTGTTGCCAGGCCATCAGATGATATCTATAGGTCTTATCTTTGTGTCGCAGACACATCATCCGAATGTTTATCACCGCGGAGGTGTTTTGGGTGGCCAAAGGAGGTCGTTGCTCACTCAGCGTTTAATTAGGGAAAAGTTGCCGAAAAAATGTAGCATGCTGATCCGAAAGATCGTAGTCAAAGAATTCATAGGGTGCGCAGCCAGCGCTCCCTATGGGAGTAGCCCCCGAGTGTTTGTTTGAGTCGTAGACTCGAGCAGAGACTTTAATTCAGCCGTTGTTCAGCTTCAGGTCCATAGGACAAAAAAAATTCGGATGCTTGAACCCATTCTACCTATGGGAGTATCCCCCGAGTCCGTAGTGAAGTCGTAGACTCGACATAAGACTCGAAGAAAATAATTCAGTGATGTAGTGTTTTGTTAACTTTTCGAGTGCGAGGCCAGCGCTCCTGATAGGAGTAGCCCCCGAGTAGTTAGTCGAATCGTAGATTCGAGTGAGTACTCTTAGCTATGTAGCCGAAAAAATGTATATGTTGCTAGTATAGCTTTTGATGACGTCAGTGCTGACGATCAGTGACCTCAAGCGTCTGCTGCGCCAGAGATAACGTGACTGGACGAACAAGGGTCCCACCTTCTGACCTTGAATTGACCGGTCACGCGAGGCGTGGAGATAATTACGGCATCGTCTCGATTTCCGCGCGTAGTAGACGGCGTGTTAGCGACGGTTCGCTGCTGTACTGACACGTGGACGGTCAGATCTTGATGTTGTCTCTAGTTATTCCCGATGGACGGTCATCGTGCATCGTCCTCGTCCTTATAATCATTGGGGAAAAAGTATTTTGTTTTCACCGCAGCCATTCTTGTTTCACTGCTCCCATCTTCTCTGAGCTTTCTCATTGCGTGCTAGGATTTCCTTCCTTGATCTTGTGTGCTTTTCGCTGGCGTCGCCGCATTGCGATGGGGAAACCGAAGAAGTCCTCCTCTGCAGTTGGCACCAGTGCTGCTGGTGGTAAGAAAGGTTCCGTCATCGCCCGTGTCACCCATGGTGGCTGGCGGCGATCGGAGGCGTGTGAGAGTGATCTCCGCAAGCTCCGTGAGTGGGGCCTAATCCCGCAGGATAGGGAGGCCGTCAAACTCCCCGGCAACGAGGTAATTCCCCGTCCCCCTGCTGGGTTTCGGGTTATGTTCCTCGCCTTTGTTCTTCGGGGCTTTTCCTTCCCAGTCCACGATTTCCTTCGTGGATTGCTTTTTCTCTATGGGATCCAACTGCATCATCTTTCTCCCAACTCTCTTCTTCATATCACCTGTTTCATCACTTTCTGCGAGTGTTGGCTCGGTGTCGAGCCGCACTTTGGCCTCTTCCGGAAACTCTATTCCGTGAAGAGGCAATCTAGTTCCGATGGTGTTTATCCCATTGGGGGTTGCATCATCTCCCTCAAATCCAACATTCTTTTCTTCTCCTTTTCTATGTCCGAATATGTCCAGTACTGGCGGACACGATGGTTTTACATCCGCGACTCCACAGTGGATGGGCAGGATTTTGGACTTGTTCCTTTTGACCCCTCCCAGAACATCGAGCCGAAGAGATCCTGGAAGAACTAGATCTTGGATGGCGAGGTGGCTGAGATAGAGGCTCTCTATCGTCGAGTGGAGGATCTTCAACTGACCCCGGATAAAGAGGTGAACGGTGTGGATATCATCCGCACCTTTCTCAAACGTTGGGTGCAGCCGCTCCAGGCTAGGGCGCACCCGTTTTTCCTTTATGCTGGTCGCCGTGATCCGACTAGGGTTTCGGCTGAGGAATTCTCCAAGGGGGATCTTGACGGGGTCCTTCGTCCGCTGCTGAAATACAAGGCTAGAGAGGATATCCCGGGGAAGTCGCTGACTTCTCCGTTCTCCGCTTCTCGTCCGGTTCCGCAGGTGTAGATCTGGGACGTGCGCGTGGCGCTATTTTACTTGTATTTATTTGTCTGCTGACAAATTTGCTTCTTTTGTGCAGGAGTTCAAGGTGCCGGGCATGTCGTCGCCGCTTCCCGAATTGTTTCCGGATGCACCGGACAATGAGGTGGTGGACTCCATATCTGAGCTTCCATCAGCGCGGTCGCCGGCCGAAGAGGCCATCGAGTCGATCAAGGACC
This sequence comes from Avena sativa, assembly GCA_916181665.1. Taxonomy (NCBI): domain Eukaryota; kingdom Viridiplantae; phylum Streptophyta; class Magnoliopsida; order Poales; family Poaceae; genus Avena; species Avena sativa. The sequence goes on along the minus strand of OV702283.1, from coordinate 126,301,860 downwards.
ACACTCGCAAGAGGACACGGAGCTCCAGCGAGTCGTCAGATGCTTCGACTCCGCCAACGCCGAGGAATCCGCTGTGCCTTGAACGTCACAGTGGGGATCATGGGGGCTCCTCTTCTCCAATTCCTGCCATTCCCGTGCGAGTTGTGGCACCACACCCGCCGGCAAAGCGGAAGAAGGAAGAGAAGAAGGAAGAGAATAAAGAGGAGAAGAAGGGCAGGAGAACTCCGCCAGTCTTCGACTTGAGCGAGCTTGACTCGTAAGTTTCCTCAGTCCTTTTTTGCTTTCTCTTGTCTGTTTGTTTTGTGCTCTGCTGATTTTTCTTTTGTATCCATTCTTCCGACGGCTCCTCGAGTTACGGCGCTCGGGAGATGGTGGGGGAGTCGAGGGTTGCTCCTCCTCCTCCTCAGACGGTGGCCACCTCTGAGGGCGCTGCTCCAAACCCTTCTCCGCAGGAGGTTCGGGTGGTTGTCCCTCAGAAGACTCCGAGCGGACCTTCGGAGTCGCCGTCTAATCACGTAAGTAATTCTGTTTTCTGCCACGGGGGGAGCCCCCGAGCCTTTTCGAATGATCTGTTGATTTTTCTTTCCTTCCCACCTCGAGGGCAGCCTCCGAGTATCTGTAGGATGCTTTGTTGTTCGTTTTTCCTTCGAGTCTCCGGGGGAGCCCCCGAGCATTTTTCGTATGTGGAACTTGCTTCTGCTCGTTCTTTTGGGCGTAGCCCCCGAGCCGTTCTTTTGACTCGTAGTTATTTCAGCCTTTTGTGCGAGGTGCCAACCAACTGGTGCAGCAGCACCTGGCGTTGGAGGCCAGCCTTAAACAACTACAAGGTATGTTTACGACTTGTTCTTTTGCTTCTTCTTGTATTTTTGTCCTTCAATTCGATAGGTGTGTTGCTGAATGCAGAGGACCACAAAGCCTCTCTTCGTGAGATTGATGCTCTCAAAAAGAGCCTTGGTCAAGCGGAGATGAAGGCCGAGGTCGCCGTTGGTGCAAGGGAGCGCCTTGAGCTGGAGCTAGCCAACACGACCGAGGCTAAGGAGCGCCTGCAGCAGGAGGCTACGGACCGCGAGGAGCAGCTCACCACCGCCACGGCTTCGCGCGAGCGAGAGGTGGCCAGCAAGCTTATGGCGGCTGCCAAGGCTGTTTCGGGTGAGTGTCTCCGCCTTCCTCTTTTCGATTTCCTTGTCTTTCTTTTTGCAGTGCTTTTATTCATGCTTCTTGTTCATTTATTTTTTTCTTTAGATGCCGCGGGCATCGAGTTTGATCGCGGTGCTCTGGAGCACGGGAGTGCTTTGTATGATGCTGCTGCAGCGGTCGAAGACAGCTGTAGTACCGTCGCCAGCTCGCTTGCCAAGGCCAAGGAGGTCCTCGGGCGCTTATACAAGGAGCTCGTCCCTAAGGGCATGGCCCTGGAAGATGTCGATGCCTTGGCGGAGGCGCTGTCAGCCGAAGCGCCTGCGGCATACAAGCGCAAGCAGAAAGGCATCGGCGCGTCCCTCGGGCTGGCAATGGCCTTGGCGGCTGGAGCGGAGCTGGATCTTCCTCAGGTCACCTCCCGGATGCCGACGACTGCCGATGGATCTGAGGTAGCCTTCGCCACCTATGCTGCTCGCTGTAAGCGTTACGGGCCGAAGCTGATTGATCTGCTGGCCGAATACGCGTTAAGGCAGCAGGTGGAAGCCAAGGCGAGGCAGTCCGGCTTCGAGGCTACTCAGGGTGCAGCTTCGTAGGCATTGTAGTTATAGGGTAGTTTTAGCTTCTTTTGTTGTAACTATTTTGATGAACAATCCTTGTGCCACATAGTGGCTTTTGCTGCACGTAATGAATTTGCTGAGTTTCTGTGCTCTTTCATCTGCTTGTTCATTTCTTGTCTTCTGTTATTCTAGGGTCCTTCGGGTGATCATCCCGTTGACACTTCATATGAGGCGCAGCTGCGGCCATCCCAGGATAGTGCGTCGCAACTTGTGTTTCTTCGGGACCGTATCCGTAGCCTCGAGAAAGAGTTGCTTGGGGTGCATGGCCACGCTGATGTTTGGAAATCCAAAGCGGATCGCGGCGCTACCAGAGAGGAGTACTTGATGGCGGAACTGCTTCGTTTGTCCGAACAACTTTAGTGTGAGTTTTAGAGCTGTTGCCTGTTACTTTGGATGCGCCTGCCGGCCTTTCTTCTTACTCTTCATCAAGTATTGCAGGTGCTAACATTGCTCCAAGGGAGGAGAAGGAGCGTGTTGCTGTTCGGATCAACTGCTTGACTCAGCAGGACATGGAGGCCGGCGGGTTCTTTTGGATGGACCGTGATCGTGCCATGGTCCTTGCGACGGTGCATGATCGCGTTCATCAGGTATCGCAGGTGCTTCGTCAAGTGAAGTCTTCGCTCGCGTCGGTTCTGCATGTAATGTTTCCGCTGGATGATGCGTCATCGACTCTCTCTGGTCTGCTGTCGAAGTTTCGGAATGTGCATCATGTTAGGGAGCTGGTACGACATCAGCTCGTCGCAGGGGTGAAGGCCGCACTCTCCCTTGTGCGGTTACATCGTCCTGACTTAGATCTATCTGTTGTGGCGGCTGGGCCACCTCTTCGGCCAGATGGTGGCGAGTGGGATATGCGTCCGTATTATGCGGCTATAAGATAGTATGCTGAACAGATCGTGGATCCGTTTGAGCAGCGTGCTCAGGTCATTCTTCAGAATAGGTAGTACCTGTAAAAAAGAGATAGATGTAAAATTTGTATATTATTGACTGGGTGTGTTCTGCCCTTTGTTGTAAAGTTTATGTTGTTGTCTGGCACGTAGTGCTTTGTTTATATGTGTGCCCTTTTCGTTAGCCTGACGTGGTCAGCTACTCAGGTGTACACATGTTGTCCTCAATCGACGAAGTCGTGAGGTTGGGGGAGCCCCCGAGTGCTTTGTAGCATGAAGTAAAATGCGAACAGTAAACGAAAACTTTGGGGCGAGACACTTAGCTTTATTCATATCGTAATGGAGGAGGTACATTGTTGGGTTGAGTAGCCTTGGCTGAATAGCCTTATTGAAAGTAAAAGAGGGAGGTAGCTAGGGGTAGAACCGTCGCTGCTGTGCTACGTTCCATGGGTTGGAGTATGCGACTCCTGACTCCACGTGTTTGAGGCGATAGGCGCCACCTGGGATGACTTCAGTCACGATTTAGGGTCCTTCCCATGGTGACTCGAATTTCTTCGGTCGCTCTTGCTTGAGTCGCAAGACTAGGTCTCCTTCGACGAATGACCTTCGGCGCAGCCGTCGGCCGTGGTAGTTGCGGAGACTCTGTTGGTACACCGCTGATCGAGCTGCTGCTATGTCTCGCTCTTCGTCGAGTGTGTCGACGACGTTTTCGAGTGCAGCCGTGGATTCGGCTTCGCTATAGGCGATGACCCATGGGGCCTTGTGGCGTACCTCTGCTGGTAGCACGGCTTTGGCTCCATGCACCATAAAGAACGGCGTGTAGCCGGTTAGGCTCCAGAGGACGGAGGGCAGCTCTTTCGTCCAGGCTCCGGCGAGTCGCTCGAGTGGGCTCATGAGGCGCTTCTTGATGCCAGCGCCGACGAGGCCATTGGCCTTTTCTACCTGCCCGTTCGTTTGCGGGTACGCCACTGAGGCGTATGTGATATTGATTCCGAGGCCTTCGCAGAAGTCCTGGAATTCTTTGGAGATGAAGTTCGATCCATTGTCGGTGATGATGCTGTGCGGCACGCCGAACCTGTAGACAATGGATTCAAAGAACTTGACGGCAGTTTTGCCCTTTTGGTTAGTAACCGGCATGGCCTCAATCCACTTGGTGAATTTGTCGACTGTGACCAGAAGGTAGACGTGTCCCCCTTTCAAAGACCTTGGCAGCTTGCCGATCATGTCGAGGCCCCATTGGGCGAAAGTCCAGGCCAAGGGTATGGGCCTGAGCTCTGATCCAGGTGTGTGTGGTTTGTCGGCGAACCTTTGGCACCCGTTGCATCTTCGGACGATGTCCTTGGCGTCGTTCATCGCCGTTGGCCAGTAGAATCCAGCTCGTAGAGCTTTAGCGACAAGGGAGCGGCTGCCTGCATGATGGCCGCAAATGCCCTCGTGGATGTCTTGGAGGATAGTTTTTCCGTCGCCGATGGTGACGCACCTTTGTAGTACACCCGAAATGCTGCGCTTGTATAGCTCGCCATTGATGATGGTGAAGGCCTTGGACCGGCGAGATATGCGTCGGGCATCTGTCGGGCTGTCAGGCAGTTCTCCGTCTATCAAGTACTGGAGGTATGGCCGTGTCCAAGTTTTTTCGACTGCCATGACCTGCATCAGGTTGACCACAGCGACCTCTGTGTCTATCTTTTCGGGTCCTTCCTGTCCTTCGGGTAGCGCAGCCCCCGAGTGTTCTGCTTCTTCGGGTGATCCTTTTGGGAATTTCTGTTTGATGGATGGCACGCAGATCTGTTCGAGGAACACACCTGGTGGCACCTGTGCGCAGGTGGAGCCGATGTTGGCGAGTCTGTCAGCCTCTTCGTTGCTTTCTCTACCAACATGCCGAAGCTCGCAGCCGTCGAAACCTCCTTCGAGTGCGTTGTAGAATGCGCGGTACACGATCATGTTGGCGGCGTGTGCGTCGCACTCGTTCATCGTCTGCTAGACGACGAGGTTGGAGTCACCGTAGATGACCAGGCGCGTTGTGCCGAAGATCTTTGCCATCCTCATGCCGTGGATGAGGGCCTTGTATTCTGCTTCGTTGTTGGAAGCTCAAAACTTCATCTGGAGGACGTACTTCATCTTATCGCCCTGCGGGGAGGTCAGTATGACCCTGGCTCCTGCTCCAGCCTCGCGCTTGGAGCCGTCGAAGTGCATCGTCCATGACTGTGTCATGTCTGGGGTGTCTGGCAGCTGCAGCTCCATCCAGTGTACAAGGAAGTCCAAGAGGACTTGAGACTTGATCGCGTGGCGTTTCTCATAGATGATGTCTAGAGGTGACAGCTCGATGCCCCACAGGGCCACGCATCCTGTGGCCTCTGGATTGTTCAGGATGTTATTCAGAGGTGCCTCGTTGACGACCATCACCTGGTGCTCTTGGAAGTAGTGGCTCAGCCGACGAGCCATCATGAACATGCCGTAGGCGAGATTTTGGTAGTGAGGTTACCTCTGCTTTGTCGGCGTCAATACCTCGCTGAGGTAGTAGATTGGGCGTTGGACCCCATGGTTCTTGCCCTCTTCGGGTCGCTCGACCACCAGTACGGTGCTCACCACCTGGTGTGTATCTGCTATGTACAGCAGTAGAGGCTCGCGCTCCTTTGGCGTAACCAAGACGGGCAAAGGTAGAGAGTAGCCGCTTTAGATCTTCGAATGCGTCATCCGCCTCAGCGTCCACTTGAATTTGTCTGCCTTGCGTAGCAGCTGGTAGAATGGCAGGGCTTTCTCTCCCATGCGGCTGATGAACCTGCTCAATGCCGCTATTCGTCCTGCAAGATGTTGGACACCCTTGAGGTTTTTCGGCTTCTCCATGGCCATTATGGCCCGAATTTTCTTCGGGTTCGCCTCAATCCCTCGCTGGGAGATGAAGTAGCCAAGCAGCTGGCCAGATGGGACGCCGAAGGCGCACTTTTCAGGGTTAAGCTTGATCCTGTAGCGGTCGAGATTATCGAACGTCTCTCGGAGATCGTTGATGAGTGTTCTCGCCTCCCTGGTTTTGATAACTATGTCGTCGACATAGACTTGGATATTGCGACCGATCTGGTCCTTCAGGCATGCCTGCATGCACCGCTGGTACATGGCACCTGCGTTCTTTAGCCCGAAGGGCATTGTGTTGTAGCAGAATACTCTGAACGGCGTGATGAACGTCGTTTTCTCCTGATCTTCGACCTTTAGTCGAATCTGGTTGTAGCCTGAGTAGGCGTCGAGGAAGGAGAGCTTCTCACATCCTGCAGTCAAATCGATGATCTGATCGATTCGAGGGAGAGGGAAATGGTCCTTCGGGCAGTGCTTGTTCAGCGACGTGAAGTCCACGCACATCCGCAGGATGTCCGTGTCCTTTTTGGGGACCATCACTGTGTTGGCGAGCCACTCGCTTTCCTTGATCTCCCTGATGAAGTTTGCAGCGAGTAGCCTATTGACTTCGACTCCTATGGCTTCGGCCCGGGGCTCGGACAGTCGTCGGATGGATTGCTTGACGGGCTTGGCGTCTGGAAAGACGTTGAGTGTGTGCTCGGCGAATTCTCTGGGAACTCCTAGCATGTCCGCAGGACACCAGGCGAAGATTTCCTAGCACTCACGGAGGAATTCGACGAGCGCTCTTTCCTATGCGGGGCTGAGATCGTTGGCGATCAGCGCCGTCTTGGAGGCATCCGTTGGGTGGATCTGCACCTTCTTTGTGTTGATGGTGGAGTCGAAAGACATATCAGGTGCGTTTTATCGTGCGACTGGGGGTGCCCCATTGTCTGTAACCTCGCGGAGCCTTACGAGCTCCTCTTGCATGCCGAATGACTCGGATATTCTATTGAAGTCCATGTCGCAGTGGCCCGATCGGGTGAAGCTCCCGTGGACCGTGATGACGCCCCTGGGTCCTGGCATCTTGAGTAGCAGGTACGCGTAGTGTGGTACTGCCAGGAATCTTGCGAATGCTACACGCCCAAGGATGGCGTGATATTGTGATGGCCAGTCCACCACTTCGAACTCAAGCCGCTCACATCGGAAGTTTTCCGGCCTGCCGAAGATTACGTCGAGCCATATCTTTCCCAGGGGGAATATGCCCTTTCCTGGAACGATGCCATGGAACGTTATGTCTGACTGTTCCAGGCAGCACAGCGGGATCCACATTGCTGCTAGGGTGCTTGCGAACATCAGGTTGATGCCGCTGCCACCGTCCATGAAGACGCGGCTCATCTCGAAACCTCCGATCTGCGCCTCAAGCACCAGGGCAGAATGACCTGGGCGAGGGACCTGGCAAGGGTGATCCAAACGGCTGAACGTGATGCAGGACTCCGATCCGCTGAGGTACTCAGGGATGGCGAGCGGTGCTGTCACGGCCAGATTGATCTGACGGGTGATTTTCTTCTGTACCCTATTAGTTGGGCGCCCTTTTTGGATCATCAACGCTCCTTTCGGCGGGGGATATCCGTGCCTACCGTTATTCTGTGCGGGTGCGACTGGGTGGTTCGGGCCTCCCGTAGGTGGTGGTGGAGGAGCTCCATGTGCGACCTCGCCTGGTATGGGTGCTTTCCCGTATCCAGGGTTTGGGGCTTGCTGCCTCATCTGAGCCATGCTTTCGCGGAGTTTCTGGAAATCGCGGCAGTCCTTGAGCATGTGGCTCGCCTTCTTCTTGCCATCCTGCTTATTGATGTAGAAGTGGATGGTGCATGGACCCGGCAGCTTTTTGTATGCTGATGGTCCTTGAAGGCGTCAATAGCTCTCTCCTCAGAGATGTGCGCCGCGGAGTTCTTGGTGTTGGACCAGCGCAGTATGTACGAGCAAATGGATTCGCTCGTTCGTTGAGTGCAGGCCCGCAACTCGTCGATTGAGGCAGGCCTCTTGCTGGTGCCTTTGAAGTTTCGGATGAAACTATATGCCAGCTCTTCCCAACTTCGGATGGATCCTGAAGATAGGCTGCTAAGCCATATCCGAGCTGCACCTGTCAGCTGCAGCTGAAGGCATTGCATGGCGGTTTCCTTGTTTCCACAGTGCATCTTGACGGACGACGGGTGGTCGCTGAGCCATGCCTTGGGGTCTTGTGTGCCGTCAAACTTTGGAGTATCCGAAGGAAGCTTGAAATTTTGCGGCATCCGTGTCCATCGAACAGATCTGCTGAAGCATCGGGCTCCGCAGAGTTCTCCTTCGTCTTCGTCCATCTCGGATTCAGACGAGCATGCGCGCTTGGCTCGCGCTTTGTCGATTTTGCGCTGTGTGAGTGCGTTTTTGGCATCGTAATCGTGGCTGCGATGACACGATCTCTTGTGACTTCGAGGAAGGTCATGGTCCTCCTCTTCGGATGAAGGTGTGGGGCTGCGGTCGAACTTGACCGTAGCTTTCTTCTTCGGCTCTGTAGTAGCTTCTTCGTGGAGCGCAGCTCCGACGAGTCCGAGTCCGGTAAGTGCGTACTTGTGCATGGCTCTTTTTGGGTCCCCCTCCGGAGGTGGGTGGGATGCGAGGTACGTGGTGGCTGCCATGATCGCAGCTTGCGGCATTTTCGGGATGACGTTGCCCTCGGCATCCATCTCCATGAAGGATGCGTTGAGGGCCCGGGTCGCCTCGCGGCGCTCCTTGGGGTCCATGTTCTTCGTCCGGGAACGGTGCTTGTTGTCGTGGTTGCCGTTCGAGCTGGAGCCGATGCCCATGGAGGAGAGCGCAGCTCGTCGCGCACTGGACTTCGAGGCTGCTTGCTTGCGTTTGTCAAACACCTCTTGCATCTTGACCTGCTTCTTGTGCTCCTCGATTAGGAGCAAGTGGTATGCCATCAGCAGGTCCCGTGAGGCGTCTGCGGGAAGGATCGTGTTACCCGCCACGGCTTCGCGTGCTTGAGCCCATCCTTCTTTGCTGAGGCGGATGACCTGACCGGCGTCGTCCCCGTCGGGTGGGGGGGACTGGCTTCTTCTGTTCCCGCCATTTCTGTTCTGCGGGTTTGGTGGCGGGTTGGGCGCTCGCTGATCCACGTCACTATGGATGACTACGGCGCATTGGTAGCGCTCGTAGATTGGATCGCTGCTACCGCAGCTTTCGCATCCGGAACCGTAGGTTCCTTCCTCCGATGGTGGATTGCACAGATCTGAGTTGCAGCTACTGCTGTCATAGGACTCATCTGTTGATGGCGATGTGCGTAGCAAAGGACGTGGGGCCCATGAAGTGGGCCTGATTGATGGCAGGGACACCCGCTCTGGGAGGCGGAGGGTGCTGGTTTGCCACACCTGGAAGCAGAAGCTCCCGAACAGGATCTCGAGCCCGTCGCCAACGGGCTCGAAGTCCTTCATGGTGGCTAGTGAGTGGGCGGTGAAGTCGAAGGCGCCGAAGAGGAGATGACTCTACGTCGCCACAGAGTTGTAGATCGTTTGGGTTGGGACCGTCACGATCGCACAATCAGCGTCCCCAGTTCCCACAGACGGCGCCAGTTGACGAGGTTTAATCTCGTCAATGCCCATTGTTATGGACTTGGGTTTTGGAGAAGATGGGGATGCTAGAGATCGCGGAACGGTTAGCAAACAAGCAACACGGGGACACGAGGTTTACCCAGGTTCAGGCCCCCGGAGGGAAAACCCTACTCCTGCTTGTCTGCTCTTGATTACGGCGGAACCGAAGGTTACAGGGGTGCGCAGATGCAATCTGGCGTGGAGGTGTGTATGCGGTGGTGTGCGAGAGATTGTAAGGGTGCCTCCTCGTTGTGCCCTCCTAGCCTTTATATAGAGATAGGCAGGTCCCAGGCACAGATCGAGTCGGTTACAGGTTTTAGGGTTTACCCCTTTGAATTTCCTATCTACTCTAGTCTTGCTCTCCAAGGATCCGAAAGCGTCATGGGCCTTGGCCACCCAAAAATCTTCATGGGCCGGAATATATTCATCGTGGGCCTTCCTTGGGCTAGACTAGGTATGCTGAGGTCGTGTACCCGCGGGGTATAACCATGTCACATGGTATCAGACTCCTAGGTTTTCCGCACCTGGGATGGCGCCTCCACCTGCGCCGCCAACGACGCCGCCGCTCCCAGCTCGGCCCCTCTTCTCCATGGCCGAGTTCCGTGTTGCCGGTGTCCCTCCCTCCCCATTTTCCTTCTCTACAACTACAACCACACATCCACCACCTACCCAAATTCCGATGATATCTCTAGCCGACACCATCGCCCATGTCTCCCCCTTCATACTGATCTCGCTCGACCTTGGCACCCACAACTACTACCACTGGCGCCACCTCTTCACCATCCACCTCGGCCGTTGCGGCCTCCGTCACATATAGATCCCTCCTACCCTCCGCAGCCCGCCGATCCCCGCTGGGTCAAAGATGATCTCGCCATCATCCAGTGGATCTACACCCGCATCTCCATGAAGCTCTTCAACCTGGTCTCCTCCGATGATGCTACCGCCGCTGATCTATGGGCCTCTCTCCAGCAGATGTTCCAGGACAACTCCGACGTGCGCATCAACGCGCTCAACATGGAGCTTTGCACGACCACCCAGGGAGACGCTCCGGTCACCGTCTTCTGCCAGCGGATCAAGGCCATCGACGACGAACTCCATGAGCTTGGTGATCACGTCGATGACCGTACCCTCATCAACGCCCTCCTCGTCGGCCTCGGAGATCAGTTCGAGAAGCAGCAGTCCTTCATCCCCATGCTGAAGCCCTACCCCACCTTCAAGGAGGTGCGTTCCCTCCTCCAGCAAGAAGATAAGAATCAAGCTCGCAAGGCACAACAGGCTCCGCACGTCTTCCACGCCACCGCCCCTGCCGCGGCAGGGAACCGCCCTCTGGGCTGCCGCGGCAGCCGCCCTTGCAACCACCTCCTGCCGCACCAGCCGCGGCCCCGACCCTGCCTCCTAGATGGCACCCAATCCCTAATTACAGGGGCAAGAACCCGATCTACAGGCCTCCCACGACGCGCCCCTTCGGCCTTGCACCCGCTTCGTCATCGACTGCTTCTTCGTTGCACGCGCCACCGTCCTGGCCTCCTCAGCACGACCCTTGGACTGGCCTTGTGCATGCTTGGTTGATCTCATGGTCGGCCCCGTCTCCGTATGGCGCCCCTCCTGCATACACAGGCGCATGGAGTCCCGGTCTTCGTCCAGCCACGGGCTCTCCCGGCCTCCTCGGCCCTCGGCCGCCGGCTCACGTCTACACCGCGACTGCTACACCAGCATTCGGCGTGCCCTACTACCACATGCCGGCCTCCTACGACACCATGCAAGCTCCGTACGCATACAACCAGCTACCACCCCTCCCCTACGTCAACATGCTAGCTCCCGGCTCCTCCCTAGCAGCCGACCTGGGACCAAGCCGCCTTCATCAACTCCATGAACAACTTTACACTAAATAACGAAGGTACAGATTGGATTTTCGATTCTTGTGCGTCCTCGCATATGTCTTCAAATATGAATTTGCTGTCATCTTGTTTCCCCTCTGCTTTTTCCATAATCACTATTGGTGATGGCCCCACAATTCCTGTCTCTTCTGCCGGAAATTCTCATATCTCTTCATCTTATGCTAATTTTCTTCTACCTAATATTCTTGTTGTTCCTTCCTTAATCAAAAATCTTATTTCTGTTCGACAATTCTGTATTGACAACAAAGTTATTCTGGCTTTTGATCCTTTTGGTTTGTCTATGAAGGATCTAAAAACGGGAGAGGTCCTTGCTTGGTACAATAGCAAGGGCGATCTTTATCCACTTCATGGCGCGCCCACATCCACCCCCCGCGCAATGCTTGCATCCGTTGATTTATGGCATCGTCGCCTAGGCCACCCCAATAAAACCACTCTGTCGTCTTTGCTTCAAGAATTTTGTATACCTAGTTCTAGTTTCTCTCATAATCCATCTCTCTGCAGTGCCTGTCAATGCGGCAAACATGTTAGATTATATTTTGGTACCTCAACTACTGTTAGTACTTTTCCGTTTGAGCTTCTTCATTGTGATTTATGGACCTCTCCAGTTCCTAGTGTTTCTGGTTATAAATATTACCTTGTGATACCGGATAACTGCTCTCACTATATTTGGACTTTTCCTCTTCATGCAAAATCTGATGTGCATACAATCTTCATAAATTTTCGGCAGTATGTTCTTACTCACTTTGGCTTGCCTATTCGATTTATTAAATGTGATAACGGATGAGAATTTGACAACACTCAAAACCGCAGTTTCTTTCTTTCTCAAGGAATTCTTCTCTGATTTTCATGTCCTTACACTTCTTCTCAAAACGGTAAAGCTGAATGTTCTCTTCGTTCTATAAATGACATTCTTCGCACTTTACTTTTGCAAGCCTCTCTTCCTTCTCATTTTTGGGCTAAAGCTCTTCGCACTGCCACATTACTCATCAATGTTCGCCCCACCAAAATGTGTCCTCTTTATTCGCCCTTTCAATCTTTGTTTTTATCTCACCCAGACTATTCTTTCTTGCGTGTTTTTGGTTACCTTTGTTTTCCAAACATTGCCTCTACAGCCTCCAATAAACTCGAACCACGTTCCCTACCTTGCATTCATATTGGTCTTTCTGATGATCACAAAGGATATCGTTGTTTTGATCCCTTTTCTGGTCGTGTTATTGTTTCTCGCCATGTTACTTTTGATGAAAATACCTTTCCTTATGCTGCCACCAAACTCACTCCCCAAACCGAACCGCCAGTACCTACCACCACCAAAACACCCTTCGTTCAACCCACTCTCGCCCCTGCCGCGGCAAACTTTTGCCCCGTTTCTCTGCTGCGGCAGCCTGCCGCGGCAGGTTTTTCACCGGTTTCTCTGCCGCGGCAGACTTTTCGCCTGTTTCTCTGTCGCGGCAGCCTGCCATGGCAGAACTTTCACCCGATTCTCTGCCACGGCAGGAACCTGTCACCACCCCCACCACTGTCGTGTCCACCCCTCGTAGCACCACTTCCCCTACCCCTACCATTGAACCATCGACCCCATCACCCGAACCACCAACACCTACTGTCGAGTCTTCCTCCTCACCCCCATTACCACCTAATGATGTTCATATTCAACCACCTACAAATGATCACGTCATGTGCACTCGTGGAAAACATGGCTTTCTTCTCCCTTCTAAACGTCTCAATCTCACAGCCACAACCATAATTTCTCCTGTACCCACATCCTACAAATGTGCTCTTCTTGATCCTTCTTGGTTTTCAACTATGTGCGATGAATTTGATGCTCTTCAACAAAACAATACATGGATTCTCGTTCCCAAACCTTCTGGCGTTAATGTTGTTTCTAGCAAATGGGTTTTTTGACACAAATTTCATTCTGATGGCACTCTTGCTCGTTACAAAGATCGCTGGGTTTGTCGCGCTTTTTCACAACAACATGGCATTGATTTCGATGAGACTTTATCCCTTGTTGTCAAACCAAGCACTATTCACGTTGTTCTTAGTCTTGTTATTTCTTCTTCATGGCCGATTCATCAATTTGATGTTAAAAATGCTTTTCTCCATGGTACTCTTAATGAAACTGTCTATTGTCAGCAACCCTCTGGTTTCGAGGATCCCTCTTCTCCAATTGTTTGTTTAATCAAAAAATCTCTTTATGGTCCCAAACAGGCTCCTCATGCCTGGTTTCAACGTTTTGCTACTTTCATTCAAACCATTGGCTTTATATCTTCTAAATCTGATTCTTCTCTATTCATTTTTCGTTCCTCCGAACATACTGCATATCTTCTCATTTCTTTTGATGACATCATTCTTACTACTAGCTTTGACTCTGTTCTCCAACATATTATTTCTTCAATTAATCGTGAATTTTCCATGACTGATTTAGGGCCTCTTCATCATTTTCTGGGCATTAATGTTTCTCGCACAAAATCCTCTCCTTTTCTTTCTCAGCGACAATATCTTTTGGATTTGCTTTCACGGGCTGGTATGTCCGATTGTCAACCTTCTCGCACTCCGGCCGACATAGGTGCCAAACTGCCGGCTGATGGTGATCCTGTTTCCAATCCCCCTTTTTACCGTAGCATCACTGGTGCTCTTCAGTATGCCACTCTCACTCATCCCGACATATCTTATTCGATTCAGCAAGCCTGTCTTTTTATGCATGATCCTCGTGCTCCTCACCTTTCTCATGTAAAATGAATTCTTCGATATTTAAAAGGAACTCTTGATCACGGTCTTCTTCTAAACTCTTTTCCCCCTACAAGCTTGACAGCTTATTCTGATGCAGGCTGGGCAGGTTGTGCAGATAATTACTATCTTTAAATCTTTAAATTGAAATTTGACAAATAATATATCCATTATCATCAGAAAAATGTGAGGAATCCAAATATAAAAATAAATAAATTTTATAATAAAAAATTAATTTCTAAAATAACTTTTTTCTTTTTGAATTTTGAAAATCTAAAATAATCCAAATTAATTAAAAAATGAGAGGAATACAAATATGACATCCATATCACATTCCAAAATGAAGCTAGGGTGATTTTTTTGAATTCTTTCATTTTCAGAACTCTAAAACCTCTACTTGCTACTTTGAACTCTCTACATTCAAAACTCTAAAACGATAAGTATGAAGATTCTTAGCTTGGGGATAAGCCTTGCTAAACTTGCATTGGATCTCTGATGAAATAGCATATTGTGAAAATAAAAATGATTTTTGTAAAAAATCATGAGCATCAGATCATGTACCTGTAGTTCATATCTGACTCCCTTCCTACCGATTCGGCAAAAAATTGTCTTTTTACCAGGGGTGGACACAAAGGTTTGACATATCCCGGTTGGGACATTGTCCATGTAAGGTTCTCTAGTATTTTAAAAAAATGGGGTGGTAGCATTTTGAATTATCCATTTTGTGGTTGCTTCACAAAACCCCCCGTTTTGATGCTTAAAATGGAAAATGGATTTTTGGTGCGGCGAAAAAGAAAACTTTCTCCTGTAGCAGTGTTCACCATTTCATGATGCACATGCATGCACAATATGGGCATATTATCACAAATTTTGCCTTGATTCTAGCCATAACATTGGTCATTTGACCCGAAAGCCAGGAAATCTTGAATGAGATAGGTCATTTTGTGAAGGTTTTTTTGAGACATAATCAATATACCAAGTTTGATATTTTTCCTTCCAAATATGTCATACAATATGACACCACACGAATGTTTAATATTGTTTGGATCATTTTTGAATTTCTTATGTCTGTTTTAAACTATATGTAATGTTTTTATATTTTTCTTAATTTTTATTCATAAATGTGTAATATTTGAGTGTAGATAGATAAAACTTATTTTTCTGCAAATTTTGATATATTATTTGTATATTTGTGAATTAGAATGATTTAGTTATTATTTTTCTAAGATTAATGTGGTAAAATGAAAAATAACTATGCCGAGGGCATTCCCGTCGGCATAGTTGTGGAACCTATGCCGAGGGTAATGCTGTCGGCATAGCCTTAACTCCGTTCCACGCACGGTAGCTACGCCGAGGGCTGCCCTCGGCCCAGCTAGGCTACGTCGACGGCTTTCCTGTGCCGAGGGCCGGCTTGCTGGCCTGGGATGTGAAGGGGCCTACGCCGAGGGTCCTGATATCTGTCGATCGGTCTAGTGACCTGGCCCTCGGCGCTGTGGAGTTTTCCTGCAGTAAGGTGTATGTCCTATACTAGGTGCTCGGTAGCTATTGCATGCACCTCCAATGGATCAGCACGAGATGCGCCTATAGAGCGACGTTGTCCTTGTGCCCGGAGCCGTGCATATGCAAGTGGTCGCACATGACGCCCAACGATTCATGCACTGAGGACGTCAAGTTATTCTTTGGTTGGAGCAGAAGGGCTTCCCTCCGACTTACACCGGAGGCTTGATTGGCCTGCCTAGCAAAATTACCAGGCAGGCATGTCTTGAGGACCCGCTTTTGTTGGAACAACCGTGTACGTCATCCATATCTTTAGTTGACGATTACCATGGTGTTGATAATGATGGGAAATATCAAGACGGTTGTGCCTAGAAGAGCAATGGATCTCGATGGCTCATGTCGAGTTCGAGATTTGAAATGATGATAGAGGCAAGGTTTGGATTATGGTGAAGAATGAGACGAATGATCGGTGTTTTGCGGCAGGTTGGCAAGAGGGGGCGGCAACATAGGTGTACTTCACCCTCGGTGGTGTTCTTTGGGAAATGAGCCTCGATTTTTCGAGGTGAAACCCCAAGGACTGGCCTTCACTTGTTGTACATGGCAATGACAGATCTGTGTTTGTCTGCTTGTTGAAGGCATTGACTAGAGTTTATCAGACTTTCTTTAGAGTGAAAATCCATGATCTGTTCAATAGGTGACAATGGTGTTTGTGGACTGTTCCTTTCTAGAGGCGTCATTTTTGGAAAACTTTTTTCTCTAGTCTGAGTGTGGCCGTTGGTGGTGGTAGTTTCTGCTGCTTCGTTGATCGGTTATATGGAGATTTTTTCTTTCTTCTTTTCATTATTTAGTTGCGTGCATCCTTGATGTCTACTAGACATTATGTTTTTGCAAAGTCCTGATGTAATCTCTCTCTCGAAACAGGCTTTCGCCCTGCTTTATAATTAAAGCCAAATCCAGGTTCATACAACATCCAGAACACCATCAACAGCCACAGCCAACGATAAAGGGAGAAAGAAGAGTACGATTGCTGGGGCCACAACACGACCCAAAAAACAAGAGAAAGCAACTAGAACACGTCCACACCCTACAAACCGGTTGGAACGGGAGTCAAGCCGGAGCTGGAGCCGAGAAAGGGGTCGCCGCCGATCTCAGGGCTCCGAGGGTGTCGAAGAAGGCCGACCGGTCACGCTGGCGCACCAACGGGGACCACTGCTGGAGAAAGGCAATAACAGAAAAAAATGAGTCAGACGCCCGGGAAGGGAAAACATGCTAAATCACCATCTTGTTGCGAACATTCCAAATGGACCAGGTCAGGGCCACAAAGACCATCCAGAAGAGGCGGCGGCCCCTTCCGGCGTGGTTCGCCGCAGACTGCAGGAATTCCCCAAGCTCCTGCACCTGCCAGGAGGGCCCCAACGCTTCCCTAACACAGCTCCACAGGAACTGAGCCGCCGAACAGGAGAACATAATATGGGCACTTGTCTCCGGAGTCCCACATAGGGGACACCGACCATTTCCTGGTCCATTACGCTTGGCCACCTCCACCCCTGACGGCAGCTGGTCCCGTAGGAGCTGCCAAAGAAAGATGCAAATACGAAGGGGGAGGGGTGCCTTCCACAGCGGAGATGTCCAGCGCAGCTCCGGACCCTAGAAGAGGGCCCGGTAAGCCGAGTTGACGGAGAACTCCCCCTGGCATCAGGATCCAGACAACCGTATCCTAGTCCTTAGATAATGTGCTAGGGAGAGCCTCCTCCAGGCGCCGATGATCCTCCGCCTCGGCCTCGCTAAAATTTCGCTGGAACAAGATGTCTAGCTCCCTTCACGAAAGGCCTGAGCAACGAGGATCGTCGGGGACGAGGAGATGGCGAAGAGGGCGGGGAACTGCTCACAAAGAGGGGATGACTGAAGCCATGGGTCTAGCCACAGACGCACGGCCTGCCCGTCCCCAATGGCGACGGAAACACCCAGGCCTACAAACGGCTTAATATCCTGGATGGCCCGCCAAAAATGGGAACCCTCCCTCCGCTCGCAAGCTAAAAGAGGCCGACCACGAAGATACTTGGCCTTTACCAGTTGGAGCCAAAGGCCCCCATCCTCCCTAAGGATACACTAGACCCATTTCAGCATCAGGGCCACATTGAAGTGGCGCGAATCAAGAATACCTAAGCCCCAAAGACATTTGGGGGCGCAGATCTGTGCCCATTTAACCATATGGTACCTCTGGTGGCCGTCCCTTGCCGCCCAGAAGAACCTAGACATCTCCTTGGCGAAGTCTGCATGGTTTCCTTCCGGGAGCAGGTACATCGCCATCTGGTACATGGGCAGACTCGAGAGGCAAGAGTTGATAAGGACTGTTCTTGCTCCCCTTGGTCGTAAGTCTTGCCTGCCAGGGCTCGACTTTAGACCGGACTCGCATCACGAGGGATACCAAGTCCTTAATCAAAACCCTTGTCTCATGGATGGGCATCCCTAAGTAGGTAGTAGGGAAGTCCGCCAATTTGCAGTTTAAATTATCGGCAATGCGCTGACGCTCCTCGTCAATGACCTCACTCTTGTCGAAGTTAATCTTCAGACCAGACATAGACTCAAAGCACATAAGCAGGAATTTGAGGTTAATAATGTCGAGATCCGATCCCTGGACCATGATCATGGTATCCGCATATTGGAGATGGGTGACACCACCCCCAGGGATCAGATGTTCCACCATGCCCGAGATATGGCCAGCAGTTTTGGCTCTATCCAAAACTTCATCCAGGGCATCCACCGTGGAGTTAAATAGGAGAGGGGAGATGGGGCCCCTTGCCTGACTCCGCAAGACAGACTAAAGTACGGGTCAATCTCCCCATTGATGTTGATTTCCATCCTTCCACTCATCACAAACTGCATAATCCAGTAGATCATCTTGTCGTCAAACCCTCTCCTCTCCAAGACTAGTTGGAGGTAGGCCTAGTCCAGATGGTCATAGGCCTTCTGGAAGCCTAACTTAAGGAACACTCCCTTCTGACGGCGAGTCTTCACCTCATGAATAATCTCATGGAGGTCAAGGACACCATCATGAATCAAGCGTCCCTTAAGGAAGGCGAACTGGAGGGGATGGGTGAGCCTCTCCATAACTGGGGCGAGGCGCAAAGCATAGACCTTCGCAAAGATCCGCTGGACAACACTGATGACCGTGATCGGTCTGAACTGGCGGATATCCGTGGCCCCTACCTTGGGGATCAGGGATATCACACCAAAGTTCAGACGAGACATAACCAGGGTCCCTGTATAGAACTCCTGGAACATCGTCATGATCACCGGCTGCAGCTTGGCACAAAAGGTCTGGAAGAAAGACACATGCAAACCATCGGGGCCGGGGGCCGACCCCGAACTCATGGACTTCAGGGACACGGCCACCTTCTTCGTGGAGAACGGGAGGGTAAGCTCCAAGTTCTCTGCCGGTGAGACGGTCGCATCACCAACCTAGAAGTCTGAGACCAGCGAGATCCCCGAACCTGGCGAACCAGAAAACAACTCCTTGTAGAAGGCGTAACTATGGGAGGAGAGTTCTAGTGGCGATGCCAACAGAACATCCCCCTCCCAGAGGCAAGCGATTGAGCACTCCCTCATCCTGCCATTGGAAATAGCATGGAAGTAGGCCAAGTTCGATCCCCCCTGGACGGTCCAGTTCTAACGACTCCGCTATCGCCAGAATGTCTCCTCTTCCTTGTAGATCTCCATAATGGAGGTCTCAGGAGAGTACCTATGGGACCATGCCTCTTCCGAGAGGCTGCGCTAGTCGGCCTCCAGGTCTAGGGCCTAGATCTCCCGCAAGATGACCTCCTTTTGGTCCCTAAGGACCGCCCCCAGGTTGGCCCCCCAACCCCTCATGAATCGTTGGACAATCTGAGCACAGTGGTGCCAAATATCGACTGTGTAGTAGGCCCGCGAGGGGGAGGCTGTAGCCTCCACCCACTTATACCGCACTGCTTCCACAAACCCGGCCTTCTATAGCCAGAAGACCTCGAAGTGGAAGCGGTTCAGTCGCGGGGGCGGTCCACCTCTAGAGGAAAGGAGGAGAGGGGTGTGGTCAGAGCCAATCCTGGTGACTGCCTTCAGGGAGTAGAGGGGGAACCGCACCTCCCAGTCAATAGAGACGAGGACGCGATCTAGGACACTACGTATCGGGGCGAGCTGCTTATTGGTCCACATATATCTAGCGCCCACTCGCAAAATCTCGCGAAGTGCGAGATCAACGATGCAGTCATTAAACATACGCATCTAGGGAGGTCGACATTAGCCAAGATCTTATCATCTGAGAAGCGGATCAGGTTGAAATCCCTAGCTATTACCACAGGAATATCAGCCCGTTCCACTTTCGACCTGAGCTCCTGCAAAAAGTTCGCCCGACCTCATATGGTCTGTAGGGCCATAGACAATGATCATCTCCCACTTGAAGCGAGACTGTCTATGATTGAGGGACATGCTCACAAAAAAATTCCACAAAAAATTCCCCGCGGTCCATACCGTCTACCTCGAAGGTTTCCTCCTTGACGCCAAGGAGGATCCCACCCGAGTAACGAATAGCAGACATCCACATCCAAGAGAACCGGGAGCGGCTAAGGCCCTGCAACTCAGCAATAGAGAAGTCCTGGCGAATCGTTTCTTGGAGCCCGACAATATCCGGAGCATCGAGGTGAATATACTCTTTAATCTGGCGGCGGAGGCCGTCGTGCCTGAACCCTCTGATGTTCCATATGAACGCCGGAAGGCCCGAAGGATGTTCATCTAAACCACTCAGTGCTAGGGACCCCCTTACTGTTGGCAGAACGGGCACGACTACGGGGCTGAGACTACTCTGGTGCTTTGGGGTGGTCTCCCACGAGGCCTACCCGGAGGGGAAGGCTTCTGGGTGGCCTCTTTGCCATCATGGGCTAGAGGTGGACCCCCGCTGAGGTCAGGGCCACCAGCCCCATCCTCTGCAAGGATCCGGGAGCGTTCGCGCTCCGGATCGCATGCTCGGGCGGCCTCAATCGCCCCCTTATATCCCTCCCGCGCCTTAATGGCAGCAATCTGAGACATACTAGGCCCCTTCTCATCACGAAAGACCCCACAATCATTAGCCACCTCAGCCAAATGGGCAAGGGGACCGCGGCAAGAACCGAGAAGCTGGAATCCGAATCACAGGAAGGACCAGAAACCGTAATGGGGGGGGGGGGAGGTACCTGATGTAATTGATATCCTTTTGATATTAATATTTTTCCTTTATCAAAAAAAAGATGGACAAACTCAGTAAATTTAGAGGTGAAAAAGTATTTTTTTCATATTGAAACCATGAGAGACTTTCTGGTGGCGTCTTAACAAGAATGGAACCCTGATCTACCACTCATGGACATCTTAATTGATGGGAAACAAAGCGGAAATTTTATCTTCTGCAAGGAAGTTATCATAGCAGGGTGCTGGAATATTTGGATCCATCGTAATAAAATCATATTTGATAACGAGGCCTTAGATGCTAGAGAATGTTTCATGTCTTTCAAAGAAACCTTTTAGCTCATTAGACATAGGACCTGGGTTAAAAGAGGGCATGCAGGATTGGCTTGATACTTTGTAATCTTTTCCTTGACTTTTAGTGGTACCCATCCCATGTGTATATTTGTTCCATTTATAAAGTGAAAATGACATAGTAGGGGCCTAGGCTACTTAAAAAAAACATTAGAGACTATTGGATTAAAAATCATGTGAAAGTAAACATTAGAGACTCCCGTGGCAACCCCCAGGCACCGCCGGAGGACCCCTAGATTCCACCGCCGTCGACCTCCCTCATACAGATCCCATCCCTCCATCGCTGCCGCCGGCGTCAGCCGCGGTTGCAGCGGCCCCCTAGTACCTAAGGTGCTAGGGGTGGAGGCCGCGGCGGTCTTCTTCGGAGGGGCGGCTGGGGCGACGCCGTCGGACAGGGTCAGGGGTGGTGGTCGAGTCGACGATCTCAGGCAGGTGGCGGCGGGTTCTCCTGCAGCCGCTTTGCAGGCGGCGGCACGCCAGTCCTCCTAGGGCCGTCATCTTCCTGGGCAACGCGGATCGAGGGCTTGGGGAGGAGGAGGTATCGTGGTGGCAGCATTGGAGGCGATCTTACGAGGACATCCTCGGCGGCGCTGATGTGCGGCCGCCATGGCGGGCGGCGGTTGCATCGGGTCTAGCCCGGATCCGATCTGGACCTCTGGCTACGGAGGCAGCTGCACGCCGGGTTCTGGCGACCCGCTTCGGTGGCATGCTGGACTATCTTCTCCTCTACCTTCGGCTAGTGGCGAGGGGGCTTCTAGCTCGGTTTGAATAAAGGGGGTGGTCCTAGGGTTCATCTCACGCCAAGACAAAGACTCGCATGATGTTTGTCTACATTGATCTGGTTGTAGTGGCGTGTTCCGGAAGGCTCCGCCGGTGCACATATGCCGAGAGATCGCTGAATCGGGTAGGATTCGGTCGTGAGCACTCATGTTTTTACTCTAGCTGTTTGGGTTCAGAGGGAGCACTTCAAATCTCTCATGACTGTTCTTGTCCCATGGTGCCGACAGAGAATATCATGAAGACCGAGATCTGAGGACTGACAATGGTGGTTCGAGTCTAGGTGATGATGAGAAATTGGCTTGGTGACTCGTGACTTGAAGCAGTGGTATGCAAGCGGGGGCGACAGTATAAGTAAAGTTCATGATCCAATCTTTCAGGATGAAAACCAATGGTCTGGCCTTAATTGGTTGTGCCCGGCAATAGCCTTGTTAAAGGTTTGTTTTGAATGCGTGGACTTTCTTCGGTGTGAAAACCTAAATCTTTGATCGAAAAAAATAATAATTTCAAATGCACCACGTTGATTTATGGTACTCTTTGGTGTTTGTTGTGCATATACATTGTATACAAATACTTTGTCATATTGTGTGTGTTAGAGCAGACGCAGAGTCAGTGGAGAAGGTGTGAACTTTAGTGATTTCAAAGAGCCATGCTCAATCTGGAGCCAATTTTTTTGCTGCTCCACGCATCGATGGCCCTTGCGCTGAGGCGAATATCTGTGCTAATGGCAGTCATATAGTGCATCGCCAACTGCTGCGTCGCTTCCAATCCTTTATCGAGGAGGTATGACAATTCCCAAGGCCTCCTAAACCTACTACGAGGACCAACAAATTTTGAGTTTATTCGCTTTCATGTGAATATTCTATCGTATCGCATTTCAGAAATAAATTTTCTACAGCATTGGAATAAGTCTTGAGGTGCTCGTGCATCACATGTGTGCTATTTGGAGCTCTTTTATAAGCCGAAAGAAAACAATTTTTTCACACTAGTTGTACTCACTTACGTCCCTTTATCACTGCAGTTAATGGTTGGAAGCCGTGGCAACGTTTCATTCTATTCAAATCAGGATTTACGCATTCACCTACATTGTTGGACCATTAGGCTGATCTGGAATCAGTTGAAAACTTTGAAGAAATAAGTTAGCCTGTCTGGCATGTTTTAAATGTAAAACGAAATGCTAGCTCCGCTAAAAGAACATGCTCTATACCTTTTTATATATTAATAGGCACCTCGCCACCAATTCCATTTCATTGGTGCACAATTCGTCTAATTACATGATGCAAAATTTAAGGGTGTGTTTGGTAGGCTAGCTTAACTCAGAAAATCTCACCTCATCCCACCATTTAATACTTTTCGTTGTTTGTTAGACTGGCTCGTATGATCTCAGCAGTGCCCACTTCACCCGAAAAAGCCTCCTCAGCCAGGCTGAGGAGAGAAGCTGAAAACGAGCTTCGCCCCGCAACGCGTGGGCCCGCCCCCCAAGACCCCTGCCCCCTCTCTCCCTCTCTCTCATTTCTTCCTCTTCCCTGTCTCTCTCCCGAGCTCCTCCATCCCCCCGGCCGCATCGGCCCCCTCCCACCACCGCAGATATCGCCGCCGCCCACCTCCGAGATCCTAAATCGGCACCCTCCCAGAGCTCTTGTGGCGGCGGCCAGTCCCAACACCGGCGGCGGCGGCCAGTCCCAGCACCGCCAGCCATCGTTTAGGGAGAAGAGGACCTGCCTGATTTTTATTCAGGGTGTTCTGTGTAAAATATTGTCCTAATTTACAATTAATTTTCTGATAAAGGTCTTATGTGTAAGAAACCAGACCTATCTCTTATCTCAATGCATGCGACCTATCAAACAATGTCTTCACACAACATGGGTGGACACACACGAGCTACCAAACACCTGAAAAAATCTCAGTGCAGCTTGTATGAGGTGAAAATATCTGAGGTGGGAAAGTCATTCTGTGATGACCCAGGCTACCAAACACACCCTAAACCTATAGCGAGTGAAAGAAGTAAGGCCCTGTTTTGTAGCAGTAGATTGAACGAGAATTTTGGGTATAAATCCCACAGGGTTTGGGTAAAAACACCGGTCACACCCAATCTACTAGATTCCACTATAATCCACTTCCACTCCAATACTCTACTACAAGTTGTCTGTTTTGCACACAGGGTTTATTTCATGACAAAAATTCACAGGAATTGCATGGATTGCTGTTTAGCTGAAATAGTTCCATGCTGAATATTTACCAGTATAGAAGTGCAATTTCTACAGCAACAATAATACCAGGTTGCAAGTGAATCTGACAATAAAATCATCACGAAATTCTATGTGGAAAAAGTACCAGATTACAACGAACTAAGTAAGCGACAAAGTCTTAAATTTCATAATAAGTTAGACATGAAAAGATTCTAGGTAATATCCATCTATCCATTGTTAATTGTGTGAACTCGGCATCTAGGAGTGTCTTCGGAAGCAAATTGAAACCATCAGTGTCAGGTTCTAATTGTTCCTTCTCCAGATATGAACATGCTTTCCCAACCTCTGACCTCAAACCTTTGCTAGCAAGCACTGTAATAAGATCAACATACCAGAACAATCTGGGTTTTACCAGTGCTCCTTTCGAATCTCCTCAAAGACCTAGCAGAGATGAGAAAATTAAGAGGCATCTTAGTGTGCATTTGTCAGTTCCTAGTCAAGAAGCGGTGCTTGCTTGCCAGAATCATATATTAATCTAGAATTTCTAAATGCTGACAAGAATAATACATGAAAAAACTTTAAACAATGCAAAGTAAATTGTCATTTAAATGCCCGAAAAGAAGGCATTTACAAACATATAAGGATTAAAGAGCAACATCAAGAGACTAGAACTATATAAGGATTAAAGAGCAACAGAAACATCAAGAGACTAGAATTATATACAAAAAAATGTATCCCTACAACTTGATCTTTACAGCTGATTCTGCCTGCTAATGCTGAATAGAAGCCTAGAGGTCCCAGTAGACCTGATGGGACTGTATAACTGTCAGGCTTACTATCATCTAGATCAAGTGGTATAAAATCAGCATAGCATAGAAGACTGATGGCTAGGGAAGGCACTGTTAACAGAAACACATACAAATAGGCATACTGGTATAGAGTATATACATTGTCCAACCCAACCAGAATCAAAGGAGCAGGAAACTGTAAAATAACAGAGACCAATACATCAATAGAGTGATATATATCGCTTGTCATTGATCTTATAGGCATACATAAAGGTATACCAAAAACAGTAGATATCTTATAAAATTTAGAAAGGCTAGGAACAGATAGAGATTATGGAAACATAAGTAGTGCATATAATAAGACTGTTACTCCAAATTGTGTTTCTAGGCACACCATATAAATAGTGTTGCTGCCTCAGTTTACTTACGACAGTACACTGCCATATAACTAATGAGATGAATATATACTCTATGACATTGTTCTTAATCATGTATTCTTCATGCTTGCAAAAATAATAGAAATGCATATTTCCAGCCGCCGTAATTGATTGATTGGTTACGCCAGCTCACGTACAATCGAATCACTTTTTTTTCATCTATTTCTAGGCGGAGGGAGTAGTACATATTAAAGCCAGCTAAGTCTAGTAACTCAAACAACCGCTTGAGCTATACTGCTTCATATACCAACTTATAGAGCAGCGACCAACGTATACTAGCAGCTGTAGAATCACCTGCCACATTAAGTACACGATACAGCCAGCAGAGCATAGCACAACCCAATATTTTTAGATACATAAGCTTTATCATTATTTACTCCACACAGTGAATTCCTTATCAAATGACTAAGTAGATAAGAAAACATAGATTTCTAATCGGCGAATCAAAGAACACATCACCCAAACTGAACCGGATTTAACAAGAGGCAAGAACCCAATTCATGCAGTAAGCCCCATCCGTTCGTACTTGTGTACTAGCCCCAAGAAAATAATAATGCTCAATTCGCATCCGTTCGTACCCCCAATTCATACTAGGGTCGGCGGCTGTACTAGGAACCGGATTTAATCAGAGGTAGGAACCCTAGGTCATCAATTTAACAGTACGTATCTAGCGGTAGATGGTGAGAGAAGTGGAGGGAGTGGAACAAGACTTACAGGCGAAAATTCCAGTTTTGTTGGAGAAGAATGACGGACGAGGGAGGTCAGCGTCGGCGGTGTCAATTGCTGAGACGGCGTCGGCGGTGTCGGAACGGGAGGACTAGTCGGTAGCGGGATGGGAAGGAGTCTGTGGATCTCCGGAATGCATACGTGAGGCACGGCGGAGCGACGGGAGTCATCAGCCGCGTCGTCGACGTTGCTCCAGGGAGATCGGGCGCTGCGAATTGTGCGCCGCCACCTCCCAGCCTCCTAGAAACGCGAGTAGGGAGGAGCGTCTCGTTCCTCCTCGACCCGACGTGGTTTGTAGGGGGTTGTTGGGTTTCAGCCCGCTCAAAACCGGCCGGCAAAACGGTCTATCCGTGGGTCGTGGTGTTTTCGGGTTGGACCGGGATGAAACCCAATAAACCCTGTGAAACCTCCCCTGCAAAACGAGGCCTACCAAGTATCAAGCTGGTTGTTACAAGTTTCTCAAGGGACGGTAGCTCAAGAAGTTAAGAGAACATCAGTTGCGCTCGCTCATTTTTCACACACCCATCATGAAATGTATCTCCTCATGATGCATCTTCATATATTGCAAAGTCTCCCTGCCTCCATGAAAAAAGTCGTTGCATGTTGAGCTCCAGGAAGAGATCCAACCGAACTAAGCACTCATGCCGACATCAGGGAAAATGTTTTCTTGAGCTTGAGCATCAGGAATTGTTCGAACTGAGCCATCTTTCCCCCCTCCAGATCCTTGTAGGGCACCTTCTAGTTTTTCATGTATAAAAAATTATCAGATGCCACACCAGTTTAAGATTAAGCCAGGTTTTCTTATTAAAAACATTATATTCCAAGAGTTCGACAATCCCAACAGGATTGCAGCAGAAACAGTATTTAACTGTATATAAACCTTCTAGTGCAAAGCCATCTAGTTGCTAGAGCTGTGTAGTCAGGTATAAATCATCCAAATATTTCATGTACATCAGCCCAAATAAGTCTGGCAACTAAGCAACCAAAGGAAGGTGTTCAACACTTTAATATCCAACTAGAAATTGCACTCCAAACATTTTGGGATACCTCTCCTTGTAAGATTGTCTCTAGTCATAGTTTGATTCTGCATAAACACACATAAAAGCCTGCACACTTGGTGGAATTGTTTAGGCTCCATATAGCTGGAAAATAAACATGTGTACTCTAAAGTTCGCTGTCGGATATAGTGATTTTAAGGAGTAAATACCTTAGAATTCATACATCCAAACTAGAGTATCTTCATCCTCGGTGAACTTTAAACTTTTAGCAATTTCTACCAGCTCAAACTAATGAAGCATTATAGCAACATACAAAAATCTTATAAAAGTGAATTATTACTGATGGTCATCCAACACATCAGCCACTGACATGCTTGAACTTTCTCATGGACCTAGCACTAGCAGCATTATCTTTTGGAAGCAAAGTAAACATAGAAAAATTTCTCTAAACCAAGCATTCAACATATCAATCAAGTCTTTCTTAGTTAGATGCCAAAAACTATGATAAAACATGAAGGAGAGACCATCGGATCCGGGAGCTCCATCAGAGCAGAATCCAAAAACTACTAGTCTAACTACTATTTCAGAAAATTCAACTTTGTAAAGTTAATTTTCACTAGGTTTAACTTTTTCTCACCTGAGAAAAAAATTCTTCCTTAAGTCGAATGTTAGTCCTTTTTTTTGGAAAAGAGTATATATTAATATCACAAGGACATCAATTACACCCAGCCTCTGCAACAACGCATGCCCTAGCGGCTCTACGGATGCACCCAGCTCAGAAAAAAGAAAGAGAAATTATAAAAAAGAAAAGTTCCGCTACAGAGAACTAGTCCTCAAAGAAACAACAGTGACACCATCAGAACAACACCAGTAGTCCTCCACTCCAATAACAACGCCTTTAAGAAGGAAACAGTGCCCAATCGCCATCGTTGCCCGACCAATGGTCATAGGTTTTCACCCTGAAGAAAGTCCTTACTCACAAAACAATGCCTTCAACAAGGTCATTGTCAGGCACAACCAGCTAAGGCCAGACCTTGGATTTTCATCCTGCAAGATAAGACTGGGAACTCCCATGTGTTGTCTTCCCGCACCAACAGTCGCTTCAACGAGTCCCAGATTACGCAGCCAGATCTCCATCGCCACAAGAACAAAAATCTCCATTGCTACCCTCAAATTTCCGCTTTCCTGACCTTCTCCGCATCTAACATCACCATGGCTCTACATGGCTCTAGGTGGGAACAAACAACAGAGCTTCACAACGCTCCCGCTGAAACCAAACGGCCAGAAAAACAAGGTGCGCGCGACAGAATACCTTCCGATCCAGCAATCTCCAGGCATGATACGCCCATGGGAGTTCGTCGGCGGAGCCTTCCGGAACCCGCCTCTACAGACCAGATCAAGGAGGGCAGACATCAAACAGATCTTCGTCTTCGTGTGAAGGAAATCAAAGGACAACCACCTTTATTAGATCCGACACAGCGATCCCCACACCGCCGATCGGTTCCCAACCGCGTCGCTACTGGACGAGGCCAGAAGCACTGGATCTAGATGGGAATCGAGATCCACAACCAGCCTCCTCCGCCCAAGAGGACGATCCAAGGATGGCAATGGCCGCTGCCTGGTCCAGATCGCCGTCCGACCACCGCGCCCAAGCACATCCGCTGGTGCCGCCCCAGCAGCCCGACGAAGTCCTCGTCGCCCTCCTCCCTTAGCGCCTTCGGCACCAGGGGCCGCCGCCACCGCGGCCACGCCGGCGGCAGCGGCGGAAGGGAGACAGGAGATGGGGAGGAGAGCTTTGGCGGCGGCGAAGGGGGCCCCCCGGCGGCGCCCTGGGGCGCGCCGCGGGAGGGAGGTGTATCGCGGGACGGGAGGGAGGGTTTCCCAGTCGAATGTTAGTCCTGTCTTCCTATTTCAAAATATATAACATATAGAGAATATTTGCGGTGGATAACATCGTTTCTAATGTGTATCGCAACAGAATGAATGGGATTCAATGATGTGTCAATCTGCACATGCACATGAGTCATTGGAGGAAAACCTGGACGACTTTCCCCTTTGCATACCGGTGGTTTAGCTAGACTGGCCAAGCATTTTTTGTATGTATGGCCAATACGCTACAAACAATCAATCCAAGGGCATGCAGTGTCGCATGTAGCATCGCGTGCATCGTCTTCGTTCAGTCATTAACATGGAGATGGAATCTACTGACGTATGACATACTCACAAGCGAAGGTTTCTACAAATCCTTCACAAATAAATACATCACGGTACTTTTCGTTCGCAACGATAATTATGTCACTAACTCCAACTCTTTTGCATCATTCGCAGCCTAGTGCTTTGTTCTAGTGATAGGAAAATTCCAGATGCCTCCTAGTCCTACTACTACTAGAGCTTAAATTTCAACTTGTAGTCATATTGAGTATTTCTGCCGGTCGCCTATAGGCTCTTGTCTTTTTATAATCTGCTTCCATTTATTGCCTGACAGAATACTTTCAGGTTTTAGTTCAACATATATGCATCTATATATCACTGAATTAAGGTGGAGTGTACTACTTTTCCCTATTAATAAATACTTTTTTTCTTGACATGTACAATAGTAGTACATCATAAATTTAATCAGCATTTTCAGCTAGTTCATGATCTTCGCGTTTCATTGCATAAGCTATGAATGGTCGAAGGTGTTCACACTGTCAGAGAGAAAATAAGTGAGGAACTGAGCAATAGCCCAATGATATTGAAGTGCCGTGGCTAATATTTCTGCTGAACTTTTTTTTTTGAGATAAAGAACTTCGACGCTTTATTGACAAATGAAAAACAATACAAAGTACTCCGTGGATACACTCCGGGATTGAAAAAATACAAGTGACCAGAACAGTGTAGGTTCTCTGAAAGATGCTCCAAACACCTATTGTGCATCTATGTGACACAAGATTAATTTACAAAAACCGTCAACAGTATTGTTTGGCAACAACTGCCATGATTATATTAAGCATGCAGTCAAAGTGGCTCTGGAGGTTGAAAGTGTAATTCTGCAAGACACTTATTCGGATATGCTTAATGAAAATTCTAGGCCTTTCTCGTTGTTCTTCGACTTCCTCATGACCGGATGTGGGGGGCTGTCGGATGTGGAGGACTATGAACAACTCGAGTGATAGACCGCTAGCACGAGCTAGCATAGAAGCTCGATACCCTTATACTTATGTGATGAGATGCTTCCAAGTTCATGTTGGTATTTGCAACAAGATTAAAACAAGTATTGCCAATCACTAGTGGGATTTTGAATATGGCAAAAGGAAAATGCATTGCGGTCGTGTGAGCGGATGTCGGTGCCAAAAAAAACTGTAGAGTATGTTGATCACTTGGTGAACAAGACTCCGGAGGAGCTTCACTTTTGGATTTTATCTAGGCGTGAGACTGGTCTTTTCAGAGATAATATGAGAGAGTCGGCATCATGTTTTTTTATTCTTTGGTGTTTTGTGTCCTATATCATCGGCGATTTGGCAGATTCTTGTAATTATGTATGCCTTCTATAAAGTTAATTTTTACCATTGGCATACTCTTGAAAGAAAAACTGACACATATATGCATCCATACCATATACTACAAGGCAGGGCCAGGACTCTCTCTGTCCCACAGGATGTCATTATGAGCATGAGAGAGTAGTTGTTAGAAATAAAACTAAGGTAACCAGTGTCCTCTGCCTTATTGGACTCCTTTTCTCAACATAAATGTGTGACCGTGAGAAACTATCACAATTGTCCGAAGCAAATGGAAACAAGATGTTCGTTGCATTATAGCTACTTTAGTACAATAGTTCTATGTTGCTCAGTTATGTGTACAAACTTGACCTTGTTTGAATGTAGGATGGACGTCCAACTCAGAAACAACTCAAGAGGAATTAGTAGCAGCACATTGTATTAAATTGTTTATGGTGACAAGCATGCGTACCATCTTACTTACACTAGTATAGATCGGGTCTTGTGAAAATGTCCCTTGACACATGAATTTTTTATCATCATTGTAGATGAGTGTGCGATGCGTTTCTAGTTTCCCACATGATTTATATAATCGTGCGCCAATGGGGCATACGGTTCCATGATTCCAACCATCTGCGAACATTTAGAATATCGCAAACGATTATTCCTTCTTGACCATCTGCTTTTTTTGAAGATTGCAAACTGACTTATGTTGTTTCATCGTATGTGTCCATATCAATTAACAATCGATAAGTATGAACCATCAATATGCTTATTTCATACATTCCAAATGTTAATACTTCGAACCGTCTCTAGCCCAGGATGCTATTAGATGTATGCAAGTATAGTACCAAAAACCTTAATTTTATTTGATTGCACATCAGATACATCATATGTTTACATATATTTGCGACGTAGCTTCAATTGGTAGGTATCCTTAGGAGAATGATACACAAAACAGAAGAGAATATGCATGTTTTCTTGGTTACATTTTTGTCTTCATGACGATGATGGACCTTGTAAGGCTAAAATAGATAGGTTTCTCCATTTATCATTGAGTCACAATCGCCATGTACCACGCTGCAGCTAAGAGGAAAGTAATTAACACAAAGTCGGCCTAGTGCATATGTAGATCCAAAGAATACAACCAAGCTAAGAGGAGAGTAATTAACAAATCCACAGTGCATTTGAATGTATTAGAGAAAATAAACATAAGGTCGTCTAGTGCATATGTAGATTTATAGTACACAACCACACTAAGAGGAAAGTAATTAACAAATCCACCAGGCATTTGAATGTATTAAAGAAGATAAACATAAGGTTGACCTAGTGCATATGTAAATCTAAAGTACACAACCACACCAAGAGGAGAATAATTAACAAATCGATCGTTCATTTGAAAGGATTAAAAAAGACCATGCATATGTAGTGCATGTGAAGGAATTAACAATCTTTGGGAAGGAGACGTTGTGGCGCCGTTGACACCTTCCACCGTCCTCCGTGGATGAAGGGGATGTGCCTGGTCAAGAAGGATGTACACATCGCACTGGAGAAATGCCGGAGAATAGCTGATGTAGCGCCTCGTCGACATAGCTCCGAGTAGGTGTGCTTCCTGGGTGCAGATAAGCACAAAAGAGGAAGGGACACCGGTCGTGGGGAGTGCGGTCGTATTCTCTATGCTATAAGGGTAGGGTTCCACCAAATGGGACCCGACGGGCCTTAGCCATCTCACACGATTTCCTCCTTATGAACCATTTGTGCATATGACACACCATTTTATACCTATAGTTATTTGCGATTCTACACGTACAGTTGATTTGAGTAAAACCATGTTCGATGTGATGGCTATGCCAACATGCTAGTGTGGAATCCTGTACTTGATCTGTACTTCACACACGCTTTTCCCATGGCCAATCGTTTGCGATAGACATTTCACGGACGATTAATTCCATTTGTCGTGTGCGATAGAGATTATCACACATGGTTTTCTTTACTATGTACATTTTGATAGCCGTTGAATTCTTTGTCTATACATAACCGAACAACTAGTTCATAATATTTGGTCATTTATAGTTCGAAAGGACTCCAATCAAGCATTGTTGCCCTAGCTAATTGTTATAAAAGACCACTAACTTGAGAAATTACGTTGTTATTAATAACTACTTAGTACGCATTAGCTAATTAATTAATAAATACTCCCTTTGTTTCAAAATATAAGATGTTTTAGCTTTGGAAAGAAAATATATCTAGACATCTTTTAGTATATTGGTTCACTCATATTTGAACAAAATCTATACACTAAAATAAGTCTAGATACATTTTCTTCATAAACCTAAAACATTTTATATTTTAAAACGGAGGAAGTAGTCACTAGACACTAAATATCCTTGCTGTTAGACGTCGGGCCCTACGTTTATAAACGCCAAAGCACACACCTAATTGATGGGTCATATGATGTTACTCGGGCCGATCCACTCAACCGAAGGCTTTTAGAAACGGTCATTACTGCCCGATCTACATTGTAAGTGTGTTGCGCTTTAAACGAGGCCACACAATTGCACGGCGGATCATTTTAGTCGGATAGTGGAGTCGTTAATACGTTTGAACGAATAATGTATAAGGTCTTCACTTGGGTAACCGAAATATTAAGGGTGATGCAACTCAATGCGTTTTCAGGAGGCTGATCTTACACCGCGATATGCAAGACAGTGAGTTAGCGTTTTCTAGACCAGAAGCCCTAGTTTTTGGGAGGGACCCGTGTGATACTCTGCGATATGTTGGCTGAGTTAGTCGACCTAATTGCCCTTACTCGGTTGTCGATCCTTCGAAACATGGGGTTACCAAAAAAACGGAAGCATGGACAAGGGTTGAGGAGTTGAAAAGTAGGCGGAAAAAAATTGTATTGAAGTATTGTTTGCTTAATTCAATCGGCCGGCATCCCTTATAACTTATACGGGGCGCCTGGTCTTCCCGTTCAAGCCTAAGAGACTATTACACGGGTACAATGCGATTTCCTTAGTACGAAAATAACTCTAAACTAGGCAATTATCCTTAGCTACATACTAGACTCGGACTCCAAGCGTTTAAATAACCCTTTGCAGAGTCATCTTTCCTTCCGTGTTGGCGCAATTTCCAAGACCTCCGAGCTTCTTTTTGGCCAAGTCATGGTCTCCTTGGACATAAGTCTCGGCTCCTGTTATTGGTTTCTGGAATATTCTTCTTAGTAGGCTCGCCGATGTTGGAATTGCCTACTATCTGGGTCCGTTTTTTGATAATCCTTCGGATCTTCTAATGCACCGACTATACTGACCTGTTAGTCGTCTGGAATTGGGCTAGAATCTGGAAATTGGTAAAATAGGTCTATCTGCGACTCACATCTTCCGACTCAAAACACTGTGTTTTTTATCGGTTGAAAATGGACGCTAACACATGGCATGTCAAAGAGTTGGCATGGAAGCTGACATAAACGGTTCCAGTTCCCAATGCCACCTAAGCCTACAAGTATCTTGTAGCAAAACAAAGACTGTAGGTGCAAGCCATTGTCAAATCATGATCTCTAATTCGAGAAGAACAAATGAATTATGTTTGTGTCTGACCTTGTAGCACTTGCACTTCTGTGTGTGCTCCTCTATAGTAGTTTATCTGTTCCATAATTATATTGTCGAGTATGAGCGCGTTAGCGTGTACCACACATTTCGTGCGATTATTTTGATTTAATGTGTGATATCTATGAACATGGTCTACGAGTAGATCAAACTACTACTACTACGTACGGGTCATTTACTCCCCTGATCCAGCGGTTCACATGTGATCTATTACACTAAATTTTGTGTACAATTTTCATTCCACAAAGTAAGGTATATAAATTTGATGAGAAGTCAAACAGTATCAAGTTTGACCAAAATTACTGAAAATTTTATTAACATACAATGTTAAACCTATATCATTAACATGGATACATTACAAAACATATTATCACATTGTATCTACAAAATATGTCAATTTTATGTAAAAGTAACATTTTAAACCATTTGACTATTTTGAAAACTTATGCACCCTATTTTGTGAAATGGAGATAGTAGCATACGTAGGGGTCAGCACACTTTGGGCAATTCACGGTCTACCATGGCTATGTATTGTTGACACAGGCGACCAAGACTCCATAGCCGCTAGCGCTCGCCAAGCCGGCGAGGGAGACGCGCGCGGGTGAAACATATGCGGTCGTAGTCCTTCACAACCTGGTCGAACAAGAGCTCTACGATTGACCGCCCTTAACCTCTAGGAACAACATCCATGCATGGCCATATCAGTCAGAGTCACAGTTTTGTTCTAATGGGGGTATCATTTGACAAATTCTCCTGTTGTCCTCCTGAACGAGACACAATGGATCAACAAATCTCTTTTAATTTTGCATTAACGCAAACACTCTTCTAATTTAAGCCCAAGAATCTAGTATGCCCCAAGTCCCTCCTAAGGTGTCTTAATTAAGTATCTCCTTCGGTAACCTCAAACTCATCTAACTTAGTGATATAATGGCTATTGAAGTTGTGATCCAAATTTATAAGAAGGCTAATTTCTAAAGGAGCAGAGCGAGACTCATCGCCAGTAGGGTTAGGCCAAAGCGTCACGGTTTTGAGTCTATATTGCTCAGTTTTGAGTCTAAACTTGACTCGATTCATATATTTGATTTGCTTAGGTAGCTTACCAGACTGAACAAATCTTGCATGTATGACCGGCATCCAACTCAGAAACAACCTTAGCGGATACAAAGATTGGTTTTCAAAGTTTCTCTTCAACCTCACATGGTGTTAAGCACCAGTACTGATTCGATTACTCCCACGAACACCACTCAGTGGCTCAGTGGTCAGATGATACAGAGACTATAGCCAGAACTTCGGAGCAATGTAGGGAGGAAGAACATTTGAAACATGATCTTCAGATCTATCGGTTACAATTTCAACGAATACAGAAAATGATACATCTAGCTTCTAACGCACTATGCATGTTATAAAGATAATTTTAATGGATATATTCCAAGGATAATTTTAATGAGTAACTTAGATAATAACATGCATATATTACTAGTTCATGTTAGTGGGTAGTAACATGTGTATGGTATCATGCAAGGTCTAATTAATAAGGTTCTGGACTATATGGTCTTGGTATGTGTGATGTTATGGTAGCTAGCTAAGTTACTATCTCCCTCTTTTTTTTCATTTATTATCATGCCATGTCATCAATTTGCTTATTTGGCATTGCATGTATATGCATGTTACTAACTAAGTTATTTCTACTATGACTAGCCTTAGTACATAGAATTAAATATATATTGCAATCTAGGATGTAGTTTTTTTATGTTATTATAGTGTGGACCTTCACCAATATTTGATCGAAACAATAACTTCGCACGTGATGACGTGGTTACAATATTTGAGCTATATACATACATAGCTCAATTAGTGATGATATATTTAATAATGATCCATTAAATTAATGGTCATATTATGTTATCCACAATTAATAAGACATATCAGTTCAGACCCGTTGATAGAAAGGTTCAAAAGAACAATAGGTTATATGAAAAACAATTGGTTGCAGTTAGCTAGTTGGATATTTTTTTGTCTACCATGAGATTATCTATTCCAATTTCTCTAAATTTTATGTTCATCATTTGTACTTGAACAGTATAATCATAATGTCTTGTTATAAAGATAATTTTAATGGAGGAAACAATGTTTAACACACAACGCTGAGTATCAATGGAATGATAAAAACACAATTTGTAAGGGAAACGAATAAATAAAACATTATAGTATATCCCATCAAATTGATCATAATGACTTTTTATTAAACTTATACGCTACTACAAATTTGGGGACAGACTTTCCGTTAGCTTCAAACCTCTAAGAGTGTGTTGCACCCAATCTTATTTTCATATTACTATAGATTGTTCCATCTCTCCATAGTCTTAAACAAACGTATATCCACCTTCATGCGCTTCTACATCGTTACATATTAATCCGACAAAAATATTGTCTTCATATTATTATTTTTTAAATGAGACGAATAACTGATGTGCCATTATGTTAAAAAAGTAAGTCCATCGAAGAATTTATAATTTTGATTGATACGAATACTTATAAACAATTGGATTCATAAATAAAATAATTACTAGATCCATAATAATTATGATTGATTTAGTATAACTTTGTATCAAATGACCGCACTTATTATGATAGGAGGGAGTAGTATAATGTTTCTTTTTTTTTCTCTCTGAGATTAACACATGCTAATTTGAGTACGGAAAGTAAACTATCTTTGCAAAAAAAATACGTTTTATACACTAAGTAGTAGCATGGTTGTCTGAACCCACTCGTTCATGTATTTGTAAATATCAGTTTCTCTAACTGAATCAACATATCACTTCAATATCCTTATACGTAGCAACGGAAGATCTAGCTGACCATAAAATAAATTGCAAAGTAGAAATATTTATATGGGATATAAGTTTTCCATAGTCTAATATTTGTTTCCATGCGGGGTCCATGTACAACGAAACGATTGTTCACCATAATTTTTCCGGAAATCCATTCTTAGACGGTCGGTGGTTGTCCAATCCTGACGGGAAGGATGAGGGCACTCTGTCCGAAAATTTAAAATATCTTGTAGATTAGACCGTTTGTTCGATTTAAGATCCGTTTTCACCGATGGATTAGTCGCGACGAAATCTTCAAACTAGATTCTATGTTGATATGTTTTGATAAAAAAAATTCAGACCAAACAGTTACTATTCCTAACATGTGAGTTATCCATGCCATAATATATAAGTTATCTATCATGTAACACAAAGTTACCTACCTTATAAACGTGTTGGATAGATGCGTTCTCGCATATGCGTTAGAGTACCAAGACTTTACCGCCGTTGATGCGTTAACATACACGAGTGATAAAGACCCGCTAACCTAACACTCTTTGAGGTTCATCATTCGTACGCCACGTAACGGTGACGAGCGATAAAATCGAGCAGTTAGACTATTGGTTGGGCGTTAAGTTTGTTCACTACGACTTAGAATAGTGGGTGATAGGCAGAAGACCTCATTTATTATATCATATGTAAAATAGCTTAGATTTAATTTCTTAAAAAATCATGTTTGATGTTTGATGTGGTAGCCTTTCGAGGTTGAATCGCACGTACGCTGCGAGAGCGATGACGAACATCGAAGACGAGCCGCTAGAATAGATTTTATATTCTATCTATGGGTAAGCATTTATAGTGGTGGATAACTTACATGTTATTTGATAGATAACTTACATACTGAAGCCTGGATAACTTTCGTATTACTGGTGAGTGACTTTTAGAAAAAATAAAGTCGTGTTACCCATCCCGAATACATGACTTATCTATGTCATAGTAGTTAAGTTATTCATCCTAATACATATAAAAAGTTACTCATCATGTAAATGAGTTTAGAGACGTTCTCGCATTGCTCATGTGGGTAACTTTTGTATTATATAAAATCTCGGTTGCCCCATGTATATTTAGTTTAGTTAATTAAATGTGATCTATAACCTAATTTAATTGATATGCGGTTGCTTAGGTGTTAGGGTACCGAGATTTCATAGTCGTCGATGTGTTAGTGACGAAGGGTGATGAAGCTGAGCTGCTAGACTACTAGTTGCACGTTACATTTGTTCACTACAACTTAGGTGGTGAGTGGTAGGGTATAACACGCCATTTATTATATCGACTCGATGAAAAAGGATTCCAAATCGAAGGAGTTCACATTTGTGTTTTTCGCGCATAAAAAACTTAAACACATTACCCATCCGTAGGGTGGATAACTTATGTATTAACTGGTTGGTAACTTACATGGTACGGTCTGATAACTTATGTATTGCATGTGAATAACCGTTTGGTCCAAAAAAAGTTCTTAAAACATATCGATATGAGATCTAGTTTCGAAAATCTCGTCGTGACTAGCCCAACGATGAAAATGGATCATCAATCGGATAGACATATTAAACTATAAAAAAACCTAAATTTTTAAATATTTGCATTAAATGCTACTGACATCGGCACTTTTAGTTTTATTTGTATGCATGCAAAGTTGTCTAGTTTGCCCGCCAGGATTTGTTATTTGAAGACCGTCGACTAGCAAAGTTCTATTTTTTTTTAAATGAGGATATAGTTAAGAGTCATATGGATATACGCGTTAAAATTTACATGTTAGTGTGCGGCCATACATCTTGGCCGTGGTTAGTCTTGGACGTGGCATGGCTTTTTTTTACCATGCAACGTGTTAAACGTGGCAACAGGCCGTGACATACATCTTTATAGAGTCGTATCAAACCAATATCAAAACAGTTTATACTATTACGTAACTTGTTAAATCCTCACCGTACATTTTAGATCCATCTCTCAAAACATGCACCTGAATAGTAGAAAAAGCAAAAACCGTACCTTGGAGCTGTTGGAAGTTTCCCTCCAAGGGGAGGCATGATACGTCTAAAACGTATCTACTTTTTCAAAAACTTTTGTTATTGTTTCTTCCCTAATTTGTATGATTTGGATACAACTAACATGGACTAAAGCTGTTTTCAGCAGAATTGCTTTGGTGTCTTATTTTTGTGCAGAAAATCAACTTTCAGGAAAAATCTCAAAAAATATGCCGAAAAACATATTTCCTAGAAGACTCACAGAGCCAGAAGACGGAGGGGAGACGAGGCCAGATGGGCCCAGACCACCCCATGCGCGGGCCAGGCTAGGCCGCGCCAGGGCATGGTGTGGCCGCCTCGGACTCCGCCACGACCTCTCTTTCGCCTACATATACCCTCTGACCTAAAAATACTGGAAAATTTGACAATTTCCAGAGAAGAGTTCCGCTGCGTCGACACCACCAGAAACCACGATTTTGAACCAGAAACTCCGTTCTAGCACCCTGCCGGAATGAGGAATTAGAGAAGATCATCGCCATCATCATCACCGACGCCTCTCCATCAACCATCCATGATTCCCTCATCCATGTGTGAGTAATTCCCCGCTGTAGGCTATGGGGATGGTAGGAATTGGATGAGATCTATCATGTAATTGCATAAGATTGTTAGGGCATGGTGCCTATTATCTATTGTTAGTGCTTTTTGACATTGTTGCAACTTGTTGTGCTTAATGCTTGTCACTAGGGACCGAGTGCCATGATCTCAGATCTGAACATGCTATTGATTCATGATGATATTATTGTTTGTGATCTTACCTACAAGTTCTATACACATATCGTTGTCCGGAACCCGAGGCCCCGAAGTGATAAAAATTGGGATAATCGGAGGGGGTGGCTGTGATGTGAGGATCACGTGTGTTCACGGAGTGTTAATGTGTTGCTCCGACGCTTTATTAAAAGGAGCACCTTAATTTCCAATAGATTCCCTTGAGGCCCCACTGCAAACGGGCTGGCAGGACAAAAGATGTTGTGCAAGTTCTCATTGCGAGCACGCATGACTATATACGGAACACATGCCTATGGTTATTTAGTATTTGGATGATTTATCTTTATTATATGCAAATGCCCGTGTATTGTTTGTTACGTGAATTATCTTGTCCATGCAACGCCCGTCCATCCATTCCTATGCCTACCGCACTTTAACCCTGCTGATTACGACAATTGTTACTACTGTCTTTATTTTACTTCTGTTATTATTTTGCTACTGCTACTATAAAACTGTTGCTACTGATAAACTATTATGAGAAATACTTTTTCTAGGTGCAGCTGAATTGACAACTCATCTGTTAAGGCTTATAAATATTCTTTGGCTCCCCTTGTGTCGAATCAATAAATTTGGGCTTTGCTTCCCTCGAACACTATTGCGATCCCCTATACTTGTGGGTCATCAAGACTATTTTCTAGCTCCTTTGCCGAGGAGCAAAGCTTTATTTATAAGTTCATTTGGAATTATTATTGTTCGCTTCTATCCATTCATCATGGGTAAAACTCGTGATGGAAAAGTTCCTATATTACCATCCACTACAAGAAGAGGTACAATTCTGAACACCTCTATTGCTCTTGATTCACCATATGTGATGAGTAAGCTCCTTACACCACCACCACATACACATGTTACACATACTGCTACTTCTGCTGAATCTGAAAATGCTTTTGAAACTTATGATGCTACTTCTACTGTGCTTGATGAGAGTGGTTCATTAGGTCCTTTCCTAAATGCTACAATTTCTAGAACTATAATGTGAAACACTATAACTCATAATGAAGATATTGCTACACCTGTTAGTTCACCTGAGTCTAGGGAGTATCTTAGCTATGATCTTGATGACGGTTATATTGAAATGACTGGTGAATTTATTGAGGAATGTCAAAACACTCATGGTGCAAGTGCTATTAAGAGTCTTCTTGAGAGACACACTGTTAGACCTAAATTATCTCCTGATGCTAAGTTTGCCACATCTCCCATAAACATTAAAGATAAGGATTATGATTTTTCTCTTGATTTATCTTATATAACCATTGTTGAGAAAGAACCTTTTTGTGGGACCAAAAATAAAAGTGTTGTGGCACATATGCAAGAGCTCTCTATTTTAAGTGGCTTATTTTCTGATGATATTAAGAAACGCACCTACTTTGTTGCTAAAATTTTCCCTTTTTCATTGAAATGTGAAGCTAAAGCTTGGTTTAATAATTTACCCCTCGATCTATTGATAGTCCTATTGGTGTGGTTAATACGTTATTTTAGAAATATTTCCCTCCTAGTGCGCAACATGCTATTTTGCAGAAACTCTTTGATTTTAAGCAGGCAGAAGAAGAGAAATTGTCTGAATCATGGGCAAGGTTTTGTGCTTTAATTAAAGCACAACCTGGATATCAAGTACCTAAAAATGAACTTCTTGATATATATTATAATGGACTAAGTGATGAATCTAGGACATACTTGGATAGTTTTGCTTGTTGTGTTTTCAGGAAAAGAACTCCCAATGAAGCTGAGGAATTAATGGCTAAAATAAGCAAGAATTATGATGATTGGTATATACCTGAGCCAACCCCAACACCAACATCAAAGAAGAGGAGAATGATTGAATTAAATGATAAAGTGATGAAGGAAGCTAATAAATGTCTTAAGGAGAAGGGTATTAAATCTAAAAATGTGAAGAATTTACCTCCTATTACTAGTGGGAAAACCCTTATCCATAGGCCCCTTATTCGTGGCGCACCTGATATTATGCGTCACTAACTATATTATTCGTGGTGCACGCCTAAATTATGCGCCACTAACCCCAACTTATCTATGGTGCACGCTGGATCGGTGCGCCATGCATAAGGCGGGCCCCACCTCTGACAGGCTCCAACGTCCGGCCACCACTATCCGTGGCGCACGGAATTGGGGGTGCGCCACGAACATGGGTGGAGTCTGTGGCGCACCCTTTCGCGCATGCACCACGAACTACGGTGGGCCAGGCCCCTGCAGAATTTTCCATGGACGTTTGTGGCACACCCTATTTCGGTGCGCCATGAACCTGGGAAGTCTGTGGCGCACGAAA
Source organism: Avena sativa (assembly GCA_916181665.1). Classification (NCBI taxonomy): domain Eukaryota; kingdom Viridiplantae; phylum Streptophyta; class Magnoliopsida; order Poales; family Poaceae; genus Avena; species Avena sativa. Next base: position 126,260,168 of record OV702283.1, on the reverse strand, counting down.
ACGAGATGCACCACGAACATGTCGTCCCACCCTCCGTAAAGGTGTCACCTTCTCCTACCTACCACCACAAGCAAGCCATTACTTCCCATAGATCTAGCTTGACCCCCTCCTCCTCCTCACCCCATTTTATTCAATTCTACCTCCATTTTAGGTTGCCAAACACCTTTTGGTTGGATGGGTGTGGGGAGGGAGTCCCTCTCCACCATGTAGATTCAGTAAAATCCCCACATATACATCATTTATTGGTCACATCTCCATCAAGTTAGCCTCCACAAGACACACGCTCCCTCGCACACGGTCTCCATCAACTTGTCTACTAGGTGAGTTGTGTTGGATGGCACATGCTTGCCTGTGAGTTGTTGGACATGCATATTCATGTGTCGCGGGCCGGGACGTTGATCGGCGGTGTATGCATGGCGCGGATGTGTGTTGTATGTGAAGGCCGTCGGCGTCTTCGTCGCGTGTATATGCTTGTGTATGCTTTTATGTGTTTGTGTGCAGGTGCCGGTGTGGTGCATGGTTGCCGAAATGTTGATTCATTTCTATTCGGCCAACTTTTGCACCACCCATATGCCCTATTTACAGGGGAGGTGCTGCCAAAATTTTCCGGCGAGACATGCATATGGTGTGGTTCTAATTAAACTAATCTCTTGTGCGCAGGAAACCATGGTGCACCAAATGAGCGAAGGTATGGTGGCTAGATATAAGGCCCGAGCGACGGCCATCATGCTTTGTACCAACAAGACCGAGATAATATGTCCTTGCAAGACATGCAAAATCGGGACCCTAATCAAACCTGATTCTGGGACATTGGAGAAGCACTTGCTCATGGGTGGATTCATGCCCGGATACAATGATGTCGTGGAGGAGGAAGAGGCACCCGGACATGATCATGTTGAAGGAGATGCCGGACATGATGATGATCATGACGATGAAGGAGATGCCGGACATGATGATCATCACGATGATGATGAAGTAGATGCCGGACTTGATCACCACGATGAAGGAGACGCCGGTGGCGGAGAAGACACTGACACGCAGACACCGCTAAGTTCGGCCCCGCAGGACCCTCATCTTCGAGAAGTGCTCCTCAAGCGGGGTTACAACACAATAGCAGCCGCGAGAGAGAAAACAAAGTTGGCGCATATGGAGAAAGACGTTGTTACTCCGTTGTATCCTGGGTGCCGGCCCGAGCATACACGTCTGAATGTAACCCTCAAGGCTTTAGAGATGAAGGTGAACAACAGATGGACCGACGTGAGCTTCAACTATAACATGGAATTCTGGGGCGATGTGCTTCCTGAGAATAACACATTGCCAAGAAGAATCGATGAGGCCAAGAAAGTCGTGTGCCCTCTCGACCTACCATACGTCAAGTACCACGCATGCATCAATGACTGCGCACTTTATAGGGACGAGTATGAGGATAGAGTAATGTGGCATCCCGCAAAACCACTACTAGAAAATCGCGTTGTTTTTGTGCATTGCATCGTCATCATCATGCATTGTTTGCCTAAAACTATTTTCGCAAAGCTTGTTTTGTTTTCTAAAACGCCCCGTCTTGTTTTCAAATTCAAACCCGGGTCTCCGGAATATTTTGTTTCGTCTAAACACAGATTACAAACGCCCCATTTTAATTAAATAAAATGTTTAATTATTTTTGTGGGGCAGTCGAACGGGCCGAATGACCCGAACGACCACCCCAGAAAATACAATCGGTCCAACCTAATTCCTAATCTACCAGCCCTAGTCTACCCACACCCCTCTCCACCTCACCCCGACCACTCCCCTCGTGACACCTCACCTCTCTCCCTCTCCCCCTCCAATCAGAAGCCGCCACCTCATCCTCACCTCCTCTCAACCCACCCACCACACACCAAACTCAACACACGCACACAGCGCGCGGCAGCCAGCCCCGGGCCCCACCCGCGCCCCCAGCAACCCCACACGCTCTCACCCGACCCCGCGGCCCACCTGCCAGCCTCACACTCCCTCTCTCCCCTGAACCGCTCCCCACCCCGATGCCCTCTTCCTTCCTTCTTCCTCCTCCCTCTCACCGACGCACGCAACCTCCCGCCACCGCCGCCCTGGGCCCGACGCTCCCTCCGGCCTCTCCTCTGCTCTTCCCCTCTGTCGCTCGCCGGGCCACTCGCTCCGCCGACCTCCCTCGCCGCTCCTCGCGCGTGCCCGCCAGGCCTCCCCTCTTCTTCCCCGACCTCGCCTTCCCCTCCTCCCGCGACCTCCACACTCTCCCTTCCCGCCGTCGCTCCACCGCGCCCGCGCCCGGCGACCGTCCTCCTCCAACCACCGCCCCCTCGCCTCGACCCCTCCAGGTCCACCCCGCCGCCGCGCCTGTCCATCCCGGCGCCTCCACCGCTCTTCCTCTCTGCCGCCGCGCCGCCATCTCCCCTTCCTCCCCGTCGTCCGCAGCAGCGACCGGAGCTCGAGCCGGCCCGCCTCCACCCGCGTCGCCGCCTCCTCCGGCTCGCCCCGCCACCGGCGTGCTCCGCTTCCCCGAGCTTCGCCGGCGCGCCGCCCCGCTCGCCCGCGCGTCCTCTCCGGCCCTCACCGCCGCCGCCGGCAAGCCGCCTCCACCTCGCGCCTCGAGCCCCGCGTCCCCCTCCCTCCAACCTCCGCTCCCCGGTGCTCGCCTGCCCCGCCCACCGTCTCTCCCCGCCGGCCCGCCTCCACTCCTCCGGCGAGGTCCTGAGCCCCCTCACCTGCCTTCCATCGCCCCGGAGAGGACTGGTCCCCCCTCACCTGCTTCCCTACCGCCCTGGCGTGGTCCTGTGTCCCTCCCCTTTAGGCACCGACGGAGGTGCAGGTGTGGGCGTCTTCTTCGCCAGTTTTGCGGCCACGGGTACCCTGCGTTCGATGGCTCCATAGCGTCGGCTTCCTCCGGTCGTACAAACAACTCTCTGCATCCCTTCGAGAGGGAGAAAGCTGGTATAGTTGGGAAGTGCTATTGCTGCATTGCGGAACATAGTTGATCTTCCAAAATATTGTGAATCACGTACTGGCAACCAGAAGAGGAAGAAAAGAATCTCGTGTGGCGATGTGAGTGTCGTGCTCCCTAAGACAAGATCGGCATCGACCCAAAATTAAACCCGGAGCACCATCGGGCCCGAATCTGAGCTCCACACCGACACTCGAGAACTTCGACCCGAAATATCAAGACCTCCTTCCCGGACGCCAGGTTCGCCATCGACCTCGAGAACGCCTACACGGAACAAGGCCGCCACACGGACGCGAACCCCAAAACCCTGAGGCCCCGAACCGAAGACGATCCGAAGCGCCAAGACCTCCGACAGGGAACCGACGCAGAACGCCAAGCACTGCACCCCGAACGCCAAGACCGACTCGATGGCGCGGACCCGACAAGAGCTTCGCAACAACAAGAACGACACCGACCAGGGCGGGTCCGATGCACCCCCGGCACCGAACCGAGTACTCCTTTCCGGACGCCGAGACCGCTGAGAACCCGGATGCGACAAGATCTGCCCCGTTGTTCGAGAACGTTCCCGCCGAGACCGACCCCGTCGAACCCTGGACCCCGAGACCAACCCCGAACCCCGGAACCCCAAGATCTGCCGAACCCTAATGTGTGACCCTTTCTAAGACCCTAATTTTATAATATGATATTTTATAACTGTTGCATGTTAAATTGTCATGCTCGCATCATATCATGTGGTTTGGGGGCCTTATGCCGATTCACCTAATAATTAAATATGGGGCCCATATGCGGACAAATCTAGTCTCATATCGGCCTCATTTAAACTTGTGTAGCGAACCGGTGCTATCTTTTGTCTTGATAATGCAACATTTAAATTGCGGCGGTTCTAAATAACTTGAACCATCTAATTAATTGCCGGGACCTCGGTTCCACTTAATATTGACCTAATTGCATTGCACCTTCACATGCCACACCTCATACATGCATCATGCCCGATCTTTTGCCGTAGTATTAAATATTGCATCCGGTGTTTCTTCTAGTGTTTTGCTTCTTCGCGGATAAGGCCGTTGAGTTGATGTGAGCTTCACCCCGATCTTCGGTTGAACCTTCGACAATGTTTTCAGGCGAGCATCTCCCCCTTTCTACCTATCTTACTTTTATAGTATTTATTCCCTCCTGTTGATCTATTGCTATCTGTGTTGTGATGCTTTAGTTTCCGTACCTGTGATATACCGAGCAGCCCTATATTGCCTTGGACACATCCTATTACCTGTTGTTTGGTAGATAGTTGGACTTGCGCGTCGTAGTCGCTTGCTCAAGTGCTGTTGCGTGTCGTCCAGTGCCACAGTTGTTGATGTTTTGCCGCATGTTGATGTTGGAGGTGATCATAGTTTTACTTATCGTTCACTTTAATTCCTGTTTAACAACTAAAATTGAAGTAAGCAGAGGCATCGGTGGGTGATAGATAATATTTGGTTTCCGAACGCCCACTTGTGTCCCGTAGGACCCCGAGTACTTGATACCTGTTCCTTGATTGATCGCGCTATCCACATCCGGGAGGTATATGGGACCCCCCTTAGCCAGAGCTTGACTCAGTCTTATTTCTTGGGGCCACAAACTAGTTTGAGGTTTTATTTACGATCCTGTACTTATGCCATGCTACTGCTTTATTTACGATTGTGCGAGGAGCACACTGTACTGTTTAGGTAAGCGGAGTGTTTTCGCGGTATCGACAAGCCCAGTCACACTTTCGGGTTCCCAGTCGTTTACAGCCATTGACGCAAACCTTGAGTCCGTCTCGGAGCTAGCTTACTTCGTTGCGGGTCTACTCAATGGGGTGGCCCCCTGAAATATTTCTGAATCATGTGATTGCTTTGTCGTGAAGGCCTCGTTGGGTTTTGATTTGGTTTTTCCGAGGCTGATCGAGTGTGTGTTGCTATTTGTGCACCCCGGCCGGGTTAAAACTTTCTGAAAGCCGTGTCCGCGGATATGGACGACTTGGAGCACAGTATCTCGACCATATACAAGCATAACTAAAGTTTATTGCTATAGAATTTGACTTTATAATGACTAGTAATCAGCTTCACTATAATGGAATGGCTGAATAATACTGCCCACAATTGCTTGTTTGGAGTGTCGCTTGCGACCATTGTACCTGACTAGTAAGTATTGCAACTACAACGGAATGGCTAAATGAAAGTACCAACAACTGCTGGGTTTTGGGTTATCTCATGTTAATTGTATCTGACTAGTAAGTGATGCCACTACAACGGAATGATTAACTAAAACGGCCCACTGCTTATTTTATCAGGATGATTATCTATACTTGACTAGTAATTGCTGCAACGATAACTGAATAAATAAAACTGCCAACGGTTTGAGTTCCTCGGTTGACTTCCTCGATTGGTCTCGAGGGGGAAACGCCAGGATGGGTTTGTTTGATGTTAGAATCAGGTTGGATCCGAATAGGTCTTTCTTACCCCTCTCTGATTGCCGCCAGTTGTACCGAGTCTCTATAGGTTGTTTAGTGCTTGCTGCCGCTGCCGCTTCAGTCCACCATACCTTTGTAGGCGAGGACCGCCGAATTCTAGTCTCGCCGTGTACTGGCCTCAGTACTGACGCTCCTCTTTTTCCTTTGCCCTTTGTCGGCACCCCTTTTGTTTAAGCAGGTTTTGAGATCGACGTCGTTAGCAGGGTTACCCTTCCGGCTTGGCCTGGGCAGGGTTATGGACGCCATTGGTTATTCTTCAGGGCTCTTAGCCCCATTTGCATCTTGTCCGTAGTCGGACGCTCTATCGTTTTCAAGGTGATTTGGACCTTTGTATATTGTATATGTATTCTTGGATCTTTGAGTCGCTGTTGTATATATCTGTTCTGTGGGTCCCATCGAGGACTGTTGTGTAATGTTATTACTTCGTTTTCCACCCGCACGAAAGTGCCTGGTGGGCACCTTTGAATCGTTTCTATGCGGGTTTGGCGGATTTCGCTAAAACTTGCATAGGGTCGATTCTGAGGGTGTTACAAGTAACATGTCCGGTGTGCGGCCAGCCACGATACAAGAGGGGTAACAAGAAAGTTCCTCATAAAGTTGTATGGTATTTTCCTATCACTCCCCGTCTGCAGCGGTATTTCGTGGACCCTAAGGAAGCAAAGCTCATGCAATGGCACGTGGAAAGGGTTCTACAGGAAGATGATCCCGATAAGGGCCAGATCCTGACACACCCTGCAGACGCTAACCAGTGGAAGGCACTGGACATGGAGTTCGAAGACGAGTTCGGGGGCGATCCAAGGAACATGAGGCTGGGCATGAGCACCGACGGATTGAACCCCTTTGGCAACCAGAGCAGCACACATAGTACCTGGCCCGTGTTCATATGGCCGTACAACCTCCCCCTGGCTGTGCACCAAGCAGAGGTACATGCACATGAGTATTCTTATTAAGGGCCCGAAACAACCGGGTATCGACATGCATCTATATATCGGGCTGTTGAAAGAGGAGTTAGCCACGCTGTGGGAGATGCCGGCCCGTACGTGGGACGCCTACACTGGAGAGTACTTCGATATGAGGGCCACGCTGCTCACGACGGTGCAGGACTATCCGGGATACGCATATGTATCGTGCCAGGTGAACCACGGACACAATGCTTGCGTCAGGTGCATGGAGAATATACCGCATATCTAGTTGCCGAGGGATCCCTGGTCTTTGAAAACCGTGTTCCCAAAGATGCGAAAGTGGCTACGCGCGAATCACGAGTGGAGGAAACGCGCGGATCTGTTCGATGGTACGGTGGGGGTCGATGGACCCCCGGAGAGGAGGAGTGGCGAGGTAATCAAGGAGTTGCCCGATAACTGGAAGGAGTGCCCTGCTCCGGGGAAGAAGTGTCCGAGGGTGAAGCCGCTGCGCGGCGTATGGAAAGCGAGGTCTGTTTTCTGCGACCTGCCGTACTGGAGATACCTCCACACGCCCCATAGCCTTGATCTCATGCACATCATCAATAACGTGTGCGAGAGTCTGCTTGCCACTCTGTGTAACATGCCGGAAAGGACCAAAGACGGGCCGAAAGCAAGATATGACATGATACATCTGGGCATCAAGGAAGTGCTTCAACAAGGAGGACACCCCGATGATGATGATGATGACGACAACGAGGAAGAGACTCAAGATCGGCGCAAGAGGGCCGAGCCGAACAACAACTACTGCCCCTCTTCCTGCTTCACTATGAGCGAGGACGAGCTCGAGCAGTTACAGCACTGATTTTTTCCTGGTATGGCTTCACTTGATTGCTCCTGTTTTGCTATGATCTGATGTAGACTATGAGGTGTATGTAGGGTATGTACTTATGTCTGATTCAGAATATGGACTCCTGCTGATGTGTGGGTACCTTGCTTGTCTTGATGTTTAGATTGAGTAACGAGACTTTGTATACCATGTAGTATTGAAGAAAATTATGTATTACTTGTATCTAACATAGGAAGAACGTTGATATAGCTTTCTACAAGTGCAGGACACCCTGTTTGTTTTGTGAAAAACACTTGAAATCTGCATCCTAAACAGTAAGGTCTTCATTAAGGTCATGCTCCTATTCCAATATATCACTAGCTGCGACTTTGATTTCAGAAATGAATAGACTGGTTGTTAGTTACTGTGATTTGTTTAGCTAGTTCTTTTGTTTCGATCTAATGCTTATCAAACTGGAATAAAGATGTTCAGTAATTTGATTTGTTTATTTCTTTTTTGTTTGCAAATAGGCGTAGCTGTAAGTCTACAAGTTGCTTCCGCCGGCGTCCTCTATGCCCTGCTGCTCCTGTCTTCTTCAACTTGGACGTCTCATACAACACCTGTGTCCAGCAGAAGGTCTCTCTTTCTCTTTCGAGAACTCGCTAATTTCCTTGGATCGCGACATGTATGCTTGCCGTGAACAAGGCTCCTGCATCAATCTTTGATTTTGTATTTTTGTTTACTACCTTGATGATGTGATGTGAAGGTGTTCAACATTATTGATTATTTGTTGCGCTTGATTTTGTATACTGAAATCAATTGAAAATTATGCCTTAATCTCCATTTTATGCGCTCTTTATGGTCTTTATTCCTTATGCAAGCACAAAATTTTATCACAAATATTGGGAAGCAGATAAAGTTTACACTTTTATTCGTTGATCCTTTTTGGAAATGTAGTTAGTTAGAAAGCTTGCTTTCTATTTTGTTCAGGTCTGCTAGCTTAATTAACTCTGTTCAAGAAATCTGGGAGCATTTTATTCTCCTGTAATGAACTCTGTTCAAGAAATTTGGGAGCATTTTAGTGCTTTATATTATGAAGATCAGCAGGTTGTCGACCTTTATGGTGGAAAGGCACCATTTGATGCCTTTTGTGGATGTTTTGTGTATGTTGCCGAGCCTCTGTGGTCGCCGAAGGCACATTTTGTGCCTCTTTTTTTGTGAATTGTTGCAGGGATCTCAAATGAGTGCCCGTTACTCTCGAAATGTTGATTCATTTCTGTTTTAGTTGACAAACGAGCACTCCTATGTAGACATTTTTAGGGGAGATGCTGCCGAATTTTTAGGTCGAACTAATGTACTAACAAGTTCTATTTTCTAGCATAGTGCAACAATGTCGACCGGACACGTCAACGACGGTGCCGGCACATCAAAGGACCCGGGACCGAGTGTTGAAGAGCAAGCCCGACAATCTAACCTCAAGTTTGGGGAGTTGTCCCAGAGGAGGGAGGAGGAGGAGGAAATAGATGGGATGGCGGACAATGAAGGCGATGCCGGATCATCGTCAGGTGATGACGACGAAGATGAGAAGGGGGCTGAGGATGAGACCACCACCACCGATGGCGGCGACCGCACCGATGCCGGTGAACGCACCACCGGCGGTGAACAGATGACCGATACCGGTGAACGCACCGACGGCGGCGGTAAGAAGAAGGTTGTGAGGAAGCCTCGGCCACCGCCAACGCTCGGCAGTCAGCGCCAGGAGTTCACCCAAGTGTCCCCGACCAGAGCGCCCGAGGAGCCAGAAGATCATGCCGCTGGTTACGGGGTCCAAATCGGGTGCATGGTCCGGGAGGTCATGACGATCAACACGCGGAACCTCCGAGATCCCGTCAACGTTCACCTCGTCGAGCTCCTCATGGAGATGAAGGGTTTCGCGGCATAGTAAATCAAAATTTTCTACGGATGCGAACAGAGGGAAAGCCAAGATCTAATCTAGGAGATGCAATCAACGAGAGAGATTGGATTATATCTTCATACCCTTGAAGATTCGCACAGCGGAACGTTCGTCGGAACGTGGGTGATGTAGTCGTACTCGCTTCTCCTCCTCGCGATCCGATCCGATCTAGCACCACAAGTGGCGGTGCCTCCGTGAGATGCACACGTGCAGCACCTCGACGTCTCCTCCTTCCTCGGACCAGCAAGTACGGTGGAGAGATAGATTGGATCTACAACACGACGGTGTGGTGTATATGGTGGAGAATTTCTGCAGCAGGGCTTCGCCTACAAACAGTCGGGAGGGAGAGAGGAAAGCTAGCAAGGCGGCTAGGGTTTGGAGGAGAGGTGTGGGGGGTTGGTGCGCCCCAACCCCTCTTTATATAGAGGGGGGCGCAGCCCTAGCCCCTCCCCCAAGCCCAAAGGATAAGGAGTGGGGGGCATGGACTCTCCCCTCTTCTAGAAACCCTATCTCTAGTTTAAACGATTTAAACTCTCTAGGATCGGCTGGGCCCTATGGGGCCTTGTGCCCCTGGCCCAATGCGGCCAGGACACTCCCTCATAGGCCCATGCCCCCTCCCGGAAGGTGGGGCCACGTTGTTCCCCTTCCAAAAGGTTCTAGAAGCTTCCGGTACAATACCGATTAACCCGGAACAATTCTGAACTCCAAAAACTGCACTGCCTTATATGAATCTTATTCTCCGGACCATTCCGGAACCTCTCGTGATGTCCCGGATCCCATCCGAGACTCCGAACAAAAATTCATAAACCAATTATCCAATCTATCCTAGCGTCGAGACACGTTAAGTGTGTGACCCTACGGGTTCGAGAATATGCAGACATGATCTTCTATCAATAATCAACAGCGGGGTCTGGGCACCCATATTGACTCCCACACATTCATCGATGATCATATCGGATGAACCACGATGCCAGGATTCAATCAATCCCATATATATATTCCCTTCGTCTCGCGATATTTTACTTGCCCGAGATTCGATCGTCGGTACCGTCATACCTAGTTCAATCTCGTTCACAGCAAGTACTTTACTCGTTCTGTAATCCGATATCACTTTGTGATTAACTCCTTAACCACATGCTTGCAAGCGGTGTTGATATCGATTACCGAGTGGGTCCGAAGTATATCTCTCCGACTTGGGAGGGACAAATTCCATCTCGATACATACAACCCAACAGATACTTTCTGATCACCTGAGAGACACCTTTATGATCACCCTCTCATAGGATGACGTTTGATGACCTCAAAGCTTTCTTCCGATACCAGGGAGTTGTATTATCTCATGGTCTAAGGAATACAATATTTGACATAGGAAAAGCTACGCAAAGATGAACACGATGATACGATCTAATTGCTTCGCTTAGTTTGGGTCTGTCCATCATATCATTCTCCCAATGATATGATCTCATTATCAATTGACAACTCATGTCTATGGTTAGGAAACCTTAACCATCATTGATCAATGAGCTAGTCCTTAGAGGCGTACCAGAGACACGGTGTTGTTCACAAACCACACAAGTATTAATGTTTCCGCTTAATACAATTCTAGCATGGAATATAAACTTTATCATGAACAAGAATTATAATAATAACATCTTTATTATTGCCTCTAGGGCATAATTCCAACAGTCTCCCACTTGCACTAGAGTCAATAATCTAGTTTACATTTGGCAACAATCTCACACCCATGGCACTGAGGTGCTGATCATGTTTTACACGTGGAAGAGGTTTAGTCAATGGATCTGCGACATTCTGATCTGTATGTACTTTGCTAATCTTCAGATCTCCATCTGCTATATAATCTCGGATTATATGAAACTTGCGGTTGATATGCTTGGTCTTTGGATGATATCTTGGTTCCTTAGCGAGTGCTATGGCGCCAGTGTTGTCACACAATATCTCCAGTGGGTCCAATGCACTTTGAACCACGCCAAGCTCAGTGATGAAGTTTCTGATCCAAACTCCTTCACTTGACGCTTCTGCAGCAGCCATGTATTCCGCTTCTACTGTAGATCCCGCGATCATGCTTTGCTTGCAGCTTCTCCATCTCACAGCTCCTCCATTCAAAATATAAACGTATCCTGTCTGAGATTTGGAATCATCCTTGTCGGTGTCGAAACTAGCATCGACGTAACCTTTTACGACAAGCTGTTCATCACCCCCATAGACTAAGAACATTTCTTTAGTTCTATTTAGGTACTTTAGGATGTTCTTCACGGCTGTCCAGTGTTCCACTCCTGGATCACTTTGATATCTGCTCGTCAAACTAAGAGCATTGGACACATCCGGTCTAGTACACAGCATGGCATACATGATGGAACCTATGGCCGAGGCATAAGGCACTTTGCTCATAGCTTCCCTATCATTTACCGTAGCTTGGACACTGAGCCTTGCTCAATATCTTACCTGACAACATAGGCACTGAACCTTTCTTTGCCTTATCCATTCTGAACCTTTTCAGAACTTTGTCTAGGTATGTACTCTGGCTTAAAGCTATCAGGCGTCTTTGTCTATCTCTATAGATTTTGATGCCCAATATATAAGCAGCTTCACCTAGGTCTTTCATTGAAAAACACTTATTCAAATAACTCTTCACATCGTTAAGCATGTTGATGTCATTTCCAATAATCAATATGTCATCCACATACAGTACCAGAAACGTCACCGAGCTCCCACTCACTTTCTTGTAGATGCAAGCTTCGTAGCAATTTGGAACAAATCCAAAGCTCTTGATCATTTGATCAAAACGAAGGTTCCAACTCCGAGATGCTTGCTTCAGTCCGTAAATGGAACGCTGAAGTTTGCATACTTTATCAGCATCCTTAGGATCGACAAAACCTTCGGGTTGCATCATATACAACTCTTCATCAATGTTGCCATTGAGGAACGCAGTCTTGACATCCATCTGCCATATTTCATAATCATGAAACGCAGCAATTGCTAATAAAATTCGAATGGACTTAAACATCGCTACGGGAGAGAAAGTCTCATCGTAGTCAACACCTTGAACTTGTCGAAAACCTTTCGCGACAAGCCGTGCTTTATAGACGGTAACATTACCATCTGCGTCCGTTTTCTTCTTGAAGATCCATTTGCACTCAACGGCCTTTCGGTCGCTAGGAGGGTCCACCAAAGTCCATACTTGGTTTTCGCTCATGGATCCTAATTCGGATTTCATGGCTTCCAGCCATTTCTCAGAGTCTGGGCTCATCATCACTTCCTCATAGTTCGTAGGTTCACTGTCTTCTACTAACAAGACAGTCAAGACAGGGTTGCCGTACCACTCAGGAGGGGCACGCGACCTTGTCGACCTGCGACGTTCAGTAGCAGCATCGTTCGAAGCTTCATGATCCTTGTCATTAGCTTCCTTTATTGTTGGTGCAGGCGGCACTGGAACAATTTCAGGTGCTGCGCTACTCTCCAATTCAAGAGAAGGTTCAATAACCTCGTCAAGCTCTACTTTCCTCCCACTCACTTATTTCGAGAGAAACTCCTTCTCAAGAAAGGAACCGTTCTTTGCGACAAACACTTTGCCTTCGGTTCTGTGATAGAAGGTATACCCAATAGTTTCCTTAGGGTATCCTATGAAGACGCATTTCTCCGCTTTGGGTTCGAGCTTGTCCGGCATCAACTTCTTGACGTAAGCTTCGCATCCCCAAACTTTAAGAAACGACAACTTAGGTTTAGCACCAAACCACAGTTCATACGGTGTCGTCTCAACGGATTTAGATGGAGCCCTATTTAAAGTGAATGCAGCGGTTTCTAATGCATAACCCCAAAATGATAACGGCAAATCAGTAAGAGACATCATTGATCGGACCATATCTAATAGGGTTCGATTTCGGCGTTCAGACACACCATTGCGCTGTGGTGTTCCGGGTGGCGTGAGTTGTGAAACGATTCCACTTGCTTTAAGATGCGTGAGAAAATCATAACTCAAATATTCACCTCCACGATCGGATCGTAGAAACTTAATCTTTCTGTTACGATGGTTCTCCACTTCATTCTGAAATTCCTTGAACTTTTCAAATGTTTCAGATTTATGTTTCATTAAATAGATATACCCATATCTACTTAAGTCATCGGTAAAAGTGAGGAAATAGCGATATCCACTGCGCGTCGAAACACTCATCGGTCTGCATACATCGGCATGTATGATTTCCAACAAGTCCGTTGCTCGCTCCATCATACCGGAGAACGGGGTTTTGATCATCTTGCCCATGAGGCATGGTTCGCATGTGTCAAATGATTCAAAATCAAGAGACTCCAAAAGTCCATCAGAATGGAGTTTCTTCATGTGCTTTACACCAATATGACCTAGACGATAGTGCCACAAATAAGTAGTATTATCACTATCTACTTTGCATCTCTTAGCCTCAATGTTATGGATGTGTGTTTCATCCCTTTCGAGATTTAGAAGAAATAAACCATTCACAAGAGGTGCATGACCATAAAAGATGTTACTCATATAAATAGAACAACCATTATTCTCCGATTTAAATGAATAACCGTCTTGCAATAAACACGATCCAGAAATAATGTTCATGCTCAACGCAGGCACATAATAACACTTATTAAGGTTTAAAACTAATCCCGAAGGTAAAACTAAGGAGAGCGTGCCGACGGCCATCACATCAACTCTTGATCTGTTGCCAACACGCATCGTCACCTCATCCCTCGCAAGCCGCCGTCTATTCCGTAGCTCCTGTTTCGAGTTACAAATATTAGCAACTGAACCGGTATCAAATACCCAGGCACTACAACAAGGGCTAGTAAGGAAAACATCAATAACATGTATATCAAATATACCTTTGATGGTGCCAGCCTTCTTGTCCGCTAAGTACTTCGGAAAGTTGCGCTTCCAGTGACCCTTGTCCTTGCAATAGAAGCACTCAGTGTCGGGCTTAGGACCAGACTTGAGCTTCTTCTCAGCAGGAGCATTGCGCTTGTCGCCGCCCTTCTTGAAGGGTTTCTTTGCTCCCTTACCTTTCTTAAAGGAGGGCTTGTTGACCATCAACACATGATTATCCTTCTTGATGTCCACCTCTGCAGCCTTCAGCTTTGCGAAGAGCTCGGTGATCGTATCAGTGGAACCAATCTGATTATGAGTCACTACAAAACTTTTGTAGCTGGGAGGGAGTGATTGCAGAACCCTGTCAATCTTGAGCTCCTCTGGAATCGTGCATTCCAGTTTCTCAAGGCGTTGAGTGTAGCCCGACATCTTTATGGCGTGCTCACTAACGGAACTCCCTTCCTCCATCTTGCAGTTAAAGAACTTCTCGGAGATCTCATATCTCTCAGAACAGGCCTGAGTCTGAAACATGGTTTTCAGCTCCTCGAGAATCTCGAAGGGCCCGGGATACTCTTCAAAACGATTTTGAAGCTCCGGTTCCATAGCAAACAACATGGTGCTCTTAATCACACCATAATCATCTTTGCGCGACTGATAGACAGCTTTCTCATCAGCCGGCGCAGTTGCAGCAGGGGGGTCACCTAACGCTTTACCAAGGACATAGTCCTTTTGTCCGCCAGACAGAATGATTCTTAGATTGCGGAACCAATTGGTGATGTTAGACCCATTGTTTCTAAGCTTTTCCTTCTCAGCAAAAACGTTGAAGTTGAAGTTGGACTTGGCCATGTGATCTATAGTATTGGCAAGTACAATTTAGACTATGTTCATGATAAATAGTTCAACTTAATCAAATTACTAGATGAACTCCCACTAAATTCAACATCCCTCAAGTTGTTTAGTGAACACGATCCAAATTCAACACACCTAATCCGATCATCACGAGAAGAGATGTGATTTCAATGGTGGACAACAAAGTGTCGATCATATCATTCATATGACTCATGCTTAACCTTTCGGTTCTTGTGTTCCGAGGCCATGTCTGTACATGCTAGGCTCGTCAAGTTAGACCCAAGTATTTCCGCGTGTGCAAAACTGGCTTGCACCCGTTGTATGTGAGCGTAGAGTCTATAGAACCCGATCATCACGTGATGCTTGGACACGACGAACTTTCGCAACGGTGCATACTTGGGGAGAACACAGTTTTTATCTTGATCTTTAAGTGAGGAATCATCTTATAATGCTACCGTCGCGATCTAAGCATAATAAGATACACAAAAGGATAAACATCACATGCATATAACTTTATGTGACATGGTATAGCCAATCTTCGCGCAATGATCTCCATCTTGTGCGTTCCGGCATGATCTCCATCACTCCACCATGATTGCCTCCACCACGAATAGCAACTACAACTATTGCTAACTACTTAGCGATAAAGTAAAGCTATTACATGGCGTATAAGAAGTTGACTCGCAGGTCATACACAATTATAAAGACAACCATATGGCTCCTGCCGGTTGTGTACTCATCGACATGCAAGTCGTGAAACATTACAAAACATGATCATCGCATACAATATACACATCACATCTTGGGCCATACCATATCACAGAAAACACTCCCTGCAAAAACAAGTTAGACGCCTCTACTTTGTTGTTGCATGTTTTACGTGGCTTATGGGAGTAGATGCTAAGAACGATTCTTACCTACGGAAAGCCACAACGGTGATATTATGGTTGCCAAACTCCGGTGTTAATCCCATGACAACTATAGTGAGAGAAACTGACATCCACCAGCCGCATGTGTGGAACAAGCCACACGTCAAGTGCGGAGCCGGTCTCGCGAACGACGTCGCGTAAGGTTGGCCTGGACCGCTTCAATCTCACTATCCCGCGTCATAAGAGGAACACAAACAAGAGGCTTGCAACAGAAAACATCAACGCCGCAACAACCATGTTGCGTTCTACTCGTGAAACACATCTACGCATAGATCTAGCTCTGATACCACTGAAGGGTTTCGCGGCATAGTAAATCAAAATTTTCTACGGATGCGAACAGAGGGAAAGCCAAGATCTAATCTAGGAGATGCAATCAACGAGAGAGATTGGATTAGATCTTCATACCCTTGAAGATTCGCACAGCGGAACGTTCGTCGGAACGTGGGTGATGTAGTCGTACTCGCTTCTCCTCCTCGCGATCCGATCCGATCTAGCACCACAAGTGGCGGTGCCTCCGTGAGATGCACACGTGCAGCACCTCGACGTCTCCTCCTTCCTCGGACCAGCAAGTATGGTGGAGAGATAGATTGGATCTACAACACGACGGCGTGGTGTATATGGTGGAGAATTTCTGCAGCAGGGCTTCGCCTACAAACAGTCGGGAGGGAGAGAGGAAAGCTAGCAAGGTGGCTAGGGTTTGGAGGAGAGGTGTGGGGGGTTGGTGCGCCCCCACCCCTCTTTATATAGAGGGGGGGCGCAGCCCTAGCCCCTCCCCCAAGCCCAAAGGATAAGGAGTGGGGGGCATGGACTCTCCCCTCTTCTAGAAACCCTATCTCTAGTTTAAACGATTTAAACTCTCTAGGATCGGCCGGGGCCTATGGGGCCTTGTGCCCCTGGCCCAATGCGGCCAGGACACTCCCTCATAGGCCCATGCCCCCTCCCGGAAGGTGGGGCCACGTTGGTCCCCTTCCGGAAGGTTCTAGAAGCTTCCGGTACAATACCGATTAACCCGGAACAATTCTGAACTCCAAAAACTGCACTGCCTTATATGAATCTTATTCTCCGGACCATTCCGGAACCTCTCGTGATGTCCCGGATCCCATCCGAGACTCCGAAAAAAAATTCATAAACCAATTATCCAATCTATCCTAGCGTCGAGACACGTTAAGTGTGTGACCCTGCGGGTTCGAGAATATGCAGACATGATCTTCTATCAATAATCAACAGCGGGGTCTGGGCACCCATATTGACTCCCACACATTCATCGATGATCATATCGGATGAACCACGATGCCAGGATTCAATCAATCCCATATATATATTCCCTTCGTCTCGCGATATTTTACTTGCCCGAGATTCGATCGTCGGTACCGTCACACCTAGTTCAATCTCGTTCACAGCAAGTACTTTACTCGTTCCGTAATCCGATATCACTTTGTGATTAACTCCTTAACCACATGCTTGCAAGCGGTGTTGATATCGATTACCGAGTGGGCCCGAAGTATATCTCTCCGACTTGGGAGGGACAAATTCCATCTCGATACATACAACCCAACAGATACTTTCCGATCACCTGAGAGACACCTTTATGATCACCCTCTCATAGGATGACGTTTGATGACCTCAAAGCTTTCTTCCGATACCAGGGAGTTGTATTATCTCATGGTCTAAGGAATACAATATTTGACATAGGAAAAGCTACGCAAAGATGAACACGATGATACGATCTAATTGCTTCGCTTAGTTTGGGTCTGTCCATCATATCATTCTCCCAATGATATGATCTCATTATCAATTGACAACTCATGTCTATGGTTAGGAAACCTTAACCATCATTGATCAATGAGCTAGTCCTTAGAGGCGTACCAGGGACACGGTGTTGTTCACAAACCACACAAGTATTAATGTTTCCGCTTAATACAATTCTAGCATGGAATATAAACTTTATCATGAACAAGAATTATAATAATAACATCTTTATTATTGCCTCTAGGGCATAATTCCAACAGGAGAAGCTTCATGGGCGCTACAAGTTCCCGGATGAATTCGACGACAAGGTGGTCAAGGGAAATATCGTGAAGCAGGCGGCACTCACGAAGATGAGCACCGCCTTGGCCAGCTGGAGAGCCCGGGTGAAGAAGAGGATCGATGAGAAGAAAAGCTGGGAGGAGATAAAGGCCAAGGAGACGATTCTCGAGCACAATGAATATGTGCTCTTCAAGGAGACGTTGGAGACCGATACCGCGAAACTCGACTCGGCGTGGGGGAAGAGACTATACGACCAGAACATAGGCCACCACCGCCTCGAGAGCGGCGGCTACTGAGCAGTCTAGGAGATTTGGGACAAGGAGGACACCGAGCTTTGGCGTATAGGCAAACCAAACAGGTGGGACCGATTCACGGACCCGCAGGTGAGGAACTTTGTGTGGGCACGCTACTTCCTGTGCCCCATAACAAAGGAGTTCAAAACCGAAGACCCGGCCGTTTAGGACTTTGAGAAACTCCTGGTAAGACACTTACCGCGGATCTCAGTAGTTCATATTATTTGCAATCGGTAATGAATCCATCCATTGTAGTACTAAATGGGTTCCGCCTATGCTTGTGCAGGAAGCTTAATTAGAGGCCACGACAGGTATATAAGAGGGTGTAAGGGATCCATGGGACACTCCTTTCAATAGGGCGTTCAACGGAAAAAATAAGAGGCCCAAGAACAAGAAGATGATGTCTGGTGGACGTGTTGCCGGCTTTAGGCTGACCACGAAGGTCGGCGTCCACTTCAAGGAGGACACAAAGACCAGGAAGGAGAGGAGGGACAAGAGAGAGGCGGAGCAGGCACGGAAGATCGAGCAGCTTGAGGCAGAAGTGGCCGATCTGCCGGCAAAATTGGAGGCCAAGATGGAGGCCAAGATGGAAGAGAAGATGCGGAGAATGTTCCCTCCTCACCTATGGGAGGGTTTGTCCAAGTGGAATGTGGCGGGTGGATTTGGGCCAATACCGGTGCCCAGCATGAGCGGCAGCAACTCTCAACAGCACCCGTCGCCGAGCTTTGTGACCTCGCCCTCCAACCCCTCCGCGCATCCTCTTCCCACATTGGTGAGCCCGCAGCCGGCGGCGGCGGCGCCCAACACCCAAGCTCATCCTGCAGCGGCGTCGGCGCCCAACACCAACCCGCAGCCGGCACCGTTGCTTCGGGTTGAGCGGGAGAAAGAGCTAACGCAGCCTCGCGTGTCCATACTTGCCGAGCTCGACGCCCTCACAACAGTGTGTTGAATGCTTCATCGTAGGGCTCGCGACCTCACACACAATGAATTAACACACATATATTTTGTCCCGCAGGACGTCAATTGCACATTGCTTCACAAGGCCGATGGCGTGTTGAGGGATGTAGGCAAGGGCACCATCGTTCAACCCAAGGGGCTCATGATGCATAGCAAGCCAATCCCTGCTGGCTGGTTCCGGGTCAAGGTCGTGTGGGCCCTGAAGGGTTTCAAAAGAATCGACCCGCCCAGGCAACCCGAGGGAGCCGAAGAACATAAGGACATTAAAGGCTGCTACGGATGGCCCATGCTATGGCCCAAGAGCCAGCTTCGGCTTGCGAAGGACGACAAAGCATGCGCCACCGCACCAAAGAAGGTACCACTCGTCGTCGCCAACACCGCATGACATAAGGCTTTGGCCGCACACACGCCGTCACCATAGCCCAATGATGACGTGGAGGTTGCACATGATGACGATGATGATCTGGACGTCAATGTGGATGACTACTTCAACACCAACTCCATGGCCAATGACGGATTCTTAATGCATCCACTTGGAGAGCCATCCCCCCGCGGTGAACCGGCCGGTCGTCCCTTGTCATGCATGCAGCGTCTACAGTTTGGCGGTTCCCAGGAGATGCCCGATGCTGACGCCGGTGATCCTCCTACGGTGATAATCAGCCCCAACACACTACACAAGGCGGCTGGTGAGCAGCTGACGGGATCCGCTGATCCAACCGCTAAGAAGTCGAAGTACCGGAAGCATAGCCGGAGCAAGAAGGGTTCAGCAAGCCAGCCGGCTCAGAAGAAGCAGGCAGTTTTTCGGCATCATGACGCCGCCTGCACAGAACCACCCCGACCTTACACTATGCACATAGCGAGACAACCGATTCTGACTCAGGAGCTGCTCGATGTCGCGGATGCATCCATGAAGCATTTGCATCACAACATTCTGCATCTTGAGAGCATGCTTCTGAAAGATAAGAACCACGGGTACCTGGTCTTCACATGCAAGGTGCCAAAGGGACATGGCTTCGTCGATGTAGCACCCGCGGACCTATTCTTCCTGCGGTACGAGTACATCTACGATCTGATGCACTCGAAGCGTCTGGACTACAACTTGGTCCGTCTTTGCCCTCCAGATGTCGATGAGGATCCATAGGGAGAAAATCAAAGGCGTAGCCATTGTGGACCCCTACTACATGCGCGACGAAATGCTTGCGAGCAACGGATACATGGAAGTGGTGTTGAAATACCTCGGGAATTTCTTCTTTGAGAACCAGGACAAGTCTACGCTTGTCCATGCCTTCCCCGAGTAAGTGCACACAACCGGTCTCCATCCATCGTAACACATCCTTAGATTCCTTTTGTCCCCTTCTTCCAACAGTTCCGTTTCTATTGTTTTGCACAGTGGCATATACTGCACACTCATCTCCGTCTACCCAAGGTTGTCGCAAGCAATGCACTTGGACTCATCCAATGAAACGAAGCCGAAGAGATGGGACCGAATCAAGCGTGTCCTGGATCTTGCTCTACAAGTCTACGCCACCAAGGGAGGCAAGTTCAGCAAGGGGGGCGAAAGAAATAAGGATGGCAGTAACATCTTCAACCACGCCACCAAGTTCCCATGCGTAAAGCAGCCAGCGGGCAGTGTGAAGGAGGCCTTCTATGCCTGCCATCCTGTAAGGATGTACATGCATGATTCACGGATGGAGGTGCTGCCGGCTAATCTCTGAGTTTGGGCCGAAAAGTTGTCGACGGTCGATGATTCAGACCTCATGGAATAGTTCTGACGCATCCAGAATTAGATCTGTCTATGCATCCATGAAGATGTCATGACAAGAGGAGGGGCCTTCCACTACGGCGGCAGAGCGCTGACTAACCACGAGATCGAAGACCGCCTCGAGTTGCAGCTCGATGACAGGACCTTCATGATGACAGAGGGCTGCCGACCGTTGCCCAAGAAGACTACCGGCTAGTGTGTGTCGTGTGTGCCGTCTATATGTCATGGACTTGATCGACTATCATCGTGATGTTTAGGAAACTGTCGTGTTGGACATGTGTGTGTGTGTGTGTGTGTGGGAGTTGTAAACCTTAAGTTACCGAGGCTCCTTGTGCCTATGTTGGACCTATTTAATTATGTTTGCTACTATTGTTTTAGGTGTATGAATGTCTTTGCTATATTTCGTTATCATGCCGTTTTATTCGTTGCATAACATGAATGCCTACTATGTCTATATTTTTGCCTTGTCCGCGGTGATGGTGAAGGAAAACTACTACCTGGTGTACAGGGGCCGCGTTCTGGGAGTCTACGAGGAGTGGGAGGACTGCCAGAAACAAGTGATCAACTTCAGCGGCAACAACTACAAGGGGTACAAGACTCAAGAGTTGGCGGTAGCCAAGTGGAGGAGGCACCTATGGAAGAAGAACCGGATGAAGATCATCATGGTCTTCTCTTTGCTCACCGCCGCTGCCATTGTCCTCTATTCAGTCATAGTCTAGGTCATGATCGATGATGATCGAATATGTATTGAGATGCATGTGTGATTTCGAACTTGTACTCTCCCATGACTTGTGTGTAACACTTGGACTCTCCATATTGATGTATTTTGGCACTTTGTATGAATTTCAGTGAGTTTCTGGGTATTCCTGTGAGCTCTGTGCATTTCTGTGATATATTGTTGTATTCTGGTATATTTCCTGTGTATTCTGTGTATTTCTTTTGTATTCTGCTATTTTTTTTTGAAATCCTGAGACAAGTTAGTGGCGCACGCGTTTATCTAGTTAGTGGCGCATCAAACTAGGGTGCGCCACGGATGACATTCGTGGTGCACGGCAGGATGGTGCGCCATGGATAACAGAGTAGTCAGTGGCGCACGTCGGGGTGCGCCATGAACCTCCTGTAGTTAGTGGCGTCTTATTGGTGGCGCACGGGGGGTGGGCCACTAACTCCAAAAAACGTATAGAAGAATTATGTAAGCCAATATCTCACTCATCCACAATTGAGGTACACTCTCTCCAGCATTTTGATGATGGTGATATTCCTTACTCTAAACCTCCTGATCAATGCTTAGAAGAATTTGATATTTATGTTGTTAAGCAAGATAATTTTAATAAGAGAGCGCAGAATCATCTAATGGAAAACTCTAGAGCTATTGATAAGTTGTATGATATTGTTGAGAGAACCTCCAATGATGTTAAAATGCTTGTTAAACATTTCCAAATGATTCAAACTCAAATTGATTAGCTTACTAAGGTTCAAAAAGATTTGTTAGTTAATGCTTCTAGATAAAAAGATGCTTATGAAATTAGAACTAGAAGTGGTGCTTCTAATCAAGATCCTTTATATCCTGAGGGACATCCTAAAAGAATTGAGCAAGATTCTCAACAAGCTAAAAATAGTGGTACTTCTTCTAAGAAAAATAAAAAGAGACATAAAACAGTTGTAGAATCTTTTGAACCTGCTAAAGATCCTAATAGTATATCTGTCTCTAATGCTGAAACTAAAAGTGGTAATGATAAAAATGATGCCCCTGATAAAGAATAAATTGAAGAGGAACCTAAAAGGCACACTAAGAATACTAAGTATTATAAGGAAGATTTTGTTGCTAATAAACATGGTAGTGAAAGAGAACCTTGGGTGCAAAAACCAATGCCTTTTCCTGATAAGAAAAACAAGTCAAAGGGAAGAAGAACACTATAAAAAGTTTTGTGAGTGGATGAAACCTTTGTTTTTGCAAATTCCTTTGACTGATGCTATTAAATTGCCTCCTTATTCAAAGTATATAAGGATATTGTTTCTAATAAAAGGAAGATTCATAATGAGGAAATTTCCACTTTGCTTGCTAATTATTCCTTCAATGGCAAGGTTCCATAGAAACTTGGAGATCCAGGTATCCCAACTATTTCTTGCTCTATCAAAAATAATTATGTTAGAACTGCTTTGTGATTTGGAAGCAGGAGTTAGTGTTATACCATTATTCCTGTACAAGAGACTTAACCTGGAAAATTGATACCAACTGATATATATTTGCAAATAGCTGATAATTCTACTACTATTCCTGTTGTTGTATGTGAGGATGTCCCTGTTCAAGTGGCTCATAATTGTTTGATATTACCTGACTTTGTTGTGCTTGAAATGCCTGAAGATGATAATATGTCCATTATTCTTGGGAGACCTTTTCTTAATACTGCAGGTGTTGTCATTGATTGTAATAAAGGAAAAGTAACTTTTAATGTTAACGACAAGGAGAATACTGTTTATTTCTCCAAGAAGATTGATAAGAAATATTGCCTAAATTCATTCAAAATATTGAGGGCATCAAAGTTGGAGAAATATATTGTCCTATACCACAAGAAGATTATGAAATTTTTATGGTTGGGACTATTGCTATTAAGGTTGAGGTAACATAATCATTTAGTGAAATGCAAAGTTTTGCTTCGTATAAAATTGTTTTGGTAACAAGACCAGATCAACCTTCTTAACAAAGGGATTTTGATGAACAAAACAATGTTTTCACCATGATTATCTTTGTTTACTCTTATTTCCTTTATTCTAATTTTTGCTTTCACCTTGATCGTCTTTGTATTGCTATATGCTTGCATATTTGAGTGAATTAGAACTTCTTTAGTTTCAGTTTTCATTTGTTTTTCCATCGTTCCAAAATAATTTTTCTGCGAGAAATTCATTTACCAGTTCCTGAAAATTGTTCAAAAATAAAGTTTTCCAAAAAATTCCAGAAAATTCATATTAAATTTTTACGTAAAAAATGGGACAGAGAGGCACCTGGAGTGACCAAGGGAAGCCCACCAGGCAGGCACACCACCTGGTGGCGCGGCCAGTCCAGGGGCGCGCCTGGCCATGGTGTGGGCCACCTGTGGCCCTCCACTAATCCAGCCACCCACCACTACACTCTCTCTCTCTCCCGAGAAAACACCGGAAAATTTCTCAAACTTGCGTTCTCGCTGTTCTTCACCGTGATTTTTGATCTCCTTGCTGAGCCACTCTTTTCTGCAGATTTTTGGAGCATTTGTTCTTCAGTATGTGACTCCTTCGCTTGTCTAAGTAGATTTTTGATTAGTGGAGTATATATTGAGTATTTTGCTACTGTATGTGATAGGTTATGTGAGCTTGCATGCTTGTTCTATGCTTCGAGAAATCATTTTGATGCATGCTTATCCCTCTTGCAAGCCCCTATAGTAGTTCCCCTTCATTTAGGAGCTAATGACCCACAAGTGTAGGGGATCGCAACAGTCTTCGCGGGTAGTATTACCCAATTAATTGATTCGACATAAGGGAGCCAAAGAATACTTGCAAGCCTTAACAACTAAGTTATCAGTTTAGCTGCACCTGGAAATAGTTCTTGCTCACAGAAGTTTATTAGTAGCAACAGTTTGTAGTAGCAACAGCTAGTGAAACAGTAGCAATAGTAACAGTAACGGTAACAATAGGAATCAAGTGCGGTAGGCATAGGGATGGATGGACGGGTGTTGCATGGACGAGTCTAAACATGTAATTTCAAAGAACTAGGGCATTGCAGATAAATAATAACAAGCATCTAAGTACTAAACAATCCTAGGCATGTGCTCCAAATATAGTCATACATGCTCGCAATGAGAACTTGCACAACATCTTCTGTCCGGCCAGCCCGTGGCAGCAGGGCCTCTAGGGAACTACTGGCAATTAAGGTGCTCCTTTTAATAGAGCACCGGAGCAAAGCATTAACACTCCGTGAACACATGTGATCCTCACACCACAGCCATCCCCTCCGATTGTCCAAATTATTGTCACTTTGGGGCCTTTGGATCCAGACAATGATATGTGTACACAACTTGCAGAAAAGATCATAAACAATACTATCATAATGATTCAATAATAAGTTCAGATCTGAGATCATGGCACTCGGGCCCTAGTGACAAGCATTAAACACAACAAGTTGCAACAAAGTCAAATAGCACTAATAGAGATACTGGGCACTATGCCCCTAACAAATCTTATTCGATTACATGATAGAACTCATCCAATCCCTACCATCCCCAAGCATACAACGGGGGATTACTCACTCATGGATGAGGGAAACATCAGTGGTTGATGGAGATGCGTTGGTGATGACGATGGCAATGATCCTCTCCAAATTTCCCGTCCCGGCAGGGTGCCAGAACAGAGTTTCTGGATCCGAATCTTGGTTTCTCGTGGCGGCGGCGGAGCGGAACTCTTTCTAGAAAACTATCAAACCCCCCTCTGTTTTTAGGTTATAAGGCAACTTATAGGCGCGGAGGGAGGCCGAGGAGCTGCCTGGGGTGGCCAGGCCTCCCCCAGGCGTGGGGTCAGTGGGCCCGCGCCTGGGGTGGGTCTGGCCCCCCAGGCCTCCCCTCTGTCTCCCCTTCTGGCTCCATGGATCTTCTGGTGAAATATAATTTTTGGCATATTTTCCGAGATTTTTCTTGATAGTTCATTTTCTGCACAAAAACAAGACACCAAGGTATTTCTGCTAAAAACAGCGTCAGTCTAGGTTAGTTGTATCCAAATCACACAAGTATAGAGGAAAAACAATAGCAAAGTCGTCGAGAAAGTAGATACTTTTTGGACGTATCAACTCCCCCCAAGCTTAGCTTATTGTTTGTCCTCAAGCAATTTAGTTGAAAACTGAGTGCGACAAAAGAACTTTCACGAACACTTTGCTTCATATGATGTATATATTCTCAGCACATGAGTAGATGCTTAGACAATTCATAATAAAGAGTATGCAACTAAGTCTACTCAATATTAATTGCAAGCTATGAAGAGAAACCAACTCAATAATAATAAGTAGCATGAAACATAAACATAAGCAACATTGCAATGCTCATAATAAGGTATGATAGAGTGGTATCTCGCTTGCCTTTGTTTGAAGAGCACAATATAAATGCCAAGGCACCTCTGAAGTTCACATGAAGACTAGAGATAAAGGTATAAGAGATACAAGCATCAAAGTCATGACATAATTAACCAAGTTTTGGAACAAACACAAGAATGCCAACTATGCTCTCAAGAAGGTGCTTATAGAATAAGTGGTGACTCAACAAAGTTGTGAAAACGGTTTTGTGAAGGTTTGAAAGGCTTCCCAATGCTGAAAGGAAGGTACTCATTAGCTTTGAGCTCTCATTGCCCCTATCATAGGCATCTTCATGTGGTTAAGGTGAAAGTGAGGTCCACTCTAAATCATATGCTTGACAGACCATAGACTGGAAATCCCAAGTCCCTTGAGTACGAGGGCCGCTCCACATGCTACTCAACTTTGGTCACCTGAAAGTTCTTGTCATTGTAAATACATGCATATCATCAAGAACCACCAACGGGGTACCCCTTGCATTTGGCACAGGAGCTTTCCCATAACCAAAATGACAAGGCAAGCAGACAATGAGCATCTCAGCAATATTTTTATTTACCATATGCATAGATTTTTATTGAGGACGCTTCATAAATGCTCATTACGGTGATGCTGTAAGTTTCCACCATGATTAAGCATGGCTTAGGCTAGAGGCTCAGACGTTTCTCTAACACAATGTATAAACTCCATGAACTAACAACTTCCCATTTTATTTCACATCGTCGACTTCCATAAACAAAAGAGCAAAGTATCAACTGGATAAGATATCCAACAGGTGTTGAAAGCGTTCCCCATGATAGCACGGTTATGCTGACTCCCAGTATATAATAAGCAAGCATATAACTTTCATGGACTAGTCACAATGGTTCAGGATTATTAAGCGCAAGGAATATAAAGTGTGCCATCAAGCTCGTGAGAGCTTTACTAACTAACTTTCTCAAAACAGACAAACATTTTATTTTGGAAGAAAATAAGGCATATTGAATATGCGGTGTAGTAGAAAATGATGCCAATAGGTAGGTATGGTGACACAACTGGCAATATTGGTTTTGGGTAGTTGGAAGCACAGGTAGAGCACATACTCAGTGCAAGTGAAGGCTAGCAATATAGAGGGAGCGACAAACGAGAGAGCAATAACTGTCATAATCATGCTTGTAACAAAACATGACTAATTATGCCATGAAAGTGATACAAGAACTCTAAGGCAAAATAAATCATCGAGGCTTACTGACTATTGATTAGTCATATGCATGTGTGAGCATGTGCCATGTCAATTGACATGAACAATCAGAGGAGGATACCACAATGTCATACCAAAGTATGAATAAAACAATGCAAGCAAACATTCATATGACATGCTACAAACTAT
Source organism: Avena sativa (assembly GCA_916181665.1). Lineage (NCBI taxonomy): Eukaryota > Viridiplantae > Streptophyta > Magnoliopsida > Poales > Poaceae > Avena > Avena sativa. Next base: position 126,232,920 of record OV702283.1, on the reverse strand, counting down.
TACCAAGATGGAGCTAATCATAGATAAGCAAGAATTACTAAGCATCCATAATGACATACACTTTACACAAACAGGCTAAGCATGCTCACAATGATGAGTATATATACAAAAATGAAAGAAATATAGTTCGTTACCAGCCTCTTACCACACCTCGAGTTGTCTTAATCTTCATTATTGCTCTTCACTTGTGTGACTTGAATAATTAACATGAAACCAATATCCACTAAGGACGGATGAACCCTACGAAGAACTCACAAAACCAAAGAAGAACAACAAATATTTTTGGTGTTTTTGATTTTTTTAGAAACAAGCAAACAAAGTGTAGAGGTCCCAACCTTTAATAAGGTAGAGATCCATGTGTTTACAATGCTAGTCCCTGGATCAATAGCTAGCATCCACAGTTAAGATGTAATATCAAGAAACAAAGGTCATAATACAACTTTATAAACAGGAATAACATAATTTATTACATCTTACATAGCTCATTTGGCTATCTCATTACAATGCAGCAGAATATCTATAAGCATGGGGTCCTTCATCTTCAAAGTGCCACAGGCAAACATGTTGGTTATAGACTTGTAATCCTTATCAATAAACTTCACTAACATCAAACCAACCTTCAACATTACAAGTTACAGCCACAAGGGTCAATACATTTGAATTGTATTGGCAAGTTTCACTACTGTGTAGAATATAAGTGGATCCTATCAATACATGCATATTTGGCTAAGTGGGGTTTAGGCTCATTTGCAGAAATCAGCATATTTTATCCTATCTTTTCAAAATAGTTTTGATCTTTTGTCAAATCTTTCTAAACTCCTTGGAATCCACCAAATGCTTCAAGTCTCTTGTTGTCACTTTCAACTTTTTCTTTTAGAAATTGGAATGTCGAGATTTCACATAGCTCCAGGCCTTAGTTGCTCAGTATTGTCCATAACCGGGGACACGGCTAAGTACTTAGATTTTTATCTTCTGCAGAAGTTCTACACTTTACCCACATGACATAATCTCATCTTGTTGTTGGAGATATGCCCTAGAGGCAATAATAAATGTAGTTATTATTATATCTTTGTGTTTATGATAAATGTTTACATTCATGCTATAATAGTATTAACAAGGAAACATTGATACTTGTGTGATTTGTAAACTTAATTTGAAGTCCCTAGTAAAGCCTCTATATAATACTAGCTTGTTGGTTAATAAATGATTGTGGTTTCCCTATCATGAACATTGAGATGTTATTAACAACAAGATCATATCATTAGGAGAATGATATGGTGGACATACTCCTATAGATAAGCGTAGCATAAAGATCAAGTCATTTTAATAGTTCAATTGCTATATGCTTTCTGATACATAGTAATCTAATTCCTTCGACCATGAGATCATGCATATCACGTTTACCGGATGGATGCTTTGATGACATCAAACACCACACCGTAACTGGGTGGCTATAAAGGTGGTATTGAGTGTTCGGAAACTATTGGTTGAAACACATGGATCAAGAGTGGGATTTGTCCATCCATATGACGGATAGATATACTCTGGGCCCTCTCGGTGAAATGTCATCCAATTAGCTTGCAAGCATGTGACTGGCTCACAAGGGATCACATATCACGGGAACGAGAAAAGAGTACTTATCGGTAACGAGGTTGAACTAGGTATGCAGAGATACCGATGATCATAACCTCGGATAAGTAAACTATCGTGAGACAAAGGGAAATTGATATCGTATGTAAGTGGTTCATTCGATCGCAAAGTAATCTTAGAAATATGTGGGAGCCATATGAATTTCCAGATTCCTCTATTGGTTATTGTTCGGAGAAGTGTCTCGATCATGTCCGCATAATTCACGAACCGTAGGGAGACACACTTAAGGATTCGACGTTGTTTGAGTAGTTATGGAATGATGAGAAAGAGACCGAATGTTGTTCGGAGTCTCGAATAGGATTCGGGATATCACGAGGAGATCCGGAATGGTACGGAGAATAAGATTCATATAAGGAAAGTCCTGTTTCGGAGTTGGGGAATGGTTCCGGTGTTTTCATCGGGAATGTTCTAGAAGGTTCCGGAATGTCCGGCACTCCGGGGGGGAAGGGTACATGAATGTGTTATATTAAGTTGATATGATTGCATCATGTAATCGATGTCATCGCTGTTCAAAATAGAGGGTTTATTCAAATCCTAGTTTGAAAAGTCAAACGGCTAGTTTGAAAGTCAAACGGCAAGTTTTGGAAAGAGGAGGAGGAGTGGGAAACCGAGTTGGGGAGGGTTTCCCTCCTCCAACCGGCGGCGCACCACCCAAGCCGAGTTGGGGAGGGACTCCTCTCCCTCCCCTTGGCCGGCCGGCCCCTCCACCTATATAAGGAGGGGCAGGGCTCCCTCCTAGAGACACACAAGTCCCTTGCCCCGAAAACCCTAACCCTAGCTGCCGCCGCCCTCCAAGCCGCCGCCTAGGGATCTCCTTGCCGCCGACTTGGGCACCACCAAGCCCTAGCCGCTGGCTCTAGCACCTCTTTCTCGGCGTGTCTAAACCCTAGATCGTCGAGGGATTTCTCATAGCCCACCATACTCGCTCCGGCTTAAGGCGAAGCCCTGCGAGATCTCCCCTCTACTTCCGGTACCACGCCGTTGTGCTGCCGGAATCGCGAGGAGAGTACTACAACCTCCGCTGCCTGCTGGAACAAGGGATAGGAAGGTCTTCGTCGAGTACCGAACGTGTGACCGACTGCGGGAGCGCTGCCGGAACGCAGCGCCGGAAGGATCATCTACGCGATCTTTAGATCGGGAAGAGTACGACTACATCACCCACGAGAATCCGCTCTCGTTAAACACTTTGGAATCTTCGAGGGTGAGTTATTCTATCGACTCGTTGCTACAATCTAGTAGATAGATCTTGGCTTGTTTGTTTGTATGCGGTAGAAAATTTTGTTTTCCATGCTACGAAACCCTACAGTGGTATCAGAGCCGTGTCTATATGTAGATCTGTTGCACGAGTAGAACACAATGGTCATTGTGGGCGTTGATGCTTTTATTGTCGATTGCTTCTTGTGTACTTTGCATCTTGCGGTATGTTGGGATGAAGCGGCCCGGGCTAACCTTACATGACATCGTTCATGAGACTTGCTCCACGCTTGACATGCAACTTGTATTGCATAAGTGGCTTTGCGGGTGCCTGTTTCTCCTAGCATAGTTAAGATCCAATTTACAACGGGTGATTAACAATACTAGTATCAATGTTGTGGTTATTGTTCGTAAGTTAGAACGACACTTATTGAAAGCCCCAAACCACCGTAAAATATGCAAAGAAAGTAGAGGCGTCTAACTTTGTTTTGCAGGGGTGTGCTGTGATGTGATATGGCCATGATTGTGATTATATTTGATGTATGCAATGTTCCTTATTGTAAGTTGGCAACCGGCAGGAGCCATATGGTTGTCTTTAATTTATGTTAAGACCCGCGTGTCTATTCAAAGTAGTTGTAATAGTTGAAGCCGGTGGACGACAACCATGGAGAAGCGTCATTGACCTTGATGCAATGCCGGTAATGATGGAGATCATGTTCGTGCTAGAAGATGGAGATCGGAAGCACAAAGAAGAAAGGCCATATCATATCACATATTATGAATTGCATGTGATGTTAATCCTTTATGCATCTTGTATTGCTTAGTAGACGACGGTAGCATTATAAGATGATCCCTCATGCACATGAATTTCAAGTCATAAAGTGTTCACCCTTAGTTAGCACCGTTGCTAAAGCTTGTTGTTTCGAAGCACCACGTGATGATCGGGTGTGTTAGATTCCGCAAGTGTATACAATGTGAGCAAGCCAGATTTGCTCATGCAGAAACTAAGGTTTGATCTTGACGAGCCTAGCATGTACAGACATGGTCTCGGAACACGGATCACCGAAAGGTAAAGCATGAATCATATAGTAGATATGATGAACATGTCGATTGTTCGCCATTGAAACTATATCAACTCTCGTGATGATCGGTGTTGATGTGGTGGATTTGGTTCGTGTGATCACTAAAACAATGTGAGGGATATTGTTTTGAGTGGGAGTTCACCTAGATTAATTTTATTATTAATTTGAACTCAATTTGTCATAAACTTAGTCTAAACTATTGCAAATATGTTGTAGATCAATGGCAGCCCCTACCATCAATTTTAATGCGTTCCTAGAGAAAGAAAAGTTGAAAACAATGGAAGCAACTTCGCGGATTGGTTCCGCAATTTGAGGATTATCCTCACAGCTGGTAATTTGACCTATGTGCTGGATGCACCGCTGGGTGACCCACCTGCAGCTGATGCTACCGATGAAGTAAAGAATGTTTACCTCGGTCGAAAGAATCAGTACTCCATAGTTCAGTGTGCTATCTTGTATGGTTTAGAATCGGAGCTTCAGAAAAGGTTTGAGAATTCAGACCCATATGATATTGTCGAGGATCTCAAATTGATTTTTGAGACTCATGCGGCAATTGAAAGCTATGAGGCTTCTGAAAAGTTCTTTAACTGCAAGATGGAAGAAGGCAGCTCCGTCAGTGAGCATGTGCTTAAGATGTCTGGGCACGCAAACAAACTTCAAAGCTTGGGTATTGTGATTCCTAATGCTTTGGGGATTTACCGTGTCCTCCAATCACTACCACCAAGTTACAAGAACTTTGTGATGAACTACAACATGCAAAACATGAACAAGACGTTGCCAGAACTCTTTGCCATGTTGAAGTCTGCAGAAGTGGAGATCAAGAAAGAGCACCAAGTGTTGTTGGTCAATAAGACCACCAAATTCAAGAAAGGCAAGTCTAAGCAGAAGGGACACTTCAAGAAGGGTGGTAAGAAAGTTACCACGCCGACGAAGAAGACCAAGGCTGGACCTAAGCCTGATACTGAGTGCTTTTACTGCAAGGGAGAAGGTCACTGGAAGCGGAATTGCCCAAAGTACTTGGCGGATTTGAAGAACGGCAACATCAAGAAGAAAGGTATATCTGATATACATGTTATTGATGTGTATCTCACTAGTACTCGTAGTAGTGCCTGGGTATTTGATACTGGTTCGGTTGCTCATATTTGTAACTCGAAACAGGTGCTGCAGAATAAACGGAAGCTAGCGAAGAACAAGGTGACGATGCGCGTGGGAAACGGATCAAAGGTTGATGTGATCGCGGTCGGCACGCTACCCCTTCATCTACCATCGGGATTAGTTTTATACTTAAATAATTGTTATTTGGTGCCTGCGTTGAGCATGAACATTATATCGGGATCTTGTTTATTGCGAGACGGTTACTTGTTTAAATCCGAGAATAATGGTTGTTCGATTTATATGAGTAATATGTTTTATGCACATGCACCTTTGATAGATGGTCTATTCTTGTTGAATCTCGATAATGGAAATACACATATTAATAACATTGAGGCTAAACATTTGAAATCGAGCGATAACTCGACCTATATGTGGCACTGTCGTCTTGGTCACATTGGAGTGAAGCGTATGAAGAAACTCCATTCCGATGGACTTCTTGAATCACTTGATTTTGAATCACTTGATAGATGCGAAGCATGTCTGATGGGTAAAATGACTAAGACTCCATTTTCTGGTATGATGGAGCGAGCTACGGACTTATTGGAAATCATACATACCGATGTGTGTGGTCCAATGAGTGTAGCATCGCGCGGTGGTTATCGTTATGTTCTTACCTTCACGGATGACTTGAGTAGATATGGGTATATCTATTTCATGAAACATAAGTCCGAAACTTTCGAGAAATTTAAGGAATTTCAAAGTGAGGTAGAGAATCAACATAACAAGAAGATTAAATTTCTACGTTCTGATCGTGGAGGTGAATATCTAAGTTACGAGTTTGGCGAGCATTTGAAGAAATGCGGAATACTTTCACAGTTGACACCGCCGGGAACACCACCGCGTAATGGTGTGTCCGAACATCGTAATCGAACTCTCTTAGATATGGTTCGTTCTATGATGTCACTTACAGATTTACCGCTATCATTTTGGGGTTATGCATTAGAAACAGCCGCATTCACTTTAAATAGGGCACCGTCTAAATCCGTTGAAATGACACCGTATGAATTATGGTTTGGGAAGAAACCTAGATTGTCGTTCCTTAAAGTTTGGGGATGCGAAGCCTATGTAAAGAAGTTACAGCCGGACAAGCTTGAACCCAAAGCGGAAAAATGCGTCTTCATAGGATACCCGAAGGAAACTATTGGGTATACCTTCTATCATAGATCCGAAGGCAAAATCTTCGTTGCCAAGAAATGGATCCTTTCTAGAGAAGGAATTTCTCTCGAAAGAAGTGACTGGAAGGAAAGTAGAACTTGACGAGGTTGTCGAACCTTCTCTCGAAATTGCGAGTAGCGCAGCACCGGAAGAAGTTCCTGTGGTGCCTGCACCAATTAGAGAGGAAGCTAATGATGATGATCATGAAACTTCGGTTGAAGTTTCTACAGAGCCTCGCAGGTCAACGAGAACTTGTACCACTCCAGATTGGTATGATCCCGTTATGAGTGTCATGTTGGTGGACAACACCGATGACCCTGAGACATATGAGGAAGCGATGATGAGCCCAGATTCCAATAAATGGCAAGAAGCCATGAAATCCGAGATTGGATCCATGTACGAAAACCAAGTATGGACTTTGGTGGACTTACCAGATGGCCGGAAGGCTGTCGAGAACAAATGGATTTTCAAGAAGAAAACAGATGCTGATGGTAATGTTACTGTCTATAAAGCTCTACTTGTCGCAAAAGGGTTTCGACAAATTCAAGGAGTTGACTATGATGAGACTTTCTCACCAGTAGCGAAGCTAAAGTCAGTGAGGATTATGTTAGCAATCGCTGCCTATTATGATTATGAGATATGGCAGATGGATGTCAAAACAACATTCCTCAATGGAGACATTGATGAAGAGTTGTATATGATGCAACCCAAAGGTTTTGTCGATCCTAAAGATGCTAACAAGGTATGCAAACTTCAACGGTCCATATATGGATTGAAGCAAGCATCCCGAAGTTGGAATCAACGTTTTGATAAGGTGATCAAAAGTTTTGGTTTTATACAAACTTATGGAGAAGCTTGTATTTACAAGAAAGTGAGTGGGAGCTCTGTAGCATTCTTAATACTATATGTAGATGACATATTGTTGATTGGGAATGATGTAGACCTTCTTAATAGTGTCAAGGAATATTTGAATAATAGTTTTTCAATGAAGGATCTTGGCGAAGCAGCTTACATATTAGGCATAAAGATTTATAGAGATAGATCAAAACGCAAAATATCATTGTCACAAAGTACATATTTGGACAAAGTTCTAAAGAGGTTTGGAATGGAAGATAGCAAGAAAGGGTTCTTGCCCATGTTGCCCAATACGACCTTGAGTAAAACTCAAAGTCCGACATCGGCAGAAGATAGAGAAAGGATGAGTAAGACTCCCTATGCCTCAGCCATAGGATCTCTAATGTATGCCATGCTATGTACTAAACCCGACATTGCATATGCTGTTAGTTTAACTAGAAGATATCAAAGTGATCCAGGAGTGGATCATTGGACAGCGGTCAAAAACATCCTTAAGTACTTGAGAAGAACTAAGGATATGGTTCTTTCTTATGGAGGTGATGAACAGCTCGTTGTTAATGGTTACACCGATGCTAGTTGGAACACCGATCCGGATGATTCTAAATCACAATCCGGATACGTATTTATTTTGAATGGTGCAGCAGTTAGCTGGAGGAGTGCAAAGCAAAGCGTTGTGGCGAGATCTTCAACTGAATCGGAATACATGGCTGCTTCGGAGGCTTCACAAGAAGAGATATGGATGAAAGAGTTCATTAAAGAGCTGGGTGTGGTTCCTAGTGCGCTGGACCCAATGTCTATTTTGGAAACATTTTATTTTGGAAGAAAATAAGGCATATTGAATATGCGGTGTAGTAGAAAATGATGCCAATAGGTAGGTATGGTGACACAACTGGCAATATTGGTTTTGGGTAGTTGGAAGCACAGCTAGAGCACATACTCAGTGCAAGTGAAGGCTAGAAATAGAGAGGGAGCGACAAACGAGAGAGCAATAACTGTCATAATCATGCTTGTAACAAAACATGACTAATTATGCCATGAAAGTGATACAAGAACTCTGAGGCAAAATAAATCATCGAGGCTTACTGACTATTGATTAGTCATATGCATGTGTGAGCATGTGCCATGTCGATTGACATGAACAGTCAGAGGAGGATACCACAATGTCATACCAAAGTATGAATAAAACAATGCAAGCAAACATTCATATGACATGCTACAAACTATTACCAAGATGGAGCTAACCATAGATAAGCAAGAATTACTAAGCATCCATAATGACATACACTTTAACAAAACAGGCTAAGCATGCTCACAATGATGAGTATATATACAAAAATGAAACAAATAGAGTTCGTTACCAGCCTCTTACCACACCTCGAGTTGTCTTAATCTTCATTATTGCTCTTCACTTGTGTGACTTGAATAATTAACATGAAACCAATATCCACTAAGGACGGCTGAACCCTGCGAAGAACTCACAAAACCAAAGAAGAACAACAAATATTTTTGGTGTTTTCGATTTTTTTAGAAACAAGCAAACAAAGTGTAGAGGTCCCAACCTTTAATAAGGTAGAGATCCCTGTGTTTACAATGCTAGTCCCTGGATCAATAGCTAGCATCCACAGTTAAGATGTAATATCAAGAAACAAAGGTCATAATACAACTTTATAACCAGGAATAACATAATTTATTACATCTTACATAGCTCATTTGGCTATCTCATTACAATGCAGCAGAATATCAATAAGCATGGGGTCCTTCATCTTCAAAGTGCCACAGGCAAACATGTTGGTTATAGACTTGTAATCCTAATCAATAAACTTCACTAAGATCAAACCAACCTGCAACATTACAAGTTACAGCCACAAGGGTCAATACATTTGAATTGTATTGGAAAGTTTCACTATTGTCTAGAATATAAGTGGATCCTATCAATACATGCATATTTGGCTAAGTGGGGTTTAGGCTCATTTGCAGAAAGCAGCATATTTTATCCTATCTTTTCAAAATAGTTTTGATCTTTTGTCAAATCATTCTGAACTCCTTGGAATCCACCAAATGCTTCAAGTCTCTTGTTGTCACTTTCAACTTTTTCTTTTAGAAATTGGAATGTCGAGATTTCACATAGCTCCAGGCCTTAGTTGCTCAGTATTTTCCATAACCGGGGACACGGCTAAGTACTTAGATTTTTATCTTCTGCAGAAGTTCTACACTTTACCCACATGACATAATCTCATCTTGTTGTTGGAGATATGCCCTAGAGGCAATAATAAATGTAGTTATTATTATATCTTTGTGTTTATGATAAATGTTTACATTCATGCTATAATAGTATTAACAAGGAAACATTGATACTTGTGTGATTTGTAAACTTAATTTGAAGTCCCTAGTAAAGCCTCTATATAATACTAGCTTGTTGGTTAATAAATGATTGTGGTTTCCATATCATGAACATTGAGATGTTATTAACAACAAGATCATATCATTAGGAGAATGATATGGTGGACATACTCCTATAGATAAGCGTAGCATAAAGATCAAGTCATTTTAATAGTTCAATTGCTATATGCTTTTTGATACATAGTAATCTAATTCCTTCGACCATGAGATCATGCATGTCACCTTTACCGGATGGATGCTTTGATAACATCAAACACCACACCGTAACTGGGTGGCTATAAAGGTGTCATTGAGTGTTCGGAAAGTATTGGTTGAAACACATGGATCAAGAGTGGGATTTGTCCATCCATATGACGGATAGATATACTCTGGGCCCTCTCGGTGAAATGTCATCCAATTAGCTTGCAAGCATGTGACTGGCTCACAAGGGATCACATATCACGGGAACGAGAAAATAGTACTTATCGGTAACGAGGTTGAACTAGGTATGCAGAGATACCGACGATCATAACCTCGGATAAGTAAACTATCGTGAGACAAAGGGAAATTGATATCGTATGTAAGTGGTTCATTCGATCGCAAAGTAATCGTAGAAATATGTGGGAGCCATATGAATTTCCAGATTCCTCTATTGGTTATTGTTCGGAGAAGTGTCTCGATCATGTCCGCATAATTCACGAACCGTAGGGAGACACACTTAAGGATTCGACGTTGTTTGAGTAGTTATGGAATGATGAGAAAGAGACCGAATGTTGTTCGGAGTCTCGAATAGGATTCGGGATATCACGAGGAGATCCGGAATGGTCCGGAGAATAAGATTCATATAAGGAAAGTCCTGTTTCGGAGTTGGGGAATGGTTCCGGTGTTTTCATCAGGAATGTTCTAGAAGGTTCCGGAATGTCCGGCACTCCGGGGGGGAAGGGTACATGAATGTGTTATATCAAGTTGATATGATTGCATCATGTACTCGGTGTCATCGCTGTTCAAAATAGAGGGTTTATTCAAATCCTAGTTTGAAAGTCAAACGGCTAGTTTGAAAGTCAAACGGCAAGTTTTGGAAAGAGGAGGAGGAGTGGGAAACCGAGTTGGGGAGGGTTTCCCTCCTGCAACCGGCGGCGCACCACCCAAGCTGAGTTGGGGAGGGACTCCTCTCCCTCCCCTTGGCCGGCCGGCCCCTCCACCTATATAAGGAGGGGCAGGGCTCCCTCCTAGAGACACACAAGTCCCTTGCCCCGAAAACCCTAACCCTAGCCGCCGCCGCCCTCCAAGCCGCCACCGCCTAGGGATCTCCTTGCCGCCGACTTGGGCACCACCAAGCCCTAGCCGCCGGCTCTAGCACCTCTTCCTCGGCGTGTCTAAACCCTAGATCGTCGAGAGATTTCTCATAGCCCACCATACTCGCTCCGGCTTAAGGAGAAGCCCTGCGAGATCTCCCCTCTACTTCCGGTACCACGCCGTTGTGCTTCCGGAATCGCGAGGAGAGTACTACAACCTCCGCTGCCTGGTGGAACAAGGGAGAGGAAGGTCTTCATCGAGTACCGAACGTGTGACCGACTGCGGGAGCGCTGCCGGAATGCAGCGCCGGAAGGATCGTCTACGCGATCTTGAGATCGGGAAGAGTACGACTACATCACCCACGAGAATCCGCTCTCGTTAAACACTTTGGAATCTTCGAGGGTGAGTTATTCTATCGACTCGTTGCTACAATCTAGTAGATAGATCTTGGCTTGTTTGTTTGTATGCGGTAGAAAATTTTGTTTTCCATGCTACGAAACCCTACACTTGTTGCCACCAGTGGCCACTGGATAAGTACTCACCAAGATGGAGTACTGGCAGATTGAGAATGTGACGAAGTCTTTCCATAGGGTCCTCCCAATACACAATGCTAGCTTGTCTTCAGGCACCGATGTAGGGTTCCAAGTTCCCTCATTCTAGTAACCTGAAGAGGCCAATGCATGGGTCTTCCACTATGTAGTTGACTAAGCCAGTGCCCATTTAGCATGTGGCTGTACACAGAAGCCACTATACGAGAAACATGTTCAATCTCTAAGTCCCTGGGTGGTTTTCTTTTAGTGCACATACAAAAAGAGATTGCCATATAAACATGGTTCCTTTTGTTGCCACCTTGTCCAAAACTTGAGTATCCTTGTCCACCTAGGTGGTTCATTGAGTACTTGTTTTATTATATAAAACACAAGTCTTTTCCCAACTTCATATAATCTCAACATGTATCTCATCTTATTATATATAGCAGGGCTAAGCTTATTACAACTACATTGTTTTCACTAAGGAATGTATAAGGGTATCCTAATAGGATTTAGCATAGCAAAATATAGTAGTCCTTATCATGCATGTTTCAAAATCCACTAAGTGTAATGAAAATAATAGGACTTGGATGATAGTGTCACTTGCCTTTTTGGTAGGGGATGTTGGTTCACTTCTTGATCTTGCTAACATCACACCCTTCTAACTTCACTACAAATCAATCAAGCAAACATAGATTCAACTAGCATTCCAACCAATATTCAAACAATTCATCACACATAAAATAATAGAAACAAAGTCATGCATGCAAGCATGCAAAAGATAGTTTTATTTGCAAAGGTGGTTTCTACTAGGCTCTATACATTGTAAGGTTCGAAGTGGTCATTTTCTAAAGTGTCAAACCCATTTGCAAAAGGGTTTTATCTATAAACCATTTTTAAATCAAATCATTATTTCATGTGGTGGAAAATGTTTTTAGCAAAGCAACAATTTTATATTGTTCAACAAATAAGTTGTTAATTCACAAAACTGGTGTTTAGGATCAGTAGGTTTGAATCAAAACAATTTCCAAAGGTTTTTATCAAAAATCATTTCCATATCAAAATCAATATTTCTATTTTGGCTAGAAATGAGCTAATTCAATTATTCAATCCTAATCTTCACAAAATACATTTTTAAATCCATGAGTTGATTCCTGGGGTCAGTAGGTTCACAACAAAACATTTTGCAAAGATTTCATCTCAAAAACATAACTAGAGCAATTTTTATATTCATAACAATCCTACACAAGTTTCTGCAAAAACAAACATTTTACCAGAAGCTTTTTACTAAACAAAGTGCATGGTTGGCTAGGGCTTGTTTTTATGAATCCATTGATATAAAGTTTGCAAAATTTGGACGTGTATATTTTAAGTTATGAATTTTACAAGTTTGCATAACAATCTGATTGCAAATTCTGTTTTAAATCAAAGGCTGGGCCACGTGGCTGCTCGCTATTGGCTGATACCGGTTCGGTTGGATCAACCTCTCTGGTGCGTTAGATCTAAATGAAATCCTGCGGCTCTAATTCAAACTTACCCCTTCGACCTAATCTAATCATAGCCACAGGATTTGGATCCGACGGGCTCAGTGTGTTTGACCACGAACTGGCGACGCTAGCGGCGGCTGGCGGCGGCGCGCGGTCAGACGGTGGTGTCGCGGCGTTTACATGAAGCAAGGAGAGAAGTGGAGGTGCTCACCGTGCTCGCAAGGTCGAGGTGAAGCTCAAGGTGGTGCTGGTCTGGCGAGGGGTGCACTGGAGCGGAGGGGATTGCTTGTCGAAGATGGCGTCGGCTTTAGGCGGTCCTGTTTGTCAACGAGGCGAGGTTACAGTTCACCCCAAAGCAAACGTCAGGTATGGTTAGACGCGGGAGAGTGTGGGGTTCACATGAGCATGATCGAGAGGGCTCGGGGTGGTCTGGCTTACCAGGGGGAGGTCGCCGGAGTTGCTTGCAGGCGGTGGCGCTCAGGTTGTCGTTGTTGCCGACGTTATGGACCAAGCGTGGGTGAATGAGTGGCACGGGAAGATGCGCCAGGAGGTGGGAAGCAAGCTCGCGTGCAGAGAAAGGAGAGGGGCAGCGAGGTGTGGCCGGAATCGGTGGAAAACCTCGTCGGAGCAGTGGGGGCGTGGGCTCGAATTGGGGCAGCCTAGAGGCAGAGAGGAGGAGCTGTCTGGGGGAAATGAGAGAGGGGAGGGAGGCGTTTATGCACGCGTGGTCGCCGGGGGAGTTAAAGCAGGCAATAACGCAAATTGATCGCCGACAGTAACGCGGCAGCAACGGCAGGGCGTGGTTTGGGGGTTGAAGACGACGGTGAGGTGGCAGTGGGGCATGCCTGTCAGCGAGGAAGAGAGAGAGGGAGAGGGGCCACCTGTCTACGACTTTGCGGGTGCGAGACTGAGTGTAGGAAAACGTTTCGTTGGGGAGAGTTGGTGGGCTGGACTGGGTCTTGCTGGGCCTATCGGGTTGGGTCGTTTTGTTTCTCTCTTTTTTTGTACTGAATCTTTTTCTTTTTCCATTTGATTTTCTGTTTTGAAATTCAATCAAACAATTCAAACATTCAAATCAATCAAACTTCCACCACACTTTGTATTGAGTTTATTTCTGTTTAACAAAAATATTCCAAGTCCCAAAATAAAATAATATTTTAATTCTTTTAGGATCTATTTAATAATTAAATAAAATAGTCCTTAGTTATTAATTCAAATAGGATTTGATTATTAAAACTCCATTTGAAACTTACATAATCCCAAAATGATTTCAGTAAGTTTTATTTGAAAATATAAAACACTTGGAAAACTCATTTAAAATAAAATAACAAGTTTTAGTGTTTAATTAAAATGGGAAAAGTCCTTACTTTAATAAAATGGGATATTAATAAATCCTCATTATTTTATTTAAATAAACCTTTACTCTTTTTATCAAATAGGAATATTTTAATTCAAAAGCTTGGCCAAGATTTAATTTGGATCTATAAAATAATCCTTATTTATATTTCTACCTTTTCATTTGAAAACTAAATCTTTTAAAAGATCCAAAAATAGTAATTGTACGTATTTAAAATTTTCTTTATTAATTGTTTATCTTTTCAAATCCCTTTAGGATTTGTTTGATCAAATAGGTTTGAAGGTTTCCAATTGGAATCAAAAAGTTTCTTCTCACCCTGAAAATCAACAAAGTTTTATTTTATTCATTTATTTTTCACATAACAAGATTTGGAAAATCTTGGGATGTGACACAAAGAAAAACCAAACCAAACCAAACCAAACAAAGGAAAATCTTTTTGTATTTTTCTTTTAAGGCAAACCAAAGAAAAGAAACAAACTAAGAGAAACAACGATTTTTTTGGTATTTTTGGGTTTTTGAGAAAGAAGCAACAAGAACCAAAAAGAAAGCGAAACGATGGATATACAAAGAATCGACCGAACATGATATATAGATGAGTGTGATGTTGGTGTACCTCCCCCCCAAGCTTAGGATTTTGGCCTAAGTGGGGCTCAATCCATGGTGCCCAAGTAGATGAACCTCCATAGTATGTCGAGGAAACTCCCTCGTCCTAGTACGAGCTCGAGGCCTCCCCTGTGTAATGCGCAGGGTCATATGAGGGCACTTCCCCCTGATAGTGCCAGTGGAAATTAAGCGAACTCAGCAACTCATCCATCTCCGCCTTCGAGCGTGACCAAGGTCCCTGAGAAATACTAAACAAAGTGGTTTGGGGTAGAGGGATCTCTCTCTCTCTTCCCCGTCAGTAAACAACATTCTATAAACCAAGTTCTCAAGAGTAGGGCTAGAGGTGACAAAGTGGTGCGCCTTCATGGCAGCAAGATCAAGTCTCTAAGGAGCCAAAACTGTATCATGGGGATCAACAACAATGTTCAAGGCAGCAGCAATACAAGTAGCAACAATTCCCCCATAAATGGGTCCCCTAGAAGCTAAACGGCGAGAAATGAGGGAACCAACATTATACTTATCCTCACTATAGAGCGCAACAGCTAAGAAGGCCAATTGATAGTTGGATATATTACTAGTGTTCTCCCTACCAAGAACACTGGTGGAAAGATAGTAGGTGAAGTACCTGATGGCCGGCAGTTGAATGTTCTTTATCTTCCCTCTTTGAGCTCTGCGGTCATCATCATTGGTTATTCCTCGGTATAGTTCCAGCAAATCAGCGGGAAGAGCTGTAATCTTCTTTGATGACCCCTTTGTACCAAGTCCCAAGGCCTTGCAAAAATTCTTCAATGTCATAGAATGAGCCCTGCCATAAAGTCTAAAAGACATAGAAGAATTGAGCAAACTATTTGTGAAGGAGAAACTCTCCACAAATGTTTTAGTAAGTGAAGCATATTGTGCACTCTCGTCCTTCATGAAACTTGTTAGACCAGCCCTCTCAATCAAATCCATGAAATCATTAAGAATCCCAACAACTCGCAAGAAAGTTTGACAGGAAAGGTGTAAGGGTGCACATCCCCTTCACCCCCCTCGTCACCAAACCGCGGAGTGATGAGATCCTCATTGTATGAGGGTCTGGAGCTTGTAGATGACCTTGGGAACCTTGCCCTTTTAGGTGCATCACTCTCAAAAATGTCACCAAAGGTGTGGTGGTCCATGACTTCCCTTTACTGAAATTTTAAACAACCATCAAACCAAGTGATTCCTAAGTTGATAAATGATGAGCAACTACTATAGGAACTTGCTAGAGGACTACACATGCATCAAAACAAAGTTTCTAAGCATAGAACAAGCATGCAAGCTCAAACAACCTATCACCTCTAGTAGAAAAATACTCAAGATACAATCTACCAATCACAAATATAATTGGACAAGTGGAGGAGGCACATACCAAGGAGCAATCCCTCCAAAAATCAGCACTTGAGATGGGCTGAACAAGGAGACCGAAAATCGTGAACAAGAACAGCAAGAACTCGAGATTGAGCAAGTTTTGCGGTATTTTTGGAAGAGAGAAAGAAGGTGGCTTTGAGGAGGCAGCCTGGAGGGGCCCAGGTGGGCCAGACTCCCCCTAGGCGCCACCAGTGGTGGGCCCGTGCCTACCACAGGTGTGGGGCCTAGGGGTGGCCCCCTGGGTCACCTCTGGTACCTCTCTGCCCCTTTTTTTGAGGAAAAAATTATTTTGAATTTTCTTGGATTTTTCGGGAAACTTTATTTTTGGCCAATTTTTAGGGTATGAAAATTGATTTTCTCGCAGAAACAGTTTTCTCAGAAGAAGCAAAAGCAAACCAAAAGCCAAACTACAGGATCTCTAAGAAACTCAAACAAGCAAACAACTAACAAAACTAAAGCTAAAGCAAAGACTTGGAAGGAGAAAGGAAAAAGAAAGAAAGTATAACCACAGTGGAGGCATTATTTTGTTCATTAAAATCCTTTTGTTAACAAGGTTGATCAAGTCTTGTTACCAAAACAATCTTATATGAAACAAAACTTTGCATTCCACAAGGTGATTATGTTACCTCATACTTGATAGCAATGGTCCCAATCATAATAGTTTCACAATTTTCTTGTGGAATGGGACAATATATTTCTCCAACCTTGATGCCTTCAATATTTTCAATAGAATTCAGGCAATAGCTCTTAGCAACCTTCTTGGGGAAATATATAGTGTGCTCTTTGTCATTAATATTGAATGTTACTTTTCCTTGATTGCAATTAATGACAGCACCTACAGTATTAAGAAAAGGTCTCCCAAGAATAATAGACATGTTATCATCTTCAGGCATTTCAAGCACAACAAAATCAGTTAAAACCAAGCAATTATTAGCAACTTGAACAGGAACATCCTCACATATACCAACATGGACAGTAGTTGACTTATCAGCCATTTGCAAAGATATATCAGTTGGTATCAACTTTTCTAGCTGGAGTCTCTTATAGAGAGAAAAAGGCATAACACTAACTCCAGCTCCCAAATCACATAAAGCAGTTCTAACATAATTATTCTTAATGGAGCAAGGAATAGTTGGTATACCTCGATTACCAAGTTCCTTTGGAACCTTACTATTGAAGGAATAATTAGCAAGCAAAGTAGAAATCTCCTCATTAGGAATCTTCCTTTTATTAGAGACAATATCCTTCATATACTTTGAATAAGGAGGCAATTAATAGCATCAGTCAAAGGAATTTGTAGAAATAAAGGCTTCATCCACTCACAAAACTTGTTGTAGTGTTCTTCCTCCTTTGACTTGTGTTTCTTACCTGGAAAAGGCATAGGTTTATGCACCCAAGGTTCTCTCTCTTTACCATTTTTATTAGCAATAAAATCTTCCTTTGTGTACCTAGTGTTCTTAGTGTGTTTCTCAGGTTCCTCCTCAACTTCCTCCTTATCAGGAGGCTCATCAATATTACCACTCTCAGTTTCAGCATCAGAGACAGATATACTATTAGGATCCACAGAAGGTTCAAGTGGTTCCTCAACTTTCTTATGTTTCTTTTTCTTCCTCTTACGAGGACTACCACTATCCTCACCTTGTTGGGAATCCTTCTCTATTCTTTTAGGGTGTCCTTCAGGATATAAATGATCTTGAGTAGGTGCACCTCTCCTAGTTCTAATTCCATAAGCATGTTTATTTCCTGAAGCATTAACTAACATATCCTTTTGTACTTTAGCAAGTTGATCAAGTTGGGTTTGAACCTTTTGAAAGTGTTTACAAAGTATTTTAATATCATTAGAAGTTCTTTCCACAATATGTTTCAACTCATGGATAGCTATAGATTTTTCCAACAAATGATTCTGAACTTGTTTATTAAAATTACCTTGTTTAACAATAAAAATGTCAAGTTCCTCTAAGAATTGATCAGGAGG
The DNA here is from genome assembly GCA_916181665.1 of Avena sativa. Lineage (NCBI taxonomy): Eukaryota > Viridiplantae > Streptophyta > Magnoliopsida > Poales > Poaceae > Avena > Avena sativa. The sequence goes on along the minus strand of OV702283.1, from coordinate 126,214,813 downwards.
CTTACCATAAGGAATATCACCTTCATCAAAGTGTTGGAGAGAGTGTACCTCAATAGTAGATGCATGGGTAATTGGCTTACATAATTCTTCTATAGGAGGTAGATTCTTCACATCTTTAGCTCTAATTCCTTTCTCCTTTAGACACTTTTTAGCTTCCTTCATCACTTCATCATTTAATGCAATAACTCCCCTCTTCTTTGTTGTTGGTGTTCGAATTGGTTCAGGAACAACTGGTTCAGGAGAAACTGGTTCAGGAGTAATAGGCTCAGGTGTATTCAGCTCAGTTGAAGTCCAAACATCATAATTCTTGCTTATTTTGTTGATTAATTCTTCAGGATCTGTAGGAGCCCTTCTCCTGAAAACACAATCAGCAAACCTATCTAGGTAGGTCCTAGAATCATCATTTAGTACATTATAATAAATATCAAGCAACTCATTCTTAGGTAATGGACATCTAGGATATGCATGAATCAAGGAACAAAATCTTTTCCATGACTCAGGCAATTTCTCTTCTTCTTCCTGTTTAAAATCAAAAAGTCTCTGCAAAGCAGCATGTCTAGCATTGGGAGGAAAATATTTATGGAAGAAATAAGCAATCAAGCAATCAGGGCTATCAATGGAACCAGGAGGTAATCTATTAAACCAAGCGCTAGCTTCTCCTTTTAGTGAAAAAGGGAAGAACTTAGCAACAAAGTACTTGCGCATCTTAAAATCATCAGAGAACAAAGCACTCATAGTAGAAAGCTCATTCATATGAGCCACAACACTCTTGTTTTCAGTACCACAAAAAGGTTCTTTCTCAACAATATCTAAATAAGCTAAATCGAGAGAGAAATCATAATCTTTATCTTTAATATCTATGGGAGAGGTGGTAAACTTAGGATCATAGGACTTCTTGGGTATAATAGTATGTCTAGCAAGGAGACTCTTAATAGCACTAGCACCATGTGTGTTTCGTCACTCTTCAAAAAATTCATCAGTGAGCTCAATGTAACCATCATTAATATCAAAACTCTCACTAGACTCAGGTGAGCTAATAGGTGTAACAGTGTCTTCACTAGGAGTTTTGGTATTTCCTAGACTAGCCATAGTAGCATCTAGAAAAGGACCTAATGAACCACTCGCATCAAGCACAGTAGAAGTAACATCATGAGTATCAAAAGCAGTTTCAGATTCAGCAGTAGTAGTAGTGTGTGTAGCATGAGTATGTGGTGGTGGTGTGACAAGCTTACTTATAACAGACGGTGAATCAAGAGCAACAGAGGTGTTCAGGACTGTACCTCTTCTTGTAGTGGATGGTAAAATAGGGAACTTTCCATCACGAGACTTCCCCATGATGAAAGTAGTAGCAGTGAACAATAATAGATCCAAGTGAACTTACAAATAAAGCTATGCTCCCTGACAACAGCGCCAGAAAATAGTCTTGATGACCCACAAGTGTAGGTGATCGCAACAGTCTTCGCTGGTAGTATTACCCAATTTATTGATTCGACACAAGGGGAGCCAAAGAATCCTTGCAAGCCCTAACAACCGAGTTGTCAGTTCAGCTACACCTAGAAATAGTTCTTGATCACACAAGTTTATCAGTAGCAACAGTTTGTAGTAGCAACAACAAAGCAACAACAATAGTGAAACAGTAGCAATAGTAACAGTAATGGTAACAGTAGGATTCAAGTGCGGTAGGCATAGGGATGGATGGACAGGCGTTGCATGGACGAGTCTAAACATATAACTTCAAAGAACTAGGGCATTGCAGATAAATAATAACAAGCATCTAAGTACAAACAATCCTAGGCATGTGCTCCAAATATAGTCATACGTGCTCGCAATGAGAACTTGCACAACATCTTCTGTCCAGCCAGCCCGTGGCAGCGGGGCGTGTAGGGAACTACTGGAAATTAAGGTGCTCCTTTTAATAGAGCACCGGAGCAAAGCATTAACACTCCGTGAACACATGTGATCCTCACACCACAGCCATCCCCTCCGGTTGTCCCAATTATTGTCACTTTGGGGCCTTTGGATCCGGACAATGATATGTGTACACAACTTGCAGATAAGATCACAAACAATACTATCATAATGATTCAATAATAATGTAACATCCCAGCATTAGAGCTTAGCAATAAGCTGAAACCAGATGTGTGCATTGCATTCATGCATAGAAAATCCGAATAATTTTCGCGCTTTTGAACAAAACTTGTAAAAATGATTGAAGCTTCTCTCAACTTGATGGAATTGAGGTAGATCATCAAGTTGACTATGATAAGTTTCAATATGAATTTGCTAAAATCTTATTTTTGGGTAACCAAAATTTGATTAAGGGTAGATCAAATATAATAACAATTAAATCATAATGCAGTGCTTAAATGACTAATATCTGATCCTTAAGGGATCATATCATACTACTCATCACAACAACCCATGAATACCAAATTAAGAATGTAATAATTTACTCTTGACTTATTTATTTCTTATCCAACTATACCATGAGTATCATGGTAATACCTAACTTAAACTCTATAGTGAGATTGGGAAGGGAAGAAACTAAGTCTAGATCATTCACCATATATCTTTCTTTCCATATGAATCCTTATCATCTCTATTGAGTTATATTCCAATATCTGTTGTTCATCAATGTTGAGAATTCAACTATTGATTCACCAATTCTTAATCTATCAACTCCTGACCATACCATAGTATACATTTAAGTGTCTATAAAGAAACAACTAAGAAGAGGTAAATAGTATTGCTAGTTTTAGATATCATCTATAGGATGGGAGTGATTGAAGAAGAATAAATCAATGTGATAATTGATGGAGTTCCACTCACTCCTGAAATGATAGAAGAGTTATTGGGATATGTAATTATATGGTAATAAAGGAGATTACAAGGATGAATCCTGAAGATAGTTACCAGTAGTAATTCTATTGGATCAAGTGGGCATAGTTCATGAATAACAGCCTTAATCCAATTAAAGATACCAAGAAGATAATTCTAATACAATTGTAAGGTTGTATTGATAAAGCCTTGATTAACCAACTAAAAACCTAAGCAATAAATGATTAAGGATTATAATGATCATGCCTTGCTCACCTGGATGGTATACTTATATCAAGTATAAGTAACATTGTTGGGTAGAACATGATTGAAACCCTAGTATAGGTAAGTTATTCTAGAAGTAGTTATTACAGGTCACATTAATATAATGTGAGGTTGGAGTATGAGTTATTAAAGTAAAGTAAATGTAGGATAGCATGATTGAATTAAAGATGGTATAACATTGAGTTAGGGAAGTAGTGCTATTCATCTCAAAGGATAATAATCTTTAGAGAAAAGCATTTGGATGTATACATCTAATGGATAAATATTAGTAATGGATGATTAAGGAAGATTATGAGTGGGATTTTGAAGGAACTACTTGTTGGATTGAAGATTACCAGCAGAAAGGTAGTTGATATAGCTAAGTCTGGATAGGTGAAGATCATGAAATGCTTTAGTATCAAACTCATTGGATTTATCCATGAGTTTAGTAGAATAATAGGTGGATAAGAATATTTTTATGAAGTAAAGCTCATCATGTTAACCATGATGATGGATAGGAATAAGTAATATATCTAGGAAAGGAATTCCTTAATAAGAAGTCCAGGATTGTGAATTATGGAAAATAGACATTCTTGGTAAACACCCAACTCTAAATCTCAAACCAAACAAAATATTCATTTCTTGTTATTGATCCATCATCTTATCTCCATATCACTTTATAGGAATATTTTCCTATAGCAAATCACATAAGCACATCTTTATCATTTCCAATTGTCTTAATCATATGTGTTTAAGAGATATTTTTATCAACTCTTTTCCATAAGACATTTTTAACTTTCTATTTTAAACGGTGATATCATTAAAGATCATAAACATAAATACTATATGCTTAGCTATTAAATCTTTACTCACATCAACAGAAGAATATAAGTAAATTAAGAACCCTAAACCCTTGGGTAAACATTTACAATTCAAACCCTAAACTTCTATATTTATCATAATAAAATATATACATTGCCATTTTCTATGTTAATGGAAGTAGTATTAACCATATTAATTTCTTTGGTATTTCATGCATCAAATAATGATATAGGATCATTATACATATAAAAATTTCTATTCAAACTATGAGCCAACTAGAGTTAAGTTTTATAAACAAATAAGAAAATATCATATAATAAAACCATGGTTTAGTATAAAAAGAAAATTAAAAATAAGGGCTTCTACATAATATAAAAAGGGTTCTAACAGAAAACAAATAAAGAAATAATACCACTATATGACAAACTCATAAAAGAGCCTTAATATACTTTATTAATGCTGCAATCACTCAACAAATCAATCCTATAAAGTGAATTCAAATAAAACAAGTAAAATTCAAATCTGAAAGTAAAACAGAAAATAGAAAAGGGAAAAACAAATACAAAAACATTTCCTGGCCGTGGCCCAACTCCTCTCTTTTTACCTGTCGCCTATGTGCAGCCCACAAAAGCCCAGTAGCCAGCCCAAATCGTTCTCTTCTATGACTGATAGGTGGGACCAGAGAAGGATCACGGGTTGAGAGGAAAGAAGTGCCACGGTTTTTTTTTGCAAAACCGCCGTCGTCGTCTTCCTCCAGCTGGAAGCAGCTCGGTGGCGATGTGTAATGCCCCAGAAAATATTTCAAAATAAAATTGATTGTTACTTTATTTTTTGTAACATCATAACATCATCATGCATATTTTATTCGCATTTTGACCACAAACTATTTTGCTAAAAACCAATTTTTGTTTTACTAAAATATCCCTATGATTTTATTAAATCTGTTTCCCTTTTCTTATTTTTCAAACTAAAACAAAATAATATTTTCGGTCTGTTATTTGACCATAAATGGTTTTATTATTTGACTAAAATAAAACTAGGATAAAGGCCCGTCTAAAGTTTTGGCCCAAAACTAGCCCCATCTAGTCTACTTTAGACTATATAAATACTCCAATCTTACTTTCCCCAAACCCTAGTCTCCAAATCTGAGCAAATTCCCCACACCTAATCTGAAAATTTCTACTCGTCTGCTCCAAAATCTTTCACCAATTCCTCTCGGCTTCCTCTTGTTTTCCCTATCGCCAGTGTACTTTTGTTCTATCTAGCCGGCTCAGTATTTGTTTTATGATCCGCGCAGACACTCGCATGGTACACGCATGCCTCTTTCCTTTGGATCAACATCCTAAAATTCCTTGGATGGTACGAGCCTACAAGCTCTAATCTGTCGCCGACACTCCTCCTCGGTCACTGGGCAATCTTGCTTGTCTCGTGGTGCAAACAACAGCAGCAGCAGCTCCGTCTCTGGTCCATGCGCACCTTGCCCCTTCGATCCGGCGAGAACTCGAGAAGCCACCAAGTGCAGCAGCAGCCTGGCACCGCCTACCCACTTGTCCCGTCGCCGGCAGACCACAAGGTCATATCGCCAACAGGTCCAGCATCTTGTTCACTCCCCTGTTTATTTTCTGTGCCCGTAACAAATCGAGGCAGGAGCCCAGCGCCCATGACTGCATCGTCGCCTTCTGCTTTTTCAGCGCAAGTAAAACCCACCTGGTCAAATTCCATGCTGATCGGTCACCTCGGGAGCAGGAGATGCAGCTCTTTTGTTTGTCTGTCCATGCGTGTCCAGTGGCATCAGTGCAGAAAGTCTAACACTCCGCATCTAGCGTATGTCTCCAAGATGTTCGATAAAAAGCCTACAAGAGTGTTCTGATGTCTGTTATCTTTTCTTCGTGTGTTAATTTGGTCAAGACCTCCTCTGCTTCATCAGGCCACATCGAAACCTTCGTTCTACGTCGCCATCCTTTTACATGGTCTTCTTACCGGCGTTCTCTACTTCCATGACATGGCTACTTTTGTATAATCCGAGGAGCGCCTCTTCGCCTCTACAACCCAAACCGTGAGACTCTTCACATATCTCTATTTTTATAAAATGCTATCTATCTTCTATACATTAAATTATTCATGTGTGCATCGCATATCAGGTTGTTTGGGGATAATTAGCCAATTCACCTAAATTAAATATGGAGACTATATGCGAGCTACTTTTGTCATATTCTAGACTCCATTTAAATTTGTGTAACGAACCGATGTCATGCTTTGCCTTGTTAATTCAACATTTAATATGCGGGGTAGTTAAATAACTTGAACCTAATAATAAATGTCGGGATCCCGATTCCGCTTAATATTGCTAAGTAGGACCGCATATTGCCATATCATGCATCATATCATAAACATGCCGGATCTTCCGCCTAGTGTTAAATACTGCATCGGTTGCTCTTTCTAGTGTTTGCTTCTTCACCGGATATGACGATGAGTCGATGTGAGATACGGCAAGCCTTCGGTCACCGACTTTGTCTCACAGGCGAGCATTCTCCCCCTTTCTACCTATTTTGCATTTATAGTCTTTACTTCCTTCCTTTGATCTATTGCTATCCTTATTGTCGATGCTATAGTACCGTTCCTTTATTTACCTGCTCCACTATATTGCCTTGGTTATCCTATTGCCTTGTTTGATTATCTAGCTTTGTCCTTGCGAGTCATAGGCATGCTTAGTACCGCTCTCATACAGGTGGAACATGATACTCGAATATGGTTGGTGATAAGATAATTAATCTGATGTTATTGGTTATGGTTTCACCTAATGATAAGGACCCGGTAGGGACCACCTTTGGGAACTGCTTGAGCCGACCTAGGACCCGTTCGTTCTACGATACCAGTTTTGAGTTGATCGCGCTAACCAAACGTGGGGGCCTCTAGGATCCCCCCTCAACTACCGGTGCTATTCGTATATCCAGAGGGTTACAAAATTGGTTTTCCATTTGGTGCATACGCATAATATGTCCTCGGACATGGGTGAGTTGATATGTCTTCGGACTTGATGTTTTGGTGGACTGCCATGGCTTGCATTGCATAAAAACTGGGATATCGTCTCGGAGGTGGGATGGAGCTCTACAAGTTATCTTCCGATCATTGCCCGGCCGTAGACTCAAACGCTGTGCCTCCCTCGAGAATCGTCGTACCTCTTGGTTGGATCAACATAGTAGGCGATGCCTCTAGATATGCGCGTAGTTAAGGGCCAGTTCTTGCTGTGAGATTCGGAAGGCACGCATAATATGTTGCCTGAAGGGTTGAGCATGCGTTTGGGTACAGTAGTGCACCCCTGCAGGTTAAATCTTTTCGAGAAGCTGTGTGTTCACGGTTATGGATGCCTCAGGAGTACAGTGTCATGATCATAGAGAACGCCACTAATATTTTGTTTTTAATAATATGATTAGTAATTAGCCTTATCAACTACACACCTGCTTAACTAAAATTACCACCGTGTGTGTTCTGCAAGGGGACTTCCTCGACTGGTCTTCGAGGGGGAAATCTTCTGATGGGTTATGTCTGGGGTTATATTATGCCATCATATAGTGCTCTCTTATCCCGCTCTAATAGCCGAAGTTGTAGCGTGTCTCTATAAGTTAGATAGTGCAAGATTTGCTGCCGCTGAGCCCACCATACCTATGTAGGCGAGGACCGCCGAATTCTAGTCTCGCCATGTACTGGCCTCAGTACTGACCGCTGTCTTTCTGTTTTCCTTTTCCCTTTGCCGGCACCCTTTTGGCTTGACAGGTATGTGATTGACGACGTTAGCAAGGTTACACTTCCGGCTTAGCCTAGGCAGGGTTATGGACACCGCTTGGTTATTCTTTAGGACTCTTAGTCACATTTGGATCTTGTCCGTACTCGGATACTATCTTGATTTCTTCTTTAGTTGTATCTTCATATTGTACCTTTTGTATTCCTAACTTGTTGAGTCGTTGTTGTATATATAAGTTCTTGTGGACTCTGTTGTAAACTACTGTGATGTAACTACTTGTATTCTAATCCTATCCACACGAAAGTGTCTGGTGGGCGTCTTTGAATCGCTTCTATGCGGATTTTGGCGGGAAATGCTGAGATCTGCATAGACCCGATTCGGGGGCGTTACACGATGCCGAGGCCGTCCGCCGCCGTCAGTGCTTCAAGATGCACGCCGCCGTCGCCAGGAGAGGATAAGGAGGCCACGACGACGTCCCCATTCATCCTCATCCCCATTTCCCCCTTTGAAATCCTCTCTCTCTCTCGGGTTCTTCTTCTGAACCGAGAACCCTAGCTCGGAGGTGAGACGGTGCCGGCGATTCCATGCTCGCCTCGGCCAGATAAGACCACGGTGGAGACCGCCGTCCTCCTCTCGTTTGTTTGCCCCAACTCGCACTAGCAGAGGAGGCGCGAATCAACCCAATCGTACCCTCGGTTCGCGGCGCTGTTCGTCGACCTCACAGTCGTCTCCGACCTCGCCTCGCCCTATCGACCACACCACCGTATTCCTGGTGAGTCACTGAGTCTCCTCGTATGCGTAAATGCTTTGTTTGCTTCCTAAATCCACGCCACCATGATCACCCGCAAGCACCGCTGTCGTGGGAATAGTCACGGCAGATGCTGCAATCGGCAGCGAGTAGTAGAACGAGGGGCAAGGGCGGCCAGCCATCTGCGGTGCGAGATGAGGGCAAAGACACAGGGTTTTACCCAGGTTCGGCCCCCCGGAGGGTAAAGACCTACTCCTGCTAGATTGTATTATGGAGGTGTTTACAATGGGCGAGCTCAGCGGCTAGGCAGCGAGTCGCTTGGGTGTATGAGGGAACGTACGTCTACTCGCCCTATAGGGAGGTTTATATAGGCTCACCTCCCCTAGGGTTTACTATCTCAACCGATTCAGTTAAAGCTTCGGTAGTCATTTAACCTAATCCGACTGGGCCTATCTACTCGCCTGGGCCTTCAGCTTCCAGTCGCTCGGTGCCTTGCTGGGCTTCAATCCACTCGCCGTTCTGCAGGCCCACTCGCCAGCTCACGGGCCAGTCGGAAACGTCCTGCTGGGTATACCCCGGTAGGCATATCCCCATCAACCGCCGCATGAGCTCGTCGCCGGTCGTCCTCCGGCGACCAAAATAGGGCGGCGCCACCACCAATAGGTCCCTCGGGATACCCTCTTTCCAACGAGCCTAACCGCAGCCACGCGCACGCACCAAATCACCTGATCCATCATCGATCTGAGATGATCAAGCTCCGATGATGTCATGCCAACATCACCCTCAGCCTAGTCAGCCAGTTTGACCCGGTCTTTGTCTCACGTGGTAGGTGACATGGCTTTGGGCCCATATGTCATTGTGTGGGAGTAGAAATAGGGTCGGTAACAAATACATTTACTAATCTGAGAGCTCAGGTGGACATAGGCCCACTAGTCAGTGACTAGGGATAGGTGTGGGTGCGGTGTAAAAAGTTATTTCCTGCTTAAGAAAGAATAAAAAGTAAAATTCCAAATATAAATATTCCAGAAATGAAATAAAATGATTAAATCTTGTTAAATCATTAACTTTTAATTTATAATTCAGAAAAATATGTATTATATATGAAAATGTTTAGAAAAATAAAATCTATATCATTAATCCATTATAAAATTTATTATGTTAACAATTTAAATAATTATTATTTGATAAATAATGGTAACTCCTATTTTAATAATGGTAACTCCTATTTGAAAAATAATTATTATTTGATAAATAATTATTATTAAGATAATAAAACTTTGATAACTCCTATTTTAATAATGGTAAGTATTAAAAATATAAATAAAATACCAAAAATCTTGGAAAAATAAAAACAACACTTTAAAAATATAATCATGCATTATTACTTCACTTAAAAAATTATTTATTATTTCTTAAGTATTTATAAAGTAATAAATCTTAGAAAAATCATATCTTATTATTTATAAATCACAAAAATAAATATAATATATCAAAATGAGCACAAAAATAATGTCTATTTGTTAAAAATATAATACTCCACTTTTAAAGTAAATAAAAAACTCAATATTTTAGCAACTTGAAATTTAAACCTATTTCTTTAGTTAATAATTCATATAATAGTAAATAAAATTTGTTAATATTTCTAAAATTAGTCAATTAAGTCTAATAAATAAGTATTAGTCTTGAATGATTCAAAACATTATAAATACCATTTTATTGAATTATCCTTCAGCCATAAGTGTAGATTATTTTCCAAAAGGATCCTTATCCAATATAAAATCCCCAAGAATAATTGTGACTAAATTCAAACTTTTCCATATACTTCAACCACTAGTTTACAAAACTATTACAACACTATAGTAAATTTATATGTAGCTAAAAAATATTATTTATTTGTTTAAAACTATAACCACTCGTCTATAAGAAGGTAAATTATATTATTCCATTATAAAATCAAGAAACCACTACACCAAGTAAAAATATAACCATTCTTAAGAAACCGTAAGGAAACATTACCAAGTACACGAGGTAAAAATTTTATAAGCATTACATTTTCAAACCATCTATGCTTTAAAATTAACTTTAGTCTACAAGACTCTAAATATAATACTAAGGACATTGTTATATGTTTTATAGTTAACTTTGGTCTATTATAGTTAAGTCATAAAGCCTCACAAGACCAAACTATTCAAGCAAGCACAAATAACATCGACCAGACTCAACTAACCACAAAGATTGTTTAGACCTTAGAAAAGGAATCCTTTCTTCAAAAGTTATTCGTTTTACCACTTCAATCAACAAACATTATAATAATATTTCCCAACTCCTAACAAATTAAATTCAATGACTCTCATCATAATTATCTGATGTCAATTAATCGTAATCACATTACTTTATACTTTACTTTCATACTTAGGATCGATAACACTTAAGTTCTTTATAAGTGACCTTACTTGTAAAGCAAAGTTTGAAGATAAACAATTAAAGTGTAAACAATCTTGAATAGCATTCTGTATGTGTATATTTTATTACTATATAAATGTGTTTTGTTCACACACACTCACAAGCCCTAATAAGAAGCACAAGTGTGAAACTTATCTAATAGGACAACACATTCTAAAGAAACCATTCCCAGTTTCCAAACCCTAGAACAACGTTATTCCTGGAATTCGCGTTTATAAAGTGCATCACATTACTTATGCATAAGAGCATATTGCTTCTTTAAACATTAGTCCTTACCAGACCAATGATGCTGATTTCAGATATTGGATCTTACATTGACTTGAAGACCGTGAGTGCATAATCTTGCAATCACAAAAGGCATCACACTTGCTCATGTCCTTTGATTATTTTCTGTAAAGTATTTTACAAATCCAGTGTTGTCATCACCTGCATTTCAAAAAGTTCAGAAAACACTATTTTCGTAATAATATGATTATATGTTATTTACCATGAGGTAATAACCTACTATGAAAGTTTCGGTGGTAAAGGAACATATTATCTAGGACTTAACAACCAATGTCACCAGTGATTCTTGCGCCGTATATCACGCGTTAACCATGAGATTTGGAATGGGACGAAGAAGTCAGATGTATCCTTTTCCTCTTGTATGGAGGCAAGACGACCTTAACGTGACGTTGTGATTCCTTGTGCGGATCCAACATATGGGTGGGCACCCTTACGCCCCACACTTTTGGTGTCTAGATTATCTATGGATGGTGTTTAGTGGATGGACCATTTACTATGGAACTTGCTAGGGTAACACCAGGTCATAGAGTCTTCGGGAACTCATCAAGGTTTTAGCCTGCCTGAAAGGGGGCTTAACAAATATGAGCCAGCCCGAAGGATCGTGCAGACATATGAGGTCGCGGAGAGGGCAGTGATTGACTTGGATCATCTACTAGGCCCCACAACATGGAATTGTGGACGGGTAAGCTGCCCAGTTGTGCAACAAGGAGTTGATCTCTCACGGGAAAAGTAACGCACCTCTGCAGAGTGTAAAAAACTGTAACTTGTTACTCCCTGTTCCAGGAAGGAGCTGCGAACGCGGCGGGAAAGGAACTACATGAAAGTTCGGGTAAACCCGTGAAGGCTAACAGACATAGTTTTTCAGAATAAAAGCAACCTTTGAAGAAATGTTTACGAAAACCTGCATTGCCTACGACCTACGGTCTGTGGTTGTAGATATAGTGCATCAAACACTCCTTTTCTAGTGAACTTGCTGAGTACGCTCGTACTCAACATATCTTCTTAACCCTTGCTAGATTCTGAAGCTGGTCCATACAACGTCTACATCAAGGTATGCTCTAGGAATCATCGTCAAAAGCTAAAAGTTCTTCAATGAAGTCAAAGAAGTCAACTTATACATCAACTCAAGTGAATACGAAGTTACTGACTAGATAGGAGTATAAACTCTAGCCATGGAACCTATTTCTGTAGTGTATTGCAATAGCAGCAATACCCAACCATTAGTTGAATTACTAGTCTTAATAGTATAATAGCTCTTGAGTTGTTTATCTTTGATTCTTCTTTGTAAGAAGATTCTTTCTATTTTTTTAACCTAGAGTGTTCTCTGGATCTTGTGTATAGAGTGAGTTGTAACCTTTAGCCATGTATTGGACCTGCTATGTTTCTGTGTACCACTCTGAGGGATGTAATACTAGTGAACAATGTTTCATTGGTGTTATGTCAACGACTATAGTATACTACATCATGCAGTGGTATGCTGGGTCACCGCAAATAAGTTCAGATCTGAGATCATGGCACTCGGGCCCTAGTGACAAACATTAAGCACAACAAGTTGCAACAAAGTCAAATAGCACTAATAGAGATACTAGGCACTATGCCCCTAACAGATCTTATTCGATTACATGATAGAACTCATCCAATCCCTACCATCCCCAAGCCTACAGCGGGGGATTACTCACTCATGGATGAGGGAAACATCGGTGGTTGATGGAGATGCGTTGGTGATGATGATGGCGATGATCCTCTCCAAATTCCCCGTCCTGGCAGGGTGCGAGAACGGAGTTTCTGGATCGGAATCTTGGTTTCTCATGGCGGCGGCGAAGCGGAACTCTTTCTGGAAAACTATCGAACCCCCCTCTGTTTTTAGGTCAGAAGGCAACTTATAGGCGCGGAGGGAGGCCGAGGAGCTGCCTGGGGTGGCCAGACCTCCCCCAGGCGCGGGGTCAGTGGGCCCGCGCCTGGGGTGGGTCTGGGCCGCCCAGGACTCCCCTCTGTCTTCCCTTCTGGCTCCGTGGATCTTCTGGTGAAATATAATTTTTGGCATATTTTCCGGGATTTTTCCTGATAGTTCATTTTCTGCACAAAAACAAGACACCAAGGTATTTCTGCTAAAAACAGCGCCAGTCTGTGTTAGTTGTATCCAAATCACACAAGTATAGAGAAAAAACAATAGCAAAGTCTTCGAGAAAGTAGATACGTTTTGGACGTATCAGTAGCTTTGGAATTACTTTTTGTGATGTTTGTCTAAAAATTTCAGAAAAGAAGATGAATGAACACCAACTCAACCAACAAGAATTGAGAGTGCATGAGGTCATGAAAGTCCACCGTGAGGAGGGTTTTTTCCCTTCTATTTATCCATGCCCCGAATTCATGAGAGGTGCAGGAATTCTTCAAGATTTCCAGACTCTAATTTCTAATGCAGGATTGGAGAATTTTGTTGATGATGAACCTTACCAATATGTGAAACTGACTATGTTTGTGGTGCAGGATTTTTGATTTAGTTGGTCTTTGCCTAACCCCATGGTTTATTACAGAATTTACAATATAGCCGTCAATCTCCCTTTTGATGATTTTTGTGCAGCCATTGAAGTGCCATAGTGGTGTTAGCGCAAGAAGATTAAGGAGATGTCTAAGCCACTTACAGACTTGTATGCAGAGATTTTCCAAGGGAGAAGTTTCTCAAAGGAGAGTGGTAAAATTCTAAATATTCATTTCCCATCTATTCGATATTTTTCCTATTTTATTGCCAAGTGTGTTCTTGCTAGAAAGACTGCAAATAAATTATCTTCTTATGATCTAACTTTTATCTTAGCTACTTTGAGACATGATAGGACTTATAACTTGGGCGCTTTGATAGGTCACTGAGTCGCTTCTAACCGCGAGAAAGGTGGAATTTGTAGGGGCCTCATTGCCTCTCGTTTATTAGCTTTAAATGGTGTAGTGCCTCATCGATTAGACTTACATTTTCCCATAGAGAGGATTGATTTTAATTCCACGATGCAGCATAAATTTGTTTCTCCTTGGGCCAACTCGAGCGATTTATCTTATGAAATAACCTTTCACAAAAGTGGATGGGGAGTAGGTAAGCCTGAGCGAGTAGTCCTCTTGCCTGCACCCATTTTGTTTAATTTTGATACCAGAGAAGGGTGGTCCTTACGGAGGAAGAGCTCGACACATGCATGGAGGAGCTTTCCCAACAAATGGAGAATGTTGGAAGGGAGGCCAAGGATAATTCAGTCCAGCCCTCCCACACGGGGGAGTCCTCATACCAACATCCTGCTTCTAATTGGGGGGATTTCGCTTCTTCTTCACGAGGTCCTGATCACAATCATTCTTACTATGACCCGCCGGCTTGGAGTTCCTACCCGTGTTAGGATTGGTCCCCACTTAGGCCAAAATCCTAAGCTTGGGGGGAGGTATATTCTATCGGTACTATGTATATCCATGTTTTGTTTTTTTTTCTTTTTTGTTTTTGTTCTTGTTTTGTTTCTGCTTTCCAAAACACAAAAAGACCAAAAATATTTTCGTTGTTTCTCTTTGTTTGCTTTTTATCTTTTATCTTTAGTTCGCTTCACCCTTTTTAGCTTCATCTTGCTATTCGAAAATCCAAAAATATTTTGCTTTGTTTGCTTTTGCCTTTAGTTCTTGCTTTAAAAAAATTGAAAACCCAAAAATATTTGTTGTTCTTCTCTGGTTTTGTAAAGTTCGTTGCAGGGTCCAGCAGTCCTCAGTGACTCCTTTGGAGTTTGGTTTTATATTATTAGTGAAGACACACAAGTGAAAGGAAATAATGACGATTCATGACAACTCGAGGTGTGGTAAGAGGATGGTATGAACTCTATTTGTATTCATTTTTGTACATATACTCATCAATGTGAGCATTCTTAGCATGTTCATGTAAGGTGTATGTTATTTAATGTATGCTTAGTAGTTCTTGCTCTCTTATGATTAGTTCCAATTTGCTAATAGTTTGTAGCATGTCATATAAATATTTGCTTGCATTGTTCTATTCATAACATGGTATGACATTGTGGTATCCTCCTCTAAATGTTTTATTTGAATCGACTTGGCAAGTGATCGCGCATGCATATGACTAAACAAAAGTCAGTTAAGCCTCGATGATTTATTTTTCCTCAGAGTTCTTGTGTCACTTTTATTCCATAATTAATTTTTTTTGTCGCAAGCATTATTATGACAATTACTACTCTCTCGATTGTCGCTCCCTTTCTATTGCTAGCCTTCACTTGTACTGAGTACGAGCTCTACCCATGCATCCAACTCCCCAAAGCCAATGTTGTCAAAAAGTGTCCACCATATATACCTATTAGCATCATTGCTAGTCCTTGCGTACTTATTATGCCTTGTTTTCTTCCGAATAAAATGTTTGTTTGTTATGCGAAAGTTAGTTAGTAAAGCTCTCACGAACTTGATGGAACATTTTATTTCTTGCACTTAATAAACCTGAACCATTGTGGCCATCTATGCAGTTATATGCTTGCAAATTATAAGTTGGGTGTTAGCAGAACCATGCTGTCATGGGGAACGCTTTCAACACTTATACATATCTATTTAGTTGATATCATGTTCTTTTGTTTATGGATGTCAGCAGTGTGAAATAAAAGGGGAGCTTGTAAGTCCATGGAGTTTTGTATATGTGTTAGAGAAACGCCTGGGTGGCTAGCCTAAGCCATGCCCAATCATGGTGGAAACTTCCAGCATAACCATAATGAGCATTATATGAAGCATCTTAAGAAAAAAAAGAAAAAGAAAGAAAACCATGCTCATGGTAAATAAAAGATCGCTGAGATGCTCATTGTCTGTTGCCTTGTCATTTTCATATGGGATAGCTCCTGTGTCATGGGAAAAGGAGTACCCCGCTAGCGGTTCTCTATGATACACATATACTTATAATGACAAGAACTTACTTGTGACTAAAGTTGAGTAGCATGAGGAACGACCCTCGTACTCAAGGGGCATGATATTTTCAGCTTATGATTTCTCAAGCATATAACTCATATTTGCCTTCACTTTAACCTTAAACATTTAAATATGCTTATGATAGGGGCAATGAGAGATCAAAGCTAATGAGTACCATATTTTCAGCAATTGGAAGCCTTTCAAACTTTTTAATATCTTCTTTCACTTTTATGTCGAGTCACCATCTTTTCTATGAGAACCTTCCCGAAAGCATAACTGTCATTCTTAGTGTAATGTGCTTGTCCCAGAACATGGTTGATTGTGACATAACTTTGACGCTTGTATCTTTGATATTTTTTCTTCTACTCTTCACTTGAACTTCAAACGTGCCTTGGCATTTATGTTTTGTTCCAAAAAGAAAGGCAAGTGAGATACCACTTTATCATACCTTCTTATGAGCATTACAATCTTGCATATGCTTATGTTTCATGTTGTTTATTATTGTTGTGTTGGAATATCTTCATAGCTTGCATGACTATTGGTAGACTTATCTGCATACTCCTTATTATGAATTGCCTAAGTACTTGCCCCATGTGCTGAGAATATATACATCTTGAAGCAAATGTGTTCGTGAAAGTTTCATTTATCGCACTTAGTTTTCAACTGAATTGCTTGAGGACAAGCAATAAGCTAAGCTTGGGGGGAGTTGATACGTCCAAAACGTATCTACTTTCCCGAACACTTTTGCTATTGTTTCTCCTCTAATTTGTGTGATTTGGATACAAATAACACGGACTAACGTTGTTTTCAGCATAATTGCTTTGATGTCTCGTTTTTGTGTAGAAAATCAACTTTCAGGAAAAATCCTAGAAAATATGCCTAAAATCCTATTTTCCCAGAAGACTCATGAAGGCCAGAGGGTCCCACACCACCCCTAGGCGCAGGCCAGGCTAGGCCGCGCCAGGGCATGGTGACCTCTCCTTTTGCCTATATATACCCTTTGACCTAAAAACACCAGGGAGTTCGAAAAATTCCAGAGAAGAGTCTGTTGCATCACCACCACCAGAAACCGCGATTCGGAACTAGAAACTCCGTTCTGGCACCCTGCCGGGACGGGTAATTGGAGGAGATCAATGACATCATCATCACCGACGCCTCTCCATCAACCATCCATGATTCCCCCATCCATGTGTGAGTAATTCCACTCTGTAGGCTATGGGGATAGTAGGGATTGGATGAGATATATCATGTAATTGCATAAGATTGTTAGGGCATGGTGCCTAGTATCTATTGTTAGTGCTTTTTGACATTGTTGCAACTTGTTGTGCCTAATGCTTGTCACTAGGGACCGAGTGCCATCATCTCAGATCTGATAATGTTATTGATTCATGATGATATTATTGTTTGTGATCTTACCTACAAGTTGTATACACATATCGTTGTCCGGAACCCAAGGCCCCGAAGTGACAGAAATTGGGATAACTGGAGGGGATGGCTATGATGTAAGGATCACGTGTGTTTATGGAGTGTTAATTCTTTTCTCCGGTGCTTTATTAAAAGTAGCACCTTAATTTCCAGTAGATTCCCTTGAGGCCCCACTACAAACGGGCTGGCTGGACAAAAGATGTTGTGCAAGTTCTCATTGCGAGCACGCATGACTATATACATAACACATGCCTATGGTTATTTAGTACTTGGATGCTTTATATTTATTATCTGCAAATGTCCATGTCTTTTTTGTTACATGAATTATCTTGTCCATGCAACACCCGTCCATCCATCCCTATGCCTACCGCACTTTAACCCTGCTGTTTACTACAATTGTTACTACTATCTTTATTTTACTGCTGTTATTATTTTGTTACTGCTACTACAAAACCGTTGCTACTGATAAACTATTGCGAGCAAGACTGTTTCTAGGTGTAGCTGAATGGAAAACTCATCTGTTAAGGCTTATAAATATTCTTTGGCTCCCCTTGTATCGAATCAATAAATTTGGGCTTTACTTCCCTCGAAGACTATTGCGATCCCATATACTTGCGGGTCATCAAGGTACTATTTACCGAGGCGCTGCAGCTCGCGCAGGAAGGGCTATAGAAAGGAAACAAGAATCAGAGGAATAAAGGGCTCGGGGGCTCGCCCACAACAATGAAAAAAATACTTACATGACCACCTGAAGACTCCGAATGTGGAGCCTGTGTCTTTTGGGCAATGACCGCGTGAGACCTCGGCTTGTAGGAGCTTGATGCGCCATCACCGGAGTTGGACGCTATCTTTAGGGAGGGCGCTGCAGCTTCGCCTCTCACCGCTTTCGAATCCACGGCCATCCTTTCAGTTTCATCCTTCATGGATTCACCTGAAGAGGACCGCCTGACACATCATAGCGGACAATGTGAATAAGGCATTAAGCAAGGAAAACTAAACAAAATCAAGCAGAAGAGGACCGATTCTTACGAAGGAATGTTGTAGAGGTTCAGAAATAACGCTTCCTTCTTCACCTTCTTGGACTTAGGCTAAGGAGCCACAGCCCGGATGGGCACTGCAGGAAAGGGGGAGGTGGCACCTTCATCCATAGAATGCTGCTGAAGGAAGGCGGGACCTTTTGGTGTTGGCGGCGTCATGGCATCCGAACTTTTGCTTCTGGCTCTCTTGCGAGAGTTCCCTTTGCTAATCTCGGGGGCTTCCTCCATCGGTGAGTGAGTAGGGGGGACTGCGGAATCAGATTCCGCGTCTGCGCCATCTGGCGCAGCCGAGTACTTCTCAGTAAGGGGAGGCATCATGCTTGAAACCTTAAGATCCTACGGAAATCCAGAAGACTCACGTCAAAATTAAGAGCAGAAGACACAAAACAAAAAATGCATTACGTGCAAGTAAAGTATTTCACCTAAGGAACTTCCTTCTTCGTGTTGAAGGGGCAGTTGGCGACCTTGGCGGTAGCTCGTTGTCGGCCATGAAGCATAGCAGGGGTCGAAGCGCCCAATCGAGGTCGGCTGGGGACAACTCCTCATCCTACACTCTCGTCGGGTCACTGGCGCCAGAGTACAAAAACATCGGGACACCCTCGCTTGGAGGAGCTGCACCCAACACTTGAGGAAGGTCCGGATGATGTCGATGCCGGAGACCTCTTTGCCTTGCACCAACTGGATCTCCTCCACCCGCTTGTATATATTCTCGACCACTTTGGTTTCACCCTCAAGAACGTCGTTCGACCATGAGTGCTTTTGGGTGATCACCTTGCTGGCGTTGAAGGGGGCCAACCCGTAATGCTGATTGTTCATCTTGGAATCACGGATGTAAAACCACTTGTTCCTCCATCCTTGTATGGATTCACAGAGGTGGAAGGAAAATTATTGAAGGTGGGGGCGGACAGATATTCCGCATCCACCCAGGACGGACACCCCACCAGTTTCAGACCACCTCTTTAGGGAATAGAGCTTCCTGAAGAGGCCAAAGTGCGGCTAGATCCCGAGCCAGCACTCGCATAGCATGATAAAGCAAGCGATATGCAAAAGAGAGTTGGGCAACAACTGATGGAGTTGAAGCCCATAAAGAAAAATAAACCCACGAACAAATTCGTGGCCTAGAAGGGAAAGACCGTGGATGACGAAGGCGTAGAACATTACTCAGAAACCTTCAGGTGTATCTGGGATCATCTCTGACTTGGGGATAATGGCGTCGCCATTCTCCCGTGGGATTAGCCGCGCCTCACACAGGCGATGAAAATACGTTTCCCTCATCGTCGACTGCCACCAGCCACCATCAGTGACGCGGCCGGCGGTGGTGGTCTTCTTGGCAGCGTCGGCGGCACTGGTCCCAACGGAGGCATCAGAGTACTTCTTTGGCTTGCCGATCTTGCTAGCACGGCGCAATGAGCACAAAGAAAGGAAGATGGGAATATGCGGAGAATGTACAGTGCAAAGGGCGCGCGAGCTCTGGAAATGGAGGAGGCAAATTGATGATGGAAGAGTCGAAGGAAAAAGTGCCACACTTCCTCGCAGTATAAAAATACGAAGACGACGATGCAGAACCGTCGATTCATCAACCCTAACACGTGTCCTTCATCGCATCGTACACGTGGCGGACACTGCTCAAACCGTCGCGAGCACTCCGTCCACTACGCGCGGAAATCGAGGCGATGCAGTAACTTTCGCGTAAACTATGTGTTACTAGTCAAATCCTGGTCAGAAAGTGGGACCCATGATCATCTAGTCCCATCGTCTCTGCTACCATAGACGGTTGAGATCACCAGGCGTCAGCAATGATGTCAGCAAAAGCGAAGCAATGGCTCTAACCTTTTGATCCAAGACAAAAGTACTTCGAGTCTACGACTCAACCAATTACTCATGGGCTACTCCTATTAGGAGCGCTGGTCGCGCACCTAAAAATTTGGTAGGGCCCTGGGTCAGCCGAATAAATTCATAAAGCTTCGAGTCCTTGTTCAAGTCTACGACTCCATTACGGACTTGGGGGCTACTCCCATAGGGAGCACTAGTCGCGCATTCGAAAAAGTGCAGGCGTTGATATTATTTGCAAGGTCATCCGAAGAACTTCAGGATAGTCGTAACGCGTAACCGACGAATATAAGTCTTCGCTCGAGTCTATGACTTGAGAAGACACTCGGGGACTACTCCCATAGGGAGCGCTTGCCATGCACCCTATGAATCAAATGATTGAGATCCTTATGATCCTTCATGATTACAATAAAACATAAATCATAATCAGCAACTCTTCTCAAAATAATGCTAAGAGAGACAACGTCTCCTTGGTCACCCAAAATACCCCCGCGGCGATAAACTTTTTGATGTTGTGTCTGCGATGCAAAGGTAAGACCTACAGATATAATCTGATGGCCTAACAACGCACCCGACTATGCTCTGCTAGTAATATTCCATGTCAATAGGAACGATGAAAAATCTCGACGAATGCGCTGGTACATAACATAAAAACATTGGAATTCGACTCATGTAAGAGCTCCGCGGCCTGAGTTGAATTACGCCAGCAGTTTTCCAGATTCGAGTCCAGAGACTCGAGTCTGAAGTAGATAGACTTGTTTTGACCAAAGGTAGTTAACTGACCCTGATCTGTCAGGAGAGTTAGGCACACGTATCAACAATCCCTATGAATCAACACACTGACCCGAAACTTGTTCGGATGAAAGCATCCGAAAGACTTAGGAGTCTCCAATCGAATCTACGATTTGGCCTAACACTTGGGGGCTACTGACATGGGTATGCCCTACGGGTTCCTAATGTTAGCCTACCTGGTACAGCCTGGCAGAAGCCCATATAGTTATTCTCTTTGAATGATGCAACCCAGGAAGGATTCAGGTGACCCAGGCCCATGAAAGACGCGAATCATTGGAGAACACGACCAGCTTTAGATAGAAATTCAAAGGGTAAAACCCTAATCTGTAACCGACTCGACCTACCCTGAGATCCGACCTCCCTATATAAAGGCCGGGAGGGCACAACGAGGAGGACCTCACCTCATAACCTAGCACACAACTCGCCAGATCTCATTTGTGCACACCTATAACCTTCGGCATCGCCATCAATCAATAATAGACAAGCAGGAGTAGGGTTTCCCCCCTAGGGGCCTGAACCTGGGTAAACCTCGTGTCCCCATGTTGCAAATCTGTTAGCCGTTCCATGATCTCCAACGTCCCCTCCTTCTCCAAAACCTAAGTCCATAACGATGGGCATTGATGAGTCTAACCCTCATCAACTAGGTACACAAAAGCTCTCACCAAAACACAAACATTGCGAAGTATCCCATGAGTGGGATGCAACGTTCGATTAGAAATCATAAAAGTAGCTTCTGATGGCTCAAGGTAAGACTCATCAAGATGGTTACGCATCTCTTCATAGATTGTATAAGACATGATATTAATGGAAGAGCTTAAGTCACAGAACCATACTTATTTAGTTCCTCCTAAATTGAAAGGGATTTTCTGCCGACTTATATTTTTACCATCATACTTGCGCCTATCATGTCGTAGGGTTCTTTACTTACCATGGTCACTTCATCCTTGAACATTTCAGGATCCAGAAGTTCTTTTACTATCCCAATGTTTTTTTCATGGTTCCCAAGTCCTTAGTTAACCTTCCTATCCTTTTATTCTTTTCACCTTTACTCTATAATACTTTGGTTAGTATGGTTTTGTAACATCCCAAAAATATAACACAAGGATCATCAAACTATAATCACTAAAATTAGGGTAAAGAAAAACTTTGATTAATTTAAAATCATATGAATGCATGTGGGAATGAAATGATTTCATAAATTCATGAATGAACTTGTGTGATTAACCTAAATAGCAAGAAATGGTTTAAAGATGAAAATAACATCATCTAAAACAATTCCATTTAGAAACAAATCAAGAGAAATTCAAAAACAAATAAAATAAAGCAAATGGTCATTTTTTCCAATCTTGCTCACTAGGTCACTTTGAGTGCTTCTAGTCCAAGATTTCAAATAGAAACTTTCCCAATTCTTTTCACCCCTTGATAGAACTAGTAAAAGTGAATCAAGGCCCACCTTTCAAACTTGTAGAAACATTTGGCAACCTCATTCAAATCACAATTCAAAATTGAATGTTATTCATATATGAAGATCATCCATTTTCAAAACCCAACCAAACCAATGCCCGTTGACTAATCCAACTAACCAGATACTCCCTAGCATGTGCCTAGCAAACCCACAAAGTTTGAATCAAAATTCAAATCTCAAGTTCTTGCGGCCATTTCATCAAACACCTTGCATATTCAAATCAAACAAACATCTAACACCATTTGCAGCAGTAAAATTGGCCTAACTTGTTCCCTCTCTGGTTGCAACAAACATCTAGTTGATCATCTAACCTAGTTAGTAACCACTAGCACCTCTGTGAGCTTGCCATTGCCATCAATGGTGATCAGGCCGAACCTCACCATGCCACCCCATTGTCGACAGCAAGCTACGAGCAACACTAAGCCTAGCCAGCATGTCTAGCAAGCACCCCACTGTCCACCGCAAATCTCTGTCCCAGCACCGAGCATTGCCAGCCCCTGGACCACATGACACGCCCATGCCAAACCTCTCTGCGCACGAGCCGAGAGAGCGCCAGTGCGCCATGCTCGACCAGCACCCACAGATCGCGCGCCGCCCTCGCCGCTTGCAGGGATGATCACCAGCACCCCAGCAACCCCGCAGACATGCCCGTTCGCCGCCGCGCGGACCACGCGCGCTGTGCGACCTTAAAACCGCCGTCGGACCCGCTCAGAGCACCGTGACGTTCCGACCGATCAGCACCGCCCCACGCCTCGCCACCACTCCGTTGAGCTTCGCCAGGGAGCACAGCACTGCCCCCTACCATCGCCCATGCCAGTAGCTGACTGTACTGTCGCCTCCGACGACCTCAGCCCACGCCGTGCTGCCCCTCTCGCTCGCCTATAAAAGGAGCCCTCCCCAGCACGAATTCGCCACACCAGTTCACTCCCTTCTCACCCAGAACCACCCTACCTCACTCCTGGAGCAAGGCGAGCAGCACATCGTCGGAATTTGGCCGGAGCCTGCCGCTGCTAGAGAAGAAGGGAGCCGTCAATTAGAGCCGCCACAGGAGGAGCTGCCGGTACCAGGAAAACCGCCGTCGTCGACTTCGTCGTTCGCCCCCGTCGCCGACCCTCGCCTGAGCCCCGGTGAGCCTCCCACGACCCCCATCTGCCGTGTTAGGGTTTTGCCTCGCCGACGCTTCCTGACGTGGACGATGAACCGTAGCCGTTCGATTAGAGTTAGATCATGCGCTTCACACTGCCCAGTACCGCTTCGCCCCTCGCCATCTCACTGACGTGTGGGGACAATCACTTAACCAGCATGCGTACGCGCTGTGCGTAGTGGTCCGGCCCAGTTAAACATCCCGCGCGACCCAAAAATTCAAATTAAGCTTTATTCATTTAATTTCAAACACATTTCTGTACCTATATTCAAAAATCAAGCCAGCTCGATTCACTAAACCAAAATGCATGAAACCAATTTTGTTAGAAAGGTACTGAAATGCTTAATCCAAGCCCGTTGGATTCAAATCATTTGGAGTTGTAGATCAACAATGGTAAAAATAACAAGGCAGAAGCTTTTCTGCATTCAAACATTTTTCAAAATTCAACCATAAGAGCTTTTGAGTTGATTCCAACTCTCAAAAATCAAATTTGGTCATACCTTTCAGAATATATAAAAATATATAGGTGTACTTACAGAAATAATTTTCAAGTAATAAAAGAATGCCAACTAGGCATTTCTGGTCACTTTAGATAATTAAAATAAAAAGGTTAAACCTTATTAAATTGTGACACCACTTAAAGTCACATTCTCATGTACTGAAATATGTGGTGATGACATGTGTCAACATGATCCCATGTTTGAGTTGGAGGATATTAAATCTTAAGTAATTTTTCAATGATTAGAAATTACTTTTCTCAAATAAAAGAAATAAGACAAGTGCTTTAATCCTTGTGATAATAGTGATGATGCTAGATCATCTAATATGACTTTTTGAGTGATGATTAAAAATAGTTAAATATTGTTTGGTGATTGTGTACCTCATATTTATTTATAGACGCTAGTACCGACCAAGGATACGAGGAGGAAGGAGGATACTACGAGGAAGAAGCCAAGGAGAACTTCAACCACTGCTCTGCTCAAGGCAAGCCAATACTTGAAACCTTGCAAGCTATCCCTTGCAACTATGAAAGTTAGAGAACTTATGAATTGCATTAAGCATGCTTGGTTAGATACATTTGATGATGCCCAATCCTAGTTTTACTTGCAAGCTCAAATACTTTATGTTTTCTTTATCAAAGATTTCTCTTAGAGTTTACATGGTGACTTGTAGCTTCTAGAAAGATAAGCAAAGGTAGCATAAAGAGCATAAAATTTGGCCTAAGTTAGATAATCTTTATGTCATCCTAAGGCATGAGATTAAACTTAGAAAATCCCCACTTGTTTACCACCCCTCATTAGTATTTACCACCACTTGTAGATGCTAGTGCTAAGTATAAAACTTGATCAACCTTAGATGGGAATACTTGGTGAAAATGGTTATGAAAACCTTAGAATGATGAGTCATTCTACTGAAATGTTTTGACATGTGTTTCCGAACACCAGATGAATTTGGAGATGAAAATGTTGAGGCATGAGCCTTAAACCTTTATAAAACTAAGGGTTGTCTGGATGCAATACCATTCCAATTTTACCGTACAACCACAATACCCGAAAATTAGGTAGGGCTTGACTGGAAATTTATATACCTTAGTATGGGTTCCCTCACGTCCAAGGTCTGAGCTGAGGCTACCTTGTGAAGATTATCCACCTGAGCATTACCCAAGATGGCAGTTGGTCATGGTTGGGAGGCCAAACTCACAGGAGAGGTGCCTATACTAGGGCGTGTAATGGAAAGGTTATGATTGATTATCCGCATACTGAGTATGGTGAATTAAGGATTGTTCCTGACGGATGTATCGAATATTGTGGTGAAAGTGTACAATCTCTGCAGAGTGTCAAACTATTCGAATAGCCGCGTCCGTGGTTATGGACAGTTGGAGTGGCCATACTGTTGCCCCGTCAGATGTTTTCAAAATGACTTGTGAAATAAATTATGTCTTTGACTTGACCATAACAGAGTTGTGATATGAAATTCAAATTCCCACTTAGGTGTTATAAAATTTTCAACTAGTTTTCTTTGCTTCTGAACTGAGTAGAGATAAATCTGGATTTTTGCAAAACAACCTTAGAGCCTAGTGTCCTACTACAAAAACCCCCTTAACTTGTTAGTATTAGTTTGCGAGTACTTAAAGAGTACTCATGGCTTTGTCCCTGGCTATTCCCGTGGCCAGACTATGAAGAGGAGTATCAGGATGACGGACCGCAGGAAGGTTACGACAACTAGGATCATCTCTCATCGTCAGCATTGTATGTGACCCTGGAGATGGAGCTTCTCCTACGCTATCGTTACTATTACATTATTCCGCTGCTTGAATTGTATTAAGAACTGGATCATGAGATCCTTATTTGTGTAAGACCTTATGTATGGTTTGTAATGGATGATGTATTGTGATATCCAAATCTGTTATGTCTCGCAAAAATGGTAATCCTGGGATTGCGATGTATGGCATAACAGGCATCTGGGATTAAAAATCCGGGTGTTGACAGGTTTCTTCCTCAGCTAACATTTTCTTCTACATTTGCAAATATTTATCCCTATGGCTAGTTTTAGAGGGTTTCTCCTCCTCGGGTGGTGTATAGGTGTTCGCAA
Organism: Avena sativa; assembly: GCA_916181665.1. NCBI lineage: Eukaryota > Viridiplantae > Streptophyta > Magnoliopsida > Poales > Poaceae > Avena > Avena sativa. The sequence continues at coordinate 126,188,470 of OV702283.1, read as the reverse complement.
TATTTTGGAATCTACATATAGTCAGCATAAGTTTTAATAATTTGAACAATCATGCGATGGTCAAGATTAAAATTTCCGAGCCGTTTTTCTATCTTTCCTAAATCTAGAAACCTTTTTAAGCAATTATAGTGTATGGGATTTTCTTTATTAAAGTCATCCTCGCAATAAGATTTCTCTATCCTATTCACCGTGTCTAGAAAATTCTATCCTCTTTCAACACTAAATTCGGTGAATGACCCATTGGTAAGGGAGTCGAGTTCATTTCTGTTATCATGGTTCAAACCAGCGTAGAAGGTGTGTATCACCAACCAAGGTGGGAAATTGTGATTGGGGCAGCGGTTAAGCAATCTTCGGAACCTTGTATATCATTCATGCAAACTCTCTTGAGGTTTTCCTTTAAAATTAGTGAACATACGTCTCACTGTAAGAGTTTTTGTCCTAGGAAATAAATCAACTAAAAATAAAGAGGATAAGCTCTCCCAAGAATGAGTAATATTTGAAGAACTTTGGATGTACCAAGAACGGGCTTCATCAATAAGAGTTTGAACAAAAAGAGCAAACATAACCTCATCCTCAGTTTGTATAGTAAGGTGGAAAGACCCACAAATATCTTCAAAGAACCCTACATACTCATACAGACACTCTGTACCATCTCCTGCAAAAAATTTCGCATGCGAAAGATCCAAGAGCATGGGGTTAATATCATACCCTTCTTAGGTTATTGGATTTTAAATAAGCGTCCATCGGTGGACTGGAATTCCTTACAGCCTCCAGCTGAATTATATATTGGTACTCTCCCAAGATGTATCACCTAAAACTAATAAACAACTTTAGTAAAATAAGCAACTAAGAAAAAAGACCAAAAGCGCTTAGATCCCCGGCAATAGCGATAGAAAATAGCTTAATGAATGCAAGTGCACAAATCAATTGTAGCTAGTTTCGAAGTAAAGATATCGAACTCATAGAGAGCTATTGGTACAGGTCTTTATGCCCCTCGTCACTATCTACCAAAGGATACTTATAAGATGCCTTTGATCTCAAGTAAAGGGTTTTTGAAAGGTTTTTGGTTATTTGTAGAAAAGTAATTAAAACGGGTAAAAGAAAGCAAGTAACAAGGTTGTCTAAAATCACGGCTGAACTCAATAGGGCTAAAACGTTCTTGGGGATGTAGGATACACCTCTAGCATGGTATTGTTATTATTAATAATTAAGATAACATACTTCTTGTGTCATGAGATGTGTGGAGAGAGCTCCATAATAAGATATTCACTACAAGGCTCATAGGAGGCAACTTTGTTCACACTACAATAAATGTGATCATCTATGACGGACATTGTATGATCATTCAGTAAAAAAACTTTAGGAAAAACATCACAGTTTAGATAAATTCCTGATGTTTTTTACTGAATCGTCACAGAATGTGCGTCATATATTATCACATTTGTTGTAGTGTGAGCCAAGAGTGAGGTCACCTCTAAATAACCACTGCGATGACTGAGAGCAGTCACCCATACAGACCACCGCAATTAAAGGTTTCCCTGTGGATATTGTAATTAGCTTAGGGAGTTCCTCTTTATCCTCCTTTGACCGTGTAGGTCATGAGCCAACGTCAATTTGTCACGGAGCCATTCCGGGTATGGTCCCAAAACACGTCTAAAGGATTTCTCCCTCCCTTTAGTCCCAAGGTTAAATGATATGTGTCCAAATACACATACCATCTAAAGAGAGTGATCAAACATAAATTATAAATCTATCATAGACCGGCAAGTCATATGGACACAATAATAGATCATCTTTATTACAAATTCATAATAGTGCTAGGGTTTCTCCATCTCCTCAAGAACAAAGGAACTACCACACATGGAAGCAATCAACAACATCATCATAATCAAATGGATGGATAAAAGTATGGAAATAGATCTAATGCAAACCACAATTGAATATGAAATTACAATAATATCTAATAGAGGAGAGATGGGGGTAATGGTGGTGATGTAGATGCGGTGTTGATGATGAAGGGGATGATGCGTTGTGCTCCGTTGATCCGTGAAGCAGCTGGGATTTTACCCCAGCCAAGTTCCTCCTTCAGATCCCTTTAGATGTGTTTTTTCGTGGTTTCTGGTGGATGTGAATGTCGGATCTCTCCCACATCTTCGCCAGGAGAAAGTATTTGAAGAGGCGAATGTGGTGAAACCTAGTACAGGAGGACGGTACGGGCGGGATCCATCCCGTACCACAGGTCTTTATGGGTACTGTTTGCTTCTCCTTGTTCAGTATTCTCCCTGTTGCGAAGGTAAATCCATAAAATGACTTTATCACTTAAAAATGTCATATTATAGCATAATATGACAGTTCTAGTTGATATGTTCACATAATACTTCATGGTTCGCGATCCTGTTGAAACAAGGACAAAAAGGCCCATACAAACGCAGTGAAATACAAAGATACCTACTCTGTTTATGCAAAATTAAAAGGTAGAAATGCTTCAATTTTGGACTCATCACATAATTTTTTTTTTGAGTTATGGCCCGATAAAGGCGGTTTCTAACTATAGGTACCCTATAAGACACTCTCAATTTTTAGAAAAAATGGCTTGGGGTTCCCCATGGGGTAACTAGGCTGCATGCATGCCTGGTTCCAAGATTGCACCGACCCTTGCAATGCTGCGGCCGCCGGCGGGTTTGGCCATTTTTTGAACACCAAAAAAAATCTCAAAAATCAGAAAAATGTGACAACTCTTGGATCCCTTGAATATGACTCATTGCCCTAATAAAATCATAAGCAAGGCATACAAAGTCCTTTGGTACCCAAGGCACCATCCGGATCTCTATCGAGTGTGAGTTAACATGGCTTTCAACCCTAGATCCCGCCCCTTTGCTTCCCAAAACATGGAATCACTCCATGGATTGAGCCCAAACCCAACACCTAGCACCCTCTCGGCATCATAAGTAATTTCTCCAACTAGAGATTTCATGGTCATTTGGAGAAATCTTGACTTTCCATTCTATGAACCCGAAAAACCTGTGTTTTTCTAAAGGAGGTGCAAGATTAGGGCGCGTCCAAGGGCCTGAGGCAATTTTCACGCATGCTACATCATGGTGCATGGCCACTCCCGGGAGGTGGATATTTATCTCGTGGTGGAAGCATATACTGTATTTTTCTTGAGTTACGGCCAGGTAAAGGCAGTTTCTAACTGTAGGTACCCTATAAGACAATCTCAATTTTATGGAAAAAATGGTTTACGTGCCACTTGGGGTACCTAGGATGGATGCATGCCTGGGTCCAAGATTGCACCGATCCTTGTGTTGCTGCGGCCCCTGACAGGTTTTCTCATTTTTGTGGACAACACCAAACAAAATCTAAAAAAAACTGAAAAATGTGAAAACAACTCTTGGAGCTCTTATGTGACCCACTACCCTCATAAAATCATAAGCAAGGCATACCAGGTCCTTTGGTATCCAAGAAACCACCCGAATGTCTATCGAGTGTGAGTTAACATGGCTTTCAACCCTAGATCCCCCTCTCGCTGCCTAGAACATGAAACCACTCCATGGATTCAGCCCAAAACCGGCACCTAGCTCCCTCTCGGCATCACAAGAAACTTCTCCAACTAGATATTTCATCGTCATTTGGAGAAATCTTGACTTTTCATTTTCTAAACCCGAAAAACCGGTGTTTCTCTAAAGATGATACAAGATTAGGGCGCACCTAAGGGCCCGGGACAATTTTCACACATGCTACACCATGGTGTATGGACATTCTCGCTACTTTAGTTAATAAAAAGTTTTTTGTGAAAGACATCATGGTGTATGGCAATTCCCGCTGATTAGTTTTTTGGAGATGTTTTTCATTATTTAGTTGTGTGCATCCTTGATATCTACTATACATTATGTTGTTGCAGAGGCCTGCTGTAATTGATATCCATTTGATTTTAATATATTCCCTTTATTGAAAAAAAAAGATTTACAAACTCGGTAAATTTAGAGGTGAAAAAGTATTTTTCTCATTTTTTCATATTGACACCATGAGAGACTTTCTGGTGGCATCTTAACATGCAATAGAACCCTAATATACCACATGGACATCTTAATTGATGGGAAACAGAGCGGAAATTTTATCTTCTGCAAGGAATTTATCGTAGCTGGGTGTTGGAGTATTTGGATCCATCCTAATAGAATCATTTTTGATAACCAGGGCTTAGATGCTAGAGAATGTATCAAGTCCTTCAAAGAAACATTTTAGCTCATTAGACATAGGGTCTGGCCTAGGTTAAAAGAGGGCATGCAGGATTGGCTTGATACTTTGTAATCTTTTCCTCGACTTTTAGAGGTACCCATCCCATGTGTATATTTCTTCCATGTATAAAACAAAAATGACATAGTAGGGGCCTTGCCTACTGTTTTTGTGTCAAAAAACCATTAGTGACTAATGGATTAAAAATCATGTGAATCGTAAACATTTGTATCTTCTTTTAAGATTGTTTATGGATAATTATGGTTATTATTTGCGGATAAAATGTCCGGTTTTAAGGATGCTTATTATTTTCCTATGGATAAGTATGGTATGATATTGTTTTTCTCACGTATAAATATAATCTATAACACTAATTTGTTAAATACACATAATGTTAAAGAAGATTTCCACATAACATGTAGTAGGATATTCACATATAACTAAAATTTGCCATGAATTCTATACTCTCCTTTGTTATACAAGGCTCCACGTACTCCAGTTTTGGCTCATTTATTGATTAAATGCAATGTAAAGATAAATGTTCCATCACAATACAGTTCTTTTATCAATCCATAATTTCAAGTGCACGACGTTGATTTATGGCACTCTTTTCATGTTTGTTGTGCATATACATATTATACAAATACTTTGTCATATTGTCTGTGTTAGAGAAAACGCAGAGTTGATGGAGAAGGTGTGTATAACGACCCCGAATCGGCCATATGCAAGTTTCAGCGATTCCTGTCAAACCCGCATAAAAACGATTCAAAGATTCCTATCAAGAACTTGCGTGTGGGTGAAAAACAAAGTAATATCATTACACAATAGTCCACGATGGAACCTGCAGAATATACGTATACAACAACGACTCAAAGAGTCAAGAATACAGATATACAATACAAAGATCCAAATCACATTAAAAATGATACAACATCCGAATACAGATAAGATGAAATGGGGCTAAGAGCCCTGAAGAGTAACCAATGGCGTCCATAACCCTGCCCATGCCAAGCTAGAAGGGTAACCTTCCTAACGACGTCGATCTCAAACCTGCTAAAACAGAAGGGGCGCCAACAAAGGGCAAAGGAAAAAGAGAACGGTCAGTACTGAGGCCAGTATACGGCGAGACTTATAATTCGGCGGCTCTCGCCTACATATGTATGATGGACTATAACAGTAGTGTAACATGCACTAAACAACCAATAGAGACTCGGTACAGCTATCAGCTATCGGAGAGAGATAAGAAAGACCTGTGCGGAACGAACCTAATACTACCACCAATCATACCTATCCTGATATTTCTCCATCGAGACCAAACGAGTAAGTCCTGCCGAGGAAAACTCATACAATTGGCAGTTTTATTCATTCTTTCCATGGTGGTTATCCAACTTACTAGTAGTGTCATAATCAAGTTAAATTATAACATTAAACTTTAGTTATAGTTATCTATGATCGAGAAACTATGCTCCAAGTCGTCCATAACCGTGGACATGGATTTTCGAGATGATTTAACCCTGCAGGGGTGCACCAAAGTTTCCATATGCATTTCATCCTTTTTGCCATATCAATTAACATACATCCATCGATATGTCAGCGGGGATTTGGACACGAGGCTTTCCCAGACCCAAAGAAACTACATGGGGGCCACCCGAAAGACCTACCTATATGAGGTATAGCTAATCCTCGTACGGACCCTAAGGTTACATGAACTTGTCACACTAGCAGAGGCCATAGACATTATATTCCCGTGACAGAGTGACGCACATATGCAACAGTAATAAATGCTCATCGAGAAATATGTAATAAACATCTCATACATGACATAAGTACAATAGGTAACATATAAAAACCGAACTAGTTTGTGGCCCACAGAATACTACTTTGAAAGCAGGTAATAAGCCGATAGGGGTGCCCATACACCCCACATGTGGTTAGCGCGCTCAATCTCGGAACAGGTGTCCAGAACTTGGGTCCTAGGTGGACATAAGGGGCGGGATGATAACTAGATCTCAACTATTACCCACCTATGCCTCTGCATTAATTATATCTACTCCCAACATTTAATTAACAAGTTGTAATTAAAGCCATGATCATCTCCACCATTAAGCATGTGCCAACCCCCAACAACGGTGGAACATCGATGATGCGAAGCGATACCTAAGCAAGCAACTACGACTCGCAAGAAAAACTAACTACCAAACAACAGGTAATAGGCGGTGTTGAAGGCAATATAGGGGCTGCAAGGAATATAAATGATGTACGAAAACTAAGGCAACATGACACGGATAGCAATAGATCAACAGGAAAAAGTAAAGACTATAAATGCAAAATAGGTAGAAAGGGGGTATGCTCGCCAGGTAAACATTATCACATATATACCCAAGAAATTTTCAAAGCTCACAATATCTCTGTTGGAGATATGCCCAAGAGGCAATAATAAAGTGGTTATTATCATATCTTCATACTTATGATAAATGTTTACATACCATGCTATAATTGTATTAACCGGAAACATTAATACTGTTGTGATTTGTAAATATAACAGAGTCCCTAGTAAAGCCTCTTGTGAAACTAGCTTGTTGGTTAATATATGATCATGGTTTCCTGATCATGAACACAGAGATATCATTAACAACAGTGTCATATCATTAGGAGAATGATGTGATGGACATACTCCTATAGTTAAGCGTAGCATAAAGATCAAGTCATTTAATATAGTTCATTTGCTATAAGCTTTCTGATACATAGTAACCTAATTCCTTCGACCATGAGATCATGTTAATCACCATCACCGGATGGATGCTTTGATGACATCAAACACCACACCATAACTGGGTGGCTATAAAGGTGGCATTGAGTGTTCGGAAAGTATGGGTTGAGGCACATGGATCAAGAGTGGGATTTGTCCATCCATATGACAGATAGATATACTCTAGGCCCTCTCGGTGGAATGTCATCCAATTACCTTGCAAGCATGTGACTGGCTCACAAGTGATCACATACCGCTGGAACGAGAAAAGAGTACTTATCGGTAACGAGGTTGAACTAGGTATGCAGAGATACCAATGATCAAAACCTCGGATAAGTAAACTATCGTGAGACAAAGGGAAATTGGTATCGTATGTAAATGTTTCATTCGATCGCAAAATAATCGTAGAAATATGTGGGAGCCATATGAATTTCCAGATTCCTCTATTTGTTATTGATCGGAGAGGTGTCTCGGTCATGTCCGCATAATTCACGAACCGTAGGAAGACACACTTAAGGATTCGATGTTGTTGAGTAGTTATGGAATGATGAGTAAGAGACCGAATGTTGTTCGGAGTCTCGGGTGGGATCCGGGATATCACGAGAAGATCCGTAATGGTCCGTAGAATAAGATCCATATAAGGAAAGTCCTGTTTCGGAGTTCGGGAATGATTCCGTTGTTTTCACCAAGAATGTTCTAGAAGGGTACGGAAGGTCGACACTCTGGAGGGGAAGAGTACATGAATGTGTCATGATAATGTGGAATGGTTCCATCATGTACTAGGTCACTTGGCTGGGCAATATGGAGAGAGAAATCAAATCCAAGTTTGAAAGTCAAACGCCAATTTGAAAAGTCAAATCTGAAGTTTTCTTGGTGGAGGGAGAGTAGGAAACCTACTTGGGGAGGAAGTCCCACTCCCTCCCACCCGCCGGCCATGAAGGGGAGTACGAGGAGGACTCCCTCCTCCCAAGTCGCCCCTCCCACCTATATAAGGAGGGGTAGGGAGCCCCCTACCCCTCACACCAAAAACCCTAGCCCTTGGCACCACCACCTCCAAGTGTTGTCGCCGCCTAGGTCTCCTCTTCTAGCCGACTTGGGGCAAACCCTAGATTTCCCTAGCCGCGGCCAAGCTCACCCCTTGGTGCCTCTAAACCCTAGATCACCAAGGCCTCTCTCATACTCCACCATACTCGCTCCGGCTTAAGGCGAAGCCCTGCGAGATCTCCCCTCTACTTCCGACACCACGTCGTCGTGCTGCCGGAATCACGAGGAGAGTGCTACAACCTCCGCTGCCTGCTAGAACAAGGGAGAGGAAGGTCTTCATCGAGTACCGAATGTGTGACCGACTGCAGGAGCACTGCCGGAACGCAGCGCCAGAAGGATCATCTACGCGATATTGAGATCGGAAAGTGTACGACTACATCACCCACGAGAATCTGCTCTCGTTAACTGCTTTGGATCTTCGAGGGTTAGTATTCTATCGACTCGTTGCTACAATCTAGTAGATAGATCTTGGCTTGATCATAGATTAGATCTTGATTGTGTGTTCATGCGGTAGAATTTTTTTGTTTTCCATGCTACGAACCCCTACAGTGGTATCAGAGCCGTGTCTATATGTAGATATGTTGCACGAGTAGAACTCAATGGTCATTGTGGGCGGTGGTGCTTTTATTATCAATTGCTTTTGTGTACTTTGCATCTTGCGATATGATGGGATGAAGCGGCCCGGGCTAACCTTACATGACATCGTTCATGAGACTTGCTCCACGCTCAACATGCAACTTGTATTGCATAAGTGGCTTTGCGGGTATCTGTCTCTCCCATCACAATAAAGATTCAATTTACAACGGTCACTTGATAGTTCAAGCATCAACATTGTGGTTCTTGTTCGTAAGTTAGAATGACACTTATTGAAAGCCCCAAACCACGTAAAATATACAAAGAAAATTAGAGGCGTGTAACTTTGTTTTGCAGGGGTGTGCTGTGATGTGATATGGCCATGATTGTGATTATATATGATGTATGCAATGTCCCTTATTGTAAGTTGGCAACCGGCAGGAGCCATATGGTTGTCTTTTAAATTTCGTTAAGACCTGCATATCTATTCAAAGAAGTTGTAATAGCTGATGCTAGTGGACGACAACCATGAAGCGGCGCCATTGACCTTGACGCCACACCGGTGATGATGGAGATCATGTTCGTGCTTGAAGATGGAGATCGGAAGCACAAGAAGAAAGGCCATATCATATCACATATTATGAATTGCATGTGATGTTAATCCTTTTATGCATCTTGTATTGCTTAGTTCACGTCGGTAGCATTATAAGATGATCCCTCAAGCACACAATTTCAAGTTTTAAAGTGTTCATCCTTAGTAAGCACCGTTGCTAAAGCTTGTTGTTTCGAAGCACCACGTGATGATTGGGTGTGTTAGATTCTGCGAGTGTATACAACGTGAGCAAGCCAGATTTGCTCATGCGGAAGCTAAGGTTTGATCTTGGCGAGCCTAGCATGTACAGACATGTTCTGGGAACACGGATCACTAAAAGGTAAAGCATGAGTCATATAGTAGATATGATGAACATGTTGATTGTTCGCCATTGAAGCTACATCAACTCTCGTGATGATCGGTTTTGATGTGGTGGAATTGGTTCGTGTGATCACTAAAACAATGTGAGGGATGTTGTTTTGAGTGGGAGTTCAACAGCAATATGATTAAAAGTTGAACACTATTTATCATAAATTTAATCGAAGTGAATTTGCATAGTTGTTGTAGTCATTGGCATCCGTTTACCACCTTACGCTTAGTTATAATTGATATGATAGAACTATAGAATTCTAGTTAGTTATTTTATGAACTGGTATCGTATTGTTTTGAAGTGTTAATCTAAAGTTTAAAAGTCCTATTGCAAACTTTCAGTAAGTTCCAGTTACTCCATGAAGTTTAATAATTGGTATTAAATCAAAAGTGACAATTCCAAGTGTTAATGTATAAGTATCATGTTTGTCTCCATGATTCTTGATATTCAAAGGATTGTCTTAATATCAAGGTTATCTAGGATCTGAAAGAGTTGTTTCAGAAACCATGATGTGTGGAAGATATTGTGATATCTGAAACGAAGTTTTGGTTGCAACATGATAGAGTATAATATGGCAAAAGTCATGTTCTCATATTTGATGAGAATTTGCAAAAGGTTGGAGACGTTGGTCGTCTTAATTCTCCAAAAGGTTTTGGAGAGCAACATTATACTCGCGATTCACCGTTATAAGCTAAAAGTAGCTTGATCATGTATAGTTCTGTGATAAGGTTAAATATTTAATGTAAGTAAAATGTTTACTGCACTAAAAGATTACTAATGAAGCAAATTTGAAAGAACACCAATCATTTGATGATGGTGATATGCTTCAAAGTGCAAGTCCAAAGACATTGGTATTTAATTATACACACTTTGGACTATGTGTCATGTGTGTGACTCCACTATTGATGTTGATAAATTCTTTCAAATAGAAAAGGAAATACTGAAAGAGAATCTCATAAATATATGGCAGAAAAGAAAAGACTAGAATTGTTCATCTTAGGTATATAGATGATATACATGTTATGGCTATATTCTTTGCTTATTAAACAATGTGGTTCTTAAGTATTTGATACTGAATTTGTTGGTATGAATCGTCATACGAAACAACACAATTCATGAACTACAATGGCCTAAGTAACTAGCAAGAGAATATGTGATGATGTTCATCGAGAACAAATAAAGTGTTGATGTGTTTCTCGTTAACATCAAAGCTTGCCTTCAAGATTTGTTTTATCAGGTATTATGAGAACAAAAGGGTTGTTCAATTAATTTCCGTAATCCATAAAAGATGGATGATTTACAAATATCGTTGGATAAATCACATCCATAAAATAAGTGCTAAAAATGTCGAAAGACAATTGACTGAAAGATCACTTAGGAAGTGACATCGCCGTTTAAATTATATTGGAAAGAAAACATGAAGAAACTCCATGTGGATGGAATTTTGGAGTCTTTTGATTTTTGATCAATGACACTTGTGAAACTTTCCTAGAGATAATTAAAACTCCGTTCATAGGGAAAAGGGAACGGATGACTAGCTTATTGAAACTTGTACATAATGTTGTATGAAGTCCATTATGTATAGTCAATAGCGATGGATTTCAACTTCATATGCTTTTTCCGAAAATTTGAGTGAATATATGAATATTTACTTAATAAGGATAAAGTATGAAACATTTGGAAAGTTCAAAGACTTTCAAGATGAAGTGCAAAATCATTGTAACAAGAATTTATGATAAGATCATAAAAGAATATATTTGAGTTACAAGTTTAGCATAATACCTAAGATTTAAGGAATCGTTCCGTGGATTTGCATTTCCCGAAACACCATAAGAGTATGGAGAGTTTGAGATATGTAATTAAACCTTGTTTGACATGGTAAGATCAAAGGTGTAATTCATAAAACTGCCATTATATTTTAAAGATTAAAAGCTTTAGAGACTACCGTTTTTCCACTGAAAAGAGATCCATCTTAATCTGTTGAATTGACACCATATAAAGTTATGGTTTGGGATAAAACCCAAGTTGTCCTTTCTTAAAAATTGGTATGCTATGCATAAGAAAGATGTTTGCAACCAAAATCGGGTGAACATATCTTTGTATGTTATTTTGAATAATAGTTATTCCTCCATAACACCTAAGTCAAAAGTGTTTGTCGCTTAGAACGTCAAGTTTCTTTGAGAAGGAATTTTCCGTGAAAAGTTAAGTGGGAGGACAATAGAACTTTGACAAGGTTAAAAGAACCTTAGCTATATATGATCAAAGTTGCGCAGCACCAAAAAGTGTTCCGGAGGCAGCACAATGCTCATGGCTCACGTGCCTCAAAGGTTATGGTCATGGAGGTCTAAGTTCCTATTGAAACAAGTAGGTCGGGTAAACAATCAAATACCAAGATTTGAGAATTAAATCATTATTTGACAATAATGATCTGACTACATGCAAAGAAGCGATGATGGGCCCTAACTCTGTCAAATGGCTTGAAGCCATAAAATCCGTGATAGTTCCATATACAAGAGATCAAGCTTTGAGCTTGAAAGATCCTCTAGAAAGGTACAAGACCTTACAGTCATATTTGGATATATAAAGAAGTAGACATGGATGTTTCACATCTATGAAATTATCGACATGTCAGAAAAGAGTTCACGATATTGTTCAAAGAGTTGACTATGGCAAGATCTGATCTTTCATTAAGCGATATTTAGTCTAGACGGATTAATGTATCAACCACGACATATAATTTTGTTATGTGTTGAATAAACAAAACAAGTTCTTCTAATAGAATGGTTACCTAGGACGTGTGCATGACACGGTCCAAAGGGTTTTGTTAATTCAAAGGATGCTAAAAGCATATGCAAACTTCAATGGTTGAAGTAAGCATCGCGGAGTTGGAATCTTCACTATGATGAAACTGTTAAAAGAGTTTAATTTCATCGGAGACGATGAAGATGCTTGCATTTGCAAGAAATTAAGTGGGAGAGATAAGACATGTTTCTAATACATTATTTAGAAGACATATTGTTGACTGCAAATGATGTATCTTTTTATTGACACAAAATAAGAATTTCATCTCGATAAAAGGCTTAGGCAGAACCCGTTATTTGGCATCAAAGTCTATATGGATAAATTGTGACGCCAATATGGTTGTGTCAGAAGTACATAGATGAGATATTGAATGAGTTCAATATAGAAACTACAAGAAAGGTTCTTGTTGCACAGGAAGGATTGAGTAAATATTTAAGTATTTTTGATACTTGATAGATAAAATCACAAAGAGTATTTTATCAATCATGTTGTGATGTGTACAAATCCAGATATGTCCTATGCTCTAAATGTTATGAGCGTATAACAGAATGATTCATAAGATGATTATTGGACGATAGTAAATATATTCTTATGATATTGTAAAAGAACTAAGAATATATTATTTTGTAGAAGTGACAAATAGATGGTTAGTTCATTGTAAATGAATTACTTTGATACTAGTTTTGTCACAAAGTACGAATTAAGTTTATCCCAATCTTAACTAAGGGTGGCACAATATGATGGAATGTGAGTTCCATAATGAATTTGGATGTGTTCCAAAGTTAAGACATTGTGACAGATACTACAACAAAAGGCTAAGTATATAACTGCTATTATAGCAGCAAAAGAGGGCATTTGTGTCAAGTAGTTTGTTATCAAACTAGGTGTAGTTCACAGTAGGGATAATACTATGAAGATATATTGTACGACAATATTATCAACATGTTTTAACCCCAAAGAACTAAAGGTCACACCAAAGGACCAAATTTGTACAAAGCCATCTCATTAGAGAATGAGTGATGCGTAGAGACGCAAAGACATGCAATTACACACGGACCTGGAAGTGTCAAATCCGGAGATCATTTGACCACTAGCAATCGTGTAAATACAACACTAGAAAGCCATAGGTGTTGAATACACAAAGGTTTGAAACTAGATTATTGACTCTAGTGCAAGTGGGACAATGTTGGAGATATGCCCAAGAGGCAACAATAAAGTGGTTATTATCATATCTTCATACTTATGATAAATGTTTACATACCATGCTATAATTGTATTAATCGGAAACATTAATACTGTTGTGATTTGTAAAAAAAAGAGTCCCTAGTAAAGCCTCTAGTTAAACTAGCTTGTTAGTTAATATATGATCATGGTTTCCTAATCATGAACATAGAGATGTTATTAACAACAGGGTCATATCATTAGGAGAATGATGTGATGGACATACTCCTATAGTTAAGCGTAGCATAAAGATCAAGTCATTTAATATAGTTCATTTGCTATAAGATTTTTGATACATAGTAACCTAATTCCTTCGACCATGAGATCATGTTAATCACCATCACCGGAAGGATGCTTTGATGACATCAAACACCACACCGTAACTGGGTGGCTATAAAGGTGGCATTGAGTGTTCGGAAAGTATGGGTTGAGGCACATGGATCAAGAGTGGGATTTGTCCATCCATATGACGGATAGATATACTCTGGACCCTCTCGGTGGAATGTCATCCAATTAGCTAACAAGCATGTGACTAGCTCACAAGGGATCACATACCACGGGAACGAGAAAAGAGTACTTATCGGTAACGAGGTTGAACTAGGTATGCAGAGATACAGACGATCAAAACCTTGGATAAGTAAACTATCGGGAGACAAAGGGAAATTGGTATCGTATGTAAATGGTTCATTCGATCGCAAAATAATCGTAGAAATATGTGGGAGCCATATGAATTTCCGGATTCCTCTATTGGTTATTGATCGGAGAGGTGTCTCGGTCATGTCCGCATAATTCACGAACCGTAGGAAGACACACTTAAGGATTCGATGTTGTTGAGTAGTTATGGAATGATGAGTAAGCGACCGAATGTTGTTCGGAGTCTCGGATGGGATCCGGGATATCACGAGGAGATCCGGAATGGTCAGGAGAATAAGATTCATATAAGGAAAGTCCTGTTTCGGAGTTTGGGAATGATTCCGGTGTTTTCACGAAGAATGTTCTAGAAGGGTCCGGAAGGTCCGGCACTCTGGAGGGGAAGGGTACATGAATGTGTCATGACAATGTGGAATGGTTGCATCATGTACTAGGTCACTTGGCTGGGAAATATTGAGAGAGAAATCAAATCCAAGTTTGAAAGTCAAACGCCAATTTGAAAAGTCAAATCTGAAGTTTGCTTGGTGGAGGGAGAGTTGGAAACCTACTTGGGGAGGAAGTCCCACTCCCTCCCACCCGCCGGCCATGAAGGGGAGTAGGAGGAGGACTCCCTCCTCCCAAGTCGCCCCCTCCCACCTATATAAGGGGGGGTAGGGCGCCCCCCTACCCCTCACACCAAAAACCCTAGCCCTTGGCGCCACCACCTCCAAGTGTTGCCGCCGCCTAGGTCTCCTCTTCTAGCCGACTTGGGGCAAAACCTAGCTTTCCCTAGCCGCCGGCCAAGCTCACCCCTTGGTGCCTCTAAACCCTAGATCACCAAGGGCTCTCTCATACTCCACCATACTCGCTCCGGCTTAAGGCGAAGCCCTGCGAGATCTCCCCTCTACTTCCGACACCACGCCGTCGTGCTGCCGGAATCACGAGGAGAGTGCTACAACCTCCGCTGCCTGCTGGAACAAGGGAGAGGAAGGTCTTCATCGAGTACCGAATGTGTGACCGACTGCAGGAGCGCTGCCGGAAGGCAGCGCCAGAAGGATCATCTGCGCGATCTTGAGATCGGAAAGTGTACGACTACATCACCCACGAGAATCTACTCTCGTTAACCGCTTTGGATCTTCGAGGGTTAGTATTCTATAGACTCGTTGCTATAATCTAGTAGATAGATATTGGCTTGATCATAGATTAGATCTTGATTGTGTGTTCATGCGGTAGAATTTTTTTGTTTTCCATGCTACAAACCCCTACAATCTCATCATCCTATCCGGGAAGAAGCAAAACACTAAAAGGAACAAGCGATGTAACAATTACAACTAATGCAGAAGAATCGGCATGATCATAATATGATGCATGACATGGCAAGTTAATGATGTTAACCATGTTAATAATATGTCATTTGCATATCACATTGATGATACAACATTAGTGAGGCATTACTAATAAGAAAATAATTGTTTTCCAATTTTATTTATCATGTTTTCCTTACATAAATAGCGCTGATTTTACAAGTTACCCATGATGCATGATGCAATTGCAAGTATGGAATGCATAGTTGGAAAGGGCTCGTGGCTTTGATCAATTTAGACATATCATTTGTCGAATCTGAAATTACGGTTTAAAAGTTATGGATTTACTAAAAATAAGGCATTTATGGCATTTTAATAATCTCGAAATTTTTATTTTCCCAGATATTATTTTGGATAGCATATTAATGATGCTTGCATTTTTCTAATCTCAAAACATATATCATTTGAATTATTTGGAATTGTCAATAAAAAGATGACATTTAATATTTATTAAAGAATTTATGAATATTCCAAAAAAAAAATATTTTGCTATTTAACAGAATAAACGATTGCCGAATTCATGTTCAAAATTCAAAAACAGGAGCACTTCATGTTTTGAGTTTCATTAAAAACATCTCAGAACATATAAGAAAGCTTGGTCAAATATTCAATTAGGGTTTTGAATTAGTTCTAAATTCGAATTAGAAATTGAACAAGTGCGGGCCTTTGTTACTGGGGCAGGAGCTAGCCATGGGCACAGACAAGTGGGCCACGTGCTGACTAGATCATCGTGTTGGCAGATCAAACGGGGTGGCTAACATGTGGGACTGGTTTGGACGCCGGGTTGAGAAAACAAAAGGCCAGGGGTCTAAGTAGAAAAATGTATGGCTGGATCGGGTTCAGACCGATGAAGTAAAAAACGATATATGAAAATTGCTACTCCCTCCGACCCATATTAGTTGACTTGGATTTTTCTAGATTCCGATGTATCTAGACACGTTTTAGTGCTAGATACATCCGAATCTAGCCAAATCCAAGTCAACTAATATGGGTCGGAGGGCTGGAGTCAATTTCGGACGATGGTGGCGAGCTCGTCTAGGCTCCGTTTGGGGCGCCGTTTTTTCCTATGTGTAGAGTGGGAACCAAGGAACAATTGTTGTCAAGTAATCTTCGTCAGAGATATACTGAATCGACGGGAAATACAGGAGGAATAGAGGTATTGTCCTGCGTTTCGAACTGACGGAAAAATAGGAGTTCGGAGAGGGATATTGCGATCTTCAGAAAACGATTCCCATCGCTATGATCATATATTTGAAGCGTGGCTAGTGATTTAGAAAGAGGGAAGTGCCCTCTTCACGGGGATGTGAAGGTGTTGGGGATATACTTTCCAGGTATACGTACAGGACTCGCTAACCAGGGTGGCCCACCAACGGGTTAGAGCTTTGCTTCATGGGCGGCCCAGTCTGAGAAAGAGGAGGAGTCAGTTCCGGCTACGACAAGGCCCAAAAGAGTTACCGACTTAGGCTTGTAGTATTACTTGTAGTCCAAGCTGTATCTAGTTACCGACTGTGTAACATAGCCGGATAGGTCTCTCCTGTAACCCTAGGTCCTGATGACTATATAAACCAGCCCTACGGGAGCCTTTAGGGCACAACCATAGCAATAACCAATATCACAACTCGCACATGCGAACCTCTCTTGTAATCCATTGTAACATTCGGCTTACGCCGATATATTACTGAGTTGCTAGCAGGAGTAGGATCCGATCACCGCAATTGGATCTGAACCTGGGTAAACTTGTGCTCACCACTCCTGGAACATCCGACGTCTCACACCCCATCTTTCCAATGCCACTAGGACCCCCTATGGCGTACTTTTCGACAATCCGACGACAGTTGGCGCCCACCATGGGGCAGGTGACCTTCCGAGCTTCGTTCCAGGCGGAATCTGCGCGTGCAGGAATCGGCAAATATGTCTCCATGGGTCGCGTGGTCTACTCCAGTGATGTCCCTCTCGTCCTTCTCGACGAGACATGGATTCCGGCTTCAAAACTCGTGACGACCTACACTATCATGTCTATTGGCAAGATCAATATCTATCTCAGTTTCACTAAAACCTCCCAACCCACCCTTGAGGTGATGACCATGGCAGAAGAAAAAGTCTGGATTTACTTTGTCCATAGAGGCGGAAGAGTTCAAGATATCGGAGAAATTCAAACCCACCCAGCCCACTCCTGTAGTGTAAGAAGAATCTGGATCTGATCTCTCTAGCGAGATCAGATACACAGATGAGGAATACATCTGCTACAGATCCGGCTCTGCCGATGTTGAAGTGGAAACCAAGTTATACCACTACCTCAAGAACATAAATAAGAAGAAGCACCGTTTTGTTTACCCCATAATCTCTAGATCCGACTCTGTCGATGCTACAGCCAGCAGCGATTCAGTCCTAGACGCGATCGAAGAAAACGCCATGCGGTGACCCAGCATACCACTGCATGTGTATTACACTATAGTCGTTGACATGACATCCACAGAACAACGTTCTGTAAATATCACAACCCTCAGAGTGGTACAACAAAAACATTGCGGGTCCATATTAAAAACATACACAAATTATTATAATTAATACCAAAAGTTCAAGACTTCTAAAATATTTGACTTACAAAACAAAATATAAGTGTTTCGGCGGAAGTTTCAAAGTGAAAACTTAAACTCGAAATTGAGCTCAACAACTTATTGGTATATATTGTTCATGTTGCTCGGCTCAAGTGGCTCCTATAACTATAGTGATTATTCTAACTATTGGTACTCTCCTCCATACACGATACCGTAGTCCTCCCCTTCTACGGCTCCATACAAATTGGGCTCTTCATAGAAGACCTCCTCTTAGCTCTTAGTTGCATACACTGGAGTATCTTCGGGATCCTCAGAGTCTACGCAAGGATTCAAAGGAAAGGGCGAGTAACAGCGTTACCCAGCAAGTTCATTATATGCAAGGTGGGAAGTTTGATGCTCTATCTACCACCTAGGACTATAAGTCCTTGGCACTATGCAATTTTCTTGTAAATCTTTGTTCAAAGATTCATTTTATTATGAAAATCTATGACCATCAGACTTCACAGGTTGATCAGAACTTTCATGGAGTTCCTATCCTGCCGCGTTCGTATCTCCTTCCCGGAACAGGGAGTAACAAGTTATAGTTCTTACACTCTGCAGAGGTGCATTACTTTACCCATGAGAGATCAACTTCCTTGTTGCACAATGGGGCGTACTTTTCTGTCCACAATTCCATGATGTGGGGCCCAGTAGTTGGTCCAAGCCAATCACTGCCCTCTCCGCAAACTCATATGTCTGCACGATCCTTCGGGGCCAGTTCACCCCCGTTATGCCCCCTTTTAGGCAGGCTAAAACCCTGATGAGTTCCCGAAGACTCTATGACCTGGTGATGCCTAGGGAAGTACCATTTAAATGGACTATACCCCTAAACACCATTCATAGATAATCTAGACACCAAAAGTGTGGGGCGTAAGGGTGCCCACCCATATGTTGGATCCGCACAAGGAATCACAACGTCACGTTAAGGTCGTCTTGCCTCCATACGAAAGGAAAAGGATACAGCTGACTTCTCCGTCCCATTCCAAATCTCAGCTAGAAGGGGGTAGTGATTGGCTTGGACAAACTACTGGGCCCCACATCATGGAATTATGGACGGGAAAGTACGCCCGGTTGTGCAACAAGGAGTTGATCTCTCATGGGTAAAGTAATGCACCTCTGCAGAGTGTAAGAATTATAACTTGTTACTCCCTGTTCCGGGAAGGAGCTACGAACACGGCAGGAAAGGAACTCAATGAAAGTTTTGGTCAACCTGTGAAGGCTGATGGTCATAGATTTTCATAATAAAATCAATCTTTGCAGAAAGATTTACAAAAAATTGCATAGTGCCAAGGATTTATAATCTGAGGTGGTAGTTAGAGCATCAAACTTCCCACCTTGCATATAATGAACTTGTTGGGTAACACTGTTACTCATCCTTTCCTTTGATCCCTTGCTTAGACTCTGAGGATCCTGAAGACGTGCCAATGTATGCAGTCGAATGTCAAGAAGATGTGTTCTACGAGGAACTTGATCTATCCGGAGGTGTTGAAGGAGTGGATTACGAAATCCGCTACGGTGTCGATGATAACGATTCCAACTAAGTATCCCTAGTTAGTAGTAACCAACAGAGCCGAGCAGCATGAACTCTATAGAATAAGCTGCTGAGCTCAACTCCTATTCGGAGTTGCTACTTTTAAATTTCGCTGAAACACTTTATATTTTGGTTTGTAAGTTGAACCTTTTGAAGTCTTGAACTTCTGGTGTTGTAATAATAATAATGTGTGAATGTTTGTAATATGGTCCCGCAATGTTTCTGTTGTACCACTCTGAGGGATGTGATATTTACAGAACGATGTTATGTAAGTGTCATGTTAATGACTATAGTGTACTACACATGCAGTGGTATGCTGGGTCACCGCAGTTGGTATCAGAGCAAATTTCTTTGACCTTAGATTGGAAACCAAGTAAAGGGTATTACTTGTAGAAAAGTTTAGCAACGATAAAGAATTCTCTAAAAGTACTATAATGGGTATTCAATTGAGAATATTTCGTTATATATTTTAGTGCGATAATTCTTTGTTATGATGCAATATATTATTGGATACTAATCAAAACTATTTTTCTGATATACAGAGATATGGCACCAAAGTTTCCAAAACAGACTTTGGTAAGGAAAGAGGAGACTCTTGATGATTATCAAGGATCATTCACAGACCAACTCTATCAACTTTTAAAGCTCTTTAGTTGTCCAACTAAAATTCCAGTGAACACTATCACTTACCTTGATGGCCGGATGTTATCCAAGTATCGTGTGAGTATCCAACTTCCAGAGGAGCTTGGATTATATCACGATCTACCTATATGAGAAGGTAGGAGTCATTTAGCAGCATATCATGTTGCTGTTGTGGAGGAGATAGCTAATATCCGGGAACAGAAAACCAAGGAGTTAGAAGGTAGCACATTCTCTGTGATACCCCATGATTCCGTAGACTCGGAGCCTATACCGGATCATCTTACTCTGATTAAGAAGCATCCTAAGTTAGCTTCCAAGTTTATGGATAGATACCGAACACTCGTTGCGTATTTTTATAAGACACATCAAGTGATTGTCGAAGATAAAAATGACATGTTAGAGGATCTAACTTATCCGGAAAGGAGGAAGTAGTTAGCATTCCAGTTAGAAAAGGAAGCAAGTAGTAGTGCAACACCTATCTTTAAGGATATACCTATAGATCCTGAATCTTTTATACCATATCCTTATTCACCAAGACCCGAACCTATAAATGATCTGACTATGGATAGGAGGTATGCAGTACCACAGGGCTCAGAGGATGGTTCTGACTCAGAACTTCCTATTGAGAATTAGGATGGTTGGAGAATGGGATCATATGATGGATCTCATGAACACCAGATGTCCATAGATGGTTCTGACAGAAATGTTGGACAATCTAGTTGGATGGGTGCAAGGATGAATCCTAATAATAGTAGTAGAAATACCATGTCAATAGATAATCAGGATGAGGAAGAAGATCCCGAGGAGAGAGTGTTTGAATCATCAACATCTTCTCAAAACCCAGGGAATATACACTATCTAGTGTTTAACTATCTTGCCCAAGGGAGCACCTGGGAAGCAGCAGGATTTGCGTATCCTGTTGATAACTCAAGGAATGAAGCTCAGGAGATGCAGGCTGGAGATAATGTTGAATATGTTTCTGAATACTTTTCAGCTGAGCTGGAGGGAGTCAATACGCTCAGGTTGAGTAATGACTCAAGTCCTGACACTTCAGATACAGAGTATGTTCCTTCTGGAAGGCCATTTGTTCCACAAACTATGCGACGAACAACACGTCATCACGGTTGGACATCAGGCATGTATGATGAGCGTAGTTACTACTAGAAGGAGGCATCTAGTTAATGATATCAAATACCCTGTATTGTACTCCAAGTAATAAGGTAGTGAGATGAATACGGTAGTTTTGTGATTATACCTATATGGTATATGTTGTAAGGATGTTGTATCATTATGATATTATGTAAAATATGTGAAATGCATATTTGGATTTTCTTTGGATCTTCATTGTTTGACTAGTTCTGTGCGTAAAGTCGAGCTCAGAACACATGTGCATGATGTAATTATGAGTATTCGCTTTATGTTGCAGGACTAGAGGGTCATTTATACGGGTGTAGAAATGGAAACTGAGCAGCAGCGGATGGAGCGAGAGGCCAAGGAGAAGGCCGATGCAGATGCAGCAAATCAAGGAGCATTACCACCACCACCACCAATGAGGCCGTTAATGGAGCAGAATTTTATGCAATGCATGCAAATGATGCAAGAGACCCATAACAAGTTCATGGAAGAGCTGCTGGGACGAGCAAATCAGAGGGCACCTGAAGGTGGAGGAGTGAGTCTATCTGATTTCCAGAATGCAAGACCGTTACCTTTTGCATCAGCTCCTGAACCAATGGATGCAGAAGATTGGCTAGCAGATACTGAAAGAAAGCTAAAGACTGTAGGTTGCAATGATGAGGAGAAATTGAGGTATGAAACTCATCTTCTGAATGGACCTGCAGCATCATGGTGGGAGAATCAGTTGGCCACGCAACCACCAGGAAGGGAGTTTACCTGGGAAGAGTTCAAGCATAGATTCCGTGAATATCATGTTCCGGAAAGTGTTATGGAATTGAAGCGGAGAGAATTTGAGGAGCTTCAGCAAGGATATACTAGTGTTATGAAGTACATTCGGGAGTTTAGTCAACTGTCTCGCTATGCTGAGGAGGATGTCAACACTGAAGAGAAGCGGAAGAAGCGTTTCCTGCGTGGATTGAATCCATTTGTGAAGATGCAACTAAGGTTAGCCAATAAGCAAACTTATTAGCAGTTGTTGGATGCAGCCATTACTTTTGAAGATGATTATAAGAATGTCCAAGAGGATAGGAGGAAGAGAGCCAAAAAGGAAACCAAGAGGATTCATGCAAGCAAAGCTAAACCTAACCTAGATTTCAAACCTCGGAACAGGAATTATGGAAACAATAACAATAACAATAATAATAACAAGGGCAGTGGTGGAAATCAATCCAATCCGAGAAGGAATGTTATTTGTAACAATTGTGGAATTCCAGGGCATTTCCAGAGGGAATGCAAAAAGCCTGTAGTGATCTGTTACGGTTGTGGTCAGAAGGGACATATCAAGCCAGATTGTCCGAGCAAACCACCTGGAGGTTGGCCTACCAAGGGAGGAGGACAAGCCAGTGGAGGAAATGGACAGCCCAATAAAGGAGGAAATAATGTCAAGAACAACAATGGCAAGAGGAACCGACCTACCGGGAAACTGAATTGTGCAACCCTCGAGGAGGTGGATAATTCAGAGCATGCAGTGATAGGTACGCTCAATATCCTTACCAATCCTGGCAAAGTTCTATTTGATACTGGTGCAACTACTTCATTCATTTCTAAAGAATTTTGTGATAAGTTCGGGATTAGAAGGGCAACGTTAGAAAGTCCTATGACCGTAGTTACGGCAGGAGGGAATGTGATTGTACGCCACATAAAACAAGATCAGGTTATCTCGATCTGTGGTTGTACATATTTCGCAGACCTTTATGTGATTCCTTTGAAGGGAATTGCCATAGTACTGGGAATGGATTGGATGATGGAACACGGAGCTTAGATAAATTGTGAGGAGAAAACTGTCTCTATCAAAACTCCAAGTGGAGCAAGGATAGTTTACCAAGAAGATAAGCACAATCATATCATGGTGGATCTGCAGTTGAACTCAACGAAAGAGGTAAAATTGGAAGAGATTCCTATAGTAAATGAATTTCAAGATGTTTTTCCAGCAGAGCTACCGGGAATGCCACCAGAACGGGAGATAGAATTCACTATTCACCTAATTCTTGGCACAACACCAATAGCTCAAGCACCATATAAAATGGGACCCAAAGAGTTAAAAGAACTCAAAGAGCAAATTGATGAGTTAGCTAGAAAATGATTTATTCAGGAAAGTGTATCCCCATTGGGAACACCAGTAATCTTTGTGGATAAGCGAGATGGTGGAAGAAGAATGTGTGGTGATTATAGAAACCTAAACAATGTTACTATCAAGAATAAGTATCCTTTACCAAGAATTCAATATTTGCTTGATCAAGTAAAAGGGGCTGGAGTATTTTCAAAAATTGATTTAAGATCTGGATACCATCAAATAAAAATCAAACCAGAAGATGTTCCAAAGACAACATTTGTCTCAAGATATGGACACCATGAGTATCTGGTAGTACCATTTGGTTTGACCAATGCACCGGCAATATTCATGAATCTGATGAACAAGATCGTCATTCCATATTTGGACAACTTTGTCATAGTCGTTATTGATGATATTCTGATATATTCCAAGGATAAGGAAGAGCATGCTGATCATTTGAAAATAGCATTGCAGACTTTAAGAGAACACAAACTTTACGCTAAGTTCAGTAAGTGTGAATTTTGGCTAGATGAGGTAGAATTCCTCGGTCATGTGATCAGTAAGGATGGAATTGCTGTGAATCCATCTAAAGTTCAGTCAGTACTAGAGTGGACTGCACCAACCAATGTGAAGCAAATTCGAGGTTTCTTAGGAATGGCTGGTTATTATCGGAGATTCATTGAAGGTTTCTCCAAAATAGCCGGACCAATGACCAAATTATTAAGGAAGAATACACCATTCAAGTGGGATGAGAAATGTGAAGCAAGTTTTCAAGAGTTGAAGACTATATTAACCACAGCTCCAATCTTAGCAGTTCCTGAAATAGGGAAGGACTTCACAGTATACTGTGATGCGTCTAAAGAAGGTTTGGATTGTGTATTAATGCAAGATCAGAAAGTGATTGCTTATGGTTCAAGACAACTGAAACCACATGAAGTCAACTATCCAACTCATCATTTAGAGTTAGCAGCAGTAGTTTTTGCGCTGAAAGGATGGAGGCATTTTCTTTATGGAGCCAGATGTGAGTTATACACTGACCATAAAAGTCTCAAATATTTCTTCACTCAAAAGGAATTAAATATGAGACAGAAGCGTTGGTTGGAACTAATCAAGGATTATGATTTAACAATCAACTATACTCTAGGAAAAGCAAATGTTGTAGCGGATGCTTTAAGCAGAAAGAGTGCAGATATTCAGCCTAGCAATAGGGAGCTACCAAAGGAGTTACAAATGGAATTGGAAAGATTAGAACTTCAATTCATTAGAACAGAGGTTCTTGGAGGATTAGCTACTATGCAGGTAGTTGCAGAGCAGGACAGTGATCTTAAGCAAGAAATTTTTAGACATCAAGCAGAAGATCCTTTTATTGCTGAGGAAATTCGGAGGATATCTCAAGGGAAAAATGAGTTTTTCGCCTTGGGGATTATGAGTCTTTATGGTTTCAAGACCGTCTATGTGCTCCAGATGTGACTGAGATTAGAGATGTCATACTCAGAGAAGCACATGAAACACCATATTCTATACATCCAGGGAGTACTTAGATGTATATGGATTTGAAAGAACTATTCTGGTGGAATAACATGAAAAGAGATATTGCTAAATATGTATCTGAATGCCATACTTGCCAAAGGGTGAAAGCGGAACATCAAAGTCTAGCAGGACCATTACAACCTTTGGAAATTCCTGAATGGAAGTGGGAGGAAATAGGTATGGACTTCATCACAGGATTGCCCATGACACCAAAAAGGAAGGATATGATATGGGTAATTGTGGATAGACTCACTAAGAGTGCACATTTTATTCCGGTGAATCAAAAAGATAATGCCGAGAAGTTAGTTGAAGTATATGTCAAAGAGATAGTAAGTAAGCATGGAGTACCCAAAAAGATCATAACTGATATGGGATCAGTGTTTACTTCCGACTTTTGGAAGCAATTGCATGAGGCACTTGGTTCAAAATTAGATTTCAGAATAGCATATCATCCTGAGACAGGAGGTCAAACTTAAAGAACAAATCAAATACTAGAAGACATGCTAAGAGCTTGTGCACTAGATTTTGGAAGAACATGGGAAGATCATCTACCATTGGCAGAATTTTCTTATAATAATAGCTATCAGAGTAGTCTGAAGGCAGCTCCATATCAGGTTCTTTATGGAAGGAAGTATAGATCACCAATATGTTGGTATGAGCCTGGAAGCAACAAAGAATTTGCACCAGATTATATCAAGGAAAGACAGGATATCATTGATAAGATCAGGGATAGACTGAAAATAGCTCAGAGTAGGCAGAAAAGTTATGCGGATCAAAGTCGAAGATCATGGCATCCAGAAGTGGGAGATATGGTATATTTGAAAGTAAGTCCAATGAAAGGGGTGAAAAGGTTCGGAGTTAAAGGAAAATTGAGTCCAAGATACATCATACCATTCAAGATATTGAGTCAAAACAGAACTATAGCTTATGCTTTAGAGTTACCATCAGGATTGGCTCAAGTGCATAATTTTTTCCATGTGTCACAACTTCATAAATGTTTGAAAGTTCCAGATGATGCAATCACACATCAGGAAATAGAACTACAAGTAGACTTGACTTATATTGAAAAGCCCTGTAAAATTTTGGAAGAAAACTGGAAAAGGTTGAGGAACAGAGCAATCAAATATTCCAAAGTACAATGGGAATATCACCCTTAAAGAGAAGCTACCTGGGAGAAAGAGGAGGATTTAAGGAAATTCTATCCAGAACTATTCAGGTACATCTCAACAAACTTCGGGACGAAGTTTAATTTAAGAGGGGAAGTCTGTAACATCCCAGCATTTAGGAACTAACGAAGGGTAGATTTAGGAAATTTAAATTTTGCATGCATTCATCTGTGAAAATGTGGGTAAAATTTTTGCCAAATAAAAACCTAAAGTGATCAAGGTTTCTTTCATACTTTGAGATTAGGTTTAGTCTTAAAGGATGATTGCTATAGACTTTGATATGATCTTTGAGGAATTATGTGTTTTGGAAAATGAATTTGAATTTTAAATTTGAGTGTTTGAATTATAATCCAAATGAAATAGGAATAAGGTTTGAATCTTGATTTAATTAAGAGTTAATTAATATAATTCAAACTTTATCCAAAGAAAACAATTAAGAATATGAATACTTATTTCATATTTTCATTCCATAAACAAGTTACAAAAATGTAACTTATTGGAATTATCCACAAACTTCACAAGAGCAAATAAATAAAGAATAAGAATATTTCTTCATTGATAATAATATAATCTTTATTACAAAAGAATAACATGAAGATTACAAAATAATAAAATGAAAATTACAAAAGAATAAAGAAGATTACATGAACTATCCTATAAAGAAAACCTAAACTAAAATCTTCATCTTCAAATCCATACCTGCAAGACAAACACTAATAAAAAATAATAAAGGTTAGGGTTAGAATTTTTTTTACTATTAGACATGTCAGTGAGGTGCACTGAACAAGTTTCATCATTGAGAAATTTATAAAAGGGGCAAGTTTCACCAATATGAAAGAATCTATCTTTCATAAATTTTAAGCCAAACAGTCAAATGACAACAAGGAGGGAAAGTTTCACCAGCCAGGTAAAAGTAATCAGATCAAAGTAACTCTCAAGTCCAAAGCATATCCACAAGTGCACAGCAAGCACACAGACAGGACACACACCTAAATGCATAGGGTGTGCTGTCAGCTTCACAGAACAGCTCAAACACACAAAACCATCAGCACAGCCGTGGAGAGGCACTAGTGCATCTCTTCACTGCTCACACACACAAGAGCAACCAGCTTAGCCAGCAGCTAAACCAAGCATAACAGCCAGCAACCAAACCAACCAAAGCCCAAGATCTCATCACCAGGATGGTGACATAGGGAGGGGGAAGGATCAGGTGGACAACAAGACCAAGTCCAGGAGCTAGGAGGAGCAGGCTAGCTCAAGGTCAAGCACAGAAGTGCAACAAAACAAGATCAACATCATCACCCAACTCCATAATCATCAGTTTTTGTGGTGAGTATCATAAAACCCTCACATGATCTAATCATATTATCTAGACAGAAGCATGTGTTGTTTTATGAAACAAACTCTCAGAAAGCACCCAAGTGGGGTGAATCCATCATTGAGAATTTAAACTCTAGAAGCAAACAACAAAGTACAAGGATCCAACCAAAGCTCAGAACAACATCATTGATTTGGTTGTCAAGCTATATATTTCAATTCAAGCACAAATATAGCTAAGATCTAATTTCTAGGCACATCCCTAAGATAAGGGTAGCACCTTAGAAGCTAATATTTTGGATCCATATAATGATCAAGCCTACTATCATTTTTTTCCAAGATTTGATTCAAGAACAATAGCTGGTACCACTACCAGGACTATCTATATGAATCAACCAGATAAGGCCTAAACCCCTAAGCCTCGGACCAACATCATTGGTCTTAGGGATTTCAGAGAAGAACATTTCTAATTATCTTATAAAGCCAAGCTTGTCTTAAGCTTAAACCAACCCAATCAATGGAGTAAAATCAATCTTGTGTTCCATATAATGATGGTGTCACAAGAACAATTCTACATGAATCAGGATAAACATTCAATCTTCACAGATTCAATCAATCAATCTACTAATCATTTTATTGCCATTACAGGAATCATAATTAGGACATTCCTATGTTTATATTCACTGTTTGAGATCATTGTGATCTCAAACCACACATTAATTCTCAAGCCAACAACACTAAGACAGTGATTTCATCAAACCATATCCATTATCATTAACCAAGAAATGACAGTGGAAAGTTACCAAACCCACTAACTTTACCAGGCATTGGTTCTAGAACAACTAGGTCATCTGAATCATATGAAATCTAAGCATATAATAATCTAATAATCCACTAGAACCATTATAGTTCATCTCAAGCAACAAGTCTCAGGCTAATAACCATTTAGCATGCTTACAGACCATCCATAGATGATCTAATTCATCCAGTATATGATCAACCACAGGATAAGAACCCTAAATAAAATAAATCATCTTAATCAGGACAAGACAGTAACCAGAGAGGTCACTACCAACATCCAGCAAAGGATGAGAGAGCACAAAGAGCACAAGGGGAGAGGACAAGAACTCACCAAAGGTCCTCGCTGGAGGCTAGAAGAGGAACAAGAGGTGGCCGACGACCATGGCGGCACGGGGAGCACACCCAGAGGGGGCACTGCAACCCATACGGCGCCACGGAGGTGACCATGACCACACCTAGAGACGAGGCGAATCACCACGACGCACGATGGCAGCGGCAGTGCTAAGATCCACGCCAACCCCCAAACCCTAGGGTTCAGGACGACATCGATCTGTCATAGGAGAGCCCCATGCTCAAATCCAGTTGGCTAGAAAGGATGGGCATAGTCGACAACCTCCTACTGCACCACGGCGGCGACTAGAACGGCCCACGACGGCGGGAATCGCCGGCGGCGATATCACCGACCATGGGGTCGGGGGCAGAAGAGGAGAGGAGTGAGCTCGAGGGTGAGAGACAGCGAGGAGGTGGGCCGAGTGGGCCAGAACCCTTCGGGGTGGCTGTTTTAACTAAGTCTCATGGGCCATCAGGGCCCAATAAGAACAAGCCAGCCCAGAAACCTTTAAGGCATGTTTTATTAAATAGGAAAAAACCAAAATACCCCTAAACTTAAATAAATTATAGAAAATAAAATCAATGTCCAAAAATTATAAATAAAATATTTTTGGATTCACAATAATCCACACTATCCAAATAAATTAAGAAATAAAATTTTCGACACATAAATTTTATTAAGAATTTTGTAATTTTTATAACCCTTATGGAATTTTACAAAATTATTGAAAGGTGATAAAATTAATTAAAAATCACTTTCATCATATATTAATATTGTAGTATTTTAGAAAAAAATACTAAACAAATATTCAATAACAATTTTTGATATCTAAGTGATCATTCCTAAAAGAATTATTAAATCCATAAAAGTCAAATAAAAGGAAAAATAAAATAAAATAATTCAAAATATGTTATAAATATTAAAAAGTAATATTTATAAATCCTTTATTATTAAAAAGACTTTTTATAATAATGGGGAGATAGCATATAAAGTTAAATGATACATTACATTACTTGCATAATCATTTTGCTTCTTTAAATATTGTCCTTACCGGGCAATAATGATGTTTTTATAGACATAGAAGCTCAAGATCCAGTGCAAGCATCAGACTTCACTACCTTGCCATCACAAGGCAAGTTCATCACTTGCTCATGTCCTTTGAAGAGTCTTTATCAAAGTATTTGCAAATTGTGTGTTGTCATATATACTATAAAAGAAAGAAAATATTATTTTCACAAATAAAGAAATCATAGATATCATCCTAAGTGATGATATAATGGAGCAATAGAACTTAGGGTTCTTTTTGCAACAATGATGATCAAGTAGGGACTTAATAACCCCTGACATCAGTGATTATAGCGCCGTATATTACGCGTTAGCCATGAGATTTGGAATGGGACAAAGAAGTCAGCTGTATCTTATTCCTCTCGCATGAAGCCGGATGTGCAGGTTGTGGCTGTTATCCTCGTAGCGTGCATATTAATTGGTAATTCGTAGAGGATATGCAGCATATGGGTGGGAACCCTCATCGTCCTACGATAGTTCTGGCATCTAACGGTTTGTACAAACCATTGTCGTAATTCATTATGTGGGCATGGTGTACACCAAGGAGGCATGAGAGGTCGCGAAGGGGGCAGTGATTGGCTTGGACCAACTAATGGGCCCCACATCATGGAATTGTGGACGAGAAAGTACGCCCAGTTGTGCAACAAGGAGTTGATCTCTCATGGGTAAAGTAACGCACCTCTGCAGAGTGTAAGAATTATAACTTGTTACTCCCTATTCCGAGAAGGAGCTACGAACGCGGCACGAAAGGAACTCCATGAAAGTTCTGGTCAACCTGTGAAGGCTGATGGTCATAGATTTTCATAATAAAATCAATCTTTTCAGAAAGATTTACAAAAAATTGCATAGTGCCAAGGATTTATAATCCGAGGTGGTAGTTAGAGCATCAAACTTCCCACCTTGCATATAATGAACTTGTTGGGTAATGCTGTTACTCATCCTTTCCTTTGATCCCTTGCTTAGACTCTGAGGATCCCGAAGACATGCCAATGTATGCAGTCGAATGTCAAGAAGATGTGTTCTACGAGGAACCTAATCTGTCCGGAGGTGTTGAAGGAGTGGATTACGAAATCCTCTATGGTGTTGATGATAACGAGTCCAACTAAGTATCCTAGCTAGTAGTAACCAACTGAGCTGAGAAGCATGAACTCTATAGAATAAGCTGCTGAGCTCAACTCCTAGTCGGAGTTGCTACTTTTAAATTCCGCTAAAACACTTTATATTTTGGTTTGTAAGTTGAACCTTTTGAAGTCTTGAAATTCTGGTGTTGTAATAATAATAATGTGTGAATGTTTGTAATATGGACCCGCAATGTTTCTGTTGTACCACTCTAAGGGATGTGATATTTATAGAAATGTGTTCTGTAAGTGTCATGTCAATGACTATAGTGTACTACACATGCAGTGGTATGCTGGGTCATCGCACAGCGCCCCTTGGGGTGCTCCCCGTGCCACCGTGCTCATCGACTCCTTTTGCTTCCTCTTCTCGACCACTGCTACAACCTCTAGTAAGTTGTTCTTTCTTAACTCTCGTGCCCTCTGTGCTTTGCCACCCTGTCTTGTGTGTTTCTAGTGGCTACCCCTGATTAGGTGATGTGGACATCCCATCTATTGATACCATCTCATCGAAAGATCGGACACCTTTTCCCTATCATTAGGGTTCATCCCTCTGTTGATGTTATGGATGGTGAATTGGATCTAGTAGTGATGATCCTGGAATATGATGCTTATGTAGATCTGTGTCTATAGCTAATTTCTATGATGCTAGTGGCTTACCAGACTAATTCCATTGGTTAATTTGATCTGGTTTAAATGATAGTGTTATGGTGGAGTCATTACTTGTGGATTCTGTTGACTTGGGATCTTGCTACTGTCAAAATATTGGTACTGACAGGAGTTCTGTCAGTGATGGTTTACTGCATCTATAATTGCGGGCTTGAATGGTTATATCCAGACAGAGATTAATCATTTCATTATATTGATGTTCTGAAGATATATAGATAAACTTAATGCTGATTTCTGGTATAAGATTCCAGAAAGATGATATTTAGTTGCTTACCCTTTTTATTTGTGAAAGATAAGTAATGATTGTGCTTGGTTTTTAGAACTTGTCCTTGTGACACCATCATAAAGTGTCACGCCTGGTTGGGTTCTATTGCTGAGCTTACTATGCCAGTGCTTGAAATTGGTAAATGGCAAAGATAAGTTGAAAGCTTCATTTAACCTCTCTGCCTATGATGTTGGTCTGAGGCATAGGAACTAGTTTCCTAAGTTGCTGTCCTTGATAGAAATGTTCTAGTATCAATACCAGCTACTAGTTCTTGAACCATAGTTGGGAAAATTGATTGGTATGCTGCTTAAGTTATATGGATCCATAAGATCTAGATATTCTAAGGTGCTACTCCTTTTAAGAGCTATGCCTAGAATTCCAAATCTTGGCTATATTTATTCTTGGAATTTAAGATATGGCTTTATAGCCAGGATCAATGAGGTTATTCTGAGATCCTGGTTGGATCTGTATGGTTTACTTATGGCTTTTTGTGTTTAAAATCATCTATGATGGATTCACCTCACTTGGGTGTTTTCTGCGAGGTTGAATATAATACAACACATGAATTCTTATCTAACTTAGATAGATAGATCATGTGATGGTTTTATACTACTCACCACAATAGTGGAGTTGTTGGGGTTGTAACTTGTTGATCTTGTGGCTTGATCTTGTTGGTTGTGTTGCTGGCCTGATCTGGTTCCTCTCCTGATGCTTCTAGTGCTACTTCCATCTTCTAGAAATTGTCCTTGATCTTGCTATCCACCTTCTGGTTCCTATTAGCTTGTCCTTGTCCTTGCTATCCACCTTATCCACCCCCTCCTTATGTCACCATCTTGGTGAGTACTGAGATAATAAAGTGTGTGGTTGGTTTGGTCTGGTTTAGCTGTGGCTAGACTGCTAGTGCTTGGTGTGTATGTGCAAAGGAATGATGTTGGGGTGCTTGCCCACGACTGTGTTGAGCTGTTTTGCTTGTCTGAACAGTAGTGGCTATGTTGACAGCACACACGATGCATTTAGGTGTGTAAGCTGTCTGTGTGCCTGCTACATCCCTATGGATATGCTCAGTGAGATGATCTACTTTTTTTATCTGATTACATTTATCTTCCTGG
Source organism: Avena sativa (assembly GCA_916181665.1). Lineage (NCBI taxonomy): Eukaryota > Viridiplantae > Streptophyta > Magnoliopsida > Poales > Poaceae > Avena > Avena sativa. Next base: position 126,155,528 of record OV702283.1, on the reverse strand, counting down.
TGAAACTTTCCCCTCTTACTGTTTTCGATTTATGGCTTATGGATTGGTGAAACTTGCCCCTAAACAGTTTCTCAATGATGTAAAGTGGAATAGTGCATCTCACTGTCACTACTGAGAGTAAAACATCTTAACCCTTTATTTTATTTCTTTATGTTCATTCTTTGTTTTGGAGGTACAAGACTTGAAGATTTAAGATTAGAATAGGTTTTCTTTTTGATAGAATAATTCATTTGTAATATTTATTTTATACTTTTGTAATATTTATTTGATTCTTTTGTAATAAAGATTGTAATATTACTCAATATATAAATATTCCTCCTCTTATAATTTACTATTTTAAAGATTCTTTATTAATTTTTATAAGTTACATTTTTTGTAACTTGTTGATGAAAGAAATATTCATTTATTTAATTGTCAAACTACATAGAATTTATGGTTACTATATATTGTTTCTTGATCAACTTCATAAGTTACATTCTGTAACTTATTTATTAAATAAATATATGAAATAAATGTTCATTTACTTAATTGTGTTATATTATTGAAAGTTTGAGTTATTAAATATTATTTCTTAATTAAATAATAATATTACTCAATCATAATCTTAATCTTTTAAAAATATAAATCCAAATCTCAAGTTTGAATTCAAATTCCTTTCCCCATAACACATTAATCCATAAAGATCATGTCAAAGTTTATAACGATCATTCTCCAAGGCTATTCCTAAACTTAAAGAGTGAAAGAAACTTTGATCACTTTAAGTTTTTATTTGGAAAAAAAATTTATCCACATTTTTTAATAGATGAATGCATACAATTCCACAGATTCCTAAATCTACCCTTCGTTGGTTCCTAAATGCTGGGATGTTACACGCCAACTTACCTGGCTCCCCTCAGGAGTCAATAACGTCGCAGGAACTTCGAGACTTCGACAAAGAGATGGAGGATTATGAGCAAGAACACGTCTCCAAGCCAACGCAAGGTGAGCCGGAAAATTCTCCTAGTACATATGATAGCATGGATGAAAGCTAAACCTCGCAGGATGACATGGACACTAGAGATTCTTCCAAGGTCCACAAGCCAACCATGACGGAAAGTACGGACGGAAGTTTATCCCCTGGTACTGGACCAAAAGCCGTCTTTGCCACTGGTACACACGTCAAGGCTTCTGGGAGGTCAAAGAAGAAAAAGAAGAAGAACAAGAACCCGACACCGGCAGAGCCGAACATCGAGGAAACCAACGAAGAAAAAGTTGATGAAGAGATCGAGATGGAGAATCAGGATGGAGATCCGGTTAATACCACCCCGATTAACCCTCCTGTCGATAGACACGTCATCACCAAGGGTGCGCGTGAAATCTACGGAGATGCTCTCACAATTCCAATCCCAACGGCTTCAGATCTTACGCCGGAGGTGCTGGAGAAAAGGGTTGAGGACCTAGAAAAGCATCGTCTGTTTCTGCTCGAGGAAGACGTGTGCATCGTCGAGCTTAGACAGTAGTTAGACAGTGATCCTGCCAAGTATTAGTAAGATTTCAAGCGACACCCAAACAAGACAAGGGGAGGTCCGTTTCTTGCTAACAAGAACCCGTATATCCACAAAGATCTATTCGACGGAAAAGACGGAGATAAGATCCGAGTCTACAGCATGCCGTTGGAAAACGCCACTGCATCTCGAGCCATCCTTGCCAACAATCTGTCTCCACATCAAGTCCAGCAGTGCGTCGTGTTGCTGGACAAAGGATTAAAGCAGCAGGAAATATCCGCGTCATTCAGTGGCAAGCTAGACTCAAAGTCTAAGTTTTGCCACACAGGCACTGATGTAAGGCTCCATAGGGATACGAATCAACGCTATCGTCCCCGTGGAGAGGAAGAGAATTCAAGAACCGTCTCAAACGGTCACTCTCGCTGACCGGCGCGTGACTAGGCAAGAGTTATTCCGACTGCGTCCGAATATGCCATCAGGGCAATGGTTCCTCATCAGGACCATCGTCGACAAAACAACCGCTACAGAGAAGACCCGGAAGCACTCGGCCAGCGAGAAGAACAAGATCGGCTAAGGATGCCACCACCAAGCCGCCTGGCTGGAAATGCCGGACGAAGAGATGATGCGGATCATCCTGAATCAAGTAGGGATGGTGCCCGAAGAAACAGGCATTAGAGTCAGCATAATGAGGATCCACCGCCACCATCGCGTAACCCAGCTGGAAATAATCCACCAGGGCCACCATCGCCTCCTAGAAGCGACCATGAAGGATCCCAAGGTAGCCATGGAAGCCACAAGGACGGAGGCGGAAACGGTGGAAGGAGAAGGAAAAATCTGACTCCACCGCGCAGAAGCCGTCAGCCTCCAAGGCGCAGATCTCTCTCGCCAAACGACGCTCGCCATCGCATTGAATCAAATATAGAGGCATGGCGGTACAAGGAATAAGACTTGTATGTGGGACCCAAGTGCTTTGAACCACTCATACGTCAGACCAAATTTTTGACTTTGGTATTGCCAAACACATTCAGCCCTACGACAACGCAGCTAGGCCAGATACTTGGCTCCAGGATTTTTTTCTAGGCCTGCTGCATCACCAAAGGAGGAAACAGCCTGGTCGCAGTCCGATATCTCCTACTTATGCTGAGGAAGACGGCTCGATCATGGCTCAATGAACTTCTAGAGAATTCAACTCATAATTGGTATGATATGCAAAGTGCGTTCTTTTCAAACTTCGAGGGAACATACAGGAGGCCCTGCATAGTCAGAGACTTGCAACGTTGCACAAAAAGACCTGGAGAAACCTGCCAGGATTACCTCAGGCACTAGATTGACACTAAGAACTCCTGCGAAGGAGTAAACGAACAAACTGCGATAGAAGATTTCCTTGCAGGACTCCTAGTCGAACTTTTGCGTCACAGACTGAAACGTGACCATGTCACAGATTTGGGAGAGATGATAGAGACAGCAAGCAAATGCGCTGATGCCGATGATAATTCAGAAGGGCTGCTAAACATTCTGTCCAATCCCAATGCGTCCAAACAGCCAAAACAACAAGCTCAGAAGCGCAAGAACACCTCGAAAGATAAACCAGCTCCGGACAATGTAGTTGTAAACGCAACGTTCAGATCTGGAGGACTACGAGGGCGCGAAGGAGGGCGAGGTAGAGGCCGTGGAACTTCCTGAATCCAGGGCAGAGGAGATCAGCAACCCGGAAGAACCTATACCTGGGCTTAGATTGCCAACAATCCATGTGTCCACCACCTGGATAGTAACCGAGGATCTACCTACACAAATGCTGAGTGTCGTTTCAATGACGACATCAACAAAGACGAATCCGCTGGCTACAGAACCAAGCAATGAAAAGGAAAGGAAAAATCCAAGAAAGGAAAGAAGCCCAAAGAAGATTCTGATATGGAAGAGGCGGATACCGCCGCGGAGCCCAAGTCGGATGGAAAGAAGACTTTTCCGACTAAGAAAGACGCATACGTCTACTTCCTTGGATCCCAACCTGCCAAGGAAAAGAAGGCGGTTCTCTGTGAGCTCAATGCCACGATTCCGGTTGTTCCATAGTTTTTGGATTGGTCGGAATTAACCATCACCTTTGATCGCTCAGATCACCAAAGGAAAACACATCGTCGAGGAAATTACCCTCTGGTCGTCAATCCTCTTATTGATAGCTATGAGTTCTCTAAAACACTCATGGACGGTGGGAGCAGCATTAACATCCTCTACATCGAGATACTCCATCACATGAAGCTACACGAGAGCCAGTTGAGTTACAAAAGTGTAACTTTCCATGGCATTCTACTAGGGAGACAGGCGGATTCTCTAGGTGAGATCACTCTAGACGTGACATTCGAAAACCAAGACAATTACCGGACCGAGCCACTCTCTTTTGAGGTGGTACCGTTCAAAAGTGCTTACCACGCCATCTTCGGACGTCTGGCTTACTGGGCGTTCATGGCTCGTCCCTGTTACATCTAGAACATGATTAAACTTCTAGGTCCAAAGGGCGTAATCACCGTACAGGGGAATCCGAGGAAGGCACGAGAGTGCGACGAAGGATCTGCTGCCTTCGCCGAAGCCGTGCTGCACGCCCAGGAGTACCAGGAGATCAAGAAGACCATCAATCCATCCGAGATGCCCGCTATGAAGAACGTGGTGCTGAAGCCAAGTTTGCAGTTCAAGGCACGGAAGAGACGAAGAAAACGTTGCTGAAGGAAGATGATCCCTCCAAGACGACGAACATAGGGGTAGGTTTAGACCGTGCATAGGAAAGCGCGCTCACCGAGTTCCTCAAAGCTAATAGTGATATCTTCACACAGAAGCCTTCTGACATGACCGGAGTACCTAGGGAACTTGACGAGCACTCTCTTAATGTGTACCCTGACGCTAAACCCGTCAAACAGTCCTTACGACGGTTTGGTGATGAAAAGCACAAAGCATTAGCCAAGGAATTAGCCTGACGAAAATTAGCGGATTTAATAACAGAGGTCATCCATACAGATTGGGTGGCAAATCTTGTACTCGTCCCTAAAAAGGACACTTGATTTAAGGATGTGTGTTGATTATACAGCTTTGAACAAGGCATGCCCAAAAGATCCGTTTCCTTTGCCACGAATCGATCAAGTTATCGACTCAACGGCAGGATCGGAACTATTCTGTTTTCTCGACGCATATTCCGGATATCACCAAATATCGATGAAAAAGTCAGATCAAATTAAAACATCTTTCTTCACTCCTTTTGGAACCTTCTGCTACAAAAATATGCCTTTTGGCTTAAAGAACGCAGGAGCAACATATCAATGTACTATGCAACATTGTCTCAACGACCAAATCAGACGCAACGTCCACATATACGTAGACGACATAGCAGTTATGTACAAAAAGAAGGAAACTTTAATTTCTGACTTGGATGAAACATTTGCTAGTCTACAAAAATTCAATATGATGCTAAATCCGAAGAAGTGTTTCTTTGGAATTCCAGCTGGAAAATTGTTAGGTTTCATCGTCTCTTAGCGAGGCATAGAGGTGAACCGAAACAAAATCAAGGCTATACTAAACATTACCAGGCCAACTCGCCTGAAGGACATGCAACACCTCACTTGTTGCATTGCGGCAGTGAGTCGGTTCGTCAGCCGGCTCGGTGAAAGAGCCACACCTTTGTACAAACTCTTGAAGAAAACCGACAAATTTGTCTGGACCCAGGAAGCCGTGATACGTTGGAAACGTATCTATAATTTTTGATGCTCCATTCTTGTTTAGTATCTACTTTTCTTTACTTGTCCACACTTTGAGGTGCTTTTTACATGTTTTCTGGTACTAACCTATTAACAAGTTGCAACAGTGCCAGATGCCTGTTTTCTGCTGTTTTTGGTTTCAGAAAAGTTAGTAAAGAAATATTCTCGGAATTGGACGGGACAAAGGACAAAGTAAATTACTTTCCGTGGGGAACAAGAAGTCTAGAGGAGAGCCATGGAGGCCAGCCAGGGGGGACAGACCCACCCCAGGCGCGGGTGGGCCCCACCCCGCGCCTCGCTAGGGTTTGGTGGCCCTGGCCGCCTCCTCGGTCTCCCCCTTGCCTATAAGAAGCCCCTGACGTAGAAACCCTAACTACCCGATCAAAACTCCACGAAACCTTTTGTAGCCGCCACCACCATCGTCCCTAGATCGGGGGGGGGGGGTCTGAAGTTCTTCCCGGCACCCTGCTGATACGTCCAAAACGTATCTAATTTCTCAAAAACTTTCCTATTGTTTCTTCTCTAAACTTGTGTGATTTGGATACAACTAACACGGACTGATGCTGTTTTCAGTAGAATTACCTTGGTGTCTTGTTTTTGTGCAGAAAATGAACTATCAGGAAAAATACCGGAAAATATGCCAAAAACTATTTCTCACCAGAAGATCCACGGAGCCAGAAGGGGAGACCGAGGGGAGGCCTGGGGGGCCCAGACCCACTCCAGGCGTGGGCCCACCTGACCCCGCGCCTAGAGGGGGCTTGGCCACCCCAGGTAGCTCCTCGGCCTCCCTCCGCGCCTATAAGTTGCCTTCTGACCTAAAAACTTAGGGGGGTCGATAGTTTTCCAGAAAGAGTTCCGCTCCACCGCCGCCACCAGAAACCAAGATTTGGATCCAGAAACTCCATTCTGGCACCCTGTCGGGAAGGGGAATTTGGAGAGGATCATCGCCATCGTCATCACCAACACATCTCCATCAACCACCGATGTTTCTCTCATCCATGAGTGTGTAATCCCCCGCTGTAGGCTTGGGGATGGTACGGATTGGATGAGTTCTATCATGTAATCGAATAAGATCTGTTAGGGGCATAGTTCCTAGTATCTCTATTAGTGCTATTTGACTTTGTTGCAACTTGTTGTGCTTAATGCTTGTCACTAGGGCCCGAGTGCCATGATCTCAGATCTGAACTTATTATTGAATCATTATGATAGTATTGTTTGTGATCTTGTCTGCAAGTTGTGTAGAAATATCATTGTCTGGATCCAAAGGCCCCAAAGTGACAATAATTTGGACAATCAGAGGGGATGGCTGTGGTGTGAGGATCACATGTGTTCACGGAGTGTTAATGCTTTGCTCCGGTGCTCTATTAAAAGGAGCACCTTAATTGCTAGTAGTTCCCTAGAGGCCCCGCTGCCACGGGCTGGCTGGACATAAGATGTTGTGCAAGTTCTCATTGCAAGAACGTATGACTATATTTGGAGCACATGCCTAGGATTGTTTAGTACTTGGATGCTTGTTATTATTTATCTGCAATGCCCTAGTTCTTGAAGTTACATGTTTAGACTCGTCCATGCAACACCCGTCTATCCATCCCTATGACTACCGCACGCGAATCCTCTGTTACCGTTACTATTACTATTACTACTGTTTCACTGTTTCTGTTTCTACTAAAAACTGTTGCTACTGATAAACTTCTGTGAGCAAGATCTATTTCCAGGTGCAGCTAGACTGACAACTCAGTTGTTAAGGCTCACAAGTATTCTTTGGCTCCCCTTGTGTCGAATCAATAAATTGGGTAATACTACCCACGAACACTGTTGCAATCCCCTACACTTGTGGGTCATCAAGACTATTTTCTAGCGCCGTTGCCGAGGAGCATAGCTTTATTTTTAAGTTCACTTGGATCTATTATTTTTCACTGCTACTCCTTTCATCATGGGGAAGTCTCGTGATGGAAAGTTCCCTATTTTACCATCCACTACAAGAAGAGGTACAGTCCTAAACACCTTTGTTGCTCTTGATTCACCATCAGCTATAAGTAAGCTTGTCACACCACCACCACATACTCATTCTACACACACTGCCACTACTGCTGAATCTGAAACTGCTTTTGATGCTCATGATGTTACTTCTACTGTGCTTGATGCAAGTGGTTCATTAGGTCCTTTTCTAGATGATACTATGGCTAGTCTAGGAAATACCAAAACTCCTAGTGAAGACACTGCTACACCTGTTAGCTCACCTGAGTCTAGTGAGAGTTATGATATTAATGATGGTTACATTGAGCTCACTGATGAATTTGTTGAAGAGTCCCGAAACACACATGGTACTAGTGCTATGAAGAGTCTCCTTGCTAGTCGTACTATTATGCCTAAGTTGTCCTATGATCCTAAGTTTGCCACTTCTCCCATAGATATTAAAGATGAAGATTATGATTTCTCTCTTGATTTATCTTATTTAGATATTGTTGAGAAAGAACCTTTTTGTGGTACTGAAAATGAGAGTGATGTGGCTCATATGAATGAGTTTTCTACTATGAGTGCTTTGTTCTCTGATGATTTTAAAATGCGCAAGTACTTTGTTGCTAAGATCTTCCCTTTTTCACTAAAAGGAGAAGCTAGGGCTTGGTTTAATAGATTACCTCCTGGTTCCATTGATAGCCCTAATTGCTTGATTGCTTCTTTCTTCCATAAATATTTTCCTCCCAGTGCTAGACATGCTGCTTTGCAGAGACTTTTTGATTTTAAACAGGGAGAAGAAGATAAATTGCCTGAGATGGAAAAGATTATGTTCCTTGATTCATGCATATCCTAGATGTCCATTACCTAAGAATGAGCTTCTTGATATTTATTATAATGGACTAACTGATGATTCTAGGACCTACCTAGATAGCTTTGCTGATTGTGTTTTCAGGAAAAGGACTCCTACAGATGCCGAGGAATTAATGACCAAGATAAGCAAGAATTATGATGATTGGACTTCAACTGAGCTAAATACACCTGAGACTATTACTCCTGAACCAGTTGTTCCTGAACCAGTTCCAACACCAACAACAAAGAAGAGGGGAGTTATTGCATTAAATGATGAAGTGATGAAGGAAGCTAAGAAGTGTCTAAAGGAGAAAGGTATTAGAGCTGAAGATGTGAATAATCTACCTCCTATAGAAGAATTATGTAAGCCAATTCCCCACTCATCTACTATTGAGGTACACTCTCTCCAATTTAATGAAGGTGATATTCCTTATGGTAAACCTCCTGATCAATTCTTAGAGGAACTTGACACATTTATTGTTAAACAAGGTAATTTTAATAAACAAGTTCAGAATCATTAATTGGCAAACTCTAGAGCTATTCATGAGTTGAAATATATTGTAGAAAGAACTTCCAATGATATTAAAATGCTTTGTAAACACTTTCAAATGGTACAAACCCAACTTGATCAACTTGCTAAGGTACAAAAGGATATGCTAGTTAATGCTTCAGGAAATACACATGCTTATGGAATTAGAACTAGGGGTGGTGCAGCTACTCAAGATCCTTTATATCCTGAAGGACACCCTAAAAATAGAGCAGGATTCCCAAAAAGGTGAGGATAGTGGTAGTCCTCGTAAGAGGAAGAAAAAGAAACATAAGAAAGTTGAGGAACCACTTGAACCTGTTGTAGATCCTAATAGTATATCTGTCTCTGATGCTGAAACTGAGAGTGGTAATATTGATGAGTCTCCTGATAAGGAGGAAGGTGAGGAAGAACCTGAGAAACACACTAAGAACACTAGGTACACAGAGGAAGATTTTATTGCTAAAAAACATGGTAAAGAGAGAGATCTTGGGTGCAGAAACCTATGCCTTTTCCAGGTAAGAACCACAAGCCAAAGGAGGAAGAACACTACAACAAGTTTTGTGAGTGGATGAAACCTTTATTCTTGCAAATTCCTTTGACTGATGCTATTAAGTTGCCTCCTTATTCAAATTATATGAAGGATATTGTCTCTAATAAAAGGAAGATTCCTAATGAGGAGATTTCTACTTTGCTTGCTAATTACTCCTTCAATGGTAAGGTTCCAAAGAAATTTGGTGATCCAGGTATACCAACTATTCCTTGCTCCATTAAGAATAATTATGTTAGAACTGCTTTATGTGATTTGGGAGCTGGAGTTAGTGTTATGCCTTTTTCTCTCTACAAGAGGATCCAGCTAGAAAAGTTGATACCAACTGTTATATCTTTGCAAATGTCTAATAAGTCAACTACTATTCCAGTTGGTATATGTGAGGATGTTCCTATTCAAGTTGCTCATAATTGCATGGTTTTAACTGATTTTGTTGTGCTTGAAATGCCTGAAGATGATAATATGTCTATTATTCTTGGGAGACCTTTTCTTAATACTCCAGGTGTTGTCATCAATTGTAATCAAGGAAAAGTAACTTTCAATATTAATGACAAAGAGCACACTGTCTATTTCCCCAAGAAGGTTGTTAAGAGCTATTGCCTGAATTCCATTGAAAATATTGAGAGCATCAAGGTTGGAGAAATATATTGTCCCATTCCACAAGAAAATTTTGGAACTATTATGATTGGGACCATTGAAATTTTTTGCTTCATATAAGATTGTTTTGGTAACAAGACTTGATCAACCTTGTTAACAAAAGGATTTTAATGAACAAAATAATGTTTCCACTGTGGTTTTACTTGCTTTCTTTTTCCTTTCTCCTTCCTAGTCTTTGATTTAGCTTTAGTTTTGTTAGTTGTTTGCTTGTTTGAGTTTCTTAGAGATCCTATAGTTTGGCTTTTGGTTTGCCTTTGCTTCTTCTGAAAAAACTGTTTCCACGAGAAAATCAATTTTCATACCCTGAAAATTGGCCAAAAATAAAGTTTCCCGAAAAATCCCATAAAATTCAAAATAAAATTTTCCTCGAAAAAAGGGGCAGAGTGGCACCTGAGATGACCCAGGGGGCCACCCCTAGGCCCCACACCCATGGTAGGCGCGGCCTACCTAGTGGTGGCGCCTAGGGGGGTCTGGCCCACCTGGGCCCCTCCAGGCTGCCTCCTCAAAGCCACCTTCTTTCTGTCTCCCAAAAAACACTAGAAAACTTGCTCAAGCTCGAGTTCTTGCTGTTCTTGCTCGCGATTTTCGATCTCCTTGTTTAGCCCATCTCAAGTGCTGATTTTTGGAGGGTTTTCTCCTTGGTATGTGCCTCCTCCACTTGTCCAATTAGATTTGTGATTGGTAGATTGTATGTAACATCCCAGCATTAAGGAACTAACGAAGGGTAGATTTAGGAATTTGAAATGTTGCATGCATTCATTTGTGAAAATATGGGTAAATTTTTCGCCAAATAAAAACCTAAAGTGATCAAAGTTTCTTTCATACTTTGAGATTAGGTATAGTCTTGAAGGATGATTGTTATAGACTTTGATATGATCTTTGTGGAATTATGTGTTTTGGGAAATGAAATTTGAATTTTAAAAAAACAACTTGAGTGTTTGAATTATGATTCAAAAGGATTTTTGAATAATGTTTGAATCTTTGATTTAATTAAGAGTTAACTAATAATAATTCAAACTTCATATAAAGAAAGCAATTAAGAATATGAATATCCATTTCATAATTTTATTCAATAAATAAGTTACAAAAATGTAACTTATGAGAATCATCCACAATCTTTACAATAGCAAATAAATAAAGAATAATACTTTTTATTGATAATAGTACAATCTTTATTACAAAAGAATAAAAAAATAAAGGGTACAAAAGAATAAATTAAAGATTACAATTGAATATGATAATCATTACAAGTGACTAATATATAAAGAAAAACAAAACCTAAACTAAAGTCTTGATCTTCAAATCTGGTACCTGCAAAATAAAAATAAACTTAAAAGAAAAAAAGGTTAGGATTAGAATTATTTTTACTCTCAGACTTGTCAGTGAAGTGCACTGATCAAGGTTCATCATTGAGTTTATAAGGGGCAAGTTTCACCAATATGAAAGAATATATCTTTCATAATTTTAAGCCATAAGTCAAATAACATCAAGGAGGGGCAAGTTTCACCAGCCAGGTAAAAGTAACCAGATAACAGTCACTCGTTGCACAGCAAGCACACAGGCAGGACACACACCAAATTGCATGGTGTGTGCTGTCAGCACCTTAGCAACAGCCCAGGAACACAAAACTGCTCAGCACAGACATGGAGAAGCACTAGTGCATCTCTTCATTGCTCACACACACAAGAACAACTAGCTTAGTCAGAGCCAAATAAATCAGCAACATCATCTCACACCAGATCAAGCCACATATCACTTGATGGTGACATAAGGAGGGGAAGGATCAGGTGATTAGCAAGGCCAAGCTCACATGAGCTAGAAGGAGCAGAGTTCCTCAAGGCCAAGCACAAGCATCAAGGGAACACAAGAACAGCATCAAGAGGAGAAGGACTGGATCAGACCAGCAACACCACCAACACATCAAGCCATCACCAGCAGAGTTTTTGTGGTGAGCATCATAAATAACCATGTGATCAGTTTATCTTATCCAAGCAAAATATATATGCTGATGCATAAGACAACCTCTCAATAATCACCCAAGTGGGCTAAAACTATCCTAGAGGTTTTAAACATAAAGATCAAGATCAAACTCTTTTCAAAACACCAAATTCTCAGACCAGCCTCACAGAATTGGTGATACCAAAGGCAACCTCTATATTCTATCAATTGCTCTTACAAAATCTGGGCACATCTCCAAGAAGGAGTAGCACCTCAGATTTTATAAGTCACAAACAAAACCATATATATTAACCAACTAGGATCTAAGATCTAGTAAGCAGTTGATGTCTTAACCAATTTGGAAAATGATAGCAACATAGGAGCTTAGTTCCTAGAGCCTCAGACCAGCATCATTGGCTATATCAAACAATAAGTTACCCAACTTATCTATCAACATCCATCAAGTTCCAGAAATGACTATAAGTATAGTCAGTAACAAGATCTATTTATGTACCACCTTAAGAAGGTTTCATAAACCCTGACCTTATCACAGACAATCAAATAGTCCAATCTTCACAAATCATCTCCCTAGAATTAGATATAGGGATCATATCCTAATTATTTATTCATGATCAAAGAATCATTAGATTCTATTGAATAAAATTCAGACCAAGCATCATCTGGCAAGCCAACAATAACTAAGTCAGTAAATTCTCACTGCCTAGATCATTGCCAGTATCAAGATACTGACAACAGTTAAACACATCAATTCACCAGAGTACCAGCCAGAGGCAATAATATGCAACCCTAGCATTTAATCCAACCTTAGTCACAAATCAACAATAGCATCACAAAATCAAATGGGGGTGGCCAATAACACTGAGGTGCAGAGCACCCAAATCCCTATTAAACAACATAACCAGATCATAGGAGCATCTTACAAGTACCAGAGATGAACCCTAGTAGCAATACAAGCACAAACTATAACTGGCCACTAGATACACACAAAGGAATCCAAGGTGATAAGATGAACTAGGATCCACGAAGACATAACTCACCAGGGTCCTCGCTAACGAATTGAAGAGGAAGCAGAATGGCTGACGAGCCCGCGGCGGCACAGGGAGCACCCCAGAGGGTGCTGCAACCTGCACCAGCCACGACGGCGGCCATAGCAGTACACGGGCACCACACCTCACCAAGGGAGAGTCCATGGCGGCGGCAGTAGCACGTTCCCCAAACCCTAGGGTTTGGGAAGGGGCTAGCCTGACTAGGGTAGGACCCCAGGATCAAATCGAACTGGACCAAATGGATGAGCGTGGTCGACAACCTTACCCCGCACCACGGCGGTGGCCAGGATGGTCCACGGCGGCGCAAATCGTCGGCGACAACATCGCTGTCCATGGGGTCGGGAGAGAAGAAGAAAGGTGAGATCGAGAGAGGAGACAGTGAATGAGTGGGCTGGGTGGGCCGAAAACCCTTCGGGGTGATTATTTTGACCCTGTCCTATTGGGCCACAAGGGCCCAATAAGCCCAAATGGCCAGCCCAAGTCGTTTAGAATCTGTTTTAATAAATAGGAAAACACCAAAATGCCCCTGAAATTAATAAAATTCTAGAAAATAAAATAAAACTCCAAAAATTATAAATAAAATATTTTTGGATTCACAAAAATCCAAACTATCCAAATAAATTGAGATATAAAATTTTAAACATATAAATTTTATTAAGAATTTTGTAATTTATATATTCCTTATGGAATTTTACAAAATTATTGACAGATGATAAAAATAAATAAAAATCACGTTCATTATATATTAATATTGTAGTATTTTTGAAAAATACTAAATAAATATTTAATAACAATTTTTAATATTTAAGTGATAATTCTTAAAAGAATTATTAAAACAATAAAAGTCAAATAAAAGGGAAATAAAGTAAATAAAATATATATTATAAATATTAAAAAGTAATATTTATAAATACTTTATTATTAAAAATAATTTTTTTAATAATGGGAAGAATGCATATCAAATTAAATAATGCATTATATTACTTTGCATAATCATTTTGCTTCTTTAAATATTGTCCTTACCGGGAAATAATGATGTTTTTGTAGACATAGAAGCTCAAGGTCCAGTGCAAGCATCAGACTTCACTACCTTGCCATCACAAGGCAGGTTCATCACTTGCTCATATCCTTTGAAGAGTCTTTACCAACGTATTTGCAAATTGTGTGTTATCATATATACTCTAAGGAAAGAAAATATTATTTTCATAAATAAAGAAATCTTAGATATCATCCTAAGTGATGATATATTGAAGAAATAGAACTTAGGGTTCTATTTGCAACAATGATAATCAATTAGGGACTTAATAACCCCTGACATCAGTGATTCTAGCCCCATATATTACGCGTTAGCCATGAGATTTGGAATGGGACAGAGAAGTCAGATGTATCTTCTTCCTCTCGCATGAAGCCGGATGTGCAGGTCGTGGCTGTTATTCTTGTAGCGTGCATATTAATTGGTAATTCGTAGAGGATATGTAGAATATGGGTGGGAACCCTCATCGTCCCATGATAGTTCTGGCATCTAACGGTTTATACAAACCATTGTCGTAATTCAATATGTGGGCATGGTGTACACCAAGGAGGCTTGCGAGGTCGCGAAGGGGGCAGTAATTAGCTTGGACCAACTACTGGGCCCCACATCATGGAATTTTGGACGGGAAAGTATGCCCGGTTGTGCAACAAGGAGTTGATCTCTCATGGGAAAAGTAATGCACCTCTACAGAGTGTAAGAATTGTAACTTGTTACTCCCTGTTCCGGGAAGTAACTACGAACGCGGGAGGAAAGGAACTCCGTGAAAGTTCTAGTCAACCTGTGAAGGTTGATGGTCATAGATTTTCATAATAAAATCAATCTTTGAAGAAAGATTTACAAAAACTGCATAGTGCCAAGGATTGATATTCTGAGGTGGTAGTTAGAGTATCAAACTTCCCACCTTGCATATAATGAACTTGTTGGGTAACACTGTTACTCATCCTTTCCTTTGATCCCTTGCTTAGACTCTAAGGATCCCGAAGACATGCCAATGTATGCAGCCGAATGTCAAGAAGATGTGTTCTATGAGGAGCCTGACCTATCAGGAGGTGTTGAAGCAGTGGATTACGAAATCCTCTATGGTTTTGATGATAACGAGTCCAACTAAGTATCCTAGCTAGTAGTAACCAACTGAGCCGAGAAGCATGAACTCTATAGAATAAGCTGCTGAGCTCAACTCCTAGTCAGAGTTGCTACTTTTAAATTCCACTGAAACACTTTATATTTTGGTTTGTAAGTTGAAACCTTTTGAAGTCTTGAACTTCTGGTATTGTAATAATAATAATGTGTTAATTTTTGTAATATGGACCCTCATTGTTTCTGGTGTACCACTCTGAGGGATGTGATATTTACAGAACGGTGTTCTATGGATGTCATGTCAACGACTATAGTGTACTACACATGAAGTGGTATGCTGGGTCACCGCATTGTATCTTGAGTATTTTGCTGCTGTAGGTGACAAGTTGTTTGAGCTTGCATGCTTGTTCTATGCTTAGAAACTTCGTTTTGATGCATGTGTAGTCCTCTAGCAAGTTTCCATAGTAGTTGCTCATCATTTATCAACTTAGAAATCATTTTGTTTGATGGTAGTCTAAAAATTTCAGAATAGGGAAGTCATGGACCACCACACCTTTGGTGACATTTTTGAGAGTGATGCACCTAGAAGGGCAAGGCTTCCAAGATCATCTACCTGCTCCAGACCCTCATACAATGAGGATCTCATCACTCCGCGATTTAGTGACGAGGGAGATGAAGGGGATGCGCACCCCTCCACCTTTCCTTGCCAAACTTTCTTGTGAGCTGCTAGGATTCTGAATGATTTCATGGCTTTGATTGAGAGGGTTGGACTAACAAGTTTCATGCAGGATGAGACTGCACAATATGCTTTACTTACTAAAATATTTGTGGAGAGTTTCTCCTTTACCAATAGTTTGTTCAATCCTTCTGTGTCTTTCAGACTTTATGGCAGGGCTCATTCTATGTCTTTGAAGAAATTTTGCAAGGCCCTGGGACTTGGTACAAATGGGTCATCAAAGAAGATTACAGCTCTTCCAGCTGATCTATTAGAGCTTTACCGAGGAATAACCAATGATGATGACCGTAGAGCTCAACGAGGGAAGATAAAGAATATTCAACTTCCAGCCATCAGGTACTTTACCTACTATCTTACCACCAGTGTTCTTGGTAGGGAGAACACTAGTAATATATCCAACTATCAATTGGCCTTCTTAGCTGCTATGCTCTACGGTGATGATAAGTATAATCTTGGTTCCCTCACTATAATAAATGGACAAAACCCTATCTGGATTTCCTGATAGACGAAAAATTACCCGAAGACGAAGTCTTGAGCCGGCAGATTGTCCGACGAGCAAAAGCCTATACTATAATAAATGGTGATCTCTATATGCGGAGTGTTTCTGGTGTGTTTCAGCGATGTATTTCCTCGGAAGAAGGAGTGGAAATCTTAAGAGAAATCCATGAAGGTGAGTGTGGTCATCAAGCTGCAGCTAGATCCTTAGTGGCAAAAGCTTTTCGACATGGATTATTTTGGCTTACAGCTAAGGTGGACGCAGACAAACTGGTCAAAATGTGCAGAGGCTGCCAAAAGTACGCCCATCAGGCACACGTTCTGGCTAAACAGTTGCGAACAATCCCTATTACATGGCCATTTGCAGTCTGGGGGCTTGATATGATAGGGTTGTTTCGCACAGCAAAATGTGGATTTACCCACCTACTAGTGATGGTGGATAAATTTACAAAATGGATTGAGGCTAAACCCGTAACAAGTTGCGATGGAGCCACAGCTAGAAAGTTTGTTGAGGACGTAATCATCCGATTCGGATATCCGCACAGTATAATTACTGATAATGGGAGCAATTTTTCCATGGGAGAACTTGCCGAATTCTGCGAAGAACAAGGAATCCGACTCGATATTGCATCAGTCGCACATCCACAAGCTAATGGACAAGTCGAAAGAACTAATGGCCTTATTTTGCAAGGAATCCGACCTCGCCTCGAGTCACCACTTCGTCGGGCCGCGGGAGCTTGGGCGGAAGAATTACCGCCTGTGATATGGAACTTACATACAACTCCTAACAGGTCAACCGGCTATACTCCTTTCTTCTTGGCCTATGATGCAGAAGCAGTTCTTCCAAGTGATCTAATTCATCGGTCTCCATGAGTCAAAGCGTATATCGAAGAAGATGCAGAAGTTGCTCGACAATATGATCTCAATATAATCAAAGAAGTAAGCGGCGTTGCTCAGCAGAGATCTACAGCCTATCAGCAAAAGTTGTGCAAGTATCATAGTTAGAGAGTTCAAAACCGTTCTTTTAGAAAAGGCGATTTGGTTCTCCGACTTGTGCAAAAGAGAGAGCACAAACTTTCCCCGATTTGGGAAGGAACTTTTATGATTAGCAGAGTTCTGCATAATGGGTCATATTATTTAATCGATATGAGACCAGTCAAGAAAAGACCAGATACTCGGAAGAGAAAGAGAGCTGGCGGTAGCACAGACCCGGAAGAAATAAACCGTCCATGGAATATTGCACAGCTACGTCCATTCTATTCTTAGTTATATTTCCTTGTAATCATATATGTACATGTTCAAAGTAAAATAAAGTATTGGTTTCCTCATATGTTGTATTTTTAGAAGTTTTTACCATCTTATTTCCAAAAAGAGCATGTCCTTTTTTCAAAAATCCTAGAATGCTTGAAAGTACTTTATGCTCATTTCGTTCTGGTTACGATTTTTGAATATCTAAAAAATGTTACCTTTGGGTAAAAAAATCAGTTTATTGTTTATACTTTGGTTTTTTATCTGATTGCTTAGACGCGGGCATTTTCCGAGTAATGAGTTGTTGGTACCGGAAGCCGGCTTTGTTTCCAAGTTTAACCTGGTTTAGGAATTGCTCTCCGTTGCCCGACAAATTTTCCGTGCTATAGGTTGACCGGACCATGAAAAGGACGAGGCAGAAAGCCAGATAAAACGACAAGTATAGTCATAAAACAAGAAGTGCTTCAGAAATTTTCAAGCACATGCATAAAAATATAAGTATAAGTTCTACGATAGTAAAAGCATTAGTTTTTACAAGACCAGCACAAATAAAACATTGTTTCCATCATTACATTGCCAAAAGTTCTAAATAATGCATAAAAACTATTTATGCTGCAGATTCAGGCGATGGTGATGAAGAAGGTGCAGCGCTGGAGTCGACAACATTGTCGCCCTGGATCTCAGACTCGGAAGCTGCAAAGCTGTTTTCTAGCTCTTGAGGCGAGGGAGGCACGACGATGGATTCAAAGAACAGCGTCGTATAGTTGGTCATCTCCACCACACGACAAGCATAACCTACACAAGAATCTTGGATTGCCTTGATGTCTTGTGGGTTAACCTCATCATCCTCCTCGGCGATACCTTTGGTGACATGCCAGATTTTCCATCTCGCTGTGGTGGCTCATTACCATAGGATATCTTCCAGTCCTCGATAAGCTTCGGAATTTCCTTGGCCTTGTCCCTCACGTCTTGCACTGACATTCTGTGCAAGTTAGAAAGCTTGACTGACTCACCAGCCTCTTCAAGAGTCTGACGAAAGTCATACAAGATATCACCGACGAGTTTGATATGCTCGAGGCGAGGTTCGGAGGTAGGAGAGTCGGAAAGATTCAAGGGGGCTGGGAAAGAACCAAAAAGTCAAAATTCAACGGAAAAGAAAGTCGAAAAAACAATAAAAAATAAAGGTCGGAAATCTTACCTAGCAAAGAGCGATTCCATTGAGCATGCTCCTCACAGAGGCTGTTAAGATCACTCTCTGTAGCCTGGGCCAGATCCTTCTGACTATCGAAGTCCTTCTTGAGATCATCTAGTTTTTTATCTCGGAGAGCTAGCAGCTTCTCGAGCCTCACGGTCTCCATGTTGCTTGACTCTAGGACAGCAACTACGGATTTCTCCGACTCAATAGAGAGCTTCTCAAGCTTGTCCCGGAGCTCAGCATTTTCCATTTCTAGGACCTTGAAGTTCTCGGATTGCTCCACCATCTTGCTGGACTCGCACAACAGTTCTGCAAAGGGAACAAAAATTAGTCGGACAAAACAAGTTTGACTATGACAATAGCTAATTGACAAAAATGAAGCTAGAAAAAATTACCTTCTGCTTCATTCTTCTCAAATTGCAACTTTGAATTCTCAAGGCGAAAGGCTTTGATCTCCTTGCGCTTATTACAGATGTTCTTGAGCAATTCCTAGTTGGAAGATGCAACTTTCTGTAAGTTTAGAGACGGAATACCGTCAAACGGCTACTAAGACTCGAGCTGCAAATTTAACTAAGTAAAATTACAGCACGAGCCTAGGGGGCTACACTACATCGTTCTTTGCAACCTAAAAGCATCAACTCGGATCCAACGATGTTTATCTAACTTTATGCTTGGCGGCTAGAGGATATGATAATAAATGCAAATAAGAATCGGAAACTTACAATGTGTTCCAGGTGCAACTTCTAAAATAAGAGTTTGGTGTTGTGAAACACCTTCTTGACAAGGGAGAGGGAAGGAACATCCATCGCTGGGAGTTCTCTCGATATTAGCATCCCGGACCAAAATTTGGTCCAGGAGGCTAACCCGCTTGACGTCCTCCTGCTCCTGGCTCGCTGCCTCTGCGGTTATGGTTTGCTTCTCAAGGCTGGACTAAGCCAGCCTGAGGATATCTTCCTTCTTTTTCCTCTTCAGGCCAGAGATAGAAGATCCGACAACTTTATCCAATGTTCCTGTAGATATTGCCATGGGATCATTACCCTTAGCGGGTTCACCCTTGTTAGTTTCCTGATCATCAATGGTGACCAAGGCTTGCGAGATGTTGCCAGCATCAGGAGAGGCAGAAGCTTCCTGTGCTAATGGAGTACTGGATGGAGTTGGTGGTGGCATGGCAAGGGAAATAACAAGCTTCTACTGACGCATCTGCTTGCCCGGCTTGCTATCCAGCTTGGTCTTACTCTTCAAAACTGATTTAGCTCTAGAACACAAAAAATACAAATATTAGGTGTGCTCTGGAAAGAAAGAAAGGTACAAGGTACTGAAAACAAAAGACAGGGTGCTTACTTTTTTACTACTGGCAGCACTTGGCTACCAGCAGTAACAACAACTTCTTTCTCCTTGCGCTTCTTGGAGGCGGGGGCGGCAACTTCTTGCACCTCATCATCCTCCGTCACCTCCGGATCGTCTGAGGGATAGCCCTCTAATGGGGCTACCTCAGACTCGGAGAGTTTATCGAGCTAATAAAGTCGAAAAGCATCAGTGAAAATAGAGTCGGAGAAAGAACAGAAAAGAGCGACGAAACGAAAAAGCAGAGTCGAAATATTCACCGGAGTCAGAGAACGGTTGGTCATATACATCTTCATGGAAACTTCTGGAACTTTCTGTCCCACTCTTTCCTTGATCAAATATTGCATCAGGGTCTTGTAGTCCTTTGCCGGAATCCGGCTCGAACTGACCCGCATGTTGTCCTTCTTGTCGCTGGTGATCTGGTACATGAGGCGATCCCCATGGTGCTGGAGAGGCTGAATCCGGATCTCCAACCAGCAGTGGATCAAGTCGGATCCACGGAGGCCCTCATTCTTCATTAGAAACTCAATCCGCCTTTTAGCGAGGATCAAGATATCCGACAGCTCCGGCGCCTCCGCGTCCCATGACCTCTGGTTGGGAGCATCGCTGTCAGTGAACGCCAGAAGACCTTCCGCCTTTCCAGGAGCCGGAATATCCTTGTGATAAAAGAAGGTTTCGGCCCAGCATTTGACGGATTCACTAGCATTAATACTAGGATAGACTCGGTTTCTCCTAAGGACTAAGCTAAGCGTTCCGGTGGTGTAAGGCACACTGGCGCTAATGGATTTCTTCCTGGTACCGAAGTAGTACCAAAAAAGGGTGAGACTTGGCATAATGCCAAGAAACCCCTCGCACAGAGCTGCATGAGTGCTAAGCTCGAGCAGAGAGTTGGGAGGGAGATTGTGGAGTTGCGCAACGTAGTAGTTGAGGACCTCGACAAGGAAGTCCGACGGTGGCAAGATGAGGCCACGGTCGACATGCGTGCCGAATAGCACCCTCTCGCCGTCGCGCGCTGCGGGAACGGCGTGACCCGAGGCGCTCCACCACGCGCCGGCGACGATGAATCCTTCGTCCTCCATGACCTGGAGCTCGGCTTCGTCCATGACACTGGGAACCCAGAGGCCCCGCATCTTCTTCTCATCCGCCGCTGACGAACCCATCGCCGCTCCTGAGGTCGAGGCAGACGCCATTGATCTTGGAGGAAAAAGACTGATGGGGAGAGAGATTTTTTCTTGAGATGTGCAGATGGGAACGGCTACAGAGCGCTCGAGGAGTGCGAGGAGTCAATGAATGAATCGGTGGAGAGATAAATCTGAGAAAAGGGGTTTTCTCCTCTCTTTTATTTGTATGTGTGTGAAGATTCGTGCGTTAATACGCGCGATTAGAGCCATGCGTATAGGAGAGAGGGAGGTAGCTTCCTCGTGACTCTTCTGCCCCCTCGATTCTCACGTAGGCATTGAAACGGCGTTCTGTTCCATAAGGTGATGACCCACAAGTATAGGGGGTGTATTGTAGTACTTTCGATAAATAGGAGTGTCGATCCCAATGAGGAGCAGAAGGTGCTGAACAGTGGTGTGGAGTAGGAAATCCCTGTGAATACTTAGCAAATAGATTTTTAGTGGTTTTCTGATAAGGCAACAAAACAAAGATCAAGTAATAAAGACAATGAACAAACAGAGCAAGTGGCCCAATCCTTTCTTTGCAAAGGACAAGCCGGTGGAAATACTTATAAGGACCAAACGTTCTCGAGGACAAATGGGAATTCTGTCAAGTGCTTTCGCTTCAAATAGTTGAGTACTCTTCTTTGGTGTTGTAAGTGTTGTGTGGGTGACCTGTGCTAATGTACCGACCTTACTTGGACTAATACATACTTTTGATTAAACCCCCTGCAAACATCCGTAACTATAGGAAAGTAATTAAGATATAAATCTAACCACAACCTTAAACTCTGAGATCCTACGCTCCCTTGTGCAAAGGTGTCCTAACGGGGGTTCAGGTTTCTGTCACTCCGGCAACCCCACAATTAGTAGCCAAATACACAATGCATTCCCCTAGGCCCATAAATGGTGAAGTATCATGTAGTCGACGTTCACATGACACCACTAGAAGAATAGCACCACAACTTAAATACTAAACCATTGAATAATAACTCATCACAGATTCACTACTAACAACATGACTTCTCCCATGTCCTCAAGAACACACCAAACTACTCACAAGACATCATATGGATCAAGATCAAAGATGATATGGTAATGGATAACAGTCTAAACATAAACAATAATCCAATTGTTCCACTCACAAGCATCAACTACAATAGTAATTAACACCGGGAAAGTTTCCCCTAAGAACTAAAGCAATATCCAACACAATTGTTACAGCAGGACAGAGTGGTGATGATGGAGATGATGGTATGGATGATTATGATGATCCCGGTGAAGCCTAGCTTGATGATGGTGTTGATGGCGACGGTCTCCCCTCTCCGGGAAGGAATTCCTTCGGCATAAATCTGTTTGTCGAAGAGATCTTTCTCTCTCGGTGTTTTCCGCCCCTAGAGGCGGCGGAAATCTATCTGTGGTCGCTCCCCTAGGCTTAGGGTTTCGTAGGGAAGATATAGGCGAAGGGGCGGAGTCGGAGGCCGGGCAGGTGGGCCACACCTGCCCTAGGCGCGGGGTCAGGTGGGCCCGCGCCTAGGGGGTGTGGTCCCCCTGTGGCCCCTCTTCTCTCCTCCTTCTGGATTCCTTCATCTTCTGGTAAAATAGTATGTTTCCATATTTTTCTGGTATTTTTCTGATCTTCACGAAATTGCACCGAAACGCCTTCTTTTCCATCAGAATCTAGATTCCGGCAGTCCATCCTCCAGGAATCATCCAACATGCATAAACAGATGAAAATCCATAAGTAATACCTCATAATAAGAGAAATATCAATGAATAGAGGTAAATTATGATAAAGAAAGGTGATTCAAATTGGACGTATCAACTCCCCCAAGCTTAGATTTTGCTTGTCCCCAAGCGAATATTGAGCTCAGTAAACATGTCCACAGGTTTATGGAGTGAAGTGTCAATAAAAGAATACGAACAAGAAGCATCATACTTACCATTGCACAACTCATAGAAGAAAACAACTCACCATTATATAACTTGTCTTGCAACCAAGTACAGCAGTCACAATAGATATGCATAAAGATAAATAATAATTGGAATTGGCAAGCTTGTTCTTGGTCAGAGAACACCTGGCAAACAGTTTCACAAAAGCTTTTGTAGAAGTTTCAAAACAGGAGCACTCTTTGCTCAAAAAGTTTTTTCACAAGTGAAGGCTTTCAAAGTAATACTCAATAGATAAGAGTTTTGTGCAAACAAGGAAGATAAAGAACATGATTGAATAAATCACCATATGAATGCTTGAAACACAACAACTCAAATGCTTGCTGGAGATAGAGAGGAAGTAGGTATACTGACTCAACTTGGAAGTGGGAGAAAGGTCCCTTCTTAGAGGGAAGCAGGGATTACAAGTCATAAAGAGCTTCCAAAAGATTATGGTACTTACTAGCTTTGAGCCCTCATTGCCCCTATCATAGGCATCTTGAGATGATTAAGGTTAAAGTGAACAAAGATGGAGTATATGCTTGGCGAAATATAAGTTGGCAATCTCATGTCCCTTGAATATGAGGGCCACTCCTCATGCTACTCAAATTTGGTCACAGGTGAGTTCTTGTCATTGTAAGTATTTGCATATCATTGAGAACTGCCAACGGAGTACCCCTTGCACATGGTACAGGAGCTTTCCCATAACCAAAATGACAAGGCATGCAGACAATGAGAATCTCAGCGATCTTTTTATTTACTATATGTATAGATTTTTATTGAGGATGCTTCATAGATAGCTCACTATGGTGATGCTGCAAGTTTCCACCATGATTAGGCATGGCTTAGGCTAGCGGCCCAGGCGTTTCTCTAACACAGGATACAAACTCCATGGACTTACAAGTTCCCTCTTTATTTCACACCGTTTACATCCATAGACAAAAGAGCATGATATCAACTGAGTAAAAGGTACAAGTGCGATGTTGAAAATGTTCCCCGTGATAGCACGGTTCTGCTAATTCCAACATATATATGCAAGCATATAAAACTTTGATGGCACAATCGTTCAAGTCTATTAGGGGCAAGAAAATAAAGTGTGCCATCAAGTTCGTGAGAGCTTTACTAAATAGTTTTCACATAACAAAATACTTTTTAATTCTAAAGGTAGATGAAACGTGAGAATTTGCTTGGAATAGCAATAATGCTACTAGGTAGATATGGTGGACACAAATGGCAAAGGTTTTGGTTCAAAGGGATTTGGAAACATGAGAAGTATGCCTTCTCAAAACAGGTTTTTGGCTAGCAAGGCTGGGTAGCAAGCAAGAGAGTTGAAAGAAACAAGCAAACGTACAAGTAATAAAGCCAAACATGCAATCTTCCTTGAAGACACAAAAAGATCTTAAATAAAGAATACTAAGCTTATGAGCCAACAAGAAAGAAAACAAATGATACAAAATACATGTAAGCTTTTCTCTTTTTATTTCAAACCTCAAAAAGTATTGCTACTAACCAGAACTCGGTTTGCCAAAACCAATTTAGATCCACTTGATGATCCCAAAGTGGTGCCAATACTGATCAACAAGATCCATCATATAATAGAGATTGCAAACCAAAGTAAGAAGTGCAAAAAGTAAACGATGAGACTTCTCATTAATATTCAATAAAGGCACTCACACCAAGGGATAGATAGATAATCAACTAAGGAGAGATACTTCCACATGCAAACAAAACTATAAGATAGCCTCTCTACCACAGATAAAATCCACTAAAAACGTAAAAGATACAATATAATGGTGGTGATACTGCGGCACTCCCCCAAGCTTGGAACAAGCTAAGGGCACTACTAGGAAACTAGCTATAGATAGACATACCTTTTGTGGCGCATGGTTCTGACCATGCGCCACAAAAGTTATCCAGTGGCGCATCCGGAGCAATGCTCCACAGAACCACCAAACTTCTGTGGCGCATCTTACGGAGTGATGCGCCACAGAAGTATGGTGGGACCCGCACCAGCGGTTGGACCATGAATCTTCTGTGGCGCATCAAACCGTATGCGCCACTGAAGTTTGGTGGGACCCACAGTAGGCGGGGTACGACCGTGCTCTGACCAAACTTTTGTGGCGCATAGAGGATTATGCGCCATAGGCGCATACCATCATATGCGCCACAGAACAATAATGTGGGCCCCACACTCTGGACACCCATGTACAAGCTTCTGTGGCGCATTCGTGCATATGCGCCACAGAAGAACAAACTTCTGTGGCGCATTCCTCCAATATGCGCCACAGAATGCTTCGTGTTTCCTAAAAATAAACTTCTCTTAAGATAGAATGCTTGTGCTTTTCCCAACTAGTAGTGGAATAGGTAGGATATACTAGGCAATCTAGTAGATAGACATGTGCAGTGGCATACATCGTTCCAAAATGCACATGCGCATAGCCTTGAATAGCAAAACAACAATGCCATATATCATTGCAAATACACAAACTACAATATTGCAAATCCCTTCACAGAGCTGGTGGGGGCGATGGCAGTGGAAGATGCCAAACCTCCCT
Organism: Avena sativa; assembly: GCA_916181665.1. Lineage (NCBI taxonomy): Eukaryota > Viridiplantae > Streptophyta > Magnoliopsida > Poales > Poaceae > Avena > Avena sativa. The sequence goes on along the minus strand of OV702283.1, from coordinate 126,129,989 downwards.
GTTCATGCGCGCCTGCAGCCTGCGGACGTGGTCCTCCATGGACACGTTGGGGTCGAGCACCGTCCACCACCCGATTGGTTCCGCCATGCGCACCGTCTCCTCCGGAGACGCGAGCACGGCGTACAACCTCATGGCCTTGTTGTAGAGGGCCTCGTGCGGCAGTCTGGCCTCCTCCTCGATTAGGTTGACCTCTGAATCCCGCGGCGGCTGACTCCGAGCACTGCCCCTCGACCTCCCCCCTCCACTGCGAGTAGGCTGCAGGGAACACGAGCGGGCTGTGCTCTCCAGCGAGTCTTCCGACGAGTTGTGGGAAGAAGACATGAGGGGCAGGTATGTTGCTTTGGACAGGGAGTGTGGCATATATATAGAGGGGTGTCATTAAAGCAGCTCTATCTGCCACCTTTATTTGGTGCAGATCTGTGCCCTCAGTGTTCTGTGGCGCATAGGTCAGCTATGCGCCACAGAAGTTTAACCTTCTGTGGTGCATAACCAAGATATGCGCCACAGAACACTGAGTGCTGGGCCCGCAGTGCCTGGCCCACAATGTCTGGCCACTGGCCAAGGTTCTGTGACACATATATTCGCCATGCGCCACAGAACAATGAGTCACGGGGCCCACATGGCCCACTGCACCCTATGGCCAAGGATTCTGTGGCGCATGCACCCAGTATGCGCCACAGAAGATTGAACTTTTGTGGCGCATATTGCCTGTATGCGCCACAGAATCCTTCGACCATATCTGCACAAAGGTGGCAGCTTTGCACCCCTCTATCTACCACCATCCATTTCACATCCTTCTTCCCCCTCCTCCCAGCTCGTCTTCCTCCTCTCTCCCACCCCATTGTGTCTATAATTTTCTACATTTTGTTGTATTTAAACCTACTATAGTTGATAGATTGGTTAGGGAAAGCCTTTCTCCAACTAGTAGATCTAAAAGACACCTACTTTTCTCCTCCACAGCTCTATTGATCCACACTCTCTCACATCGCGCTCTCGACTCGGTATTCTATCTACGCGGTGAGTAATTGGCCATGAATATGCATGTTTTGTAGGTGTAAAGCTTGTCGCGCGGGCGGTGTGTATATGCGATGCATGCATGGCACGAAGATGATGTTTGTGCATGAAGCTTGTGTGGTGCATGAATGCTTGCATGGGAAGAAGATTCTTGTTTTTGCTTGTCTCTGTCCCGGTGTGGTGCATGGATGTTTGCCGAAATGTTGATTCATTTCCATTTTGGCAAATTTTTGCACCACCCATATGTCCTACTTTTAGGAAAGGTCATGCCGAATTTTTCCGTCGACGACCATGCATTTGTGTTTTGTGTGTATAAGGTGTTGTTTCTAATTAACCTACTCTCTGTCTTTTGCTCTATATGTGCATACCGCGCAGGCTACCATGGTCGTCAGCATGAGAGAAGGTCGAGTTACTAGGTATAAGAAAGACGCCAAGGCGGACATGATTCAGAACAACAAGACCCAGATAAGATGTCCATGTCGAACATGCAAACTCCAGTGCTGGATCGACCCTGATTCTGGACAATTGGAGGATCACCTGCTCAGGCGCGGTTTCATACGCGACGACTTCGATGAGGAGCTGGCAGTAAATGGTGTTGTTCATCATGAAGACTTGGGCGAGCGAGAAGACGAAGAGTCTCCTGACGGGCATGGTCATGATGACGAAGAATATACCGGCGACGGGCATGATCATCATGACAAAGAAGGAGATGTCGACGGGCATGACCATCATGAAGAAGGAGAAGAAGCGAACACCCAGACGCTGCTAATTTCGGTGTTAAGGGACCCTCATGTTCAGGAACTGCTTCTCAAGGAGACGAGCAATGCCAAAGCTGCAGCCAGAGAGAAAGACAAGCTGGCGCAAATGGAGTTTGATGGGATGACTCCATTGTATCCTGGGTGTCGGCCCGAGGATACACGCCTGAGTGTAACGCTCAAGGCTCTAGAGATGAAGGCGGAACACAAATGGACCGACGTGAGCTTCAACGCTAACATGGAATTATGGCACGGTTGTCTTCCTAACGGGAACACATTGCCAACAAGTATAGAGGAGGCCAAGAAAATCGTGTGCCCTCTCGACCTACCGCACGTTAAATACCACACATGTATCAATGATTGCGCACTTTATCGTAACGAGTACGCGGAGAGAACCACATGTCCGGTGTGCAGCCATGGACGGTACAAGAGAGGGAACAAGAAAGTTCCTCGAAAAGTGGTATGGTACTTTCCTATCACTCCTCGTCTACAGAGATATTTCGTAGATTCTAAGGAAGCAAAGCTAATGCAATGGCACGCGAAAAGGGAGCTAATGCAATGGCACGCGAAAAGGGAGAAACCCGAAGATGATCCAGAGAAGGGCAAGATCCTAACACACCCTTCAGACGCTAGCCAGTGGAATGCATTGGACATCGAGTTTGAAGAGTTCGGGGGCGATGCAAGGAACGTCAGGCTGGTTATGAACACCGATGGACTCAATCCTTTTGGCAACCAGAGTAGCACGCATAGCACCCGACCCGTGTTTGTATGGCCGCACAACATCCCCCCGTGGCTCTGCACAAAGGAAAGGTACGTACACATGAGCATTCTTATTCAGGGGCCGAAACAGCCAGGTGTTGATATGCATCTTTATCTCGGGCTGTTGAAAGAGGAGTTAGCCACGTTGTGGGAGACGCCAGCCCATACGTGGGATGTCTACACTAAAGAATATTTCCCTCTAAGAGCCGCGTTGCTCACGATGGTGTAGGACTATCCTGGTTGCGCATATGTATCGGCCCAGGTGAACCACGGACACAATGCATGTGTCAAGTGCATGGATAAGTCCCCGCATCTCCAACTACCCAAGGATCCCGGGTCTTCGAAAACCGTGTTCCAAGGGACTCGAAAGTGGCTTCGCATGGATCACCTATGGAGAAAACGCGGTGAACTATTCAATGGTAAAGACGATATCGAAAGAGCCCCGTGTACGAGGAGCGGCAAAGAAATCGAGGAGCTTCTGAATAATTGGGATGAGTGCCCAGCGCCAGGAAAGAAGCGACCAAGGACAAAGCCGCTTTTGGGTGTATAGAAAGCGAGGTCTGTTTTCTGGGACCTTCCGTATTGGAAGGTCCTCCACATGCCCCATAGCCTCGATGTAATGCACATCACGAATAACGTTACCGAGAGTCTGCTTGGCACTCTCCTCAACATGCCGGAGAGAACCAAGGATGGGCCGAAAGCAAGAAATGACCTGAAATTTCTTGGCATCAAGAAGGAGCTTCTGTACCCTGATAGTGATGATGATGACGATCAAACGGAAGGGACTCAGGGTCGCCGCAAAAGGGTTAAGAAGAATGAGGTGGTTCTGCTTCGCGCTGCCTACTTCACTCTGTGTCAGGAGGAGATCGAGCAGTTTTTCAGGTGCCTCCTAGGAGTCAAAGTTCCTCACGGTTACTCGGGCAAGATAAGCAGGTATCTCGATGTAGCGAAGAAGAGGTTCAGCGGTATGAAGTCCCATGACTGTCACGTGATGATGACACAGATACTTCCAGTTGCCATACGAGGGATAATGGACGAGCACGTACGTGAGACGTTGTTTGGCTTGTGCAACTTTTTCGACGTCATCTCTAGGAAGTCGATCGGCATGAAGCAGCTCGACAGGCTACAGGAAGAGATCATGGTGATACTATGCGAGCTCGAGATTTACTTTCCGCCTGCATTCTTCGACATCATGGTGCATCTACTTGTCCATGTCGTGGATGACATCATCCAGCTTGGGCCGACATTCCTGCACAACATGATGGCGTTTGAAAGGCTGAACGGTGTAATCAAAGGGTTCGTTCGCAACAGGTCCCGTCCAGATGGAAGCATAGCCAAGGGCTTTCTGATCTACGAGTGCATCTCTTTCTGCCAGAACTATCTAACCACCGAGAACGAGGATGTTGGAATACCCACCAAGAAGCACCTTAGCAGGCTCGCTGGGTATGGTCATCGCGAGGGCCACCGCTCACTGCATGTCGGCATTGCTAATCGACGCGCCAACTTTGCCAGGGCACACCGAGTCGCACTACAACACATTGAATTGGTTAGCCCTTGGGTGGAAGAGCACAAAAGCTTGATCGAGCAGGAGTACGTGGACCGGGCCCGCCCGAGGAAGAAAGGAGACATAACAAGAGAACACAACTCCACCTTCACGGGTTGGTTCAAGAAAAGGCTGTTGGACAATCCCCCGCAGATGCCTTCTATGGAAGATCAACAACTCATCTTATCCTTGTCACAGGGCCCAGCGCATAACGTAAAGACCTATCAGTCATACGACATCAATGGTTACAGATTCTACACCGAGGAAAAGGACATGAATAGCGAATATCAAAACTCAGGAGTTACTATGATGTCCTTCGCCGATGACGAGACTACTGTCATGGAAAGATTATACGGAAGGATCGAGGAGATATGGGAGCTCGACTACTGTGGAGAGACGGTACCGATGTTCCGTGTTAGATGGGCCAAGAACGTCGAAAAAGAAGGCCGGTATTTCACCACCTGCGTTATACCAGATGCCAAGTCGACAAAGAAGGCCTCCACGAAAAATGAGCCGTGGATACTCGCTAGCCAAGTTGATCAATGTTTATTTATTACCGACCCGTCAAAGCCCAGTCGTGTTGTAGTGAGGAGGGGAAAGAGGAGCATCATCGGAATGGAAGGATCCGCCAACGAGCAAGACTTCGACAAGAATGGCGATCCGAAGATCGAAGAGGAGTTCGACAAGTACTTCAACATGCCTACTACTACTACAGTAAGAAGAAAGACTACACTAACTACTAAAGGTTGTCCGTTCACGAGAATAAATCTCATAGTGCCCGGGCTAAAGTATTCAACCGCGAAGAAAAAGGGCAAGAAGATTGTAAAGAGAGGCTAGCTCGACACATCACATGAAGACGTGTGACCTTTTTTGTGTATTAGTTAGAGACTAAAATATATATCGTGATATATATATTCATATATATATGCATGTGTATGTTCTTGGTTTTAAATATATTTGTAACATATATATATTTGTTCTTGCTTGTTTTAATATAACATAATTAAATATATTTGTAACATATAATTAAAAATATTTTTTAATTAAGGAAAAAAGTCTGAAACAGCCAGGATTCGAACCTGGGCTGCCCAGATTTAGAGAAACTAGACTGAACACTAGGCTAGATTGTTGTTTGATGCAAACTACTATGCCACGCTGCTTTTGGACCAAGCACACATGTTCTGTGGCGCATTCCTCCAATATGCACCATAGAAGTTGAAACTTCTATGGCACATATCGGAGGAATGCGCCACAGAAGTTTTACACTTTGCCAAAATAACGATTCGGCCTTCCCTTCCCCCACTTGCCAACGTCCCCCCCCCACACGAGCTCGCACGCACCAGAACCCTAGCGCCGCTCGCCCGCACGCCTCCGATCAAATCGAAACCTAGCCCGCCCGCCGCCAGAGCCCGTGGAGGAGACCGCCGCCAGAGCCCGTGGAGGAGCAGGAGCAGGAGCCCGCGGTGGAGGAGGAGCCGTCGCCGGAGCCCGTGGAGGAGCAGGCGCAGGAGCCCGTGCTAGATGAGTATCCGCCGCCGAAGCCCGTGGAGGAGCAGGAGAAGGAGCCCGCGGATGAAGAGCAGGAGCGCAACCTCGCCGTCCACGCCACCTCGCCGTCCACGCCACCTTGCCGTCCAACCCTTGGTGAGCATCGCCCAGTTCTCCCCTCCCTCTCTCTCTCCTAGTATTCTGCATTTGTTCGACTTGCAGAGACAAGTTTATTGTTTAAAATTTCGACTTTAATTTAGCCATGTGTGAACTATCGTGCTGCTAGATTTCTTAAGTGTTAGGCCCCCGTTGAGAATTGGTAGGGATTTTAGGATAATTGGGGATAATTCGAGGAAAAACGCACAAGTAATAGCAGGGAAGAACCCTAAAAGGACTAAGCTAAAGATTAGATATGTTTTTTACAGTGTCTTATATGGTTGGGTTCTTACAGTGTCTTAACTCCATAATAGTAAACTGAAATTACAATGATAGTAAATGTGACTACAGCAGCTGTGCCACTCTTATTGTGAATCGGCTGCAAATCAATCACAGCCATTGATCCTGACTTGTCTCGTCACCGTCCTTGTGCACCGTTAGATAACTGAATGTCTTGTACGCCCATTGTTTGGGTTCAGTTCAGGTCCTAACATTAAGCTCTTGGAGTCTTTAATTTAGCCATGTGTGAATTTTGTAGTGGAGCTTTGTGAGTTAGCAGTCATGTACTCTGAAGGCAAGTGAATTTTGTAGTGGAGCTATTGTCCTCACAATATTTTGTAGTGGAGCTTTGTGCCTTGCAGAGATAAGTGAATTTTGTAGTGGAGCTAGGGTCCTGTGTAGATGCAAGATGCAATCAGTATATATGCGATCAACTTTTGTTTTGTTCTTTGCTGACTACCCAAAGTGACATGCCTTGTGACCCAATGGTCTACCACCCTAGGCAGTCACTCCTGAGTGTCTTGGATAGACATACCACGTTGCTTCAATGAGAGTCTTTAGAATATGTTTATCCAAGTTGATGAGAAGTTAACGCGATTGTGCTTGTGATTATGCATCTGACTGCCCACTGGTCCCTAGCTAGGAGCAATGGACTGAAAATCAAACTGGACTATGCTTAAAGATAAAGATAGAAAAACCCTTTCTATATGTCTATGCTTAACTGGACTGAAAATCAAACTAAAAATCAAACTTAACATATAAATATTAGTTTGTTTCTTATGAAAGATACAGTACCTAGAGCCCTAGGCTGGACCAGTGGGTTTGAAAAAAAAAGCATTGCACTAGTATAGATACTATCTAATTGCAGCTAGATTGCAGCTAGGTTTAACCATCAGTTAAACCATCTAACCTATCAGTTAAACTATCTGATTACAGCTAGTTTGCAGCTAGGTTTGAAAATCACAAGTTTGCAGCTATCTGATACTAACTATCAGTTAAACCATCTAAACTAGGTTTGCAGCAAGTTTGCATCTTATGCTTAGCCTTTTTCTCTTTAGCAAACAGATTGTATATGTTCATAACAAAACAGATTGTATATGCTGTTGTTTATGCTGCTATTTATGTATATTGAGATAACTTGTGAATTTCTCTTCAGCAAACAGATTGGTGCTAATGTTACATTGGTGCTGCTGCTGTTTATATGAAATGGTGGTGCTGCTGTTTGTGTACATGATATGGTGCTAATGTTTTTATTTATATGAATTGGTGCTAATGTTGTTATTTATATGAAATGGTGCTGCTGCTGTTTGTGTACATGATATGGTGCCGCTACTGTTTTTGTATATGAAATGGGACTGTTGATTGATGATGGATGATGGGGCTGCTGTTTATGTACTTGATTGATGATGGATGAGGTCAATGGGGTTGTCAATGGGGCTGGGGTGTTTTTTCTTGCAGGGATTTCAATTGAGTTGCCCGTTTCTCCCGAAGTGTTGATTCACTTCCGTTTCGGTTGAGAAATGGGCACTCGTAGGTCCAAAAATTAGCAAAGGTCATGCCAAATTTTTTGATCGATATTTGTGCTAACTTTTTGCCTCTTTTTTTAGTAATAAAGCGTAAACATGTCTACTAACGACGAGGTCGGTCCTTCTAAACAAATGAGCGTCGAGGATCTAGCCCGAGAGGCGAACAAATCGTTCTGGGGGCCGTCCCAAGAGAATGAGGAGGCGAAGGAGATGAGAATGACACCACCACCGATGACCCTCGTCGGAGGTGCTGGGGGCGAGGAAGATCCATATTACGAGGGGGACAATGACGACTACGATGGAACTAGTGAAGGCGGGGAGGAGGGTAACACCACCACGGATGGTGGCGAGCGCACGGATGGTGGTAGCGGCAACCCGGCCACTATACAGAAGAAGAAGAAGGATATTAAGGATCGGAAGCCGCAAGTGCTCGCCAACGTCTGTGATGAGTTCACCGAGGTCACAGAAGGTGGCCAACCCATTGCGCCTTCATCGATTGCCTACGGGTACGGCATGCAACTCGGGTGCATCGTCCGGGAAAGCATGTCGATCAACACGAAGTACATCCGACATAATCATGCTTTGGTCGAGAACCTCCTTAAGAAGCTTCACAAGCGATACACATTCCCGGAGAAGTTCAGAAACCTGGAGATTAATAAGAACCCGGTGAACAAACTAGCACTGACAAAGATGAACAACGCCTTGAGCAGCTGGAAAACCCGGGTAAAGAACAACATTGACAAAGGTGAAAGCTGGGAGATTATAAGTAGGAAAATTCCGATGCTCTATGAAGAAGAGTTCAAGATATTCAAGGCGGACTTAGATACCACTGCCTCTAAAGCATGTACTGAGTGGGGAAAGACTATGCGAGAGAAGAACATAGGTAACCACCGGCTTGGAAGCGAAGGATACAGAGGGAAACATCCCATTTGGGACAAGGAGGACGCCGATCTTGAACGCCTGGGTAAAGAGAACCCATGGCATAAAATTACAGACCTGCAGATCCGACAATTTGTCCGGGCCCGCTACTACCTGGACCCTGTTACAGGGGAGTTCGTCACCGATGACCCAGATGTGAAGGCCTTTGAGGATGAGCTGGTAAGGAATTTACCGTGGATCTCTCATTAAAATAATTAACCCAAGAATCTAAATGCATGCATGGGTCCACCTCTCCTTGTATCTCTGCAGGAGAAGGAATTGAACGCTAGCAAGGACTTGTCGTCCCAAGATTCGGTGGTGGAGCCATGGGACACTGTTTTTAACAGGGCGACGAACACTTACAAGAAGAGGGAGAAGAATTTGCCGCCAAAATCAGCTGGCCGTGTGTCCGACTTCGGTACAAGCATGAAGTTTACCGTGTTCTACAAAGAGGACGCAAAGAAGAGGAGGGAGAGGAAGAACCAGTCGGCGGCTAAAGATAAAGCCGAGGTTGAAGAGCTGAAGTTGAAGGTGAAGACATTAGAGGCAAAAGTGGACGAGAAAGCAATGGACAAGTTATTGGAGGAGAAGCTTCGCGCGATCATCCCCCCTAGGTTGATGGAGGGGCTAGTTGTTTAGAATGCGGGAGGTCTACAGGGGCCGATAAACGTGCCCAGCTTTAGCGGCAACAAATCGAGCATCAATGTTAACGCGTCGCCGGACTTGGTGACCCCGCCGGCCACCATCGCCACGGCGCAGCCGCAAGAGCTTGTTGTCGCACAGCTGCCCCCTGCTGCTCCCCCCAAAAATACCAGTATCGCACAGCCGGCGGTGGCACCAGTACCGCGGGAGAATGCTGATGATAGGCCTGCCGCCGGGATCGGCCGTGTGTCAACATTAGCCGAGGTCAACACCCTCACCAAGGTAACTAATATCATACTCCGCTTCATCTTCTTTATGCGCCTTTGATGATTGCCACCTCGATCATGATGCCCAACACATATGTGTCGATATTCAGGATGCTGCTTGCGTACTACTCCACAAAGTTGCCGACGGCGAGTTGAAGGATGTTGCCAAGGGCAATATCATACAACCGGCGAACCGCACGATGCATAACAATGCAATGGACAATGTCGTGATGAGGTTCTGGATTGCTCGGGTGTTGCCAGGGTGCGACGACATGGACCCCCCCTTTCAACCTCAGGGAGCCGACGAACACAAGACCCTTGCAGAATGCCACGGCTGGCCCTTGACATGGCCGAAGACTCAGATTCGTCTTACGAGGCACCTAAGCGCCACCTCGATCGTCCGGCCACCACCTCGGATGCCACCTGTCACCGGCGCCACCTCGATCGTCCGGCCACCACCTAGGAAGCCACCTGTCATCGTCGCCACCACCAGTCGCCACCAACAACTGTTGGGAGCATGCGGGCCGCCCCAAGGCGATGCCGCCGTCGCAACGCAACCGCCGTTGCCCCCGCCACCACCATCACCACATGGCAGCAACAACGATGATGATGAAGAATTTGTCAACATCGACGACTACATCAACACCGGCGCCAACATAGTATTGTACATGCCTGCTATGGATGAAGAAACCTTCGTCGCTCGCGAGGGTCAAGGTGGGCGTCCCACTACATGCACGCAACGCCTGGTCTTCCATGGTTTATCTCAAGAGACACCTCCGGCCATTGATCAACATGAGAAACATGTTGGATTCGTCTTTAGCCCTGGCACACTCCAAAAGGCGGCCGTTGAGCACTTAGCATCCCCAGTGGAGGAGCCTGCTCAGAAGACGAAGAAGCACAGGAAGAGAGGTAAGAAAGCTGAGAGCCAACCTCCTCCGAAGAGGATCCAGGCTAAGGATGATGTCGTACCAGCCTGCGAGGATGGCTTGCCCAGGATACATATAGCCGGTGAAGCGATACTGACTCCGGAGCTGCTTCGCCTTGCTGGTGGACATATGCTCTCTTTGAGTGATAGTATAAAGACACTAGAGGGCATTCTTCTTAAAGACAAAGATCCAAATTACCCTATTTTCACTGTCAAGGTGCCATCGGACGTGGACTTCATCCATGAATCCCCCGCAGACGTGTTCTTCATATCGTACGAGGACGTCTTCAAGCTGTTTATCTTGAAACGGCTGGACTATAACATGGTCCGCCTATTCGTGCTCAATCTGGCGATGAAGACCAAGAGAGAGTAAACCCCCTACATCGCGATAGTGGATCCCTACTACATGCGTGATAGCCAGTTGAGGGAAGGATCTGAGACGCGTGCCAAGGCGACGACGTATCCCGAGAAGTTCATGGTGGACCACAAGAGGACGAACACGCTTCGTTTGCCTTTCTTTCCCGAGTAAGTACACACACCCCCTAGCATTGTTAACTTAGGCTTTCTTATAGCTTTCTTCCTTTGCCCTTTTCCAACATCCCGTTTCAATCGTGTTGTGCAGAGACAAATACTGCACACTCATCGTCATTTGCACAAAGTACTCGATAGCATCGTATTTCGACTCGGCGAGTCAGAAGAAGAAGAAGGACTACACCAAAATAAGGGGTGTTTTGAATGAGGCTCTCGAGGGCTACGCTAAAAAGGGATGCCCCTTCGTCAAAAAGGGGGAATGTATCAAGGATGACACATACATATTCAAGAACGTGCTCGAGTTCCCCTGCGTCAAGGAGCCGGCTACTGGCGGCGCCAAGGAGGCCTTCTACGCCATGCATCACCTTAAAGGGTTTGTCCGGGATTGCCAGAACCTAACTATGCCATCTAGTTTCCGAGCATGGGCCAAAAATTTGGCGCGAAGGGACGATGATGATCTTAGAGAAGACTTCCATCGCATCCAGGTTAAGTTGTCGGAAATCATCGTGGAAGATGTCAACGCTCAAGAAGTCCTCGCCACCGCCGTCTTCCGTATACCTATTTTCTGAAGAAATCAATGCAATGACATTTCGAGGCATGTCGTCAATGCCAAGGGAAAATTGCACGGAACACCAATGTGTGGTGACAAAGTTGCACAAAGCACATAATCTAAACTAATTTTGCAACTGGCCACAAGTTTTGTGTAATGTGTTGCAGCTAGGTTAAATAGATGTTTTAGGGCCCTTCACAGTGTGCCTAACATGTGGGCCTAGATTTTTATACCATATTCTGTAATTATATGATTTAGAAAAAGGATATACCACAATACTAGCAAGGTGTCCCTAGCAGATCCGTGGGCATTATTTTAGTATGTCGACACGACAAAGAAATAATCTATTATTTTCTATGTATTTATGTTAATAAATAAAATAAATCTAAAACAAACACAATGGTTTGCAAGGTTTGGTGCCACATAATTATGTGATTCCCTAATTGAATCATAATAGTATATTGTCATCCTACTGTGTAGGTTATTTATGTGACGTGGACTAATATGGCATATAAGAAAACACTTTTGAATTATTTTTAGTATATCATATATATATTTTAAAAAATAAAGCATAATATGGCATGGTAGAAAAATGGTATACCACAATATTTTGGATATGCATAATGTCTATCTTTTCTATAGTTATACTGCCCATATTTATAAAACAATATTTTTTTTCAAAAAATTATTATAATTATGATAGTATAAAATTTTGGGTTCACGTGTTAGATACATTATTAGAGCATCTCTAGCAGATCCCATAGAAATACTAAACCTGTAACATTCCTAGGAGCTTACGATTTTGGGTGTTTTTGTCCAGAACATGTCCTTTAAAAATCAGTGGACATGTATAAACATTTTAAAGGTCACAAAATTGTAGGCGCTCACGGTCCAAACCTTGGTGTGGGAGATTCACATCCAAAGGTAGTAAGACTGTCCTGATTGACTCCTGTCTGTCCAGCTTGCCCATGTATATGATGAGCATGTACCTCCTCCCGGAGGGGGTACATGGAGCATTCGACAAAGAACTCTCTCGGTTCTTCTGGCAAGACCCTTTGGGTCATGAAAAGTACTACATGGTCAAGTGTGCAGACATTTGCGCCCCCAAGGAATTTAGGAGCATAGGTATCCTCTCATCTCGCCATTTCAATAAGGCCCTGATGCTGAGATGGGTTTGGCGGATTCTGCGCGACGATGGGGGCCTTTGGCTCAAGCTCATCAAGGTCAAGTACCTGCGGGGTCAGACTCTCTTGGACTGCGACCGTCGGGATGGCTCTCAGTTCTGGCACTACATTCAGGAGATCAAAAATGAGATCCGGCTGGGGGTCGCGGTCTCTATTGGGCACAGGGAGGGAACCTTGTTTTGGCTGGATTCCTGGCTCAGGGACCGCCCTTTATGGGTCGTCTACCCGAGCCTCTTCGCCATCTGTTCCGAACCATCGCTTCGGGTATCCACCGCGGTCCTGGAGGGCACATGGAACATCTCGTTCCGTTGTACCATTGGCCCGGAGGAAATCGAAGCGTGGGAGGAACTCAGGGCAGAGCTCCCGGATACCTTGGCTGACGCACTCGACAGCGTGTCTTGGAGCCTTACCCCCTCCGGGGCCTTCTCAGTAGGCTCGGCCTATAGGGCCCTTTTTAGTCGCGCAGCCCTCCCGTGGACCAAGCCTCTCTGGAAGGCCCCTCTCCCGCTTAAGATTAAGATTTTTGTTTGGCAGTTGCTTCGCGATAGGCTCCCTTTGGGTGTGGAGGTGACCAAGAGACATGGGTCGGGGGACGGGCTTTGTCCATTATGTGGGATGCCCAAAATGGGCACCCACATAATGTTCGCATGTCCCGCTGCTCGGTTTCTATGGAACTTCACCAGGGATGCGTTGGGCATGGACTGGCAGGCCCATGATCTCGGTGAATTCCTAGAAACCCAAGCGAACCGGCTAGGAAAGGGCCGCCGCTTTTTCTGACTAGTGTTCGCTGCGATATGTTGGTCACTCTAGAACGTCCGCAATAAGATGGTCATCGAGAAGATTCTCCCGCGACGTGCTTCTGACTCGGTTTTTCGCTTTCTCGCCTCTCTGCAGCTCTGGTACCTGTTGTGTAGGCAGCAGGACATGGCGAGGCTGGACGCGACTCTTCGGCGACTCCTGGAGGCAGCTCGGCGGCTCCCTCCTTAGTCCGGCCTAGTTCTCTTTTTTTGTGTTCCCTCGCTTGGCGAGGTGGCTTTTTCTTCCTTCTGTTGGGCTGTCTTGTGCTATGGCCCCAGCATTTATGTGGTTCTGGATGATTTCATACTTTGTGACTCGTTGTGGATGGTTGCTTTATTTATAAAGCGGAGCGGAAGCCTATTTCGAGAGAGACCACTACTTTTACTGTTCTGAAGGTGATATACAGGCCACAAACCGACCAGAAATCACGCCCTCTCCAGCGGAGCTGCGGTTCATACCACACCCTCTAGCCACCGTTTTTTTCCTACACCGGCGTTCGATGAACCTCGCCGCTCCGGTAAAATCTTGCACCGCGCTGTTCAGAGATCCGCAAATGCCGCGCTCGAGATGTGGCCGGTGTACTCCGAGCGGCTAGTCGAGAGGCTGGAGCCGTGCGGGGGGAGCACCTGCTGGACCCGTGAGGGCCCCGTGCAGGCGAGCGGCTGGTGGTTAATCAATTCCAACAAGACGTGTCAGTCGTCGAGTCCCACTGCACCATGCCGCCAAGACTGGTCATCATCCAGCGGCAAATTGAGCACCGCTCCACCATTAGACCCCTCAAGGCATCATGTGTGATTTAAAACGATGTTTACATATCCCTAAAAAAAACGATGTTTACATATTAGTATCCATACAAATGCTACATGTTTATACAATTTAGTTAGACCAGACAGGTTTTATATATGTCTACATATATCTTTCTTTTTATCAACTACATATATCTTGTTTAGTATTAATGACGAAAGGGTATCGAGCGAGATCTCAGCCGTCCTTCTACTACATGTCCTTCAAAAGAGGTTGTACCGGACCAAACGGCTTGAACAATATTTGATACATAAGAAGGGAATGGACACATGCAGTCTGACACACCCCTCAATTGAGTGGTAGATGCATATTAAACTAGTACTAATACTTGAGAGAACATTCCAGTTTTCAAGATGCCATCTCTTTTTATCTATAAATTGAAACATGTTAGGAAGAGACCAGAGCAACAAACGGGTGAACAACAAATCAAACTCACAATGACTCCAAGTCATATGAATATTAAATTGTATGATATAATAATGCTAGGACTAGGAGGCATCGCGAATATCTTCTCGTCGCTAGATCAACCTTCAGCATGCAAAACATCAGTAGGGTCTTGTCAGATTCTATCAGCTGGAAACAATAGGGTGTTCTTTAGTGACTGACCGCGAGCAAGAATGCAACACGGTATATAGACTCTAGAGCTCTATCTAGCTATGAGTATGACCATGTATCACGAAACCACGGGCAAGACCATCGTCATGAGCGTCGCTAGAAGAAGCAGATATTCTTGAGGTGCTCTGAAGAGAGAAAGCTGCAGAGCTCCAAGTAGAGAGAGACGACAAGCGGCACGAACAGAAACATGATGCATCTACTCTCCCGCGAGCTACAAATGTCCTTGGGCCCATTCCTCAACTGGCATAGTGCGTTACAGAAGCTACATGTATCATTTTCTGTAGTCCCTGTTGGAAGCCAATTGTAACCGACAGATCTTAAGATCATGTTTCAATTGTTCTTCCTCCTCCCCACACTGCTCCCAAGTTCTGACTATAATCTCTGTATCATCTGACCACTGAGCCACTGAGTAGTATTCTTGGGAGTAATCGAATTAGTACGCGGTGCTTAACACCATGTGAGGCTGAAGAGAAACTTTGAAAACCAATCTTTGTATCCGCTAAGGTTGTTTCTGAGTTGGATGCCGCCGGTCATACATGCAAGATTTGCTCAGTCTGGTAAGCTACCTAAGAAAATCAATATATGAACCGAGTCAAGTTTGGACTCAAAACTGAGCAATATAGACTCAAAACCGTGACGCTTTGGCCTAACCCTACTGGCGATGAGTCTCGCTCTGCTCCTTTAGAAATTAGCCTTCTTATAAATTTGGATCACAACTTCAACGGCCATTATGTCACTAAGTTAGATGAGTTTGAGATTACCGAAGGAGATACTTAATTAAGACACCTTAGGAGGGACTTGGGGCATACTAGATTCTTGGGCTTAAATTAGAAGAGTGCTTGCGTTAATGCAAAATTAAAAGAGATTCGTTGATCCATTGTGTCTCGTTCAGGAGGACAACAGGAGAATATGTCAATTGATACCCCCATTAGAACAAAACTGTGACTCTGACTGATATGGACATGGATGTTGTTCCTAGAGGTTAAGGGCGGTCAATCGTCGAGCTCCTGGTCGACCAGGTTGTGAAGGACCACGACCGCATATGTTTCACCCGCGCGCGTCTCCCTCGCCGGCTTGACGAGCGCTAGCGGCTATGGCGTCTTGGTCGCCTGTGTCAACAATACATAGCCACAGTAGACCGTGAATTGCCCAAAGTGTGCTGACCCCTACATATGCTACTATCTCGGTTTCACAAAATAGGGTGTATAAGTTTTCAAATTAGTCAAATGGTTTAAAATTTTACTTTTACATAAAAATGACATATTTTGTAGATACGATGTGATAATATGTTTCGTAGTGTATCCACATTAATGATATAGGTTTAACATTGTATGTTAATAAAATTTTCAGTAATTTTGATCAAACTTGATACTGTTTGACTTCTCATCAAATTTATATACCTTACTTTGTGGAATGAAAATTGTACACAAAATTTAGTGTAATAGATCACATGTGAACCGCTGGATCAGGGGAGTAAATGACTCGTACGTAGTAGTAGTAGTTTGATCTACTCGTAGACCATGTTCATAGATGTCACACATTAAATCAAAATGATCGCACGAAATGTGTGGTACACGCTAACGCGCTCATACTCGACAATATAATTGTGGAACAGAGAAACTACTATAGAGGAGCACACACAGAAGTGCAAGTGCTACTCCAATTAGAGATCGCGATTTGACAATGGCTTGCACCTAGTCTTTGTTTTGCTACAAGATACTTGTAGGCTTAGGTGGCATTGGGAAGTGGAACCGTTTATGTCGCTTCCAACTCTTTGGCATGCCATGTGTTAGCATCCATTTTCAACCGACAAAAAATACAGTGTTTTGAGTCTGAAGATGTGAGTCGCAGATAGACCTATTTTGCCAATTTCCAGATTCTAGCTCAATTCCGGACGACTAAAGAGTCAATATAGTCGGTGCATTAAGAAGATCCGAAGGATTATCAAGAAGCGGCCCAGATAGTAGGCAATTCCAGCATTGGTAAGCCTACTAAGAAGAATATTCCAGAAACCGATGGCAGGAGCCAACTTATGCCCAAGGAGACCATGACTTGGCCAAAAATAAGCTCGGATGTCTTGGAAATTGCGCCAACACGGAAGGAAAGATGACTCCGCAAAGGGTTATTTGGATGCTTGGAGTCCGATTCCAGTACGAAGCTGAGGATAATTGCCTAGTTTAGAGTTATTTTCGTAGTGAGGAAATTGCATTGTACTCGTGTAATAGTGTCTTAGGCTTGAACGGGAAGACCAGGTGCCCCATATAAGTAGTAGGGGGTTCTAGGCGATTGAATTAAGCACACAATCGAAAACTTTAGTATGATTTATTTTTGCCTACTTTTCAACTCCTCAACCCTTGTCCCTGCTTCCGTTTCTTTGGTAACCCCATGTTTCGAAGGATCGACAACCGAGTTAGGGCGATTAGGTTGACTAACTAAGCCAACAGCTCGCAGAATCTCAAACGGATCCCTCCCAAAATTTGAGGCTTCTGGTCTAGAAAACGCTAGCTCTCTGTCTTGCATATTACGCTGTGAAATCGGCCTCCTGAAAACGAATTGAGATGCATCACCCTTAATCTTTTGGGTACCCAAGTAAAGCGCTTATACATTATTCGGTCAAACGTATTAGCGACTCCACTATCCGACTAAAACGATCCGTCATGCAAGTGTATGTCCCCGTTTAAATCGCAACACACTTACAACGTAGATCGGGCAATAATGACCGTTTCTACAAGCCCTCGGTCGAGTGAGATCAGCCCAAGTAACATCATACGACCCATCAATTAGGTGTGTGCTTTGGCGTTTATAAACGTCAGGGCCCGACGTCGACAACAAGGATATTTAGTGTGTAGTGGCTAGTTATTAATTAATTAGCTAGTGCGTACTAAGTAGTTATTAATAACAATGTGATTTCTCAAGTTAGCAGTCTTTTATAATAATTATCTAGGGAGAAAATGTTTGATTGGAGTCCTTTCGAACTATAAATGACCAAATATTATGAACTAGTTCTTTGATTATGTGTAGAAAAAGAATGCAATGACTATCAAAATGTACATAGTAAAGAAAACCATGTGTGATAATCTCTATCGCACATGGCAAATGGCAATAATCGTCTTTGAAATGTCTATCGCAAATGATTGTACATGAGAAATGTCGTGGAAATGACCACGGCAGATGCTGCAATCGGCAGCGAGTAGTAGAACATGGGGCAAGGGCGACCAGCCATCTACGGTGCGAGATGAGGGAGGAGACACGAGGATTTACTCAGGTTCGCCCCCCCCCCCCCCCCGGAGGGTAAAGACCCACTCCAGCTAGATTGTATTATGGTGAGAGTACAATGGGGCGAGCTCGACGGCTAGGCAGCGAGTCACTTGGGTGTATGATGGAACGTATCCTCTATGCGTCCTCTAGGAAGGTTTATATAGACTCACCTCCCTAGGGTTTACAGATCTCAACCGAATCAGTTAAGGTTTTAGCGATCCTTTAACCTAATCCGACTGGGCCTATCTACGCTTCTGGGCCTTCAGCTTCCAGTCGCTTGAGTTCACGCCAGATCTTCATCCAGTCGCCGTCCTGCAGGCCCACTCGCTAGCACCTGGGCCAGTCGGAAACGTCCTGCTGGGTATACCCCGGTAGGCATATCCCCATTAGTAGTCCCCGAGGCCGTCGTTGATTGGTCGCAGGTGTTTGCTGGCAGTCGGTGTATACGGGTCCAATGCGGACGCCCAGTCGAATCGGCGGCGGACTCCTGAATAAAGGAAAAACTAGTTATTCTAGTCGCAATAACGGTGACCGATCGGGTCACAGCTCGGTGAACGGGTCGGCGAATACTCAGTCACTGTTGTAGTGATCGGGTCGGCGAGTCGTCGAGTCACGCAGAGCGACGAGTCGAGTGGATGAAGTTGGACTGTCAAGTGGGGTCAAAACTAGCCATTGGGGTAATCCAACGGTAACTTTTGGCGTAATTACCGCGTAGTAACGGCTCCCGAAATTGGCGGGTAGCAACCGCTATATAAGGAGAATGACAGGCGATCGGGGAAACACTCCTTCGCCTTTCCTCCGATTTCGCCCATCTCCGTTTTCCACTCCGCATCGCGATCCAACCGATCCAGAGAGCCCCGACCTCTGCGAACTTCCAACCAATGGCCCCCTCCACCGAACCATGGGGCAGATCCAAGTGTACCAGGGCACTACTGGCGTCCTTCGAGGAAGCCGGGATCCTGCGCGCCGGCAGATGGCGCATCCCCGCGGCCGGAGAAGTGACTCCGGACCCGCGTGAGGGAGAATTCATCTGCTTCACCAGCCACCTAGAGCGGGGGCTGGGGTTTCCCACCTCTCTCTTCTTCCAGCGTTTCTACGCCTAATACGGGATCCAGCCGTCGGACTTGGGCCCACATAGCATCGAGCAGCTCGCCATTTTCGTGGCATTCTACGAGTGCTATCTGGGCTGCAGGCCCTACTTCCCCTTGTGGCAAGATCTGTTCCATGGGAGGATCAGCCGCGAGGAATCAGGCGGCCCGATGCTGGTTGTGGGTGGCCTGACATTTCAGCTGAAGTCGAAGGCGTCGTTCTTCGACCTGATGCTGCCCGCCAAGGCGGCCAACGAATGGAAGAAATCCTGGTTCTACATCACCGAGTCGGCTCCAGACGGTGAGGTGGCGCTTCCAAGGTACTCCGCCGACTGGCCCGAACCGCGTCGGCTCCAGGTCGGCAAGCTCCCGCTGGATCAGCGGATGGTTGTCAACGAAATGTTGCAAACCATCCGCGGTCTGAAGAAGAAGGGCCTCCAAACCATCAACCTCTACAACTGCTGGCTCGGGCGGCGGCTCGTGCCTTTGGACCGCCGCGACCATTATATGTACGAGTATACGGGTAAGGACGACCCGACGAAATCCTGCCTCGTCGAGTGGAAACTCGAAGACTACATCCTGGCCCTGAAGAAGATTACCTAGGTGGCGTACCTGGACGCGAAGGCCAGGGTCGCCCCCTATACCGCGAGGCGCCCAGCTCCAATGGTAAGTCGCCATTTTCGCCACCATTCGCAGTCGCATATGATGCATTCAGGGTTATGCTGACGTTGTGTCATGCTTATTGTAGTTGTTCCAAGTGGTGGAAGGGTGGCTCCCACCCGCAGACGACGAAAACTCGAGCTCGTCCGTCCAGGACGGGAGCGAGTCGCCACCCGCCAAAGGCAACATCGTGAGCGACGAGGATGATGACGACGACGACGATGACGATGAACCCGTGGAAGACGCTGCCCCGACGATTCGCAAAACTCGCGGGCAGCATCAGCGCGAGCTCGAGGCGAGTAGAAGCCTCGAACCTCACGATGACGACGACGACAAGCTTCCCGAGTACATCTCACATCGTGAGGCCACGCCGTCGAAGAAGAAGAAGAAGGAGGTGAAGGCTCCGCCGAGGAGGAAGACGAAGCCGGCGAAGCAGACGTCTCCGCCCCGTTCTGCGACCAGCTCCGACGCCACCAGCTCGGCTAAGGGCGAAGCGGCGCGCACGACCGTAGCACCGGATGCTGCCGCTCCCCTGGATGAGGTACCTCTGGCATCGCTTCCACCCCTATTCACCCTGGTCTCTGGGTTGGGGGCTACTCCAGCCGCAGCAGCTTCGCCTCCCAGGAAAGCTCCCGCAGATGTCATCACGGAGGACCCTGCCGTGGCCTCGTCTTCGAAGAGGCCCTCTGTGTCTTGGGCACACGATGTGTTCGAGATGGGCCTCAGTCGGAAGTTGGGGCCCGAGCTGGAGAAGCCGGCCAGTATCCGCACGGGTCTGCGGTTCATACCAGTTGCCAAGTAAGTCTTGTTCATCTGCTTGCCTTCCGTTGTAATCGGACAGTTTTACTCATTCGTTGTTTCAGAGGAATGGAGTTAAAAAGATCGGCCATCCTTCCGTGGCCAAGGTTCCGCCAGTTGTCACCGAGGAGGACCCCTCACGGAAGAGGAAAACTGACGAAGTCGCTGCTCCCGCAGACAGTGCCAAGAGGGCGAAAGGCGACGATGTCGTCACGGTCTCTGATGACACGGCAGTTGCTCCAAGCGAACCGCCGACTGTGGCAGAAGTGGCCTCGAAGACCAAGGAGGCTGTTTCCTCACCCGAAGTGGCCGAGCCGGCTCCTAGTGGCGCCGCGGCGTCCGCTGCGACTTCCCCCGCTTCATGGCCAAGGCGGCCGCAGCGAGTGGCGCGGCGCCAACGAGCCAGACGCCTGGGATCGCCAAGACGGAAGTCGAGCTGCGTCGCGGACACACTCTGGTCCTGCTTGCGTCAGTGGACGCGCTGCAGCTTCACGGCATGCTGGGCGCAGCCATCCAGGTATGTCCAGTCCCCGAGGATCGAGCCACTGAATTTCAGTGGTCGGATTCTTAGTGTTTTTGTAGCGTCCAGTCCTCGAGTGCCTAGTCGCTGAATTTCAGCGGGTGGGCACTTAGGATTTTTGATCTCCGGTCCCCGAGTGCCTAGTCGCTGAATTTCAGCGGGTGGGCACTTAGGATTTTTGATCTCCGGTCCCCGAGTGCCTAGTCGCTGAATTTCAGCGGGTGGGCACTTAGGATTTTTGATCTCCAGTCCCTGAGTGCCTAGTCGCTGAATTTCAGCGGGTGGGCACTTAGGATTTTCAATGTTGTTGACGGTTTGGTTTGTGCGCAGGGCCTGCAGCACGAATCGGCCGATCGGCTTGCAGCAAAGTGTCGCATGGAGAAGGAACTTGTTACCGTCCAGGAGATGAACAAGGGACTCCAAGCAATTGCAGCCGAGGCGGAGGAGGTCCGCCGGGGCCTTGTCCCGGCGGGTGACCTGACGGCGGCTCAATCTGCTTTGAGCGCGGCCAAAAAGCGGATCGCTGATCTGGAGCGTGAGCTCAAGGAAGCGAAGACGGAGGCAAGCTCGGCGGAGGGGCGAGCGAAAGCTGTTGTGACGGCTGCCGCTGAAGAATGGAAGGTGTATGACGCACTCGTTGTTGGGCTGCAGAACGACTTTTCCTCGCTTCAAAGCATCATCACGGGCCTCTGCCATCCTCTAATTGGTAAACATCTCTTCCTCTGCCTGCCACAGATACATTGTGGAATCGTTGGTGTACTCACTGTCGGCTTCTGTCCACAGGCCGGATTATTGACAGCTCAGAGGAGGCGTAGTCATACGACGCGCGACAGTGTGTGACCACTCTGGTCGACTCGGCCGCGTTGTCCGCGGCTTGCATTCGAGCGTATCTTCAGGAGATATCGCCCACGGAAGTGATTCCTAGCGACCTCGTCGAGGTATGGCGTTATCTGGAGAAGGCTCCGGCAGTCGTCGAATTCATGACGCGGTCGGCGTTCCGGCGCGGGGCGGCGACGGCGCTCAGCCTTGGACTTGCACATTTCCCGGAGGACTTCGACCTTGATGATGTGACGAGTGGCTACCCCTCGTCGACGGGCTCTGTGGAGATCGCCGAGGTGCTGAAGCTGACGGACCGGGCCGTGGTGTATTCCGATCGCGTTTGGGCGATGGGCGACCTCCTCCCCTATCAGGAGACGACTGTCGCGCCCAACGATCCTGAGACGAAGCACCGGGACTTCAAAGTCGAGCAGCCATTCCGTGCGGCGATGGCGGGTGAGTTGACGACGTACCCTTCGAACCCGTATGTGTCCTTCATTCGCAACCGCAGGGGTGGCGGCGAGTCAGCGTCGAAACCTGCGGAGTAGAAGCTTTGTGCCCTGGGGCGTTAGTAACAAATAACCATTGGACTTATCTTGTATTTTGTAATGACTTTGTTATGCTGTAATGAAAATTCGTTTTGTTTTGTGAATTGTTTCGCGATTTTGAATGCTGATTGGACGAGTCCCCGAGCGCGTCCGCCCTTTTTATGGGGTTTACCTCGTTTGTTATGTGTTTGCGATTTTGAGTGTTTTGTCAATTGTTTCGCTGTTGAGGTCGACTCGCCAGAGCTCAGAGAGCCAGTCGCTAGGCGACTCCCGTGGGTGCTCTTTACTTGACCGTTTTCCCATGCGCGAACGAGGTCGGGTAGCCGAGTCCCGCAGCGTGGTACTTGGTGATTCTAATCGCAGCTCCAAGGTAGGTGAGGACTAAGCGCGTTAGAGTGAGCGCGTCACTCCTGCCTGACCCGAAGGATCAGTCGCATGGCGAGTCCTGGGCACGCTCTCGTACTGGGCGTTTTTCCCTAGCCGCTCGTATTTGACCGGACGTCAGTCTCCGAGCGTGGTACTTAGCTGTTCGAGTCACTGTGCCGAGGATGTGGGTGACTTTGGTTGCTGTGAGGAGCGAGGGTAGTTGTCTTGGCTCGGTAAGCCAGTCGGGCTAGGCGACTCCAATGGGGCTCCGGGTTGGCGTTTTTCGTGGACATTACAAGGCCTGGGGTCTCCTAGTGCCCTTGTACCGCACTACTTGGTCGTGCCAGTCGCTTTACCAAAGGTTGACTTCTGCGAATAGCTTAGCGCTATTATTATGAGTGCGAGTGGCACAAAGACATGGAGAGTAGACGCAATTTGCGGTAACCGATCTATTTTATTTCATAGCAGGTGGAGGGTACATGTATGGAGTTCTAGGAGTAGAACTTCCGTAGGAGGTTTACATTCCACGGTCGCTTGACGTCGAGTACAGGATTCCACGGTACCATGTTGGCATAGTCATCACATCGAACATGGTTTTACTCTGTATGTGTAGAATCGCAAATAATTACGGGTATAAAATGGTGTGCCATATGCACAAACGGTTCATAAGGAGAAAATCGTGTGAGATGGCTAAGGCCCGCCAGGGCCCATTTGGTGGAACCCTATCCTTATAAAAGGGGACCAGCCAACTCGCATAGAGAATACAACCGCACTCCCCACCACTGTCGTCGCTTCCTCTTTTGTATTTATCTGCACCCATGAAGCACACCTACTTGGAGCTATGTCGACGAGGCGCTACATCAGCTATTCTCCGGCATTTCTCCAGTGCGATGTGTACATCCATCTTGACGAGGAACATCCCCTTCATCCACGGAGGACGGTGAAAGGTGTCAACGGCGCCACGACTGCTCCTTTCCAAAGGTTGTTAATTCCTTCACATGCACTACATATGCATGGTCTTTTTTAATCCTTTCAAATGAACGGTCGATTTGTTAATTATTCTCCTCTTAGTGTGGTTGTGTACTTTAGATCTACATTTGCACTAGATCAACATTATGTTTATCTTCTTTAATACATTCAAATGCACGGTGGATTTGTTAATTACTCTTCTCTTAGTGTGGTTGTGTATTATAGATCTACATATGCACTAGACCGACCTTATGTTTGTTTTCTCTAATACATTCAAATGCACGGTGGATTTGTTAATTACTCTCCTCTTAGCTTGGTTGTATTCTTTAGATCTACATATGCACTAGGCCGACCTTGTGTTAATTACTTTCCTCTTAGCTGCAGCGTGGTACATGGCCATGGTGACTCAAGGATAAATGGAGAATCCTATCTGTGTTAGCCTTACAAGGTACATCATCGTCACGAAGATAAAATGTAACCAAGAAAACATACATATTCTCTTCTTTTTTGTGTATCATTCTCCTATGGATACCTACCAATTGAAGCTAGGTCGCAAATATATATAAACATATGATGTATCTGATGTGCAATCAAATAAAATTAAGGTTTTTGGTACTATACTTGCATACATCTAATAGCATCCTGGTCTAGTGACGGTTCAGAGTAAAAACATTTGGAATGTCTGAAATAAGCATACTGATGGTTCATGCTTATCGATTGTTAATTGATATGGACACATACGATGAAACAACATAAGTCTCAGTTTGCAATCGTCAGAAAAAGCAGATGGTCAAGAAGGAATAATCGTTTGCGATATTCTAAAAGTTCGCAGATGGTTGGAATCATGGAACCATATGCCCCATTCGTGCACGTTTATATAAATTGTGTGGGCAACTAGAAGCGCATCACACACTCATCTACAATGACGATCAAAAATTCATATGTCAAGGGACATATTCACAAAACCCGATCTATACTAGTGTAAGTAAGATGGTACGCATGCTTGCACCATAAACAATTTAGTAGGATGTGCTGCTACTAATTCCTCTTGAGTTGTTTCTGAGTTGGACGTCCTTCCTACATTCAAACAAGTCAAGTTTGTACACATAACTGAGCAACATAGAACTATTGTACGAAAGTAGCTATAATGCAACGAAAATCTTGTTTCCATTTGCTTTGTGATAGTTTCTCACAGTCACACATTTATGATGAGAAAAGGAGTCCAATAAGGCGGAGGACACTGGTTACCTTAGTTTTATTTCTAACAATTACTCTCTCATGTTCATAATGACATCCTGTGGGACAGAGAGAGTCCTGGCCCTGCCTTGTATATGGTATGGATGCATATATGTGTTAGTTTTTCTTTCAAGAGTATGCCAATGGTAAAAATTAACTTTATAGAAGGCATGCATAATTACAAGAATCTGCAAAATCGCCGATGATATAGGACACAAAACTCCAAAGAATAAAAAAACATGATGCCGACTCTCTGATATTATCTCTGAAAAGACCGGTCTCACGCCTAGCTAAAACCCAAAAGTGAAGATCCTCCGGAGTCTTGTTCACCGAGTGATCAACATACTCTATAGTTTTTTTTGGAACCGACATCCGCTCCCACCACCGCAATGCATTTTCCTTTTGCCATATTCAAAATCCCACTTGTGATTGGCAATACTTGTTTTAATCTTGTTGCAAATACCAACATGAACTTGGAAGCATCTCATCACATAAGTATAAGGGTATCGAGCTTCTATGCTAGCTCGTGCTAGCGGTCTATCACTCGAGCTGTTCATAGTCCTCCACATCCGACAGCCCTCCACATCCGGTCATGAGTAAGTTGAAGAACAACGAGAAAGGCCTAGAATTTTCATTAAGCATATTTGAATAAGTGTCTTGCAGAATTACACTTTGAACCTCCAGAGCCACTTTGACTGCATGCTTAATATAATCATGGCAGTTGTTGCCAAACAATACTGTTGACGGTTTTTGTAAATTAATCTTGTCACATAGATGCACAATAGGTGTTTGGAGCATCTTTCAGAGAACCTACACTGTTCTGGTCACTTGTATTTTTTCAATCCCGGAGTGTATCCGCGGAGTACTTTGTATTGTTTTTCATTTGTCAATAACGCGTCGAAGTTCTTTATCTAAAAAAAAAGTTCAGCAGAAGTATTAGCCACGGCACTTCAATATGATTGGGCTATTGCTCAGTTCCTCACTTCTTTTCTCTCCGACAGTGTGAACACCTTCGACCATTCATACCTTATGCAATGAAACGCGAAGATCATGAACTAGCTGAAAATGCTGATTAAATTTATGATGTACTACTATTGTACATGTCAAGAAAAAAAGTATTTATTAATAGGGAAAAGTAGTACACTCCACCTTAATTCAGTGATATATAGATGCATATATGTTGAACTAAAACCTGAAAGTACATCTTAGTTTTCAGAATCCCACTTGTGTCAGGCAATAAATTGAAGCAGATTATAAAAAGACAAGAGCCTACAGGCGACCGGCAGAAATACTCAATATGACTACAAGTTCATATGGATCTGAAATTTAAGCTCTAGTAGTAGTAGGACTAGGAGGCATCTGGAATTTTCCTATCACTAGAACAAAGCACTAGGCTGCGAATGATGCAAAAGAGTTGGAGTTAGTGACATAATTATCGGTGCGAACGAAAAGTACCGTGATGTATTTATTTGTGAAGGATTTGCAGAAATCTTCGCTTGTGAGTATGTCATACGTCAGTAGATTCCATCTCCATGTTAATGACTGAACGAAGACAATGCACGCGATGCTACATGCGACACTGCATGCCCTTGGATTGATTGTTTGTAGCGTATTGGCCATACATACAAAAAATGCTTGGCCAGTCTAGCTAAACCACCGGTATGCAAAGGGGAAAGTCGTCCAGGTTTTCCTCCAATGACTCATGTGCATGTGCAGACTGACACATCATTGAATCCCATTCATTCTGTTGCGATACACATTATAAACGATGTTATCCATCGCAAATATTCTCTATATGTTATATATTTTGAAATAGGAAGATAGGACTAACATTCGACTTAAGGAAGAATTTTTTTCTCAGGTGAGAAAAAGTTAAACCTAGTGAAAATTAACTTTACAAAGTTGAATTTTCTGAAATAGTAGTTAGACTAGTAGTTTTTGGATTCTGCTCTGATGGAGCTCCCGGATCCGATGGTCTCTCCTTCATGTTTTATCATAGTTTTGGCATCTAACTAAGAAAGACTTGATTGATATGTTGAATGCTTGGTTTAGAGAAATTTTTCTATGTTTACTTTGCTTCCAAAAGATAATGCTGCTAGTGCTAGGTCCATGAGAAAGTTCAAGCCTGTCAGTGGCTGATGTGTTGGATGACCATCAGTAATAATTCTCTTTAATAAGATTTTTGTATGTTGCTATAATGCTTCTTTAGTTTGAGCTGGTAGAAATTGCTAAAAGTTTAAAGTTCACCGATGATGAAGATACTCTAGTTTGGATGTATCAATTCCTAGGGTATTTACTCCTTAAAGTCACTATATCTGACAGCGAACTTTAGAGTACACATGCTTATTTTCCAGCTATATGGAGCCTAAAAAATTCCACCAAGTGTGCAGGCTTTTATGTGTGTTTATGCAGAATCAAACTATGACTAGAGACAATCTTACAAGGAGAGGTATCCCAAAATGTTTGGAGTGTAATTTCTGGTTGGATATTGAAGTGTTGAACACCTTTCCTTTGGTTGCTTAGTTGCCAGACTTATTTGGGCTGATGTACATGAAATATTTGGATGATTTACACCTGACTACACAGCTCTAGAAACTAGATAGCTTTGCACTAGAAGGTTTATATACAGTTAAATACGGTTTCTGTTGCAGTCCTGTTGGGATTGTCTAACTCTTGGAAAATAATGTTTTTAATAAGAAAACCTGGCTTAATCTTAAACTGGTGTGGCATCTGATAATTTTTTATACATGAAAAACTGGAAGATACCCTACAAGGATCTGGAGGGGGGAAAGATGGCTCAGTTCGAACAATTCCTGATGCTCAAGCTCAAGCAAACATTTTCCCTGATGTCGGCATGAGTGCTTAGTTCGGTTGGATCTCTTCCTGGAGCTCAACATGCAACGACTTTTTTCATGGAGGCAGGGAGACTTTGCAATATATGAAGATGCATCACGAGGAGATACATTTCGTGATGGGTGTGTGAAAAATGAGCGAGCGCAACTGATGTTCTCTTAACTTCTTGAGCTACCGTCCCTTGAGAAACTTGTAACAACCAGCTTGATACTTGGTACCTTTAGGCCTCGTTTTGCAGGGGAGGTTTCACAGGGTTTATTGGGTTTCATCCCGGTCCAACCCGAAAACACCACGACCCACGAATAGACCGTTTTGCAGGCCGGTTTTGAGCGGGCTGAAACCCAACAACCCCCTGCAAACCACGTCGGGTCGAGGAGGAACGAGACGCTCCTCCCTAGTCGCGTTTCTAGGAGGCTGGGAGCTGACGGCGCACAATTCGCAGCGCCCGATGTCCCTGGAGCGACGCCGACGACGCGGCTGACGACTCCCGTCGCTTCGCCGTGCCTCACGTAGGCATTCCGGAGATCCACGGACACCTTCCCATCCCGCTACCGACTAGTCCTCCCGTTCCGACACCGCCGACGCCGTCTCAGCAATTGACACCGCCGACGCCAACCTCCCTCGTCCGTCATTCTTCTCCAACAAAACTGGAATTTCCGCCTGTAAGTCTTGTTCCACTCCCTCCACTTCTCTCACCATCTACTGCTAGATATGTACTGTTAAATTGATGACCTAGGGTTCCTACCTCTGATTAAATCCGGTTCCTAGTACAGCCGCCGACCCTAGCATGAATTGGGGGTACGAACGGATGCGAATTGAACATTATTATTTTCTTGGGGCTAGTACCCTAGTACGAACGGATGGGGCTTACTGCATGAATTGGGTTCTTGCCTCTTGTTAAATCCGGTTCAGTTTGGGTGATGTGTTCTTTGATTAGCCGATTAGAAATCTGTGTTTTCTTATCTACTTAGTCATTTGATAAGGATTTCACCGTGTGGAGTAAATAATGATAAAGCTTATGTATCTAAAAATATTGGTTGTGCTATGCTGTGCTGGCTGTATCGTGTACTTGATATGGCAGGTGATTCTACAGCTGCTAGTATACGTTGGTTGCTGCTCTGTAAGTTGGTATATGAAGCAGTATGGTCAAACGGTTGTTTGAGTTACTAGACTTACTGGCTTTAATATGTACTACTCCCTCCGCCTAGAAATAGATGAAAAAAAGTGATTCGATTGTACGTGAGCTGGCGTAACCAATCAATCAATTACGGTGGCCGAAAATATGCATTTCTATTATTTTTGCAAGCATGAAGAATACATGATTAAGAACAATGTCTTAGAGTATATATTCATCTCATTAGTTATATGGCAGTGTACTGTGTAAGTAAACTGAGGCAGCAACACTATTTATATGGTGTCCCTAGAAACACAATTTGGAGTAACAGTCTTATTATATGCACTACTTATGTTTTCATAATCTCTATCTGTTCCTAGCCTTTCTAAATTTTATAATATATCTACTATTTTTGGTATACCTTTATGTATGCTTATAAGATCAATGACAAGCGATATATATCACTCTATTGATGTATTGGCCTCTGTTATTTTGCAGTTTCCTGCTCCTTTGATTCTGGTTGGATTGGACAATGTATATACTCTATACCAGTATGCCTATTTGTATGTGTTTCTGTTAGCAGTGCCTTCCCTAGCCATCACTCTTCTATGTTATGCTAATTTTATACCACTTGATCTAGATGATAGTAAGCCTGACAGTTATATAGTCCCATCAGGTCTACTGGGACCTCTAGGCTTCTATTCAGCATTAGCAGGCAGAATCAGCTGTGAAGATCAAGCTATAGAGATACATTTTTTTGTATATAGTTCTAGTCTCTTGATGTTTCTGTTGTTCTTTAATCCTTATATAGTTCTAGTCTCTTGATGTTGCTCTTTAATCCTTATATGTTTGTAAATGCCTTCTTTTCGGGCATTTAAATGGCAATTTACTTTGCATTGATTAAAGTTTTTTCATGTATTATTCTTGTCAGCATTTAGAAATTTTAGATTAATATATGATTCTGGCAAGCAAGCACTTCTTGACTAGGAACTGACAAATGCACACTAAGATGCCTCTTAATTTTCTCATCTCCGCTAGGTCTTTGAGGAGATTCGAAAGGAGCACTGGTAAAAGCCCAGATTGTTCTGGTATGTTGATCTTATTATAGTGCTTGCTAGCAAAGGTTTGAGGTCAGAGGTTGGGAAAGCATGTTCATATCTGGAGAGGGAACAATTAGAACCTGACACTGATGGTTTCAATTTGCTTCTGAAGACACACCTAGATGCTGAGTTCACACAATTAACAATGGATAGATGGATATTACCTAGAATCTTTTCATGTCTAACTTATTATGAAATTTAAGACTTTGTCGCTTACTCAGTTCATTGTAATCTAGTTCTTTTTCCACAAAGAATTTCGTGATGATTTTATTGTCAGCTTCACTTGCAACCTGGTATTATTGTTGCTGTAGAAATTGCACTTTTATACCGGTAAATATTCAGCATGGTACTATTTCAGCTAAACAGCAATCCATGCAATTCTTGTGAATTTTTGTCATGAAATAAACCCTGTGTGCAAAACAGACAACTTGTAGTAGAGTATTGGAGTGGAAGTGTATTAGAGTGGAATCTAGCGGATTGGGTGTGACTGGTGTTTTTACCCAAACCCTGTGGGATTTATACCCAAAATTCTCGTTCAATCTACTGCTATAAAATAGGGCCTTACTTCTTTCACTCGCTATAGGTTTAAATTTTGCATCATGTAATTAGACGAATTGTGCACCAATGAAATGGAATTGGTGGCGAGGTGCCTATTACACCGGTGGAAAAGAGGCCTATAGCCCCGGGTCGTATGGGCCATTAGCCGCGGTTCGGGGCAGAACCGGGGCTAGCCGGGGCTAGCCAGGCGGGCTATTGCTAGCCCCGGTTCTGCCCCGAACCGCGGCTAATGGTGCTCCACGTGGGCGGCTGGCGAGCGAGGGGCCTAGCAGACAAAGGTCCCAGTTTTTAACAGGAACCGGGGCTATTGCTCCCCTGCCGCGGCAGGAAAACGACCCTTTTTGTGCCGCGGTAGGATCCGTTTCCTGCTATTTTTCATTTATTTTTTTGGGCATTTTTTTAATTTGTGTTTTGCGCTAAATTGGATGGCATAATTAATACTACATACAACAATGAAGGAACAACTATATAGTGCACATCATCGTCACGAATATATTACACCATCTCATCCGATGTGCGTTGTCGAACATATTACAAAATATACGCACCACGAGTTATTACATGCATATTACAAAACATATCACACTCGCATATCCATCGGCGGGGAATAGTATTCTTCATTCGGATCTAGGACCTCGGCATCTATGAATCCGGCAATTTCCTCTTGAATTGCTCGTATGCGTTCTTGTAGTAGAAGACCGTCCCGCAACCGTTCGACCTAATATAATTTAAATAAGGGGTCAATATATATGAATTAATGAAAATGAACACAATTGATGGTAATAAACTAAATTATGAATATTGTTTATCGTACTTCAATTTTTTTAAGTCCCTCTTTGCGGCAGTATATTTGGTCGTCTGACGAATGAACTCGCATACATAGTAGCCACATAAGTTATTCCCGTGTTCCTTCCTCAAGCACTTTACGAGAACATATATAGTTCAATCAAAATAATATTCAAGCATGATATTGAAACTAGAATCAAAGAGATGCGGGGATCTAGCTAGTACTACTTACATTAAGTTGTTGAAATGTAAGCTCTGGCTTCCAAACGCCAACAGCCTTGGCGGTGAACCGTTTCCAAGCCCTGCCCGGCAAAGAAGATGAATAACGGAGTTCTATATTGATCACTTGCTATCAGCGAGGAAATAGTGCCAATATAGTGAAATAATGATTGAGATTACCTCTGGAGGCATGCTTGCATGTCCGCCCACTCATTGGGGTCTTTGCGTTTCGAGTCCATGACTTTTACTATTCCATCGTCGGGTTTAATGATTAGTAGGATATAGTGGAAGCTGCGCACGCATAACGAGTCAATTATACACTTAACATCGAGTAAGCAAAATATAATGTGTACAAGACAGTAACACTCACTCGTAGTTGTAAGGAAATAGTATTTCCCTTTTGGTCTCGTGAAACCTTAACGCTTGTACCAAGTTGTTCTCTGTCACCTCGGGTCTCAGGTGGAGAACATTTTGATAAATGATATCTGGATCAATGAACCCAATGTCATAGAGTTTTCCTCTTTTGCATTGAAGAATCTTCATTCTGCAAAATAAATACAATGATGAGTAAGATTATACATGCAATGAACGACAGCTGAGCTAGAAAGACTTAATTACATAAATTAATAATACTTACAAACAATAGGCACTCATGATAGATTTGTCGAGGGCGTCTTGTTGGTATAACTGAAATAACTCATCAAATTCAATCATTACCACTCCATCTCCATGCCCATAATGCTCGTTTCTATGTGCAATGTTGATCCAATTTTCGTTAGCAGCAGATTGTCGCATGTACCAGATATGCAATCTTCGCATTTTTGTTGGTAGCTCCTTGACTAACTCAGGTTTGACGAGAGGGTGCCCGTGTCGATACTTGTATGTTATGTCAGCGAATTCATTTATATGGTTTAAGTACCTACGAATAGACATGTCTTGAGTCGCTGCCGCTTCTCCGTACAACTCTACTAACTCCGGATCAGTTTCTGGATCATACCTCTGCTCGGCCGCAGCTCCCCTCGACCGCACCTCGGCATCGGAATACACTATTAGCGGGAGGGAACAATTGATTTTTCTGTTCTCTGAGCTGGGCAACTGATTTCTCGCTTGATTTTCCACTAGAGCTGATACTCTGCAACCGTTGTTCTTTTGCCTCAACCGACTTGCGAATAGAGCGGTCATAGTATTTTGGTAGCGGCGGCGGGTACACGGCCATGAGCTTCACCTGGGCTATTGCCTTTGCTACATCTTCTTTGGTGCGCGGAAAGATTGGCTCTATCGACTTCTTCTTGTTATCTATGTCAATCTTCCACTTTTGATAACTGGCTTCTGAGGCCGCATCAAGTTGCTCATTTGTCATCTCCCCAGGTCGGGGGATACTGAAATCTATATTTGCATGGGGTACTTTTGGGAGGGGCTATATCTTACGTTTTGGTGATACGAACCTCTTGCCCCTCGTAGTCGTACGACCCATTTTCCGCTTGGGAGATGGCGGCGGTGGAGACGGCTGCGACGGCGATGGAGAAGGTTGCGCTGGAGAATGGTAATATGGCGGCGAAGGTGAAGGTTGCGCTGTAGAATGGTCATGTGGCGGCGAAGGTGGATTATTGCTGATCTAAGGAGTGGGTGGCCTTGGCGGCACATAATTTGGAAGATGGATGTGCTCCTTTGGCCAAACAGCAGCCCCTTTTTACTTCTCCTAGTTCAGTCAGCTCCCCATCTTCACCTGCGGGGTAGTCCAGCTTCAGCTCCTCATAATCTGGCATGACTTGATCCACCGTGACGACAGCGTACCCTTTTGGAACCGGTTTGCAATGCCAAGTTGGTGTAGGTCCAATTGGTAGGGCCATGCCGAGCGCCGCCATCAACCTTAAGTTAGCAACTCTCACATTTATCTCACAAGGTGTGCTCTGTGTTATATCATCCACTGGGTAACGATGTTCCGGAGCCGTCAGTGCATCATCATCACCATCATCCTGGAGCTGCGTGGAAGCGATGCTACTTTTCTTATTCGATGGCGCGCCGGTAGCATCGAATGCAGGTTCTATCAGGTACCGCTGAGATTGGCCGCTACCTTGCTGGCTAAGTATTTCGATTTGATCCTGATGTCGCTTTAATACCTCTTCTACATTACATAGCCGGTCTGCAGCAGCAGCTTTCTCAGCCTCAGCAGCAGCTTTCTCAGCTGCCTCCCTTTCCTTCCTCCTCTGATGGCTTCTATCAGGAAATCTCTTCCTTTCCTCGGGAAACGCAACTGTCCACTGCTTGGATCCTTCAGTGCCCCGTGATCGTCCTTTGTGTTCTTTATTTTTAAGGGCGCGTGTCAGCTCGTCCTTATCTCTATAAGGAACACGAACCGTCCCTCTTCAACATCTTGTACCGCACTTCTAATGTCGTGGATGGGTAGCAGGGGATTATCTTTGTGTCTTTGGTTATATACTGCCTTCTCTTCTTCGTTCAACGTGCCCCCATGCCCGTAAAACCAATTTCTTGCCCATTCGATCCATGTTAAGGGCTATGGCTTGATCCCCTTGGCCAGAAATGGTGCCTCAAGTGCCTCCCACTTATGCTTGCTACCGGTGTAGCCAGCAGGCCCCATAGTACGGTGGTACTTCTTCTTAGCAGCATTCGCCTTATTTACTGCAGACTTTTGCAATGCGTCCGGATTCTTCGTCTTGTACTCCACAAATTCGGCCCAGTAGTCTCTTATCTTCTCATAGACCTTATCGAAATTCGGAGTCTTATCGAGCTTGATATAGTTTTGGCATAATTTTTTCTTCCAGTCCCTGAATAGTCCGCCCATCTTCGAAAGAGCCCACGCCTTGACTTTTTTATCTAGGGCCTCTTTTCGACTCCTCTTTTCCGCCTCATTTGGCACCTCTTCGTCTGGATCCACCTCTAGCGCCGGCATGGTGAAATTAAGCATGAGATTTGTCCAAAGGTTTTCTTTGGCTGCTTGGCCGACATATGACACGGTTTCCATCTTTGTCTGCCTCCACTCTCGAGTGGTGATAGGGATGTGGTCCCTAACGACAACTCCGCATGCCTTCACAAATTTCTTTGCAACATTATCAGGTTCAATTGGTTTCCCGACTTTATCGACCTTTTCGATTCTATACCAGACACCATCATCCATCTTCTTGTTTGGGCCTCGTTTAGTCCGTACTGACGATTTCCTCGATCCGGAGGGCTAAAAGAAGAAAGAGCTAGCGTTTTAATATATGTATTTCATATGGTCACTTGTTAAATACATTAGTGCACATCACATATAGATATACACCTCGCCGGAGCCGTCGACTTCTCTCTCTTCGACTTCTTGATTGTCGTCTTCTCCCTCATCGGAGCCGCTGAGTCCTCCCTCACCCGAGGCGTCGGCGTCTACCTCACCGGAGCATCTACCTCCTCGGCTAAGAGACTCATCTCCCTCTCCGGAGTCGTTCACAAACTTCTTGGTGACATCGCCAACAATAACTTCATCCCCACGGATTAAACCCTCCATGATGTTCTCCTAATAATTGTCTCTACCGAGTCCTAGATCCATAGTATCTGCAAACAAAATAATACACAGAAATAGTTAACAGAAGCGGCGGACGGCCTTCTCCTGACTCCGCCGCGAAACACGGCCCGACGCCACCTCCGCGTCCCCCGTGCTCCAACACACCAAGCACGCCCCCGACGCTACCTCCGCCGCGGACGTGCATCTCCGACAGCACCCTGGCCCCTCCGCCTCCCACACAGCAAATCAGCGCGACGGCGAGCGATGCGTGCGCATGGCGGCGAGCGGCGCACGGCGGCGGCTCGAGCTCGCGCGCGCACGGCGGCGCGGCGGTGGCGGCACAGGCGCGTGCACGCGCGCACGGCGGCACAGACTCGTGCACGCGCGCACGGCGGCGGCTCGTGGACGGCGGCGGCGGCGGTGCGCGTGCACGGCGGCGGTGGCTCGGGCAAGAGAAGAAAAAGGAGAGGAGACCGGCGGCGGCTCACCTTGCGCTCGTGGAGCGGAGACCGGCGGCGGTGCTCGGGAGGCGCGGGCCGGCGGCGGAACGAGCGTGATCGGGGACGCACGCCGAGGCGCAGGCCGGCGGCGGCGGCGGTGCTCCGGAGGCGCGGGCTGGCGGCGGCGGTTCTCGGGGACGCACGCGAAGGCGCGGGCCGGCGGCGGAGTTGCGCAGCCTGACGGCATCTGCTTGTCCTCGCGTGCGTGAATGGGGAGGAAGGAGGGCGGCGCCGATCTAAAGTAGAGGAGCATCGGCCCCGGTTCCTACCAAGAACCGGGGCTATTGCCCTATTAGCCCCGGGTCAGCGCCCGACCCGTGGCTATTGGCCCAGAAAATTCCGGCTGGCGCGCATCGTGGGCTATTAGCCCCGATTCTTGGGCCGAACCAGGGCTAATAAGCCTTTTTCGAAAAAAGATTGAGTTTTCTGGAGGTTCCTGCCTTTTTTTCTAGATTTAGGAGCATTATTACATATGTATTTTTCAATGCAAATTTATTTTGAATTTCAAAAATATGTATTCCATATTTTCATATATATTTTTCAATTAAAAATGCATTAACAAATATGTATTCCATATTTTTGAATTTGAAAACACTTTCAACATGAAAAGTCTTCAAATTTGAATAAATAATCCAAAACCATTTGCTGTTTTCTAAAATAACTATTCTTACTAAAAAATTTTGCAGGAGCAAGTTTTTGAATGGGCATTAAAAATTTAAAAATGACCCATTGTTCTGTGAAGCAACCACCAAATTAAATGTGAAACCTTACTTGGACAATTTCCCAACCGGTGTATCTAGAACGGGCATAAATAATTCAAAAATGATCGAAACAATGTGAAACCTTCACGTGGTGTCATATTATGTGTCAAAGTTACAAGGAAAAATATTAAACTTGGAAGATTGAGAACATCACATAAATTTTAATACATGAGGGCACACATAAGTTTTACATGAAAGTCATGAATCCTTCTTGGTGTGTATGTCGATCCCTTGCCTATGATCGCTTCTTAGGCCGTAACCATGGAGCATCTTCATTATTTAACGGGATGCTTGGGTCAGTTTTTACGGTGAAGGGCGGAATTTCATCAAACTTATCATAATCTACTGATATGTCTGTCTTGTCCCCTATTCCCATGATGTTTCTTTTCCCTGAAAGAACTATGTGACGCCTGGGCTCATCGTCTGATGTATTCGTTTTCTTATTTTTTATTTTTTCGGTCTGGAGGACATGTCTTTCACATAGAAGACATGAGCCACATTGTTGGCTAGGATGAATGGCTCGTATCTGTAACCAAGATTCTTGAGATCCACTGTTGTCATTCCGTACAGTTGGTCTACCTTTATCCCATTCATGTTGACCCAACTGCACCGAAATAGAGGGACCTTAAAAGTAGGTCCATAGTCAAGTTCCCATATCTCCTCTATGTAACCATAGTATGTGTCCTTTTTCCCATTCTCGCCTATTGCATCAAAGCGGACACCACTGTTTTGGTTGGTGCTCTTGTTATCTTGGCCGATCGTGTAAAATGTATTCCCATTTATCTCGTACCCTTGGAAAGTCAATACAGTCGAAGATGGTGACGCGGCCAACAAGTAGAGCTGATCTCCAACAGTGTTGTCATTCAGGAGACGTGCTCGTAACCAACTTCCGAAAGTCTCCATGTGTTTTTCTTCGATCCAGGAGTCAGCATTCCCCGGGAACTTGGAGCATACAACATTCCTGTGTTCCTCGATATACGGAGCCAAAAGGTGGAATTTCATAGAACTGTGTAGTGTGCTTGAGTGAAAGAACGCCCGTCCCTACATATCACTGCTTTCTTTCCTAGCATGCCTTTTCCAATTAGCCTCCCCTCATGCCGCGATTCAGGAACACCAAGCGGCTTAAGGCCAGGAACAAATTCAACGCAGAACCCAATGACCTCCTCTGTTCCATAGCCCTTGGAAATGCTTCCTTCTGGTCTAGCACGGTTACGAACATATTTCTTTAAGACTCCTATGAACCTCTCGAAGGAGAACATATTGTGTAGAAATACAGGACCGAGAATGGAAATCTCGTCGACTAGGTGAACCAGGAGATGCGTCATAATATTGAAGAAGGACGGGGGGAACACCAACTCAAAACTGACAAGACATTGGATCACATCCCTCTGTAGCCTATCTAGACTTTCTCGATCGATTACCTTCTGAGATATTGCATTGAGGAATGCACATAGCTTCACAATGGGTACTCGAACATTTTTTGGTAGAAGCCCCCTCAATGCAACCGGAAGCAACTGCGTCATAATCAAGTGGCAGTCATGAGACTTCAGATTCTGAAATTTTTTCTCTGCCATATTTATTATTCCCTTTATATTTGATGAGAAGCCAGCCGGGACCTTGATACTGCTCAGACATTCAAAAAAGATTTCCTTCTCTGCTTTCGTAAGAGCATAGCTGCTTAAGTATTGACGCCCTTTATCACTATGCTTGTTGTATGGGTCTTTCATACGTTGTTGGTCCTCCCGTGCTTCTGGTGTGTCTTTTGACTTCCCATACACGCTCAGCAAGCCTAGCAGGTTCACGCAAAGATTCTTCGTCACGTGCATCATGTCGATTCAAGACCGGACCTCTAGGCATTCCCAATAGGGTAGCTCCCAAAATATTGATTTCTTCTTCCACATGGCCGCATGTCCAGTAACGTTTTCTTTGGGAATAGATTGACAGCCAGGACCCTTTCCAAAGATTACTTTCAAGTCCCTCACCATACCAAATACATCAGCACCTTTAGGGAGCTTAGGCTTCTTCCGGTGATCTGCCTCACCGTTGAAATGCTTGCCTTTCTTCCTCACTTGATGATTGGTCGGAAGAAATTGACGACACCCTAGGTACACAACCTTCTTACATTTCTCTAAATATATACCTTTAGTATTATCTAAACAGTGTGTACATGCATTGTATCCCTTGTTTGATTGTCCTGAAATGTTACTAAGAGCTGGCCAATCATTGATGGTTACGAACAACAACGCTCGTAGGTCAAATTCCCGCTGTTTATGCTCATCCCACACACGTACACCTGGTTCGGCCCACAACTGCAAAAGTTCATCGACTAATGGCCTTAGGTACACATCAATGTCGTTGCCGGGTTGCTTAGGTCCTTGGATGAGTACTGGCATCATAATGAACTTCCGCTTCATGCACAACCAAGGTGGAAGGTTGTAGATACATAGAGTCACGGGCCAGGTGTTGTGACTGCAGCTCTGCTCCCCAAAAGGATTCATGTCGTCTGTACTTAGACCAAACCATAAGTTTCTCGCGTCACCTGCAAAGTCCAGGTACTCTCTCTATTTTTCTCCACTGCGACCCATCGACGGGGTGTCTCAACTTCGTCTCGTCTTTCTTACGCTCTTCTTTGTGCCATCACAACAATCTGGCATGCTCTTTGTTTCTGAACAGACGTTTTAGCCGTGGTATTATAGGAGCACACCACATAACCTTAGCAGGAACCCTCTTCCTGGGGGGATCGTCATCGCCCTCAACATCACCAGGGTCATCTTGTCAGATCTTGTACCGAGATGTAGTGCATACCGGGCATTTATCCATATTCTCGTACTCCTTACCGCGGTACAGGATGCAGTCATTAATGCATGCATGTATCTTCTGCACATCTAATCCTAGAGGGCAGATAGTCTTCTTTGCTTCATACGTTGTCTCGGGCAGCTCGTTATCCTTTGGAAGCTTTGGCTTCATTATTTTCAGTAACTGCTCAAATCTCTTGTCAGACAAACCAGCCTCAGCCTTCCATTGCAGCAGTTCGAGTGTTGTACCGAGCTTTGTGTTGCCATCTTTGCAATTTAGGTACAACAGCTTTTTGTGATCCTTTAGCATGGCGTCCAACTTCAGCTCCTCCCTTTCTGTATCGCATTGTTGTTTTGCATCAGAAATGACCCGACCAAGACCATCAACGGGCTCATCTGATGCCCGGTGTTCTTATTCATTGCCGCCTCCTTCTTCTTCATTATTACCTCCTTCTTCATTGTCTTCCATTGCAGTATCCTCGTTTTCTTCATGGAACATACGATAGTTTTCATCATCCTCCTCTTCTTCATTGTCTTCCATCGTAACCCCTCTTTCTCTGTGCAAGGACCAACAATAATATCCGGGCATGAAACCTTGGCGAAGCAGGTAGAATTGAATGGTTCTCGAGTTGGTGTACTCCTTGACGTTTCGACAGTCAACACATGGACAAGGCATAAAATTATCCACCTTGTTATCCTTAGCCAGATCGATAAATTTATGCAGGCCTGCAATAAAGTCGGAATCGCGTCGGTCGCTGTACATCCATCCCTTCCGTGCATTGATCTGCATCATAAATATATAGTCAAATGACTATCTTACATGCATGAAAAGGACAAGGTTGCTAACCTCGGACAAGGATACCATTTTTTTCAATTTAAGTGTGGCTCGGGCATTTCACCGAACACCTTGTGTGCATAGCAAAGGCAAAAATTCTTAGCACCCACCCCTCTCACAAATCCAGCCAGAAAAAAAACTGGGCTATGGGGGTGTATATATACGCAGGGAGGGGCAATAGCCCCGGTTCGGGGCAAAAACAGGTGCTAATGCTCCACGGAACGACACGTGTCACGCGCATGAGCGTTAGCCCCGGTTTTTGCCCCAAACCGGGGCTATTGCTCCTGGACGGCGGCGCAAACTGAAACGAGGCCATTACGGGACATTGGTCTCGGTTTTTTATGAAACCGGAGCTAATGGGAATATGGGGGCTGGGTCATTGCCCTCTTTTCTACTAGTGTTAATATATAAAAAGGTATAGAGCATGTTCTTTTAGCAGAGCTCGCATTTCGTTTTACATTTAAAACATGCGGCTAACTTATTTCTTCGAAGTTTTCAACTGATTCCAGATCAGCCTAATGGTCCAACAATGTAGGTGAATGCGTAAATCCTGATTTGAATAGAATGAAACGTTGACACGGCTTCCAACCATTAACTGCAGTGATAAAGGGACGTAAGTGAGTACAACTGGTGTGAAAAAATTGTTTTCTTTCGGCTTATAAAAGAGCTCCAAATAGCACACATGTGATGCACGAGCACCTCAAGACTTATTCCAATGCTGTAGAAAGTTTATTTCTGAAATGCGATACGATAGAATATTCACATGAAAGCGAATAAACTCAAATTTTGTTGGTCCTCGTAGTAGGTTTAGGAGGCCTTGGGAATTGTCATACCTCGTCGATAAAGGATTGGAAGCGACGCAGCAGTTGACGATGCACTATATGACTGCCATTAGCACAGATATTCGCCTCAGCACAAGGGCCATCGATGCGTGGAGCAGCAAAAAAAATTGGGTCCAGATTGAGCATGGCTCTTTGAAATCACTAAAGTTCACACCTTCTCCACTGACTCTGCGTCTGCTCTAACACACACAATATGACAAAGTATTTGTATACAATGTATATGCACAACAAACACGAAAGAGTACCATAAATCAACGTGGTGCGTTTGAAATTATTATTTTTTCCGATCAAATATTCAGGTTTTCACCTTAAAGAAAGTTCACGCTCTCAAAATAATACCTTTAACAAGGCCATTGCCAGGCACAACCAGTTAAGGCCAGACCCTGGGTTTTCACCCTGAAAGATTGG
Organism: Avena sativa; assembly: GCA_916181665.1. NCBI lineage: Eukaryota > Viridiplantae > Streptophyta > Magnoliopsida > Poales > Poaceae > Avena > Avena sativa. The sequence continues at coordinate 126,088,710 of OV702283.1, read as the reverse complement.
ATCATGAACTTTACTTATACTGTCGCCCCCGCTTGCATACCATTGCTCCAAATCACAAGTTACCAAGCCAATTTCTCATCACCACTCGGACTCGAACCACCATTGTTTGTCCTCATATCTCGGTCTTCATGACATTCTCTGTCGGCACCATGGGACGAGAACATGTCCCATGATATTAACATCCAATAGATCTTCAAAGCGTTTCCTCTGAACCTAAACGGCTAAAGTAAAAACATGGGTGCGCACGACCGAATCCTACCTGATCCAGCGATCTCTCGGCATATGCGCAGTGTGGAGTTTGCCCGCGGAGCCTTCCGGAACACGCCACTACAACCAGATCAATGTAGAGAAACATCATGCGGGTCTTTGTCTTGGCGTGAGATGAACCCTAGGACCACCCCCTTTATTCAAACCGAGCTAGCAGCCCCCTTGATACGTCGGAAACGTATCTATAATTTTTTATGTTCCATGCTGGTATAGTATCTACTTTGCTTTGCCTTTATTTACACTTTGAGGTATTTTTATACACTTTCTGGAACTAACCTATGGACAAGATGCCATAGTGCCAGTTACTTGTTTTCTGTTGTTTTTGCTTTCAGAAAGCTAAAAAATGAATATTCTCGGAATTGGACGTGGCAAAAGGAAAAGTTCATATTTTCCCGAAGCGATACAGAAAATCGAAGACAAGACGGAGGAGGAAACCAGGGTGGCCACACCCTAGGTGGGCACGGGCCCACCCTAGGCCGCGCCCACAGGGGTGTGGGAACCCTGGACCTCCACCGACCTTGCCTCCTTCGCCTATAAGAAGCCCCGACTCAGAAACCCTAAACAATCGAACAGAAAACCAAAAAAACCTCCACAGCGCCGACGCCACCGAAGGGGAGATTCGGGGGACATAAAGTCTTTGTTCCGGCACCCTTCCGGGACGAGGAAGTGCCCCTGGAGCCATCTCCATCGATCTCCATAGCCATCTCCATTACCGTTGCTGATTCCCATGATGAAGAAGGAGTAGTTCTTCCTCGAGGCTAAGGGCTTTACCGATAGCTATGTGTCCATCTCTCTCTCTCTCTCTCTCTCTCTCTATGCGTGATCTTTATGAGATCATGAGCTTTGTAATCAAGTAGATCTACTTTGCTACTCAAGTGCTTTAATAGATCTCTACTCTCCCCACGTGTGTGAAAGTGACAGCATGCATACTGTGGTGGCACTTAGGCTAGATGTTACATAAATACTCAATTGCTTTAATAGATCTATGGTTTTCTCCACGTGTGTGACAGTGACAGCGTGCGCTCCGTGTGTAGCACTTAAGCTAGATTATATATATATATATATTTATCATGAGTTATATTTGGAGTTGGATTTCTCTATGAAATTGTGGTGTTTGTTGGAACCATCTAGCGCTCAAGATGACGGTGTGGGGTTATCTAGATGGGGAAGGCGGACTTTGAGGTGTGCTTGTGTAGCCCTACCATGGATTAGAGTGTCCAACCGGAGAGTAGTTCAGGGTAGTATCATGAAGAGAATATATTTATTGAGAGTGTCCACTAGTGAAAGTATGATCCCTAGGCCTTGTTTCTAAACATTGAAACACCATTTTCATCTAGATCTATTGTATGTTTGCTTGCTTCCATATTTTTGCCTTTAGTCTTTTTCTCCCCGTCAGAAGCTTCCACTTGTATTTTACTATCTCTTCGCCGAACTAGTGCACCTATACACCTGACAAGTATATTGGGTGTGTCGGGGACACAAGAGACTTCTTGTATCTTGATTGCAGGGTTGCTTGAGAGGAATACCTTTGACCACTTCCTACCTGAGTTCGATAAACCTTGGGTAACCCACTTAAGGGAAACTTGCTGCTGTACTACAAACCTCAGCACTTGGAGGCCCAACAACTGTCTACAAGAATATAAGTGCGTGGACATCAAGCTATTTTCTAGCTCTGTTGCCTGGGAGGAAAGGTAAAAGGCATTCACACACGTTACCCCACGGCAAAAGCAAGACAGAAATCTATCTTCTGGCGCCGTTGCCGGGGAGGTTTTGGTCCTTTTGCCTTACCTCGCCGTCAAGCTATTTTCTGGAGCTGTTGCCGGGGAGGTAAGGTAAAAGGTACTCACATACTCTTGGTGTGTGAGTGCTTGAAGTTATTTCCTTTAGAATATGCAATTTTGTCTTTTTGTTTCTTGTTTTCACTAGTTAGGCTTAATGGAAAACAACAACAAAATTAGAGATCTTTATAGTATTTATCTTGAGTTAGGACATGAAGTGTTTGAAGAGAAAATTAAAAAACCTATGGAACTTTATTTGCATGCTAAGAGCAATGTTATTAGTATGAATTCTATGAACACCATTATTGCTAATGCTATGGAAAAGTCTAAGCTCGGGGAAGCTAGTTTTGATGAAAATGATCTTTTTAGTCCCCCAAGCACGGAGGAGAAAATTTACTTTGATGATACTTTACCTCCAATATATGATGATTACAATGATGAATATGATATTTTCAGTCCACCTACTATTGAGGAGAAAAGTAATTATGATTACAATATGCCTCCTATATTTTATGATTATGGTGATGAGAATAATAATGATAGCTATTTTGTTGAATTTCCTCCCACTACAATTAATAAGAATGACTATGCTTATGTGGAGAGTAATAATCATTTTATGCATGTGACTCATGATAAGAATGTTTTATGTGATAGTTACATTGTTAATTTTATTCATGTTTCTACTGAAAGTTATTATGAGAGAGGGAAACATGGTTTTATGCATCTCAATAATATTAAGTTTCCCCTCTTTATGTTGAAAATCTTGAAGTTCCACTTGTTTTTCTTTTCGATGCTTATTGCTTTGTGCTTTCATGACTTGTTTCTTTACAATATTCTTATGCATTGGAAGTGGGTTAGAATTAAATGTGTTTTGAATTTGCTTCTTGATGCTCTCTTTTACTTCAATTCATATTTCTTATGTGAGCATCTTTTCAAACTATCAAGTCTAACTCAAAGGCGGTAAATAAAAGTACTTGTTGGGAGATAACCCAAGAGTTTTCTTGATTATTGGAAGTTATTACTTCAGTAATGACCTCTCCTTATCCTTTTTGTTTTATTTTTGTGCCAAGAATGACCACTAATGAGAGGGAAGTAAGGTTTTGGGAGTTGCTGTCCCAAAACAGATTTTTGTGCTCCACCTTAAAAATTCGTGAGGAATATCTGTAAGCCGGATTGATCTGATAATTTACGAATAAATCCCCCAGTATGTTAGCTAACTTTAGTTAGTTCAACACGTTTTTATTAGAGCAACAGAAGGTCTTCGAAAAAATCGGTTTCTACCCGCTGTTCTGTTTTGACAGATTTCTGCCATTATTTGCATTTGCTTCTTATTGATTCCTTTTTGGGTTCTTTTCGGAAAATTGAGATTTTTGAGGGAATTTCTACCGTAGATAGTGTTTTTAGTGAAAGTTTTTCTGTTCTAAAGCAAAACCCAAAGGTCTATTATCTTTTGAATACACTAATGTTGCTAATGAAGATTGTGTGAAGTTTTGTATGAAGGAAAAATTTCAGGTGTAGAGAGAGAATGATGTAATGAGATGAAGAATGGACAAAAACTCAAGCTTGGGGATGCCACCCCGTGTCACCCCAAGAAATATTCAAGAGGTATAAGCGTCAAAGATTGGGGATGCCCAAGGCATCCCCTTCTTCATCAATAAAAAGTCCAGGTCTTTCTAGACACTTCGTTTTTATTTTTTCATGCACTGTTGTGTTGTTCTTGGAGCGTCTTAGTTTTCATTTGATTTGCTTAGTTTGTTTAGTTTGCTTGAATAAAGTAGTTCGGACCCCTGTTCTCGTTGTGTTGTTTCAAATAAGTTGATTGGTGTGGAAAGGAGTAGAAAGTTCTTACTTGAATAGTGCAAGAGGAGCTTGCTTTGACTGTGACTTAGACTTTAGCATGTCATGCTAGGTGTTGTTTAACCTTATGCTTAGTGATTATTGTTATATAATGACTTGTTCCAAACAATTGGGATTGCTTAGTGTGCCTTGAAAGAATCATGCGTTGTTTTAGCATACAAAAGCATAGTATTGTTGTATTTTCCTTTGATGCTTTGTTTGGGTCGACTTGGCACATGCTCACACCATGTTATTACTATGAACCAGTCACCTTAGCCTCTATGATCATTTAGTCCTTGACTTGTAGTACTAATTTATGCTTTGATTAGTAATGTTTTGTCACTTTGCATCATTATGGCCATTATTGTTCTCTTAGTTGGTCGCTCCCAGTCTTTTTCTAGCCTCCACTTGTATGAGTAAGCTCTACTCATGCATACAACTCCCAAGAAACCAATTTATTCCCAAGTGTCCACTATAAATTCCTATGCATGGTGTGTTACACCATTCCAAGTATATTCTTGTTTTCATCTATCTTCCAATTAAAAGTATTTTGTTATGTGAAAACTTAGTGATTAAAACTCTCACAAACTTGATGGCACACTTTATATTTCGTGCCCCTAATAAACTTGAACCCGTTGTGTCATCTATGTTGTATATGCTTGCACTTATAAGTTGGGATTAGCAAAACCGTGTTGTCGTAGGGAACGCTTCCAATACTTGTAAATATCTACCTAGTTGATATCATGCTCTTTTTTCTATGGATGTCGTCGGTGTGAAATGAAAGGGGAGCTTGTAAGTCCATGGAGTTATGTATTTTGTGTTAGAGAAACGCCTGAGCCGCTAGCCTAAGCCATGCCTAATCATGGTGGAAACTTGCAGCATCACCATAGTAACATCTATGAAGCATTCTTCTTATAAAAAAAGAGATTGAGAAAAAAGAGACATATTGAGAAAAGAGGAAAAAGATAAAAAAGCACCATATCCCATGGTAAATAAGAAGAATGCTGAGATGCTCATTGTTTGCTTGCCTTGTCATTTTGGTTATGGGAAAGCTCCTGTACCATGTGCAAGGGGTACCCCGTTGGCGGTTCTCTATGATACACATGTACTTACCATGACAAGAACTTGCATGTAACTAAACTTGAGTAGCATGAGGAGCGACCCTCATATTCAAGGGACATGAGATTGCCAACATATACTTTATCAAGCATATACTCCATAGTTTGTTTACTTTGACCTTAATCACTTCAAGATGCTTATGATAGGGGCAATGAGGGATGCAAGCTAACAAGTACCATAATTTTTGGAAGCTCTTTTTGAAACTTGAAATCCCTGCTTCCCTTTATGAAGGGCCTTTCTTCCACTATTATATTGAGTCTCCACCTTCTACCTTTAGGCACCAGTTAAGAGAGAATAGTTGCCATTCTTAGTTCTATGTGCATTGCCCCAAAACTTATTGATTGATGCATATTGTTGATATTGCTTGTTCTTGCACTATTTGTATCTAGTCACTCTTATGAACTTTGTGTTGGAGATATGCCCTAGAGGCAATAATAAATGTAGTTATTATTATATCTTTGTGTTTATGATAAATGTTTACATTCATGCTATAATAGTATTAACAAGGAAACATTAATACTTGTGTGATTTGTAAACTAAAATAGAGTCCCTAGTAAAGCCTCTTTATAATACTAGCTTGTTGGTTAATAAATGATTGTGGTTTCCCTATCATAAACATTGAGATGTTATTAACAAACAAGATCATATTGTTAGGAGAATGATATGGTGGACATACTCCTATAGATAAGCGTAGCATAAAGATCAAGTCATTTTAATAGTTCAATTGCTATATGCTTTCTGATACATAGTAACCTAATTCCTTCGACCATGAGATCATACATATCACCTTCACCGGAAGGATGCTTTGATGACATCAAACACCACACCGTAAATGGGTGGCTATAAAGGTGGCATTGAGTGTTCGGAAAGTATTGGTTGAAACACATGGATCAAGAGTGGGATTTGTCCATCCATATGACGGATAGATATACTCTGGGCCCTCTCGGTGGAATGTCATCCAATTAGCTTGCAAGCATGTGAATGGCTCACAAGGGATCACATATCATGGGAACGAGAAAAGAGTACTTATCAGTAACGAGGTTGAACTAGGTATGCAGAGATACCGACGATCAAAACCTCGGATAAGTAAACTATCGTGAGACAAAGGGAAATTGGTATCGTATGTAAGTGGTTCATTCGATCGCAAAGTAATCGTAGAAATATGTGGGAGCCATATGAATTTCCAGATTCCTCTATTGGTTATTGTTCGGAGAAGTGTCTCGATCATGTCCGCATAATTCACGAACCGTAGGGAGACACACTTAAGGATTCGACGTTGTTTGAGTAGTTATGGAATGATGAGTAAGAGACCGAATGTTGTTCGGATTCTCGGATGGGATCCGGGATATCACGAGGAGATCCGGAATGGTCCGGAGAATAAGATTCATATAAGGAAAGTCCTGTTTCGGGGTTCGAGAATGGTTCCGGTGTTTTCATCGGGAATGTTCTAGAAGGTTCCGGAATGTCCGGCACTCCGGAGGGGAAGGGTACATGAATGTTTCATAACAAGTTGGAATGATTGCATCATGTACTAGGTGTCATCGCTGAACAAAATAAAGGGTTTAATCAAATCCTAGTTTGAAAAGTCAAACGGCAATTTGAAAAGTCAAACGACTATTTTGTGAGGTGGAGGGGAAGTAGGAAACCTACTTGGGGAGGAGTTCCCTCCCTCCACCGCCGGCCCACTTGGGAAACCGAGTTGGGGAGTGACTCCCCTCCCCTGGCGCGCCCCCTCCACCTATATAAGGAGGGGCAGGGCTGCCCCTCCAAGTACACAACACCTCCACCCAAAACCCTAGCTCCTAGCTGCCGGCGCCGCCACCTCCTGCTGCCGCCGCCTAGGGCAAGCCGCCGCCGCCTAGGTAAACCCTAGCTGTCGGCCTTGCTCCTCCTTGGTGCGTCTAAACCCTAGATCGCCGAGGCTCTCTCTCATAGTCCACCATACTCGCTCCGGCTTAAGGCGATGCCCTGCGAGATCTCCCCTCTACTTCCGGTACCACGCCGTTGTGCTGCCGGAATCGCGAGGAGAGTGCTACAACCTTCGCTGCCTGCTAGAACAAGGGAGAGGAAGGTCTTCGTTGAGTACCGAACGTGTGACCGACTGCGGAAGCGCTGCCGGAACGTAGCGCCGGAAGGATCGTCTACGCGATCTTGAGATCGGGAAGAGTACGACTACATCACCCACGAGAATCCGCTCTCGTTAAACACTTTGGAATCTTCGAGAGTGAGTTATTCCATCAACTCGTTCCTACAATCTAGTAGATAGATCTTGGCTTGTTTGTTTGTATGCGATAGAAATTTTTTGTTTTCCATGCTACGAAACCCTACAGTGGTATCAGAGCCGTGTCTATATGTAGATCTGTTGCACGAGTAGAACACAATGGTCATTGTGGGCGTTGATGCTTTTGTTGTCGATTGCTTCTTGTGTACTTTGCATCTTGCGGGATGGTGAGATGAAGCGGCCCAGGCTAACCTTACATGAAATCATTCATGAGACTTGCTCCACGCTTGACATGCAACTTGTATTGCATAAGTGGCTTTGCGGGTGCCTGTTTCTCCCAACATAGTTAATATTCAATTTACAACGGGTGATTGACAATACTAGTATCAATGTTGTGGTTCTTGTTCGTAAGTTAGAACGACACTTATTGAAAGCCCCAAACCACGTAAAACATGCAAAGAAAGTAGAGGCGTCTAACTTTGTTTTGTAGGGGTGTGATGTGATGTGATATGGCCATGATTGTGATTATATTTGATGTATGCAATGTTCCTTATTGTAAGTTGGCAACCGGCAGGAGCCATATGGTTGTCTTTAAATTCTGTTAAGACCCGTGTGTCTATTCAAAGTAGTTGTAATAGTTGAAGCCGGTGGACGACAACCATGGAGCAGCGTCATTGACCTTGATGCAATGCCGGTTATGATGGAGATCATGTTCGTGCTTGAAGATGGAGATCGGAAGCACAAAGAAGAAAGTCCATATCATATCACATATTATGAATTGCATGTGATGTTAATCCTTTATGCATCTTGTATTGCTTAGTTAACGATGGTAGCATTATAAGATGATCCCTCATGCACATGAATTTCAAGTTCTTAAGTGTTCATCCTTAGTAAGCACCGTTTCTAAAGCTTGTTATTTCAAAGCACCACGTGATGATCGGGTGTGTTAGATTCTGCAAGTGTATACAACGTGGGCAAGCCAGATTTGCTCATGCGGAAGCTAAGGTTTGATCTTGACGAGCCTAGCATGTACAGACATGGTCTCGGAACACGGATCACCGAAAGGTAAAGCATGAATCATATAGTAGATATGATGAACATGTCGATTGTTCGCCATTGAAGCTACATCAACTCTCGTGATGATCGGTATTGATGTGGTAGATTTGGTTCGTGTGATCACTAAAACAATGTGAGGGATATTGTTTTGAGTGGGAGTTCACCTAGATTAATTTAACTATTAATTAGAACTAAATTTGTCATAAACTTAGTCTAAACTATTGCAAATATGTTGTAGATCAATGGCGGCCCCTATCATCAATTTTAATGCGTTCCTACAGAAAGAAAAGTTGAAAAACAATGGAAGCAACTTCGCGGATTGGTTCCGCAATTTGAGGATTGTCCTCACAGCTGGTAATTTGACCTATGTGCTGGATGCACCGCTGGGTGACCCACCTGCAGCTACTGCTACCGATGAAGTAAAGAATGTTTACCTCGCTCGGAAGACTCAGTACTCCACAGTTCAGTGTGCTATCTTGTATGGTTTAGAATCGGAGCTTCAGAAAAGGTTTGAGAATTCAGACCCACATGATATTGTCCATGATCTCAAATTGATCTTTGAGACTCACACGGCAATTGAGAGCTATGAGGCTTCTGAAAAGTTCTTTAACTGCAAGATGGAAGAGGGCAGATCCGTCAGTTAGCATGTGCTTAAGATGTCTGGGCACGCAAACAAACTTCAAAGCTTGGGTATAGTGATTCCTAATGCTTTGGGGATTTATCGTGTCCTCCAATCACTACCACCAAGTTACAAGAACTTTGTGATGAACTACAATATGCAAAACATGAACAAGCAGTTGCCAGAACTCTTTGCCATGTTAAAATCTACAGAAGTGGAGATCAAGAAAGAGCACCAAGTGTTGATGGTCAATAAGAACACCAAATTCAAGAAAGGCAAGTCTAAGCAAAAGGGACACTTCAAGAAGGGTGGTAAGAAAGTTACCGCGCCGACGAAGAAGACCAAGGCTGGACCTAAGCCTGATACTGAGTGCTTTTACTGCAAGGGAGAAGGTCACTGGAAGCGGAATTGCCCAAAGTACTTGGCGGATTTGAAGAACGGCAACATCAAGAAGAAAGGTATATCCGATATACATGTTATTGATGTGTATCTCACTAGTACTCGTAGTAGTGCCTGGGTATTTGATACTGGTTCGGTTGCTCATATTTGTAACTCGAAACAGGTGCTGCAGAATAAACGGAAGCTAGCGAAGAACAAGGTGACGATGCGCGTGGGAAACGGATCAAAGGTTGATGTGATCGCGATCGGCACGCTACCTCTTCATCTACCATCGGGATTAGTTTTATACTTAAATAATTGGTGCCTGCGTTAAGCATGAACATTATATCAGGATCTTGTTTAATGCGAGACGGTTACTTGTTTAAGTCCGAGAATAATGGTTGTTCGATTTATATGAGTAATATGTTTTATGCACATGCACCTTTGGTAGATGGTCTATTCTTATTGAATCTCGATAGTGGAAATACACATATTAATAACATTGAGGCTAAACGTTTGAAATCGAGCGATAACTCGACCTATATGTGGCACTGTCGTCTTGGTCACATTGGAGTGAAGCGTATGAAGAAACTCCATTCCGATGGACTTCTTGAATCACTTGATTTCGAATCACTTGAAACATGCGAAGCATGTCTGATGGGTAAAATGACTAAGACTCCATTTTCTGGTATGATGGAGCGAGCTACGGACTTATTGGAAATCATACATACCGATGTGTGTGGTCCAATGAGTGTAGCATCGCGTGGTGGTTATCGTTATGTTCTTACCTTCACGGATGACTTGAGTAGATATGGGTATATCTATTTCATGAAACATAAGTCCGAAACTTTCGAGAAGTTTAAGGAATTTCAAAGTGAGGTTGAGAATCAACGTAACAAGAAGATTAAATTTCTACGTTCTGATCGTGGAGGTGAATATCTAAGTTACGAGTTTGGCGAGCATTTGAAGAAATGCGGAATACTTTCACAATTGACACCGCCGGGAACACCACAGCGTAATGGTGTGTCCGAACGTCGTAATCGAACTCTCTTAGATATGGTTCGTTCTATGATGTCACTTACAGATTTACCGCTATCATTTTGGGGTTATGCATTAGAAACAGCCGCATTCACTTTAAATAGGGCACCATCTAAATCCGTTGAAACGACACCGTATGAATTATGGTTTCGGAAGAAACCTAAATTGTCGTTCCTTAAAGTTTGGGGTTGCGAAGCCTATGTAAAGAAGTTACAGCCGGACAAGCTTGAACCCAAAGCGGAAAAATGCGTCTTCATAGGATACCCGAAGGAAACTATTGGGTATACCTTCTATCATAGATCCGAGGGCAAAATCTTCGTTGCCAAGAATGGATCCTTTCTAGAGAAGGAATTTCACTCTAAAGAAGTGACTGGAAGGAAAGTAGAACTCGACGAGGTTGTCGAACCTTCTCTCGAACTTGCGAGTAGCGCAGCACCGGAAGAAGTTTCTGTGGTGCCTACACCAATAAGAGAGGAAGCTAATGATGATGATCATGAAACTTCGGTTGTGGTTGCTACAGAGCCTGGCAGGTCAACGAGAACTCGTACCACTCCTGATTGGTATGATCCCGTTATGAGTGTCATGTTGGTGGACAACACCGATGACCCTGCGACATATGAGGAAGCGATGATGAGCCCAGATTCCAATAAATGGCAAGAAGCCATGAAATCCGAGATTGGATCCATGTACGAAAACCAAGTATGGACTTTGGTGGACTTACCGGATGGCCGGAAGGCTGTCGAGAACAAATGGATTTTCAAGAAGAAAACAGATGCTGATGGTAATGTTACTGTCTATAAAGCTCGACTTGTCGCAAAAGGGTTTCGAAAAATTCAAGGAGTTGACTACGATGAGACTTTCTCACCGGTAGCGAAGCTAAAGTCTGTGAGGATTATGTTAGCAATCGCTGCATATTATGATTATGAGATATGGCAGATGGATGTCAAAACAGCGTTCCTCAATGGAGACATTGATGAAGAGTTGTATATGATTCAACCCAAAGGTTTTGTCGATCCTAAAGATGCTAACAAGGTATGCAAACTTCAACGGTCCATCTATGGATTGAAGCAAGCATCCCGAAGTTGGAATCAACGTTTTGATAAGGTGATCAAAAGTTTTGGTTTTATACAAACTTACGGAGAAGCTTGTATTTACAAGAAAGTGAGTGGGAGCTCTGTAGCATTCTTAATACTATATGTAGATGACATATTGTTGATTGGGAATGATGTAGACCTTCTTAATAGTGTCAAGGAATATTTGAATAATAGTTTTTCAATGAAAGATCTTGGCGAAGCAGCTTACATATTAGGCATAAAGATTTATAGAGATAGATCGAGACGCCTAATATCATTGTCACAAAGTACATATTTGGACAAAGTTCTAAAGAGGTTTGGAATGGAAGATAGCAAGAAAGGGTTCTTGCCCATGTTGCCCAATACGACCTTGAGTAAAACTCAAAGTCCGACAACGGCAGAAGATAGAGAAAGCATGAGTAAGACTCCATATGCCTCAGCCATAGGATCTCTAATGTATTCCATTCTATATACTAGACTCGACATTGCATATGTTGTTAGTTTAACTAGTAGATATCAAAGTGATCCAGGAGTGGCTAATTGGACAGCGGTCAAAAACATCCTTAAGTACTTGAGAAGAACTAAGGATATGGTTCTTTCTCATGGAGGTGATGAACAACTCGTTGTTAATGGTTAGACCTATGCTAGTTGGAACCCGATCCAGATGATTCTAAATCACAATCTAGATACGTATTTACTTTGAATGGTGCAACAGTTAGCTGGAGGAGTGCAAAGCAAAGCGTTGTGGCGAGATCTTCAACTGAATCGGAATACATGGCTGCTTTGGAGGCTTCACAAGAAGCGATATGGATGAAAGAGTTCATTACAGAGCTAGGTGTGGTTCCTAGTGCGTTGGACCCAATGTCTATCTACTGTGATAACATGGGAGCCATAGCCAATGCGCAAGAACCAAGGTCACACAAGAAGCTGAAGCACATCAAGCTACGTTTTCACGCTATTCGAGAACATGTCCAAGATGGGGACATAAAGATTTGCAAAGTACACACAGATCTGAATGTGGCGGATCCGTTGACTAAACCTCTCCTGAGGGCAAAACATGACCAACACCAAACTGCCATGGGTGTTCGGTATATTACCATGTAATCTAGATTATATGACTCTAGTGCAAGTGGGAGACTGTTGGAGATATGCCCTAGAGGCAATAATAAATGTAGTTATTATTATATCTTTGTGTTTATGATAAATGTTTACATTCATGCTATAATAGTATTAACAAGGAAACATTAATACTTGTGTGATTTGTAAACTAAAATAGAGTCCCTAGTAAAGCCTCTTTATAATACTAGCTTGTTGGTTAATAAATGATTGTGGTTTCCCTATCATGAACATTGAGATGTTATTAACAAACAAGATCATATCGTTAGGAGAATGATATGGTGGACATACTCCTATAGATAAGCGTAGCATAAAGATCAAGTCATTTTAATAGTTCAATTGCTATATGCTTTCTGATACATAGTAACCTAATTCCTTCTACCATGAGCTCATGCATATCACCTTCACCGGAATGATGCTTTGATGACATCAAACACCACACCGTAACTGGGTGGCTATAAAGGTGGAATTGAGTGTTCGGAAAGTACTGGTTGAAACACATGGATCAAGAGTGGGATTTGTCCATCCATATTACGGATAGATATACTCTGGGCCCTCTCGGTGGAATGTCATCCAATTAGCTTGCAAGCATGTGACTGGCTCACAAGGGATCACATGTCACGGGAACGAGAAAAGAGTACTTATCAGTAACGAGGTTAAACTAGGGATGCAGAGATACTGACGATCAAAACCTCGGATAAGTAAACTATCGTGAGACAAAGGGAAATTGGTATCGTATGTAAGTGGTTCATTCGATCGCAAAGTAATTGTAGAAATATGTGGGAGCCATATGAATTTCCAGATTCCTCTATTGGTTATTGTTCGGAGAAGTGTCTCGATCATGTCTGCATAATTCACGAACCGTAGGGAGACACACTTAAGGATTCGACGTTGTTTGAGTAGTTATGGAATGATGAGTAAGAGACCGAATGTTGTTCGGAGTCTCGGATGGGATCCGGGATATCACGAGGAGATCCGGAATGGTCCGGAGAATAAGATTCATATAAGGAAAGTCCTGTTTCGGGGTTGGAGAATGGTTTCGGTGTTTTCATCGGGAATGTTCTAGAAGGTTCCGGAATGTCTGGCACTCCGGAGGGGAAGGGTACATGAATGTGTCATAACAAGTTGGAATGATTTCATCATGTACTAGGTGTCATCGCTGAACAAAATAAAGGGTTTAATCAAATCCCTGTTTGAAAAGTCAAACGCCAATTTGAAAAGTCAAACGGCTATTTTGTGAGGTGGAGGGGAAGTAGGAAACCTACTTGGGGAGGAGTTCCCTCCCTCCACCGCCGGCCCACTTGGGAAACCGAGTTGGGGAGGGACTCCCCTCCCCTGCGCGCCCCCTCCACCTATATAAGGAGGGGCAGGGCTGCCCCTCCAAGTACACAACACCTCCACCCAAAACCCTAGCTCCTAGCCGCCGGCGCCGCCACCTCCTGCTGCCGCCGCCGCCTAGGTAAACCCTAGCTGCCGGCCTTGCTCCTCCTTGGTGAGTCTAAACCCTAGATCGCCGAGGCTCTCTCTCATAGCCCACCATACTCGCTCTGGCTTAAGGCGAAGCCCTGCGAGATCTCCCCTCTACTTCCGGTACCACACCGTTGGGCTACAGGAATCGTGAGGAGAGTGCTACAACCTCCGCTGCCTGCTGGAACAAGGGAGAGGAAGGTCTTCATCGAGTACCGAACGTGTGACCGACTGCGGAAGCGCTGCCGGAGCGCAGCGCCGGAAGGATCGTCTACGCGATCTTGAGATCGGGAAGAGTACGACTACATCACCCACAAGAATTCGCTCTCGTTAAACACTTTGGAAACTTCGAAGGTGAGTTATTCCATCGACTCGTTGCTACAATCTAGTAGATAGATATTTGCTTGTTTGTTTGTATGCGATAGAAATTTTTTGTTTTCCATGCTACGAAACCCTACACTTTGAAGGTGTCCTATGCATCTATTTGCTACTCTATGAGCCACTATGCCATGTTTTATGCATGTGAAACAAACAAACATTTTTCAATGAATGTTATTCATGATCTTTGTTTGTAGCTGTCAACACCCGAATTTTTCAATCCTAGATGCCTGTTATGCCATAAATCGCAATCCCAGGATTACCATTTTTGCGAGACATAACAAAATTGGATACCATAGTACATCATCCATTACAAACGATACATAAGTTCTTACACAAATAGGGATCTCATGATCCAGTTCTTAATACAACTTCAAGCTGCGGAATACGTAATAATAACGGTAGCGTAGGCGAAGCTCCATCTTCGGGGTCACAGGCAATGCTGACGATGGGAGATGATCCTAGTTGTCGTAACCTTCCTGGGGTCCATCTTCTAGGTACTCCTCTTCATAGTCTGGCCATGGGAATAGCTAGGGACAAAGCCATGAGTACTCTTTAAGTACTCGCAAACTAATACTAACAGGTAAAGGGGTTTTTGGATAATAGGACACTAGGCTCTAGGGTTGTTTTGCAAAAGCCAGATTTATTTCTACTAGGTTCCAAAGCTAGTCACAATTTTATAACTCCTAAGTGGGAACTTGTATTTCATATCACAACTCTGTTGTGGTCAAGTCAAAGTCTCAATTCATTTCACAAGTCATTTTGAAAAGTCTGACGGGGGAACAATATGGCCACTCCAACTATCCATAACCGCGGACGCGGCTATTCGAATCGTTTGACACTCTGCAGAGATTGTACACTTTCACCACAACATTCGATACATCCGTCAGGAACAAATCCCGAATTCACCATACTCAGTATGCGGATAATCAATCCTAACCTTTCAATTAAACGCCCTAGTATAAGAACCTCTCATGTGAGTTTGGCCTCCCAACCATGACCAACTGTCATCTTGGGTACTGCACAGGTGGACAATCTTCACAAGGTAGCCTCAGCTCAGACCTTGGTCGTGAGGGAACTCATACTAAGGGATATAAGTTTCCAGTCAAGCCCTACCCAATATTCGGGTATTGTGGTTGTACGATAAAATTGGAATGGTATCGCATCCAGACAACCATCAGTTTGAAAAAAGGGCTAAGGCTCATGCCTCAACATTTTTATCACCAGAATCATCAAGTGTTCGGAAACACATGTCCAAAACATTTCAATAGAATGATCCATCATTCCAAGGTTTTCATAACCATTTTCACCAAATATTCCCATCTAAAGTTGATCAAGTTTTATGCTTAGCACTAGCATCTACAGGTGGGGGTAGTACTGATGAGGGGTGGTAAACTAGTGGAGTTTCAACTAAGTCCATCCTTATATCTTAGGCTGATATCAAGGTTTCTAACTTAGGCCAAATTTTATGCTCTTTATGCAACCTTTAGAATCTTTCTAGTATCTACAAGTCACTTAAGTCAACTCTAGGTTGAAGCTTTGATAAAGAAATAAAGTAAGAAGCTTGCGAATAAAACTAGGATTGGTTTATCAAATGGGTATGATCTCATATGCTTAAGGCATATAGTAGGCATAGTAACAAGTAGGGGTTTGTTGCATCAGTAGGGTATCTTGCAAGTGTTAGCTTGCATCAATGTCAATATAAGCTTGCTAAATTGCAAGTGTTAGCTTGCACATTCACTAGTAGTATTAGGCTTGCTAAAGTAGAGTGTCTTGCAAGTTTTAGCTTGCATTGGTATAGTATCAGCTTGCCTTGTGCAGAGCAGTGGTTGAAGTTCTCCTCGGCTTCTTCTTCGTAGAATCCTCCTTCCTCCTCGTATCCTTGGTTGGTACTAGCGTCTATGAATAAATACGAGGTACACAATCACCAAACAATACTTAACTACTTGCAATCATCACACATAAGGGTCCTATAGATGATCTAGCATCATCTCTAACATTACAAGGTTAAGGCTTGGTTTAATTCCTTTTATTTTTAGAAAAGTAATTTCTACTCATTGAAAAACTACTTAAGATTTACTATTCTCCAAACCAAACATGGGATCATGTTGACACATGTCATCACCACATATTGTAGTCCATGGGAATATGATTTAAAGTGATGTCACAATTTAATAAGGTTTTACCCTTTTATTTTAATTAATTAAAGTGGCTAGAAATGCCTATGGGGCATCCTTTTATTACTTGAACATTATTTCTGCAAGTAAGCCTATATATTTTTATATATTCTGAAAGGTATGGTTAAATGTGATTTTTGAGAGTTGGAATCAACTCAAAAGCTATTATGGTTTAAATTTGAAAAATGTTTGAATGCAGAAAAGCTTCTGTCTTGTTATTTTTACTATGGGTGATCTATAGATCCAAATGATTTGAATCCAACGGGCTTGGATTCAGCATTCACAAACCTTTCCAAAAAAAATGTTTTCATTCAATTTGGTGCACTGAATCGATCTAGGTTGATTTTTGAAGTTGGGTACAGAAGTGTGTTTGAATTGAAATGGAAAAAGTTTAATTTGAATAACTGGGCTGCGCGGGAAAAGTAAACGGGCCGGCCTGCTAAGCGCAGTGCTCCCGCGGGCTGTTTAAGTGGGTGTCCCCACTCGTCAGTGACACCGGGGCTGGGCGAAGCGGTATGGGGCAACGTGGGTCGTTCGATCTAGTTCTAATACAACGGCTGAGAGTCATCGTCGACGCGAGACAACGCTGGCGAGAACGAAACCTAGCGCTACCAGTGAGGGGTGCTGGGGGCTCACCGGGGTACGGGCGAGGGTCGGCGAGGCGGGCGAACGACGAAGTTGATGACGGCGAACTCAGGGGTGGTCGCGGCAGCTCCTGGGGTGGACGAAATCGATGGCTCCCTTCTTCTCCAGAGGCGGCGGGCTCCGGTGAAATTCCGGCGGGGTGGTGCTCGCCTTGCTCTGAGAACGGTGTGGCACGATCAGTGAGGAGAGGGGAGTGAGTTGGTGTGAAGAAATCGAGCGGGGGTGTCCTCTATTTATATTCGAGCGAGGGGACCGTCGGGGCGCACGGTGAGCTCGTCGGGGGCGATGTTACATGCGGCTAATGGCATGGGCAAGTGTAGGGGACTGTGCGGTGTCTCCTGGCGATGCTCAACGACATGGTTTCGAGGCATGGGGCGGTGCGGTTTGGTCTGTAACGGGCGATGCTCTGCGCGGCAGAGGCGGCGTCTTCGACGGCAGGCGGTGGCTGTGCGTCACGGGGCGGCAAACGGGGATGTCTGGCAGTCTCCTGGGTCGGTGGCGATCGTGTGTGCACGCAGTGGGGGCGGCACGCGGTCTGTGGGCGCTGGTCGTGGGTGGTGCTCTGGCGCACGCTCGGCATGGCCTCTGGCGGTCTGGGCACGGTTCGTGCGCGTGGTCCAGGGCTTGGCAACGCTCGCGGCTGGGACAGTGAGTGGCGATGGACGGTGGGCTGCCTCCCAGACATGCTGGCTAGGCTTGCTGCTGCTCCTAGCTTGCTGTCGACTATGGGATGGCAAGGGTGTGCTCGGCTGTTCACCATTGATGGCAATGGCAAGCTCACAGTGGTGCTAGTGCTTGTTAATCTTCCTAGATGATCTACTGAGCTGGTTGTGAGCTAACTAGGGAACAAGTTAGGCCAATTTTACTGCACACTATAGTGTTTGATGTTTGTTTGATTTGTGTCCGCAACCTGTTTGATGAAATGGCCGCATGAAATCAAGTTTTGAATTTTGAAAAGATTTTTGGTGGGTTTGCTAGATTGGTGCTGGTGAGTCTGCATATGCTTGGGTTTTGAAAGTTGAGCTTGTTTGAGTGGTTTTTGAAAAAGTGGGATCTTCCCATATGATAAAGATTCAATTTTGAATTGTCATTTAAACTATGCATTTGAAAGTTTCTGGATGATCACAAAGTGGGCCTTGATACTTTGTTATGAGTACATTCAAGGGGTGCAAAGATCCAGAAAAGTTTCTGTTAGGTTCTGAAAGTTTGAGACAGCCAAAGTAGGCATGAGAGTTAAATTGGTCAAAGTGACCATTCATTTAATATATGTGTTTTGATTTACTTGTCTTTAGGAAAAGTGTGGGAAATGTTTTAGATGATGTTTATTTCACCTAAGAAACATTTTACAAGCAATGAAACAAACAACCAAGGTGGTTTTAAAAGAATTAAAAATCAATGCATACACATATGCATGCATTCATAAATTTATTTAGAAAAGTTTTTGTTAACCCTAAGTTTGATGATTAGAGTTTGATGATCCAAGCTTAGTATTTTTGGGGTGTTACAAACCTTCCCCCCTTAAACAAAATCTTGTCCCGAGATTTGAAAAAGGACGAAAAGATTGCCTAGGATTTGAAGAGATCGGGAAACTCCGTCCTGATGTGATCTTCGCGCTCCCAGGTAGCTTCCTCTTCTGTGTGGTTGCTCCACTGAATCTTGAGAAACTTGATGCTTCGGGTTTGGGTAGTTCGAAAAGCTTCTTCCAAAATGCGGATGGGTACTTCAGGATAGGTCAGGTCATCGTTGATCTCTATGGTCTGATGATCGATATTCTTGAATACTTCGATCTTCTCGGGGACTTCGAGACACTTGCGAAGTAATGAGATATGGAATACATTGTGCACGGCTGACATCTCTTCAGGTAGCTCAAATTGGTACGATAGTTCTCCTTGACAGTTCAGAATCTTGAAAGGTCCAATATATCTGGGGGCTAACTTTCGTTTGAGTTGGAAACGCTGCATTCCCTTCAATGGCGACACTTTCAGATAAACAAAATCTCCTATTTGAAGGCGAGGTCTCTACGTCTCTTGTCGGCGTAACTCTTCTGTCGGGATTGGGCGGTCTTGAGGTGCTCACGAATCTTGTGAACCTTCTCTTCTGCTTCTCGTAGGATGTCGGGTCCAAAAATCTGACTCTCTCCTACTTCCGACCAGTTCAAAGGGGTGCGACACTTTCTTCCGTACATGAACTCAAATGGGGCCATTTGCAAATTGGCTTGATAACTATTGTTGTAAGAAAATTCTGCGAACGACAGACAGTCTTCCCACTTGGATCCATATTCTAACACGCATGCTCTCAGCATATCTTCGAGTATTTGATTTACTCGCTCTGTTTGTCCATTGGTCTAAGGGTGATACGCGGTACTGAAATCTAGGCGGGTTCCTAAACCTTCTTGAACTTTCTTCCAGAATCTCGAGGTAAACTGAGTTCCTCGATCCGATACTATGTTCTTGGGGACTCCATGCAAACTAATGATTCTAGCGATGTACAGCTCCGCTAGCTTCGAACTCATATAGGTGGTTTTGACGGGCAAGAAATGGGCGACTTTGGACAATCGGTCCACTATGACCCAGATAGAGTCATTTCCCCTACTAGAAGTAGGTAGTCCAGTGATAAAGTCCATTCCTACAGAATCCCATTTCCATTCCGGAATCTGCAAAGGTTGCAACAATCCAATGGGTCTTTGATGTCCTGCCTTGACTTGCTGACATATATCACACTTGGCGATATAGCTTCCTATTTCTCTCTTCATCTTATGCCACCAAAATTTCTCTTTCAAATCTTGATACATCTTAGTTCCTCCGGGATGGATAGAATAAAGAGTATCATGAGCCTCCTTCAAAATAACTTCTTTCAATTCAGAATCTGCTGGTACACAAAGGTGTCCTTTGTACCACAACACTCCTTCTTCGTCTTCGGTGAATCCGGGTACTTTGCCTGTACCGATACGACGCTTGATTCCGTCGATACTAGCGTTTTCCTTCTGCGCCTCCTTAATCTGACTGATCAAAGTGGGCTGGAGTTCTATGCTAGTCAAAAATACTTCACTTACTAATTCCATTCAAAAATCTTCCATATCCTTGTGCAAACTTGGTTGCTCCTTCAAAATCATGGATTTCAAGCGGCACGGCAATCTGCTAAGGGCATCGGCTACCACGTTGGCTTTACCCGGGTGATAGTGAATGTCCAGGTCGTAATCCTTGATTAGCTCAATCCATCTTCTCTGCCTCATCTTCAGCTCCATCTAAGTGAATATATACTTTAGGCTCTTGTGATCCGAATAAATCTCACAACGATTTCCCATCAGGTAATGTCTCCATGTCTTCAGGGCTAGAACTACTGCTACGAGTTCGAGGTCATGGGTTGGGTAGTTTTGCTCATGTTGCTTCAATTGTCGAGATAGATAAGATATAACTTTGCCTTCTTGCATTAGCACACATCCGAGACCAATCTTGGATGTGTCACAATACACATCGAAGGGCTTCGCGATATCCGGCATGATCAAAATTGGGGCTGAAATCAATCTCCTTTTGAGTTCTTGAAAACTCACTTCACACTTGTCTGTCCATTCAAACTTCTTGTCCTTCTTCAGCAATTGGGTCATGGGTCTGGCGATACTCGAGAATCCTTCTACGAATTTGCAGTAATATCCCGCCAATCCGAGAAAAGCACGAACTTGGGTTTGAGTGGTTGGGGCTTGCCAATCTTCTACATCTTTCACTTTGGCAGGGTCAATGGCAATTCCTCCAGCTGATACAATGTGACCGAGGAATCCTACCTCCTGTAACCAAAATTCACATTTGCTAAACTTGGCATACAACTGATGCTCTCTAAGGGTTCCAAGAATGGTCCTTAGGTGTAGCTCATGTTCTTCTTCTGATTTGTAATAAATCAGAATGTCATCGATGAAAACAACGACAAACTTATCCAGGAAGTCCATAAAAATCTTATTCATGAGGTTCATGAAATAAGCGGGGGCATTGGTTAATCCGAAATACATGACCGTATACTCATACAATCCATATCTGGTGGTAAAGGCAGTCTTTGGAATATCCTGTGCACAAATTTTGAGTTGATGATAGCCAGTTCTAAGATCAATCTTAGAAAATACTTTGGCACCGGTCAACTGATCAAACAAATCTTCTATCTTGGGCAAGGGGTACTTGTTCTTGATGGTGACATCATTCAACTTTCGATAATCCATACACAAACGGTTACCTCCATCCTTCTTGTCCACAAACAAGACAGGTGATCTCCATGGGGACGCACTTGGTTTAATTAATCCTATTTCCAACATGGAATCCAGTTGCTTCTTCAGTTCTGCGAGCTCTGACGGGTTCATACTATAGGGTCTCTGGGCTATGGGTCCGGTTCCGGGGATTAGTTCAATGATAAACTCGATATCCCGATCTGGGGGCATACCGGGCAAAACATCTGGAAATACATCGGGGTATTCACAGACTATCCGGACTTGGTCAATGGTAGGTTGGGCTATACTCTTGTTGCATTTAAATTGACGAGGCAAGGTTTCAGATATATGCTCGACTGATATTCCGGCTGTACTGGTCATGGTGATGGCTTTCCTGGCACACTCAATCAATCCTTTATGTTTGGACATCCAATCCATTCCTAGTACTACTTCCAAACCTTTAGTTCCGAGTACTATCAGATTAGCATAAAAATCTATTCCATGGATTCGGATAGGGACGGCTTTGCAAATTTGCCTAGCCTTGGTGGTTGATCCGGGAATTTGCACAATCATCACATGCTTCAATTTGGTTGGTTGAATTTTACTAGTGCATGCAAATTCTTCGGTGACAAATGAATGCGATGCACCAGAATCAAACAACACTCTTGCAAGTACTGAATTAACAGAAAACATACCCAGCACGACGTCTGGCGCTTCCTGAGCTTCTTCAACATGCATGAGAAAAAGACGGCCATTGCGGTTGAGTGAATTCCCTGGGGCAAATCTTCTTCCGGGCTGAACACGACGCTGCTGCTGAGCTGGGGCATTGCCATTGGGGGTTGTAGCATTCTTCTTGTTGGGGCACTCGTTGGAATAGTGGCCTTTATTTCCATAGTCATAACAGGTCACTTGCGACTTGTCCTTGGCTGCTACAGGCACAACATTGCTTCCAGTCCTCGGGGCAGTGTTGGGGTTGGCGGTAGCATTGTTGGTGTTGAACTTGGGTGGGGCACGGGTAAAATTGCTAGAGTTGTCGGGGTTGTTGTGATTTCTTCCGGGTCTAGGGTTTCCACGGTTGGGATAGGTGGGACGGTTCATCGGGGGTCTGTTGGTTCTTGGGGCAAATCCTAGAGATGGGTTGGGGCGGTACTTTCGGGTCTGATGGGTTCCTGGCTGATGCATCATACGACGCTTGCGGTTCTCATTGGCTTGGTTGATCTTTCCTTCCATCTGGATAGCAGAGTCGACAAGGGCTTCAATATCTGCAAAGGGGATATTGACTAACACCGTCTGCATCTCGTCATGCAGACCATTCAGGAATCTTTCTTTCTTCTTGGCTTCGGTGTCTATCTCGTCCGGGGCATACCTAGCTAATGACAAAAATTTGTCACGGTATTACACTACAGTCATCCTTCCTTGCTTAAGCTCTCTGAACTCGTCTCTCATTCTCTTGATCAAACCTGGTGGTACATGGGTTCTGCTGAACTTGACCTTGAATTCCTCCCAGGTCATCATCTGGCCTCCGGTCATTGCGCGAACATTGTTCCACCATGCCCTGGCATCTCCGGCTAGATAATGGGTGGCGAACAGGACTTTCTCATTGGCTTCCACTCCGGCAACTTCTAGGTTATTTTCCATGGTTTGCAGCCAATCATCGGCGTCTAGGGGCTCTTCTGACTTAGTGAAAATAGGTGGGTTGGTATTCTGGAAATTCTTGAGCTTAGATCCATGGTTGTCCTGATTTCCGTGGACTTGGTTGTTGTGGGCTAGCTGGGCTATCTGCTAAAGAGTGGCTAGGTTGGCTTGACGTTCCGCTCTTTCAGCTTCGTGGTCAGAAGTCAACAGTTGCAGGATCTGCAACATCGGGTCCGGGGCTGAACCACTTCCTCCACGTGGCATCTGAAGATTGAGATAGATCATGAGAAAAGAGGGAAATTTCTAAGGTTTTGGGGACTTTGAAAAGTTTTAAAGGTTTGACTCAGATTTTTCTAGCAACTTGCTTTTTCATTCATTCATTCATAGCACACAGTACAATACACACCACAACAAAGAAAAACAGATGGTTTTAAGAACCATTCTGGAAACTACGATACAGTGGGACCGAATACTACTCACTACGCTAGTGCTCAAGTACTACTACTCCTCGGAGTCTGTGGCTTCATCATCTTCATGATCATCGATGAAGGCGAAATCATCCTCATCGGTGAAGAAGTCCATGGCCCAATCCTCCAGAAAATCATCGTCATCGCTGAGATAGGAGTAAGGGTCTCCACGAAGATCCTCTCCGGCATTCTCCCTTTCCTCCAACTGCATGTCTCTCTCGTGGATGGTCTCCTCCAAAGATGAGATGCGGTGGCGAAGACGGGCAATAATGCGCTCCTTCTTGTCGAGCTGACGGCGGCGAGACTTGCGATCCCTTGCTAGCATGGCGATGGTCTGGTCCTTTGTCTTGATGATGGCAGACTTGTGGTTGTAGTAGTCACGACAGTTGTCCAACTCCTGCTGACGATCATACATCATGAAGCTAAGGTGGTCCAATTGAGTCTTCAGCTCGGGGTGGTATGGGGCTTCCAGTGGTTGTCCATTTGCATCATGCCTTGGGCAAAACTCAAAGCGAGTACCCTTGATCTGATTGATGCTCTGCCCACACAGACGGGAAAGAGCTTCCTGCATTGCTCTGACAAGTCCATCGAGCCAGTTGTTTTCCCTCAAGGTAAACTGAATTCCCTCCGCAGTGTCAATCTTTCCTCGGAGACTTGCAACAATTAGCCACTGCAGATCTTCTCCTCCTTGATCATTGAGCTGAGCTTCGAAGAACTCGGGGTGCGGACGCTCCAGAAGTTCCGAAAGCTGATCCAGATCCCTCTCAAAGATAAGATCTCCTCCATTCCCAAGTTGGTAAAACTTGTTGTACTTCATGTCCATCTATAAAAATAGAGGATGAGTAGATTAGCAGGGTGATCAAGTGTGTCAAAATTTTATGTATTTTGCAAGAGTTTTTGAGGAACATGAATTTTTAGGAAAGAATTAAAGAGATAAGAATGGGAATAAGTTTTTGTAAATAGTTGTTTTCTTTGGTTTTGAAACTAAGTTTTTGGTTCAAACATCCAGTCTAACTAGGGTCTCCTATGGTCAGGATGGCTCTGATACCAACTTGTCAACACCCGGATTTTTCAATCGTAGATGCCTGTTATGCCATACATCGCAATCCCAGGATTACCATTTTTGCGAGACATAACAGAATTGGATACCATAGTACATCATCCATTACAAACGATACATAAGTTCTTACACAAATAGGGATCTCACGATCCAGTTCTTAATACAACTTCAAGCAGCGGAATACGTAATAATAACGGTAGCATAGGCGAAGCTCCATCTTCGGGGTCACAGGAAATGCTGACGATGGGAGATGATCCTAGTTGTCGTAACCTTCCTGGGGTCCATCTTCCAGGTACTCCTCTTCATAGTCTGGCCATGGGAATAGCCAGGGACAAAGCCATGAGTACTCTTTAAGTACTCGCAAACTAATACTAACAGGTAAAGGGGTTTTTGGATAATAGGACACTAGGCTCTAGGGTTGTTTTGCAAAAGCCAGATTTATTTCTACTAGGTTCCAAAGCTAGTCACAATTTTATAACTCCTAAGTGGGAACTTGTATTTCATATCACAACTCTGTTGTGGTCAAGTCAAAGTCTCAATTCATTTCACAAGTCATTTTGAAAAGTCTGACGGGGCAACAGTATGGCCACTCCAACTGTCCATAACCGCGGACGCGGCTATTCGAATAGTTTGACACTCTGCAGAGATTGTACACTTTCACCACAACATTCGATACATCCGTCAGGAACAAATCCCGAATTCACCATACTCAGTATGCGGATAATCAATCCTAACCTTTCAATTAAACGCCCTAGTATAAGAACCTCTCATGTGAGTTTGGCCTCCCAACCATGACCAACTGTCATCTTGGGTACTGCACAGGTGGACAATCTTCACAAGGTAGCCTCAGCTCAGACCTTGGCTGTGAGGGAACTCATACTAAGGGATATAAGTTTCCAGTCAAGCCCTACCCAATATTCGGGTATTGTGGTTGTATGATAAAATTGGAATGGTATCGCATCCAGACAACCATCAGTTTGAAAAAAGGGCTAAGGCTCATGCCTCAACATTTTTATCACCAGAATCATCAAGTGTTCGGAAACACATGTCCAAAACATTTCAATAGACCCATCTAAAGTTGATCAAGTTTTATGCTTAGCACTAGCATCTACAGGTGGGGGTAGTACTGATGAGGGGTGGTAAACTAGTGGAGTTTCAACTAAGTCCATCCTTATATCTTAGGCTGATATCAAGGTTTCTAACTTAGGCCAAATTTTATGCTCTTTATGCAACCTTCAGAATCTTTCTAGTATCTACAAGTCACTTAAGTCAACTCTAGGTTGAAGCTTTGATAAAGAAATAAAGTAAGAAGCTTGCGAATAAAACTAGGATTGGTTTATCAAATGGGTATGATCTCATATGCTTAAGGCATATAGTAGGCATAGTAACAAGTAGGGGTTTGTTGCATCAGTAGGGTATCTTGCAAGTGTTAGCTTGCATCAATGTCAATATAAGCTTGCTAAATTGCAAGTGTTAGCTTGCACATTCACTAGTAGTATTAGGCTTGCTAAAGTAGAGTGTCTTGCAAGTTTTAGCTTGCATTGGTATAGTATCAGCTTGCTTTGTGCAGAGCAGTGGTTGAAGTTCTCCTCGGCTTCTTCTTCGTAGAATCCTCCTTCCTCCTCGTATCCTTGGTCGGTACTAGCGTCTATGAATAAATACGAGGTACACAATCACCAAACAATACTTAACTACTTGCAATCATCACACATAAGGGTCCTATAGATGATCTAGCATCATTTCTAACATTACAAGGTTAAGGCTTGGTTTAATTCCTTTTATTTTTAGAAAAGTAATTTCTACTCATTGAAAAACTACTTAAGATTTACTATTCTCCAAACCAAACATGGGATCATGTTGACACATGTCATCACCACATATTGTAGTCCATGGGAATATGATTTAAAGTGATGTCACAATTTAATAAGGTTTTACCCTTTTATTTTAATTAATTAAAGTGGCTAGAAATGCCTATGGGGCATCCTTTTATTACTTGAACATTATTTCTGCAAGTAAGCCTATATATTTTTATATATTCTGAAAGGTATGGTTAAATGTGATTTTTGAGAGTTGGAATCAACTCAAAAGCTATTATGGTTTAAATTTGAAAAATGTTTGAATGCAGAAAAGCTTCTGTCTTGTTATTTTTACTATGGGTGATCTATAGATCCAAATGATTTGAATCCAACGGGCTTTGATTCAGCATTCACAAACCTTTCCAAAAAAATTGTTTTCATTCAATTTGGTGCACTGAATCGATCTGGGTTGATTTTTGAAGTTGGGTACAGAAGTGTGTTTGAATTGAAATGGAAAAAGTTTAATTTGAATAACTGGACTGCGCGGGAAAAGTAAACGGGCCGGCCTGCTAAGCGCAGTGCTCCCGCGGGCTGTTTAAGTGGGTGTCCCCACTCGTCAGTGACACGGGGCTGGGCGAAGCGGTATGGGGCAACGTGGGTCGTTCGATCTAGTTCTAATCCAACGGCTGAGAGTCATCGTCGACGCGAGACAACGCCGGCGAGAACGAAACCTAGCGCTACCAGTGAGGGGTGCTGGGGGCTCACCGGGGTACGGGCGAGGGTCGGCGAGGCGGGCGAACGACAAACTCAGGGGTGGTCGCGGCAGCTCCTGGGGTGGACGAAATCGATGGCTCCCTTCTTCTCCAGAGGCGGCGGGCTCCGGTGAAATTCCGGCGGGGTGGTGCTCGCCTTGCTCTGAGAACGGTGTGGCACGATCAGTGAGGAGAGGGGAGTGAGATGGTGTGAAGAAATCGAGCGGGGGTGGCCTCTATTTATAGTCGAGCGAGGGGACCGTCGGGGGCGATGTTACATGAGGCTAATGGCATGGGAAAGGGTAGGGGACGGTGCGGTGTCTCCTGGCGATGCTCAACGACATGGTTTCGAGGCATGGGGCGGTGCGGTTTTGTCTGGAACGGGCGATTCTCTGTGCGGCAGAGGCGGCGTCTTCGATAGCGGGCGGAGGCTGTGCTTCACGGGGCGGCAAACGGGGATGTCTGGCGGTCTCCTAGGTCGGTGGCGATCGTGTGTGCACGCGGTGAGGGCGGCGCACGGTCTGTGGGCGCTGGTCGAGGGTGGTGCTCTGGCGCACGCTCGGCATGGCCTCTGGCGGTCTGGGCGCAGTTCGTGCGCATGGTCCAGGGCTTGGCAATGCTCGCGGCTGGGACAGTGAGTGGCGGTGGACGGTGGGCTGCCTCCCAGACATGCTGGCTAGGCTTGCTGCTGCTCCTAGCTTGCTGTCGACTATGGGGTGGCAAGGGTGTGCTCGGCTGTTCACCATTGATGGCAATGGCAAGCTCACAGTGGTGCTAGTGCTTGGTTAATCTTCCTAGATGATCTACTGAGGTGGTTGTGAGCTAACTAGGGAACAAGTTAGGCCAATTTTACTGCACACTATAGTGTTTGATGTTTGTTTGATTTGTGTCCGCAACCTGTTTGATGAAATGGCCGCATGAAATCAAGTTTTGAATTTTGAAAAGATTTTTGGTGGGTTTGCTAGATTGGTGCTGGTGAGTCTGCATATGCTTGGGTTTTGAAAGTTGAGCTTGTTTGAGTGGTTTTTGAAAAAGTGGGATCTTCCCATATGATAAAGATTCAATTTTGAATTGTCATTTAAACTATGCATTTGAAAGTTTCTGGATGATCACAAAGTGGGCCTTGATACTTTGTTATGATTACATTCAAGGGGTGCAAAGATCCAGAAAAGTTTCTGTTAGGTTCTGAAAGTTTGAGACAGCCAAAGTAGGCATGAGAGTTAAATTGGTCAAAGTGACCATTCATTTAATATATGTGTTTTGATTTACTTGTCTTTAGGAAAAGTGTGGGAAATGTTTTAGATGATGTTTATTTCACCTAAGAAACATTTTACAAGCAATGAAACAAACAACCAAGGTGGTTTTAAAAGAATTAAAAATCAATGCATACACATATGCATGCATTCATAAATTTATTTAGAAAAAGTTTTTGTTAACCCTAAGTTTGATGATTAGAGTTTGATGATCCAAGCTTAGTATTTTTGGGGTGTTACAGTAGCCTTTCATGTTGCATGCATAGTTACTCTGTCTTATTGTTGGAACTCCATCTTTCATGCTCATGATTGGTGTTCTTTGATCCCAGCTTTCAACGCTTGCAAATGGTTTGATCTTGGTTTTGATGGTGTATGTCATCTCAAAAATTATTCTTTTTATCACTTACCTACTCGAGGACGAGCAGGAGTTAAGCTTGGGGATGCTTGATACGTCGGAAACGTATCTATAATTTTTGATGTTCCATGCTTGTTTAGTATCTACTTTGTTTTGCTTTTTCTACACTTTGAGGTATTTTTATACACTTTCTGGAACTAACCTATTGACAAGATGCCACAGTGCCAGTTGCCTGTTTTCTGCTGTTTTTGGTTTCAGAAAGCTAAAAAATGAATATTCTTGGAATTGGATGGGACAAAATCCAAAGTTCATATTTTCCCCGGAGCGATACATAAAATCAAAGACGAGACGAAGGAGGAAACTAGGGTGGCCACACCCTAGGTGGGCGCCGGCCCACCCTAGGCCACGCCCATGATGACCCACAAGTATAGGGGATCACAACAGTCTTCGAGGGTAGTATTACCCAATTTATTGATTCGACACAGGGGGAGCCAAAGAATACTTGCAAGCCTTTACAACTAAGTTGTCAATTCAGCTGCACCTAAAAATAGTTCTTGCTCACAGAAGTTTATCAGTAGCAACAGTTTGTAGTAGCAACAGCAGCAGCAGAACAGGATCAATAGTAACAGTAAACAGTAGGATTCGAGTGCGGTATGCATAGGGATGGATGGAAGGGCGTTGCATGGACGAGTCTAAACATGTAACTTCAAAATCTAGGGCATTGCAGATAATTAAGAATAAGCATCCAGGTACTAAACAATCCTAGGCATGTGCTCCATATATAGTCATGCGTGCTTGCAATGAGAACTTGCACAACATCTTTTGTCCAGCCATCCCGTTGCAGCGGGGCCTCAAGGGAACTACTGGCAATTAAGGTGCTCCTTTTAATAGAGCACTGGAGCAAAGCATTAACACTCTGTGAACACATGTGATCCTCATATCACAGCCATCCCCTCCGGCTGTCCCAATTTCTATCACTTTGGGGCCTTTGGATCCAGAGAATGATATATGTACACAACTTGTAGATAAGACCACAAACAATACTATCATAATGATTCAATAATAAGTTTAGATCTGAGAACATGGCACTCGGGCCCTGGTGACAAGCATTAAGCATAACAAGTTGCAACAAAGTCAAATAGCAGTAATAGAGATACTAGGCACTATGCCCTAACAATCTTATTCGATTACATGATAGAACTCATCCAATCCCTACCATCCCCATTCGATCATGGATGAGGAAACATTGATGGTTGATGGAGAGGCGTTGGTGATGACGATGGACATGATCCTCCCCAAATTCCCCGTCCCCGCAGGGTTCCAGAACAGAGTTTTTGGTTCTGAATCGCGGTTTTTGGTGGTGGCGGCGCAGCGGAACTCTTTCTGGAAAGACGACGAACCCCCCTCGGTTTTTAGGTCAAGAGGCTTCTTATAGGCGCAGAGGGAGGCCTGGCCTGAGCCTAGAAGGGGTGTCGCCCCCCAGGCCTCCACTCCGTCTCGTACTCTGGCTCCGAGGATCTTCTGGTGAAATAGGATTTTTGGCATATTTGCCTGGATTTTTCCTAATAGTTGATTTTCTGCACAAAAACTATACACGAAGGTAATTCTGCTGAAAAACAGCGTCAATCCGTGTTAGTTGTATCCAAATCACACAAGTTTAGAGCAAAAACAATAGCAAAAGTGTTTGGGAAAGTAGATACGTTTTGGACGTATCAACTCCCCCCAAGCTTAGCTTATTGCTTATATTCAAGCAATTTAGTTGAAAACTAAGTGCGATAAAAGAACTTTCACGAACACATTTGCTTCATATGATGTAAATATTCTCATCACAGGAGTAGATTCTTAAACCATTCATAATAATAAGTATGCAACTAAGTCTACTCAATAGTCATTCCAAGCTATGAAGAGAAACCAACTCAATAATAATAAGTAGCATGAAACTTAAACATAAGCAACATTGCAATGCTCATAATAAGGTATGATAGAGTGGTATCTCGCTTGCCTTTGTTTGTAGAGCGCAATATAAATGCCAAGGAACCTCTGAAGTTCAAGTGAAGACTAGAAGTAAAGATATCAGAGATACAAGCATCAAAGTCATGACATAATTAACCAAGTTTTGAGACAAACAAAAGAATGACAACTATGCTCTCAAGAAGGTGCTCAGAGAATAAGTGTTGACTCAACAAGGAGGTGAAAAGGTTTTGAAAAGTTTGAAAGGCTTCCAAATGCTGAAAGTAAGGTACTCAATAGCTTTGATCTCTCATTGCCCCTATCATAGGCATCTTCATATGGTTAAGGTGAAAGTGAGGTCCAATCTTAGGTATATGCTTGACAGACCATAAACTGGAAATCCCATGTCCCTTGAGTACGAAGGCGCTCCGCATGCTACTTAACTTTGGTTACCTGTAAGTTCTTGTCATTGTAAATACATGCATATCATAGAGAATCGCCAATGGGGTACCCCTTGCAAATGATACATGAGCTATCCCGTGATCAAAATAACAAGGCAAGCAGACAATGAGCATCTCAGCGATCTTTTTATTTACTATGTGCATAGCTTTTTATTGAGGATGCTTCATAGATGCTCATTATGGTGATGCTGCAAGTTTCCACCATGATTAGTGAAAGAACATGTGGGCCCCCATGTGTGGTTTTGGTATAATGACAATCTCTATGGACTAATGCGTGTATCGAGTTGTACTTGTAGAAATTGTCCATAGGCAATGCTTGAACCATATGTTGGCTTCAAGGTTTGGAGAAGAAGTGAAGTGGATCATGTGGTGACCAAGGTGTTCAAAGAATGATCCATAGATTGGTCATGTGAGAGTTAAACCTATGGCAAGTATGTCTTGAAGAATAAGATGGAGTAATATCTCTGGTGTTCCTCCAAGGCATCAACATAATGAAGAAAAGAAGAAATGATGTGCAAGATAAAGATGTGCAATATCTAGAAGATCTCATGCTTAAAGCTTGCCATCTTCTGTGATCATGGATCGATGAAGAAAAGGTCAAAGTAAATGTTTCCCCATGTTGTATGGGGGAGTAACTTGCAAGTCTTCATCAAGCAAGTGCGTACAAGAGCAATCAAGAAAGGTGTTCCATCTTGAGAAGGACAAGACCGTCTACATCATAATCAAGTAGAATATGCGCAAGGCAAAGGTATGTTCTTGATAGGGTTTCCTTCTAACCGGTCTCGTGGTGTTAGTTGGGGAGACCGGTTTATAGGATAGATAACCGTACTATCAAGAGGGGCTCTCAAGTGAGTAACTCGATCATATCTTTTAGAGAGAGCTCAAACCTTTGCATTATTTGCATCATCCTTCCTTGGTTGTTATTTGTATCTTATCCATGTGAGGTTCTAGAGCTTGTGGTAATATTCATAACAAGCTCTAGTTCATCAAAAATGGATTTCCCTTTTATGTCATATTGCATTTTTGATCTTTGAGGTTTTTCGGTTTCTCACCAAGGGAGGTATATCACATTATAATACACGAAATTTTCTCACTTGGTGGTATCCAATATGTTGGGTACCTCTTGTTGTCCTATTTCCAACAAAATTGGTTTCGGGTCAATCGGAGTTTCCAAACTCTAGATATCGCCATTTGAAGTTTGCCTCTTATTTGGTCCAGACCGGAGTCTCCGATCTGCGTGGACCGGAGTCTCCGGTGTGGTCCGGACTGTCCCCTGGAGTCCCCGGAGGGGGCTCCAGAATTCAGCCTAGGACAGTCTGATAGGTGGTCCGGAGGCTTGTCCAGAGGTTGGTCCGGAATCTCCGATGTAGACCGGAGTCTCCGGTCTGACTTTTCCCCAACGGGCAGAAAACGGTCAGAAATCTGTGGGCCTATAAAAAGGGGCCCTTCTTCCCCAATGTGATTTCTCGAGTTTTACATGCTTTCTCCTCCTTTCTTGACCCTCTTGAGCTTGTTCCCCCTTCAATCCCTCCCTTAATTCTTGCATATACTTTAGGGATTTTAAAGAGGAGATCTAGATCTACAATCCCACCAATCCATCTCTCCTCTAAGTGAGGGGAACATCTTGGGATCTAGATCTTGGAATCTTTTGTGGATTTCTTCCATTGTTCTTCCTCTCTTATTCCCCCACAAGCTTTTGTAGCTTTTGTGGAATTTGGGAGAGAAGGATTTGAGCACTACTTGTGTTCTTGCCATTGCATTTGGTGCCTCGGTTTGAGTTCCCCCTGGAGGATTTGGTGAGTGAAAGTTGAGAAGCCTTTTACTCTTGGGTTCTTGGAACCCTAGACGGTTTGTTGGTGTTGCAGGTGGTGGCCTTGGTGGCGTTTGTTGGGAGCCTCCAATTAAGTTGTCGAGAAGTGCCCCAACCTTGTGAGAGGTTCCGGTTCACCACCGACAAGTGCACCGATAGTGGAAGTGTGGATCGATCCCGTTGGGGTAAGATTCACCGGAGAATAAGGGAGGCCTTTTGTGGCGTAGGTGGTTAGATACCACCCCTCTCCAAATGAGACATACTCCATGTTGGGAGGAACTCGGTAAAATATCATTGTACTCGCGTGCCTCGGTTATCTCTATACCCGAGCTCGTACTTATGCATTTTACTTTGCGATAGCCTTCGTTCTTGAAGTATATATCTTGCTATCACCTAGTTGTTTGACTTGCTTAGCATAAGTTGATGGTGAACATAGGTGAACCCTAGTTGTTCTAGGTTGTGCTCGACAAAGTAAACGCTAGTTTATTTCTGCCTTTGTTGAGCATCTCTCGGAAAAGTTTTAATCGCCTATTCACCCCCCTCTAGGCGACATCTGTATCCTTTCAATTAGGCATGGCTTAGGCTAGCGGCCCAGGCGTTTCTCTAACACATATATATACTCCATGAACTCACAAGCTCCCCTTTTATTTCACACCGACGACATCCGCAAACAAAAGAGCAAGGTATCAACTTGATATATATCCATAAGTGTTGAAAGCGTTCCCCATGACAGCACGGTTCTGCTAACTCCCCGCCTATAATTTGCAAGCATATAACTTTCATGGACAGGTCACAATGGTTTAGGATTATTAAGTGCAAGGAATAAAGTGTTTCATCAAGTTCGTGAGAGCTTTACTAACTAACTTTCTCAAAGTAGACAATTTTTTATTTGGAATAAAACAAGGAATAATGAATATGCACTGAATAGAAAATAATGCTAATAGGTAGGTATGGTGCACACTATTGGCAATATTGGTTTTGGGGAGTTGGATGCACAAGTAGATCTCATACTCAGTGCAAGTGAAGGCTAGCAATAGAGAGGGAGCGACAAACGAGAGAGCAATAACTTTCATAATCATGTTTGCAACAAAACAAGACTATTTATGGCATGAAAGTGATACAATAACTCTGAAGCAAAATAAATCATCGAGGCTTACTGACTATTGTTTAGTCATATGCATGCATGAGCATGTGCCAAGTCGATTCACATGAAACATTCAGAGGAGGATACCACAATATCATACCAAGTTATGAATAAAACAATGCAAGCAAACATTCATATGACATGCTACAAACTATTAGTAGGCTGAAGCTAATCACAAGAAAGCAAGAACTACTAAGCATCCATAATAACATACACCTTACATGAACATACTAAACATGCTCACAATCATGAGTATATGTACAAAAATGAAAACAAATAGAGTTTTTCACCAGCCTCTTACCACACCTCAAGTTGTCTTAATATTCATTATTTCCCTTCACTTGTGTGACTTGAATAATAACATGAAACCAAAATCCACTAAGGAGGGCTGAACCCTGCAAAGAACTCACAAAACCAAAGAAGAAGAACAAATATTTTTGGTGTTTTTGATTTTCTAAAGCAAAACAAACAAAGAAAAAACAAACCAAGCAAAACCAAACAAAGCAAAATCTTTTTGGATTTTTCTTTTAAGGCAAACCAAAGCAAAGAAACAAGCCAAGAGAAACAACAAAAATATTTTTGGTATTTTTGTGTTTTTGAGAAAGCAGCAGCAAGAACCAAAAAGAAAGCGAAACAATGGATATACAAAGAACCGACGAAACATGATATAAAGATGAGTGCGGTGTCGGTATACCTCCCCCCAAGCTTAGGCTTTTGGCCTAAGTGGGGCTCAACTCCGCGGGTAGTAACCCTAAGCTGGTGGGTCATCATAGGAATGATCATAGTCAGTTGCTTGCGATGAAGAGGAAGACGCGCCCCAATCAAAGGAGGGCTGCTGTTATGAAGACTCTCCCAAGTTGGAGGGCTGAACCGAATCACCTTCGGCATCCTCTCCAACATTCTCCTCTTGCTGGGAGAGCTCCGCCACGTATGTGTCAAACTCCTCCTTTGTGAGCGACCATCCTTGCCTATTATCAAAATCAAACAAAGAAGGTGCAGGCAAATAATTCATACGGTAAACTTCTCACAGTAGCTCCTAAAGAAACAAAGTTATGTTGAACCATGGATTCAAGATCAAGCCTCCCTATGGGGAACCGATAATCTGAATGGTGAGGCTATAAACCATGGAAAGCTGGCAACCTAGATGCAATGAGACCTCCACAAATTCCACCCTTCTCGTGGTTAGTGGTGAGATGGTAGGCTATCAAAGAACCCAGGTTATAAGATCTATCCCTATTCAAAGCATCTGCGATAAAAGCTAGATCGAAAGAACATAACTTTCTAGCAAGAACACACTTGGTAATAAAATAGGCAAAATATCTAATAGATGGGAACTGAATGTTCTGAATTTTACCACTTTCCTTCGAGAAGTTGAAACCTTGGCAAATCGCAGCATATAAATCCATAAGTTACTTGGGCCTCTCCTTGGTCTTCTCACAAGATCCCCAATGAGGTACTCTAATAGCTGCATAGAAATCAGCAAACGGAAGGTCGACAGCTATATTGTATATTTTATAATGGACCATGGGATTAGAAGAAGACCAAGTAAACTGGAAGTCCTGAACCACAGCCATGGTTAGCTTAACATATTGAAAAGGTTCACCTTTAATAAAGTGTTCCAACCCTACATTGGTAATCATAGTTTGGAAATCCTGGAGGATTCCCGCGGCTCTCATAAATTCATGGCATGGATATATGGAAGGGAAGACTCCTTCCTCACGATGAACTTTCATTGGCTCAGGTACCATCAAATCATATTGATTCAGTGGATATGTACTCATCTTCCTTTCTGAAATTGTTAGACAAAAATCAAACCAAGTGATTTCCAAGTTGATAAATGATGATCAACTACTATATGAACTTTCTAGAGGGCTACACATGCATCAAAATGAAATCTCTAAGCATATAAAAAACATGCAAACTCACACAACCTGACACCTATAGCATCAAAATACTCAAGATACAATCTACCAATCACAAATCTAATTGGACAAGTGGAGGAGGCACATACCAAGGAGCAATCCCTCCAAAAATCAGCAGCAAAGATGGATTGAGCAAGGAGATCAAAAATCGCGAGAATAATAGTAAGAACTCGAGGTTGAGAAAGTTTTCAGGTTTTTTTCGGGAGAGACAAAGAAGATGGCTGGGAGGAGGCACCTTGGAGGGGCCCAGGTGGGCCACACTCCAGCCAGGCGCCACCTGGGGGATGGTCACGCCCACCAGCGGTGTGCTGGCCTGGGGTGGCTCCCTGGGTCACTCCAGGTGTCCCTCTGCCCCTTTTTCGAGAAAAAAATTATTTTGAATTTTCTAGGATTTTTCGGGAAACTTTATTTTTGGCCAATTTTCACGGTATGAAAATTGATTTTCTCGCAGAAACATAATTTTTTCAAAAGAAGAAAAGGCAAAAAAAAACAACTACAGAAGTTCTAAGACACTCTAACAAGTAATCAACTAGCAAAATCAAAGCTAACAAGAGAAAAAGCAAAGACTAGGAAGGAGAAAAGTAAAAGGGAGCAAGTAAACCATAGTGGAAACATTATTTTGTTCATTAAAATCCTTTTGTTAACAAGGTTGATCAAGTCTTGTTACCAAAACAAGGAATAGTAGTTGACTTATCAGCCATTTGCAAAGATATATTAGTTGGTATCAACTTTCTAGGTGGAGTCTCTTATAGAGAGAAAAAGGCTTAACACTAACTCCAGCTCCCAAATCCCATAAAGCAGTTCTAACATAATTGTTCTTAATAGAGCAAGGAATAGTTGGTATACCTCGATCACCAAGTTTCTTTGAAACCTTACCATTGAAGGAATAATTAGCAAGCAAAGTAGAAATCTCCTCATTAGGAATCTTCCTTTTATTAGGGACAATATCCTTCATATACTTTGAATAAGGAGGCAACTTAATAGCATCAATCAAAGGAATTTGCAAGAATAAAGGTTTCATCCACTCATAGAACTTGTTGTAGTGTTCTTCCTCCTTTGTCTTGTGTTTCTTACCTGGAAAATACATAGGTTTCTGCACCCAAGGTTCTCTCTCTTTACCATGTTTATTAGAAATAAAGTCTTCCTTAGTGTACCTAGTATTCTTAGTGTGCTTCTCAGGTTCTTCCTCAACTTCCTCCTTATCAGGAGCATCATTTTTATCATTACCACTCTTAGTTTTAGCATCAGAGACAGATATACTATTAGGATCTACAACAAGTTCAAGTGGTTCCTCAACTATTTTGTGTTTCTTTTTCTTTCTCTTATGAGGACCACCACTACTTTCACCTTGTTGAGAATCCTGCTCAATTATTTTAGGGTGTACTTCAACATATAAAGGATCTTGAGTAGCTATACCACTCCTAGTTCTAATTCCATAAGCATGTTTACCTACTGAGGCATTAAATAGCATATCCTTTTGTA
This sequence comes from Avena sativa, assembly GCA_916181665.1. Taxonomy (NCBI): domain Eukaryota; kingdom Viridiplantae; phylum Streptophyta; class Magnoliopsida; order Poales; family Poaceae; genus Avena; species Avena sativa. Next base: position 126,051,266 of record OV702283.1, on the reverse strand, counting down.
CCTTAGCAAGTTAATCAATTTGAGTTTGAACCATTTGAAAATGTTTACAAAGCATTTAATATTATTAGAAGTTCATTCCACAATATCTTTCAACTCTTTAATAGCTCTAGAGTTTTCGAATAAATGATTGTGAACTTGTTTATTAAAATTACCTTGCTTAACAATAAAAATGTCAAGTTCCTCTAAACATTGATCAGGAGGCTTACCATAAGGAATATCACCTTCATTAAAGTGTTGGAAAGAGTTCACCTCAATAGTAGATGAGTGGGGAATTGGCTTACATAATTCTTCTATAGGAGGTAGATTCTTCACATCTTCAGCTCTAATACCTTTCTCCTTTAGACACTTCTTAGCTTCCTTCATCACTTCATCATTTAATGCAATAACTCCCCTCTTCTTTGGTGTTGGTGTTGGAACTGGTTCAGGCACAACTGGTTCAGGAGTAATAGGCTCAGGTGTATTTAGCTTAACTGAAGTCCAATCATCATACTTCTTGCTTATTTTAGCCATTAATTCTTCACCGTCTGTAGGAGTTCTTTTCCTGAAAACACAATCAGCAAAGCTATCTACGTATGTCCTAGAATCATCAATTATTCCATTATAATAAATATCAATAAGCTCATTTTTAGGTAATGGACATCCAGGATGTGCATGAATCAAGGCACAGAACCTTGTCCATGACTCAGGCAATTTCTCTTCTTCTCCCTGTTTAAAATCAAAAAGTCTCTACAAAGCAGCATGTCTAGCACTAGGAGGAAAATATTTCTGGAAGAAAGAAGCAATCAAACAATCAGTACTATCAATGGATCCAGGAGGTAATCTATTAAACCAAGCCCTAGCTTCTCCTTTTAGTGAAAAAGGGAAAATCTTTGTAACAAAGTACTTGCGCATCTTAAAATCATCAAAGAATAAAGCACTCATAGTAGAAAGCTCATTCATATGAGCCACAACACTCTTATTTTCAGTCCCACAAAAAGGTTCTTTCTCAACAATGTCTAAATAAGATAAATTAAGAGAGAAATCATAATCTTTATATTTAATATCTATGGGAGAGGTGGCAAACTTAGGATCAGAGGACAGTTTAGGAATAATGGTACGTCTTGCAAGGAGACTCTTAATAGCACTAGTACCATGTGTGATTCGGCACTCTTCAACAAATTCATCTGTGAACTCAATGTAACCATCATTAATATCATAACTCTCTAGACCCAGGTGATCTTACAGGTGTAACAGTGTATTCACTAGGAGTTTCAGTGTTTCCTAGACTAGCCATAGTAGCATCTAGGAAAGGACCTAATGAACCACTCGCATCAAGCACAGTAAAATTAACATCATGAGTATCAAAAGCAGTTTCAGATTCAGTAGTAGTAGCAGTGTGTGTAGCATGAGTATGTGGTGGTGGTGTAACAAGCTTACTTATAACAGACGATGAATCAAGAGCAACAGAGGTGTTTAGGATTGTACATCTTCTTCTAGTGGATGGTAAAATAGGAAACTTTCCATCACGAGACTTCCCCATGATGAAAGGAGTAGCAGTGAACAATAATAGATCCAAGTGAACTTACAAATAAAGCTATGCTCCCCGGCAATGGCGCCAGAAAATAGTCTTGATGACCCACAAGTACAAGGGATCGCAACAGTCTTCGAGGGTAGTATTACCCAATTTATTGATTCGACACAAGGGGAGCCAAAGAATACTTGCAAGCCTTAACAACTGATTTGTCAATTCAGCTGCACCTGAAAATAGTTCTTGCTCACAGAATTTTATCAGTGGCAACAGTTTGTAATAGCAACAGCAAAGCAACAGCAGGAGCAATAGTAACAGTAACGGTAACAGTAGGATTCGAGTGCGGTAGGCATATGTATGGATGGACGGCTGTTACATGGACGAGTCTAAACATGTAAATTCAAGATCTAGGGCATTGCAGATAAATAAGAATAAGCATCCAAGTACTAAACAATCCTAGGCATGTTCTCCATATATAGTCATGCATGCTCGCAATAAGAACTTGCACAACATCTTTTGTCCAGCCAGCCTGTTGCAGCGGGGCCTCAAGGGAACTACTGGCAATTAAGGTGCTCCTTTTAATAGAGCACCAGAGCAAAGCATTAACACTCCGTGAACACATGTGATCCTCACATCACAGCCATCCCGTCAGGTTGTCCCAATTTCTATCACTTCGGGGCCTTTGGATCCAGACAATGATATGTGTACACAACTTGCAGATAAGACCACAAACAATACTATCATAATGATTCAATAATAAGTTCAGATCTAAGATAATGGCACTCGATCCCTAGTGACAAGCATTAAGCACAACAAGTTGCAAAAAGTCAAATAGCACTAATAGAGATACTAGGCACTATGCCCTAACAATCGATTACATGATAGAACTCATCCAATCCCTACCATCCCCATAGCCTACAACGGGGGATTTCCCACTCATGGATGAGGGAAATATTGATGGTTGATGGAGAGGCATTGGTGATGACGATGTCGATGATCCTCCCCAAATTCCCCGTCCCAGTAGGGTGCCAGAACGGAGTTTCTGGTTCCGAATCGCGGTTTTTGGTGGTGGCGGCGCAACGGAACTCTTTCTAGAAAAACGACGAACCCCCCTCGGATTTTAGGTCTAGAGGCTTGTTATATGCGCAGAGGGATACCGAGAGGGTGCCTGGGGTGGCCGCACCCCCCTAGGCGCGGCCAGGCCTGGCCTACGCCTGGAAGGGGTGTGGCTCCCCAGGCCTCCACTCCGTCTCATACTCTGGCTCCGTGGATCTTCTCGTGAAATAGGATTTTTGGCATATTTTCCTGGATTTTTCCTAATAGTTGATTTTCTGCACAAAAACTATACACAAAGGTAATTCTGCTAAAAACAGCGTTAGTCCGTGTTAGTTGTATCCAAATCACACAAGTTTAGAGGAGAAACAATAGCAAAAGTGTTCGGGAAAGTAGATATGTTTTGGACGTATCAACCCACAGGGGGTGTGGGCCCCCTAGACCTCCACCGACCTTCCCTTATTCATCTATAAGAAGCCCTGACTCAGAAACCCTAAACAATCGACCAGAAAACCACGAAATCCTCCACAGTGTCGTCGCCATCGAAGGGGAGATTTGGGGGACAGAAAGTCTCTGTTCCGGCACCCTGCCGGGACGGGGAAGTGCCCCCGGAGCCATCTCCATCGATCTCCATCGCCATATCCATCACCGTTGCTGATTCCCATGATGAAGAGGGAGTAGTTCTTCCTCGAGGCTAAGGGCTCTACCGGTAGCTATGTGTTCATCTCTCTCTCTCTCTCTCCCTCTCTCTCTATGCGTGATCTTTATGATATCATGATCTTTGCAATCAAGTAGATCTACTTTGCTACTCAAGTGCTTTAATAGATCTCTGCTCTCCCCACGTGTGTGAAAGTGACAGCGTGCATACCGTGGTGGCACTTAGGCTAGAGGTTACATAAATACTCAATTGCTTTAATAGATCAATGATTTTCCCCACGTGTGTGACAGTGACAGCGTGCACGCCGTGTGTGGCACTTAAGCTAGATTATATATATATTTATCATGAGTTATATTTGGAGTTGGATGTCTCTATGAAATTGTGGTGTTTGTTGGAACCATCTAGCTCTCAAGGTGACAGTGTGGGGTTATCTTGATGGGGAAGGCGGACTTTGAGGTGTGCTTTTGTAGCCCTACAATGGATTAGAGTGTCCAACCGGAGAGTAGTTCAGGGTAGTATCATGAAGAGAATATATTTATTGAGAGTGTTCACTAGTGAAAGTATGATCCCTAGGCCTTGTTTCTAAACATTGAAAAACCATTTTCATCTAGATCCGTTGCATGTTTGCTTGCTTCCATCTTTTTGCCTTTAGTCTTTTCCTCCCCATCAGAAGCTCTTTTCTGGAGCTATTATCACTTATAATCATCCATACCACTTGTATTTCACTATCTCTTCGCCTAACTAGTGCACCTATACACCTGACAAGTGTATTGGGTGTGTTGGGAACACAAGAGACTTCTTGTATCTTGATTGCAGGGTTGCTTGAGAGGAATACCTTTGACCACTTCCTCCCTGAGTTCGATAAACCTTGGGTAATCCACTTAAGGGAAACTTCCTGTTGTTCTCCAAACCTCTGCACTTGGAGGCCCAACAACTGTCTACAAGAATAGAAGTGCGTAGACATCACCCCTCGCCACCAGCCGAAGGTAGAGGAGAAAACAGTCCAGCATGCCACTAAAACGGGTCGCCAGAACCCGGCGTGCAGTTTCCTCCACAGCTAGAGGTCCAGATCGGATCCGGGCTAGACCCGATGCAACCACCGCCCGCCATGGCAGCCGCACGTCAGCGCAACCGAGGATGTCCTCGTAAGATCGCCTCCAATGCTGCCACCACGATACCTCCTCTGTAGGGGTTCGTAGCATGGAAAACAAAAAATTTCTACCGCATGCAAACAAACAAGCCAAGATCTATCTACTAGATTGTAGCAACGAGTCGATAGAGGAACTCACCCTCGAAGATTCCAAAGAGGTTAACGAGAGCACATTCTCGTGGGTAATGTAGTCGTACTCTTGCCGATCTCAAGATCGCGTAGACGATCCTTCCGGCGCTGCGTTCCAGCAGCACTTCCGCAGTCGATCACACGTTCGGTACTCGATGAAGAACTTCTTCTCCCTTGTTCCAACAAGCATGGTACCGGAAGTAGAGGGGAGATCTTGCAGGGCTTCGCCTTAAGCCGGAGCGAGTATGGTGGAGTATGAGAGAGGCCTTGGTGATCTAGGGTTTAGAGGGAACCAAGAGGAGGCTTGGCTGGCGTCTAGGGTTTGGGGAACACCCCAACTCGCCGAGTTGGAGGTGCCCTAGGCGGCGGCGCAAGGAGGTGGTGGCGCCGGCGACTTGGAGGCTAGGGTTTTGGGTGTGAGGGTGAGGGGCAGCCCTACCCCTTCTTATATAGGTGGGAGGGTGCGGCTTTGGAGGAGGGAGTCCTCCTCCAAATCCTCCTCCTTGGACGGCGGGTGGAGGGAGGAGACTTCCTCACCAAGTAGGTTTCCTACTCTCCCTCCACCAAGCAAACTTGTCGTTTGACTTTTTCAAATTGGCATTTGACTTTTAAACTAGGATTTGATTTCTCTCTTTATTTTGCCCAGCCAAGTGACCTAGTACATGATGCAACCATTCCACATTGTCATGAAACATTCATGTACCCTTCCCCTCTAGAGTGTCGGACCTTTCGGACCCTTCTAGAACATTCCTGGTGAAAACACCGGAATCATTCCCGAACTCTGAAACAGGACTTTCCTTATATAAATCTTATTCTCCGGACCATTCCGTATCTCCTTGTGATATTCCGGACCCCATCCTAGACTCCGAACAACATTCGGTCTCTTACTCATCATTCCATAACTACTCAACACCATCGAATCCTTAATTGTGTCTCCCTACGGTTCGTGAATTATGCGGACATGATCGATACACTTCTCCGATCAATAACCAATAGAGGAATCTGGAAATTCATATGGCTCCCACATATTTCTACGATTACTTTGCGATCGAATGAACCACTTACATATGATACCAATTTCCCTTTGTCTCACGATAGTTTACTTATCCGAGGTTTTGATCGTTCGTATCTCTGCATACCTAGTTCAACCTCGTTACCGATAAGTACTCTTTTCTTGTTCCCGTGATATGTGATCCCTTGTGAGCCAGTCACATGCTTGCAAGCTAATTGGATGACATTCCATCGAGAGGGCCCAGAGTATATCTATTCGTCATATGGATGGAAAAATCCCACTCTTGATCCATGTGTCTCAACCCATTTCCGAATACTCAATGCCACCTTTATAGCCACCCAGTTACGGTGTGGTGTTTGATGTCATCAAAGCATCCTTCCGGTGATGGTGATAAGCATGATCTCATGGTCGAAGGAATCAGGTTACTATATATCAGAAATCTTATAGCAATTGAACTATTAAAATGACTTGATATTTATGCTACGCTTATCTACAGGAGTATGTCCATCATACCATTCTCCTAATGATATGATCTTGTTGTTAATAACATCTCAATGTTCATGATAGGGAAACCACAATCATCTATTAACCAACAAGCTAGTATTATGAAGAGGCTTTACTAGGGACTCTAATTTAGTTTACAAATCACACAAGTATTAATGTTTCCTGGTTAATACTGTTATAGCATGAATGTAAACATTTATCATAAACACAAAGATATAATAATAACTACATTTATTATTGCCTCTAGGGCATATATCCAATAGTCTTCCACTTGCACAGAGTCAACTAATCTAGATTACATGGTAATATACCGAACACCCATGGCAGTTTGGTGTTGGTCATGTTTTGCCCTCGGGAGAGGTTTAGTCAACGGATCCGCCACATTCAGATCTGTGTGTACTTTGCAAATCTTTATGTCACCATCTTGGACATGTTCTCGAATAGCGTGAAAACGTAGCTTGATGTGCTTCAGCTTCTTGTGTGACCTTGGTTCTTGCGCATTGGTTATGGCGCCCATGTTATCACAGTAGATAGGCATTGGGTCCAGCGCACTTGGAACCACACCGAGCTCTGTAATGAACTCCTTCATCCATATCGCTTCTTGTGAAGCCTCCGAAGCAGCTATGTATTCCGATTCAGTTGAAGATCTCGCCACAACACTTTGCTTTGCACTCCTCTAGCTAACTGCTGCACCATTCAAATTAAATACGTATCCAGATTGAGATTTAGAATCATATGGATCGGTGGTCCAACTAGCATCGGTGTAACCATTAACAATGAGTTGTTCATCACCTCCATAAGAAAGAACCATATCCTTAGTTCTTCTCAAGTACTTAAGGATGTTTTTGACCGCTGTCCAATGATCCACACCTGGATCACTTTGATATCTGCTAGTTAAACTAACAGCATATGCAATGTCGGGTCTAGTACATAGCATGGCATACATTAGAGATCCTATGGTTGAGGCATAGGGAGTCTTACTCATCCTTTCTCTATCTTCTGCCGTTGCTAGACTTTGAGTTTTACTCAAGGTCATATTGGGCAACATGGGCAAGAACCCTTTCTTGCTATCTTCCATTCCAAACCTCTTTAGAACTTTGTCCAAATATGTACTTTGTGACAATGATATTAGGCGTCTCAATCTATCTCTATAAATCTTTATGCCTAATATGTAAGCTGCTTCGCCAAGATATTTCATTGAAAAACTATTATTCAAATAATCCTTGACACTATTAAGAAGGTCTACATCATTCCCAATCAACAATATGTCATCTACATATAGTATTAAGAATGCTACAGAGATCCCACTCAGTTTCTTGTAAATACAAGCTTCTCCATAAGTTTGTATAAAACCAAAACTTTTGATTACCTTATCAAAACGTTGATTCCAACTTTGGGATGCTTGCTTCAACCCATATATGGACCGTTGAAGTTTGCATACATTGTTAGCATCTTTAGGATCGACAAAACCTTTGGGTTGCATCATATACAACTCTTCATCAATGTCTCCATTGAGGAACGCTGTTTTGACATCCATCTGCCATATCTAATAATCATAATATGCAGCGATGCTAACATAATCCTCACAGACTTTAGCTTCGCTACTGGTGAGAAAGTCTCATCATAGTCAACTCCTTGAATTTGTTGAAACCCTTTTGCGACAAGTCGAGCTTTATAGACAGTAACATTACCATCAGCATCTGTTTTCTTATTGAAAATCCATTTGTTCTCGACAGCCTTCCGGCCATCCGGTAAGTCCACCAAAGTCAATACTTGGTTTTCGTACATGGATCCAATCTCGGATTTCATGGCTTCTTGCCATTTATTGGAATCTGGGCTCATCATTGCTTCCTCATATGTCGCAGGGTCATCGGTGTTGTCCACCAACATGACACTCATAACGGGACCATACCAATCAGGAGTGGTACGAGTTCTCGTTGACCTGCGAGGCTCTGTAGCAACTTCAACCAAAGTTCCATGATCATCATCATTAGCTTCCTCTCTAATTGGTGTAGGCGCCACAAGAACTACTTCCGGTGCTGCGCTACTCGCAAGTTCGAGAGAACGTTCAACAACCTCGTCGAGTTCTACTTTCCTTCCAGTCACTTCTTTCGAGAGAAATTCCTTCTCTAGAAAGGATCCATTCTTAGCAACGAAGATTTTGCCCTCGGATCTATGATAGAAGGTATACCCAATAGTTTCCTTTGGGTATCCTATGAAGACGCATTTTTCCGCTTTGGCTTCAAGCTTGTCCGGCTGTAACTTCTTTACATAGGCTTCGCAACCCCAAACTTTAAGGAACGACAATTTAGGTTTCTTCCCAAACCATAATTCATACGGTGTCGTTTCAACGGATTTAGATGGTGCCCTATTTAAAGTGAATGGGGTTGTTTCTAATGCATAACCCCAAAATGATAGCGGTAAATCTGTAAGTGACATCATAGAACGAACCATATCTAAGAGAGTTCGATTATGACGTTCAGACACACCATTACGTTGTGGTGTTCCCGGCGGTGTCCATTGTGAAACTATTCCGCATTTCTTCAAATGCTCGCCAAACTCGTAACTTAGATATTCACCTCCACGATCAGATCGTAGAAATTTAATCTTCTTGTTACGTTGATTCTCTACCTCACTTTGAAATTCCTTAAACTTCTCGAAAGTTTTGGACTTATGTTTCATGAAATAGATATACCCATATCTACTCAAGTCATCCGTGAAGGTAAGAACATAACGATAACCACCGCGCGATGCTACACTCATTGGTCCACATACATCGGTATGTATGATTTCCAATAGGTCCGTAACTTGCTCCATCATACCAGAAAATGGAGTCTTAGTCATTTTACCCATTAGACATGCTTCGCATCTTTCAAGTGATTCGAAATCAAGTGATTCAAGAAGTCCATCAGAATAGAGTTTCTTCATACGCTTCACTCCGATATGACCAAGACGACAGTGCCACATATAGGTCGAGTTATCGCTCAATTTCAAACGTTTAGCCTCAATGTTATTTATGTGTGTATTACTACAATCGAGATTCAATAAGAATAGACCATATATCAAAGGTGCATGTGCATAAAACATATTACTCATATAAATCGAACAACCATTATTCTCGGACTTAAACAAGTAGCCGTCTCGCAATAAACATGATCCTGATATAATGTTCATGATCAACGCAGGCACCAAATAACAATTATTTAAGTATAAAACTAATCCCGATGGTAGATGAAGAGGTAGCATGCCGACCGCGATCACATCAACCTTTGATCCATTTCCAACGCGCATCATCACCTCGTTCTTCGCTAGCTTCCGTTTATTCTGCAGCACCTGTTTCGAGTTACAAATATGAGCAACCGTACCAGTATCAAATACCCAGGCACTACTACGAGTACTAGTGAGATACACATCAATAACATGTATATCGGATATACCTTTCTTCTTGATGTTGCCGTTCTTCAAATTCGCCAAGTACTTTGGGCAATTCCGCTTCTAGTGACCTTCTCCCTTGTAGTAAAAGCACTCAGTATCAGGCTTAGGCCCATACTTGGTCTTCTTCTCCGGTGCGGTAACTTTCTTACCGCCCTTCTTGAAGTTTCCCCTTTGCTTAGACTTGCCTTTCTTGAATATGGTGGTCTTATTGACCAACAACACTTGGTGCTCTTTCTTGATCTCCACTTCTGCAGATTTCAACATGGAGAAGATTTCTAGCAACGTCTTGTCCATGTTTTGCATATTGTAGTTCATCACAAAGTTCTTGTAACTTGGTGGTAGTGATTGGAGGACACAGTGAATCCCCAAAGAATTAGGAATCACTATACCCAAACTTTGGAGTTTGTTTGCGTGCCCAGACATCTTAAGCACATTCTCACTGACGGAGCTGCCCTCTTCCATCTTGCAGTTAAACAACTTTTCAGAAGCCTCGTAACTCTCAACTACCGCGTCAGCCTCAAATATCATTTTGAGTTCACGAACAATATCATGTGGGTCATGGTTCTCAAACCTTTTCTGAAGCTCCGATTCCAAACCATACAAGATATCACACATAACTGTGGAGTACTGATTCTTCCGAGTGAGGTAAACATTCTTTACTTCATCGGTAGCAGTAGCTGCAGGCGGGTCACCTAGTGGTGCATCCAGCACATAGGTCAAATTACCAGCATTGAGGACAATCCTCAAATTGCGGAACCAATCCGCGAAGTTGCTTCCATTGTTTTTCAACTTTTCTTTCTCTAGGAACACATTAAAATTGATGGTAGGGGCCGCCATTGATCTACAACATATTTGCAATAGTTTAGACTAAGTTTATGACAAATTGAGTTCTAATTAATAGTTAAATTAATCTAGGTGAACTCCCACTCAAAACAATATCCCTCACATTGTTTTAGTGACCACACGAACCAAATCCACCACATCAAAACCGATCATCACGAGAGTTGATGTAGCTTCAATGGCGAATAATCAACATGTTCATCATATCTACTATATGACTCATGCTTTACCTTTCGGTGATCCGTGTTCCGAGACCATGTCTGTACATGATAGGCTCATCAAGATCAAACCTTAGCTTCTGCATGAGCAAATCTGGCTTGCTCACGTTGTATACACTTGCAGAATCTAACACACCCGAGCATCACGTGGTGCTTCAAAACAACGAGCTTTAGCAACGGTGCTTACTAAGGATGAACACTTTAAAACTTTAAATTTGTGTGCTTGAGGGATCATCTTATAATGCTACCATCGTTAACTAAGCAATACAAGATGCATAAAGGATTAACATCACATGCAATTCATAATATGTGATATGATATGGACTTTCTTCTTGTGCTTCCGATCTCCATCTTCAAGCACGAACATGATCTCCATCATCACCGGCATAGCATCAAGGTCAATGGCGCCGTTTCATGGTTGTCGTCCACCAGCTTCAACTATTACAACTACTTTGAATAGACACGCGGGTCTTAACAGAATTTAAGGACAACCATATGGCTCCTGCCAGTTGCCAACTTACAATAAGGAAAATTGCATACATCAAATATAATCACAATCATGGCCATATCACATCACGGCACACCCCTGCAAAACAAAGGTATACGCCTCTAATTATCTTTGCATATTTTACGTGGTTTGGGGCTTTCAATAAGTGTCGCTCTAACTTACGAACAAGAACCACAACGTTGATGCTTGAACTATCAAGTTCCCGTTGTAAATTGGATCTATACTATGATGGGAGAGACAGGCACCCGCAAAGCCACTTATGCAATACAAGTTGCATGTTGAGCGTGGAGCAAGTCTCATGAACGATGTCATGTAAGGTTAGCCCGGGCCGCTTCATCCCATCATACCGCAAGATGCAAAGTACACAAAAAGCAATTGATAATAAAAGCACCACCGCCCACAATGACCATTGTGTTCTACTCGTGCAACAGATCTACATATAGACACGGCTCTGATACCACTGTAGGGGTTCGTAGCATGGAAAACAAAAAATTTCTACCGCATGCAAACAAACAAGCCAAGATCTATCTACTAGATTGTAGCAACGAGTCGATAGAGGAACTCACCCTCAAAGATTCCAAAGCGGTTAACGAGAGTAGATTCTCATGGGTGATGTAGTCGTACTCTTTCCGATCTCAAGATCGCGTAGACGATCCTTCTGGCGCTGCGTTCCGGCAGCGCTTCCGCAGTCGGTCACACGTTCGGTACTCGATCAAGACCTTCCTCTCCCTTGTTCCAACAGGTAGCGGAGGTTGTAGTAGTCTCCTCGCGATTCCGGCAGCACGACAGCGTGGTACCGGAAGTAGAGGAGAGATCTCGCAGGGCTTCGCCTTAAGCCGGAGCGAGTATGGTGGAGTATGAGAGAGGCCTTGGTGATCTAGGGTTTAGAGGGAACCAAGGGGAGGCTTGGCCGGCAGCTAGGGTTTGGGGAACACCCCAACTCGCCGAGTTGGAGGTGCCCTAGGCGGCAGCGCAAGGAGGTGGTGGCGCCGGCGACTTGGAGGCTAGGGTTTTGGGTGTGAGGGAGAGGGGAAGCCCTACCCCTCCTTATATAGGTGGGAGGGTGCGGCTTGGGAGGAGGGAGTCCTCCTCCAACTCCTCCTCCTTGGCCGGCGGGTGGAGGGAGGAGACTTCCTCCCCAAGTAGGTTTCCTACTCTCCCTCCACCAAGCAAACTTGTCGTTTGACTTTCAAACTAGGATTTGATTTCTCTCTTTATTTTGCCCAGCCAAGTGACCTAGTACATGATGCAGCCATTCCACATTGTCATGACACATTCATGTACCCTTCCCCTCCGGAGTGTCGGACCTTCCGAACCCTTCTAGAACATTCCTGGTGAAAACACCGGAATCATTCCCCAACTCCGAAAACAGGACTTTCCTTATATGAATCTTATTCTCTGGACCATTACGGATCTCCTCGTGATATCCCGGATCCCATCCGAGAATCCGAACAACATTTGGTCTCTTACTCATCATTCCATAACTACTCAACAACATCGAATCCTTAAGTATGTCTCCCTACGGTTCGTGAATTATGCGGACATGATCGAGACACTTCTCCGATCAATAACGAATAGAGTAATCTGGAAATTCATATGGCTCCCACATATTTCTACGATTACTTTGCGATCGAATGAACCACTTACATACGATACCAATTTCCCTTTGTCTCACGATAGTTTACTTATCCGAGGTTTTGATCGTCGATATCTCTGCATACCTAGTTCAACCTCGTTATCGATAAGTACTCTTTTCTCGTTCCCGTGGTATGTGATCCCTTGTGAGCCAGTCACATGCTTGCAAGCTAATTGGATGACATTCCACCGAGAGGGCCCAGAGTATATATATCCGTCATATGGATGGACAAATCCCACTCTTGATCCATGTGTCTCAACCCATACTTTCTGAATACTCAATGCCACCTTTATAGCCACCCAGTTACCGTGTGATGTTTGATGTCATCAAAGCATCCTTCCGGTGATGGTGATAAGCATGATCTCATGGTCGAAGGAATCAGGTTACTATGTATCAGAAAGCTTATAGCAATTGAACTATTAAAATGACTTGATATTTATGCTATGCTTATCTACAGGAGTATGTCCATCATACCATTCTCCTAATGATATGATCTTGTTGTTAATAACATCTCAATGTTCATGATAGGAAACCACAATCATCTATTAACCAACAAGCTAGTATTATGAAGAGGCTTTACTAGGGACTCTAATTTATTTTACAAATCACACAAGTATTAATGTTTCCTGGTTAATACTGTTATAGCATGAATGTAAACATTTATCATAAACACAAAGATATAATAATAACTACATTTATTATTGCCTCTAGGGCATATCTCCAACATCCTCCTCCTCAAGCCCTTGATCCGTGTCGCCCTGGAAGATGACGGCCCTAGGCGGACGCCTAGGCCCACGGCGTGATGATGCCGCCTGCAACGTGGTTGCAGGAGAACCCGCCGCCACCTGGCTGCGATTGCTGCCTCGACCACTGCCCCCGACCCGCTCCGTCGGCGTCGCCCCAGCCGCCCCTTCGAAGAAGACCACCGCGGCCTCCACCCCTAGCACCTTAGGTATGATACGTCCAATTTGCATCACCATTCTATATCATAATTTGCCTCTATTCATTGATATATGTCTTATTATGAGGTATTACTTATGTCTTTTCCTCTATTTTTGCATGTTTGATGATTCTTGGAGGATGAACTGCCGGAGTCAGGGTTTTGATGGAAATTTTGCGAAGATCAGAAAAATACCTGAAAAATATTGGAAAATTATAATTTCCCAAAAGACGAAGGAAGCGAGAAGGGTCGGCGTAGCTAGGTCACAGGGGGCCCACATCCCCTAAGCACAGGTCCCCCTGGGTCGTGCCTAGGGCAGGTGTGGCCCACCTGGCCGGCCTCTGACTCCGCCCTCTCGCCTATATCTTCCTCTCAGAACCCTAAAACAAGGGGAGCAACCACAAAAAGATTTCCACCGCCTCTGTGGGGCGGAAAATACTGAGACAGAAAGAGCTCTCCGACAGACAGATTTCTGCTGGGGAAATTCCTTCTCAGAGAGGGGAGATCATCGCCATCAACACCATCATCAAGCTAGACTTCATCAGGATCATCATCATCATCCACATCATCATCTCCACCAGCACCATCATCACCACTCCAGCCCGTTGTTACAATCGTGTTGAATACTTGCATAGTTCGTAGGGGAAACTTTCCTGGTGTCGATTACTATTGTAGTTGATGCTTGTGAGTGGAACCATTGGATTATTGTTTATGTTCAGATTGTTATACATCACCATATCATCTTTGATATTGATCCATATGATGTCTCGTGAGTAGTTCATTTATTTCTTCAGGACATGGGAGAAGTCATGTTGTTAGTAGTGGATTTGTGTTGACTTATTATTCAATGGTTTAGTATTTAAGTTGTGGTGCTATTCTTCTAGTGGTGTCATGTTGTAACACCCTCAGAATCGGCCCTATGCAAGTTTTAGCGAAACCCGCCAAACCCGCATAGAAACGATTCGAAGGTGCCCACCAGGCACTTGCGTGCGGGTGGAAAACGAAGTAATAACATTACACAACAGTCCTCGATGGGACCCACAGAACAGATATATATAACAGCGACTCAAGAGTCAAGAATACAAATATAATATACAAAGATCCAAATCACCTTGAAAATGATAGAGCATCCGACTACGGACAAGATGCAAATAGGGCTAAGAGCCCTGAAGAATAACCAATGGCGTCCATAACCCTGCCCAGGCCAAGCCGGAAGGGCAACCCTGCTAACGACGTCGACCTCAAACCTGCTTAAACAAAAGGGGTGCCGACAAAGGGCAAGGAAAAAGAGGAGCGTCAGTACTGAGGCCAGTACACGGCGAGACTAGAATTCGGCGGTCCTCGCCTACATAGGTATGGTGGACTGAGCGGCAGCGGCAGCATGCACTAAACAACCTATAGAGACTCGATACAACTGGCGGTTATCAGAGAGAGGTAAGAATGACCTATCCGGACCCAACCTGAAGCTAACACCAAACAATCCCACCCTGGTGTTTCCCCCTCGATACCAAACGAGGAAGTCAACCGAGGAACTCACACAGTTGGCAGTTTTATTGATTCAGTTATCGTTGCAGCAATTACTAGTCAGGTATAGATGATCATCCTGATAAAATAAGAAGTGGGCCGTTTTAGTTAACCATTCCGTGATAGTTGCAACACTTACTAGTCAGATACAATTTAACATGAGGTAACCCAAAACCCAGCAGTTGTTGGTACTTTTATTTAGCCATTCCGTTGTGGTGAAGCTGATTACTAGTCATATCGGGTACAAGTCAAGTTATAACAGTAAACTTTAGTTATAGTTGTCTATGATCAAGCATTGTGCTCCAAGTCGTCCATAACCGCGGACACGGCTTCTCGAAAAGATTAAACCCTGCAGGGGTGCACCAAAGTATCCACACGCACTTCGACCCTTTTTGCCAGATCAGTTAACATACACCCATCGGTATGTCGGCGGGGCCTAAGTCATGACGTTTCCCAGACCCAAAGCAAGCACGGGGGGCCACCCCACTAAGTACACCCGCAACGAAGTCGGCCGGTCTCCGAGACGGACTCAGGGTTTGCGACAGTGGCTGTAAACGACAGCAAATCCCCAAACGGGGACTGTCGATACCGCGAAAACACTCCGCTTCCAAAACAGTACAGCGTGCTCCTCACACAATCGTAAATAAAGCAGTAAAGCATGGCATAAGTACAGGATAGTAATAAAGCCCCAAACTACTTGTGGCCCCCAGTACAATACTTTGAAATCAGGTACTAAATCGATGGGGGGCCCATATCTCCCCACATGTGGTTAGAGCGCTCGATCTCGGAACAGGTGTCAAGAACTCGGGGTCCTACGGGACACAAGTGGGCGGTCGGAAACCAAATATTATCTATCACCCACCGGTGCCTCTGCTTACCTACTTCAATTTTAGTTATTAAACAATAATTAAAGTGAAAGATAATTAAAGCCATGATCATCTCCAACATTGAACATGCGGCAATCCTCCAACAACTGTGGTACTAGACGACACGCAACAACACTTGAGCAAGCGACTACGACGCGCTGGTCCAACTATCTACCAACCACAGGTATTAGGATGTGTCCAAGGCAATATACGGCTGCAAGGGATTTCACGGGTACGGAAAACTAGAGCATCGCAACACAGATAGCAATAGATCAACAGGAGGGAATAAATACTATAAAAGTAAGATAGGTAGAAAGGGGGAGATGCTCGCCTGAAAAACATTGCTGAAGGTTCAACCGAAGATCGGGTCGACACTCGCATCCACTCAACGGCCTTATCCGCGAAGAACCAAAACACTAGCAGAAACACCGGATGCAATATTTATTACTACGACAGAAGATCGGGCATGATGCATGTATGATGTATGACATGGCAAAGGTGCGATGCAATTGGCAAGATTAAGCGGAACCGGGGGTCCCGACAATTACTTAGATGGTTAAAGTTATTTAGCTACCCTGCATTTTAATTGTTGTATTAACATGGCCAAAGATAGCACCGGTTCGCTACACCAATTTAAATGAGGCCGATATGATACTAGATTTGCCCGCATATGGGCCCCATATTTAATTATGAAGTGACTCGGCATAAGGCCCCCAAACCACATGACAATATGCATGCGAGTATGATAATTCAATATGCAACAAGTTTATATTTCATTTCTAAAATAGGGCTCGAGAAAAGGGGTCACACATTAGGGGGTATCGACGAACTTGGGGTTCCGGGGTTCGGGGTCGGTCTCAGGTTTCAGGGTTCGACGGGATCGGCGGGAGCGGATACAAGACGGAGAACTTGTCGTCCAGGGTCTCGGTGTCCAGGGTGAAGCACTTGTCGTTTCATGGCGATCTTGGCGGCTCGGAGGGGTTCGAGGAATCGGAACGGTCTTCAAATTCCGTGAGGGAGATCATGGCGTCGGTGTGGTCGATCTTGTCGGTTCCACGGTTTCGGTCTTCGGGATCCAGGAAGGAGGCCTTCGGATCCTCGGGTCCGTGACGGAGTACTTGGCGTCCGTGTAGAATTCCTTCGGTCATCGAATCCGTGTAGGCGCACCCGGGTCTTGACGTCTAGGTTCCGTGAAGATCTTGGCTAATCCGGTCAATGGTCCTGCTTGTGCTTGTAGGGGTTCGTAGCATGGAAAACAAAAAATTTCTATCGCATACAAACAAACAAGCCAAGATCTATCTACTAGATTGTAGCAACGAGTCGATGGAATAACTCACCCTCGAAGATTCCAAAGCGGTTAACGAGAGCAGATTCTCGTGGGTGATGTAGTCGTACTCTTTCCGATCTCAAGATCGCGTAGACGATCCTTCCGGCGCTGCGTTCCGGCAGCGCTCCCGCAGTCGGTCACACGTTCGGTACTCGACGAAGACCTTCCTCTCCCTTGTTCCAGCAGGCAGCGGAGGTTGTAGCACTCTCCTCGCGATTCCGGCAGCACAACGGCGTGGTACCGGAAGTAGAGGGGAGATCCTGCAGGGCTTCGCCTTAAGCCGGAGCGAGTATGGTGGAGTATGAGAGAGAGCTATTAGTGGTCTAGAGATTAGACACACCAATTAGAAGGCTCTAAACCGCAGGCTAAAGCAATTAGAAGCTCTAAACCAGAACGGCTCTAAACCGGAGATTAGAGGTAGAAACTTGTGTGTCTCAAGGAGGAAGCCCTGCCCCTCCTTTTATAGGTGGAGGGGCTTGGCGCGCCAGGGAGGGAGGGGAGTCCCTCCCCAACTCGGCCTAGGGCTGGCCGCCGGCTTGGAGGAGAGGAACTCCTCCTCCAAGTTGGTTTCAACCTCCTCTTGCTTGTTTCCCACAGTTTCCTGTTTTAGCCGTTTGACTTTCAAACTGGCAATTTGACTTTTCAGTTTTGGAACAGCAAGAACACTTAGTACATGATGCAATCATTCAATGACACATTCATGTACCTCCCCCCCCCCCCCCGGAGTGCCGGACAATCCGGAACCTTCTAGAACATTCCCGATGAAAACACCGGAATCATTCCCGAACTCCGAAACTGGACTTTCCTTATATGAATCTTATTCTCCGGACCATTCCGGATCACCTCGTGATATCCCGGATCCCATCCGAGACTCCGAACAACATTCAGTCTCTTTCTCATAATACCATAACTACTCAAAACAACGTCGAATCCTTAAGTGTGTCTCCCTACGGTTCGTGAATTATGCGGACATGATCGAGACACTTCTCCGAACAATAACCAATAGAGGAATCTGGAAATTCATATGGCTCCCACATATTTCTACGATTACTTTGTGATCGAATGAACCACTTACATACGATACCAATTTCCCTTTGTCTCACGATAGTTTACTTATCCGAGGTTATGATCGTCGGTATCTCTGCATACCTAGTTCAACCTCGTTACTGATAAGTACTCTTTTCTCGTTCCCGTGATATGTGATCCCTTGTGAGCCAGTCACATGCTTGCAAGCCAATTGGATGACATTCCACCGAGAGGGCCCAGAGTATATCTATCCGTCATATGGATGGACAAATCCCACTCTTGATCCATGTGTTTCAACCAATACTTTCCGAACACTCAATGCCACCTTTATAGCCACCCAGTTACGGTGTGGTGTTTGATGTCATCAAAGCATCCATACGGTAAAGGTGATATGCATGATCTCATGGTCGAAGGAATTAGGTTACTATGTATCAGAAAGCATATAGCAATTGAACTATTTAAATGACTTGATCTTTATGCTACGCTTATCTATAGGAGTATGTCCATCACATCATTCTCCTAATGATATGATCCTGTTGTTAATAACATCTCTATGTTCATGATCAGGAAACCATGATCATATATCAACCAACAAGCTAGTTTAACAAGAGGCTTTACTAGGGACTCTTATTTTAGTTTACAAATCACACAAGTATTAATGTTTCCGGTTAATACAATTATAGCATGGTATGTAAACATTTATCATAAGTGTGAAGATATGATAATAACCACTTTATTATTGCCTCTTGGGCATATCTCCAACAGTCTCCCACTTGCACTAGAGTCAATAATCTAGTTTCAAACCTTTGTGTATGTAACACCTATGGCTTTCCGGTGTTGTATGTACACGATTGCTAGTGGTCAACTGATCTCCGGATCTGACACTTCCTGGTCCGTGTGTAATTGCATGTCTTTGCGTCTCTACGCATCACTCATTCTCTAATGAGATGGCTTTGTATAAATTTGGTCTTTCGGTGTGACCTTTAGCTCTTTGGGTTTAAAACATGTTGATAATATTGTCGCACAATATATCTTCACAGTATTATCCCGTTGTGAACTACACCTAGTTTGATAACAAACTACTTGACACAAATGCCCTCTTTTGCTGCTATAATAGCAGTCACATACTTAGCCTTTTGTTGTAGTATCTGTCACAATGTCTTAACTTTGGAACTCATCCAAATCCATTATGGAACTCACTTTCCATTATATTGTGCCACCCTTAGTTTAGATTGAGATAAACTTAATTTGCACTTTGTGACAAAACTAGTATCAATGTAGTACTTTTACAATGAACTAACCATCTATTTTCCACTTCTACAAACAATATATTCTTAGTTCTTCCAAAAGATCATAAGAATATCCTTACTATCATCCAATGATCATCTTATGAATCATTCTGGTATATGCTCACAACATTTAGAGCATAGGACATATCTGGATTTGTACATATCACAGTATGATTGATATAAATACTCTTTGTGATTTCATACATCAAGTATCAATCTATACTTGATTATTTGTTTCACTTTACCAAATGTCAATACACTTGAATATATCATCAACATTGAACTCTTTCAATCCTTTCTGTGCGACAAGAACCTTTTCTTGTAGTTTCTATATTGAACTCATTCAATATCTCGTCTATGTACTTCTGGCACAACCATATTAGCGTCTATTGATGTCAAATATTTGGGTTTTGCCTAAGTCTTTCATCGGGATGAAATTCTTAATATGTGTTAATAAAAGATACATTATTTCCAATCAACAATATGTCTTCCACATAATGTATTAGAAATATGTCTTAGCGCTCCCACTTAATTTCTTGCAAATGCAAGCATCTTCATTGTCTCTGATGAAATTAAACTCTTTTAACAGTTTCATCATAGTGAAGATTCCAACTCCGCTATGCTTACTTCAACCATTGAAGTTTGTATATGCTTTTAGCATCCTTTGAATTAACAAAACCCTATGGACCATGTTACGCACATGTCCTAGGTAACAATTCTATTAGAAGAACTTGTTTTGTTTATTCAACTACCATATAACAAATTATATGTAGTGGTTGCTACATTAATCCGTCTAGACTAAATATCTCTATGAAAGATCAGATCTTGTCATAGTCAACCTTTGAACTTTGTTGTGAACTCTTTCCCAACATGTCGACTATTTCATAGATGTAAAACATCCATGTCTATTTATAGATCCAAACACGACTGTAAGGTCTTACACCTTTCTCGAGGGTCCTTCAAGTTCAAAACTTGATTTCTCGTGTATGGAACTATCACGGATTTTATGGCTTCAAGCCATTTTACGGAGTCAGGGCCCATCATCGCTTCTTTGCATGTAGTCGGTTCATTATTCTCAAATAATGATTCAACCCTCAAATCTTGGTATTTGATTGTTTATCCGACCTACTTGTTTCAATAGGAACTTGGATCTCCGTGACCACAACTTTTGAGGTACGTGAGCCATGAGCTTTGTTGCTGCCTCCGGAACACTTTTCGGTGCTGCGCAACTCTGCACATACAGCTAAGGTTCTTTTAACCTTATCAAAGTTCTATTGTCCTCCCACTTAACTTTTCACGAAAAATTCCTTCTCAAAGAAACTTGACGTTTTAAGTGACAAACACTTTTGTCTCCGATGTTATGGAGGAATACTTAACAGTTATTCGAAATAACATACAAAGACAGGTTCATCCGACTTTGGTTGCAAACATCTTTCTTATGCATAGCATACCAATGTTTAAGAAAGGACAACTTGGGTTTTATCCCAAACCATAACTTTATATGGTGTCATTTCAACGGATTATGATGGAGCTCTTTTCAGTGGAAAAACGGTAATCTCTAAAGCTTTTAATCTTTAAAATATAATGGCAGTTTTATGAATTATACCTTTGATCTTACCATGTCAAACAAGGTTTAATTCCATATCTCGAACGTTCCATACTCTTATGGTGTTTCGGAAATGCAAATCCACGGAACGATTCCTTAAATCTTAGGTATTATGCTAAACTTGTAACTTAAATATTTTCCTTTATGATCTTATCATAAACTATTCATATTCTTGTTACAATGATTTTGCACTTCATCTTGAAAGTCTTTGAACTTTTCAAGTGTTTCATACTCTATCCTTATTAAGTAAATATTCATATATTCACTCAAATTTTCGGAGAAAGCATATGAAGTTGAAATCCATCGCTTTTGACTACACATAATGGATTTCGTACAACAATATGTACAAGTTCCAATAAGCTAGTCATTCGTTCCCTTTTGGCCTATGAACGAAGTTTTAATTATCTCTAGGAAAGTTTCACAAGCGTCATTTGATCAAAAATCAGAAGACTCCAAAATTCCATCAACATGGAGT
This sequence comes from Avena sativa, assembly GCA_916181665.1. Classification (NCBI taxonomy): domain Eukaryota; kingdom Viridiplantae; phylum Streptophyta; class Magnoliopsida; order Poales; family Poaceae; genus Avena; species Avena sativa. The sequence continues at coordinate 126,029,563 of OV702283.1, read as the reverse complement.
TTCTTCATGTTTTCTTTCCATTATAATTCAAACGGCGATGTCACTTCCTAAGTGATCTTTCAATCAATTTGTCTTTCGACATTTTTAGCACTAGTTTTATGGATGTGATTTCTCCAACGAGATTTGTGAATCATCCATCTTTTATGGATCACGGTAATTTATTTGAACAACCCTTTTGTTCTCATAATACCTGATAAAACAAATCTTGAAGGCAAGCTTTGATGTATAACGAGCACACAATAACCCTTTATTTGTTCTCAATGAACATCATCACATATTCTTTTGCTAGTTATTTAGGCCATTGTAGTTCATGAATTGTGTTGTTTCGTATGACGATTCACACCAACAAATTCAGTATCAAATACTTAAGAATCACATTGTTTAATAAGCAAAGAATATAGCCATAACATGTATATCATCTATATACTTAAACTGAACAATTCTAGTCTTTTCTTTTCTGCCATATATTTATGAGATTCTCTTTCAGTATTTCCTTTTCTGTTTGAAAGAATTTATCAACATCAATAGTGGAGTCATACATATGACACATAGTCCAAAACATGTATAGTTAAATACCAATGTCTTTGGACTTGCACTTTGAAGTAGATCACCATCATCAAATGTTTGGTGTTCATTCAGATTCCTTTCTTTAGTAATCTCTTGGTGTAGTAAACATTTTACCTACATCAAATATTCACCTTTATCATGGAATCATCCATGATCAAGCTACTTTTAGCTTATGACGATGAATTACGAGTATAATGTTGCTATCCAAAACCTTTTGGAGGATTAGGACAACTAGTGTCTCCAACCTTTTGCAAATTCTCATCAAATATGAGAACATGACTTTTGCCATATTATACTCTATCATGTTGTAACCAATACTTCGTTTCAGATATCACAATATCTTCCACACATCATGGTTTCTGAAACAACTCTTTCAGATCCTAGATAACCTTGATATTAAGACAATCCTTTGAATATCAAGAATTATGGAAACAAACACGATACTCATACACTAACATTTGGAATTGTCACTCTTGATTTAATACCAATTATTAAGCTTCATCGAGTAACCGGAACTTACTGAAAGTTTGCAGTAGGACTTTTAAACTTTAGCTTAACACTTTAAAACAATACGATACCAGTTCGTAAAGTAACTAACCAGAATTCTATAGTTCTATTATCTCAATTATAACTAAGTGCAAGGTGGTAAACGGATGCCAATGACTACAACAATTATGCAATTTCACTTTGATTTAGTTTATGATAAATTGAGTTCTAATTAATAATTAAATTAATCTAGGTGAACTCCCACTCAAAACAATATCCCTCACATTGTTTTAGTGATCACACGAACCAAATCCACCACATCAAAACCGATCATCACGAGAGTTGATATAGCTTCAATGGCGAACAATCAACATGTTCATCATATCTACTATATGACTCAAGCTCTACCTTTCGGTAATCCGTGTTCCTGAGGCCATGTCTGTACATGCTAGGCTCGTCAAGATCAAACCTTAGTTTCCGCATGAGCAAATCTGGCTTGCTCACGTTGTATACACTTGTAGAATCTAACACACCCGATCATCACGTGGTGCTTCGAAACAACAAGCTTTAGCAACGGTGCTAACTAAGGGTGAACACTTTATGACTTGAAATTCATGTGCATGAGGGATCATCTTATAATGCTACCTTCGTCTACTAAGCAATACAAGATGCATAAAGGATTAACATCACATGCAATTCATAATATGTGATATGATATGGCCTTTCTTCTTTGTGCTTCCGATCTCCATCTTCTTGCACGAACATGATCTTCATCATCACCGGCATTGCATCAAGGTCAATGACGCTTCTCCATGGTTGTCGTCCACCGGCTTCAACTATTACAACTACTTTGAATAGACACGCGGGTCTTAACAGAAATTAAAGACAACCATATGGCTCCTGCCGGTTGCCAACTTACAATAAGGAACATTGCATACATCAAATATAATCACAATCATGGCCATATCACATCACTGCACACCCCTGCAAAACAAAGTTAGACGCCTCTACTTTCTTTGCATATTTTACGTGGTTTGGGGCTTTCAATAAGTGTCATTCTAACTTACGAACAAGAACCACAACATTGATACTAGCATTGTTGATCACCCGTTGTAAATTGGATCTTAACTATGCTAGGAGAAACAGGCACCCGCAAAGCCACTTATGCAATACAAGTTGCATGTCAAGCGTGGAGCAAGTCTCATGAACGATGTCATGTAAGGTTAGCCCGGGCCGCTTCATCCCAACATACCGCAAGATGCAAAGTACACAAGAAGCAATCGACAATAAAAGCATCAACGCCCACAATGACCATTGTGTTCTACTCGTGCAACAGATCTACATATAGACACGGCTCTGATACCACTGTAGGGGTTCGTAGCATGGAAAACAAAAAAATTCTATCGCATACAAACAAACAAGCCAAGATCTATCTACTAGATTGTAGCAACGAGTCGATGGAATAACTCACCCTCGAAGATTCCAAAGCGGTTAACGAGAGCAGATTCTCGTGGGTGATGTAGTCGTACTCTTTCCGATCTCAAGATCGCGTAGACGATCCTTCTGGCGCTGCGTTCCGGCAGCGCTCCCGCAGTCGGTCACACGTTCGGTACTCGACGAAGACCTTCCCCTCCCTTGTTCCAGCAGGCAGCGGAGGTTGTAGCACTCTCCTCGCGATTCCGGCAGCACAACGGCGTGGTACTGGAAGTAGAGGGGAGATCCCGCAGGGCTTCGCCTTAAGCCGGAGCGAGTATGGTGGAGTATGAGAGAGATCTATTAGTGGTCTAGAGATTAGACACACCAATTAGAAGGCTCTAAACCGCAGGCTAAAGCAATTAGAAGCTCTAAACCAGAACGGCTCTAAACCGGAGATTAGAGGTAGAAACTTGTGTGTCTCAAGGAGGAAGCCCTGCCCCTCCTTTTATAGGTGGAGGGGCTTGGCGCGCCAGGGAGGGAGGGGAGTCCCTCCCCAACTCGGCCTAGGGCTGGCCGCCGGCTTGGAGGAGAGGAACTCCTCCTCCAAGTTGGTTTCAACCTCCTCTTGCTTGTTTCCCACAGTTTCCTGTTTCCCACAGTTTCCTGTTTTAGCCGTTTGACTTTCAAACTGGCAATTTGACTTTTCAGTTTTGGAACAGCAAGAACACTTAGTACATGATGCAATCATTCAATGACACATTCATGTACCTTCCCCCCCCCCCCCGGAGTGCCGGACAATCCGGAACCTTCTATAACATTCCCGATGAAAACACCGGAATCATTCCCGAACTCCGAAACGGGACTTTCCTTATATGAATCTTATTCTCCGGACCATTCCGGATCACCTCGTGATATCCCGGATCCCATCCGAGACTCCGAACAACATTCAGTCTCTTTCTCATAATACCATAACTACTCAAAACAACGTCGAATCCTTAAGTGTGTCTCCCTACGGTTCGTGAATTATGCGGACATGATCGAGACACTTCTCCGAACAATAACCAATAGAGGAATCTGGAAATTCATATGGCTCCCACATATTTCTACGATTACTTTGTGATCGAATGAACCACTTACATACGATACCAATTTCCCTTTGTCTCACGATAGTTTACTTATCTGAGGTTATGATCGTCGGTATCTCTGCATACCTAGTTCAACCTCGTTACTGATAAGTACTCTTTTCTCATTCCCGTGATTTGTGATCCCTTGTGAGCCAGTCACATGCTTGCAAGCCAATTGGATGACATTCCACCGAGAGGGCCCAGAGTATATCTATCCGTCATATGGATGGACAAATCCCACTCTTGATCCATGTGTTTCAACCAATACTTTCCGAACACTCAATGCCACCTTTATAGCCACCCAGTTACGGTGTGGTGTTTGATGTCATCAAAGCATCCATACGGTAAAGGTGATATGCATGATCTCATGGTCGAAGGAATTAGGTTACTATGTATCAGAAAGCATATAGCAATTGAACTATTTAAATGACTTGATCTTTATGCTACGCTTATCTATAGGAGTATGTCCATCACATCATTCTCCTAATGATATGATCCTGTTGTTAATAACATCTCTATGTTCATGATCAGGAAACCATGATCATATATCAACCAACAAGCTAGTTTAACAAGAGGCTTTACTAGGGACTCTTATTTTAGTTTACAAATCACACAAGTATTAATGTTTCCGGTTAATACAATTATAGCATGGTATGTAAACATTTATCATAAGTGTGAAGATATGATAATAACCACTTTATTATTGCCTCTTGGGCATATCTCCAACAGTGCTTCCCGTTGTCGATCTTGTCGCATGGCCCCTTTACAGCTCCGAAGCATGCACCCCTCGGTAGAGGGCCAAACCACGCATCCTTGTCTTCGGGAGATCTTGTCGAACCTTGTCGCCTTGCGAGCACACAGATGCTATGCAGATCACACAATAGTGTAACCATCTAGCAGGAGCACGGCAGCAACAGCCAAGCGCCAGGGGGCCTGGGGCGAGCTTGGCGGAGGCCCGCGCGGGATGGAGACATGGGCGAGGCTGGCGAGCAGGGACCCACGATCGGCGGCAACCGGGGACTCGAGGCGGAGGAGAGGGAGGGGCCCGGAGGACTCGCGGGGCCGAGGCAGAGGATAGGACGCGCCGACGGCGGGAAGCGAGCGAGGCAGGGGGCAGCGCGGCGGACGACGAGGAGGCGGTGGGGGAGAAGGAAGAGGGGAGGCGCCGCGGGGAGAGGCCGCGGGTGGCGGACAGCGAGCCAGAGGGGAGGAAGAAGGCAGAGGGGAGGCGGGGTGGTAGCGGGGTGAGGGAGCTCGGTGGCAGAGCCAATGGCGGCGGGGAGGAGCCCGACGCGGCGGGAGGAGGACGAGCGGGGGCGAGGTGAGGGCGACGCCGGCGGAGGGAGGCCGCAGGGCAAGTGGCGGCGCGGAGGCGGTCACCGGCGAGCGCGGAGGGGGCGCGGCCGACGGTGGGAGGAGGAGGCGGCGTGGCCTGGCCGGGCCACGGACTCGCGGGCGGCGGTGGGCGAGGCCGGGGTCGGCGCCAGAGGTGGAGAGGAGGACGTAGGGGCGAGGTCGCGAGCGGGGTGGGGAGAGGACGTGCGGGAGGTGGAAGAGAGGATGGGGACGGGGCGCGTGGGGGGGAGGGGAGAGAGGGAGTGGGGCCGGGGGTCTGCGGGGCCAGGGGTCAGCGGCAGGGCGGCCAGGTGGGCTAGGGCGCTGGCGGGTGTGTGGCTTGTGTGTGTTGCGTGCGTGTGTGGGTGGGGTGTGGCTGTTTGGGGCTGGGGAGAGAGGAGGAGGGGTGAGGTGTCAACGGTTGAGTGGAGGGAGTGGTGAGGGGAGATGAGGTGGCGAGCGATGATTGGAGGGGGTGAGGTGGAGGCAGGGTGGGTAGGATAGATTTGGGTGAACTTAGGATTTAGAGGGGCTGTTTTAGGTGGACCGATTTAATCTGGGGTGGTCGTTCGGGTCGAATCGGCCCGTTCGACTGCCCCACTAAAAATAATTTAATATTTTATTTGTTTAAAACAAAGCTTCTGCAAACCGATAGTAGACAAAACAAAATATTCCGGCGACCCGGGTTTTGCGTTTGAACAAAGACGGGGCGTTTAGAAAGCAAAAAAACAGGTTTTTCCGAAAATAGTTTTATGCAAGCAAATGCAAGATGATGACGATGCTCAAATGCAATGTGGCATGATGACATGAGCATGCGGTCCTGATGATGCAATGCACAAAAACAACGCGATTTTCTAGTAGTGGTTTTGCGGGATGCCACACATGTGAACGTCTACTACATGATACTTCACCATTTATGGGCCCAGGGGAATGCATTGTGTATTTGGCTACTAATTGTGGGGTTGCTGGAGTGACAGAAACCTGAACCCCTGTTAGGACACATTTGCACAAGGGAGTGTAGGATCTCAGAGTTTAAGGTTGTGGTTAGGTTTATATCTTAATTACTTTCCTATAGTTGTGGATGCTTGAAGGGGTTTAATCACAAGTATGTATTAGTCCAAGTAAGGTCGGTACATTAGCAGAGGTTCACCCACAGAACACTTAAAACACCAAAGAAGAGTACTTAGCTATTTGAAGAGAAAGCACTTGACAGAATTCCCGTGTGTCCTCGAGAACGTTTGATCCTTATAAGTATTTCCACCGGCTGGTCCTTTTCTAAGGAAGGACTGGGCCACTTGCTGTAGTTGTTCGTTGTTTTTATTACTTGCACCTTGTTTTGTTGCTTTATCAGAGAACCCCTAAAAATCCGGTTGCTAAGTATTTACAAAGATTTCCTGCTCCATACCACTAGTCAACACCTTCTTCTCCTCGTTGGGATCGACACTCCTATTTATCGAAAGTACTGCGATACACCCCCTATACTTGTGGGTCATCAAGACTATTTTCTGGCGCCGTTGCCGGGGAGTGAAGCGCTATTGAAGAGTGGAACTGGTAAAAGAAACTTCTATTGTGAGTATTGCTTTTTGTTTCTGTTTGTTTCTTTGTTTCCAATATGGATAACCCACTTGGTTTTCTGTTTGAGAAAACTACTGTCGCTGCTAGGGTAGTAGATGAACCACCACCGATTGAGATAGATCCTTTTAAGATACCTACAAATATTGTTGATCGTGTTATGGATAATTATTATTTAGGGGATGGAACTGTCCATCCTGGTGATCACTTGCTTTTTATCCATGAATTATGCGGGTTGTTTAAGTGTGCAGTTATCACAACTAAACAGGTGAAGAATAAGTTACTCTCCATATCCTTGAAAGGGAGAGATAAAGAATGGTATAAGCTGCTGAAGAATGGGCAATCCATGGAATGGGAGGAGATGGCATCTCTCTTTTATTCTAAATTTTATCCTCCCAGTGAGATTCATAAGGATAGAAATCTGATATGTAACTTTTGGCCTCGTGATGGAGAGAGTACAGCTCAAGCTCGGGGGAGATTGAATTTATTAATGCTTAAATGTCTTATTCATGAACTCCCTAACAATATTATTATCAATAACTTTTATGCTAGGCTTTCTCTTCATGATAAAGATTTACTAGATGCTTATTATGCTGGATCATTCACACGTATGAAGGAAGAAGCTAAATGGGATCTCCTAGACCGTATTCAAGAGAACGATGAAGCTTGGGAGAATGACAAAGGAAAAAAGTCAGGTATAAACTATGATTATGAATGCATTAAATATTTTATGGGAACTGATGTAACACCCTCGGATCGGCCCTAGGCAAGTTTCAGCGATTCCGGCCAAACCCGCATAGAAGCTGATTCCGTTGTAGTGAAGTTTATTACTAGTCATTATAAAGTCAAATTTATAGCACTACTTTAGTTATAGTTGTCTATGATCGAGATACTGTGCTCCAAGTCATCCATAACCGTGGACACGGCTTTCAGAAAGTTTTACACTGCAGGGGGGCACAAATAACAACACACGCACGATCAACCTCGGGAAAAAACAAATGAAAACCCAAAGAGGAATCACGACAGAATATTCGCAAGATTCATATTTGATTTCAGGGGGGCCACCCCACCAAGCTACCCGCAACGAAGTTGGCCGGCTCCGAGACGGACCCAGAGGTTTGTGCCAATGGCCGTAAACGACCGGGAACCCGAAAGTGTAACTGGGCTTGTCGATACCGCAAAAATATTCCACATTTGTTCCTAAACAGTATAGACGCTCCACGCGCAATAGTAAATAAGGCAGTAAAACATGGCATAAGTACAAGATAGTAATAAAGCCCCAAACTACTTTGTGGCCCCAAGGGATTAAATATGAATCAAACTAGGGTTAGGGGGATTCATGGTCCCACATGCGGATAGTGCGAATATTCAAAGAACAGATATCAAGTACTTGGGGTCCTACGGGACACAAGTGGACGGTTAAAAACCAAATAACATCTATTGCCCACCTGTGCCTCTGCATTATTTACCTACTTCAATTTTAGTTATTAAACGGTAATTAAAGCCATGATCGTCTCCAACATTAGACATGCGGCATTACTCCAACAACTATGGTACTTGACGACACGCAACATCACTTGAGCAAGCGACTACGACACGCAAGTCAAACTATCTACCAAACAACAGGTAATAGGATGTGTCCAAGGCAATATAAGGCTGCAAGGGATATCACGGGTACGAAAAATAGAGCATCGCAACACAGATAGCAATAGATCAACATGAGTTAATAAAGACTATAAAGTAAAATAGGTAGAAAGAGGGAGAATGCTCGCCTGAAAACATTGCCGAAGATTCATCCGAAGATCGGGTCAACACTCACATCAACTCATCGGCCTAATCCGTGAAGAAGCAAGGCACTAGCAGAAACACTTGATGCACTATTCAATACTACGGCAAAAGATCGGGCATGATGCATGTATGATGTATGGCATGGCAAGGATGCGATGCAATTAGGCAATATTAAATGAAACCGGAGTCCCAACAATTTATTAGATGGTTCATGTTGTTTAGATACCCCGCAATTTAAATGTTGTCTTAACAAGGCAAAATTATATCACCGATTCGATGCACAAATTTAAATGGGACCAATATTGGACTAGATTCGCCCACATATGGTCTCTATATTTAATTTAGGTGAATCATCTAGATACCCCCAAACACCCACAATATGTATGCAAACATGTTCATTTGATATGCAACAAGATCAATATCATATATTATAAAAATATGAGGGGTCTCGGATAGGGGTCACACATCGAATGGCAATCTTGGGGTTCCGAGGGTTCGGGGGATCGGTCTTCAGGGTCCCGGCCATCGGATCCGTGAAGGAAACCTCGGTGTTCTGGAGGGATCGGCCTTCGGACTCCGAGATCGGGGCCTTCGGTTTTGGTCTTGGTGGTCGGTGACGGACTTGGTTCCATGGTATGTGGTCCTCAAAAAGCGTCGTGTTCCGATGGTCTTATAGGGAATCTTCATCATCGTCGGGTGGTCAAACTTGGTTGACGATAAAATCTTCGGAAGATCTTGGCGTTGGTATAGCTCTCATTGTTAGTTATTCGGGCTCTCGTGCAGTCGGTCACGCGGTCTCCGCACCTGTAGCAGTACACCAAACACATAACAACGACTCCACAGCAATATGGCAATACCAGCAATTCAACATAGCATCTTCCAACACGTATTACCAGAAGGACATGCATCGGAACATCAGTTGTCGGGGTCGTTCGAGACAAACAGGGGTCGCGGGGTCATCATCTGCAGACGGAGAAGGTGGCTCAGGAACGCTGAGGTGGCCGCGGTGCTCTGCAGGGAGAGAGGTGGCCAGGGCGCGGGCTCGGGGCGGCGGATGAAGAGGAGAGCCCGGAGGCGCTGAGCACGGCCGGCCAGCCCGGCGGTCACCGGCAAGCACGGGGTAGAAAAGGTCGACAGGGAGGGAGGTGAGGTCACGAAGACAGGGGAGGACGAGGTAGCGATGGAGAAGAGCCACAACGGCGGTTGCTGGCGGGGCGAGCTTGGGGTGGCGCCAGGGGAAGGAGGGAGGCGCGCGGCGGCTTGCACTGAGGCATAGGGCGACCGACGACGGGGGGGCTCCTAGGCGGCGGCGCGCTCGATGGTTGGAGGGGATGCAGCGGCGTCGACTGGGTAGCAGAGAGAGGCGAGGCTCGTGTCGGGGTCACGTGGAGTGCGACGCGAGAGAGGGAGCAGGGATCATGGGGAGTGGTAGGGCCGGGGTGAGCGACGCGGGGTGGGGTGGGACCAAGTCGGGCCTGGGCATGCGTGCGTGGGTGGAGTGCGTGGGTGGCGGCTGATGGGTGGCGGCGGCGGATGGGGATGTGGGATTGGTTTGTCTAGGTTTTGGGGTAGGGTTTGGGTGATTAGGTAGGTTTTGTTCTGCTAGGCCTTTGGGCCTGGCTGGCTAAGCTGTCTCCCCCGCTAAATAAAATAGTCTTGTATTTATTATTTTTCTTTATTTTAAAATAAAACATTCGAAAAAATGTTTTAGACAAATAAAAGATCCAGACAGATCTAGGGTTTTCGATTTGAATAAAGAGGGGAATATCTAGAAAACAAAATAGGCTTTTGTAAAATAGTTTTAGGCAAACAATGCATGCAGACATGATGATGCTCAAATGCAATGTGGCATGATGACATGAGCATGCAGTCATGATGATGCACAACAACGAGCGATTTTATAGTAGTGGTTTTACCCGGGGTGCTACAACTGATGACTTCCGTGTTATTAGTAATGAGTTTGGTCTTGATTCCCAAAGTATTTCCAACTGTTTTAAGGCCTTTGACTCTTACATAGAACTCCCCAATACGAAGTGGAATAAGTACCTTGCACCTTATAAAGATGTTGTTAGTCATGTTCCTGTTAGAAGTACTAAAGTTTTTACTACTAATCATATTGTGCCTGGACCTCATGTTGAGAAAGTTCCTTTCCCAGCTAAGGTAAAGGAATATTCTATGATTATTAGTGCAAATAACAAAGATACAAAGAAAACTGTGGAACCTGATGAGCAAATGAATATTGAACCTGTGGTAGCTATTGTGAAAGATCTTGTCACTAGAATTATAGAGGATGAGCACATTGTCTTATGTGAAGACGCTTCTAATATTATCTCTCATCCTAGTAAATCTAGAAAAGCTAGTGTTCCTATGCTTTCTGTTAAAATTGGTGATCATTGCTACTATGGTTTATGTGATATTAGTGCTAGTTCTAGTGTTATTCCTTATGAGCTTTACAGGGAAATTATGCATGAGATTGGTCCTTGTGAGCTTGAGGACATTGATGTGGTTATTCACCTTGCTAATAAAGAAATCATTTGCCCCATTGGTATTGTAAGAGATATGGAGATTCTTTGTGGTAAGATTAAGTATCCTATTGATTTTCTAGTGCTTACTTCAGCAGCTAGCAAAACTTGTCCTATCATTTTTCGTAGACCTTTCTTGAACATTTGTGGATCTATTATAGGTTGTAAGAAGGAAAAAGTTTTAACTAAGTTTGATGGAGATTCTTATGAGTTTAACTTTTCCAAATTTGCTAAAGCTCCTTGTGAAAATAGCTTGCCTAATGAAGATTTCATGATGGAATAACTTGCTTCTATTGATTCAGTTTATGACCTTGGACCTCTTTTTGATGACTGTAAGTATGCTCATTCTGATGATAAAGTTGTTGCCAGTGATAGTTATATTGTCAACTTTATTCAAAGTGCTACTGAAAGTTATTATGAGAGAGGGAAACATGGTTCTATGCATCTCAATAATGTTAAGTTTCCCCGTTTTATGTTGAAAGCTTTGAAGTTGATTCTGTTTTGTCTTCCTATGCTAGTGGATTTTTGTTTCAACAATTTGTTTTCTCATGATACCCCCATGCATAGGAAGTGGGTTAGACTCAAATGTGTTGGTTATTTGCTTCTTGATGCTCTCTTTCACTTCAAATATTATCTCCTATGTGATCATCTTTGAAAGTTTCAAGCCTAACTTAAAGGCATTAAAGAAAAGTACTTGGTGTGAGCTAACCCAAGAGTTTGGTTGAGTCTTGGAAGTTATTACCCCTGTAATAACCGCTCCTTATCCTTTTTGTTTTGGTTTTTGTGGCAAGTTCAACTACTTTTGAGAAGTAGAGGAGTTGTGAAAAGTGGATGTCCTGGGACAGATTTTTGTGTTGCATTGTAAAAATTTGTGAGTAAGCTCAGTACTTCGGATGGATCTGTATTTTTATGTGCTTATTCTCCAAGTTATTTCCCAACTTTCATTAGTTCTGCAATTTTTTATTTGAGCAACAGAATGTTTTCAAAAAAATCAATCTATACCTACTGGTCTATTTTGACAGATTTTTGCCATCATTTGCATTTGCCTCTTACAGAAGCTTTTGTTTTGATGGATTTCAGTTGAAGTGTGCACCTAAAGGTTTATTGTTTTTGCTTGCACTAATGTTGACAATGAAGTTTGTGTATTGCCTTGTGAGAAAAGGAATTTCCAGGAGAAGGAGGAAATGAATCTACAGAGTTCGTCTTTGAAATCCCTATCTTTTTTATATTTTTGATGTTTTTAATACATATGGAAGATTACGAGATGGAACAGAGGAGGAAACGAAGTTCGGAGTGGCCAAACCCACCCCAGGCGCAGGCCCCAGCTGGCCGCGCCTGGAGGGGGTGTGAGCCCCCTGAGCTCCATCTTCGCCTCGTGTTCGTACCAGTACCTTCCTTATGCATTGAAAATTCGTAATATATAACCCCCCCGAATCCCCCGAGGTTCATGCATCGTGTTCTCGTCGTGTTTTTGTTTCGATCTGTTTCTGTCAGGAAATCTTCTCAATTTTAGAGCACCATGGTCTTCGCCAACGACAAAGGCAAGAAGCCTGTGGAAGAAGAAAGGATCTCTGGGAGGTACAAAGACATGGATTGGAGCGTCGAGGAGGAAGTTAAGATGGAGGAACAAACCGCCACAGGGTCAAGGGCAAGGAAACCTACTTTTGTGGAGCAATTAACACTGGACGTGCTTTGATGCGCCTAGTTGATGTAGGTGCGCTTCGTCGGGAAACCCCAAGAGCAAGGTGTGATGCAGCACAGCAGCAAGTCTTCCCTCAGTAAGAAACCGAGGTTATCGAACCAGTAGGAGGAAGGAAACGTCACACACGTGTTGCAAGAAACGTGGAAACCCGCACAATACAAACTCATGACTTTGCCCCAATGAATAGTGAGGTTGTCAATCTCACCGGTTGTTGTAACAAAGGATTAACTGTATGGTGTGGAAGGTGATGAATGGTTTGCAGCAAGTAAACAGTGGAAGATGTATCAATGGTAAAGATTGGACCGGGGTCCATAGTTCACTAGAGGTGCTCTCCTTAGATAAACAACATGGCATGAAGGGTAAACAAATTACAGCAGGGCTATTGACAGGAACTGAGCAAGGCACAACAATGCAATACCAGACAAAAAGATCCTATGAGATTCGATTGGGCAATACAACAATATACATAGACCGCCATCCAACTGCATTTATGACTAGTATTCCACCTTCAGGTTATCATCCGAACCCCCTCCAGTATTAAGTTGCAAGCAACAGACAACTGCTTTAAGCAAAGTGTGTAAGGTAAACAATCCACTTGTTCCATGAACAAGAGACCGTTGTTCTCTCCCTAATGGCAACAACACATCTACAACCGAAGAGATTTCTGTCACTTCCCTTGGAAACTAGAGGCATGAACCCACTATCGAGCATAAATACCCCCTATTGGAGTCACTAGCAACTACTTGGCCAAGATAGCTACTAGCAATGAAGAGCATTGCCATTATCTGCTGAAGCTAGTACTGAATTACAACATTTACAGTTGCAACTGGCTCCAGTCACTCTTTAGCAAACTAAACATGATGAATGGAACAGTTTGAATTCAAAAACAGGGGATTATTCTACAGTGATATGTGCAAGGGATATTTCGATCACATACCAGATCATTTTCCATCACAGTGGGTCTGGAGTAGTAAATGCACTTCCAAACATAAGTTTTTTGCCAGGTTGATAATCCATGATCGCATCAATACTAAAGATATGCTGCTTAGAAGACATTGGAATGTTTCTAATAATCATAATTGTGTTCTTTGCCCTTGTCACACCTTGGAAGACTGGTCACATTTATTTTCTGAATGCAATTTTAGTATGAGAATCTGGTACCTTCAGATTGATTGGGGTACAGGATCTGGACCAGAGATTTTGAAACATGCAAAACAGAAATTCAAAGGTCCATGTTTCATTGAGATTGCTATTCTGGCCTGTTGGAATATATGGAAGCAGAGAAATGACAAGATTTTCAAAGGAATAAGACCATCCTTCAGCTCTTGGAAATCAGGGTTTATCTGTGATGTTTCACTACTAAAATACAGAGTCAGAAAGAAGACCATCACAGATCTTAACTCCTGGATTGATGCCTTATTGTAAATTATGTATAGTTTTTTTCTCTTTTTGTATATACTTTTTGTTTTAGTTTGGTAGCTTGTACATAAGACTTCTTGGTTTATTTTAATAAAGGACTGTGGGGGGCTCCCCTACAGTAAATATTCAAAAAAACAACGGAGAGCATGCAAGATCACAAACAACACATACATGATAGAATCAATAAGACAAAACCATTAATCAATCTGACATAGTAATCTCAATATCCATCGGATCCCCGCAAACACAACATGCATGATTACAAATAGATTAGATCTTGATCATGAACGGAGCTCACAAGATCTATACGTGAAAGCACAAGGAGGAGATACAACCAGCTAGCTACTACATGGACCCGTAGTCCAAGGTGGAACTACTCACGCTTCATACCGGAGAAGAAGGCCTCCGGGATGATCTCCCATCTGGCAGGGTGCCGGGAAGAACTTTAGATCCCCCCGATCTACGGACGATGGTGGCGGCGGCTATAGACGGTTTCGTGGAGTTTTGATCGGGTGCCTAGGGTTTCTGCATCGGGGGCTTCTTATAGGCGAAGAGGTGAGGCAGGGGGTGCCCAGGGGGCCCACACCCTGCCCAGGCTTGGGAACACCCTGGTCGCGCCTGGGGGGTGTGGCAACCCTGTGGCGCATCCCCGTCTCTCATCTGGACTTCGTTTCTCCCACGGTAAAATATTGACTCTGGCTTTTGTCCCGTCCAATTCCGAGAATATTGATTTTTTGCCTTTTTGGAACCAAAAACAGAAGAAAACAGGCAACTGGCACTGTGGAAACTTGTTAATAGGTTAATTCCAGAAAAGATATAAAAGCACCTCAAAGTGTAGACAAAGCAAAGCAAAGCAAAGTAGATACTACACAAGCATGGAACATAAAAAATTATATATACATTTCCGACGTATCATGCTTTTTCTCGTAACATGTAGGGGATTATAGCCTCCGTTCCAGACTTCAGATCCTGCCCTGAGGCAATGGAAGCACTTCAAACCACTGATGAGTTTTGTGAAAAGTACCGTGCTTTGAGGATGAAGGTGGATATACTTCAAGAGGAGAACAACAGGCTTCGTAAGATGCTGGAGGATTTTCTTACCCTAAACAAGGGAACACCACCACTACCGAAGGAGTAATTCATCATCAGGTTTGGCATCCCCTTGGCTTGTTCCAAGATTGGGGAGTGTAGCGGTATCACCATCATTATCTTTTATCTTTTACCTTTTTAGGATTCATATCTTTGGTAGAGAAGTTATCTTATAGGTTGATTTGCATGTGGAAGTATCTCTCCTTTAGTTGATTATCTATGTATCCCTTGGTGTGAGTGCCTTTATGGAATATTAATGAGAAGTCTCATCTTTTACTTTTTGCACTTCTTATTTTAGTTTGCAATCTCTATTATATGATTGATCTTGTTGATCAGTATTGGCATCACTTTGGGAGCATCAAGTAAATCTAAATTGGTTTCATCAAACCGAGCTCTGGTCTGTAGCAACACTTTTTGAGGTTTGAAAGGAAAAGAGAAAAAGCTTACAGGTATTTTGTATCATTTATTTTCTTTCTTGATTGGCTCATAAGCTTAGTATTCTTAATTTAAGATCTTTTGTGTCTTCAAGGAAGATTGCATGTTTGGCTTTATCACTCATAGGTTTGCTGGTTTCCTTCAACTCTTTGGCTTGCTACCCAGCCTTGCTGGCCAAAAACCTGTTTTGAGAAGGCATACTTCTCATGTTTCCAATCTCTTTGAACCAAAACCTGTGCCATTTGTGTCCACCATATCTACCTATTAGCATCATTTGCTATTCCAAGAAAATTCTCAAGCTTCATCTATCTTTCAAATTAAAAAGTATTTTGTTATGTGAAAACTAGTTAGTAAAGCTCTCATGAACTTGATGGCACACCTTATTTTCTTGCCCCTAATAGACTTGAACCATTGTGTCATCGAAGTTGTATATGCTTGCATCTATATGTTGGGATTAGAAGAACCGTGTTGCCACGGGGAACGCTTTCAACATTGCACCTGTACATTGTACACCGTTGATATCATGCTCATTTGTTTGCGGATGTCGACAGTGTGAAATAAAGAGGGAACTTGTAAGTCCATGGAGTGATGTATGTGTGTTAGAGAAACGCCTGGGCTGCTAGCCTAAGCCATGCCTAATCATGGTGGAAACTTGCAGCATCACCATAATGAGCATTATATGAAGCATCCTCCATAAAAAGCTTGCCTTGTCATTTTGGTTATGGGATAGCTCATGTACCATGTGCAAGGGGTACCCTGTTGGCGGTTCTTTATGATACACATGTACTTACAATGACAAGAACTTACCGGTGACCAAAGTTGAGTAGCATGAGGAGCGACCCTCGTACTCAAGGGACATGAGATTCCCAACTTATATTTTGTCAAGCATATACTCCATCCTTGTTCACTTTAACCTTAATCATCTCAAGATGCCTATGATAGGGGCAATGAGGGCTCAAAGATAGTAAGTACCATAATCTTTTGGAAGCTCTTTATGACTTGTAATCCCAGATTCCCTCTATGAAGGGACCTTTCTCCTACTTCCAAGTTGAGTCACAGACCTATTTCCTCTCTATCTCTAGCAAGCATTTGAGTTGTTGTGTTTCAAGCATTCATATGATGATTTATTAAATCATGTTCTTTATGTTCCTTGTTTGCACAAGACTCTTATATATTGAGTATTACTTTGAAAGCCTTCATTGTGAAAAACCTCTTTGAGCAAAGAGTGCTCCTGTTATAAAACTTCTTCAAAAGCTTTTTGTGAAACTGTTTTCCAGCTGTTCTCTGACCAAGAACAAAGTTTGCCAATTCCAATTATGATTTATCTTTATGCATCTCTATTGTGACTCCTGTACTTGTGCAATCTAAGTTATATAACGGTGAGTTGCTTTCTTCTGTGAGTTATGTAATGGTAAGTATGATGCTTATTGTTCGTATTCTTTTATCGACACTTCACTCCATAAACCTGTGGACATGTTTACTGAGCTCATTTTTTGCTTGGGGACAAGCGAAGCTCTAAGCTTGGGCGGAGTTGATACGTCCAATTTGCATCACCATTCTATATCATAATTTGCCTCTATTCATTGATATATGTCTTATTATGAGGTATTACTTATGTCGTTTCCTCTGTTTTTGTATGTTGGATGATTCTTGGAGGATGAACTGTCGGAGTCAGGGTTCTGATGGAAAAAGAGGTGTTTTGATGCAATTTTGCGAAGATCAAAAAAATACCAGAAAAATATTGGAAAATTATATTTTCCCAAAAGATGAAGGAAGCCATAAGGGGAGGCGTAGCTGGGCCACATGGGGCCCACACCCCCTAGGTGCGGATCCCCCCTAGGACGCGCCTAGGGCAGGTGTGGCCCACCTGGCCGGCCTCCAACTCCGCCCTCTTGCCTATATCTTCCTCTCGGAACCCTAAAACAAGGGGAGCGACCACAGAAAGATTTCCGCCGCCTCTGCAGGGTGGAAAACACCGAGAGAGCAAGAGCTCTCCGGCAGACAGATTTCTGCCGGGGAAATTCCTTCCTGGAGAGGGGAGATCGTCGCCATCAACACCATCGTCAAGCTAGACTTCATCGGGATCATCATCATCATCCACACCATCATCTCCACCAGCACCATCATCACCACTCCATCCCGCTGTAACAATCGTGTTGAATACTTGCATAGTTCGTAGGGGAAACTTTCCCGGTGTTGATTACTATTGTAGTTGATACTTGTGAGTGGAACCATTGGATTATTGTTTATGTTTAGATTGTTATACATCACCATATCATCTTTGATCTTGATCCATATGATGTCTCATGAGTAGTTCTTTTAGTTCTTGAGGACATGGGAGAAGTCATGTTGTTAGTAGTGGATTTGTGTTGAGTTATTATTCAATGGTTTAGTATTTAAGTTGTGGTGCTATTCTTCTAGTGGTGTCATGTGAACGTCGACTACATGATACTTCACCATTTATGGGCCTAGGGGAATGCATTGTGTATTTGGCTACTAATTGTGGGGTTGCCACAGTGACAGAAACCTGAACCCCCGTTAGGACACCTTTGCACAAGGGAGTGTAGGATCTCAGAGTTTAAGGTTGTGGTTAGGTTTATATCTTAATTTCTTTCCTGTAGTTGCGGATGCTTGCAGAGGATTTAATCACAAGTATGTATTAGTCCAAGTAAGATCGGTACATTAGCACAGGTTCACCCACACAACACTTACAACACCAAAGAAGAGTACTCAGCTATTTGAAGCGAAAGCACTTGACAGAATTCCCGTGTGTCCTCGAGAACGTTTGGTCCTTATAAGTATTTCCACCGGCTTGTCCTTTGATAAGAAAGGATTGGGCCACTTGCTGCAGTTGTTCGTTGTTTTGATTACTTGCACCTTGTTTTGTTGCTTTATCAGAAAACCCCTAAAAATCTGTTTGCTAAGTATTTACAGAGATTTCCTGCTCCATACCACGAGTCGACACCTTCTGCTCCTCGTTGGGATCGACACTCCTATTTATCGAAAGTACTGCGATACACCCCCTATACTTATGGGTCGTCAAGGTACTAGGGGGCCGCTACCACCGTGGCTGACACCGGCAGCAGCGACGGATGGATAGGATCTGTAGGAGGGAGTTCGACGGTGATGGAATCTAGGGGCCCTCCCGCGGCGCCTGGGGGTCGCCACGGGAGGGATCTTCTTCTTGCCGGTTGATTGAGAACTCATGCACTAAATTCATATTGATAAAAGCATTGTATTGTGAATATAGCAGGAACATCTATCTTTACATTGCATTTAACCAACAAATGAGCCGATAATGGAGTACGTGCAGCCTTCTATAACAATAGAAGAGTATAGAGATCATGGAAAATTTTAATTGTATGTGATTATCCTACTACATGTTATGTGGAAATCTTCTTTAACATTATGTGTATTTAACAAATTGTTATAGATGATATTTATGTGGGAGCAAACAATATTATACCATACTTATCCATAGGCAAATAGTAAGCATCCTTAAAAGAGGACACTTTATTCGAAAATAATAACCATAATTATCCATAAGCAATCTTAAAAGAAGTTACAAATGTTTACTTCTGCATGATTTTTAATCCAATAGTCTCATTTTTTTTTTGAACTAGCCTAGGCCCCTACTGTGTCATTTTCGCTTTATAAATGGAACAAATATACACATGGGTTGGGTACCACTAAAAGTCAAGGAAAAGATTACAAACTATCAAGCCAATCCTCTATGCCCTCTTTTAACCCAGGCCCTATGTCTAATGAGCTAAAAGGTTTCTTTGAAGGACCTGAAACATTCTCTAGCATCTAAAGCCTGGTTATCAAATATGATTTTTTTTACGATGGATCCAAATATTCCAGCACCCAGCTATGATAACTTCCTTGCAGAAGATTAAATTTCCGCTTTGTTTCCCATCAATTAAGATGTCCATGAGTGGTAGATCAGGGTTCCATTCCATGTTAAGACGCCACCAGAAAGTCTCTCATGGTTTCAATATGAAAAAAATGAGAAAAATACCTTTTCACCTCTAAATTTACTGAGTTTGTCCATTTTTTTATAAAGGAAATATATTAATATCAAAAGGATATCAATTACATCATGCCTTTGCAACAACATAATGTCTAGTAGACATCAAGGATGCATGCAACTAAATAATGAAAATAAGAAAGAAAAAATCTCCATAGAACTGATCAACGAAGCAGCAGAAACTACCACGGTCACACTCAAACTAGAGAAAAAGGTTCTCCAAAAATGACGCCTCCAGAAAGGGAACAGTGCACAAACACTATTGTCACCTATTCAATATATCATGGGTTTTCACTCTGAAGAAAGTCTGATAAACTCTAGTCAATGCTTTCAACAAGCAGACAAACAAAGATCTGTCATTGCCATGTACAACAAGTGAAGGCCAGTCCTAGGGGTTTCACCTCGAAAAATCGAGGCTTATTTCCCAAAGAACACCACCGAGGATGAAGTCCATCTATGTTGCCGCCCCCTCTTGCCAACCTGCCGCAAAACACCGATCATTCGGCTCATTCTTCACCATATTCCAAACCTTGCCTCTATCATCATTTCAAATCTCGAACTCAACATGAGCCATCGAGATCCATTGCTCTTCCGGGCACAACCGTCTTGATATTCCCCCTTCATTCTCAACACCATGGTAATCGTCAACTAAAGGTATGGACGGTGTACATGGTGGTTCCAACAAAAGAGGGTCCTCAAGACATGCCTCCCTGGTAGTTTTGCTAGGCAAGCCAATCAAGAATCCGGTGTAAGTCGGAGGGAAGCCCTTCTTCTCCAACCAAAGAATAACTCGATGTCCTCGGCGCATGAATCGTTGGGCGTCATGTGCGACCGCTTGCATATGCACGACTCCGGGCACAAGGACAACGTCAATCTATAGACGCATCTCGTGCTCATCCATTGGAGGTGCATGCGGTAGCTACCGAGCACCTAGTATATGACCTACACCTCACTGCATACAAACTCCATAGTGCCGAGGGCCAGGTCACTACGCCGATGGACAAATATCGGGACCCTTGGCGTAGGCCCCTTCACAGCCCAGGCCAGCAGGCCGGCCCTTGGCACAGGAAAGTAGTCGGCGTAGCCTAGCTGGGTTGAGGAAAGCCATCGACATAGCCTAGCTGGGCCGAGGGCGGCCCTCGGCGTAGCTACCGTGCACGGATTGGAGTTAAGGCTATGCCGACAGCATTTCCCTTGGCATAGGTTTCACAGCTATGCCGACGGGAATGCCCTCGGCATAGTTATTTTTCATTTTACCACATTAATCTTAGAAAAATAATAACTAAATCATTCTAATTCACAAACATACAAATAATATATCTAAATTTGTAGAAAAATAAGATCTATCTATCTACACTCAAATATTAAACATTTATGAATAAAAATTAAATAAAATATAAAAACATTACATATAGTTTAAAACGGACATAAGAAATTCAAAAATGATCCAAACAATGTGAAACATTCGTGTGATGTCATATTATGTGACATAGTTGGAAGAAAAAATATCAAACTTGGTATATTGATTATGTCTCAAAAAACCTTCACAAAATGACCTATCTCATTCAAGATTTCCTGCGGGTTAAATGACCAATGTTATGGCTAGAATTAAGGCAAAGTTTGTGATAATGTGCCCATATTGTGCATGCATGTGCATCATGGGATGGCGAACACTGTTGTAGAAGAAAGTTTTCCTTTTCGCCACACCAAAAAGGCATTTTCCATTTTTCGAGCATAAAAGGGGGGGTTTTGTGAAGCAACCACAAAATGGATAATTCAAAATGCTACCACCCCATTTTTTTAAATACTAGATCACCTTACATGGATAATATCCCAACCAGGAGATCTTAAACCTTTGCGTCCATCCTTGGTAAAAAAGACAAATTCTTGCCGAATCGGTAGGAAGTGGGTCAGAAATAAACTACAGGTACATGATCTGATGCTCATGATTTTTTACAAAACATCATTTTTAGTTTCACAATATGCTATTTTATCAAAGATCCAATGCAAGTTTAGCGGGGCTTAGCCCCGAGCTAAATCTTCATACCTGTCGTTTTAGAGTTTTGAATGTAGAGAGTTCAAAGTAGCTAGTAGAGGTTTTAGAGTTTTGAAAATGAAAGAATTCAAAAAATTCACCCTAGCTTCATTTTGGAATGTGATATGGATGTCATATTTGGATTCCACTCATTTTTCTAATTAATTTGGATTATTTTAAATTTTCAAAATTCAAAAATAAAAAAGTTATTTTAGAAATTAATTTTTTATTATAAAATTTATTTATTTTTATATTTGGATTCCTCACATTTTTTTGATAATAATGGATATATTATTTGTCGAATTTCAATTTAAAGATTTAAAGATAGTAATTATACCATATTATATGATAATAATGGCAAAAAATGAATAGAATATTATTTTATTACTTATTTTATTTCATTGGAATTCAATATTATTATTATGTATTTTGTTGTTTACTTAAATAATTGTTTGGAATTTTAAAAAATAAAGACGTGTGACATAGTGGTATAAAAGTTAAGATGATTAATATGGTAGTATTGACAGCAAGATATAATTTGTTTCGCAGGAGCTCATATGAAAGGAACCGAGAAGTTAAGCAATTTGACCTAAAATTAATTGTACTTAGAGTTAAAAATATCATAAGTAAGAGAGATTCGAACAATTCAAAATGAAAGAGATTCAAACAATTCTAAAATATAAAAAAATGATTTTTTTTTTAAATACTAAAGAATGGCAGTTTATGTCGAGGGGACTACGCCGAGGACAAAGCCATCGGCACAGGTTATGCCGAGAGGGCTACGCCGAGGACAAAGCCGTCGGCACAGGTTATGCCGAGGGTGGCCGGCGTAGCCCCTACGCCGACGGACTCCTACGCCAAGTGCTGCCCTGGACACATCTTGTGCCACGGCATTTCAGGGCTGTACCGAGGATATCTGGCCCTCGGCGGCGTAGTGCAGTTTTCATGTAGTGTCTAGCATCAGCCAGCTGGCCGACCAACCACCGATCTTGTTGGCATGTACTACCTCCATGTCAGGACTTAACGCGCACACGCTTTTTAAAGCAAAGTTTGACCGAAAAAATTGAACAATAAAATCTTGATTATATTGTACATAATTACTACCGTTGGATTCGTATTGAAAAATACTTTTTGGTGGTACTAGTTTTATACCAAAACTCTTTAAATTCTTGGTTAAAGAAAAAACACGTAAAACGAAAACGCCTAAGTCCTGAAACAGAGGGAGTACGAGCGTAGACTAGTTACCCGCATATGCATCAGCAGGTGGAGGATGAAATCCATCAATGCATGCAAGACAGTCTTGGTCACTGCATCCGAAGACGTGGCCTTGGATAGCCTTTCCCCGACGCGGTCTATCCAAAGCGACGAGGCCAGACGGAAGACCGGCGACATGAAGGAGCTAGATCGGAAAGCCAGCGAGACAGCGACACGGAAAGGCGGCAGCCCGGATCAGAAGACGACCTGCAGGGCCGCGGATGAAGAACACGAGTGTGGAGAAAAAAACTATTGAAGACATCCCGCAGCCGTCGTCTGTTGTCGGACCACTACAGGAATGGCCTAAACCTGTTGGCATAGACCGCAAAATCGTTCGCGTAGCACCGCGTCGGCGCAGACACGGTACCGTCGGCATAGACAATAGCCATCGGCGTACGCTGTGCCAACTGCCAAACGGCGTCACCGGCGTATCTTTGTCGCCGGCCTAGCCCAGGTGGGGCTCACTTGGCCCACGATGACATCCTCCGGTGGCGGTGAGGTGAACTTGGTGGCAGCGGCGCCTCTAGAGTCGCCGGAAGCGACCCGGGAGGCCAGGTCTAAATAGTTTTTGCACTCTTGGTCCCTCAACTACAAAACAAGTAAAATTTAACCATCAAATGACATCAAAACAAGTAAATTTAACAATCAAACTACAAAAGAAGTAAAATACAACTACAAAACAAGTAATGTTTTTGCACTCTTTACTGGTCTCGACTGCAACAACTGAACATGCATTTTCGGCAATGAATCTAGTTAAAACAAGGCTTCGAAATAAAATGGGAGATGGATTTCTAAGAGATTTATTATTGATATATATTGAGAAAGAGATTGCAATAGGGTTCTCGACGGATGAAATTATTGCTGAGTTCAATATGGAGACACGTCGTGTGCCATTCAGCTGAAAATTGTTAGTTCATCGTCATCCAATTGTAAATTTTGCTTCTATACCACCTCTTTTGTAGATGCCTGATGATTTAATCAAGAGCTTATGGGGTATAATAGTGCATATTTTGCTATAACCATGATTCCTAGTTTCAAACCTCTCTCTCTATATATATTCTATGCTGCTCCATCATAGAGTTATGATCAATGTTTGCACCCCTCCCCCTGTGTTTTTTCCTGGCTCCGCCGTTGCTTGGAATAGCCTTTCCCCAACGCTGCCTATGCAAAGCGACGAGGCCAGATAACGGTAGACCGGCGACAGGAAGGGGCTAGATTGGAAAGCCAGCGAGGCAGTGACACAGAAAGGCGTCAGCCCGTATCAGAAGATGACCTGCAGGGCGGAGGATGAAGACCACGAGGCGAAAGAAAAAAAACCTAGTGGAGATGTCTTGCCGCCGCCGTCTGTCGTCGGACGGCATCCTCCGGTGGCGGCGAGGTGAACGTGGAGGCTGGGGAGGGCCTCCGGAGTCGCCGGAAGCGGCCCGGGAGGCCACAAGTCTAAACGGTTTTTTCACTCTTGGTCCTTGAACTACAAAACAAGTAAAATTTAACCATCAAATGTCGAAATTGAAGAGATGAAATGTAGGGTGAATCACGACCAAGTTTGCTTTAATATTTTCTCCATCTTTAAAATAATGTAGTTTGTAGATACGAGGAGTAATAAAAATTCTGATGGAGTAACAAAGGACATGTGCTCCTGTTATCTCTTCTCCGTGCATCTCACCCACCTTCTCTCGCAAAGTCGCAGTCACATGTTAACCCGATCCCACTGCCTAGCCAAATGTAATATATATTACCCACCCCACTCATGTATAAAAGCCAAGCCACTATCCAAGCTGTGCAATTAATGGATTTATCTAGCTAGGTTGTAGTGAAGAAATCCGAGATATCTCGGCCACTGACAGCCCCGTTTGAGCTTGGGAGGCATCGGGACGTCTCGTATTGTTTTCTCATGCATAAATCACGTCTCAGAAATCGAAATGCAAAGCAATAACATGCAACCACCCGGTTGCAACTATCGCCTATGCTCCAGAAAAGCACCTAAGTGTAGAGTACGAGTGAATTGATGTACCTGACTCATGGTTGTAACTTGTAAGTGAGGATTAAGTGTCGTTTCGCAGCACTTGACTCATGGTTGTAAGTGAGGATTAGATGTCGTTTTCATCTTTGTCATGAGCTGCGAACTGGTCTCCTCAAGCAACATGACTATATGCTACTTCCTATGAGAGTTCGGGATCGAATTGTCAATTTCCATCTTCCAGTGTCCCTGGAGGACTTTGCTGGATTCAATCGTCCTAACAAAGAACAATTAATGTCTCCCATTTATCATTATTTTCATAAAAATGTTTTACGTAGAAACAAGAAAAAAAAACTAGACTATGAGGTGTAAATAAAACTGTCAATTCATGCATGATTTGAAGTTATATGGTAGGACTTCATGTAACCAAGGAAAAATCTTCTTTAAACTTCTTTCTACTTTTATAAAGACTAGCACAATACCCATTCGTTGCAACGGGTCAGCAAATATTAAATAATTATAATCAATACTAAAATAAAAAATATTCAACCTTCTTCAATTTACACAGAGAATCTGATTTTTTTTTTGGTGTTGCAACGGATTCAAATAAATCAACAAGCACACGAGAATCGGCTAAGCGATAATAAAAGGAAATTGCATTTCTCCCATCACTTTTTCGATGATCTACATCCGTAACAATAAATGCGTGGAAGTCCGATACCGTACAATAATCATATAATGCGTAGTAGCATTATAGTTTTCCAAAGACGGTGACGATCGGACCACAGTAGGGGGAACGATGAGCGCCCCCCGGGGGATGGAAACGAGCGATCCCCTGGGTCCGTGTCCGTCTGATTAAATCGGTCCTGACCATCTGATCTCGTATGTCTCTCGCCTAACACGGTTAACGCGTTTTTTCCTGCATGTCTCTCCCGTCTAAAGAAGAAAGAAAAAGAGGTATATGCACCTCTCATCCCACAACTATACCTTAATGTGCAGTTTAGTCCCATATGTTGCATCAGGGAACCCGCCATCCCAGAACTATACCTTGATGTGCAGTTTAGTCCACAGCCAATCCGGAGACGACACGTGTGGCCATGCTGGCACAGGTGAGCCACGTTGGTCAAGTGGTCATTTGCAAAAACGCCCAGGCCTCCCTCTTTTACGCCCTGGATATCTGAGGGGGGATATCTGTTAAATGGTAGATTGCCTCTTCTGGATGGTTACAGTAGCGATTATCTTGCGCGAGACGACCTCCTTCTTTTACGCCTCCGAGCTTCCTCCTTCCTTGCGATCAACCAGTCCGCGATGGCGCCGTCTCCTCTGTCGCGACTGCACTACCTCGCGAGATGCCGCCCGACCTGCACTACCGCAACTACGACGAGGATGCGCCGGAGTATGGTAAGCCTCTGATTTCCGCCCGCCAGTCTGTGGTCAAATTTGTTGGCCTATTACTAGGGTTCATGAGGCGGGCTGTGATCGGATGAGATTGAAACGAGGTGGAATCGATTGTAGTTTCGTCATGGAAAGTAGCAGGGAGGCAATCGTGGAGAGCATTGGTCGATTGGTGATGATGATGTTTCTCTCTGTCTGTTGCGCTTTGATGATGTTGCGCTCTGATGATTGTGATTTGAATTGCACTGTGATTTGAACTGTAGTGCATGATGTGTAGTTTTGAAGTGGATTTGACTCAAGTGTTAGCATAACAACTAATCTCTGAATTTTTCCTGAATTTCTGAAGTTTTTGAATGCAATCTCTGAATTTTTTATGAATTCTGAATTTCTGAAGTTTTGGCATCTAATCTCTGAATTTTTTCCAACAGTTTACAGTGCTAAAGATAATTCTGATTTGTTCATAGTAGAAATAGTTCACAATGGGTTTTTCTGTGGTTTAGTGGGGAAGAACCTGTCTTATGTATCAGCATCTACATCTCATATTGACAACTGCATTGCTAGGAATTGGTCTATTTTAGTTGTTGATCAGATTATGAGCATGCTTGGTTATGAAAGAGGAGGAAGAGTTAGTGTGTACTGGTGCATGCCAAATAAGGATATCATTGATGGACTAACCCCTGTAGATTCAAGCCAGTGCATTGCTGATATGATCATATCTAGTCAGACACAGAAAACACTTGTACTATACATTGATCATACCAATTTTCTTAGGGGTTTGAGATCAGATGTAATCATCAATGACTGTCCAATAGTTCCACCAACAACACATACATCAGTGGTTGCTCAAGCTTCTAGTTCATTGGCTGCTCAAGCTTCTAGGTCTGTGGCTGTTGAAGCTTCTAGTTCAGTGGCTGCTCAAGATTCTAGCTCAGGCAATGTGATGTCAGCAGAGAATGAAAATTTATCAGAGGACACAGCATTGGATGATAGTGGCAGTTACAGTGACTTTGACTGTGCAATCTATGATAGTGACTTTGATGCAGAAGATGGAGATGATGACCTGTTCTCTGAGAATATTGACAATGAAGTGCTAGATCATAATGAGAAAGAAATGATTGTTGAATATGAAGATGAGGAAGCATTGGAAGATGCTGATTTGAATATGGCTGGAGAAGAAAGAAACAGATTGAAGCAAAAGTTCAGGGCATTTAATCCTGAGGTTGATATGGACAATCCTATTTCCAAGGTTGGCATGGTGTTTAGTGGTGTGGAAGAGGCAAGAAAAGCATTGGCAAACTATCATGTTAGGAATAGAGTGAAAGTCAGAAAGACAAGGAATGATAGAAGAAGATTGGAAGCTATCTGTGATGAAGGATGTAATTGGATGTTCAAAGCATCTAATGATAGCAGGTATGGTGGATTCACAATCACAGCATATGAAGGCCATCATACATGTGAGGGTGTGTGGGAAATGAGGTAATTGACTCCTAAAATACTGACAGAAAAGTTTTTGCATGAGTTTGTGGATAACCAGAAGCTTGACTTGCAAGAATTTGCTGCAAAAGTGACTAGAGAGTTCAACATGTGCCCTGACAGGTGGAAGTTGAGCAGAGCAAGGAAAGCAGTCCTGCTACAGATACATGGTAATGAGGTGGCACAGTTCAATCAACTTCTTGACTATAGCCAGGAATTGAGGAGAAGTAACCCAGGGTCCAAGTTCTTTGTTTCAACAAACTCTACACTTGATCCTGTTAGTGGACAGCAAAAGGAGCACCTAGCAACAGTATACTGGAGCTATGATGCTTGCAAAAGAGGCTTCTTAGAAGGATGCAGGCCTCTAATCTGTATTGATGGTTGCCACATTAAAACCAAATTCAAAGGAATACTGCTAATAGCTGTTGGAATTGACCCAAATGACTGTATTTACCCAATTGCATTTGCTTTAGTTGAGGTGGAATGTACAAGTAGCTGGAAAAGTTTTCTCACTAATCTAAAGGATGATTTGAAAATCACCAACACATCCTCATGGACTATAATGAGTGATAAGCAGAAGGGTTTAATAAATGTTGTAGAAAAGATCTGGCCAGATGCAGAACATAGGTTTTGTGTCAGGCATATGCTTCAGAACTTCCAAAGAGCATGCCACAAAGGTGAGACATTGAAAAATAATTTGTGGGCCATTGCCAGATCAACAAATGTTCCTAAATGGGAGAAAAGCATGGAGAAAATGAAGACTGATAGTACTGAAGCCTATGAATGGGTTGAGCAGCTAAAACCAAACACATGGGTGAAAGCTTTCTTCTCAGATTTTCCTAAGTGTGATATGTTGTTGAACAACTACAGTGAAGTTTTCAACAGGTAATGTGTTGATGTTCTTCTAGTACTGATGCAATGTTTATTATTGTCATACCTCTTATTATATATCTGTTTTTTCTAGTGCTGATGTTCTTCTAGTACTGATGCAATGTTTATTATTGTCATACCTCTTATTATATATCTGTTTTTTCTAGTGCTGATGTTCTTCTACTACTGATGCAATGTTTATTCAACAGCTACATTTTAGATGCTAGAGAACTCCCTTTCTTGTCCATGTTGGAGACAATGTTCTACAAGCTTCTAAAGAGGGGTGTAGGTAAGCTGAAAGAGGCTAACACATTTACAGGAAGGATATGTCCAAAAATAAAGAAGAAACTTGATAAATTTACTGAGTGGAGCAAACAGTGCACAGTTTAACCTGCTGCCAACTATCAGTACTCAGTTAACTCACTTGAGATGGAGAGGACATATTATGTGGATTTCAACACCAGGACCTGTGATTGCAAGAGATGGCAGTTATCTGGCATTCCATGTCATCATGCCATAGCATGCTCAAGGCATGATAGAATCAACCCAGAAAATCTTGTACATAGTTGCTATACTGTTGATACATACAGGAAGGCATATGCACACACATTGGTTCCACTAAGAGGCAGAGTTTTCTGGGAGAAAATGAATGGAGTTATCATCCATCCTCCACTCTACACCAAAGTTATGGGCAGGCCCAAAAAAATAGGAAAAAGGCACCTGAGGAGAAGGAGAAGAAGGGAGTGAAAATATTCACCAAATCTGGAGTTACTATGCACTGTTCTGTATGTGGGAAAGCTGACCACAATAGAAGGGGCCATCAGAAATTTGTTGCAACTGAACTACAACAACCAAGAAACATTCATTATATTCTGGAGGTAACTTAACTTGATTAGTTCATTTCCATATATTCTTAAATAATTCTGCTCATTAATTAATTTCTTGATTGATTGGTTCATGTGTAGCATGTAGTTCCACACATTCCAGACCCTACAATGGATCCAATGCATCAAGATGATACCATAGTATACAGGATGGGACAAGAGGTATTCTACCAAAGAGTTTATTTAGTTATTGTTACATTTATTCAAACATATGAAAATTAATACAAAGTATTTGTCAGGAGAGGGAGAATGTACTTGTTTCTAGGGTTCTTGGTCCTTTGCCAGAAAATGCATTCATTGCTGCAGCTAGAGACAGTATTCCTGAAACAAGAGCTAGAGTTACCACTGCATCAACCAGAGGGAATTTGAGAGGAAAGGGGAGAGGAAGGAGTACTGCTACAAGGGAACCATCTAAAGCCCAAGGCACCACAAGTAACAGAGTTAGCACCACCAATAGAGGAAGCAGTAGCAACAAAAGAAGCACCAGAGGAGGGAAAAGCAGCAACAGAGGTAGAAGTAGCACCAGAGGAGGTAGTACCAGCAACAGAAAAAGAACAAGTGCATATGAACAAGGTCAATAAGAAGAAATAGTTGAAAGAGCTAGAGCTGCAAAGAGAGGTTATGCAACTGGACCTGGCAGTGCTCATTATCTTCTATGTGGAGATACTACAAGAACAGAAATCCCAGATCTTAATGTTGATGTGGATGTCCAGGAGGTTACATTGAGCCAGAATGCACCAGTAGTTGATGATATTTAGATAATTTTCCTATATGATTTAGTTAAATTTGTGTGGATCAGTATGTTCACCTGTGAACATTGAGATTTGACCTAGGTGTTTGCATTCACATTTGTCCAGTTTTAATACTATGAGATTTGTTTGGATACTATGCCAGTTTTTCACTAAATACTGCTCCTATTACTTCTCCTTTTTCAAACATATGCTATAATGTAACATACAGTATAACTTTTGCCAAACTTCAAAATAAATTTCATAAAATTCGATTGCTTTATTTCAGTACACAAGCTTACAACCAGATAGATAGACTAGTAGAGACAATCAGATAGATAGACACTGCACAAGCTTACAACCAGTACTTCTCAGAATCTAAAGAGACAACCAGATAGATAGACTAGCACATACACATCTAGTACTGCTGCTAGACTATCAGGATCCAAACTGTGTCCAAACAAAGCTACAGATGCTACAGAAAACCTCTACTGAACAAAGCTACAGATGCATACATCAACACAAACAGTGCTAATGCAATGCAGCTTGTGATTTCCTTATTGTCTCTCCTTCTCAGCTCATCCATATGTTGTTTCTTCATTTCTCTTTTCTCTGACTTCAGTAACTGTAGCTTAGAATCTAGTTCATAGATCTTCATCAGGAGCACATCCCATTCAGAAAAAATCGGCTCATCTTTCTTCACTCTAGTTCTTCCTCCTGAGACACCTACCTAAATCAAATGGGAATGCAAAATTCATTTTAACCGACTAACATAGCAACACCTATGAAGAACAGAGCACACTATGCAATTTAACAGAGCAAATTTGACAGCTACCTTTGAAGAAGCAATCTCCCTACTTGGCGTCTCCTTTATCCAACCATCATGCTCCTTCCAATAGTACTCGCCGGTGAGCGCCGCCCAGCCATCTCCCTCCTTCCAGACGCTCCCGCCACCACCAGTGGGCATCACGCCGGCGGTGGGGAGGGTGGTGGTGGCAGCTGTGGCAATGCGTCGACCCGCGCCTGCAGCATACGCACCTGTGTCTCCAAGCTGATGTTCAGAGGAAGCGGTGGCCTCCATCCAATGGGCTCCGCCATGGCGACCATCTCCTCCTCCGACGTGAGGATGGCGTAGAGCACTATGAACTTGCGGTACAGCTTCTCCTGCCGCACCCTCGCCCTCGCCTCCACTTCTGTCTCCGCCTCCGCCTCGACGAACACACAAGTAAAGTGCTCAAGCTCCCTGGCAAGTGACTGTATCTCATGAGCCTGCTCCACAATGGGACGGTCCTCAACCATCTTATAGTCATAGAATTGTTCCATGACATACAGTTCACTGCCAGCATCGGAGACTCCAAA
Source organism: Avena sativa (assembly GCA_916181665.1). Classification (NCBI taxonomy): domain Eukaryota; kingdom Viridiplantae; phylum Streptophyta; class Magnoliopsida; order Poales; family Poaceae; genus Avena; species Avena sativa. The sequence continues at coordinate 125,998,120 of OV702283.1, read as the reverse complement.
TTTTCTCTCGAGCGCATCCCACATATCCTTGCCATTGCTAAATGATAGATATGAGTCGACAATATTGTCGCCAAGAATGCTGACCAAGGCAGCCTTGAAAGTGGTATCAAGTTTTTGGAACGCCTCTTCCTGAGCGGGATTAAGTTCTCCCTCAGGTGCACCATAGATGGCGTTATAGCAGCTCATGGTCTAAAACCAGAGCACTGCTCTCGCACGCCATCGTTTGTAATTCACACCTTCGAACACAGGTGGCTTCATAGAAGCAACAAAGTCACTTGGGGCAAATTGCCTGAAATAAGGTTTTGCATTGTTGAATAAAAGAGCAATTTACCAAGCAAATTATCCATAATAAACGCTAGATAAAACATGATCATAATAATAGGCAATATACTAATCATGTGAAATAGCGAATACAAATTAAGGCATACAACCAAACAAACTGCAAGGCGTAACAATTTAGATATGATCAGAACAAGATTAAGAAAGAAGATATACACGGCAGTGAAGAACCGTCGGCGTTGGAACCGTCGTTGGCCATGTCGTCGATGAAGAGGATGCTGATGTCGGGGAAGAAGTCCTCATCGGGGAAGACGTCGCCGCAGTCGCTCTCCGTGATGAAGTCCGTGACGAAGCCAGTAGTCACGCCGATAGCGCTCCCCAAAAACCTTATCGCTCTTCTCCCGTACAGGACTCGAAGCAGCGGGGTTCCGGAGGCCTACTGTCCCGGCTCACGGTGCACGCCACAAGACGGGATGGGGAAGAACTGTTGGCAGCTTAGTGCTCTGGAACTTGGAGGCGATGGTTCTAATCGATGCCCGAGGAAAGGAGCGACCTTCCGCTCTTATAGGCACGGGTAGACAGGCGAACAGGCGACGTCGGAAGAGGAAACGAACAGGCAGCGATCGAAGCCAAACAGCCTCCACTTAGTTCGAATTAAACCTCCACTGAGTCATATTTAAAACCCATTAGCAAACTGTTCAAATTATGCACACCCGTTTATATAACAGTCATGCGTGGAAAAAAAACTCGGCTCGACGAGATTCCCGCAACCCGCGGCGCGCGCGCGTCGTGACGAGGCGAGGCGGGCGGCGGAGGAGGAGGAGCGCGCGTGTGGGACTCTCTCCTTCTCCTTCTCATCCTTTTACCAAGTGGTAGGAGAGCCTCCCTTATAAGCTGGTGCAAACCTCCTTCAACTAGCAATGTGAGACTAAATATTTGTTCCAACTCTTGCCATGCATGAATGGGCCACATGGGCCTCTAGAATTTTCAGGAATTATTGGAATGGAAAAAGGGCTAGGCTACTTGGGCCAAAATTCCAACAATCCCCCACCAGATCCCAGAGGCACATGTAATTTGCCTTTGGTTCCAAAACACTGTTTATATACCGGTACTGTAGTGGAGACTGTTACGTTGAACTTCCACCTAGAATTCTATGCTATACTAGGCTGCGACTTGTATAGTGGACTATGCCTTGAACTGCAAGTTTGCTGCAACCTAGCTTCACACGAAGCCTTGACCGATACTGGGCTACCGTGGGACTTCCCCGCGGGTGGAGCTTATGCGTCATACTCCATGGACTTTCATGAGTTTATTAGAGAGCACCCAACTCTCATAGACTTCGACGTTTGACAGTCAGACTCATATAGGTGTGTTCTTCAACAGATGTTCTGCAGGACAACATCTCTTCTTAAGATTAAGCCATTTAGAACACATTAAGATAAAATCAACCTGTCGTGCAGAATAGGAAAGTATTGCATCTTCACGGAGTGGTGTTCATCAAAGTGGGGATACTTTCCTCTCAGTCTACCAACAGCTTGTCTCCCAATTCTAATTCACGGGATCTCCGATCACATAGATTGGTTTGCCACTGTGTAAAACTCATAGTGTGGGTCTCATACCCATCTCCTTCGATGCATTTTCTATCACATTGCGTGATAGTCCCTTTGTGAAGGGATCTGCCAGGTTTTTAGATGTTTGGATATAATCCAATGCAATAACTCCGGAGTTTCTCATTTTCCTGACAGATTTTAGTCTCCTCTTCACATGTCTTGAGGACTTCATATTATCCTTAGAACTGGTCACCTTAATAATCACAGTTTGATTATCACAGTTCATTGGAATTGCAGGTATAGGTTTTTCAACCACAGGTAAGTCCATCAAGAGTTCATGAAGCCACTCTCCCTCAACAGTGGCCGTGTCTAGTGCTGTGAGTTCTGCTTCCATAGTTGACCTCGTTAAGATGGTCTGCTTGCAAGACTTCCAAGAAACAGCGCCACCACCAAGTGTGAATGCATATCCACTCGTGGCCTTTATCTCGTCAGCATCAGATATCCAATTTGAATCACTATAACCCTCTAGTACCCTCGGATACCCGGCATAGTGTATGACATAGCTCGCAGTGCCTTTTAGATATCGCATAACTCTCTCAAGAGCATGCCAGTGATCATCTCCTGGATTTGAAACAAATCGACTGAGTTTGCTTACAGCAAAGGCGATGTCAGGCCTCGTGGCACTAGCTAAATACATAAGCGAGCCAATGATTTGAGAGTATATCAGTTGGTCTCTAGCATTTCCTCGATTCTTTCGAAGCAACACACTAGGATCATATGGTGTAGGAGAGAACTTGAAGTCGCTATACCCGAAATGACTCAAGATCTTTTCCACATAGTGGGACTGAAGCAGTGTAATCCCACCATCACCATCTCTCAATAGCTTGATGTTCAGGATGACATCAGCTACTCCCAGATCCTTCATCTCAAAGGAAAGAGATAAGAAATCTTTGACCTCCTTAATTGCATTAAGGTTGGTTCCGAAAATCAGTATGTCATCAACATACAAACAAAGGATGACTCCCTCACCCCCACCATGGCGATAGTATACACACTTGTCAGCTTCGTTTACAACAAAGCCTACAGCGGTTAAGGTTTTATCAAATTTTTCGTGCAACTGCTTAGGTGCTTGTTTAAGACCATATAAAGACTTCAGTATCTTGCACACTTTTCTTTCTTGACCATTTACTACAAAACCATCTGGTTAATCCATATAAATTTCCTCATCCAACTCTCCATTTAGGAAATTCGTCTTAACGTCCATTTGATGAACGAGAAGACCGTGTGAGGCAGTCAGAGAAAGTAGTACTCGAATGGTGGTCAACCTTGCTACAGGTGAGTAAGTGTCAAAGAAGTCTTCACCTTCCTTTTGGGTATAACCCTTGGCCACAAGCCTTGCCTTGTACTTCTCAATAGTACCATCAGGCCTTAGTTTCTTCTTGAACACCCATTTACATCCTACAGGTTTGCACCCATAAGGACGATCAGTGATCTCCCATGTTTCATTAGCTAAGATGGAGTTCATCTCACTATGAACAGCTTCCTTCCAGTAGTCAGCATCAGGAGATGCATAAGCTTCTGAAATGGAAGTGGGAGTGTCATCGACAAGGTACACAATGAAATCATCACCAAAAGACTTTGCAGTCCTTTGTCTCTTGCTCCTTTTAGGAATTTCATTATCATCCTCCTTAGGACTTTCAGAGTATTCAATTGGAATGGTAGGTTCAGAGAATGTAGCAAATTCCTGATTAGATGAACTGGGTATCTCCGAATTTGATGAGTTAGGTTTATCCTTCATTGGAAAGATATCCTCAAAGAAAGTCGCATCAGTCGACTCCATGATTGTACCGACATGAATGTCAGGCACTTCAGATTTTACTATCAAGAATCTATAACCAATGCTATGAAAAGCATAGCCCAGAAAAACATAATCAAAGGTTTTTGGTCCAAGCTTGCGCTTCTTGGGGATTGGTACATTAACCTTTGCTAAACAACCCCAAGTACGTAAGTAAGAGAGTTTTAATCTTTTCTTCTCCCATTCTTTGAACGGAGTAATTTCTTTGTTCTTTGTGGGAACTCGGTTTAGGACATGACACGCAGTCAATAGTGCCTCCCCCCACCATTCCTTAGAAAGACCCGATATGTCTAATATGGCGTTAACCAAATCTGTTAGAGTACGGTTCTTTCTTTCGGCTACTCCATTTGACTGGAGTGAGTAGGGAGGCGTCCTCTCGTGAATTATGCCATGTTCCGCACAAAAAGAATCAAATTCGTTGGAAAAATACTCTCCACCACGATCAGACCTAAGCCTCTTAATCTTTCGATCAAGTTGATTTTTTGCCTCAACTTTATAGATTTTGAAAAAACTCAAAGCCTCATCTTTTGATTTCAGAAGATACACATGACAATATCTCGTAGAGTCATCGATCAAAGTCATGAAATATTTCTTTCCACCTTTTGTCAACACACCATTCATCTCACAAAGATCAGAATGTATGAGCTCTAGTGGTGTTAAATTTCTCACTTCTGCAGTCGTATGTGACTTGCGAGGTTGTTTAGCTTGCACGCAGACTTGGCACTTAGATCCCTTAAAAGTTGTGAAATCAGGGATTAAATTCATTTTGGCTAGCCGCGTCATACAACCAAAATTAATATGACAAAGACGAGAGTGTCAGACATTTGATTCAAAATTCGTGTAAATATGATTAACAACTTTATTACAAATGTCTGACAGAGATAAGCGGAACAAGCCTCCGCACTCATAGCCTTTACCAATAAAGGTTCCATACTTCGAAATTACAAATTTGTTGGACTCGAATACAATCTTGTAGCCATCTCGACACAGAAGAGATCCGCTAACAAGATTTTTATTTATTGAGGGAACATGATGCACGTTCTTCAGGCGCACGGTCTTTCCCGAAGTGAACTTCAGATCGACCGTACCAACACCATGAACAGAAGCATGCGAGCCGTGTTGGAATTATGCCCTAGAGGCAATAATAAAGATGTTATTATTATAATTCTTGTTCATGATAAAGTTTATATTCCATGCTAGAATTGTATTAAGCGGAAACTTTAATACTTGTGTGGTTTGTGAACAACACCGTGTCCCTAGTATGCCTCTATGGACTAGCTCATTGATTAATGATGGTTAAGGTTTCCTAACCATAGACATGAGTTGTTGATTAATAATGAGATCATATCATTGGGAGAATGATATGATGGACAGACCCAAATTAAGCGGAGCAATTAGATCGTGTCATCGTGTTCATCTTTGCGAAGCTTTTCTTATGTCAAATATTTTATTCCTTAGACCATGAGATAATACAACTACCTGGTATCGGAAGAAAGCTTTGAGGTCATCAAACGTCATCCTATGAGAGGGTGATCATAAAGGTGTCTCTCAGGTGATCGGAAAGTACCTGTTGGGTTGTATGTATCGAGATGAGATTTGTCCCTCCCAAGTCGGAGAGATATACTTCGGGCCCACTCGGTAATCGATGCCAACACCGCTTGCAAGCATGTGGTTAAGGAGTTAATCACAAAGTGATATCGGATTACGGAACGAGTAAAGTACTTGCTGCGAACGAGATTGAACTAGGTATAACGGTACCGATGATCAAATCTCGGGCAAGTAAAATATCGCGAGACGAAGGGAATATATATATATGGGATTGATTGAATCCTGGCATCGTGGTTCGTCCGATATTATCATCGATGAATGTGTGGGAGTCAATATGGGTTTCCAGAGCCCGCTATTGATTATTGATAGAAGATCATGTCTGCATATTCTCGAACCCGAAGGGTCACACACTTAACGTGTCTCGACGCTAGGATAGATTGGATAATTGGTTTATGAGTTTTTGTTCGGAGTCTCGGATGAGATCCAGGACATCACGAGAGGTTCCGGAATGGTCCGGAGAATAAGATTCATATAAGCCAAAGCAGATTTTGGAGTTCGGAATTGTTTCGGGTTATTCGGTATTGTACTGGAAGCTTCAAGAACCTTCCGGAGTGGGACCAACGTGGCCCCACTTGTCGGGATGGGGCATGGGCCTATGAGGGAGTGCCCTGGCTGCATTGGGCCAGGGGCACAAGGCCCCATAGGGCCCAGCCGGCCAAACCCTAGGGAAAACCTAGGGGAGCTTCTAGAAGGGGTGGGGGGGAACTTGCCCCCCACTCGTCCCTCCTTTGGTCACCGTCCTAGGGCTTGGGGGAGGGGAAAGGGCCAGCCGCCCACCCCTCTATATAAATATGGATGGGGGCGCACCACTCCCACACCTCCTCCTCAACCCTAGCCGCCCTGCTGCCCCTCCTCTCTCTCTCTCCCTCCCGACTACGCGTAGGCGAAGCCCTGCCGCAGAAACTCTCCACCGCTTGCACCACGCCGTCGCGTTGTAGATCCAATCCATCTCTCCACCCCACTTGCTGGACCGAGGAAGGAGGAGACGTCGAGGTTCCGCACGTGTGCATCTCTCGGAGGCATCGCCACTTGCGGTGTTAGATCGGATCGGATCGCGAGGAGGAGAAGCGAGTACGACTACACCAACCACGTTCCGTCGAATGTTCCGCTGTGCGAATCTTCAAGGGTATGAAGATCTCATCTATTACCCCTCGTTGTTTCCATCTCCTAGATTAGATCTTGTCTTTCCCGTTCGCATCCGTAGAAATTTTTTGATTTACTATGCTGCGAAACCCTTAAGTGGTATCAGAGCTAGATCTATGCGTAGATGTATTTCACGAGTAGAACGCAACATGCTTGTTTGCGGGCGTTGATGTTTTCTATTGCAAGCCTCTTGTTTGTGTACTTCTTATGACGCGGGATAGTGAGATCGAAGCGGTCCAGGCCAACCTTACGCGACCTCGTTCGCGAGACCGGCTCCGCACTTGACGTGTGGCTTGTTCCACACATGCGGGTGGTGGATGCCAGTTTCTCTCACTATAGTTGTCATGGGATTTACACCGGAGTTTGGCAACCATAATATCACCGTTGTGGCTTTCCGTAGGTAAGAATCGTTCTTAGCTTGCTACTCCCATAAGCCACGTAAAACATGCAACAACAAAGTAGAGGCGTCTAACTTGTTTTTGCAGGGAGTGTTTTCTGTGATATGGTATGGCCCAAGATGTGATGTTGTATGCAATGATCATGTTTTGTAATGTTTCACGACTTGCATGTCGATGAGTACACAACCGGCAGGAGCCATATGGTTGTCTTTATAATTGTGTATGACCTGTCTGTCAACTTCTTATACGCCATGTAATAGCTTTACTTTATCGCTAAGTAGTTGGCAATAGTTGTAGTTGCTATTCGTGGTGGAGGCAATCAAGGTAGAGTGATGGAGATCATGCCGGCACGCACAAGATGGAGATCATTGCGGGAAGATTGGCTATACCATGTCACATAAAGTTATATGCATGTGATGTTTATCCTTTTATGTATCTTATTATGCTTAGATCGCGACGTTAGCATTATAAGATGATTCCTCACTTAAAGATCAAGATAAAACTGTGTTCTCCCCATGTATGCACCGTTGCAAAAGTTCGTCGTGTTCAAGCATCACGTGATGATCGGGTGCTATAAACTCTACGTTCACATACAACGGGTGCAATCCAGTTTTGCACACGCGGAAATACTTGGGTTTGACTTGACGAGCCTAGCATGTACAGACATGGCCTCGGAACACACGAACCGAAAGGTTAAGCATGAGTCATATGAATGATATGATCGACACTTTGTTGTCCACCATTGAAACCAGATCTCTTCTCATGAAGATCGGATTAGGTGTGGTGAATTTGGATCATGTTCACTAAACAACTTGAGGGATGTTGAATTTAGTGGGAGTTCATCTAGTAATTTGATTAAGTTGAACTAGTTATCATGAACATAGTCTAAATTGTACTTGCAAATTTTGTAGATCAAATGGCTAAGTCCAACTTCAACTTCAACGTTTTTGCTGAGAAAGAAAAGCTTAAGAACAATGGGTCTAACTTCACCAACTGGTTCCGCAATCTGAGAATCATTCTCGCTGGCGGACAAAAGGACTATGTCCTTGAGAATGCACTAGGTGACGCCCTGCTGTAGATGCACCGGCTGATGAGAAAGCTGTTTATCAGTCGCGCAAAGATGATTATGATGTGATTAAGAGCACCATGTTGTTTCCTATGGAATCGGACCATCAAAATCGTTTTGAAGATTATCCTGCGCCCTTTGAGATTCTTGAGGAACTGGAAACTATGTTTTAGACTCAGGCCCGTTCTGAGAGATATGAGATCTCTGAGAAATTCTTTAACTGCAAAATGGAGGAAGGGAGTTCCGTTGGTGAGCACGCCATAAAGAAGTCGGGCTACACTCAACGCCTTGAGCAACTGGACTACAAGATTCCAGAGGAGCTCAAGATTGACAGGGTTCTGCAATCACTCCCTCCTAGCTACAAAAGTTTTGTAGTGACTCATAATTAGATTGGTTCCACTGATACGATCACCGAGCTCTTCGCTAAGCTGAAAGCTTCAGAGGTGGACATCAAAAAGGATAATCATGTGTTGATGGTCAACAAGCCCCCCAGCTTTAAGAAAGGTAAGGGTGCAAAGAAGCCCTTCAAGAAAGGTAGCGGCAAGCGCGTTACCCCTGCTGAGAAGAAGCTCAAGTCTGGACCTAAGCCGGACACTGAGTGCTTCTATTGCAAGGACAAGGGTCACTGGAAGCGCAACTGTCCAAAGTACTTAGCGGACAAGAAGTCTGGCACCATCAAAGGTATATTTGATATACATGTTATTGATGTTTTCCTTACTAGCCCTCGTTGTAGTGCCTGGGTATTTGATACTGGCTCAGTTGCTAATATTTGTAACTCGAAACAGGAGCTACGAAATAGACGACGGCTTGCGAGGGATGAGGTGACTATGCGCGTTGGCAACGGATCAAGAGTTGATGTGATGGCCGTCGGCACGCTCTCCTTAGTTTTACCTTCGGGATTAGTTTTAAACCTTAATAAATGTTATTATGTGCCTGCGTTGAGCATGAACATCATATCTGGATCGTGTTTATTGCAAGACGGTTATTCATTTAAATCTGAGAATAATGGTTGTTGTATTTATATGAGTAACATCTTTTATGGTCATGCACCTGCTGTGAATGGTTTATTTCTTCTGAATCTCGAAAGGGATGAAACACACATCCATAACATTGAGGCTAAGAGATGCAAGGTAGATAGTGATAATACTACTTATTTGTGGCACTGTCTTCTAGGTCATATTGGTGTAAAACGCATGACGAAACTCCATTCTGATGGACTTTTGGAGTCTCTTGATTTTGAATTATTTGACACATGCGAACCATGCCTCATGGGCAAGATGATCAAAACCCCGTTCTCCGGAATGATGGAGCGAGCAACGGACTTGTTGGAAATCATACATACCGATGTATGCGGACCGATGAGTGTTTCAACGCGCGGTGGATATCGCTACTTTCTCACTTTTACTGATGACTTAAGTAGATATGGGTATATCTATTTAATGAAACATAAATCTGAAACATTTGAAAAGTTCAAAGAATTTCAGAATGAAGTGGAAAACCATCATAACAGAAAGATTAAGTTTCTACGATCCGATCGTGGAGGTGAATATTTGAGTTATGATTTTCTCACGCATCTTAAAGCAAGCGGAATCGTTTCGCAACTCACGCCACCCGGAACACCACAGCGCAATGGTGTGTCTGAACGCCGGAATCGAACTCTATTAGATATGGTCCGATCAATGATGTCTCTTACTGATTTGCTGTTATCATTTTGGGGTTATACATTAGAAACCGCTGCATTCACTTTAAATAGGGCACCATCTAAATCCGTTGAGACGACACCGTATGAACTGTGGTTTGGTGCTAAACCTAAGTTGTCGTTTCTTAAATTTTGGGGATGCGAAGCTTACGTCAAGAAGTTGATGCCGGACAAGCTCGAACCCAAAGCGGAGAAATGCGTCTTCATAGGATACCCTAAGGAAACTATTGGGTATACCTTCTATCACAGAACCGAAGGCAAAGTGTTTGTCGCAAAGAACGGATCCTTTCTTGAGAAGGAGTTTCTCCCGAAAGAAGTGAGTGGGAGGAAAGTAGAGCTAGACGAGGTTGTTGAACCTTCTCTTGAATTGGAGAGTATCGCAGCACCTGAAATTGTTCCAGTGCCGCCTGCACCAACAATAGAGGAAGCTAATGACAAGGATCTTGAAGCTTCGGACGATGCTACTACTGAACGTCGCAGGTTGACAAGGTCGCGTGCCCCTCCTGAGTGGTACGGCAACCCTGTCTTAACTGTCTTGTTAGTAGACGACAGTGAACCTGCGAACTATGAGGAAGCGATGATGAGCCCATACTCTGAGAAATGGCTAGAGGCCATGAAATCCAAATTGGGATCCATGAGAGAAAACCAAGTATGGACTTTGGTGGACCCTCCTAGCGACCGAAAGGCCGTTGAGTGCAAATGGATCTTCAAGAAGAAAACGGACGCGGATGGTAATGTTACCGTCTATAAAGCACGACTTGTCGCGAAAGGTTTTCGACAAGTTCAAGGTGTTGACTACGATAAGACTTTCTCTCCCGTAGCGATGTTTAAGTCCATTCGGATTTTATTAGCAATTGCTGCGTTTCATGATTATGAAATATGGCAGATGGATGTCAAGACTGCGTTCCTCAATGGCAACATTGATGAAGAGTTGTATATGATACAACCCGAAGGTTTTGTCGATCTTAAGGATGCTGATAAAGTGTGCAAACTTCAGCGTTCCATTTATGGACTGAAGCAAGCATCTCGGAGTTGGAACCTTTGTTTTGATCAAGTGATCAAGAGCTTTGGATTTGTTCCAAATTTCTACGAAGCTTGTATCTACAAGAAAGTGAGTGGGAGCTCACTGACGTTTCTGGTATTGTATGTGGATGACATATTGATTATTGGAAATGACATTAACATGCTTAACGATGTGAAGAGTTATTTGAACAAATGTTTTTCAATGAAAGACCTAGGGGAAGCTGCTTATATATTGGGCATCAAAATCTATAGAGATAGACAAAGACGCCTGATAGCTTTAAGCCAGAGTACATACCTAGACAAAGTTCTGAAAAGGTTCAGAATGGATAAGGCAAAGAAAGGTTCAGTGCCTATGTTGTCAGGTAAGATATTGATCAAGGCTCAATGTCTAGCTATGGTAAATGATAGAGAAGCTATGAGCAAAGTGCCTTATGCCTCGGCCATAGGTTCTATCATGTATGCCATGCTGTGTACTAGACCGGATGTGTCCAATGCTCTTAGTTTGACGAGCAGGTACCAAAGTGATCCAGGAGTGGAACACTGGACAACCATGAAGAACATCCTAAAATACTTGAATAGGACTAAAGAAATGGTCTTAGTCTATGGAGGTGATGAACAGCTTGTCGTAAAGGGTTACGTTGACGCTAGTTTCGACACCGACAAGGATGATTCTAAATCTCAGACAGGATACGTTTATATTTTGAATGGAGGAGCTGTGAGCTGGAGAAGCTGTAAGCAAAGCGTGATCGCGGGATCTACAGTAGAAGCGGAATACATGGCTGCTTCAGAAGCGTTAAGTGAAGGAGTTTGGATCAGGAACTTCATCACTGAGCTTGGCGTGGTTCCAAGTGCCTTGGACCCACTAGAGATATTGTGTGACAACACTGGCGCCATAGCAGTAGCTAAGGAACCAAGATATCATCCAAAGACCAAGCATATCAACCGCAAGTTTCATATAATCCGAGATTATATAGCAGATGGAGATCTGAAGATTACTAAAGTACATACAGATCTGAATGTCGCAGATCCATTGACTAAACCTCTTCCACGTGCAAAACATGGTCAGCACCTTAGTGCCATGGGTGTTAGATTGTTGCCAGATGTAAACTAGATTATTGAGTCTAGTGCAAGTGGGAGACTGTTGGAATTATGCCCTAGAGGCAATAATAAAGATGTTATTATTATAATTCTTGTTCATGATAAAGTTTATATTCCATGCTACAATTATATTAAGCGGAAACTTTAATACTTGTGTGGTTTGTGAACAACACTGTGTCCCTAGTATGCCTCTATGGACTAGCTCATTGATTAATGATGGTTAAGGTTTCCTAACCATAGACATGAGTTGTCGATTAATAATGAGATCATATCATTGGGAGAATGATATGATGGACATACCCAAATTAAGCGGAGCAATTAGATCGTGTCATCGTGTTCATCTTTGCGAAGCTTTTCTTAGGTCAAATATTGTATTCCTTAGACCATGAGATAATACAACTCCCTGGTATCGGAAGAAAGCTTTGAGGTCATCAAACGTCATCCTATGAGAGGGTGATCATAAAGGTGTCTCTCAGGTGATCGGAAATTACCTGTTGGGTTGTATGTATCGAGATGGGATTTGTCCCTCCCAAGTCATAGAGATATACTTCGGGCCCACTCGGTAATCAATTTCAACACCGCTTGCAAGCATGTGGTTAAGGAGTTAATCACAAAGTGATATCGGATTACAGAACGAGTAAAGTACTTGCTGTGAACGAGATTGAACTAGGTATGACGGTACCGACGATCAAATCTCGGGCAAGTAAAATATCGCGAGACGAAGGGAATATATATATGGGATTGATTGAATCCTGGCATCGTGGTTCATCCGATATGATCATCGATGAATGTGTGGGAGTCAATATGGGTTTCCAGACCCCGCTGTTGATTATTGATAGAAGATCATGTCTGCATATTCTCGAACCCGAAGGGTCACACACTTAACGTGTCTCGACGCTAGGATAGATTGGATAATTGGTTTATGAGTCTTTGTTCGGAGTCTCGGATGAGATCCAGGACATCACGAGAGGTTTCGAAATGGTCAGGAGAATAAGATTCAGATAAGGCAAAGCAGATTTTGGAGTTCGGAATTGTTTCGGGTTATTCGGTATTGTACCGGAAGCTTCTAGAACCTTCCGGAGTGGGACCAACGTGGCCCCACTTGTCGGGATGGGGCGTGGGCCTATGAGGGAGTTCCCTGGCCGCATTGGTCCAGGGGCACAATGCCCCATTGGGCCCAGCCGGCCAAACCCTAGGGAAACCCTAGGGGAGCTTCTAGAAGGGGGGAACTTGCCCCCCACTCCTCCCTCCTTTGGCCGCCGGCCTAGGGCTTGGGGGAGGGGCAAGGGCCAGCCGCCCACCCCTCTATATAAAGAGGGTTGGGGGCGCACCCCTCCCACACCTCCTCCTCAACCCTAGCCGTCCTGCTGCCCCTCCTCTCTCTTTCCCTCCCGACTGCGCGTAGGCGAAGCCCTGCCGCAGAAACTCTCCACCGCTTGCACCGCGCCGTCGCGTTGTAGATCCAATCCATCTCTCCACCCCACTTGCTGGACCGAGGAAGGAGGAGACGTCGAGGTTCCGCACGTGTGCATCTCTCGGAGGCATCGCCACTTGCGGTGTTAGATCGGATCGGATCGCGAGGAGGAGAAGTGAGTATGACTACACCAACCACGTTCCGTCGAACGTTCCGCTGTGCGAATCTTCAAGGGTATGAAGATCTCATCTATTACCTCTCGTTGTCTGCATCTCCTAGCTTAGATCTTGGCTTTCCCGTTCGCATCCGTAGAAATTTTTGATTTACTATGCTGCGAAACCCTTCAAGTCGTTCCCCATCAGCATGGTTTGAGTCCCTCTGACCCAACATCTTTTATCTCAACGTTGCCCATGACAACATTAGCAGTCTTGCTGCCCTTCCCATGCTGGCGCTTGTCAAATCGGTTGGGACAAGTCGGAGCCCAATGATTAGGATCACCGCACACATGACAAGCACCTTTCCTCTTATCAGTCTTCTTCTTGAAGCTGGTGGACTGTGAGGCCTTATTCTTTCCATCGAACTTTCCTTTGTCGTCAAACTTGCATTTGTTCTTGAACTTGTGAGGATGGAAGTTCCTTTTCTGTACCAGGTTGGCATTAGAACCTCCCTCGATACCTCGAGCACGTGTGTCTTTTGCTCTCGCCTTCTCTTCCACATCAAGAGTCCCAATGAGATCCGTCACGGAGAACTCTTGTCTCTTGTGCTTCAGAGAAGTAGCAAAATTCCTCCATGACTGGGGAAGTTCGGCAATAATGCCTCGGGCAACAAACTTGTCCGGTAACACACAAGTAAAGTGCTCAAGCTCCCTGGCAAGTGAATGTATCTCATGAGCCTGCTCCATAATGGGACGGTCCTCAACCATCTTATAGTCATAGAATTGTTCCATGACATACAGTTTACTGCCAGCATCGGAGACTCCAAATTTTCTCTCGAGCGCATCCCACATATCCTTTCCATTGCTAAATGACAGATATGAGTCGACAATATTGTCGCCAAGAATGCTGATCAAGGCAGCCTTGAAAGTGGTATCAAGTTTTTGGAACGCCTCTTCCTGAGCGGGATTAAGTTCTCCCTCAGGTGCACCATAGATGGCGTTATAGCAGCTCATGGTCTGAAACCAGAGCACTACTCTCGCACACCATCGTTTGTAATTCACACCTTCGCACACAGGTGGCTTCATAGAAGCAACAAAGCCACTTGGGGCAAATTGCCTGAAATAAGGTTTTTGGATTGTTGAATAAAAGAGCAATTTACCAAGCGAATTATCCATAATAAACGCTAGATAAAACATGATCATAATAATAGTCAATATACTAATCATGTGAAATAGCGAATACAAATTAAGGCATACAACCAAACAAACTGCAAGGCGTAACACTTTAGATATGATCAGAACAAGATTAAGAAAGAAGATATACACGGCAGTCGCAGAAGAAGAACCGTCGGCATTGGAACCGTCGTTGGCCATGTCGTCGATGAAGAGGGTGCTGATGTCGGGGAAGAAGTCCTCGTCGGGGAAGACGTCGCCGCAGTCGCTCTCCGTGATGAAGCCAGTAGTCGCGCCGATAGCGCTCCCCAAAAACCTTATCGCCCTTCTCCCGTACAGAACTCGAAGCAGCGGGGTTTCGGAGGCCTACTGTCCCGGCTCGCGGTGCACGCCACAAGACGGGATGGGGAAGAACTGTTGACAGCTCAGTGCTCTGGAACTTGGAGGCGATGGTTCTAATCGATGCGCGAGGAAAGGAGCGACCTTCCGCACTTATAGGCACGGGTAGAGAGGCGAACAGGCGACGTCGGAAGAGGAAACGAACAGGCAGCGACCGAAGCCAAACAGCCTCCACTTAGTTTGAATTAAACCTCCACTGAGTCGTATTTAAAACCATTAGCAAACTGTTCAAATTCTGCACACCTGTTTATATAACGGTCATGCGTGGCAAAAAAACTCGCAGCGCGCGCGCGTCGTGGCGAGGCGGGCGGCGGAGGAGGAGCGCGCGTGTGGGACTCTCTCCTTCTCCTTCTCATCCTTTTACCAAGTGGTAGGAGAGTCTCCCTTATAAGCTGGTGCAAACCTCCTTCAACTAGCAATGTGGGACTAAACATTTGTTCCAACTCTTGCCATGCATGAATGGGCCACGTGGGCCTCTAGCATTTTCAGGAATTATTGGAATGGAAAAAAGGGCTAGGCTATTTGGGCCAAAATTCCAATAACATTTGCAGCAGTGACGGAAGCACTTTCAGCTCGGGTCGTGCCGCTAGCAGCAATTTCAGTCACGGTTCATAGCATCGTGTGTCATCGGTCGCAGCATGGTAGTTCTGCTTGGTTGCATCGACGTGTCAACCTTGCAGCAACTCTATGATGTTATAGCAAAATCATAAAATAGGTTGTAGCAAAAAATTTATGGTAATATAGCAAGCCCATCTTGGACGGAGATATCGTCGGAGACTTTTGCTAGGAAATATCGCCGGAGACCACGTAGCAAAATCTTTGTGCTATTGTAGCAAAATCCAAAAACGGTAATAGAAAAAATTTGTCCTAATGTGGCAAAGACAATATCGCTTGAGACTCTTGCTGAAGACCTTGTAGTAAAACCATAGAGGTGTTGTAGCAAAAAAATCAAGCAAAAGTAGCACAAAATATGAATACGTAGCAAAAACAATATGCTAAGGTAGCAAACTCTCGTAGCGACGAGAGAAAACAAAATAGCAACACCGGTTAACTAGAGTAGCAAATTCCTTAAACTATAGCAGCAACGCCGGACGTTGTAGGTAGTATTGCCAATGTCGAAGGCCATGGCCGCGGAAATCAGGCATTTTGGTCACAACATCCATGTCCGCTCCTCCCATAGGAGCACCTCCACCCATGGACTACATCTCGGGTGACAACGGAGCGCCAAAAAATCTTGGGTGTGGAAAGCATCGAAGACCACAACATGCAGGTAGGGGAGGAGGAGACACTCCAATCCGCGGTGAGGGAAGGAGCTCCGTCAGTCAGCGCCCTGGCCGACGACTGGGAGAAAGGACCGGGAACTGTAAGCGTCTCCGGGGATTTGCGGTGTAGCGATAAAAAAGGAAGAACTCGTCATGGTCCACAGAAAGTCGTGTGTGCTCGCTTGCTGGACCCGGAACGAGGGTAAAGGTGATGGGCCCCACCATCGCTAACAGCGCATCGCGCGGGAACGACCCAGACGATGCGAGCGAGGCGATCGTCCGGGAAAAGTGTGGTCCGCTTCCCAAATTAAAAACACAAATCTCGCTGGAGGCTTCACTAAAGACTTTATAGCAAAAAAGTTTATGCTAATGCAGCAAAAATAATTTTGCTGGAGACATTGCTGGGACTCTCACCGAAACACCATAGCAAAACATTTAGCAAAACAACGAAAGAATTGTAGCAAAATAAATCTGCTATTGTAGCAAGTGCAACCTCGTCGGAAATCTCGTCGAGAGACTTCGAAAGAAAAAAAGTTGTGTTATCGTAGAAAACCCAACTTTCTCCAGAGAACATTTATATATTAATGTAGCAAAACAACATCTCGTTTATAGAAAAAATTTAGTGCTATTATAGCACCATAGCAAAATCTTTCGACGAGGTTGTAGCAACATCCGACACTATATCATATCGATGTGCATCCCCCCATGGATCACCGTTGTCGGCATGTTCTCCCGCTAGAGTCGGCACTGCCGAGGATGGGATCCTGGCGCCGGACGTGCTTCCCATGGATAGAAACCTCACGCTGTCCACGGGTCTACAGCAGAGATGTATCTTCGGCTCTACGGCCGTGGAGGTCCAGTAGATTTCTGGCCATGCCCCCGCGAGATTGATTGGATGCGGCCGGTGCTCCAATCGGGCCGTCGTCCTTGCTACAGCGTTGCTGCCACCGGCGTGAGCCAAAATCGACGTTACTGCCATGGCTGGGCAATGCTACAAGCGGCGTTTAGCAGTGCTACCTAGGGCGCGCGATGGCAGGGGAGGTGAAGAGGAACGGACACTACGCTGGGGGGAGGAGGGGGAGAGAACTGGGCCGGTCTTGAGATTCGAGGGGCCCAGGGCAAGACTAGAATTTGGGGCGCTTGATATAAACATGAAAATAGTAACCAATAAGCACTACATAAAAAAAATTATGAGAAAGAAGACGGAGAACTGGCGAACATCCTAGCCATATGATATTTTTGTCTCAATCTGATAAAGACAAACATATTCTATTGTGTGTCTACCATACTCGCTAAAAAGCAAAATATACTTCTGAACTATTGGAGTCAACTCTACTTGTAAATATTTGATTGCCATATTAATATAACAAAAATCAAATACTCGGTTAACTTTGATCCTAGATAAATAAAGTCTTCTAAATTGTAAAAAAAAAAACCTAGCAAACGATGGGTGAGGCTAAGCTATTTGACAACTCCTTTACTAAACATCGTCATGTTGGATTCCGTAATCCTTTTTTTATCCAACCACTAGCTATGCATCCAGCCGAAAAATCTATACCGGGTGATTCATGGAGAGAGCAAATTAAATACTAGCACTATTCGGGGTATGTCATCTGGATAAATTGGAATAACAACAAGCATGGGAAAATCGGTCAATTGACATTTACCAGTTAGCTCTGGTGTTAGACATGCATCTGACGACAAGGTCATCTAGTAGCAGATCCTCGAGCCTCGACGCTGCAGCATGGAGGTTTGACCGAGCGCGGCCCTCCTAGGCAATTTGGGTTTGGGCTCCGAATTGATTCATGAATGTGTCTAAGGCGATGGTGCTCATAGGAGATTGAGAGTTGAACTATTGGGAATCAAGTGCCGAGATCTCGTTTATTTTGCCAAATCAAAAAACGTGATTAGCTCGGTGAGACAGGGATTCACATGGATTCGCAGGTCGCGTGGTTGGCCTGTAGGCCGGTACATAAGTATAGCCAGCAGCTGGGGCTCCTTGATTTTTGGGGTCCGGAGCGGCTGCCCCGCTAGACCTGCCCCAGGGCCGGCCCTGGGAGAGAAACGGAGGCAGACGGCGGGGAGCAGCGGTGCGGGAGAATACGGACGACTGGAAAAATTACGTGCGAGCAAAGGTTCACGAAAGGGAATGTAAAATAAAAGTTCACGAAAGGGGACAGAAACCTGGGTGGCCCCAACTACCGCTGCTCACGTTCGTGGGACACGTGACAGGCCCTCGGGGGACGTGTGGCCAGCGATCCCCGGAGGAGCCCCATCGTTTTTCTAATCCGTAATACTCCCTCCGTTTTAGGAAGGCGTTCTTGTTTTGCGTATTTTTTCTTTGACCAAGAATTACTCTAAATACGTAAAGAGTTTTGGTATAAAACTAGTATTACTGTAAAGTATTTTTTAATACGAATCCAACGGTACTAATTATGTACAATATAATCAATATTTTGTTGCTTAATTTTTTGGTCAAATTTTGCTTTGGAAAGCGTGTGCGCCTTAAGCCTTGAAACGGAGATAGTAGATGCACATCAGTGAGGCGACAGCCTACATCGCGGTGAAGACGAGAACCAACACAGTTGCGATCTGGAGACTGCGACGGCGGTTGGCCTCCTCGTCTGGCTCCACCGTGGCGACGAGGGAGTCGTGGAGACCATTCTGATAGTTTGAGAGAATAATAACTTGTATTGATTTCAGCTACGGTGGGCTGTTTATATAGATTATAACTGACTTAGACTCCAAGACTAATAGAGATAGAGTTACAATTCGAATAGGGAGGGGAGAGGCGGCCGGTGCCTAACCTCACCGATCTATACTCTAATATCCCCCCGCAGTCTCAACGTCGGGAGTAACGATGTTGAGACTGGAGCGAATGTCTGTAAACGATGAAGTGGGGAGTCCTTTAGTAAAAATATTAGCAAATTGAGCACTGGTAGGAACATGAAGAGCTCGAACTTCGCCAAGAGCCACCTTCTCACGAACAAAGTGAATGTCAATCTCAATATGCTTCGTGCGGCGATGCTGAACGGGATTGGATGCCATGTAGACTACAGAAATATTGTCAAAATAAACAATGGTGGCTCGCTCCAGGGGTCGATGAAGCTCGACGAGTAGCTGACGCAGCCACACCGCCTCCGCCACGGCATGGGAAACCGACCTATACTCGGCCTCAGTAGAAGATCTGAAAACTGTTACCTGCCTTCTAGAACACCAAGAAACAACATTATCTCCTAAATAAATGCAAAATCCGGATGTGGACCGTCGAGTATCTGGACAACCTGCCCAGTCTGCATCAGAATAAGCTGTCAAGCTTGTAAGGGAAGAAGAGTTTAGAAGAAGACCATGATCAAGAGTTCCTTTTAAATATCGAAGAATTCGTTTTACATGAGAAAGGTGAGGAGCACGAGGATCATGCATGAAAAGACAGGCTTGCTGAACCGAATAAGATATGTCGGGACGAGTGAGAGTGGCATACTGAAGATCACCAGTGATGCTACGGTAAAAAGTGGGATCGGAAACAGGATCACCATCAGCCGACAGTTTGGCACCTATGTCGGCGGAGTGCGAGAAGGTTGACAATCGGACATACCAGCCCGGGAAAGCAAATCCAAAAGATATTATAGTTGAGAAAGAAAAAGAGAGGATTTTGTGCGAGAAACATTAATGCCAAGAAAATGATGAAGTGGCCCTAAATCAGTCATGGAAAATTCACGATTAAGAGAAGAAATAATATGTTGGAGAAAAGAGTCAGAGCTAGCAGTAAAAACGATGTCATCAATATAAAGGAGAAGATGTGCAGTATGTTCGGAGGAACAAAAAATGAATAGAGAAGAATCAGATTTAGAAGATATAAAGCCAATGGTTTAAATGAAAGTAGCAAAATGTTGAAACCAAGCACGAGGAGCCTATTTGATACCATAAAGAGATTTTTTGAGTAAACAAACAAGATTTGGAGAAGAGGGATCCTCGAAACTAGAGGGTTGCTGACAATAGACAGTTTGATTAAGAGTACCATGGAGAAAAGCATTTTTAACATCAAGTTGATGAATCAGCCATGAAGAAGAAACAGCAAGACTAAGAACAACGCGAATAGTGCTTGGTTTGACAACAGGGAGAAAGTCTCATCGAAATCAATGCCATGTTTTTTGTGAAAAACCGCGACAAACCCAGCGATCTTTGTAACGAACAAGAGTGCCATCAGAATGAAATTTGTGTCAAAAAAACCATTTGCCAGAAACAACATTAACGCCAGAAGGTTTGGGAATGAGAATCCATGTATTGTTTTGTTGAAGAGCATCAAATTCATCACGCATAGCTGAAAACCAAGAAGGATCAAGAAGAGCACATTTGTAGGATGTGGGTACAGGAGAAATTGTGGTTGTGGCTGTGAGATTGAGACGTTTAGAAGGGAGAAGAAAGCCACGTTTGCCACGAGTGCACATGACGTGATAATTTGTAGGTGGTTGAATAGGAACATCATTAGGTGGTAATGGGGGTGTGGAGGAAGACTCGATAGTAGGTGTTGGTGGTTCGGGTGATGGGGTAGATGGTTCGGTGGTAGGGATAGGGGAAATGGTGCTACGAGGGGTGGACACGACAGTGGTGGGGGTGGTGATGTAGGGTTTCGTAGCAAGGAAAACAAAAAAATTCTATCGCATACAGACAAACAAGCCAAGATCTATCTACTAGATTGTAGCAAGGAGTCGATGGAATAACTCACCCTCGAAGATTCCAAAGTGTTTAACGAGAGCGGATTCTCGTGGGTGATGTAGTCGTACTCTTCCCGATCTCAAGATTGCGTAGACGATCCTTCCGGCGCTGCGTTCCGGCAGCGCTCCCGCAGTTGGTCACACGTTCGGTACTCGACGAAGACCTTCCTCTCCCTTGTTCCAGCAGGCAGCGGAGGTTGTAGCACTCTCCTCGCGATTCCGGAAGCACAACGGCATGGTACCGGAAGTAGAGGGGAGATCTCGCAGGGCTTCGCCTTAAGCCGGAGCGAGTATGGTGGACTATGAGAGAGCTCCTCGGCGATCTAGGGTTTAGACACACCAAGGAGGAGGTGATAGGGCCAGCGGCTAGGGTTTGGGGCTTGCCCAAGTCGGCGGCTAGGGGAGCCCTAGGCGGCGGCGGCAACAGGAGGTGGCGGCGCCGGGCTAGGGTTTTGGGTGGAGATCTTGTGTCCTAGGAGGGGCAGCCCTGCCCCTCCCTTTATAGGTAGGAGGCGCCGGCCAAGGGGAGGGGAGTCCCTCCCCAACTCGGATCCCAAGTGGGCCGGCGGTGGAGGAGGAACTCCTCCCCAACTCGGTTTCCCACTTCCCCTCCACTTCCCAAAATAGCCGTTTGACTTTTCAAATTGGCGTTTGACTTTTCAAACTAGGATTTGATTAAACCCTTTATTTTGTCCAGCGATGACACCTAGTACATGATGCAATCATTCCAACTTGGTATGACACATTCATGTACCCTTCCCCTTCGGAGTGCCGGACATTCCGGAACCTTCTAGAACATTCCCGATGAAAACACCGGAACCATTCTCCAACCCCGAAACAGGACTTTCCTTATATGAATCTTATTCTACGGATCTCCTCGGGATATCTCGGATCCCATCCGAGACTCCAAACAACATTCGGTATCTTACTCATCATTCCATAACTACTCAAACAACGTCGAATCCTTAAGTGTGTCTCCCTACGGTTCGTGAATTATGTAGACATGATCGAGACACTTCTCCGAACAATAACCAATAGAGGAATCTGGAAATTCATATGGCTCCCAAATATTTCTACGATTACTTTGCGATCGAATGAACCACTTACATACGATACCAATTTCCCTTTGTCTCACGATAGTTTATTTATCTGAGGTTATGATCGTCGGTATCTCTGCATACCTAGTTCAACCTCGTTACTGATAAGTACTCTTTTCTCATTCCCGTGATATGTGATCTCTTGTGAGCCAGTCACATGCTTGCAAGCTAATTGGATGACATTCCACCGAGAGGGCCCAGAGTATATCTATCCGTCATATGGATGGACAAATCCCACTCTTGATCCATGTGTCTCAACCAATACTTTCCGAACACTCAATGCCACCTTTATAGCCACCCAGTTATGGTGTGGTGTTTGATGTCATCAAAGCATCCTTCCGGTGAAGGTGATATGCATGATCTCATGGTCGAAGGAATTAGGTTACTATGTATCAGAAAGCATATAGCAATTGAACTATTAAAATGACTTGATCTTTATGCTACGCTTATCTATAGGAGTATGTCCACCATATCATTCCCCTAACGATATGATCTTGTTGTTAATAACATCTCAATGTTCATGATAGGGAAACCACAATCATTTATTAACCAACAAGCTAGTATTATAAAGAGGCTTTACTAGGGACTCTATTTTAGTTTACAAATCACACAAGTATTAATGTTTCCTTGTTAATACTATTATAGCATGAATGTAAACATTTATCATAAACACAAAGATATAATAATAACTATATTTATTATTGCCTCTAGGGCATATCTCCAACAGTCTCCCACTTGCACTAGAGTCATCTAATCTAGATTACATGGTAATATACCGAACACCCATGGCAGTTTGGTGTTGGTCATGTTTTGCCCTCGGGAGAGGTTTAGTCAACGTATCCGCCACATTCAGATCTGTGTGTACTTTGCAAATATTTATGTCCCCATCTTGGACATGTTCTCGAATAGCGTGAAAACATAGCTTGATGTGCTTCAGCTTCTTGTGTGACCTTGGTTCTTGTGCATTGGCTATGGCGCCCATGTTATCACAGTAGATAGACAATGGGTCCAACGCACTAGGAACCACACTCAGCTCTGTAATGAACTCTTTCATCCATATCGCTTCTTGTGAAGCCTCCAAAGCAGCCATGTATTCCGATTCAGTTGAAGATCTCGCCACAACGCTTTGCTTTGCACTCCTCCAGCTAACTGTTGCACCATTCAAAGTAAATACGTTTCCAGATTGTGATTTAGAATCATCCGGATCGGTGTTCCAACTAGCATCGGTGTAACCATTAACAACGAGTTGTTCATCACCTCCATAAGAAAGAACCATATCCTTAGTTCTTCTCAAGTACTTAAGGATGTTTTTGACTGCTGTCCAATGATCCACTCCTGGATCACATTGATATCTGCTAGTTAAACTAACAGCATATGCAATGTCGGGTCTAGTACATAGCATGGCATACATTAGAGATCCTATGGCTGAGGCATAGGGAGTCTTAATCATCCTTTCTCTATCTTCTGCCATTGTCGGACTTTGAGTTTTACTCAAGGTCGTATTGGGCAACATGGGCAAGAACCCTTTATTGCTATCTTCCATTCCAAACCTCTTTAGAACTTTGTCCAAATATGTACTTTGTGACAATGATATTAGGCGTCTCGATCTATCTCTATAAATATTTATGCCTAATATGTA
Source organism: Avena sativa (assembly GCA_916181665.1). Lineage (NCBI taxonomy): Eukaryota > Viridiplantae > Streptophyta > Magnoliopsida > Poales > Poaceae > Avena > Avena sativa. The sequence goes on along the minus strand of OV702283.1, from coordinate 125,974,548 downwards.
AGCTGCTTCGCCAAGATCTTTCATTGAAAAACTTTTATTGAAATATTCCTTGACACTATTAAGAAGGTCTACATCATTCTCAATCAACAATATGTCATCTACATATAGTATTAAGAATAGTACAGAGCTCCCACTCACTTTCTTGTAAATACAAGCTTCTCCATAAGTTTGTATAAAACCAAAACTTTTGATCACCTTATCAAAACGTTGATTCCAACTTCGGGATGCTTGCTTCAATCCATAGATGGACCGTTGAAGTTTGCATACCTTGTTAGCATCTTTAGGATCGACAAAACCTTTGGGTTGCATCATATACAACTCTTCATCAATGTCTCCATTGAGGAATGCTGTTTTGACATCCATCTGCCATATCTCATAATCATAATATGCAGCGATTGCTAACATAATCCTCACAGACTTCAGCTTCGCTACCGGTGAGAAAGTCTCATCGTAGTCAACTCCTTGAATTTGTCGAAACCCTTTTGCGACAAGTTGAGCTTTATAGACAGTAACATTACCATCAGCATCTGTTTTCTTCTTGAAAATCCATTTGTTCTCGACAGCCTTCCGGCCATCCAGTAAGTCCACCAAAGTCCATACTTGGTTTTCGTACATGGATCCAATCTCGGATTTCATGGCTCCTTGCCATTTATTGGAATCTGGGCTCATCATCGCTTCCTCATATGTCGCAGGGTCATCGGTGTTGTCCACCAACATGACACTCATAACGGGATCATACCAATCTGGAGTGGTATGAGTTCTCGTTGACCTGTGAGGCTCTGTAGCAACTACAACCGAAGTTTCATGATCATCATCATTAGCTTCCTCTCTTATTGGTGCAGGCACCACAGGAACTTCTTCCGGTGCTGCGCTACTCGCAATTTCGAGAGAAGGTTCGACAACCTCGTCGAGTTCTACTTTCCTTCCAGTCACTTCTTTCGAGAGAAATTCCTTCTCTAGAAAGGATCCATTCTTTGCAACGAAGATTTTGCCTTCGGATCTATGATAGAAGGTATACCCAATAGTTTCCTTCGGGTATCCTATGAAGACACATTTTTCCGCTTTGGGTTCAAGCTTGTCCGGCTGTAACTTCTTTACATAGGCTTCGCAACCCCAAACTTTAAGGAACGACAACTTAGGTTTCTTCCCAAACCATAATTCATACGGTGTCGTTTCAACGGATTTAGATGGTGCCCTATTTAAAGTGAATGCGGCAGTTTCTAATGCATAACCCCAAAATGATAGCGGTAAATCTGTAAGTGACATCATAGAACGAACCATATCTAAGAGAGTTCGATTACGACGTTCGGACACACCATTACGCTGTGGTGTTCCCAGCGGTGTCAATTGTGAAAGTATTCCGCATTTCTTCAAATGCTCGCCAAACTCGTAACTTAGATATTCACCTCCACGATCAGAACGTAGAAATTTAATCTTCTTGTTACGTTGATTCTCAACCTCACTTTGAAATTCCTTAAACTTCTCGAAAGTTTCGGACTTATGTTTCATGAAATAGATATACCCATATCTACTCAATTCATCCGTGAAGGTAAGAACATAACGATAACCACCGCGCGATGCTACACTCATTGGACCACACACATCGGTATGTATGATTTCCAATAAGTCCGTAGCTCGCTCCATCATACCAGAAAATGGAGTCTTAGTCATTTTACCATCAGACATGCTTCGCATCTTTCAAGTGATTCGAAATCAAGTGATTCAAGAAGTCCATCGGAATGGAGTTTCTTGATATGCTTCACTCCAATGTGACCAAGACGACAGTGCCACATATAGGTCGAGTTATCGCTCGATTTCAAACGTTTAGCCTCAGTGTTATTAATATGTGTATTTCCACTATCGAGATTCAATAAGAATAGACCATCTATCAAAGGTGCATGTGCATAAAACATATTACTCATATAAATCGAACAACCATTATTCTCGGACTTAAACAAGTAACCGTCTCGCAATAAACAAGATCCCGATATAATGTTCATGCTTAACGCAGGCACCAAATAACAATTATTTAAGTATAAAACTAATCCCGATGGTAGATGAAGAGGTAGCGTGCCGACCACGATCACATCAACCTTTGATCCGTTTCCCACGCGCATCGTCACCCCGTTCTTCGCTAGCTTCCGTTTATTCTGCAGCACCTGTTTCGAGTTACAAATATGAGCAACCGAACCAGTATCAAATACCCAGGCACTACTACGAGTACTAGTGAGATACACATCAATAACATGTATATCGAATATACATTTCTTCTTGATGTTGCCGTTCTTCAAATCCGCCAAGTACTTTGGGCAATTCCGCTTCCAGTGACATTCTCCCTTGCAGTAAAAGCACTCAGTATCAGGCTTAGGTCCAGCCTTGGTCTTCTTCGTCGGCGCGGTAACTTTCTTACCACCCTTCTTGAAGTGTCCCTTTTGCTTAGACTTGCCTTTATTGAATTTGGTGGTCTTATTGACCATCAACACTTGGTGCTCTTTCTTGATCTCCACTTCTGCAGATTTGAACATGGCAAAGAGTTCTGGCAACTGCTTGTTCATGTTTTGCATATTGTAGTTCATCACAAAGTTCTTGTAACTTGGTGGTAGTGATTGGAGGACACGATAAATCCCCAAAGCATTAGGAATCACTATGCCCAAGCTTTGAAGTTTGTTTGCATGCCCAGACATCTTAAGCACATGCTCACTGACGGAGCTGCCCTCTTCCATCTTGCGGTTAAAGAACTTTTCAGAAGCCTCATAGCTCTCAATTGCCGCGTGAGTCTCAAAGATCAATTTGAGGTCACGGAAAATATCATGTGGGTCTGAATTCTCAAACCTTTTCTGAAGCTCCGATTCTAAACCATACAAGATAGCACACTGAACTGTGGAGTACTGAGTCTTCCGAGCGAGGTAAACATTCTTTACTTCATCGGTAGCAGTAGCTGCAGGTGGGTCACCCAGCGGTGCATCCAGCACATAGGTCAAATTACCAGCTGTGAGGACAATCCTCAAATTGCGGAACCAATCCGCGAAGTTGCTCCCATTGTTTTTCAACTTTTCTTTCTCTAGGAACGCATTAAAATTGATGGTAGGGGCCGCCATTGATCTACAACATATTTGCAATAGTTTAGACTAAGTTTATGACAAATTGAGTTCTAATTAATAGTTAAATTAATCTAGGTGAACTCCCACTCAAAACAATATCCCTCACATTGTTTTAGTGATCACATGAACCAAATCCACCACATCAACACCGATCATCACGAGAGTTGATATAGTTTCAATGGCGAACAATCGACATGTTCATCATATCTACTACTCCCTCCGATCCATATTACTTGTCATTGAAGTGGATGTATTTAGCACTAAAACAAGTCTAGATACATCCATTTCAATGACAAGTAATATGAATTGGAGGGAGTATATGATTCATGCTTTACCTTTCGGTGATCCGTGTTCCGAGACCATGTATGTACATGCTAGGCTCGTCAATATCAAACCTTAGCTTCCGCATGAGCAAATCTGGATTGCTCACGTTGTATACACTTGCGGAATCTAACACACCCAATCATCACGTGGTGCTTCGAAACAACAAGCTTTAGCAACGGTGCTAACTAAGGGTGAACACTTTATGACTTGAAATTCATGTGCATGAGGGATCATCTTATAATGCTACCGTTGTTAACTAAGCAATACAAGATGCATAAAGGATTAACATCACATGCAATTCATAATATGTGATATGATATGGCCTTTCTTCTTTGTGCTTCCGATCTCCATCTTCAAGAACGAACATGATATCCATCATCACCGGCATTGCATCAAGGTCAATGACGCTTCTCCATGGTTGTCGTCCACCGTCTTCAACTATTACAACTACTTTGAATAGACACGCGGGTCTTAACAAAATTAAAGACAACCATATGGCTCCTGCCGGTTGCCAACTTACAATAAGGAACATTGCATACATCAAATATAATCACAATCATGGCCATATCACATCACTGCACACCCCTGCAAAACAAAGTTAGACGCCTCTACTTTCTTTGCATGTTTTACGTGGTTTGGGGCTTTCAATAAGTGTCGTTCTAACTTATGAACAAGAACCACAACATTGATACTAGCATTGTTAATCACCCGTTGTAAATTGAATCTTAACTATGCTGGGAGAAACAGGCACCCGCAAAGCCACTTATGCAATACAAGTTGCATGTCAAGTGTGGAGAAAGTCTCATGAACGATGTCATGTAAGATTAGCCCGGGCCGCTTCATCCCAACATCCCGCAAGATGGAAAGTACACAAGAAGCAATCGACAATAAAAGCATCAACCCACAATGATCATTGTGTTCTACTCGTGCAACAGATCTACATATAGACACGGCTCTGATACCACTGTAGGGTTTCGTAGCAAGGAAAACAAAAATTTTCTATCACATACAAACAAACAAGCCAAGATCTATCTACTAGATTGTAGCAACGAGTCGATGGAATAACTCACCCTCGAAGATTCCAAAGTGTTTAACGAGAGTGGATTCTCGTGGGTGATGTAGTCGTACTCTTCCCGATCTCAAGATCGCGTAGACGATCCTTCCGGCGCTACGTTCCGGCAGCGCTCCCGCAGTCGGTCACACGTTCGGTACTCGACGAAGACCTTCCTCTCCCTTGTTCCAGCAGGCAGCAGAGGTTGTAGCACTCTCCTCGCGATTACGGCAGCACAACGGCGTGGTACCGGAAGTAGAGGGGAGATCTCGCAGGGCTTCGCCTTAAGCCGGAGCGAGTATGGTGGACTATGAGAGAGCTCCTCGGCGATCTAGGGTTTAGACACACCAAGGAGGAGGTGCTAGGGCCGGCGGCTAGGGTTTGGGGCTTGCCCAAGTAGGCGGCTAGGGGAGCCCTAGGCGGCGGCAACAGGAGGTGGCGGCGCCGGGCTAGGGTTTTGGGTGGAGATCTTGTGTCCTAGGAGGGGCAGCCCTGCCGCTCCCTTTATAGGTGGGAGGCGCCAGCCAAGGGGAGGGGAGTCCCTCCCCAACTAGGATCCCAAGTGGGCCGGCGGTGGAGGAGGAACTCCTCCCCAACTCGGTTTCCCACTTCCCCTCCACTTCCCAAAATAGCCGTTTGACTTTTCAAATTGGCGTTTGACTTTTCAAACTAGGATTTGATTAAACCCTTTATTTTGTTCAGCGATGACACCTAGTACATGATGCAATCATTCCAACTTGGTATGACACATTCATGTACCCTTCCCCTTCGGAGTGTCGGACATTCCGGAACCTTCTAGAACATTCCCGATGAAAACACCAGAACCATTCTCCAACCCCGAAACAGGGCTTTCCTTATATGAATCTTATTCTCCGGACCATTCCGGATCTCCTCGTGATATCCCGGATCCCATCCGAGATTCCGAAAAACATTCGGTCTCTTACTCATCATTCCATAACTACTCAAACAACGTCGAATCCTTAAGTGTGTCTCCCTACGGTTCGTGAATTATGCAGACATGATCGAGACACTTCTCCGAACAATAACCAATAGAGGAATCTGGAAATTCATATGGCTCCCACATATTTCTACGATTACTTTGCGATCGAATGAACCACTTACATACGATACCAATTTCCCTTTGTCTCACGATAGTTTACTTATCTGAGGTTATGATCGTCGGTATCTCTGCATACCTAGTTCAACCTCGTTACTGATAAGTACTCTTTTCTCGTTCCCGTGATATGTGATCCCTTGTGAGCCAGTCACATGCTTGCAAGCTAATTGGATGACATTCCACCGAGAGGGCCCAGAGTATATCTATCCGTCATATGGATGGACAAATCCCACTCTTGATCCATGTGTCTCAACCAATACTTTCCGAACACTCAATGCCACCTTTATAGCCACCCAGTTACGGTGTGGTGTTTGATGTCATCAAAGCATCCTTCCGGTGAAGGTGATATGCATGATCTCATGGTCGAAGGAATTAGGTTACTATGTATCAGAAAGCATATAGCAATTGAACTATTAAAATGACTTGATCTTTATGCTACGCTTATCTATAGGAGTTTGTCCACCATATCATTCTCCTAACGATATGATCTTGTTGTTAATAACATCTCAATGTTCATGATAGGGAAACCACAATCATTTATTAACCAACAAGCTAGTATTATAAAGAGGCTTTACTAGGGACTCTATTTTAGTTTACAAATCACACAAGTATTAATGTTTCCTTGTTAATACTATTATAGCATGAATGTAAACATTTATCATAAACACAAAGATATAATAATAACTATATTTATTATTGCCTCTAGGGCATATCTCCAACAGGTGACAGGTTCCTGCCATGGCAGAGAATCGAGTGAAAGATCTGTCGTGGCAGGCTGCTGCGGCAGAGAAACAGGCGACAAGTCTGCCGCGGCAGAGAAACCAGTGAAAAACCTGCCGCGGCAGAGAAACGGGGCAAAAGTCTGCCGCGGCAGGGGCGACAGTGGGTTGAACGAAGGGTGTTTTGGTGGTGGTAGGGACTAGCGGTTCGGTTTGGGGAGTGAGTTTGGTGGCAGCATAAGGAAATGTATTTTCATCAAAAGTAACATGGCGAGAAACAATAACACGACCAGAAAAGGGATCAAAACAACGATATCCTTTGTGATCATCAGAAATACCAAGATGAATGCAAGGCGGGGAACATGGTTCGAGTTTATTGGAGGCTGTAGAGGCAATGTTTGGAAAACAAAGGCAACCAAAAACATGCAAGAAAGAGTAGTCTGGGTGAGATAAAAACAAAGATTGAAAGGGCGAATAAAGAGGATACGTTTTGGTGGGGCGAACATTGATGAGTAATGTGGCAGTGCGAAGAGCTTTAGCCCAAAAACGAGAAGGAAGAGAGGCTTGCAAAAGTAAATTGCAAAGAATGTTATTTATAGAACAAAGAGAACATTCAGCTTTACCTTTTTGAGAAGTGTAAGGACATGAAAAACGGAGAAGAATTCCTTGAGAAAGAAAGAAACTGCGGTTTTGAGTGTTGTCAAATTCTCGTTCGTTATCACATTGAATAAATCGAATAGGCAAGCCAAAGTGAGTAAGAACATACTGCCGAAAATTTATGAAGATTGTATGCACATCAGATTTTGCACGAAGAGGAAAAGTCCAAATATATTGAGAGTAGTCATCCAGTATTACAAGAAACACTAGGAACTGGAGAGGTCTATAAATCACAATGAAGAAGCTCAAACGGAAAAGTACTGACAGTAGTTGAGGTATCAAAAGGTAATCTAACATGTTTGCCGCATTGACATGCACTACAGAGAGATGGATTATGAGAGGAACTAGAACTAGGTATACAAAATTCTTGAAGCAAATACGGCAGAGTGGTTTTATTGGGGTGGCCTATACGACGATGCCATAAATCAACGGATGCAAGCATGGCGCGGGGGGTGGATGTGGGCGCGCCATGAAGTGGATAAAGATCGCCCGTGCTATTGTACCGAGCGAGGACCTCCCCCATTTTCAGATCCTTCATAGACAAACCAAAAGGATCAAAAGCTAGAATAACTTTGTTGTCAATACAGAATTGTCGAATAAAAATAAGATTTTTGATTAAGGAAGGAACAACAAGAATATTACGTGGAATAAAATTAGCATAAGATGAAGAGATGTGAGAATTTCCGGCACAAGAGACAGGAATTGTGGAGCCATCGCCAATAGTGATTGTGGAAAAGGCAGAGGGGAAACAAGCTGACAGCAAATTCATATTTGAAGACATATGCGAGGATGCACCAGAATCGAAAATCTAATCCGTGCCTTCGTTATTTAGTGTAAAGTTGTTCATGGCATTGATGAAGGCGGCTTGGTCCCAGGTCGGCTGCTAGGGAGGAGCAGAGGAGCCGGGAGCTGGCATGTTGATGTAGGGGAGGGGTGGTAGCTGGTTGTACGCGTACGGCGCTTGCATGGTGCCATAGGAGGCCGGCATGTGGTAGTAGGGCACGCCGGATGCTGGTGTAGCAGTCGCGGTGTAGACGTGAGCCGGTGGCCGAGGGTCGAGGAGGCCGGGATAGCCCGTGGCTGGATGAAGACCGGGACTCCATGCGCCTGTTTATGCAGGAGGGGCGCCATACAGAGACGGGGCCGACCATGGCATCGACCAAGCCTACACAAGGCCAGTCCAAGGGTCGTGCTGAGGAGGCCAGGACGGTGGCGTGTGCGGCGAAGAAGAAGTCGATGATGAAGCGGGTGCAGGGCCGGAGGGGTGCGTCGTGGGATGCCTGTAGATCGGGTTCTTGCCCCTGTAATTAGGGCTCGGGTGCCATCCAGGAGGCGGGGTCAGGGCCGCGGCTGGTGCGGCAGGAGGTGGTTGCGTGGGCGGCTGCCGCGGCAGCCCAGAGGGCGGATTCCCTGCTGCGGCAGAGGCGATGGCATGGAAGACGTGCGGAGCCCGTTGTGCCTTGCGATCTTGATTCTTCTCTTCTTGTCGGAGGAGGGAACGCACCTCCTTGAAGGTGGGGTAGGGCTTCAACATGGGTATGAAGGACTGCTGCTTCTCAAACTGATCTCTGAGGCCGACGAGGAGGGTGTTGATGAGGGTACGGTCGTCGACGTGATCACCAAGCTCACGGAGTTCGTCGCCGATGGCCTTGATCCGCTGGCAGAAGACGGTGACCAGGGCGTCTCCCTGGGTGGTCGTGCGAAGCTCCATGTTAAGCGCGTTGATGCGCGCGTTGGAGTTGTCCTGGAACAGCTGCTGGGGAGAGGCCCATAGATCGGCGGCGGTGGCGTCGTCGGAGGAGACCAGGGAAAAGCTTCGTGGAGATGCGGGTGTAGATCCACTAGATGATGGCGAGGTCATCTTTGACCAAGCGGGGATCTGCGGGCTGCGGAGGGTAGGAGGGATCTATATGGTGACGGAGGCTGCAACGGTCGAGGTGGATGGTGAAGAGGTGGCGCCAGTGGTAGTACTTGTGGGTGCCAAGGTCGAGCGAGATCGGTATGAAGGGGATACATCGGCGATGGTGTCGGCTAGAGATATCATCGGAATTTGGGGAGGTGGTGGACGTGTGGTTGTAGTTGTAGAGGAGAAAAAGGGGGAGGGAGGGACACCAGCAGCAAGGAACTCGGCCATGGAGAAGAGCGGCTGAGCTGGGAGCGGCGGCAGCTTTGGCGGCGCAGGTGGAGGCGCCATCCCAGGTGCAGAAAACCTAGGCGCCTGATACCATGATAGTTTGAGAGAATAATAACTTGTATTGATTTCAACTACGGTGGACTGTTTATATAGTTTACAACTAACTAGGACTCCAAGACTAATAGAGATAGAGTTACAATTCGAATAGGGAGGGGAGAGGCGGCCGGTGTCCTAGCCGTACCGACCTGATACATTCTCGACGTCGGCCATTATCCTCGACATGTTTGCTTAATTGCCTGTTGCTTTGCTTACGGTCGAGAGCTTATCTCCTCTTCTTTGGTGTTTGGCCTCTACACGACTCCACCCGGCTCCTTATATTTCGCAGGCTGGGTGGACCTGAACTATTAACCGACTTGGAGATATGCACCGATTAGAATTCGGGTTTCCTTTTATTTTTCTACTCTATATAAGAAGACTTCAAACTACGGAAATCCGACTTGCTCAATGTACTAGTACATGCACATAGTATGTTGACATGCATCCCACTCCTTTCTATCTAACTACTAGCATAGTGGACCTCGAAAATGTTATAATTGTGACAAGAATATAACGAAGAACGAAAAAGAAATCACAGCAAGGAGACACAGATTTAACGTGGAAAAACCTCCCTAACAAAGAGAGGAAAAAACGACGGCTGCCAGCCAGCGAAAGTTCACTATATCGAGGAGTGTTTACAAACTCCGGAGATTTCACAGATGCAACTCATCCCAACCGGCGGCTTACAAGGGGTTTATATATCGGTGGAAACCTAGGTCTTTGACGATCCATACCGTACCCTTGGCCCAAGTCTCTGGCGACGGGTCTCGCTCCACTCGTCAGAAGTTGGCATATACTTTGTAGAATTTGGATCAACATATAACAGAAAATGCGAGCGCGACATCTTCAATTTTTTCGACAGTGGTCGAAATTAATTTTATATTTTGTGGGTATTCACAAAATTTGCATTTTGGGGTAGGAAATAATATGATTCTGTGTTAATGAAAAATATATCACATTTGTTGTAAATACATTAAAATTTAGTATTTCCACTATTTTTTTACATCTGTAAAAAATTAAGGAAATTCAAATGCAAATTTGTACAACATCAATTATTCAGAAGAAGAGGCATGTATCATGTACTTTTCAAGCCATGTAACATGACCACGCCAACTTGAATAATGTAGTTTCTTATGTTAAAAGTACTCAATTTAGTGTGTGATGGCAATGATTAGTTGCTTAGATTTTCAAAGGTTCAAAGTATTTATAATTAATCAATTTATATGAAAAATCCTTGCCAATTAAAATTTATATAGTTACTTGAAAGAAACATTGTAACACCCTCAGAATCGGACCTATGCAAGTTTTAGCGAAACCCGCCAAACCCGCATAGAAACGATTCAAAGGTGCCCACCAGGCACTTTCGTGCGGGTGGAAAACGAAGTAATAAAATTACACAACAGTCCTTGATGGGACCCACAGAACAGATATATATACAACAGCGACTCCATGAGTCAAGAATACAGAGATAATATACAAAGATCCAAATCACCTTGAAAATGATAGAGCGTCCAGCTACGGACAAGATGCAAATGGGGCTAAGAGCCCTGAAGAATAACCAATGGCGTCCATAACCCTGCCCAGGCCAAGCCGGAAGGGTAACCCTGCTAACGACGTCGATCTCAAAACCTGCTTAAACAAAAGGGGTGCCGACAAAGGGCAAAGGAAAAAGAGGAGCGTCAGTACTGAGGCCAGTACACGGCGAGACTAGAATTCGGCGGTCCTCGCCTACATAGGTATGGTGGACTGAGCGGCAGCGACAGCATGCACTAAACAACCTATAGAGACTCGATACAACTGGCGGTTACCAGAAAAGGGATAAGAATGACCTATTCGGATCCAACCTGAAGCTAACACCAAACAAACCCATCCTGGTGTTTCCCCCTCGAGACCAAACGAGGAAGTCCACCGAGGAACTCACACTGTTGGCAGTTTTAGTTATTCGGTTATCGTTGCAGTAATTACTAGTCAGGTATAGATAATCGTCCTGATAAAATAAACAGTGGGCAATTTTAGTTAACCATTCCGTGATAGTTGCGACACTTACTAGTCAGATACATTTAGCATGAGATAACCCAAAACCCAGCAGTTGTTGGTACTTTTATTTAGCCATTCCGTTGTAGTTGCAATACTTACTAGTCAGATACAATTGTCGCAAGCGACAAACCTAACAAGCAATTGTGGGCAGTTTTAGTTAGCCATTCCATTATAGTGAAGCTGATTACTAGTCATTATAAAGTCAAATTTATAGCACTACTTTAGTTATGCTTGTCTATGGTCGAGATACTGTGCTCCAAGTCGTCCATAACCGCGGACACGGCTTTCAGAAAGTTTTAACCCGGCCGGGGTGCACAAATAGCAACACACACTCGATCAACCTCGGAAAAACCAAATCAAAACCCAACGAGGCTTTCACGACAAAGCAATCACAGGATTCAGAAATATTTCAGGGGGCCACCCCTTGGAGTACACCCGCAACGAAGTAAGCTAGCTCCGAGACGGACCCGAGGTTTGTGGGGCCGGCTGTAAACGACTAGGAACCCGAAAACTCGGGGTGTCGATACCGCGAAAACGGGTCACAATTCCTAAACAGTACAGTGTGCTCCTCGCACAATCGTAAATAAAGCAGTAGCATGGCATAAGTACAGGATCGTAAATAAAACCTCAAACTAGTTTGTGGCCCCAAGAAATAAGACTGAATCAAGCTCTGGCTAAGGGGGGTCCCATAAGCCTCCCGGATGTGGATAGCGCGATAAATCAAGGAACAGGTATCAAGTACTCGGGGTCCTACGGGACACAAGTGGGCGGTCGGAAACCAAATATTATCTATCACCCACCGATGCCTCTGCTTACTTACTTCAATTTTAGTTGTTAAACAGGAATTAAAGTGAACGATAAGTAAAACTATGATCACCTCCAACATCAACATGCGGCAAAACATCAACAACTGTGGCACTGGACGACACGCAACAGCACTTGAGCAAGCGACTACGACGCGCAAGTCCAACTATCTACCAAACAACAGGTAATAGGATGTGTCCAAGGCAATATAGGGCTGCACGGGATATCACCGGTACGGGAACTAGAGCATCGCAAACTCAGATAGCAAAAGATCAACAGGAGGGAATAAATACTATAAAAGTAAGATAGGTAGAAAGGGGGAGATGCTCGCCTGAAAAACATTGTCGAAGGTTCAACCGAAGATCGGGTCGACACTCGCATCAACTCAACGGCCTTATCCGCGAAGAAGCAAAACACTAGCAGAAACATCGTATGCACTATTTAATACAACGGCAGAAGATCGGCATGATACATGTATGATGTATGGCATGGCAAGGTGCAATGCAATTAGGTCATATTAAGCGGAACCGGGGTCCCGACAATTAATTAAATGATTCATGTTGTTTAGATACCCCACAATTTAAATGTTGTATTAGCATGGCAAAAGATGGCACCCGGTTCGCTACACAACTTTAAATGAGGCCAATATAAGGCTAGATTTGCCCGCATATGGGCCCCATATTTAATTATAAGGTGAATCGGCGTAAGGCCCCCAAACCACATGATTATGCATGCAAGTATGGCAATTAATATGCAACAAGTTGTTATATATGATAAAATAGGGTTTCGGGGAGGGGTTCACACATTAGGGGTCTTGACGGTCTTGGTTTCCGGGGTTCGGGGTCGGTCTCAGGGTTCGGATCTGGGGTTCGGTCTCGGCGGAAGCGTCCTCAGATAACGGGGTAGATCTTGGCGCAGCCGGGATGAAGGGCTTGGTTCCGTGCCGGGGCGCGTCGGGTTCGTTTCGGTCGGTGCCGTTCTTGTCGTCGCGACGATCTTGTCGGGTCCGCGCCATCGAGTCGGTCTTGGCATTCAGGATGAAGTACTTGTCGTTCTCGTGGCGATCTTGGCGGTCATCGGGTCCGGGCTCAGCGTCCGAGGGAAGGAGTACTTGTCGCACGGTGTCCGGTTAGGCAAAATTGTCGGTTCCGGCTTCGATTGTCGGTGTCGGACTTGAGTCTCGGCGTCAGGAGATCTTGGCATCTGTGTGGCGAACTCCGGGTTCGGTGTGCTTGGCTTCCATGAAGGAAAACTTGGACTCCGACTTTGTTGTCGATGGCAAACTCGTGTGGGTGTCGGGGATCTTGGTGGGGGTCGATGCACTCGTCACGGGGTCGGTCTTCGGTTCATTGGGTCCACGTGGAAGAACTTGGCGGGCCCCGGAGTCCGATAACGTGTCTTGGCGGAACTTGGCGTTGATCTGTACTTGGAAGATCTTGGCGACATTGTGATATGGTTTTTCCACGGGAGACGCTTGAGCGGATCGGACCCTCACACACAGGACAAGGACGGTTGGTGACGGGAAGGTGCCTGGCCGGAGACGTTCATGACTGCAGCTCGACGCGGGAAGGTGCTCGCGGGGAGGGACAGTAGCACGCACGCGGCTAGGGGCTCCCAGCTGCGGCCGACGGCGAGACGGCCGAGGCCGGCCGGAGGGGAACCGGCGAGGCAGAGGCCGACGGAGGGTCGAGGCGGACCGCTGGCCGCGAGAAGGAGACGAGCGGGGGGCACGTCGTGCTCGGGCCGCGGCTGGAAGAGGGTCGGGGAGGAGAGGTGGCCGCGGTGAACGGCGGCGGCGCAGTCGGGTCGGGGACGAGCGCGGCGACGGGGAGGCTCGGGAACGGGCGCGGCGACGGGGAGGCTCGGGGGCGGCGCGGGGCGGCTCGAGCGGCCGGAGGGCGAGGGGGCGCGACGGAGGGGACGTCGGTGCGGGCAGGCCGGTGCAGAGGCGAGGGGGCGGCGCCGGCGGCGAGCGCGGGCGGCGGCGGCGGCCGTCGCGCGTGGAGGAGGGGGCCGTGCGGCGGAGCTCTGCTTGGCGGCAGCGGCGCGGAGGAGATGGGTGGCCGGCGGTGGAGCGGAGGTTGGAGCACGCGGGCGGCGCGGCGAGGTGGGCGAGCGCGCGGTGAGGGAAGGAGGCGGGCGCGCGGCGCCGGAGAGACGAGGGAGAGGATGGTGGAGAGGTGGGCTTGGGCACGCGGAGGGGCGGCGCTCGGAGGCGGGCCGAGGCCGGGGAAGGGGAGGAGCACGGCGGCGCCGGAGGAGAGGGAGGAAGAGGAGAGGGGCGAGCGGTGCGGGGAGAGAGGACGGGGCCGCGGCTGCGCGCAGGAGAGAGAGAGGGGGACGCGTGGGGGGAGAGCCGGTCGTGGTGGGCCAGGTGGGGTTGGTGGGGATCGGGTGTGGTGTGCGTGTGTGCTTGTGTGGGTGTGGCCCAGGGTGTGCCTGGTGAGTGCTGTGTGGTGTGTGTTGGGAGAGAGAGTGGTGTGGGTGGGGAGAGGGGGCTGAGTTGGCATTGTGTGGTTGGGTGAGAGATGGAGCAGGGTGACGTGTCGGGTGGGGATTGGCCGGGGTGAGGTGGCCGGTGGGCGTGGGTAGATAGGTTGGTAGCTTTAGGATTTAGAGGGGGCTGATTAGGTGGACCGTTTTTGGTTCTGGGGGTGGTCGTTCGGGTCGATTCGGCCCGTTCGACTGCCCCACTAAAAATAATTCAATATTTTATTTGTTTAAAACTGACCGTTTGCAAAACCTAGTTAGTCAAAACAAAATATTCCGGAGACCCGGTTTTAGGTTTTGAATAAAGATGAGGCGTTTTAGGGAACACAAAATAGGTTTTTCTGCAAATAGTCTTATACAAGCAAATGCAAGATGATGACGATGCCCAAATGCAATGTGGCATGATGACATGAGCATGCGGTCATGATGATACAATGCACAAAAACAACGCGATTTTCTAGTAGTGGTTTTGCGGGATGCCACAATCATTAACAATATAACTGGGGGAATAACTCACACTTTGTAGTTCTATGACCCACATCATCTTAAGTTTCACATTTTAGAGCTCTATTTTATAGTATCATATCACTTGACAAGTCAAATGTTCTTGCATATAAACCGAAGTGACACCCTGCATTATAAATTATACTCGTGGGTAAAATACCATACTTAAGAAATATCAAGTGACTTGCTATGTTCAAGTCCGTTTGTCGATATGCTCGGTGTGGACATATCGAAATGCAAGAGACGGTCATACCAACCTTTTATTGTTGCGAATATGCAATATTTTCACCACGTGTGATCAAATTGTTTTATCAGCAAACCTCAATTTTTGTGTATGTATAAATGATAAATCTACTATTATATTTATTTTTATTGTATTTTTGTTGTTGTGGTTATCCTTGCTATTATTATTATCATTGTCATAAATAACTTTATGTGTCAAACAATTTTTTTGTTTGTTTAAATAGTCCATAAACTACACGCCTCGGATGAGGGTTTCATGTATTACACATCAAGCATGCTATGTAATTATACGTCGTGAGTCTTTATTAAATCATAGTCCTCTATTATGTATCTAACAAATCTAATTAATTTAAGTGACGCGGATCAACATGATGTCTCTAGATTAGATCTTTTTATCTTTCTTAAGTGATGTAGATTAACGTGGTGTCTCCAGTTTAGTTTCAATTATCCATCTCAAATTAGTTAATTTTTCTAGTGCATATTATTTATCTAATATTTTCCCATTATTAATTAGTTGATATTATTTGTATGGATGTGCTGTCCTCCGAATTCATAGTGATCAAACCTTGACGGACTTTTTTCTTTTCTTTTTGACATGTCCTTTAAGGAGTCTTAGCGACCCATGTTATAGCTGCCTCCGTCTCCATTTTGTTTAAACTGGGCTTTATCGTCAATGCTTCGGGTATCAATTTGGATCGGTTTGTTGGTTTGTGGCCAGTTAGATCTCAGGCAGTTTTTTTTCCTGTGGTCAAATCGGTTTGGAGCATGCATGCCTCATACTACCTGACATTGTTTTATTTTTACTTTTTAAACTGGACTCCATCATGATAGGTGAGTGCTTCACCTACCAATTTGGACCAATATGTTAGATTCGTGGCCAGCTAGATGTCCGGCAATTTTTCTTTTCATGTGGCCATACGTGACATTGTTGATTGCTATTTGTAGTAACCATTTTCTATGTAACTTTTTATCATTCAGTTGTAACCATAAATTATAGATCCAACGGTCAATATAATTAGAGTGATGTGGATCGACCAAGTGTCTCAAAAAACATCCTTATATTAATTTTAGTAAGTATATAACTAGCATAGTAGCCCTCGCAAATGCGAGGGCATCATAGTTAGTATCACAAATGTCAAGTCTCCATATTTATCTTGTTTACATATTTTTCCTTGCTTTTGCATTTTCAATTCAAACACATGCATAAACTTGGATAAACTTGTAACGGTTCATAGTGGCTCTCGCAAATGCGAGGGCATCATAGTTAGTATCACAAAGTATCAAGTCTCCATATTTATCTTGTTTACATATTTTTTCCTTGCATTTGCCTTTTAAATGAAAACACATGCAAAAACTTGGATAAATTTGTAACGGTTTTTCATCATATTACATTGCTAAGAAGTAGCAGAAGGAATCATGAAGCATATTTTCAGAAAATTTGACGATACTAATTTTTTATCAATGGTTTGTTTCAAAAGTCATACCTGTTATAGTATATCGTGTGTCAAAAATGATCTTCAAATAATTCTAAGCTCACACATATTCATGTTACTTTAGATACGTTCAGAGGGATCTAGAACCTCCACAAGATTAAAAAAATACATTCAAAATAACCACATGGTTTGACCTGATAGGCTGATACCCATGTATTTCGACCATATGGCATCAGGCGGCTTGAAGGCCCCGCCAATAGGAATAAATATAAAACGCTAGCTGTACAAACGAAATAACCATCTTGTAGCAGGTGCATACTGAACTATCTTAGAGAGAGAAAGCTTTCGAGAGTATGGACATACTTTTGGAGAGTGGTAGACACGTAGGTGCATACTAAAATAATACATAGTGGTTAAGAGCAACTCTAACAGTTTCCGTAAAAACTTACCCCTTAAAATGAGAATATAGGGCAAGGAAAAACCATTTTGCAGTGCAAAATTGGTTCCGGTGTAGAATAGAATAGATACGGTAGATCTGATCCTTAAAATAGCATCTACTAGGTGGGAGCCACTTTTTTCTCCTTTTCTTATTTCTTCCCTTCTTCGTATGTAGGTCATGTTGGTCCTCCAACCTAGGCTCAATCCAACACGCACAGCCGCCCTGTGCCGGCCTCCCGTCACCCCGCGCCTTCCCGACACTACAACACGGAGGGAGGACACTGGGCGTTTATAGAACAGAGCCACGCGTCTAATCGTCGCGCTCGTGCTCGTATGGCAAAAAAAAATTGTGTGTCACATGGCAAGAAAAACCCGCCATCTATAATGATGATGGCTTACTTTTTCGTTCGGCACATCGTTATCCACCGAACTAGCGCCTCCGCGACAACAGACCGGATGCATCTCGGTGCATTACAAAAGATGGCAAAATTTTAGTGGCGTGTCACCTATCGCGTGTGCCTTAATTTGTACACCATCAACGATACAGAAAATTAATTACAGTAACACTAATCAAATTAGGTTGCTAATTCCAATCAAATCGAAAACTTTATTTTATCGAGATAGAATACTTTCTTCATTACATCACATTACACAAAAAAAATCATTATATCACATTACCTCTCTATGTATTAGATTGGAGATAGTATCTGCAATAATATAGAAGGTCTCGAGCCCCTCTCTATTCAGAAGTAGTACCTACAAAAAGTAAAACTACTCCTAATTACGAAAATATCCTATCTACTATCGAAGTTCTTGAGCGTCTATTATTCCGTACGACATCAACATCAGGTCGAGGCAGCTAAAACAACATTATATCCTATGTGTGCCAACATCAACACAACGGATCTGCAGGCCATCGTCAGGACGCCTTCGAGCAGGCACCATCCACTAATAACTTCACTTAAAACTGCAACACAAATAGCGGAGATGATTAAGAGAAGAAAGAATGAAGAGGCGGATCTAATAACAATACGAGCAGACTTGTGTAGAGGAGGATGGACAAACATGCAGATCAAAAACACAAATACAAGAGTACATCGGGGGCTCATGGGCCATGCAAGATCCGGCGCGGCTAGACCGCGAGATCCTGCGCGGCTAGGAGCATGCAAGATGTGGCAGACTAGCTACAAAGTGAGATCAAGGTTTCATCTATGTTGGGCAGGGGGTGAGGATCGATAGTGGGGAATTGTAGTGGAAAGTGGGGCTAGAGTTCGCTCTATTATATAGAGGGGGAATGGGGAGCGGCAACTCTAGCTATGGTCTAGGCATCTAGCTATTTATCCCTTATTTCCTCGAAGGGCCTATAAAAAAATTCTTAACACTTTCCCTCTCTATGTAACCGCACATGCAAACGATGGGACGAGTCAGCACGGTCATGCTTTAATTACGGGAGAGAAAAACGAAAGCATTTACAATGGTAGAGATTTACCGGGAGGCTTAGCAACATGATCATGAGACGTCGACTACCATCTGACTTAAATATTGCGCTCCGGGTCCATGGTTAATAAAAAAACTCCAGGTCCATGGTTAATAAAAAAACTCTATAAAATATAAACAACTCAGTCCAACAGCTTGTTAGTGGTGGGTCTTACCACTCAATGTGATGTGTTTGACCAGTCAACACAGTGATTACCCTCCACGATGCACTGTTAACTACCTCCATCGATCTAATGCAGCCATTAGTTAGGGCCGGGGGCTTGCCGGTCACATACCATGGCATAGAAATCCGCCCGTATTGAGTCTGCGTATTGAGTCTGTCATGACGTATATGTGTCCGCCACGAATAAATGGTGTCGCGAATGTTGATCCGTCAGATAACCAACTTTTGCAGATACTTTTCGTTTGCAGACATTTTACGAAATTTGGCCGAATTCCGGCGCCGATCCAGTGACAGTTGGGCTGTAACTTCCTTCTGCCAACGTATTGACCGGTTTGCAGGGCACTGGCAAAATCTTCTCTGAAAATGGAAATATAAGGTTCTTCGACGTGGATTCTTGGTGCCCTATAAAAAGTTTACAGGTCAGCTAGCTATTTTCGAATGTGCCATTTTCAACGAAAACTGTAAAATTCTGTTATCTTAAGGCTTTGACCACTTTTGAGATCAGTTAGAGTTTCTCTAGTGGTAACTCTAATGGACAAAATGACAGCCTAGGGATCTTCAGTCCCACCAGAGGTCAAAATTTTCGCATGGAAAATAGTATCTAATGGATTGGCAATGCCCGAAAACAATTGCACCGCCGTATGCGAGTTACATGTTACTACAGTATATGTTGCTAGGAGATTTAAGATGTACTCCCTTTGTTTTAAAATATAAGATGTTTTAGGTTTGTGAAGAAAATCTAGACTTCATTTAGTGTCTAGATTGACTCCAAATCCAAAGTGAACCTACCTGCTAAAAGTAGTCTAGATACATTTGCTTTACAAAGCTAAAACATCTTATATTTTGAAACCGAGGGAGTAGCTCACGCGCTATCTAGTTGTCCTCACGTGCATCGCTTATGGGTAAATATAAGGACGTTGTGGAGCTTGCCATCGGATGCCGACTTGTCTGTGCCATCGATGAACTGGTTTAGATCAGTTCTTGCTGAAATCCCATACCACATGGTGGATACGACGTTACTGCTGTCTGCTTGGAGAGCATGTTTTGGAAGGATTGGAGCAACTCATGTTTTGGAAGGATCAAAGCGATTTTTCTCAGCATCTAACTATGGCTGATCTGTGATATCAAACACACTCCTACTGATACATTGATCAAAGGCAAGCAACCAGCCGTTGACTAAGGGGCCCTCCATGTGCCTCGCTAAAAGAAGGTATGATCGTCTCCCAGATGACTGAAGAAACCTAGGGGAAAAACGCTTCGCTCGTCCTCCCCGAGGGCGACAAAGCGGGCGAACCCTACCCGCCCCTACCTACCCCTCTCCGCCCTCCTCCCCTCCCGCCGCCGCCGGCGTGAGCCGCCGGACAAAGCCCGCGCGGTGCCGGCGGCGGCGGCGGCCTTCCTTTCCCCGGCGCAAGGTGATCCCGACGGGGCGGTGTGAGCCTGGGCGCGCGGTGCAGCTCGGTGGAGGTCGGCGAGTCCCGGCGTGGCAGCGGCGGCGAGCGGCGTCAGGGGCGACTTCCCGCATCTGGAGGCGGCGGCGGGCGGCGGTGCTGGTGGTTGCTGCGGCCCGTGGCAGCGGCAGGGGCTCGAAGCCTGCCCCTGTAGATCTCTGGCAACGACGACGGGTGGCAATGGCGGTAGATCCTCCGCAGGCGGCGGTCTGGCGCGCGGCCGGGAGGACGGCGGGGTGGCGGCGCAGGTTGCTGCGTGGTGGAGCGCTCTGGTGGCGCGGGCTGGGGCTCGACCCAGATCTGGGTCTGGGTGGGCTGCCCTGCTAGCGGGTGCTGCACCTCCTGGAGATGGAGGCGGCGACGCCGCTGGGACTTGGGACTGCGCTATCGTGCCTTGCCTGTTGGGTGACTGGGGCTTCACGGGCCCATTCCGGGCCCGACCGGGCTCGCCGAGGCCTGGTGTGCCCTGGATACCCTGTCCGGTCGACTACCACCTCTTGGTGGTGGAGGTTGGTCCCTCCCGCACAGCTTCGGTACTGCGGTTCCTCGTCTCGCGACGGCATTGTTCTCCGGCTTGCAGGACTCACTCCAAGGTCCTCGACGAGACGGCGAGGGTGTTTTCGAGAGCGTGGTGGCGCATGCTAGTGGGTGGCTAGGTTGGTGGTGGTGCTCCGGTGTGCCTTGGGGCGTCTTGGTGGGGAGGGGGTCGGGAGAAATCCTTGTGGGCTTAGCCGACACCGACGCGGTGCCGCTTTCGAGTGGCGCCTTTCCTTCTTGGAGGGCGTTGCGGAGATCCCTCTCCCTGTGTGCCCCGAGTACCGGGGGAAACCCTAGGACCAGTTCACTGGTCCGGGTAGCTGCGTCGAGCGTCGGCGCCTCTCTCTGCGAGGGTGCTGCTTGGTACAGGGTGCATCGGAGGGCTTGGAGCATGGTGGGACATAGCCGGTGGGCGCAACGGTCTCGGATCATCCTTGTTTAGTCGACTCACTGCCATCTGTGTTTCTTTTTTCTCTTTGGACATGTTCGTCCGTGCTTCTTGTATCGTGTTGAGTCTCTTATTTTGGGCGTTGTGCTGTCTGGCCCAGCAACGGTCTCACCTGGTTGCTTTATTTATAAAACGGGACGAAAGCCTATTTCAAAAGAAAAGAAACAGGTATTAGCTAAACCTTGGACTAAGCCACCAGTGGATGGGTAAAATTAACTTTTGACGGATCCTTCCGTGTGTCTGATCACCTGGATGGAACGGGTATAGTCCTGCGTGATGAAGGAGGCTGGACGGTCTTCTGTGCTCGTGTATTTTTTATAACAGACTGTGAATCCCCAATTGCCATATGAAGCAGAGTTAGCGGCCAATTATAAATGAACCAGCCTGTGAGTTTGTACTTCCTCTGTAAGTGACTTAGATTTGTTTAGATTCGTATAGACCTAGACACATTTTAGTGTGTAGATATATATATGAATCTAGACAATTCTAAATCACTTATTTTGGAATAGAAGAGCAAAATCAGCGCCTTGCAAATTTTGGAAGGACAGAACACGGTACCTGGTTAGGCTCTGGGCGGGATCCCTTCCTCCTTGGTAAATATTTTTCCAACCGGAAAATAAATATATATGTCCATAGATTTATTTTCTCGGTGAAAATTTCTGCCAACATATCGATAAGCAAGATAAAACCTACAAAAAATTCTTAAGGGTGTCATACATGGCGTAGGGGAAGAGCAACACGATCAGTACGTGCTTCGAAATTTCAGCAAAGAAAAAATCCACAACAACCACCCTCCTACATGCCAGCCCATAGATTCAGTCCGTAGCAATCTCCCGTAAGTCTAGCATTGTTGCCCCCCAACCCCCACCACCACCCACACACCCAGAAATGTTAAGAGCATCTCTAATGGCCGCCCTATAATTCTTGTGTCCTAAATGATCAAAACAGCTGCCCTATACTCTTTTAGGGTACAAAATCAGGTTTCACTTTTCTGGCTGCCCTAAAATGGGGCACCAAAATATGATCCGACGTTTCCCGTGCGGCAGTTGGGTGGTTCCTGCGCGGTTCAGCAATTTTGGGACAGAGCTCGTCTGCACTATATATGGGGCAAGAGGGGGTGTTTTTATGGCTTGCCCAAAAAAATTTTAGGGCAAAGGCATTTTAGGTCTGCCACTAGAGTTGCGTTTTTGCGATTTCATGCCCTATATGACAGGTTTTTGGGCAGCAGCGATTTATAGGCCAGCCATTAGAGATGCTCTAATACCAGTACAAAAATTGAATAATTTGAATCTAAACTTCCAAAAGGGGGGTATAGTACGGGGTGTATCCTATGGGTAACACATTGTAGGTTGTGGCTTTCAAACACGGTAAAATACGGAGTGTATGCTATGGGTAAGAAAGTTGTATACACGGCATGAGTTTGAACTCACATGGTCATCACGGTCCACAAATTTATCTAATAACTATCATTTGTAGAAGTATTGAATTAGCTTTATGTAGCTTGGTCGAATAGCTTCGGACACTATGATCTGCCACTCGATACATATAAGAAATGGAGTATTTGTATGTATACGGCTGGAGGCAAACATGTGACATGTCGTTGTCAACTTATTTACCTATGACTTATCTGATCTGAAGTTGGTGTTACTTGATGTGTCATTTAAGTGATAGTACATACATAGTCAGAATTAAAACCAAGGAAGCATTCACGAATTTGGATAGTACATGCACAATCAAACTAAGATGCATTGTATTCTCGAGAGGCTATAAAAGACGTATCAAAATAGCTAATGAGGTGACAGCATATAGCTAGATGGATGGCTCGTGCGTCATCCGTTCGTGAAAACTCAAACTCTAGTTAGACTCGCCAGTTGGGAATGCTGGGATTAGAAGGCACCGGGAATCTTAGTACCACAGCGTCTCTATGATTTCTAAGCCTCGGCGGAAACTAGCGTGTTTGACGCATGAAGTGCGCCATACCTTGTAGGGTCCACCTCGCGTCGCTCAGTAGGGCGAGTCGGGCGGTTCCCCACTAGATCTCTAGCGCTAGCTGCTCCTCTCCAAGGGCCCATCCTCGGCGCCGCCGCTGCCAGCGGCTGCCATGGAGGCGACGGCGGTGGCAGACTTTGTTTCTTTCCTATGCATGGTGGGGTGGAGGTCCTCTAGCGGTAGCATCTTTGTCCTAGTTGCGCAGCTAATGGCCATAACCGTAGAACTAATTCATTTTAAGTCAGAACAATGTGTATAATATATCAAAATGATTAGAAAATAAGATATACATCTTAGCGTCAAATTCATGCATTGTTAAGCAACTTCAACTAACAAGTTTAGTAGAGGAACAAAGTAACCCTTCGCATGTGTTCCGGGGTTCTCCTTGAATTAGGGTTTGCAACCCTCGGATCTTGTTTAAAATGATCAAGCATGTATTAGGGTTATATTTTAATACTATTTAACTTATCATATCATCATACTTACTTGAGCATTACAACGATGCCATGTGTTGATTGTTTTCCTTTCTTTCCGGTGTTTTGGCTTTTCCCGGTAGAATTCGAGATCGAGTTCGAGATCAAAGACATAGATCAATACCATCGAAGATCGAAGATTAACACCATCGAGTCGGGGTGCTGGCCTGGTTGGCAGCCGATCGGCTCTCGGAGAGGATCAAAGCGCGCTGATCAACACACACTCCTTCACCTCGTCGTCCATGTTCTTCGTGTCGACCATCAAGATCTCCAAGTCCTCCCTCCTCTTATTTGCCACCATGTTGGCCTTGATGAGGCCGAGCCTGATGTCCTGCTGCTCGATGATCGATGCCCACCTTGTTGCGCTGATTGATACGTCCAAAACGTATCTACTTTCTCGAACACTTTGCTATTCTTTCTCCTCTAAACTTGTGTGATTTGGATACAACTAACACGGACTAACGCTCTTTTTAGCAGAATTACCTTGGTGTATTGTTTTTGTGCAGAAAATGAACTATCAGGAAAAATCCCGGAAAATATGCCAAAAATTATATTTCACCAGAAGACCCACGGAGCCAGAAGACGAGACGGAGAGGAGGCCTGGGGGGCCCACACCCACCCCAGGAGCGGGCCCACCCCTGGCCGCGCCTGGAGGGGGTGCAGCCTCCCCAGGCACCTCCTCGGCCTCCCTCTGCGCCTATAAGTTGCCTTTCGACCTAAAAACCGAGGAGGGTTCGATAGTTTTCCAGAAAGAGTTTCACTCCACCGCCGCCACCAGAAACCAAGATTCGGATCGAGAAACTCCGTTCTGGCACCCTACCGGGACGGGGAATTTGGAGAGGATCATCGTCATCGTCATCACCAACATATCTCCATCAACCACCGATGTTTCCCTCATCCATGAGTGAGTAATCCCCCACTGTAGGCTTGGGGATGGTAGGGATTGGATGAGTTCTATCATGTAATCGAATAAGATCTGTTAGGGCATAGTGCCTAGTATCTCTATTAGTGCTATTTGACTTTGTTGCAACTTGTTGTGCTTAATGCTTGTAACTAGGGCCCAAGTGCCATGATCTCAGATCTGAACTTATTATTGAATCATTATGATAGTATTGTTTGTGATCTTATCTACAAGTTGTGTACACATATCATTGTCCGGATTCAAAGGCCCCAAAGTGACAATAATTGGGACAACCGGAGGGGATGGCTGTGGTGTGAGGATCACATGTGTTCATGGAGTGTTAATGCTTTGCTCCGGTGATCTATTAAAAGAAGCACCTTAATTGCCAGTAGTTCCCTAGAGGCCCCGCTGCCACGGGCTGGCTGGACAGAAGATGTTGTGCAAGTTCTCATTGCGAGCACGTATGACTATATTTGAAGCACATGCCTAGGATTGTTTAGTACTTGGATGCTTATTATTATTTATCTGCAATGCCCTAGATCTTGAAGTTACATGTTTAGACTTGTCCATGCAACGCCCGTCCATCCATCCATATGCCTACCGCACTCGAATCCTACTGTTACCGTTACTGTTACTATTGCTACTGTTTTACTGTTGCTGTTACTGCTGTTGTTGCTTTGCTGTTGCTACTACAAACTGTTGCTACTGATAAACTTCTGTGAGCAAGAACAATTTCCAGGTGCAGCTAAACTGACAACTCAGTTGTTAAGGCTTGCAAGTATTCTTTGGATCGCATTGTGTCGAATCAATAAATTGGGTAATACTATCCAGCGAAGACTGTTGCGATCCCCTATACTTGTGGGTCATCAAGAATATTTTCTAGCGTCGTTGCCGGGGAGCATAGATTTATTTGTAAGTTCACTTGGATCTATTATTGTTCACTGTTACTCCTTTCATCATGGGGAAGTCTCGTGATGGAAAGTTCCCTATTTTATCATCCACTACAAGAAAAGGTACAATCCTAAACACCTCTGCTGCTCTTGATTCACCGTCTGTTATAAGTAAGATTGTCACACCACCACCACATACACATGCTACACACACTGCTACTACAGCTGAGTCTGAAACTGCTTTTGGTGCTCATGATGTTACTTCTACTGTGCTTGATGCGAGTGGTTCATTAGGTCCTTTCCTATATGCTACTATGGCTAGTCTAGGAAATACCGAAACTCCTAGTGAAGACACTGTTACACTTGTTAGCTCACCTAAGGCTAGTGAGAGCTATGATATTAATGATGGTTGCATTGAGTTCACTGATGATTTTGTTGAAGAGTGTCGAAACACACATGGTACTAGTGCTATTAAGAGTCTCCTTGCTAGATGTACTATCATGCCTAAGTTGTCCTCTGATCTTAAGTTTGCCACTTCTCCCATAGATATTAAAGATGAAGATTATGATTTCTCTCTTGATTTATCTTATTTAGATATTGTTGAGAAAGAACCTTTTTGTGGGACTGAAAATGAGAGTGTTGTGGCTCATATGAATGAGCTTTCTACTATGAGTGCTTTATTCTCTGATGATTTTAAGATGCGCAAGTACTTTGTTGCTAAGATCTTGCCTTTTTTACTAAAAGGAGAAGCTAAGGCTTGGTTTCATAGATTACCTCCTGGTTCCATTGATAGCCCTGATTGCTTGATTGCTTCTTTCTTCTAGAAATATTTTCCTCCCAGTGCTAGACATGCTGCTTTGCAGAGACTTTTGTTTTTAAACAGGGATAAGAAGAGAAATTGCCTGAGTCATGGACAAGGTTCTGTGTCTTGATTCATGCACATCCTAGATGTCCATTGCCTAAGAATGAGCTTCTTGATATTTATTATAATGGACTAACTGATGATTCTAGGACCTACCTAGATAGCTTTGCTGATTGTGTTTTCAGGAAAAGGACTCCTACAGATGCTGAAGAACTAATGACCAAGATAAGCAAGAATTATGATGATTGGACTTCAACTAAGCTGAATACACCTTAGCCAATTACTCCTGAACCAGTTGTTCCTGAGCCAATTCCAACACCAACAACAAAGAAGAGGGGAGTTATTGCATTAAATGATGAAGTGATGAAGGAAGCTAGGAAGTGTCTAAAGGAGAAAGGTATTAGAGATGAAGATGTGAAGAATCTACCTCCTATAGAAGAATTATGTAAGCCAATTCACCACTCATCTACTATTGAGGTACACTCTCTCCAACACTTTGATGAAGGTGATATTCCCTATGGTAAGACTCCGGATCAATGCTTAGAGGAACTTGACACTTTTATTGTTAAACAAGGGTATTTTAATAAACAAGTTCAGATCATTTATTGGAAAACTCTAGAGCTATATATGAGTTGAAAGATATTGTGGAAAGAACTTCTAATGATATTAAAATGCTTTGTGAACACTTTCAAATGGTCCAAACTCAACTTGATCAACTTGCTAAGGTACAAAAAGATATGCTAGTTAATGCTTCAGGAGATAAACATGCTTATGGAATTAGAACTAGGAGTGGTATAGCTACTCAAGATCCTTTATATCCTGAAGGGTAGCCTAAAAGAATTGAGCAGGATTCCCAACAAGGTGAGGATAGTGGTAGTCCCCGTAAGAGAAAGAAAAAGAAACATAAGATAGTTGAGGAACCACTTGAATCTGCTATAGATCCTAATAGTATATTTGTCTCTGATGCTGAAACTGAGAGTCGTAATGATAAAAATCAGTCTCCTGATAAGGAGGAGGGTGAGGAAGAACCTGAGAACCACACTAAGAACACTAGGTACACGAAGGAAGATTTTATTGCTAATAAACATGGTAAAGAGAGAACCTTGGGTGCAGAAACCTATGCCTTTTCTAGGTAAGAAACACAAGTCAAAGGAGGAAGAACACTACAACAAGTTTTGTGAGTGGATGAAACATTTATTCTTGCAAATTCCTTTGACTGATGCTATTAAGTTGCCTCCTTATTCAAAGTTTATGAAGGATATTGTCTCTAATAAAAGGAAGATTCCTAATGAGGAGATTTTTACTCTACTTGCTAATTATTCCTTCAATGGTAAGGTTCCAAAGAAACTTGGTGATCCAGGTATACCAACTATTCCTTGCTCCATTAAGAATAATTATGTTAGAACTACTTTATGTGATTTGGGAGCTGGAGTTAGTGTTATGCCTTTTTCTCTCCACAAGAGACTCCAGCTGGAAAAGTTGATACCAACTGATATATCTTTGCAAATGGATGATAAGTTAACTACTATTCTTGTTGGTATATGTGAGGATGTTCCTGTTCAAGTAGCTCATAATTGTATGGTTTTAACTGATTTTGTTGTGCTTGAAATGCCTGAAGATGATAATATGTCTATTATTCTTGGGAGACCTTTTCTTAATACTGCAGGTGCTGTCATCAATTGCAATCAAGAAAAAGTAACATTCAATATTAATGACAAAGAGCACACTGTCTATTTCCCCGAGAAGGTTGTTAAGAGCTATTGCCTGAATTCTATTGAAAATATTGAGAGCATCAAGGTTGGAGAAATATATTGTCCCATTCCACAAGAAAATTTTGAAACTATTATGATTGGGACCTTTGCTATCAAGTATGAGGTAACATAATCACCTTCTGGAATGTAAAGTTTTGTTTCATATAAGATTGTTTTGGTAACAAGACTTGATCAACCTTGTTAACAAAAGGATTTTAATGAACAAAATAATGTTTCCACTGTGGTTATACTTGCTTTCTTTTACTTTTCTCCTTCCTAGTCTTTGCTTTAGCTTTAGTTTTGCTAGTTGTTTGCTTGTTTGAGTTTCTTCGAGCTCCTATAGTTTGGATTTTGGTTTGCTTTTGCTTCTTCTGAAAAAATTGTTTCTGCGAGAAAATCAATTTTCATACCCTGAAAATTGGCCAAAAATAAAGTTTTCCGAAAAATCCCAGAAAATTCAAAATAAATTTTTCCTCGAAAAAAGGGGCAGAGAGGCACCTGAAGTGACCCAGGGGGCCACCCCAGGCCACCACACATGTGGTAGGCGCGGCCTACCAGGTGGCGGCGCCTGGGGGGTCTGGCCCACCTAGGCCCCTCCAGGCTGCCTCCTCAAAGCCACCTTCTTTATCTCTCCCGAAAAACACCAAAAAACTTGCTCAAGCTTGAGTTTTTCATGTTCTTGCTCGCGATTTTTTGATCTCCTTGTTCAGCCCATCTCAAGTGCTGATTTTTGGAGGGATTGCTCCTTGGTATGTGCCTACTCCACTTGCCCAATTAGATTTGTGATTGGTAGATTGTATCGTGAGTATTTTGCTGCTATAGGTGTCAGGTTGTTTGAGCTTGCATGCTTGTTCTATGCTTAGAAACTTTGTTTTGATGCATGTGTAGTCCTCTAGCAAGTTCCTATAGTAGTTTCTCATCATTTATCAACTTAGAAATCACTTGGTTTGATGGTTGTCTAAAAAAATTAGAAATGAAGATGGGTCTTATCCACTGAACCAATATGACTTGATGGTGCATGAGCCAATGAAGGTTCATCGTGAGGAGGCAGTTTTTCCTTCCATATATCCATGCAATGAATTTATGAGAACTGCGGGGATCCTCCAAGATTTCCAAACTATGGTTACTAATGCAGGGTTGGAACACTTTGCTGAAGGTGAACCATTCCAATATGTTAAGCTAACCATGGCCTTTGTACAGGACTTCCGGTTCACTTGGTCTACTTCTAATACCATGGTCCATTACAAAATATATAATATACCTGTCGACCTGCCTTTTGTTGATTTATGTGCAGCAATTAGAGTACCTCAGTGGGGATCTTGTGAGAAGATCAAGGAGAGGCCCAAGTCACTTATGGATTTATATGCTGAGATTTGTCAAGGTTTCGAATTCTCAAAGGAAAGTGGTAAAATTCGGAACATTCAGCTACCATCTATTAGATACTTTGCATATTTCATTACCAAGTGTGTTCTTGCTAGAAAGATTGATAGAAAGTTATCTTCTTTTGATCTAGCTTTTATCGCAGCTGCTCTGAATAGGAATAGATCTTATAGTTTGGGTGCTCTGATAGCTCACCATCTCACCACCAACTGCGAGAAGGGTGGAATTTGTGGAGGTCTCATTGCTTCTAGGTTGCTACCTTTCCATGGTTTAGAGCCTCATTATTCAGATTTTCATTTCCCCATAGAGAGGCTTGATATTGAATCCATGATTCGACATGGTTTTGTTTCCTTGGGGGCTAATGTGATAAGTTTACCATATGAATTATCTTTTGCCCAGCAAGGTCGGAGAAAGGGTAGGACTGAGAAAATAGTTTATTTGCTTGCACCTGCTTTGTTTAACTTTGATAACAGGCAAGGATGGTCGCTTACAGAGGAGGAGGTTGACACTTATGTGGGGGAACTCTCCCAGCAAGAGGAGAATGCTGAATAGGATGCCGAAGACAATTCGGTTCAGCCCTCCAACTTGGGAGAGGCTTCATACCAGCAGCCCTCATTTGATTGGGGCGCGTCTTCTTCTTCATCGCAAGCGCCTGACTATGATCATTCCTACGATGACCCACCAGCATGGGGTTACTACCCGCGCTATTGAGCCCCACTTAGGCCAAAAGCCTAAGCTTGGGGGAGGTATACCGACATCACACTCATATATATACCATGTTCGGTCGGTTCTTTGTACATCCATTGTTTTGCTTTCTTTTGGGTTTTGTTGCTTCTTTCTACAAACCCAAAAATACCAAAAATATTTTTGTTGTTTTGTTTCTTTGCTTTTGTTTGCCTTAAAAAAGAAAAATCCAAAAAGATTTTGCTTTGTTTTAGTTTGGTTTTTCTTTGTTTGTTTGTTTCTAAAAAATTCGAAAACACCAAAAATATTTGTTGTTCTTCTTCGGTTTTCTGAGTTATTTGCAGGGTTCAGCCGTCCTCAGTGGATTTTTGGTTTCATGTTAATTATTCAAGTCACACAAGCGAAGAGCAATAATGAAGATTAAGACAACTTGAGGTGTGGTAAGAGGCTAGTAACAAACTCTATTTGTTTCATTTTTGTACTTATGCTCATCATTGTGAGCATGCTTAGCATGTTTGTGTAAGGTGTATGTTATTATGGATGCCTAGCAGTTCTTGCTTGTCTATGATTAGCTCCAGCTTGCTAATAGTTTGTAGCATGTCATATGAATGTTTGCTTGCATTGTTTTATTCATACTTTGGTATGATATTGTGGTATCCTCCTCTGACTGTTCATGTGAATCGACTTGGCATATGCTCACGCATGCATATGACTAATCAATAGTCAGTAAGCCTCGATGATTTAGTTTGCCTCAGAGTTCTTGTATCACTTTCATGCCATAATTAGTCCTGTTTTGTTGCAAGCATGATTATGATAGTTATTGCTCTCTTGTTTGTCGCTCCCTCTCTATTGCTAGCCTTCACTTGCTGAGTATGTGCTCTACCTATGCTTCCAACTCCCCCAAAACCAATATTGCCTGTTGTGTCCACCATACCTACCTATTAGCATCATTTGCTACTTCAGTGCTTATTTTATATATGCCGTGTTTTCTTCCAAAATAAAAATGTTTGTCTGTTTTGTGAAAGTTAGTTAGTAAAGGTCTCACGAACTTAATGGCACACTTTATTCCACGCGCTTAATAATTCTGAACCATTATGACTAGTCCATGAAATTTATATGCTTGCTAATTTATATGCTGGGAACGCTTTCAACACTTTTTGGATATCTTATCCAGTTGATACTTTGCTCTTTTGTTTACGGATGTCGACGATGTGAAATAAAAGGGGAGCTTGTGAGTTTATGGAGTCTATACATTGTGTTAGAGAAACGTCTGGGCCGCTAGCCTAAGACATGCCTAATCATGGTGGAAACTTGCAGCATCACCATAATGAGCATCTATGAAGCATCCTTAATAAAAAGCTATGCATATGGTAAATAAAAAGATTGATGAGATGCTCATTGTCTGCTTGCCTTGTCATTTTGTGAAGTGGATATCCCATCTATTGATACAGCCGTTGTACCTACAGCTACACACATACAAGGACCTATCACTCGATCTCGTGCCAAACAACTTAACTATCAGGTACTTTCGTTTCTTGGAACTATTCCTCACATACATGAGAATATGATGCTACCTAAATCAGATATATTTCTTACTCTTAGGAATGATGGACCAAGCATGGATGAGAGGGACAAGCATTGGAGCATGGTCATGCATGGAGATGGCAGCAAGCATGTGATGATTTAAGAGAATGCCACGGATGAAGATTTCAGAACTTTGAGGCCACCATAATGAAGAAAGAAGGCTTGGACGAAATATTCAAGATTAATACTTCACAAATTCGTCCATAGCTTAATATGGTGCTGCGACACCTTTATTTTGGGCCAGGCCCATGTAATTTTCACAGGATTTTAAATAGCCACTTTTTAGAGTCCGTATTTGAGGAGAAAAGGACTTCTAGGGTTGGATTCGGCCACCACTTCTATGGATGGCCGAAACCCTACCTTTTCCTCCTTAAATACTCCCCTTAGCCGTCACCATAGACTCGGATTTTGTTTAGACATTAAGTTAGCCATCATAGCAACTTCGCCAAGGCTCGAGCGTCGTAGAGGCCTCTTGTACTTCGCACCTATACAGGATCCCACCTTTTCAATAAAGCTTTCATCTTAATCCGCAATATCTTGATTGCAATATTAGTTCTTACTTGTTCTCGATTTCAGGTAGGAATTAAGACCCTCGCTGGTCAGGCTGATCGTGTTCCCGCAGGATCGGTAACCTCTAGGAGATTGGCCTAGCGATTGCATTGGCGCTCGTGCTCGCACGTGTAGTCGGATCGTCAAGCCCGAACTCCACCAAATCGACTATCACCATCTCATCGAAAGATCGGACACCTTTGCCCTATCAAGTGGTATCAGATTTCAGGTTGCTCAGTGAGATTTTACTGTTTTCGTAGATTAGATCTGTTTTACCTATAACCCACG
Source organism: Avena sativa (assembly GCA_916181665.1). Taxonomy (NCBI): domain Eukaryota; kingdom Viridiplantae; phylum Streptophyta; class Magnoliopsida; order Poales; family Poaceae; genus Avena; species Avena sativa. The sequence goes on along the minus strand of OV702283.1, from coordinate 125,941,953 downwards.
AAAAAGCCAAAAACACAGTTAGAGTTTAGTCCATCTTATCACCAATCTACGCCTTGCATTATCTTTTCAGTTGTGCATTGTTGAGTTTGTGTCTGCATCGTCGCGTCGAGTTGCTGGTCTTAGTGTCTCGTCCCTTAGAGTTTCGAGTTCTGATCACAGTAGTCACCGCCACACCCACAGATCACCACCACCATATTCCGCCGCCATACACCCATCCACCATAAACCCTAAAACTCCGCCACCGCCTTCCTACCGTGACACGGATCCGATCACCTTTCGTGCTGCGGCACGAGTCCGAGTTGAGTTATTGTTTCCTAGTTTTTCTTTTTACTCTCCTTCCTTGGTGTTTCCGTGTTGAGCTAAAGTCCGTGTCGAGCTAAAAGTTCAGTCGTAAGTCCAGAAGGAGAGCAAAAAAAAGTTTGGAACCACCTCCGAAAAAAAATTCTGGCTATACTGATATTCGGCTGCGGGGATCACTTTTCTCCATCGGCCGTTATAGCGATATTTTTTGGCGCCTGCGCGATTTCCGGAGCATAATGCAAAAATTTTGAGAAATTTTTTTGGGGCTAACCTGTTTCTAGACCCCGTCGATCAGTTCTAGACACTCGCCATCATAGTGATTTTCGACATCTCGGTTCGCTTTTCAGGGTGTCATATCATCATACATTGCTTGTTGTGTCGCGTTGTGACATCGTTGGTGATATAGGCTCGTGTCTCTAGTACGGTCTAGCCTAGGACCAGCACAGTACCGTCGTTGAGCATTCTTTTAACATTTGCATTGTTGTTTTGATAATTGCTAACCCCTTTGCTAAGCCTCCCCAGAGCTCCACAGATTTCTCCACGTGCAGTGTCTCGACTCCTGGTAATCGCTCGGTTCAATCTCTGGACCCACTGCTCCTCGCGGTTGCACATCGCCTTTTCCTGCTGTTTGGTAAGAACTTGTAAGAGCTTCGTATATTGCTTGACGGATTACGCGTGCCTTCTACCATATTTCCGTAGTTATAGGCATATATACCTATGCTTTTTAAAGGACTAACCATGACAGATACTTCGCGTAACCCTACCATAATGACGAACCAAGAACTACATGCCTACTTCTCCGAGTTATTGGTCGGTCGCGCTAAAGATGTGGATGCATGACTAGAGGAGTTTAACACCAAGCTCACCAACGCCATGGACAAGATCGACGGACTCGAGAAATCCTTCAATGACAAGCTTGACGCTCGGTTCAAGGAGGTTTTGGACAGATTGCCGGCACCCGCACCCGGCCCATTGGCACCTCGGCATGGCGCACGGCGCATTCCGATCACAGGTCATACTGCTGGTTCAGCTGCCGCCGCACCTCAGGCGGCTACCGTTGCAGCTGAGGCACCTCAAGCTTCCACCGCGGCTGCTGCTGCGACATTGGGGGGCAGACGACGGGTACTACTACGACCTCGACGATGGCGATCTGTTTGACGAGGAGGTTGAACAACCTCCACACCCTGCTGGCCGACCCCGACATTACCACCACAACGCTCGACCACCGGTACGTGATGATGATCATGTTGCAAAGCTTAAATTAAATATTCCATCTTTTGAGGGTAAGTATAATCCTGATGCATATCTTACATGGGAGATGGAAGTAGAACAACGTTTTGCATGTTTAAAATATCCTGAGAATATGAGTGTTAGTGCTGCTACATGTGAATTTACTAAATTTGCTTCCCTTTGGTGGTCTGAGTATTGTCGTTTAAATCCTACTACTATTCCTCGTACTTGGACTGCTTTAAAAATTTCTATGCGTGTTCGTTTTGTGCCTCCCACTTATCAACGTGATTTACTAAAAAATCTGACATGTTTGGAAGAAGGGAAAAATTATGTAGAAGAGTATTATCAGGAATTGCAAATGGGGATGGTTCGGTGTGGTCTTGTTGAATCTACTGAACAAATGCTTGCACGTTTCTTTGGTGGATTAAACAAGGACATTCAACACATATTAGACTATAAGGAATATAATTCCATCACTCATTTGTTTCATCTTGCTTGCAAAGCTGAACGTGAAGTGCAGGATCGCCAAACACCATGGAGGAGGACTAATAATTGTGCAGGTCGCACATCCACTTGGACATCCCGACAATCAGGGCCTTCTTCTCGTGATTCTCCACCATCTACTACCACATCCAAGGCCACCACAAGATTTCCATCAGCTGCTCCTCCACCGTCATCCAATGCTCCTGCTTGTAGTGCCTCTTCTATGGCTTCCACGGGTAAAACAAAGGATATACAATGCCGCAAGTGCTGGGGTTTTGGTCATATTGAGAGACAGTGCACAACACAACGTGTTATGATGGTGCGTGATGATGGTCAATATGATTCAGCGAGTGACTTTGATGAAGATACATTAGATCTAGTTTCTGCTCGAGATGGAGACAATTGTGATTCTGATGAAGAGACAGAGTTAATGGGAGCTGAAACTGTTGATCAATACAAGAGATTAATTACACAACGTGTGTTGAGTGTGCAATTGAGCAAATCTAAGCATGATCAATGCCACAACCTGTTCCAAACACGTGGTGTTGTCAAGGAAAGAGCTATAAGGATCATCATTGATGGAGGGAGTTGTAATAATTTGGCTAGTGTTAACATGGTAGAGAAGCTTGCACTTCCAACAAGACAACGCACACATTCATATTACATCCAATGGTTTGAGAGTTCTGGCAAGATCAAGGTAACAAGAACGGTACGAGTGCATTTTACTATTGGTACATATTCTGATTTTGTTGATTGTGATGTTGTACCTATGCAAGCTTGTTCTTTTGTTACTTGGTAGACCATGGCAATTTGATAGAGAATCTGTTCATAATGTCAAAACTAATCACTATTCTCTTATGCATGATGGAAAGAAAATTGGTCTAAAACCTATGACCCCCAAACAGATTTTAAAAGATGATCTTGCTAGAGCTAGTAGAGCTAAAACTGAGGAGAAAAATAAAAGTGAGAATCAGACTGTTGCTGCAGATTTTGTACCACCAAAGAACACTAAATCTGATTCTAAACATGCTACTGAAATTCGTTTGAAGAGTCCATGTATGCTTGCAAATAAAATTGATATTGCTGAACTAGATGTAAACAATACTCAATGTTATGCAATTATCTGCAAAGAGGTTTTGTTTTCATTTGAGGATATGCCTCCTTCTTTGCCACCCGCTATTGCTAACCTTTTGCATGAATATGAGGACGTTTTTTCCGCTGAGATACCACCAGGACTACCTCCTATTGGAGGAATTGAGCACCAAATTGATCTAATTCCTGGTGCTACGTTTCCCAACCGCGCGCCATATAGAACCAATCCAGAGGAGACAAAGGAGATACAACGCCAAATTCAGGAACTACTCGACAGAGATCATATTCGTGAGTCCCTTAGCCCCTGTGCTGTTCCTATTATTTTGGTACCTAAGAAAGATGGTTCTTCGTGCATGTGTACTGATTGTAGAGCTATCAATAATATTACTATTCGATATCGTCATCATATTCCACGTTTGGATGACATGCTTGATGAATTGAGTGGCTCTACCATGTTTTCTAAAGTTGATTTGCGTAGTGGTTACCACCAGATTCATATGAAATTGGGAGATGAATGGAAAACAACATTTAAAACTAAGTTCGGTTTATATGAGTGGTTAGTGATGCCGTTTGGTTTAACTAATGCACCCAGCACTTTCATGAGATTAATGAACGAAGTTTTACGTGCTTTCATTGGACGTTTTGTGGTAGTCTACTTTGATGATATTCTGATATATAGCAAATCTTTAGATGATCATTTGGACCATTTACGTGCTTTTTTCAATGCTTTACGTGATGCACGTTTGTTAGGTAATCTTGAGAAGTGCACCTTTTGCACCAATCGAGTTGCGTTTCTTGGCTATGTTGTTACATCACAGGGTATTGAAGTGGATCCAGCCAAGATTGAAGCTATTGAGAGTTGGCCGCAGCCCAAGACGGTCACACAAGTGAGGAGTTTTCTTGGCCTCGCTGGTATTTATAGGCGCTTTGTCAAAGACTTTGGATCAATTGTTGCGTCGCTGAATGAACTTACCAAGAAGGATGTGCCCTTTGTTTGGGGTGATGCACAACAACAGGCCTTTGTGATATTGAAAGATAAGCTAACACATGCTCCCTTACTCCAGCTTCCTGATTTTAATAAGACTTTTGAGCTTGAATGTGATGCTAGTGGAATTGGTTTGGGAGGTGTGTTATTACAAGAGGGAAACCTGTTGCATATTTTAGTGAGAAATTGAGTGGGGCTAGTCTGAACTATTCTACTTATGATAAAGAATTATATGCGTTGGTTCGGACATTAGAAACTTGGCAACATTATATATGGCCTAAAGAATTTGTTATACATTCTGATCATGAATCTTTGAAGCATATTCATAGTCAAGCTAAGTTGAATCGTCATCATACAAAGTGGGTTGAATTTATTGAGTCTTTTCCTTATATTATCAAACACAAAATGGGTAAAGATAATATTATTGCTGATGCTTTGTCGTGCCGTTATACTTTGTTATCTCAACTTGACTTCAAAATATTTGGATTAGAAACTATTAATGAACAATATGTGCATGATGTTGAATTTAAAGATGTGTTGCAGAATTGTAGAGATGGTAGAACATGGAACAAGTTCGTATTCAATGATGAATTTGTGTTCCGTGCTAACAAACTATGCATTCCAGATAGTTCTGTTCGTCTTTTGTTGTTACAGGAGGCGCATGGAGGAGGATTGGTGGGACACTTTGGTGTCAAGAAAACGGAGGATGTTCTTGCTACACACTTCTTTTGGCCACGTATGCGTCGAGATGTTGAGAGATTTGTGGCACGCTGCACTACTTGTCAAAAAGCTAAGTCTCGCCTTAATCCACATGGTTTATATATGCCTCTTCCTGTTCCTAGTGTTCCTTGGGAGGATATTTCTATGGACTTTGTTTTGGGATTGCCACGTGCACAGAAGGGGAGGGATAGTATTTTTGTTGTTGTGGATCGGTTTTCAAAGATGGCACACTTTATTCCTTGTCATAAAACGGATGATGCTGCGCATATTGCTGATTTGTTCTTTCGTGAAATTGTTCGTTTACATGGTGTGCCAAATACTATTGTTTCTGATCGTGATACTAAATTTCTTAGCCACTTTTGGAGATGTTTATGGGCTAAGTTGGGGACTAAATTGCTGTTTAGTACTACATGTCATCCCCAAACTGATGGACAAACTGAAGTAGTCAATAGAACTTTGTCTACTATGTTGCGGGCAGTTTTAAAGAAGAACTTAAAATTGTGGGAAGAGTGTTTACCTCATATAGAATTTGCTTATAATCGTTCGCTGCATTCTACCACAAAGATGTGCCCTTTTGAGATCGTGTATGGTTTTGTTCCTCGTGCACCTATTGATTTATTGCCTTTACCTTCTTCGGTGCAAAATAATTTGGATGCTACTCAACGCGCTGAAATGATATTAAACTTGCATAAGACTACTAAAGATAACATAGAACACATGAATGCTAAGTATAAACTTGCTAGGGATAAAGGGAGAAAGCATGTTGTGTTTGATGTTGGAGATCTTGTTTGGTTACATTTGCGTAAAGATCGTTTTCCTGATTTACGCAAGTCTAAGTTAATGCCACGTGTTGCTGGTCCTTTTAAACTTGAGTTGCCTGCAGACTTTGGTACGGTTAGTCCTACGTTTAACATTGCAGATTTGAAGCCTTACTTTGGTGAGGAAGATGAGATTGCGTCTAGGACGACTTTAATTCAAGAATAGGATCATGATGTGGAGATCCCATCTATTGATATAACCATTGTACCTACAGCTACACACTGTTATCGCCATATTTTGGCCAAAGGAGGAGTTGGGCCGCAATCAAGATGGGCTTAGAAGATACGTATATGCAACGTGTTGTTGAATCGGCCTTGTGTGTTGATTTGGGCTAAATTGCCCGTGTATCTTATATTGTAATAGGTTCCGTTTCGATTTAGGTAAGAGATAGAATTGTAGAGTTATTCCAAAGGTAGAAAGTCTCCGGACTATAAATATGTACCTAAGGTTATTGAGAAAAGGAGGACAATCACGTTCACAACAAACACAATCTCGGCGCATCGCCACCCCTTGTTTCTAGGGTTTTTCTCGGGTAAGTGCCATGCTGCCTAGATCGCATCTTGCGATCTAGGCAGTATCTACTTATGCGATTGTTTGGTGTTACTCGTACTGAAGCCTTGTTGATGGCGAGTAACACTATTATCATAGATTTGTTTAGGCTAGCATCGGTACTTTTTGCTATGATCGTTTAGATATGCTGTCTCTAGTTATCTCGCCGCCTTTGCACCTTTTCCCGGGTGTAAGGGTGGCACTTTGCTTGATCTTTATTTAAGTCGATTTGATCTGTTATAGTTGTGCCTTGCTCTCCAAGGTTTAGTTTGATATCTACATGATCAGGCCTTGCAAACGGGTTGAACGATCCAGTAGTATGGAAGATACGGTTTACCAATCCAAGAGGAGTTGTTCCGGGAATTAACGTTACGTTGGTTTTTAGGCCTTCTCTAGAGTTGGTTTTCTATTATCTTTTGTATTTACCAGGCTCAATTACGTGTAGGACGTTCCAATTATGTAGTGAAAACATTAAACTATCGTAGATCGATTTAACTTGTAACGATGAAGCAAAACCCCATGTTATCATAGATCTAATGCAGAACCATGGGTTAATCGGCTCTAGGAGCCGATTCACAGGGAAACCTGGGAGCCGGTCACGGCTCGAATTTTACGTATACTTGTTTACCATGCAGGAAACCAATCAAAGCAATCCTTCACCTTCCTGACCAGGTATAGGTCAGGTGGCACGCCCTCGAACCAGCCAGGGCGCGTGCCGGAGTTTTGCGGGCCGTTGCCCGAGGGACCAGGGCCCACCAGCAGTCCTGGGAGCCTCCCGGCTCTTCGTGTTGCCCGTCGCTGCTCGCCGGTGGGTTTTGGTAGGCAACACATTCTGGCACGCCCGGTGGGACATTCAACAACGTCTACATTCGGCAACACATTCCGTCAGAGTTCTGCGCTCCAAGAGCCAAAGAACTACCAGTGGCACAGTTGGACTGCGGCCCACGACCGGTTATCTTTGAAAAGCCACAAGAGAAAGGCTACAAACATCTGAAAGCCCTGTACCTGCGAGGTTATATCAATGGGCAGCCTGTCCGCAAGATGCTGGTTGACACCGGAGCGGCAGTCAATATAATGCCATACTCCATGCTACGGCATTTGGGACGCTCCACTGCAGATCTGATCAAAACCAACGTCACGTTAAGCGACTTCAACGGCCAAACTTCAGAAACGCAGGGCGTGCTGAACGTGGATCTGACCGTGGGCAGAAAAACCATCCCTACGTCATTCTTCGTCGTGGATAGCAAAAGCACCTACGCTGTCTTGCTAGGGAGAGATTGGATTCATGCCAACTGCTGCATTCCATCCACGATGCACCAGTGCCTAATACAGTGGGATGGAGATGAAGTGGAGGTCATTCATGCAGATGATTCTATCGAGATCTCCATAGCTGGCATGAACATATGGGAAGCAGAGGACCAAGAGCCGATCTCTGGAATCAGTCTAGACGGCTGTGAGCACATTGAAGCTACAAAAAACGGGGTGAGGCTGGTCTTATCCACTGGCCTGACAGAGTAGCAAAGTCCACGATCGTACGTGGTAAGGCCGATCTCGGCGATCGACCACAAAAAATAAAAAGCAGCAATCTTATGACAAACAGGTCATGCAGTCGTAGCAGGGAGGTGCCCTGCCATTGTGGAGAACAGATAAGTTGTAAACCTTCCTTGACTAATGCAATGAAAAAGGGGGCCGATTCCGGCAATCGGCCCAAACTATCGTTGTTATCCTCACCAACTGTTTGTCCCGTGTTTAGCATCGATTTAACAGGTGATGGAAAGCTAGGGTATGGGTTTACATCCGCTGATGAGCTAGAGGAGATTGACATCGGTCCTGGGGATAAGCCAAGACCAACATTTATCAGCAAGAAGTTGGATCCGAATCTGCGGGGTCCGATGATAGCTTTGTTGAAAGAATATCCAGATTGCTTTGCCTGGGATTATACAGAGATGCCTGGGCTAGACAGGAGCATCATCGAGCATCGACTCCCACTTAAAAAAGGATTTCGGCCATTCCAGCAGCGAGCACGACAGATGAAGGCCGAAATTTTGAAAGAAGTCAAGAAGGAGATCGAGAAAATGTTGGCAGCCGATTTAATCAGGCCATGCAGGTATGCTGAGTGGATTTCTAGCATCGTACCTGTAGAGAAAAAGGATGGCCGCTGGCGTGTTGCCATAGATTTTCGGGATCTCAATAGAGCTACTCCGAAGGATGAATATCCGATGCCAGTAGCAGAGACGTTAATCAACGCAGCTGCTGGTCATAAAATCTTGAGCTTCATGGATGGCAATGCCGGTTACAACCAAATTTTTATGGCTCCGGAAGATATACACAAGACTGCATTCAGAGTCCCAAGTTCGGTGGGGTTGTTTGAATATGTAGTCATGACGTTTGGACTGAAGAACGCCGGCGCCACATACCAAAGAGCCATGAATTACATCTTCCATGATCTGATCGGCAAGCTGGTGGAAATTTATATCGATGACGTGGTGGTCAAGTCAGCTTCAGTACAAGGACACTTGGATGACCTGCGACACATCCTGGACCGAACAAGAAGATTCGGGCTACGGATGAATCCAAATAAGTGTGCCTTCGGTGTGACGGCCGGTCAGTTCTTGGGCTTCTTGGTCCATGAACGAGGAATTGAGATCGGCCTGAAAAGTCAGGAGGCAGTGCGAACAATGAAGCCACCTACCACGAAGAAAGAACTGCAGTCTCTCATCGGCAAGATCAACTTCGTCAGAAGGTTCATCTCCAATATGTCAGGAAGGATAGAGCCGTTCATGGGACTTGTAAAGATTAAATCTGATGAGGAGTTTAGCTGGGGGGCAGAACAACAACGAGCCTTCGACGAGATCAAAGAATATCTGACGAAGCCGCCAGTATTGGTTCCGCCCCAGCCGGATAGGCCATTCTACATTTACTTATCAGTAGCTGACGCGTCCATCGCCTCAGTGGTGATGCAAGTTTATGATGGGCTGGAGCGAGTTGTATTTTACATCAGCAGAAGGATGCTGGACGCAGAGACAAGGTATCCTGAGATCGACAAGTTGTGCCTCTGCCTGTTTTTCACCTGCACCAAGCTGCGCCACATTTTGCTATCAGCAGAGATTGTCATCATATGCAAATCAGATGTCATAAAGCACATGCTGTCGGCTCCTATGTTGAAAGGCCGACTGGGCAAATGGATGTTTGCATTATCAGAGTTTGACATCCGGTATCAACCCGCGAAAGCAGTTAAGGGACAGGCTTTGGCCGACCTTATCGCTGAAAGGATCAACACTAATATAGCAGCACTATCTATACGAGCGTGGGCTATGTTTTTCGATGGATCGGTTTGTGATGATGGGTGCGGCATCGGCGTGCTACTCGTGTCGCCCCGGGGGGCAACGTTCTCCTTCTCCATCAGGTTGTCTGCCCCTCGCACCAACAACGTCGCTGAGTATGAGGCGATACGCAAGGGAATGGAGTTGCTCATCGAAGCTGGAGCAGAAGCAGTGGAAATTTTTGGAGACTCCAAGTTGGTGATTTCTCAGCTCACGGAGGAATACAAGTGTGAGAGCGAGTCGCTCTTCCCATTATGGCTGCAATGCCGTGAGATGATGGCACAGTTCCGGTACATGAACTTCACCTGGATCCCACGGTCGCAGAATACCGAGGCGAATGATCTTGCACAAATGGCTTCAGGCTACAAGGACGTAGAAGAGGGAGCCGATGTTCAGGTACAGTTCCTGGACGCAGACGACTGGAGAGCCGATATCTTCAATTACTTGAAGGATTCGGCTCGGGGGGCACCTAAACGGATAAGGTACAAGGCCATGAAGTATGTACTCATTGGGGACGACATGTTTTACAGGACTCTGGAAGGGTTATTGCTCAAATGTCTGGGGACAGCCGAGGCCAATCGGCTCCTGCACGAGGTACACGAAGGCGCCTGTGGAACTCACCAATCGGCTCACAAGATGAAGTGGTTGATCAGGCGATCATGGTTTTATTGGCCTACCATGCTGGAGGACTGTTTTAAGTACTACAAAGGGTGTCAAGCATGTCAGAGATTTGGAAAAATTCAGATGGTACCCGCGTCAGCAATGAACCCCATCATCAAGCCTTGGCCATTCCGAGGTTGGGGCATGGATATGATTGGCAAGATCAATCCTCCATCAAGCAAAGGCCACATGTGGATTTTGGCCATTACGGATTATTTCACTAAATGGGTTGAAGCCGTCCCTATGAAGTCCGTGAGCTCAAAGGATGTTATCGATTTTGTGAAGGAACACGTAATTCATAGATTCGGGATCCCCCAAACGATTACGACCGATGGAGGTTCGGTCTTCACTTCTTACGAGTTTAGAGAGTTCTGTGAGGACACGGGAATTAAACTGATCCGATCATCTCCGTACTATGCTCAAGCAAATGGGCAAGCTGAAGCGTCCAACCAGAGCCTTATCAAGCTGATCAAGAGGAAAATCGATGAGCACCCTAGGCGTTGGCACGAGGTTTTGTCAGAGGCTTTATGGGCTTACCGCATGTCATGTCATGGAGCGATAAAAACCTCGCCATACCATCTAGTCTATGGACAAGAAGCCGTATTGCCCTGGGAAATTACGGCTGGATCGAGACGTGTCACTTTTCAGAACGACCTAACGACTGAAGAATATGCGGCCCTGATGAGTGACAGTGTAGAGGATCTGACTGAGCTTAGGCTATGGTCGCTTGAGAAAATCAAAGAAAACAAGGCCAAGGTAGCTCGTGCAAGTTCCACGTTGGCGATTTGGTATGGGAAGTTGTATTGCCATTGGGAACTAAGGATGCAGCATATGGTAAATGGTCTCCGAATTGGCACGGGCCATACAGGGTCGATCAAGTTTTGAGGGGGAACGCGTACATGCTGGAGGAGCTGGATGGCGTGAAATTCCCAGTGGCTGTCAACGGTCAGCATCTCAAGAAATATTTCCCAAGCATGTGGGATGATGGACAGTGAGATATGGGGGCCGATGCATGAAATCGGCCAATAAAAAAAAATTATATAAAAATATATGTTTCCCAAAGCATGTGGGATGATGGACAGTGAGATATGGGGGCCGATACATGAAATCGGCCAATAAAAAGATACAGCCGATGCACAGCCATCGACTCTAGAGTTTCAGACTGTTACAAGCAGGTGCCAGTTTACATAAACGAGCTACTGAAGAAATGCCTCGAAGGCGTGAAGGGCGTCAGCACGGACACGGTCCACCTCGGCGATCTCGGCTTCGTCATCTTCGTCCTTGCCTGTCACTAGCTGCTTGTTCAGGGCACGTATCTCTGCCAGATCAGTCTTCAGTTGACCTCTGAGGCCTTCTGCTTCGTCGTGGGAGCAGGCGATGGATGCTTCCTTGTCACGAATGAGTTGTTTAGTCGCCCGGACCTTTTCTTCAAGATCTTCCAACTCCTTTTTTAAGGAGGCGAGCTCGGCGGTACTGGCGGAGGTGTCAGTTTTGGCATCCAGAGACGCTTTCTTCTCGTTGAGCTGCTGCCATCTGTCTGCGATATTGGCCTTCAGCGGAAGTTGGGCGCGACGCAGGTTGATCCTTTCACGAGCTAGCTTCACCCTTGACCCGTAGAAAGACAGAGTTACAACGGGCCAAAGCTTCACCTGCAATGCTACTGGGAGTTGGTCTTTTATTTCAGCAAGGACGCCCTTCACCTCCTCAGAACCCTCGATAAGCTCTTCGATCGGGGAAGACAGCAAGGCTCTAAGACGCTGGAATTGAGGTAGACCAGCCCTGGCTTGTGGTTCATCGGTGGCGACAGAGGGAGCTGGTTCGATGGATTCAGGGTCGAACGTCAGCAAGCCTGAAATATCACAACTCTGACAGCCCCGAAAGTACGTCAGTATGTGTCCAACATGGAAGGATTAGCCGAAAGAAGCTAACATACCTCTCCTAAGATCGAGGGGATTGCGGATGACGAGGCGATCGGTTTGTGTGTAGCTGCTGGAGGCTTGGCCAAAGGGGTAGCCGTTTCGCCTGCACCTTCGGGGATTGCTGAATCCGGCTCGGTTAGGGGCATCGGCACTGCCCCAGCCTTCCCACTAGAGACGTCAGTCGTCTGCATTGAAGGTGTTTAGCCGATGTAAGTGATGATGAATCGGCAGATAAGAAGGAATTAAGTGGTAAGAGCATGAAGGGTGAGGATTTTCGAAACCTCCTGGCTCGACGAAGAAGTTTGCGGTCCTTTGCGAGCTCTCTTGGGACCCACAGTTGGCCCCGCCTCGACTGATGCTCGGGGGGCAGCAGGTTCAGGAACGGGCCTTTTCCTGGGAGCCGATGGTGGTGCATCTGGCTGGTTTGGTGTGGCAGTCCTCTCAGAGTCTGTTGGGCTCGATTTTCCTTGATCAGGTTGTGTGTCCTCGTGGGAGGCGTCTTCGACAGAAGCCTGCAAGAGGAGGAAAGCTATTAAACACGAGCATGTCTGCAAGGATGAAAGAACGAGAAGGATCGACCAAGACATGGATCAGCCTACATGCGAGCTTTCTGGAGAAGGGCTCCGGCGTCTCAAGGTCTTCCTGGCAGCTACATTCCTCACCATCGTTCTTGTCTTAGTTGGAACTCGAGGAGCAGCTGATTGTGAAGTTACTAGTTTCTTAGAAGCCGATTGTGGTGTGATCGGCTGTTTCTGCATCATGACCTTTTTCAGAGGTGGCGAGTTTTTGCAGAAGAGGACCACAGGAGCTGGTGGAAAGAACTCAAAGGGGGTGGCGTGACGATTCTGTTCTGCAACGCATTCTGGCAACGCGTAACCCGATACAGAAAAAAAAAGAGGAGAAGGAAAAAACAGATTGGTTTTGGAATTATTATTGCCAAAACCAGGGGGGCATGTGTTATCGCCATATTTTGGCCAAAGGAGGAGTTGGGCCACAATCAAGATGGGCTTAGAAGATACGTATATGCAACGTGTTGTTGAATCGGCCTTGTGTGTTGATTTGGGCTAAATTGCCCGTGTATCTTATATTGTAATAGGTTCCGTTTCGATTTAGGTAAGAGATAGAATTGTAGAGTTATTCCAAAGGTAGAAAGTCTCCGGACTATAAATATGTATCTAAGGTTATTGAGAAAAGGAGGACAATCACGTTCACAACAAACACAATCTCGGCGCATCGCCACCCCTTGTTTCTAGGGTTTTTCTCGGGTAAGTGCCATGCTGCCTAGATCGCATCTTGCGATCTAGGCAGTATCTACTTATGCGATTGTTTGGTGTTACTCGTACTGAAGCCTTGTTGATGGCGAGTAACACTATTATCATAGATTTGTTTAGGCTAGCATCGGTACTTTTTGCTATGATCGTTTAGATATGCTGCCTCTAGTTATCTCGCCGCCTTTGCACCTTTTCCCGGGTGTAAGGGTGGCACTTTGCTTGATCTTTATTTAAGTCGATTTGATCTGTTATAGTTGTGCCTTGCTCTCCAAGGTTTAGTTTGATATCTACATGATCAGGCCTTGCAAACGGGTTGAACGATCCAGTAGTATGGAAGATACGGTTTACCAATCCAAGAGGAGTTGTTCCGGGAATTAACGTTACGTTGGTTTTTAGGCCTTCTCTAGAGTTGGTTTTCTATTATCTTTTGTATTTACCAGGCTCAATTACGTGTAGGACGTTCCAATTATGTAGTGAAAACATTAAACTATCATAGATCGATTTAACTTGTAACGATGAAGCAAAACCCCATGTTATCATAGATCTAATGCAGAACCATGGGTTAATTGGCTCTAGGAGCCGATTCACAGGGAAACCTGGGAGCCGGTCACGGCTCGAATTTTACGTATACTTGTTTACCATGCAGGAAACCAATCAAAGCAATCCTTCACTTTCCTGACCAGGTATAGGTCAGGTGGCACGCCCTCGAACCAGCCAGGGCGCGTGCCGGAGTTTTGCGGGCCGTTGCCCGAGGGACCAGGGCCCACCAGCAGTCCTGGGAGCCTCCCGGCTCTTCGTGTTGCCCGTCGCTGCTTGTAACACCCTCAGAATCGGACCTATGCAAGTTTTAGCGATTTCCGCCAAACCCGCATAGAAACGATTCAAAGGTGCCCACCAGGCACTTTCGTGCGGGTGGAAAACGAAGTAATAACATTACACAACAGTCCTCGATGGGACCCACAGAACAGATATATATACAGCAGCGACTCAATGAGTCAAGAATACAGATATAATATACAAGATCCAAATCACCTTGAAAATGACAGAGCGTCCGACTACAGACAAGATGCAAATGGGACTAAGAGCCCTGGAGAATAACCAATGGCGTCCATAACCCTGCCCAGGCCAAGCCGGAAGGGTAACCCTGCTAACGACGTCGATCTCAAAACCTGCTTAAACAAAAGGGGTGCCGACAAAGGCAAAGGAAAAAGAGGAGCGTCAGTACTGAGGCCAGTACACGGCGAGTCTAGAATTCGGCGGTCCTCGCCTACATAGGTATGGTGGACTGAAGCGGCAGCGGCAGCATACACTAACATCCTATAGAGACTCGATACAACTGGCGGTTATCAGAGAGGGATAAGAAAGACCTATCCGGATCCAACCTGAAGCTAACACCAAACAAACTCATCCTGGTGTTTCCCCCTCGATACCAAACGAGGAAGTCCACCGAGGAACTCACACAGTTGGCAGTTTTATTTATTCAGTTCTCGTTGCAACAATTACTAGTCACTTATAGATAATCATCCTGATAAAATAAGCAGTGGGCCGTTTTAGTTAACCATTCTGTTGTAGTTGCGACACTTACTAGTCAGATACAATTAGCATGAGATAACCCAAAACCCAGCAGTTGTTGGTACTTTTATTTAGCCATTCCGTTGTAGTTGCAATACTTACTAGTCAGATACATTGGTCGCGGGCAACGACCCAAGCAAGCAATTGTTGGAAGTTTTAATTAGCCATTCCGTTATAGTGAAGCTGATTACTAGTCATTATAAAGTCAAATTTATAGCAATAAACTTTAGTTATGCTTGTCTATGGTCGAGATACTGTGCTCCAAGTCGTCCATAACCGCGGACACGGCTTTCAGAAAGTTTTACCCGGCCGGGGTGCACCAATAGCAACACACACTCGATCAACCTCGGAAAAACCAAATCAAAACCCAACGAGGCCTTCACGACAAAGCAATCACAGGATTCAGAAATATTTCAGGGGGCCACCCCTTGGAGTACACCCGCAACAAAGTAAGCAAGCTCCGAGACGGACTCAAGGTTTGCGACAATGGCTGTAAACGACAGCAAATCCCCAAACGGGGACTGTCGATACCGCGAAAACACTCCGCTTCCAAAACAGTACAGCGTGCTCCTCACACAATCGTAAATAAAGCAGTAAAGCATGGCATAGGTACAGGATAGTAAATAAAACCTCAAACTAGTTGTGGCCCCAAGAAATAAGACTGAATCAAGCTCTGGCTAAGGGGGTCCCATATACCTCCCGGATGTGGATAGCGCGATAAATCAAGGAACAGGTATCAAGTACTCGGGGTCCTACGGGACACAAGTGGGCGTTCGGAAACCAAATATTATCTATCACCCACCGATGCCTCTGCTTACTTCAATTTTAGTTGTTAAACAGGAATTAAAGTGAACAATAGTAAAGCTATGATCATCTCCAACAACAACATGTGGCAAGGCTCCAACAACTGTGGCATTTGACAACACGCAACAGCACTTGAGCAAGCGACTACGACGCGCAAGTCCGACTAGCTACCAAACAACAGGTAATAGGAGGTGGCCATGGCAATATAGGGCTGCATGGAATATCATAGGTGCGGAAACTTGAGCATCGCAACACAGATAGCAATAGATCAACAAGAGGGAATAAATACTATAAAAGTAAGATAGGTAGAAAGGGGGAGATGCTCGCCTGAAAACATTGTCGAAGGTTCAACCGAAGATCGGGTCGACACTCGCATCAACTCATCGGCCTAGTCCGTGAAGAAGCAAAACACTAGCACAAACACCGGATGTACTATTTAATACTATGACAGAAGATCGGGCATGATGCATGTACGATGCATGACATGGTAAAGGTGCGATGCAATTAGGCCATATTAAGTGGAACCGGGGTCCCGACAATTATTTAGATGGTTCCTGTTGTTTAGCTACCCCGCAAATTAAATGTTGTCATATCATGGCAGAAGATAGTACCGGTTTCGCTACACCAATTTAAATGAGGCCAATATGAGACTAGATTTGCCCGCATATGGGCCCCATATTTACTTATTAGGTGAATCGGCATAAGGCCCCCAAACCACACGACAATATGCATGCATGAACATTTAATATGCGACAAGTTATATTATGTTATAAAATAGGGTTTCGGGAAGGGGTTCACACATTGAGGGGTCTCGACGGTCTTGGGGTTCCGGGGTTCGGGGTCCGGGGTCGGTCTCAGGGTCCAGGGTTCGACGGAACGGTCTCGACGGAAGCGTTCTTGGATTACTGGGGTCTATCTTGGCATTCCGGGAGGAAGCACTTGGTCTGGCGGCGGGGGCGCATCGGGTCCTCTGGGTCGCTGTCGTTCTTGTCGTCGTGCAGATCTTGTCGGGTTCCACGGGTCGATCTTGCCGTTGTGAGGGTCTTGTCGGGCCCCACGCCATTGCATCGGTCTCGACGTCCGGGATGTAGAGCTTGGCGTGCCAGGATCGGGTTCCGTGTGGCGGTCTTGGCGTCCGGGGATCTTCGGCTCCCTATCGACACACTTGCGGTTCCGGCTTGGTCATCGATGGGGAACTTGGGGCTTCGGGGTTGGATGCCGGTGTCGGGCTCGGAGATCTTGTCATCTGTGTGGCGAACTCCGGGTCCGGGGGATGGTCTTGCGATCCGTGAGGGAGATCTTGAGGCGTCCGCTTCACCGGGCCCGACATGAGTCCTCGGCGTTGTTTTCTGGATCGGCTCCATATCAGCACATCTCTGGTGGCGACTATGCCCTGCTCGGGGTCAACGGAGGGCGGCGACTGGGCGATGAAGGACGCGGCCAGGGCCACGCGGGGGCGACGAAGGGCGTCCCACGGCGCGCGAGGTTCGGGGGTCGCGCGGTGGAGCCCGGCGGACGGCTGCGGGGGCCGGCGACGAGGTCGGCGACGCACGAGGCCGCGGCGAACGGCGGCTCGAGCTCGGACGGGGTCTTCCGCGGAGGGGGGCAGAGGAGGCCGGAGGGTGCTGGTGGCCGCGGAGCTGGCGGGGACCCTGGCGACAGCGGGGCGAGCAGGGAGCCGGAGCCGGGGGAGAAGGGGCGGCGGCGCGCGCGCCAGAGGCTAGGACGCCGCTGGGGCGGGGCCTGCTGGGGAGGTCCTCGGGGCGGAGGGCGGAGGAGGCCTGGCGACGGCAGAGCGGCCGCGGCGGCGGACCTGAGCGCGGGGCGCGGCCGGAGCGGGGCGGGTGGTGCTTGGCGGCGACGGCGCCGGCGTCGGGGATGGTGGGTGGTGGCGGGGCCGAGGCGAGCGGGGCCGGAAGCGGGCGCGGCGCGGCCAGAGGCGGTTCTGGGGGAGGCGGCGGAGCCTGGGGACGGCGGAGGCGGGAGCTCGACGGGGCGCCGGCGCGGGCTCTGTCTGGGGCGAGGCGGCCGAGGCGGCTGCAGGCGGCGGGGACGGCGGCGAGCGGGAGAGCGACGAGAGGGGGCCGCGGTGGGGGCTGGTCGCGGGGAGGGAGAGGGAAAGAGGAGAGGCGAGCGGAGGGCGGCCAGGCGAGGGAGGCCGTCGGGCGGTGGAGGCGAGCAGGGCGCGTGCGGGATGGTGAGGAAGGAGAGAGGAAGAGGGAGGCGCTGGGACAGGGGTGGGACCAAGGTGGGGTTTGGGGTGGCCCGGGCGCGTGAGAGGTGTGTGCGTGTGTGGCTTGTGTGGCAGGGGGTGTGGGGCAGTGTTGTGTGTGTGGAGAGAGAGAGGGGGGTTGGGGTGATGTGGCAGTAGCTGGTTGGAGGGGGGTGAGGGAGAGGGTGAGGTGGCAGGTTGCCATTGGGTGGGGTGATGTGGAGGGGGGTGTGGGTAGGTTACCTGGTAGGTTTAGGAATTAGGGGTGGACCGTTTGTAAATTCCTGGGGGTGGTCGTTCGGGTCGAAACGGCCCGTTCGACTTCCCCCGCTAAAATAATAAATATTTTTATTTGTTTTACAAACACCGTTTGCAAACCGACAGCAGACAAACAAAAATCATCCGGAGACCCGGGGTTTGATATTTGATCAAAGATGGGGCGTTTTATAAAACAAAACGGGCTTTGCGAAAATAGTTTTAGACAAACAACACATGATGATGACGATGCAATGCACAAATCAACGCGATTTTCTAGTAGTGGTTTTGCGGGATGCCACAATTCGACACCACTAACAATGGATCTCGCCCTCGAGATCCGCCTCTTGGTACGGGAAGGAAGGTCGGCGTTCTGCGTCTTCTCGCTTCGGGTAGATCCTCGCGACACCACTAACAAGAGGTCGTTGTCCGTGATCGTCGAGAGAACACTCCGGGAACAAAAGGGCGAAGGTAGAGGTATCAAACGATAAGGCCACCTCTAACTTCCATGGACGGAGTAAAATTGCTGGATCCACTGATTCGATGTACAAGAGCGAATGATAAGAGTAGTGGTATGGTAGCTACTCCATCCCGCACTCAAACCATTACTCTGCACACGAATAGGCGGATTATGCAACCAACTCTCGGAATTAGACTGAAGATCTCGACAAGCGAGGTTCGGAACAACGGAGTGATGCAGACTCTGCATCGGATCTGGCATAGAGGATGTCGTCGCATCGGAAAACACCGGAAGGCACAGACAAGGAACAAAGAATGGTAACACCATAGACGGATTCATCAGGCAGCTTGAACACCGGATGGTAGAACACCGTTATCAGAGACGAAAGCGAAACCCTGAAGGTACGATGGAAACCCAACCACGAGAATTCCTAGACTCGAAGACAGAGAAGAGAGCGGATTTAAAACACGTCGAGATAAGAGGAGAATAGCAGAGGGGTAAGGAGTAAAATCAGACATAATCAGAACTATCCAACCGATTTTGCAAAATAATTTTGACACTCTACTTCGGCCGTTAGCTAGGTTATCCTACAGGCTGGACTTGTGGGGTATCGCAACTGCTGAGCTCTGATACCACTCTGTAACACCCTCAGAATCGGACCTATGCAAGTTTTAGCGATTTCCGCCAAACCCGCATAGAAACGATTCAAAGGTGCCCACCAGGCACTTTCGTGCGGGTGGAAAACGAAGTAATAACATTACACAACAGTCCTCGATGGGACCCACAGAACAGATATATATACAGCAGTGACTCAATGAGTCAAGAATACAGATATAATATACAAGATCCAAATCACCTTGAAAATGACAGAGCGTCCGACTACGGACAAGATGCAAATGGGACTAAGAGCCCTGGAGAATAACCAATGGCGTCCATAACCCTGCCCAGGCCAAGCCGGAAGGGTAACCCTGCTAACGACGTCGATCTCAAAACCTGCTTAAACAAAAGGGGTGCCGACAAAGGCAAAGGAAAAAGAGGAGCGTCAGTACTGAGGCCAGTACACGGCGAGTCTAGAATTCGGCGGTCCTCGCCTACATAGGTATGGTGGACTGAAGCGGCAGCGGCAGCATACACTAACATCCTATAGAGACTCGATACAACTGGCGGTTATCAGAGAGGGATAAGAAAGACCTATCCGGATCCAACCTGAAGCTAACACCAAACAAACCCATCCTGGTGTTTCCCCCTCGATACCAAACGAGGAAGTCCACCGAGGAACTCACACAGTTGGCAGTTTTATTTATTCAGTTCTCGTTGCAGCAATTACTAGTCACTTATAGATAATCATCCTGATAAAATAAGCAGTGGGCCGTTTTAGTTAACCATTCTGTTGTAGTTGCGACACTTACTAGTCAGATACAATTAGCATGAGATAACCCAAAACCCAGCAGTTGTTGGTACTTTTATTTAGCCATTCCGTTGTAGTTGCAATACTTACTAGTCAGATACATTGGTCGCGGGCAACGACCCAAGCAAGCAATTGTTGGAAGTTTTAATTAGCCATTCCGTTATAGTGAAGCTGATTGCTAGTCATTATAAAGTCAAATTTATAGCAATAAACTTTAGTTATGCTTGTCTATGGTCGAGATACTGTGCTCCAAGTAGTCCATAACCGCGGACACGGCTTTCAGAAAGTTTTACCCGGCTGGGGTGCACCAATAGCAACACACACTCGATCAACCTCGGAAAAACCAAATCAAAACCCAACGAGGCCTTCACGACAAAGCAATCACAGGATTCAGAAATATTTCAGGGGGCCACCCCTTGGAGTACACCCGCAACAAAGTAAGCAAGCTCCGAGACGGACTCAAGGTTTGCGACAATGGCTGTAAACGACAGCAAATCCCCAAACAGGGACTGTCGATACCGCGAAAACACTCCGCTTCCAAAACAGTACAGCGTGCTCCTCACACAATCGTAAATAAAGCAGTAAAGCATGGCATAGGTACAGGATAGTAAATAAAACCTCAAACTAGTTGTGGCCCCAAGAAATAAGACTGAATCAAGCTCTGGCTAAGGGGGGTCCCATATACCTCCCGGATGTGGATAGCGCGATAAATCAAGGAACAGGTATCAAGTACTCGGGGTCCTACGGGACACAAGTGGGCGTTCGGAAACCAAATATTATCTATCACCCACCGATGCCTCTGCTTACTTCAATTTTAGTTGTTAAACAGGAATTAAAGTGAACAATAGTAAAGCTATGATCATCTCCAACAACAACATGTGGCAAGGCTCCAACAACTGTGGCATTTGACAACACGCAACAGCACTTGAGCAAGCGACTACGACGCGCAAGTCCGACTAGCTACCAAACAACAGGTAATAGGAGGTGGCCATGGCAATATAGGGCTGCATGGAATATCATAGGTGCGGAAACTAGAGCATCACAACACAGATAGCAATAGATCAACAGGAGGGAATAAATACTATAAAAGTAAGATAGGTAGAAAGGGGGAGATGCTCGCCTGAAAACATTGTCGAAGGTTCAACCGAAGATCGGGTCGACACTCGCATCAACTCATCGGCCTAGTCCGTGAAGAAGCAAAACACTAGCACAAACACCGGATGTACTATTTAATACTATGACAGAAGATCGGGCATGATGCATGTACGATGCATGACATGGTAAAGGTGTGATGCAATTAGGCCATATTAAGTGGAACCGGGGTCCCGACAATTATTTAGATGGTTCCTGTTGTTTAGCTACCCCGCAAATTAAATGTTGTCATATCATGGCAGAAGATAGTACCGGTTTCGCTACACCAATTTAAATGAGGCCAATATGAGACTAGATTTGCCCGCATATGGGCCCCATATTTACTTATTAGGTGAATCGGCATAAGGCCCCCAAACCACACGACAATATGCATGCATGAACATTTAATATGCGACAAGTTATATTATGTTATAAAATAGGGTTTCGGGAAGGGGTTCACACATTGAGGGGTCTCGACGGTCTTGGGGTTCCGGGGTTCGGGGTCCGGGGTCGGTCTCAGGGTCCAGGGTTCGACGGAACGGTCTCGACGGAAGCGTTCTTGGATTACTGGGGTCTATCTTGGCATTCCGGGAGGAAGCACTTGGTCTGGCGGCGGGGGCGCATCGGGTCCTCTGGGTCGCTGTCGTTCTTGTCGTCGTGCAGATCTTGTCGGGTTCCACGGGTCGATCTTGCCGTTGCGAGGGTCTTGTCGGGCCCCACGCCATTGCATCGGTCTCGACGTCCGGGATGTAGATCTTGGCGTGCCAGGATCGGGTTCCGTGTGGCGGTCTTGGCGTCCGGGGATCTTCGGCTCCCTATCGACACACTTGCGGTTCCGGCTTGGTCATCGATGGGGAACTTGGGGCTTCGGGGTTGGATGCCGGTGTCGGGCTCGGAGATCTTGTCATCTGTGTGGCGAACTCCGGGTCCGGGGGATGGTCTTGCGATCCGTGAGGGAGATCTTGAGGCGTCCGCTTCACCGGGCCCGACATGAGTCCTCGGCGTTGTTTTCTGGATCGGCTCCATATCAGCACATCTCTGGTGGCGACTATGCCCTGCTCGGGGTCAACGGAGGGCGGCGACTGGGCGATGAAGGACGCGGCCAGGGCCACGCGGGGGCGACGAAGGGCGTCCCACGGCGCGCGAGGTTCGGGGGTCGCGCGGTGGAGCCCGGCGGACGGCTGCGGGGGCCGGCGACGAGGTCGGCGACGCACGAGGCCGCGGCGAACGGCGGCTCGAGCTCGGACGGGGTCTTCCGCGGAGGGGGGCAGAGGAGGCCGGAGGGTGCTGGTGGCCGCGGAGCTGGCGGGGACCCTGGCGACAGCGGGGCGAGGAGGGAGCCGGAGCCGGGGGAGAAGGGGCGGCGGCGCGCGCGCCGGAGGCCAGGACGCCGCTGGGGCGGGGCCTGCTGGGGAGGTCCTCGGGGCGGAGGGCGGAGGAGGCCTGGCGACGGCGGAGCGGCCGCGGCGGCGGACCTGAGCGCGGGGCGCGGCCGGAGCGGGGCGGGTGGTGCTTGGCGGCGACGGCGCCGGCGTCGGGGATGGTGGGTGGTGGCGGGGCCGAGGCGAGCGGGGCCGGAAGCGGGCGCGGTGCGGCCAGAGGCGGTTCTGGGGGAGGCGGCGGAGCCTGGGGACGGCGGAGGCGGGAGCTCGACGGGGCGCCGACGCGGGCTCTGTCTGGGGCGAGGCGGCCGAGGCGGCTGCAGGCGGCGGGGACGGCGGCGAGCGGGAGAGCGACGAGAGGGGGCCGCGGTGGGGGCTGGTCGCGGGGAGGGAGAGGGAAAGAGGAGAGGCGAGCGGAGGGCGGCCAGGCGAGGGAGGCCGTCGGGCGGTGGAGGCGAGCAGGGCGCGTGCGGGATGGTGAGGAAGGAGAGAGGAAGAGGGAGGCGCTGGGACAGGGGTGGGACCAAGGTGGGGTTTGGGGTGGCCCGGGCGCGTGAGAGGTGTGTGCGTGTGTGGCTTGTGTGGCAGGGGGTGTGGAGAGAGAGAGAGGGGGTTGGGGTGATGTGGCAGTAGCTGGTTGGAGGGGGGTGAGGGAGAGGGTGAGGTGGCAGGTTGCCATTGGGTGGGGTGATGTGGAGGGGGGTGTGGGTAGGTTACCTGGTAGGTTTAGGAATTAGGGGTGGACCGTTTGTAAATTCCTGGGGGTGGTCGTTCGGGTCGAAACGGCCCGTTCGACTGCCCCCGCTAAAATAATAAATATTTTTATTTGTTTTACAAACACCGTTTGCAAACCGACAGCAGACAAACAAAAATCATCCGGAGACCCGGGGTTTAATATTTGATCAAAGATGGGGCGTTTTATAAAACAAAACGGGCTTTGCGAAAATAGTTTTAGACAAACAACACATGATGATGACGATGCAATGCACAAATCAACGCGATTTTCTAGTAGTGGTTTTGCGGGATGCCACACTGCTCGCCGGTGGGTTTTGGTAGGCAACACACACATACAAGGACCTATCACTCGATCTCGTGCCAAACAACTTAACTATCAGGTACTTTCATTTCTTGGAACTATTCCTCACATACATGAGAATATGATGCTGCCTAAATTAGATGTATTTCTTACTCTTAGGAATGATGGACCAAGCATGGATGATAGGGACAAGCATTGGAGCATGGTCATGCATGGAGATGGCAGCAAGCATGTGATGATTCAAGAGAAGGCCATGGATGAAGATTTCAGAACTTTGAGGCCACCATAATGAAGAAAGAAGGCTTGGACGAAATATTCAAGATTAATACTTCACAAATTCGTCCATAGCTTAATATGGTGCTGCGACACCTTTATTTTGGGCCAGGCCCATGTAATTTTCGTAGGATTTTGAATAGCCACTTTTTAGAGTCTGTATTTGAGGAGAAAAGGACTTCTAGGGTTGGATTCGGCCACCACTTCTATGGCTGGCCGAAACCCTACCTTTTCCTCCTTAAATACTCCCCTTAGCCGTCACCATAGACTCGGATTTTGTTAAGACATTAAGTTAGCCATCATAGCAACTTCGCCAAGGCTCGAGCGTCGCAGAGGCCTCTTGTACTTCGCACCTATACAGGATCCCACCTTTTCAATAAAGCTTTCATCTTAATCCGCAATATCTTGATTGCAATATTAGTTCTTACTTGTTCTCGATTTCAGGTAGGAATTAAGACCCTCGCTGGTCAGGCTGATCGTGTTCCCGCAGGATCGGTAACCTCCAGGAGATTGTCCTAGCGATTGCATTGGCGCTCGTGCTCGCACGTGTAGTCGGATCGTCAAGCCCGAACTCCACCAAATCGACTACCACCATCTCATCGAAAGATCGGACACCTTTGCCCTATCATTTTGGTTATGGAAAGCTCATATACCATGTGCAAGGGGTACCCCGTTGGCGGTTCTCGATGATATGCATGTATTTACAATGACAAGAACTTTCAGGTGACCAAAGTCGAGTAGCATGCGGAGCGACCCTCGTACTCAAGGGACTTGGGATTTCCAGTTTATGGTCTGTCAAGCATATGATATAGAGTGGACCTCACTTTCACCTTAACCACATGAAGATGCCTATGATAGGGGCAATGAGAGCTCAAAGCTAATGAGTACCTTCCTTTCAGCATGGGGAAGCATTTCAAACCTTTCAAAACCATTTTCACAATTTTGTTGAGTCACCACTTATTCTATGAGCACCTTCTTGAGAGCATAGTTGTCATTCTTGTGTTTGTTCCAAAACTTGGTTAATTATGTCATGACTTTGATGCTTGTACCTCTGATATCTTTACTTCTAGTCTTCACTTGAACTTCAGAGGTGCCTTGGCATTTATTTTGTGCTCTACAAACAAAGGCAAGCGAGATACCACTCTATCATACCTTACTATGAGCATGGCAATGTTGCTTATGTTTGTGTTTCATGCTACTTATTATTATTGAGTTGGTTTCTCTTCATAGCTTGCAATGAATATTGAGTAGACTTAGTGAAGGGTTTCGCGGCATAGTAAATCAAAATTTTCTACGGATGCGAATAGAAGGAAAGCCAAGATCTAATCTAGGAGATGCAAACAACGAGAGAGATTGGATTAGCTCTTCATACCCTTGAAGATTCGCACAGCGGAACGTTCGTCGGAACGTGGGTGACGTAGTCGTACTCGCTTCTCCTCCTCGCGATCCGATCCGATCTAGCACCACAAGTGGCGGTGCCTCCGTGAGATGCACACGTGCAGCACCTCGACGTCTCCTCCTTCCTCGGACCAGCAAGTATGGTGGAGAGATGGATTGGATCTACAACACGACGGCGTGGTGTATATGGTGGAGAATTTCTGCAGCAGGGCTTCGCCTACAAACAGTCGGGAGGGACAGAGGAAGGGCAGCAGGGCGGCTAGGGTTGGAGGGGAAGGTGTAAGGGGTTGGTGCGCCCCCACCCCTCTTTATATAGAGGGGGGGCGCAGCCCTATCCCCTCCCCCAAGCCCAAACCGGCGGCCCCAAAGGATAAGGAGTGGGGGGGCAAGGAAACCCCCCCTTCTAGAAGGTCTATCTCGAGTTTAAACCTCTCTTGGCCGGCTGGGCCCTATGGGGCCTTGTGCCCCTGGCCCAATGTGGCCAGGGCACTCCCTCATAGGCCCATGCCCCCTACCGGAAGGTGGGGCCACGTTGGTCCCTTTCCGGAAGGTTCTAGAAGCTTCCGGTACAATACCGATTAATCCGGAACAATTCCGAACTCCAAAAACTGCACTGCCTTATATGAATCTTATTCTCCGGACCACTCCGGAACCTCTCGTGATGTCCCGGATCCCATCCGAGAATCCGAACAAAAACTCATAAACCATTTATCCAATCTATCCTAGCGTCGAGACACGTTAAGTGTGTGACCCTGCGGGTTCGAGAATATGCAGACATGATCTTCTATCAATAATCAACAGCGGGGTCTGGACACCCATATTGACTCCCACACATTCATCGATGATCATATCGGATGAACCACGATGCCAGGATTCAATCAATCCCATATATATATTCCCTTTGTCTCGCGATATTTTACTTGCCCGATATTCGATCGTCGGTACCGTCATACCTAGTTCAATCTCGTTCACAGCAAGTACTTTACTCGTTCCGTAATCCGATATCACTTTGTGATTAACTCCTTAACCACATGCTTGCAAGCGGTGTTGATATCGATTACCGAGTTGGCCCGAAGTATATCTCTCCAACTTGGGAGGGACAAATCCCATCTCGATACATACAACCCAATAGATACTTTCCGATCACCTGAGAGACACCTTTATGATCACCCTCTCATAGGATGACGTTTGATGACCTCAAAGCTTTCTTCCGATACCAGGGAGTTGTATTATCTCATGGTCTAAGGAATACAATATTTGACATAAGAAAAGCTTCGCAAAGACGAACACGATGACACGATCTAATTGCTTCGCTTAGTTTGGGTCTGTCCACCATATCATTCTCCCAATGATATGATCTCATTATTAATCGACAACTCATGTCCATGGCTAGGAAACCTTAACCATCATTAATCAATGAGCTAGTCCATAGAGGCATACTAGGGACACGGTGTTGTTCACAAACCACACAAGTATTAAAGTTTCCGCTTAATACAATTCTAGCATGGAATATAAACATTATCATGAACAAGAATTATAATAATAACATCTTTATTATTGCCTCTAGGGCATAATTCCAACAGTCTCCCACTTGCACTAGAGTCAATAATCTAGTTTACATCTGGCAACAATCTCACACCCATGGAACTGAGGTGCTGATCATGTTTTACACGTGGAAGAGGTTTAGTCAATGGATCTGCGACATTCAGATCTGTATGTACTTTGCTAATCTTCAGATCTCCATCTGCTATATAATCTCGGATTATATGAAACTTGCGGTTGATATGCTTGGTCTTTGGATGATATCTTGGTTCCTTAGCGAGTGCTATGGCGCCAGTGTTGTCACACAATATCTCCAGTGGGTCCAATGCACTTGGAACCACGCCAAGCTCAGTGATGAAGTTCCTGATCCAAACTCCTTCACTTGACGCTTCTGCAGCAGCCATGTATTCCGCTTCTACTATAGATCCCGCGATCACGCTTTGCTTGCAGCTTCTCCAGCTCACAGCTCCTCCATTCAAAATATACACGTATCCTGTCTGAGATTTAGAATCATCCTTGTCGGTGTCAAAACTAGCGTCGACGTAACCTTTTACGACGAGCTGTTCATCACCCCCATAGACTAAGAACATTTCTTTAGTCCTATTTAGGTACTTTAGGATGTTCTTCACGGCTGTCCAGTGTTCCACTCCTGGATCACTTTGATACCTGCTCGTCAAACTAAGAGCATTGGACACATCCGGTCTGGTACACAGCATGGCATACATGATAGAACCTATGGTCGAGGCATAAGGCACTTTGCTCATAGCTTCCCTATCATTTACCGTAGCTGGACACTGAGCCTTGCTCAATATCTTACCTGACAACATAGGCACCGAACCTTTCTTTGCCTTATCCATTCTGAACCTTTTCAGAACTTTGTCTAGGTATGTACTCTGGCTTAAAGCTATCAGGCGTCTTTGTCTATCTCTATAGATTTTGATGCCCAATATATAAGCAGCTTCACCTAGGTCTTTCATTGAAAAACACTTGTTCAAATAACTCTTCACATCGTTAAGCATGTTGATGTCATTTCCAATAATCAATATGTCATCCACATATAGTACCAGAAATGTCACCGAGCTCCCACTCACTTTCTTGTAGATGCAAGCTTCGTAGCAATTTGGAACAAATCCAAAGCTCTTGATCACTTGATCAAAACGAAGGTTCCAACTCCGAGATGCTTGCTTCAGTCCATAAATGGAACGCTGAAGTTTGCATACTTTATCAGCATCCTTAGGATCGACAAAACCTTCGGGTTGCATCATATACAACTCTTCATCAATGTTGCCATTGAGGAAAGCAGTCTTGACATCCATCTGCCATATTTCATAATCATGAAACGCAGCAATTGCTAATAAAATCCGAATGGACTTAAACATCGCTACGGGAGAGAAAGTCTCATCGTAGTCAACACCTTGAACTTGTCGAAAACCTTTCGCAACAAGCCGTGCTTTATAGACGGTAACATTACCATCCGCGTCCGTTTTCTTCTTGAAGATCCATTTGCACTCAACGGCCTTTCGGTCGCTAGGAGGGTCCACCAAAGTCCATACTTGGTTTTCGCTCATGGATCCCAATTCAGATTTCATGGCTTCTAGCCATTTCTCAGAGTCTGGGCTCACCATCGCTTCCTCATAGTTCGTAGGTTCACTGTCTTCTACCAACAAGACAGTCAAAACAGGGTTGCCGTACCACTCAGGAGGGGCACGCGACCTTGTCGACCTGCGACGTTCAGTAGTAGCATCGTCCGAAGCTTCATGATCCTTGTCATTAGCTTCCTCTATTGTTGGTGCAGGCGGCACTGGAACAATTTCAGGTGCTGCGCTACTCTCCAATTCAAGAGAAGGTTCAATAACCTCATCTAGC
The DNA here is from genome assembly GCA_916181665.1 of Avena sativa. Taxonomy (NCBI): domain Eukaryota; kingdom Viridiplantae; phylum Streptophyta; class Magnoliopsida; order Poales; family Poaceae; genus Avena; species Avena sativa. Next base: position 125,913,263 of record OV702283.1, on the reverse strand, counting down.
TCTACTTTCCTCCCACTCACTTCTTTCGAGAGAAACTCCTTCTCAAGAAAGGAACCGTTCTTTGCGACAAACACTTTGCCTTCGGTTCTGTGATAGAAGGTATACCCAATAGTTTCCTTAGGGTATCCTATGAAGACGCATTTCTCCGCTTTGGGTTCGAGCTTGTCCGGCATCAACTTCTTGACGTAAGCTTCGCATCCCCAAACTTTAAGAAACGGCAACTTAGGTTTAGCACCAAACCACAGTTCATACGGTGTCGTCTCAACGGATTTAGATGGTGCCCTATTTAAAGTGAATGCAGCGGTTTCTAATGCATAACCCCAAAATGATAACGGCAAATTAGATTTTGACATCATTGATCAGACCATATCTAATAGGGTTCAATTCCGGCGTTCAGACACACCATTGCGCTGTGGTGTTCCGGGTGGCGTGAGTTGTGAAACGATTCCACTTGCTTTAAGATGCGTAAGAAAATCATAACTCAAATATTCACCTCCACGATCGGATTGTAGAAACTTAATCTTTCTGTTACGATGGTTCTCCACTTCATTCTGAAATTCTTTGAACTTTTCAAACGTTTTAGATTTATGTTTCATTAAATAGATATACCCATATCTACTTAAGTCATCGGTAAAAGTGAGAAAATAGCGATATCCACCGCGCGTCGAAACACTCATCGGTCCGCATACATCGGTATGTATGATTTCCAACAAGTCCGTTGCTCGCTCCATCATACCGGAGAACGGGGTTTTGATCATCTTGCCCATGAGGCATGGTTCGCATGTGTCAAATGATTCAAAATCAAGAGACTCCAAAAGTCCATCAGAATGGAGTTTCTTCATGCGCTTTACACCAATATGACCTAGATGACAGTGCCACAAATAAGTAGTATTATCACTATCTACTTTGCATCTCTTAGCCTCAATGTTATGGATGTGTGTTTCATCCCTTTCGAGATTTAGAAGAAATAAACCATTCACAATAGGTGCATGACCATAAAAGATGTTACTCATATAAATAGAACAACCATTATTCTCCGATTTAAATGAATAACCGTCTTGCAATAAACACGATCCAGAAATGATGTTCATACTCAACGCAGGCACATAATAACATTTATTAAGGTTTAAAACTAATCCAGAAGGTAAAACTAAGGAGAGCGTGCCGACGGCCATCACATCAACTCTTGATCCGTTGCCAACGCGCATCGTCACCTCATCCCTCGCAAGCCGCCTTCTATTCCGTAGCTCCTGTTTCGAGTTACAAATATTAGCAACCAAACCAGTATCAAATACCCAGGCACTACAACGAGGGCTAGTAAGGAAAACATCAATAACATGTATATCAAATATACCTTTGATGGTGCCAGCCTTCTTGTCCGCTAAGTACTTCGGACAGTTGTGCTTCCAGTGACCCTTGTCCTTGCAATAGAAGCACTCAGTGTCCGGCTTAGGACCAGACTTGAGCTTCTTCTCAGCAGGGGCAGTGCGTTTGCCGCCTCCCTTCTTGAAGGGCTTCTTTGCTCCCTTACCTTTCTTAAAGGAGGGCTTGTTGACCATCAACAGATGATTATCCTTCTTGATGTCCACCTCCGCAGCCTTCAGCTTTGCGAAGAGCTCGGTGATCGTATCAGTGGAACCAATCTGATTATGAGTCACTACAAAACTTTTGTAGCTGGGAGGGAGTGATTGCAGAACCCTGTAAATCTTGAGCTCCTCTGGAATCTTGCATTCCAGTTGCTCAAGGCGTTGAGTGTAGCCCGTCATCTTAATGGCGTGCTCACTGACGGAACTCCCTTCCTCCATCTTGCAGTTAAAGAACTTCTCAGAGATCTCATATCTCTCAGAACGGGCCTGAGTCTGAAACATGGTTTTCAGCTCTTCGAGAATCTTAAAGGGCCCGGGATAGTCTTCAAAACGATTTTGAAGTTCCGGTTCCATAGCAAACAACATGGTGCTCTTAATCACACCATAATCATCTTTGCGCGACTGATAGACAGCTTTCTCATCAGCCGGCACAGTTGCAGCAGGGGGGTCACCTAACGCTTTCCCAAGGACATAGTCCTTTTGACCGCCAGAGAGAATGATTCTTAGATTGCGGAACCAATTGGTGAAGTTAGACCCATTGTTTTTAAGCTTTTCCTTCTCAGCAAAAACGTTGAAGTTGAAGTTGGACTTAGCCATTTGATCTACAATATTAGCAAGTACAAATTAGACTATGTTCATGATAACTAGTTCAACTTTTAATCAAATTACTAGATGAACTCCCACTAAATTCAACATCCCTCAAGTTGTTTAGTGAACACGATCCAAATTCACCACACCTAATCCGATCTTCACGAGAAGAGATGTGGTTTCAATGGTCGACAACAAAGTGTCGATCATATCATTCATATGACTCATGCTTAACCTTTCGGTTCATGTGTTCCGAGGCCATGTCTGTACATGCTAGGCTCGTCAAGTTAGACCCAAGTATTTCCGCGTGTGCAAAACTGGCTTGCACCCGTTGTATGTGAGCGTAGAGTCTATAGCACCCGATCATCACGTGATGCTTGGACACGACGAACTTTCGCAACGGTGCATACTTGGGGAGAACACAGTTTTTATCTTGATCTTTAATTGAGGAATCATCTTATAATGCTACCGTCGCGATCTAAGCATAATAAGATACATAAAAGGATAAACATCACATGCATATAACCTTATGTGACATGGTATAGCCAATCTTCGCGCAATGATCTCCATCTTGTGCGTGCCGGCATGATCTCCATCACTCCACCATGATTGCCTCCACCACGAATAGTAACTACAACTATTGCTAACTACTTAGCGATAAAGTGAAACTATTACATGGCGTATAAGAAGTTGACACACAGGTCATACACAATTATAAAGACAACCATATGGCTCCTGCCGGTTGTGTACTCATCGACATGCAAGTCGTGAAACATTACAAAACATGATCATCGCATACATTATACACATCACATCTTGGGCCATACCATATCACAGAAAACACTCCCTTCAAAAACAAGTTAGACGCCTCTACTTTGTTGTTGCATGTTTTACGTGGCTTATGGGAGTAGATGCTAAGAACGATTCTTACCTACGGAAAGCCACAACGGTGATATTATGGTTGCCAAACTCCGGTGTTAATCCCATGACAACTATAGTGAGAGAAACTGACATCCACCAGCCGCATGTGTGGAACAAGCCACACGTCAAGTGCGGAGCCGATCTCGCGAACGACGTCGCGTAAGGTTGGCCTGGACCGCTTCAATCTCACTATCCCGCGTCATAAGAAGAACACAAACAAGAGGCTTGCAACAGAAAACATCAACGCCCGCAACAACCATGTTGCGTTCTACTCGTGAAACACATCTACGCATAGATCTAGCTCTGATACCACTGAAGGGTTTCGCGACATAGTAAATCAAAATTTTCTACGGATGCGAACAGAAGGAAAGCCAAGATCTAATCTAGGATATGCAAACAACGAGAGAGATTGGATTAGATCTTCATAACCTTGAAGATTCGCACAGTGGAACGTTCGTCGGAACGTGGGTGACGTAGTCGTACTCGCTTCTCCTCCCCGCGATCCGATCCGATCTAGCACCACAAGTGGCGGTGCCTCCGTGAGATGCACACGTGCAGCACCTCTATGTCTCCTCCTTCCTCGGACCAGCAAGTATGGTGGAGAGATGGATTGGATCTACAACGCGACGGCGTGGTGTATATGGTGGAGAATTTCTGCAGCAGGGTTTCGCCTACAAACAGTCGGGAGGGAGAGAGGAAGGGCAGCAGGGCGGCTAGGGTTGGAGGGGAAGGTGTAAGGGGTTGGTGCGCCCCCACCCCTCTTTATATAGAGGGGGGGCGCAGCCCTAGCCCCTCCCCCAAGCCCAAACCGGCGGCCCCAAAGGATAAGGAGTGGGGGGCAAGGAAACCCCCCCTTCTAGAAGGTCTATCTCGAGTTTAAACCTCTCTTGGCCGGCTGGGCCCTATGGGGCCTTGTTCCCCTGGCCCAATGCGTCCAGGGCACTCCCTCATAGGCCCATGCCCCCTCACAGAAGGTGGGGCCACGTTGGTCCCCTTCCGGAAGGTTCTAGAAGCTTCCGGTACAATACCGATTAATCCGGAACAATTCCGAACTCCAAAAACTGCACTGCCTTATATGAATCTTATTCTCTGGACCACTCCGGAACCTCTCGTGATGTCCCGGATCCCATCCGAGACTCCGAACAAAAACTCATAAACCAATTATCCAATCTATCCTAGCGTCGAGACACGTTAAGTGTGTGACCCTGCGGGTTCGAGAATATGCAGACATGATCTTCTATCAATAATCAACAGCGGGGTCTGGACACCCATATTGACTCCCACACATTCATCGATGATCATATCGGATGAACCACGATGCCAGGATTCAATCAATCCCACATATATATTCCCTTCGTCTCGCGATATTTTACTTGCCCGAGATTCGATCGTCGGTACCGTCATACCTAGTTCAATCTCGTTCACAGCAAGTACTTTACTCGTTCCGTAATCCGATATCACTTTGTGATTAACTCCTTAACCACATGCTTGCAAGAGGTGTTGATATCGATTACCGAGTGGGCCCGAAGTATATCTCTCCAACTTGGGAGGGACAAATCCCATCTCGATACATACAACCCAACAGATACTTTCCGATCACCTGAGAGACACCTTTATGATCACCCTCTCATAGGATGACGTTTGATGACCTCAAAGCTTTCTTCCGATACCAGGGAGTTGTATTATCTCATGGTCTAAGGAATACAATATTTGACATAAGAAAAGCTTCGCAAAGACGAACACGATGACACGATCTAATTGCTTCGCTTAGTTTGGGTCTGTCCACCATATCATTCTCCCAATGATATGATCTCATTATTAATCGACAACTCATGTCCATGGCTAGGAAACCTTAACCATCATTAATCAATGAGCTAGTCCATAGAGGCATACTAGGGACACGGTGTTGTTCACAAACCACACAAGTATTAAAGTTTCCGCTTAATACAATTCTAGCATGGAATATAAACATTATCATGAACAAGAATTATAATAATAACATCTTTATTATTGCCTCTAGGGCATAATTCCAACACTTAGTTGCATACTCCTTATTATGAGTTGTCTAAGCATCTACTCCTGTGTTGAGAATATATGCATCATATGAAGCAAAGTGTTCGTGAAAGTTCTTTTATCGCACTCAGTTTTCAACTGAATTTCTTGAGGACAAGCAATAAGCTAACTTGGGGGAGTTGATACGTCAAAACGTATCTACTTTCTCGAACACTTTGCTATTGTTTCTCCTCTAAACTTGTGTGATTTGGATATGACTATCACGGACTGACGCTGTTTTCAGCAGAATTACCTTGGTGTCTTGTTTTTGTGCAGAAAATAAACTATCAGGAAAAATCACGGAAAATATGCTAAAAATTATATTTCACCAGAAGACCCACGGAGCCAGAAGACGAGATGGAGAGGAGGCCTGGGGGGCCCACACCCACCCTAGGCGCGGGCCCGCCCCTGGTCACGCCTGGAGGGGGTGCAGCCTCCCCAGGCACCTCCTCGGCCTCCCTCTGCGCCTATAAGTTGCCTTTTGACCTAAAAACTGAGGAGGGTTCAATAGTTTTCCAGAAAGAGTTCCACTCCGCCGCCGCCGCCACCAGAAACAAAGATTCGGATCCAGAAACTCCGTTTTGGCACCCTACCGGGACGGGGAATTTGGAGAGGATCATCGCCATCGTCATCACCAACGCATCTCCATCAACCACCGATATTTCCCTCATCCATGAGTGAGTAATCCCCTGCTGTAGGCTTGGGGATGGTAGGGATTGGATGAGTTCTATCATGTAATCGAATAAGATCTGTTAGGGCATAGTGCCTAGTATCTCTATTAGTGCTACTTGACTTTGTTGCAACTTGTTGTGCTTAATGCTTGTCACTAGGGCCCGAGTGCCATGATCTCAGATCTGACCTTATTATTGAATCATTATGATAGTATTGTTTGTGATCTTATCTGCAAGTTGTGTACACATATCATTGTCCGGATCCAAAGGCCCCAAAGTGATAATAATTGGGACAACCGAAGGGGATGGCTGTGGTGTGAGGATCACATGTGTTCACGGAGTGTTAATGCTTTTCTCCGGTGCTCTATTAAAAGGAGCACCTTAATTGCCAGTAGTTCTCTAGAGGCCCCGCTGCCACAGGCTGGCTGGACAGAAGATGTTGTGCAAGTTCTCATTGCGAGCACGTATGACTATATTTGGAGCACATGCCTAGGATTGTTTAGTACTTGGATACTTGTTATTATTTATCTGCAATACCCTAGATCTTGAAGTTACATGTTGAGACTCGTTCATGCAACGCCCGTTCATCCATCCCTATGCCTACCGTACTCGAATCCTACTGTTACCGTTACTGTTACTATTGCTATTGTTTTATTGTTGCTGTTACTACTGCTGTTGCTTTGCTGTTGCTACTGATAAACTTCTATGAGCAGGATTTCCAGGTGCAGCTGAACTGATAACTCAGTTGTTAAGGCTTACAAGTATTCTTTGGCTCTCCTTGTGTCGAATCAATAAATTGGATAATACTACCCGCGAAGACTGTTGAGATCCCCTATACTTGTGGGTCACCACTGATCTCCTCCAACCTGGTGTCCTACTCTGCCCTCACGGCGGTGTGCGCGGCGATGTTGGACATGCAGGCTAGGATGGACGAGTGCAGATTCTCGATGTCCGACGCCGCGTCCCTGGTGGCCAACTGGTCGACCCTCTGAGGCTGCTGATGGCGTTGCTTCGGGTTCGTAGGTGGTGGCCTTGGACTTAGTGAGAGCGGTTTGCGTCTACGCCCACTTGTCGTACCCCTCGATTCGTGTGAATATGGGGATGAACTTGAAATCGTTGTTGTCCTTTTCCTCACGGTGGGCGGCGATCATGGCGCGCATCTACAAACAATACCAACAATCGGACACAAATTTCAAATGGGGGACGATGGGGGCTGCTTACCTGATCGTTGTAGTTGGTGCCACTGACATGGACGCGGCGCACCTCCTCGATGACCCCGTGCCACTTGTTGCAGGCATGCTGTATCATGTCCCAATGGTGAGACATGTCAGAGTCGTTGCAGTCGTCACACAAGGACTTGAAGTAGGGATCCAAGAGCCGCCGCTCATCGTACGCCGCCTTCACTCTCTTCCAATAACAGTCTAAGTTCTGGTTGGCGCCGGTGAAGGGGTCTATGCCGATGGCATTCCAAGCTTCGGTGAGGCACTCATCCTCCCTCGAGCTCCACTTGGGGCCGCGGTCGCCGCCTCCTTTCTTATTTTTTGCCTCTCCACATCCACCGCCTTCTTTTTCCCTTTCAGGTCAGCCGCGATGGTCACCGGCACCTCCACCACCTCATCCTCGGCCTTCACCACCTCTGTGTATGCGTATACCTCGTCCTCCGAAGGCTCGCGTCCATCTTCCTCCTCGTCTGCATATGCAATGGCTTCTTCTTGTGTGAAGGCATGGAGGAGCCACCATTGATGATGTCGGCCATGATGGAGTCGCCGTTGGGAGGAGGCGATGGGCTGGTGTGGTGTCATTCACGAGGGATTTGGGGTCAAAACTGCCGAGCGGGTCAAAGTCGTTGTAGCCCGGCGAGAAACGAGTGAGGTGCGGCGTCGTGTTCGCCTGGTCGAACGGCGATGGGGAGGAGATGTTGCTCTGGCTCCCAAGGATGTGGAGGTCAGCGCTGTACGTCGGCGCCTCCATTCCCGCCATGGCCGACGCCCGCTTCGTCGCAAGATAGGCCGCATGAGCCTGCTCTGTATGCGCCTCCGCCGCCCGGCGCAGCCTCGAGTTCTTCTCCTTCAGCCAGCGGCTGGCGTTCTCCACCTGTCGGCGCTGGTCGAACGCCCACTCTGTGTTGGTCATCCTCTTCGGTCGCTGCTTGTCGGTCTTCCCTTTCTTTGTGAGCGCCAACGCGCGGGGAGCTTGGTACCTCTTCGGCGGCATGGTGACGGCGACGGGTGGCACTCGGGAGGGGAGAGGTGGGCGGGACGGGGAAATAACGGGAGTGGGCGACGACAAGGGAGGGAAATGGCGGGGCTAGGCGGCGATGAGGAAAAAGAGAGGAAAGATTTTGGTGTCCCGCCGACGGAGCTGGCCCATCAACTTTTTCAAGTTGCGCCAGCGCGCCCGATTAACCTCCTCGGATTGGGTTTGGGCTAGATACACCGAATGTTTAGTTGGACCGCGCCCGGCACAATTTCGGGTTAGAAAGGGCTAAGCGGTTTTTTTTTTACGTCCGGCGCCTCATTTCACCCAGGGCCCTTTTGGGCGAGTGGAAATGCTCGTAGCGCGTCTACAGTGGCTAGTAGCGCGTCTTGGCCTTGGAAGTCGTACCTGTGTCTGTTGAAGCTTCGAGGAAGTGCACAAGACGAGACACGTCGTGGTCGATCGTAGGCGCATATTTGTAGTCGCTGGCTGCGCGCTAAACATGGAGTCAAACTTGGTTTCCTTTTATCATTAAATAATCCAGGGAATTAGGACCTGTGCCACGATCGTTGATATGTCTACCATGCAAAATCGTATTTTCTGTCACGCTTTGCCAACGCGCTCGCATGCATGGTGACGAAAACACCTCCGTCATCCAAGCTATATATACCCATACCCGAGACAAGCGAGAGAGCTTCGGCCCACGTACGTACGCAAAAATGGCGCCTACCGCCACGGCCACCATGAGCATCATGCTGGAGCTCCGCAAGTACCTCATGCTCATGGCCATCCTGGCGGCGACCGTCACCTACGTCGCCGGGCTCAACCCGCCGGGCGGCGTCTGGCTGCGCACCGAGGAGGGCCACCTCACGGGCGACCAGGTCCTCGTGCTCACAGGCCGCCCCCGCTACAACGCCTTCTACTACAGCAACGCCGCCGCGTTCATGGCCTCCGTCGTCGTCATCCTCCTCCTGCTCCTCATGGAGCGCAGCATCGGCAAGAGTAACAAGCTGCTCATCCTCGCCGCGCTCCGGGTGGTCATGGTGCTCGACTTCTTCGCGGTCCTGGTGGCCTACGCCGCCGGCGCCAGCCGTGGCACCGCCACAACGATCGTCGCCTCCCTGCTGGTCTCCGCGGTCTCCGTCTACATCACGGGCTACGCCGCGTACCGCGCGCTCTTCAGGCCTAGACCACCACCGGAGTCCCCCGGGGACGCGTCGCTCGACCTCAGGCTCGAGCGGCGGCGAAAGACCCTGATGCTCTTCTGCATCTTCGCGGCCACCGTCACCTACACGGCGGGGCTGAACCCGCCGGGCGGCTTCTGGCCCGACGGCCGGGAAGGCAGCCGCGCCGGCAGCCCGGTCCTGGAGGACCGACACCACTCGTGGCGCTTCATCGCTTTCTTCGTCTTCAACACCGTCGCGTTCATCGCGTCGCTCAGGGGCATCATGCTCCTCACCACCATCAGAAGCAAGTTCAAGGACGGCGACGGGAACGGGCGGTGGTGGTACGTCCTCTACGGCCACGTCGTGCTGGCGCTTACCGGCCTCTTCGTCGCCTACGGCTTCGGAACCTGCAGGGACACGCACTCCACCGTCTACGTCTTTGGACTGGTCTTCCCTGTTCTCGCCTACACTGCCGTCCAATTCTTCATCCAGAGATACTGGTGGGATAAGATCGTGGACCGTGCGGATCAAATAAAAAGGTAATCCATGTTAACCACAGATATTTACCTCAAAATTTAAGACTTGATTTAGAAAAATAAATAAAGTTCGGGTTGACTGAAACTCACATCTCTAAACTACATATTAAGCAAAGTGAATTCCATGTTTTACCCCTTTTCACTTTCGGTTTTGCTATTTCCGAGTGGAACTGAGATTTTCTTAAGTTTCAGTCACCTAAGAAAAATGTAACCGTGCAGCTGGTTTCAGTTGCACTTTTCAGGCAAAAAAATACAATTGTACTTTTTTGTTACTGGAACGAGTTACACATTTCTTTTAATTACAGTTGCATTTTTCTCAGTTGATTGAGACTTAAGAAAATTTCAATCGACTGAGACATAGACAAACCCGTTCACCTTTTATCTCATTCTGATATGCGTGTCTTTCTCCTAGGCTTCACAAAATATACCGTAGAGGGTAAAAATGAAATTTACTCTAAAATAAAATTACTTGCTTCTGTGTATATTAATGGCCCCAACTTTATGTATATTTATATGTATCTAGTTAAGTATTTGGACTAGATGTATTTCCTATCTAAACAAAGTTGAGACCAATAATATGGACCAAAGGAAATATTATAATCATAGTTTTAAACTAGATAGAACTCATACTATATGTAGAATTATACAGTGAAAACATTTCAATTATTAAACATATATATATGTTCTTATAATTTTTTTGGTAATTTATGTAAATTTGTGTGTGTAATAAAATCTAGTGATGAAACATGCCTTTGAAAAACCTGCATGACATATTTTCGACTAGATTTAGAAAAAACTCAAATTTGGTTGAATTTTATTTAAATTTACATGAAATTGACAAAATAATTCTGAAGTAATTTTGAAATTTCTGAGATTTTGTTTATTTTCGGGGCCTCAAAAATTTACTCAAACCAAAATCTAAAACCCTAAATTGCACATTTAACAAACTTTTTTTAATCCAAATTCAACAAACTAACTTCCATGTTTTACCCTTTTTTTACATCTTATCTAGTTCTGATATATTAATCCCCTACCAGTCCTACATGGGAAAGCAAGTTTGCACGTGACTTTCCCCAAAAAAAAATAGAATTAAAGATGGTAAAGTGAAACCCCCCCCCCCCCCCCCCCCACCCACCCCCGACCCACACACACACAAAAGATGGTAAAGTGGCATTTAATGTGAACTACCGCCTCTGTACAAAATATAAGATGTTTTAGCTTTATTTAAAATACAAGTATCCAAACATCTTTTAGTATGTATGTTCACTTATTTTGCTCTGAATCTGCACACTAAAAAATGTCTAGTGAACCCACACATTTAACAAATGTCTTTTTTACATCTTATTTTGCATATAATATGATGATATTATATATTTTGAAACCAAATCCAAGACATATTTATTGACACAGTGGTCACATTGTAGATTTCTCTCCCAGCATCAAAAGAGTTCGCCTCGTAGATGTTGATATGTCTTATGAACTTGGTCAAACATAAAATATTTGACTTAGCACAAGATTAGAAAGCCTTGTACACCCAAAGATAGAGAGTGTATAACCACTATAGCAATAATATAACAATGTATACGTTTATCCGTTGCATGTAATCTCTACGAATTTGCTAGTTCTCTTTTGCCTAATGAGAATTTCTTACGCCTCAGTCAACTCTTTCACCATTAGATTTATCTCGCGGTTCATGCAATGTAGGAGTTACACATCAGTTGCAACTAGGTTGTAATCAAAAATTTAATAAGTTGTAATTAGGTTGCAATTAAAAATTATTATAAATTACAACTAAATTGCAATATAGACATAAAAAGTTTTCATGTGCGTGAGATCTAGCCACTCCCTAATCTCTATATTTTCTCGGGCGCTCCCTAATCTCTATTTACATATTTTTTGCATTTCAGCCGTTTAAGCTCATACTGGACCAGCCTAAGATTGAGGTTGCGCTCATTCTGGAGCAGCATGTGCTCTTGCTTGACCGACCCCGACGAGCAAAACGCGATAGAGGAAGATACCCCTCCTGGAGCAGAGACGACGCCGGTAAAGAGAGCCCACACAGCGGTGCTGCTTCTTGCCACCCTCGCGGCGACCATCACGTACCAAGCAGGGATGAACCCGCCGGGCGGCTTCTGGCCGGACAGCCGCGACGGGCACGCCGGCGGCGACCCAATCCTCCTAACCACGCACGCCAAACGCTACAAAGTCTTCTTGGCCTTCAACTCCCTCGCGCTCGTGGCCTCCATCGTCGTCATCGCCATGGTCCTGACCAGGCAGGCATCGAGCGCCGTACACAGGCACCACGCGCTGGAGGCCGCCATGATCATCGACCTGCTCAGCCTCGTGGTCGCCTACGCGGTCGGCTGCGGCCGCGACGTGAACACCTCCGTCCGCGTGATCGCGCTGGGCGGCGGCATCCTGGCCTGCGTCGTGATCCACATCGTATTCTTCACGCTCAAGTCCGCGAGGGAGACGCCGGAGCTGCTGAAGAAGAAGCGCAAGCTGCTGCTCCTGTTCGCCATCCTGGTCGTCACCATCACCTACCAGGCCGGGCTCACTCCGCCTGGGGGCTTCTGGCTGGAGGACGACGCTGATCACCACGCCGCCGGCTACGCCGTGCTCGCCAACACCTACCCACACCGTTACGGGGCCTTCTTCTACTGCAACACGGCGAGCTTCATGTCCTCGGTGGCGGTCATCATCCTGCTGGTGAACCCGCACATGTACGAGCTGGGCATCATGTGTCAGGCGCTCTACCTGTGCGCAGTGTCAGCCTTGTTGGGTCTCATCGGCGCTTATGCCGCCGGGAGCTCTCGTCGCCTGGGGACGTCTCTCTCCGTGGTCGTGCTGGCAGCCGGTGTGTTTGTCTTCATCGTCCTGCTGCTCCTAGCGCTCAAGTTTCTCAGTAGATGCAAGATATTCTGCCGTGGAAGAAACGAGCTGCCATCGCTGCCCCAGGAAGAAGGGGGAGACGAGGACGCCCAACCCAAGGAAGAAGAAGAAGAAGATGATGCAACGAAGCAAAACGACTCCGACGAGGAGACCCAGCCCCAGCCCCAGGAAGGAGGAGACGACTCCAACGAGGAGTCCCAGACACAGCCCCAAGAAGGTGGGGGAGACGACTCACAAGACAGAGAAACGGCTAAGTACACCACGCGGAAGTACCTGATGCTGGTGAGCATCCTGGTGGCGAGCGTCACCTACCAGGCCGGTCTCATCCCACCAGGTGGAGTATGGCCAGACAGTGTCGAGGGGCACGCCGCCGGCGACCCAGTCCTGCACGACAGCAACGAGCGCCGGTACAGTTTGTTCTTCTACAGCAACTCCGTCTCCTTCCTGGCGTCCATCGTCGTCATCTTCCTGCTACAGCTCGACGAGCCGTTGTTCGCGCTGAAGTTTGGTTCCCCTTCCAGAGCCACATTTTCTAGCAAGCCCGAGTCCGACGAGATGCTCCGGTTGGCGCAGTCCTCCATCCTGCTGGCCCTTGTTTTCCTCCTCGTCGCCTACGCCTCGGGCTGCAGCCGTAGGTGGGAGATGTTCTGGTATGTCGTCGTGCTCGTCGCCGCCGTGCTGCTCTACATCGCCATCCATGTGCTGCTGTCATGCCGTGAGGAGAAACCTGCCCAGGTAACACCTCTGGCTCAGGAGGGTGCACACGGTGGTGACAGCAGCCACTGTACTGACGGGCTGTGCAGATGTAAATGCCATGAAAAGGAGGGGGAAAGAACGGAAGAGGAAAGCCAGGTCTAGTTTTTTCTTTTCTTTTTTGAGAAATGGAAAGCGAGGTTTAGATGCTTTAGCAGTGCATCTATGCAAATGATATTCTTTTTTGGGCCGGTTATGTTGACATTTCCCGCGCCCTTTGAATGTTTCAGTGATGCTGAGTTTTTTTTCTAGGCCACGGCACATGGCCTCAGGCCTCCCCACTGATTTCTACTAAAGAAACATCAAACTAACAGTCTTACATACAGTAAACAAAATGCAAAGACAAAATCATTTCACTTTTAAGTACTATTTTTTTTCCCAAAACACGCAAAAGGACTTGCGTGTCATTTCCTTGGAAACATTGCTAACATTGACTACTATACTTGATATGAAAGGAGAGAACATTAAACCCAAGTTGGGTCATCGCTCCCCACAAGTACTTCTATTAACATCATTTGGTTGCAATTACAAGTGAGGACCCTACATTATTCGCAGAGATCAAAAATTTATATACATAGACAGTGTATGTCAACATAATACCCAAACAGTCTTTTTCATTGTACACAAACATTACCTGTTACCTGACGGGCATCCTCGATCCTTGAACCTTTTTTGGAAGGCGTTCAGATGTGATTGCCTGACAAGCTTCATGGTTGAACTTGCTGTTTCAAGGCATTCACATTCCGAATTGCTGTAGTGCCGGTTAATGTCTTCATTCTCCAGGCAAATACTGTGTTGGAGTGTCAATTCTGAAGAATAGTCCCGGTCAAGTTGATGGATACAATGAAATTTCCAGAATTTGTTCTTAACGGATCTTCCTGTCTGTATCATGTCCTCGTGACCAAAATTAGTACACAACTACATTCCAGTTAATTTTGTGGTTTGTCAGATGAGGAGGAGGTTGCCCCCAGCAGAGACGAGAGTGATGGACGCATCAAGAGATACAATGAGGGTCCTAGAACAGGGATAAGTGCCAGCGGAAGAATCCAGCCATTTTTCCTGCAAATGGAATGAGAAAACAAATGAGACATCTGTTGCATGCATTTCTTATGTTTGCATCAGGCAAGGAGTAAAGTTGCTCGTGATTTTTTTAACGTTAAGCTTATAAGCATCGGGACTAGCACTCTTACCATCGCCTTGCTGTCATGTCATTGTAGACCCAAAATGGCGAGAAGGCCGAGAACAAAGTAAAATCAATAGATGTGGCATGGATCTGATAGATGACATGAAAAAACAGGAAATTAGTTCACCTCGACATTTTCGTGCTTTCTAAAACATAGGCGGGAGATTTGTTCAGCCTCGAAAGCTTTTGTGCTTTCTAAAGCAACATAAATTCATTCCATTTCAAGATATAGCAACCATATAAAATCAGATTATGAAATGATCCAGCTAACAAGTCATTCAGAAGATTGGAATGGTGGAAAACAGACAAAACTAAAAGAGGGCATGATTTTTTTCACTTCTTCCTTTTTTGCATATGCCCGTATGTGCTTTCATGAATTTTTCAATTTACCTACATCATTCTTTTTGTGTTTAAGAATAGTTAACGCACCTAATGTAAGTACTAAGTAGAATAAAGATTATAAATTGATGGCTTTAGGTTTCCCGATGTATAACTGCAAGCAATTTTTTAGGGAGTAACCTTGCAACAATTTTGCAGCCGTTAATTAACATTACAGGACTAGCATATAGGTGTAAAAACATGAAAGTTGCATGGGCATTGCAAACACTTATATAATATGGTATCATGATTTTTTTTTCATGCTTTGCCAAGCATACAATAATGCAGAACTTACAAATTTGCTCTCTCTAGCGTACTGAAAAAATTCCTGCCAATCAGCACCGCCAGCTTTGCCTGCATATATAATCAGTCCAAGGCCCACGGCAAACGTTACCTGCAACATGATTGGAACAAAATCATGTTATGATTACGCAAGTGGGCCAACTAGATATACTGCATGCTACTTAAATCAAGATTTTGACAATGTAAAGACACTACTACTAGAGCATACCCCTGCAGTTAATTTTGATTCAAGAAATTTTAATGGCCATTGTCCAATTTCGTCTTCATCAATGGCAGGTGGAGGGGGTTTCCATAGAACGAAGTAAGGAATCAACACATATGCTCCTCCAAAGCATGAAAGGACTAGGAATGGCCAGACAGGAATATTGCTTTTTGAACTGCAAAAAAAAGATTTATTGTAACATTTATATTGCGGTGATGTAATTATACAGAGAATACCATATCACAGCAGACAGGTCTTGCTAATGTTACATCTTTATGTTTGTTTTGACATGTAGATCAAGAAATGCATTAGCAAGAACGCTGGTAGTGCAGAACCATTAGTATACCATGCAAAAGAATGTGGACTTCCCCAAGTTTGGTAAATAGGTTTATTAAGTTTTTAAGATTCACATTAGTATAAAAAATGACAATTCATCCGACTGATATGAAAAATAAAAACACTTTTCTTGGAGAATGATTGTACCACTACCGTGCTACATCTGTGGCCACAGCAACTCCAAAATAAAATGAAGCTAACAAATACTGCAACGATACATCATAATACTTGTTATAAAATGCAAATGGATCTGCCACGTGAGCATCGACTAAAACATGATTTGTGGCAGATCCATGAGCCAAGATGTGGTTGTTTTGGTGCTTGCACTTGCTCATGAGCATTGTAACCATCGGGATTTCTCAGGAAACAGATTGCGACGTGGCTAGGGTACATAATGGCTCAGCTCAGTCAAGCTTTGGCTAGGATCATCAGCTTAACAAGAAAAAGACGTGCTAAGCTTGGGATGACTCGTTAGACTCGTTAACGATGTGATATTTTCAGGTTCATCAGACAATCCACATGGAAAAAACATGCATCAAAAAATTGGTAAATAACAGCCTGACATATGCTCGATTTCTACTCTACTAAATCTACAAATAATCTAGCATACTTTGGATTAAAAAACTGTCAGAATAAATCTTGAGAGATGAGAACAATCTAGAATCTACTGTCTGATGAGCTTCAGCCTTGAGGTGTGGCTGTGTGAAACTTGGGCAGCCAGATGGGTTTAACAAGTGTCCCTGCCGGGCCAGGACCTGAGACTCATGTTTTTTACGAACTACTCGTATGTTTGGATCGAACGTATCTGAACAGGCAAAAAAATCCTGATTGGTTTAGTAAGGGCATGATTTCAATCCAAGCTCACAATACAATCTTTTTCTCAAGGAACAAGATAAACTCATGAAGCTCGTGACGTTTTGAGTTTTTTCCATCCCTATGTTTACCTTCAAATCCAGAGAAAGCTGGAAAATGGTTACATGAACATAATGAGCAACTACACTTTATAAGATGTAAATATGTAGATAACCATTTTGGTTCAGCAACAGAACTTAATTTTTTTCATATAAACAAAAATACATGAGATAAGAGACATATTGAGAAAATGCTTAAATCAAACTACACATGCAATGTTCTATTGTTGTTTGGTGCAATTGTAGATATCCAAAAGGAAGCACATGACTAGAAAATTTGTTGATCCATTTACCTTCTTCCAGTAGGAAGAAGCAACATGCTGTACACTAGTGGCCAGATACCCATTATGTACCACAGAGACACAAGAACTTCATTCATTCGGAAGCCATCGTCACCTTTAAGATATAAAAGCTTCTGCAAGAAGTAGGTGTCTCTGTACTGCAACCAAAATGGGTGAAGAATTATTAAGTGATTGTCACATGGTAGTGGTAAACACATTAGAACAATCTAGAGATAAGATGCAACCAAACTCCAAGTAGATAAAAACCAATTTAAATAATCCGAAGGTAAGATGCAATCAAACTCAAACTACTTATCTCTAGATGAAATAACATAAACTAGTCTAAAAGTCACATACCACACAACCACGGTACTTTCATGCAACACTTGCCACACAAACAGTCCATAGGGGTCTGTAGTAAGTGAAAACATCATATCTCTAAACCAGAAAAAAGATAAAAAAGTTAGCGGTTATGCCGGAAATGGTTCATTACCCTTGCTCCTTAAGCTAACCATAAATGTGAGAGAAAATGGCTTCCATACCATTAAAGCGCTACAATGGCTCATTTGCCATCGAACAAAGCTCCGGTGCTTATATACCAAACACAAGCAAATTAAATTTCTTACATACCACTTGCTGTTAGCCAGATGTTATCTCAGTGTGTTAAGAGGACAAAATGTCTGTTTTGCCCTCAGTGGCAAATTACAAACGATTGCAAAACATGTCTAGATTATTTTCTGGAATTTTCTATTTCTCTGATGGCTGAAGCGACTGAACCGTACCCATACATGCATCCCCTAGACCATAAAGTATTTTTCCTTGATCGTTATCTACTCCAGTGTTAACAACCAGCCAATACTATAGACCATGTTGGTTATCCTGCCAGTAGTACGTCCATCATGAAGTTTTCAGTGCAGCAACACCTCTAGCCTGCGTTGTTGCTTTGCCATTGTACGCTCCACGTCTGAATCCTGACTGATTCCTTAAGCCCTACCAGACCAGCTGGGCTAACAACAAATCGTGTCAACTATTACTATGGACTATTCCATTCTAAGCTGAGGGTAAGGTTGGTATTTTTGAATATACTAACAGTAAAACGGAGACACGCTGATGACAGACTAACAGCAATGGCAAATAAGCACTACAATTTGTTTGTCGTTGGTATATTAGAACTGAAGCTTTGTTTGATGGCAAATGAGCCATTGTGGAGGTTGTCAATGGTACAGAAGCAATTTTCTCTAAACGTGAGATGGCAAGATTTTAGAAAATCCAACTATGGCAGCAACTGTCAGTAATAATATGAAGAATGTACGAATGACTGATAAAGACTTGTAGCAGGATCAGCCTCTCCCAAAAAGTATCAGGACTGTTCAAGAATAACTTCAAAGGGTTTTCAATAGTGAATTGCAAAAGCATCCTTCTTTTTTGGTTTTTGGTCGATCACATTCACATGGCATGGGGAGTGAACCTATATGGCTATACATACTGCAGTAGAGAAGTTCACGTCAAGTAATGAGGGATAAATTTCCAAGAGTGTTGAACATACTATACACATTGGATGTATTTAAATTTATTGATGGCTCACTTATTTCAACAAAATGCTGGTTTAACCAGCTTATACCTTTTTTTTTCCTAAAAAACTGCAGTTTATAAGTACGAAAATTCAGAGACCTTACTAATCTAGCAGTACAAGATATTGTGTAGGCAAACAAACGAGGGGAAAATAAACAATGCAAATTCAATAATGGTACTAGCGTTTAGGCTACGAAACTCATGATCATAGCCTGGCGTATTCCGGTACTGCAAAGACATGCTCACAAGTCAAAACATTTATCAGCAGTATTGTAAAACCTGAACCGTTGATCCGAAGCCAATGTTCCAACCATCTCCATTTACCAAAGAATACACGCGGCTCGCCAAGTAACAGGCAGAAATTTTCAACCCAGGCGGATGCGTATTCTATGGGACAACATTGCCAGAGCAAAGACAGCATGGCATACACAATCTTAGCCAATGTCGTCAGGGCCCAGGACAGGATTGTAAGCATGTCAAAGACATACCTAGGATTGTCACCGATACTACAAGCAAGGAATTGCAAAATTCTCCAAAGTGCAAAGCAATGACAGTTGGTTAATTCCCATGGAGAGGATCAACGTACCGGCGTCTGGTTTGGTGCGAGCTGGAAGACATAATACATGAGCCCGGCCCAAATCCCGAAGAGCAGCACTGAGGTGGTCCAGTCGCTCAGCTGCTCACCGCCGCCGCCGCCTCCTGTCTTGGGGACGGTCGCCGTCGCTAATTCGTCTTTATCCTGCTCGTCCGCGGCATCGACTCCCGGCGGCGGGTCCTGTAGGGAGGAGTCGCGGCAGACGTGGGCCCAGCCCCGGCGCCCCAAGGGAGACCCGTACATGGAGGTGAAAAGAGGAGGGGCATTGCAATTAGTTCTGGCAACAGCGGAAATTCTTGCGACTTGTAGGCGTGGTGATTTGCGGAACGGGTGGCGGGGAGCGTGGCCGCAAGTGAGCAGGAGCGAGGAGGAGACCATGTTGGTGGGGTGAGGTCCGGAGAGGAGGGAGTGGAAAGGGTGGGGTAGGACCAGGCCGCGCGCCTCCCTCGAGCTACCAGAGGAGGACGACGACCAGTTGCGGCCTGTAGAAGAGGAGGGGAGGATAAGGGGAGAGTGCTAATATATCCTCTGAATCCGACAAAAGGGTATATGAATGTCACGCAGGATGCGACGCCTTACAGCATCTCCAACCAAAATCAGAAAGATCTATGGGCAAGTTAGACAGAAAACAGCGTCTCCACTCGTTGACAATTCTAGGGTGAAATTCAGACCAAAATATGACCGGACAGAACGCGTTTTTTTGCCTAGAAACGCCGAGTTTCCATGCGAAACAAAAACCGCGGAATATTTGAATTTTATCGTTCCCGCCGGCGTAAACTCGACCAAAGGTGTTCGACAGAAGTCCGCTCAACAAGTTCGGCGGCAAATTATTACAGAACTAGATAAAAAATTCGGCGATCGGTCATCGACGGGATGGGCTCCTCCGGCGTGGACGATGCGACGTGGTTGGGCGTCAGATCAACCTCGGCGTCCTCGGCCTGTGTCGTTTCTCCCTGCGTCTGCTCGGCGTCAAGGTCGGCGAAATCCCGAGACTCGATGTCGCGTTTGGCATCGGCTCGGGACTGTTCTTGAGTGAAGAAGGAGGGATTGACGGCCGAGCCTTGGGCGATCATGTCATGCATGTATGTCTCGGCCGACATTCCGCCGAACAGGTTGTGCGCGTCGACCTCGTTGTAGGTTGCTATGCGACGAGCTTCCGGCGAACAGGAGTGGGCTGCGGCGTATCGCCGACGACGAACCTGTGTATGCCGGTGAGGTGGAGTAGGGGATGTTGATGTTGATGTCGACATTGAAGGCCGAAGGAGGGCGGGGCGCGGGGCAGGGGAAGATCATGTTCGGGTTGAACCCGCCGTCGAACTCGGGGGACGAGGAGTACCTCTGCTGAGCGTTCGCCTGGCTCTCCTAAAAGCCGGCTCGCGAGATCGGCGAGAATTCGGCCAGCGAGCCGACGCTTTCCTGGCTTCCCCAGTGGGGGGATACGGCGCCGGAACGACCTGCTTCGCCATCATCGCCGCGCACGACGCCGCCGCCTGCTTCGCCTGATTCGCCCTCAGCGCCGTATGCTCGTTGGCGTGCTCTTGTTCTTGCCTAAGCTTTGCCCTCTCCTTTCTCTCCATTCGTTCGTCCGACAAGATCTTCCTCTTCTGCACAGTGGCCAGCCACTCGGCGCTGGACACGCCATCCGGCCTCGCCGCCGGCGCTCTCGGTTTCCTCGCCTTTTTATCCCCCGATTCCTCGCCGAGTTTCGATCTGGGTTTGACGAAACCCTTGGGCGACATGGCGGGCGGGCAGGAGCTCGGCGAAGTGGTGGAAGTGGGGGGAATGGGTAAGAAAGGTAGGAGGGGAGCAAGAAAAGGGCGGGAGTTCGGTCTTCTGTCGCCGACAGAGCTGGCACACGCCCGTTTTCGCTTCGTCCGGCGTTCTCAGGGCGTTCCTGAGATGCTGGAAATGGCCTGGGAAGTCTAGATCAAAGTTCGTCCGGACGAAACCAGGGTCCTAGAAATACGACTGAACCGATTTTCGGCGTCCGGGTCTAAATTTCACCCAAAGAGTGGAGATGCTCTTAGCCGCTTGTCGCAGAGGTGTATGTATCTCTTTATTCATAGTCGCTCGATCAAAGTATTGTGGTTTGAATAACATAAATCTTCATCCACTACAAGAAATTAATACATGGAAGAATTTTCTTTTTGTAACTTGTATGATTCTTTGATAACTAGCAAGCAAACCGACACGTGCATTCTGCGCAGCTAGATTTGTTAAATGTTTATTTTGTATTGGTAACCTCTTTTTTTGTTCATTATTCCACAAAATTTATTTTAGTATGCTGCTATATTGTCTGACTTAAGTAAGAAAATGCCAACTGTATAAAATATTCCATTGTCTGGGAGGTTTTCGGCTTAAGCAATTTGCCCAAAGGCCGGCTGAGGAAACCAGAGGAAGAATTATGTTGCTTTGGGATGAGACTAAAGTCATCGCCTCCAACATGTGGCAACGACATACACCCTTTCGGCCACCATGTCGATTGTAAACTCGGACATATACAAGTTAACGACGGTTTATGGGCCGACGCGTGGAACCTAAGACATGCTTTCTTTGCCAAGACTATCACTGCAAAGTCTCGCTGGAACAAGATGGATAATAACGGGCGACTTCAATCAAATATATCGGGCAAGAGATAAAAAATCGAGATAACGCCAACCAAAGCCGGCTAGTTCGTTTTCGAAATGCGCTTAATGATTGTGATCTTAAAGAGATCCACCTTCAAAATTGCAAGTTCACATGGAATAATGAGTAACAAGACCCAACGATGAGCAAGCTCGACGGGTTCTTTTGTAATGAAGATTGGGACTTGACTTTCTCCAACCACATTCTCACCGCTCTTTCGTCATGCTTGTCCGGCCATTGTCCACTTCTCCTCGCCAATGATAGTGGACCTAAGAGACCCAAGTCCTTCTGTTTTGAAAACTTTTGGGTGAAAATGTCGGGGTTCAAGGATGTCGTGGATAAAGCGTGGAATGATGCTTCCTCCCATGCTGAACCATGTCAATGTATCTTCCACAAGCTCACCAAGACCGGCAAGTGTCTAAAGAAATGGAGCAAGTCTCTATTCTCCAAAGAAAAAGTGGAGCTTCTCATGGCCCTCGAGGTCATTCTACGGCTTGATATTGCTTAAGAAAATAGGTCTCTAAGTGAGGAGGGGGATCTTCGAGCAAGACTAAAGAGAAGGATAATTGGGTTGGTGGCGCTTGAAAAAATAAGAAAAAGACAAGCCTTGCGAGTCACAAACTTGAAAGAGGGGGATGCCAATACGAGATACTTTCATCTCCGGGTTAATGCTAGAAGGAGGAAAACCCACATTCACCGCCTCAAATGCAATAATGGTTGGGTCACAGAGCATGGCCAAAAGAAAGACATCGTCCAAGCCCACTTCAACACGATCATTAAAAGGGGCCTTCCGCGTTGCAACAACTTTAATTGGTCCTCCATCCCCACGCCCCCAATGCGATCTTTCGAAGCTTGACGTTCCCTTTACGGAGGAGGAGGTTAAAGAAGCGGTGGACAAAACCGGTAGTGACAAAGCCCCGGGTCCGGATGGTTTCACGGGTGAAAGAATATTTTATAATCCCTAGTGTTTTGTGTGTTAGATAACAATATCAAGGATTATTTAATGTGTGTTGAAGTGTTGCAGCTCTCTTTGAGAAAAAGGGAAAAGGATTCTGCCTTTGGGGGCGGATAACCAGGGGCGGATAATCCGCCCCTCCCTCTTCCCAAGCAGGCGCAAGCCCCAGAAGAGGGGCGGAGTTTTGGCCGGATTTTCCGGCCCCGCCGGATAATCCGCCCCTCAGGGGGGCCGGATAGTCCGCCCCCTTGCTCATCGCCAAGGCGCAAGCCCCAGAGAGGGGCGGAGTGTTGGCCGGACTTTCCGGCCTGGCCGGATAATCCGCCCCTGGAGGGGGCCGGATTATCCCCCCCCCCCCCCCAAGATCTTCACCAAGTTTCGCAGGCGCCAGCCCAGAGAGGGGGCGGAGTTTCCCCCGGAGAATCCGTCCTTGGGGCGGAGTTTTCCCAGGGGGCGGATAATCCGCCCCCAAAGTTGTGCAACAGCCAGATCTGGGGAGGGGGTATTTAAGCCAGCCTTCCCCTCCTGCCAGATCTCTTGATTCATTCGAAAAAGACGAGATCTGTTCTGCAACCTTCATCCAAGAGAGCTCCACCTAGATCCACCCAAAGGCCCCGTCCCTTGGGGAATCGAAGGAGGAGAACTCGATCTTCATCATCAGCAATCAAGCGCTTCATCTCCTCTCCATTCATTTGGAGAACCACCGATCTAGTATTTCTTGCAAATACCTAGATCCTTGTTTTTGTTTATATTGATAAACCTTGTTCTTGTGGCAACTTGTTGTCATCTCGGGAGCCCCCAATTCGGTTGTGGGTGTGTGCCCCGATAGTGTTGTAAAAGGCACCGGTTCCTGCCTCGAAGGGATCCAATAGTGGAGAAGGTGGATCAGGCCTCTCGTGGCGAGATCCATCGGAGAATAGGGTGAGGCCTATTGTGGCGTGGTGGTCTTAGAACCGCCCACCCCTCCAACGCAGATGTACTTCCCTTAACGAGGAAGGAACTGCGGTAAAACAAATCCCTGTGTCTCCGCGTGCTCCACTACGGTTTCCTCGCTCCTCTTTTTACGTGCTTAGTAGTTAGGGTTGCATATAGGGAAATTCTCGTAGTTGCATATCTAGAGAATTTACTTTGTGTCAAGCCTAAAATTGAAAAAGTATTAAAAATTGGTTAGCACCTATTCACCCCCCCCCCCCTCTAGGTGCCCATACGATCCATTTCAATTGGTATCAGAGCCTCGGCTCTTATTTCGGGCTTAACCGCCTAAGAGAAGTATGGGTTCCAAGGTAGATGGTAGTGATGCTCCGGAGGTAGTCACCATGAACGATCTCAAGACGTTGGAAACAACCTTGGTGAGTTCAATGGAGGCTAAGATGGAAGATATGCGTCAATTGATAATGCGTCTCTCCACATCCGCAGCATCACCTCCATCTAACTCTGAGGATACCACTCCACAATCCAAGGAAACAGGTAAAACTGTTTCTAAAGATAACGAAGTGGTTGGTGATGATACTAGCAAGAGTTCCTCCTCGAAAAAGGATAGCGGTAAGGATGGATACAATGAGGTTTCTCATGTGTATTCCCCTGATCCACCTATCCCTCACCCACATATACATAATAGGGGTGATCCACCCAAACTTTCTGCATCTACTTTTTCTCAATGGCAATTTTTGATGAAGTCTCATGTGTGCAGTTCCTCCATTGAGTTGTGGAAAATCATAGAAAATGGTCTTCATGTTGGAAACCCCAACAATCTCACAAGAAGAGAAATTGTTGATAGCCAACTCAACGCTACAGCTCTACACATGATACAGCTTGGTGTGGGTGACAAAGACATGCCACACATTCAGCATCTTAGCACAGCTAAAGAAGCTTGGGATGCCCTCACCGAGCTCTTCATCGGAAATGAAAGTATGAGAAGGAATAGATATGATGCTTTGAGCAACGAAGCTGAAGGATTCTATATGCTGGATGGAGAAGACCATGAGGACATGTATAGGAGGCTCAAGGCAATAGCTACAACCTTCAGAAACCACGGTGCAGCTCATGTTGATGATGCTTGGATCAAGCGCAAGTATGTCAGTGCTCTTATGCCATTTGAGCCCACAGATTTGAAAAGTCTCCAAGGTAGGCATAACTATCACCTCATGTCATCCAATGAGGTAATGCAAGAAATGGCCGCTTTCAAAGTGGCTGCCAAGAATGCCGAAGATGCTCGTGCTCGAGCTATGGGGATGCAAAAGGGGGTCAACATGGCCTTGAAGACTAGTGTGATTGATCATGATGAATATGCGGTAGAAGGTCTAGATTGTCCTGAGGATATAAAAAGGATTCATGGACAATACTTGGCTCTTTATGCTAGAAACTTCTGGAAAGATCCAGCCAAGGCTAAAGCTGAACTGGAACGCAAGAGTGGAGCATATGGAAGAAAAGAAAATGGTCCCAAGCTGAGAACATGTTTCAACTGTGGTGACCGGCTTCACTTCGTAGCTGAGTGTCCATATCAAAGTAGGGAATATAATGGAGGAAGACTCATTTTCAAGGACAAGTCAAAGGCTCCACGCAAGAAACAGTTTGTAAAGAAGAATGCTCCTTTCAAGAAGCAACCAAAGATTGTTCTAGTGGCTCAAGAAGAATATTCATCGGGAAGTGAAGATGAGGACAAGGACGATAGCTCTCAAGAGGTGGCTGCTATAGCCACCACATCTACATCAACTTCTCTCTTCGACTCTCCGAACGAAAAGATCATCAACAAGAATGCTACTTGTCTCATGGCAAGGAGCTCTGAGGGCTATGCTTCCGGTGGGTCGAAATGGGTGCTGGATAGTGGCTGCACTAGTCATATGACCGGAAGCAAGGAGATCATCACGGAGATGCGTCCAAATCATGATAATATCACAGTCTCCTATGGTGATAAGTCTAAATCTCAGGTATTGGGTCTTGGCAAGGTTGTGGTTGCCCACGATATCTCTCTCGTGGACGTCATGCTTGTTGAGACCCTCGGTTACAACCTTCTTTCTGTTCGTGCCCTTGGCAAGATGGGTTTTGCTGTTTTTATAGATGATGATTTGGTGGTACTCTTGTGGAGAAAGTCTCTAAAGGTCGCTTTCGTTGGATACGTCGAAAATGACCTGTATGTGGTGGACTTCTCGGGGAAAACCACTTCGGGTCCGATGTGTCTATTCGGAAAGGCCGACGTGGGCTGGCTATGGCATCGCCGTTTAGCCCATGTCAACATGAGAACTTTGAAAAGTCTCCAGAAGGGTGGCCACATCCTTGGACTAAAAGACAATGTCTCTTTTGCCAAAGATCGTGTTTGCAGGGCTTGTGTAGAAGGAAAAATGCATGACTCTCCCCACAAGCGGAAGACTATTGTGTCATCAAAGAGGATCTTGGAATTACTTCATGTGGATTTATTTGGTCCTCCTTCTCATGCAAGTCTTGGTGGGAAGAAATATTGCTTGGTCATTGTCGATGATTACTCAAGATACACATGGGTCTATTTCTTCAAGCTGAAAAGTGAGACTCAACAAACTGTCATTGACTTTGCCAATGAAGTTCAACGTCAACACAATGTTCCTATCTTGGCAATAAGAAGTGACAACGGCTCTGAATTCAAGAACTACACTTTGAATGAGTTTCTGAGCGAAGAGGGGATTAGACATCAATATTCCGCTGCGTACACCCCTCAACAAAATGGTGTAGCTGAGAGGAAGAACCGGACTTTGATGGACATAGCAAGATCAATGTTGGCTGAATTCAAGTCTCCTTATAATTTATGGGCTGAAGCCATATCCACTTCTTGTCACTCATCGAACCGGCTCTACCTCCAAAAGATTTTGGACAAGACTCCATATGAAATACTTACCGGTAACAAGCCCAACATCTCATACTTCAGGGTATTTGGGTGTAAGTGTTTCTTTCTTATTAAAGGTGTCCGTTTGTCAAAATTTGAGTCCAAGGCTTTAGAAGGTATTTTTGTTGGTTACGGTGCCGAATCCCACACTTATAGAGTCTACAACAAGCTCACTGGGATTGTTGTAGAATCTTGTAGTGTGGAGTTCGATGAAAATAACGGCTCCTTTGTAGGGCAAGTTGATGTTTGTGATGCAGATGTTGAAATACCCCAAGATGCCATAAGAAGAATGGGCGTGGGATTCCGCCCCATTGAGGAACCCCTTGTGGCAGATCGGGAAGGACAATGCTCCACACATGTGGAGCCCTCATCTACACAAGATCAACAAGCTCCTACTGTTGGAGAAAATCCTGCACCAACACCGCAATCTGCTGAAGATCATCTGTCCCCTGGACAAGTTGGTAGTCCCAGGCCGAACTATCCGCCCCCTCCAAGGGGCGGACAATCCTCCCCTAGCACTCCAACTCGTTCCAGAGGATCCGGAGGAGAAGTCAACAACTCTGAAGCTCCCAGGCCGGATTCTCCGGCCCTGGGTCTCCAACTCCTGTCAGGCACTCTCAGGAAGAAGGCTCTGGTACTTCACCTCCCAGGCCGGATAGTCCGGCCCCTCCAAGGGGCGAATTATCCGGCCCTGAAGAACAAACTCAGCAGCAATCTTCTAGTGTTAACGCAGACCAAGATCAAGGGCAAGGCAGTAATCAAGACAAGGATACAAATACTGAATCAAATCCTTCTAGAAACAATAAGGACATTGAGGCTTGTCGCAAGGCTCGTGCTGATCGGAACCTTGAACTAAGGGGTCACACTCTTGACAAGGTTGTTGGTGATCTACGACGAAGGGTATCCACTAGAAGAGAACTTGCAAGCTTCTGTGATCATCAAGCTCACATTTCCATGGTTGAACCGAAGAAGGTTTTTGATGCTCTTGAAGACCCCGATTGGGTTGTTGCAATGCATGAAGAATTAAATAACTTCGAACGCAACAAAGTTTGGAAGCTCATAGAGAAACCAAAGGATTGCCGCAATGTTATCGGCACCAAGTGGATCTTCAAGAACAAACAAGATGAAAATGGCATTGTTGTGAGGAATAAAGCACGACTCGTGGCTCAAGGATTCTCTCAAGTGGAAGGAATTGATTTTGGCGAGACTTATGCTCCTGTGGCTCGTCTTGAGTCCATCTGTATCCTTCTTGCATATGCAGCCCATCATAATTTCAAATTACAACAATGGATGTTAAGAGCGCTTTCCTTAATGGTCCTCTACATGAGTTAGTATACGTCAAGCAGCCCCCGGGGTTTGAGGACCCCAAATTTCCGAACCATGTCTACAAACTCGATAAGGTGCTTTATGGCCTTAAACAAGCCCCACGTGCGTGGTATGAGCACCTTAAAGAGCTTTTGCTAGACCGTGGATTCGAAGTTGGGCAAATCGATCCTACTCTTTTTACTAAGAAGGTTAATGGGGAGCTTTTTGTATGCCAACTTGATGTAGATGACATTATTTTTGGCTCTACTAACCAAGCTTTTAACGATGAATTTTCAAAGCTTATGACTGACAGGTTTGAGATGTCCATGATGGGTGAGCTGAGGTTCTTTCTTGGATTTGAGATCAAACAACTTAGAGAGGGAACCTTTATTAATCAAGCTAAGTACATCCAAGACATGCTCAAAAGGTTCAAGATGACGGATATCAATGGCGTTGCTACCCTAATGCAAACAAAGTGTCATCTTGAGCTCAATCCCAAGGGTAAAGACGTGGATCAAAAGGTATACCGATCCATGATCGGCTCTCTCCTTTACCTTTGCGCATCTAGGCCCGATATCGTGTTAAGTGTAGGAATGTGTGCAAGGTACCAAGCCGCTCCTAAAGAAAGCCACTTAGTGGCGGTCAAGCGAATCTTCCGGTATTTGGTTCATTCCCCAAATTTTGGGTTATGGTATCCCAAGGGTTCAAGTTTCTCTCTATGTGGTTACACTGATTCAGATTGGGCTGGTGACAAAGATGATAGGAAATCAACCTCTGGTGCATGTCAATTCTTGGGCAGGTCTCTAGTGTGTTGGTCATCAAATAAATAGAATTGTATTTCACTCTCAACCGCCAAATCTGAATATGTTGCTGCTGCAAGTGCTTGTACACAATTGTTATGGATGAGGCAAACTTTAAAGGAATATGGTGTAAATTGTGACAAAGTGCCTCTATTATGCGACAATGAAAGTGCTATCAAAATTGCTTACAATCCCGTGCAGCATACAAGAACAAAACATATAGAGATTCGCAACCACTTTATTCTGGATCATGTTGCTCATGGTGATATTGCCCTATCCTTTGTGAGCACAAAGAACCAACTTGCTGATATTTTCACGAAGCCTCTTGATGAAGCAAGGTTTTGTTATTTGAGGAATGAGCTAAATATCATAGATTCAAGGAGCTTGGCTTGACTACCCTTGCACATTCACTTGATCTTATTCATGTATTTGGTTTAGATGCGGGCATAGACATAGGGGGAGTGTGGTCCTAATTGATTGGGCCATCCCTCCCCCCATAATGCTGAAAGCAAGTAAAATCATTTCCCTTAATATCATTTTGTGATATGTGGGTCATCGATGAGCATTGGTTTTGAACTCAAGATACATCTTCGCGGTGTCATGCCATGCGCTCCAACATGGTGGCTTCGGCCACCGCCCTCTTCCTAGAGAAGAGTTGGTTTCTCATGGGTCTCGTTGGATTTTCTTGCATATCTCTTGTTCTTATGGAAAACACACTCAAATTTGGCTTTTGATTGATTTGATTCTTGCAAATTTGGGTGTGTAGTACCATCTCAGGTTGATGCTCTCAACCCAAGCCTTTCTCTCCCTCCTTGGAACCATCTATTCTTGCACACAAGTCCTCTAAAACACCATCGAGGGGTTTTCTAGGTTGCTCAGGCCTGAATCTGTAATTTACAGAATTTCATGGGGGGGACTATCCGCCTTAAGTGGGGGCGGATTATCCGCCCCGGGCGAAATTGGCCCCTTATAGGTTGGGTCGGGGAGGGAAGGCTCAAACAGAGCAGCCAGTCCTCCCCCAACTCTAACTCTGCCCCCCAGCCGCCGCCGGAGCATCCGCCTCTCCCGGAGTCGATTCGACCACCGGATTCTCCGGGCTCTCGCCGGATCTTCTTCACCTCGCCTCCGGGTATCTTCTCCTCCGTGATTTTCCTCCAATGAGTGAGGGTAACTCCCTCATATCTCTCCTTTTGTATGGGATGCATTTTATTTGGTGGAAATCTCGTTGTAGAAGATCCTTGGTGTTGTTCCTTACATGCTAGAATCAGTAGAATTGCAACCCTAGTACCCAATCTGTTTTGCCATGGTAGATCTGGGCCAATCCAGAAAATTTCTACGGGGGCGGATTATCCGCCCCTGCCAGGGCCGGATAATCCGGCCGGGAGATTAAACTCTGGTCTATTTTGGTCCTGCTCCTGCAATACACATCATTGGTTATGGGTTGCATTGCTACTCTTTCTCCGTGTTTTCTCCTGGACTTGTGTGTATGCTTATCTCCATGCTATACCTCTAATGCTTTTCACAGGTGGTTCCAAGCCGACCAAGACCTTCGTCCGTCGTTCCTGTGCCTGTTATCTCAAGCCTACTTCAGAAGGGAAGTTCATTGACGAGACCGAGGTCAGCAGAGCAGCAAGAGAGGCTGAACGGATGGCAGAGGCAAGTAAGAAAACTAAGAGGACCGCATCTCGCAAGGGCAAACAGTCTCGGCCCAATTACAAGGCTATGGACAGTCTTCAGTATGCCACCATTCGCCAGACTGATTATTATGATGAGGCTGATAGTGATGGTCCCCCCGAGGACTCTATGTTTTGGAATGCCCACTTTCGGGCTATTCATGATGATGTCTATGCTACTCTCAAGCTTCGCCCCATGCGTCCCATCAATTTGACTGAGGCTCAATCCAAGACAAGGCTCATTGAGGCATTATATGTGACCAACAAGATGGGGCTACACCACCTCATGACTATCCAATGCAACTACGATTCCTCTGTGGTGCGGCAGTTCTTCTCGACTCTGGTGATTTGCGGTGATGAGCGTCGTACTATGAAGTGGATGACAGGGACCACCATGATTTAGTCGGACTTTCGCACCTTTGGGCAGGTTCTTGTTTATGCATTCCATGGCCGTGACACTCCTTCGGGCCACCGTATCATTTCTCCTCTGAAGCCATCCAAGGATACTGCACTTGCTCCTTGCCTTTCTTCTGATGGTGTTGCTGGTACTTTCGCTGGTCTCTCTCCCTTGTATGCCTCCCTTGTTGGCATATTTAGGGACTGCATCACTCCTAGTGGTGGCAACAATGACAGGATTCGTGGCCACCTGGTTCCACTCCTTGCTTTTGCTCACGAGTGTGCCACTAACTCTAGATCAGCCAGAGGTTACAAACTGGATGTCATGGACTATATTTATCATGAGATGACGGATGCTATAATCAACAGGCTCTCTATTCCTTATGCTCCTTTCATAATGATGCTCGTCAAGCATATGTTGCCACATGAGGATTTTGGCACTGCTCTGGATGGAATTCACAAGCCCAAGAAAATCTACAACAAGGCTCAGAAGACCCATCACCCTTCCACTGCCCCGGAGTCCTTCATGCGTGATGCTCGGGCTAGTGGTCGTCGTTCCACGGTGTCCCCAATGGCACGCGAGGTTAAGCAGCTCACTTGGTTCTAGCGGCACATTCTTTGCATGGGCATTGACACTCACAAGGGCCAATATGAGGCTTACCGCAGAGATCATGAGAGGGATCACACGCAGCAGCTTATTCTCCACCATGTCTCAGGTACCACTGGCCATCCACCTCCTCCCACTGCTCCGGATCCGTATGCTTAGTGGAACACCTCAGGGATCAACTATGGCGAGCTCGAGAGTTGCCTCTTTCCTCCTCCACCAAGGGCACCCACTCCTCCAGCTGATGACGATGATGATGAGTATGATGAAGAGGAAGGGGACGGGAATGACTACGACGAGGATGAGGAGGAGTGATCTTCAGGGGCGTTAGCATCGCTCTTCTTCCTTTTTGGCGTTTCGATGCCAAAAGGGGAGAAGTAGTTCTATTAGGTCTCGTGGATTTGCAAGGGTCGGGCGCAAGCATCTTTCTTTCAGTCGTTTTATTTGCTTGCTTGTGCCTTTTTAGCCTGAACTCATTTGCTATTTGTGTTTGATTATGTAAGACTTTGTCGTGTTTCACTAAGTTTGGTACTTTGTGTGGTATTCATGGATTTCTGGATTTATCTGTTGTGGATCTCATGGAATTCTGGATTTATCTATGGAGGCATATTTGATGGCATATGGAATCATGGGCCTATCTAATGTATGCATCAATATTGCTGGTATGGTTGGGATGTGCTTGGAGGCTATCAAACAAACTATATTCTTTGGCTATATTCTCATCCCGGTGGTATGACCTTGTTTCCCAAACCACCTTGTTTCAATTATCTTTGTTATGGAAGTTGTGTTCTCTCTAGTGTGTGTATTTGTATTCAAATGCAAATTTTAAATATGCACACATCTAGGGGGAGCGTCTTTCATTATTTAAGGTGGCATTAGCCGGTTTCATTGCAAATCCTAATATTGTCATCTAACACCAAAAAGGGGGAGATTGAAAGAACATTTTATAATCCCTAGTGTTTTGTGTGTTAGATAACAATATCAAGGATTATTTAATGTGTGTTGAAGTGTTGCAGCTCTCTTTGAGAAAAAGGGAAAAGGATTCTGCCTTTGGGGGGCGGATAATCCGCCCCCACCAGGGGCGGATAATCCACCCCTCCCTCTTCCCAAGCAGGCGCAAGCCCCAGAAGGGGGGGCGGAGTTTTGGCCGGATTTTTCGGCCCCGCCGGATAATCCGTCCCTCAGGGGGGGCCGGATAGTCCGCCCCCTTGCTCATCGCCAAGGCGCAAGCCCCAGAGAGGGGCAGAGTGTTGGCCGGACTTTCTGGTCTGGCCGGATAATCCGCCCCTGGAGGGGGCCGGATTATCCGCCCCCTCCCCAAGATCTTCACCAAGTTTCGCAGGCGCCGACCCCAGAGAGGGGGCGGAGTTTTCCCCTGGAGAATCCGCCCTTGGGGCGGAGTTTTCCCAGGGGGCGGATAATCCGCCCCCAAAGTTGTGCAACAGCCAGATCTGGGGAGGGGGTATTTAAGCCAGCCTTCCCCCTCCTGCCAGATCTCTTGATTCATTCGAAAAAGACGAGATCTGATCTGCAACCTTCATCCAAGAGAGCTCCACCTAGATCCACCCAAAGGCCCCGTCCCTTGGGGAATCGAAGGAGGAGAACTCGATCTTCATCATCAGCAATCAAGCGCTTCATCTCCTCTCCATTCATTTGGAGAACCACCGATCTAGTATTTCTTGCAAATACCTAGATCCTTGTTTTTGTTTATATTGATAAACCTTGTTCTTGTGGCAGCTTGTTGTCATCTCGGGAGCTCCCAATTCGGTTGTGGGTGTATGCCCTGATAGTGTTGTAAAAGGCACCGGTTCCCGCCTCGAAGGGATCCAATAGTGGAGAAGGTGGATCAGCCTCTCGTGGCGAGATCCATCGAAGAATAGGGTGAGGCCTATTGTGGCGTGGTGGTCTTAGAACCGCCCACCCTTCCAACGCAGATGTACTTCCCTTAACAAGGAAGGAACTGCGGTAAAACAAATCCCCGTGTCTCCGCGTGCTTCACTACGGTTTCCTCGCTCCTCTTTTTACGTGCTTAGTAGTTAGGGTTGCATATAGGTAAATTCTCGTAGTTGCATATCTAGAGAATTTACTTTGTGTCAAGCCTAAAATTTAAAAAGTATTAAAAATCGGTTAGCACCTATTCACCCCCCCTCTAGGTGCCCATACGATCCATTTCAACGGGAGCCTTCTTCAAGGCTTGTTCGGCCACAATAAAAGAGGACGTCATGTCGGTCATCCATGAATTCTCAAGTCCCCATTGTAGTAATCTTCATTGGCTCAATTCCGCAAACATTGCTCTTCTTCCCAAAAAGGAAGGGGCCGAAGAGGTTACCGACTTCCACCCCATTAGCCTTATTCATGCCATTGCGAAACTCATCTCCAAAATGATGGCCGCCCGCCTTGCCCCTCACATGAACAAGCTTGTGACAAATGCTCAAAGTGCCTTCATCAAGACAAGAAGAATCCATGATAATTTTTTATATGTGAGGAATCTTGCGAGAAAGCTCGACAAGACAAAAAAAGGATACCCTTCTCTTCAAGCTTGACATCAAGAAAGATTTCGACTCGGTTAGATGGGATTACTTGATGGAGGTGTTGCAACACTTGGGCTTCCCTAGTAAATACCGCGATTGGATTTCAGCCCTTCTATCCACTTCATCATCAAGAGTGCTTCTAAATGGAATAGCCGGTGATCCTATCAAGCATGGGAGGGGCCTTAGACAAGGAGATCCTTTGTCGCCCCTCCTCTTCATCTTGGCTATCGACCCTCTTCACCACATTCTTTGCAAGGCCGCCACTCAAGGTCACCTACACAATATTGGTGGGAGAGCTTCAACGGTCCGCACCTCCCTATACGCCGATGACGCTGCCAACTTCATCAAGCCAATAAAGAATGATATCAACTTCCTTGTTTCCTTGGAAAAATTTGGAGACGCCACTGGACTTGTTACAAATTGTGCTAAGAGTTAAGTGGCACCAATCCGATGCGAAGGCCTTGATCTTGATGATATGTTGCAAGCCTTCCCGGCTTCACGCACCGCCTTCCCTATGATATACTTAGGCCTTCCATTGTCAGTGCACCGTCTTAGAAGAATTCATTTACAACCTTTGGAAGACAAAGTGGATGCTAAGCTTGGATGGGAAAGCATGTCACGATGGCCGGCAGGGGCACCCTTGTCAAGCCGGTGCTTACAAACATTGTCATTTATTTTGTCACCATGCTTGACATCCTTATGGAGGTCCTCATGAAGATTGATAGTATAAGAAGAGCATTTCTTTGGGTCATGTGTGACAAGGTCACCAGAGGGAAGTGTAAGGTCAATTGGGAAATGGTTTGCAAGCCTAAAAAGTTTGGTGGCCTGGGCATCCTCAACCTCAAGAAATTTGCCTCGTCTCTTCGCATGCGGTGGCTTTGGAGCAAATGGAGTGAATACCCAAAGCCTTGGGTTGGCCTCGAGATGCCTTGCAATGCTCATGATAAGAAGCTATTTGGGAAGGCAACGATTGTCACAACTGGAAATGGGGAAAAGGCTTCCTTTTGGGATGCGTCTTGGCTCCAAGGATTAGCGCCAAAAAACATTGCTCCACTCATCTTCGACCTCTCAAAAAAGAGGAAATGTTCGGTCAAGAGAGCTTTGGAGAATGATTTTTGGGTCTCGCAATTCAATATGCAAAGTGGCCTCTCCGTGGAGCACATTGTCCAATCCTCCAAGCTATGGGAAATGCTACAAAATGTTCATTTGGAAAATGACACCATTGACAAGATCACGTGGAAGCCTTTCAATGATGGGTGTTACTCGTCCAAGACCGCTTACAACATGAAATTTGAGAATCTCGTCATATCCCCTTTTTCCACTATTGTTTGGAAGCCCTGGGCACTGCCAAAATGCAATATTTTTCTTGGTTGAAACCTACAAAATAGGGTGTGGACTGCGGATAGGCTTAAAAAAAGATGTTGGCCTAATTGTGGGATATGCAAGCTTTGTAATCAAGTGCAAGATCGGCCGACCACCTTCTCTTCAAATATCGGTTCACCATTAGAGTTTGGTCATGGTTGAAAGCTTGGCTTGGCCTACATGACGTTGAACCAAGGGATTGGCAAGTAATGAGCACGGTGAAAGAATGGTGGCTTCAAGGCGTCCACAAGAGAGGGCAATCGAGAAGGGCAATGGCTTCGCTTGCCATGTTGGTGTCATGGGAAATTTGGAAAGAAAGGAATGCACGCGTCTTCCGCAACACTTCCATAACTTCTAATATGCTACTTATGAAAACTAAAGACGAGGCGGCAATGTGGTGCCTTGTCGGGGCAAAAGCGTTGAGTAATGTTATGCCACGAGAGTAGACTTTTATGTTTTGGCTTGGCTATGGTCAAGCTTGGTTTGTAAGACCTCTAAAAAACCTTCTCCTTAATCAATAAAAATGGCAAATCTTTTGTCTTGTTTCAAAAAATATATTCCATTTACGAGTGCATGTTTTCCAAAAAAAATTGTGAACACATTTTATATAATCATTTTGGTCATAACTTGTTCTTGTTTATCATACCCATGTTTATTTTCATTGACTTGTTTCATGTAGCACAAACATGCTTCAGAGATTTGATGTTAGGAAGACAATACAGGCTGGTTCCTCTGTACAATACACTTTCTTGCCCACATGCCACATCAACTTTGTTGTGCCCAGTCGCGACTGGGTTCAACAGAGGGCCGTCGAGGGTGGACTAGAGGACAGGGAGGCTGGCCTAGAGCGTCTGCGACCTGAGGGTGGAGAGGGGGAGCTCAGGGATGGACCCAGAAAATAATTTGAGAGAGGCAAATGATCTGATTGGGAGGCATTTCTTGTATAAGTTCACATATTTTGAATTCTTTTCCACTAAAGACAAACTATTCCCAACGGCCCATATTAGTTGAGTCAATTTCGCCTAGATTTGAATAAATCTAGACACTATTTATAAAGGTTTATCCAAATTTTAACAAATCCAAGTGAACTAATATGGCCGGAGGGAGTAATTCAATTGAAGTTTCAATATTTAAGAGGGGGCCAAGGCCTCCACTCGTTTCTACTCCCTCCGTTTCAAAATATAAAATGTTTTAGGTTTATGAAGAAAATGAATCTAGACTTCTTTTAGAATATAGATTCATCCTGAGTGAACCTACATACTAAAACAAGTCTAGATTTATTTTTTTCACAAACCTAAAACATCTGAGGGAGTACATGGGTTCGTCCCTGGGCAAGCTAGACTCGAGGAGCTCCGCGAGGCCATTGGGGGGGTGGGGTGGGGGGGGGGGGGGGGGGGGAGGGGGGCGGGAATGAGGAGAGCGACGAGTGATAAAATATACTCATCGCTCTCCCCTAGTACATGAGTGATGAGTGGATTTTATATGCAACATGTGCTATATAAAAATACAAGTTAATATTATATCTCTGTTAATTCATTGAACAGATAAAAAAAAAAGGTTTCAGCCCTTTGTAATATGGTAGCCCTTTTCGACTTAAATCTGCCATCTCAAGTTGGTAATAATGTGTGACTGAGATGGTTCAGAAGCTATCCCTATTAATCAATTATTTCAAACAAAAGTTCTACTCAAAACAAAGTAAAATGTATCCTGACTTACATTCCCAGAACCTGCAGCCCAATATGGAACCAACAAACAAAGTAACAAACAAGATATTTAGGAGAAACACTATCCTCGAATCAGCTCAGCTTCTAGCGTCCAAGATGAATTTGCACAGAGGAACGCGTAAATGAAATCTCCGAGAGCATCACATCATAGGTAAATGTAATCAATTCATGTCGACTAAGCGTCAGATTAACAGCTACTCCAGTACAGAAACAGTTTTGCAGTGTAACCTAAATGGCACAAACTTACTGGCATGAGCATGCTTTGTCGGCAAACAATACTAACATATACGGGTAAAAGAGCAATGAGGATTGCAGGTAAACAAAAGTTCAACTAGAGATTGTGACAAAAAAAATCACCTAGAAATAGGGAGAGGAGTAACACAAGATAGTTGATCACAACACAACTTATGTGCATATGGTGTAATACTTGTCTTGGAACTAATATGAGTTTCAATTTACACTGACATGAACAAAAGATGCATGAATCTCAGGTGATCAGCAGTGGTTGTCTATGAAACCAAACACAAACTATATATAGTTGTCTATATATATCAGTGCATGTCAGTTTGGTCAGATAAAAACAAACAATTTAAGAAGAAAATTGTTAATTTGTAAAGCCAACCACTGTTATGGCGAAATAATCCCAAAAGCAAGTGAGATCAACTCATTGGACAATAAAAATCCATCTGGGTCACTCAGACGGATGAAGGCAACCCTGCTCCCAGTCGCACCCATGTTTTCCAAATCCAAATCAAACTCACTAAGTTGCAGCACCTGTCGTTCTGTATCCATGGCGATTAGAAGTCCACTCTCAACAAAAGGCCTGTACATGTTACACAATGACTGTGTCAGATTCTTCCCAAAGGATTTACTGAAACTATGTAGGTCTAGCCCCCAAGCTGTTCTCAGTGATAGCATTACGGAGTCCATTGCCATGTCCTTCAGCTCTGGGGTACTAGACTCATGGCACCAAGTTCCATCTTCCAGCTTCCTAACCCAATCTGCGTAATCTTTCATTCTTCTGGGCCTAGAGAATCTGACACCATTGATGTAGCTTGCTGATCCAAGACCAAATGCATAGAATGGCCGGTTTTGCCAATATGTTACATTGTGCTTGCACTCATAGCCAGCATTGCAGTAGCTACTGATCTCATAGTGTGTATACCCTGCTTCAGAAAGCCGTTTAGATGCTATCTTGTAGAAGTTTGCAGAGTCTGTTTCACTTGGAAGAGGAAATACACCAGGTGTATATCTGCAACATTTAACATGAGACTGGCATCAGTGCGACACATATTCACACACGACAATCACTTGATCTTGGTCCCGGAAAAAATAATCATACGATGTTTGTTGCAAAAAGCTCCTTGAAAATAATATTTCTCAAAGTTATCAGATATATAAGATGGCCAGAGAAGAACATGGGCACGGCCATGCATAAATCATCAAGCTTTACAATTGGTTATAAAATACAAAAAAAATATTAATTAAGCCTTTTAAATTTGCAACTATCACCATCATGAGTTCGCGAAACAGACTGAACTTAAACACAAACAAGTGCAAACTGAAACAAGACTTCTAGCTAATATATGACTGGTGATTCTGGTGTAACTTTTTAATTCATTATCTTTGAACTACCACAAACAGAATCAGAACATGAGGCTACAGCACGCAGCAAAGGAAAAAAAAGTTTTCTCAGACGTGATAAGTTTACAAGATAAGTATGATCAGAATAAACTCACATTTGCCCAAACTTGGTGCCCTGCTCAATCTGCAGGTCATAGACTGACACATGTGTAGGCCGGGCATCGATGGTGCACCTCAAGCTCTCCTCCCACATCTCCTCGGTCTGGTTGGGAAGCGAAGAGATGAGGTCCATGCTCCAGTTCTGAAGACCCTCGCACCCGGTCACAATCCCAACCGCCTCGTGCACCTCCTGCAGCCCGTGCGCACGGCCGCACGCCCGAAGCAGGTCCTCCTGGAACGCCTGCACTCCGAGAGACACCCGGTTCACACCCACACCCACCAGATCCCTCAACTTAGCTGTGTCAAACGTGCCGGGGTCCATCTCGATAGACACCTCCGGGCACGCGGACAGGCCGAACTTGCCGCGCAGCGCGTCCAGTACAGCGGCGACGAGCCTCGGCGGGACCAGAGAGGGTGTGCCGCCGCCAAAGAAGATGGTCTCGAGGGGCACACCGTCATCAGAGACGGGCTGCGTGGCGGCAACCTCCCGGAGCAGGAGGCGCACGTAGTCAGCAATCCTCGGGTCCTCGACCTCGCCGCGGGGCAAGGGTGAGGAGGAGCCAAGCGCAACGATGGGGAAGTCGCAGTAGTGGCAGCGCTTGCGGCAAAATGGGAGGTGGACGTAGGCTGAAGCTGGAGGGAGCGGCCGCGGCGGTGGGAGGACAGCGGCGGGAGAGGCATACCGACGAACAGGTGGTGAGCGCGGACGGATTGGGGGCAGTTTGGTGTGGGGGAGTTGGAACACGAGCGGGAAGGCTGATCTTAGCATTACTGGCCAGTGGCCTCTGAGGCTCTGAGTGGATTGGTGGTGGTGGGCGTTCAGGTTTTACCCGTTCGGTCGGGAAATTCGGATTTCTTAAACTAACACCCGAATTTGACCGGGGGAAACCCGAAATATCGTGTTCGGGTAATCCCGAAAGGCGAGCGACGGCCGATGGCCGACGGGCGAGCAGAGCGGCAAGCGGAGAGCGGCGACGGCAGCGGTGACCAACGGCGAACGGGATGCCGGGAAGGAGCTGGGGTCGCCGTCGGGGATCGTCTTCCTGCGCGGCTCCCGGAGTGCTGCGGGGCACCGTATAGGTTGAAGCCGGCCGGAGGGAGATTGCAGTCGAGCTTGGAGGCTTTCGCGTGGTCGGGACGCTGGCCGCCGGCGCGAGGCGAAGCTGAGCTCTCCCAGGGTCGGCTTCGATGCGGGGACCAACCGGCCTGCCGCGCTACCAGGAAGAGATGAGGTGGGAGGATAGCAGCAGGCTGTGCGGGAGTATCGGGGGCGGGAGCAGGGAGTGCTGGAGTAGCTGCGCACCTGCGGCGGCGCTTGCGGGAGAGGCCTTGGAGGCGGGATAGGAGAAGACGAGAGGATGGGGACGGGATTTTCGGGAGGTCGTGCTATACTGCTAGTACGTGGTTTGGTTGTTGGGCTAGGAACGTGGGAATAAATGGGCTGTTCTAGAGTCACGGGGCCTCACGCTTTAGCGGATTTCGGTATTTTTTGGGCTATCCGGTACGGGGATCAAAGCCCGAATTTTCTGAACTAATGTCGGGTTATTGAAACTGGCCAACTCGTTACAATCAGTAAAAGGCCGACTTTCGCCCAAACCCTTGCCGCCGCCGCGAACCCTACCACCAGCCGCTGCCTCGAGATGCAGAGGTGCGCTCCCGACGCCGCTCGCCAGCCATCTCCCAGCCGGGCCTCGCCCACCTCTGCCAAGCAGCTCCGTGCGCCAAGAGTGACATCCTCGTCGAGACCTTGCGCCGGGGAAGAAGGGTCCGCCGCCGCCGGCACCATGCGAGCTTTGCCCGGCGGCCAACACCGACGACGGTGGGAGGGAAAGGAAGGAGGGAGCGGGGAAGGGCTAGGGTTGGGGACCCGCTTCGGTCGCTCGCGAGGAGAGCGACGCGAAGCGGGCCGATATTCGTCCTATTGCTCATGTGAATCTCTTAGTAGCTCATGTTCCTCTGTTCTTAGGTGTGTTATACTTATTACATGGAGACACTAGTAGTTTTTATTCTATTTATGTAAGCAATTCATTAATACATGAACAATATGTGCTTGTATTTTTACACAATACACTTACCTTGACAGCTTCAATAAACTTTGTTGAAACATGCCTTGTCAAATATATCGTTTGGAAGTCAGCAAAGCCTAGCCTGGCCTGTACCTCACACTGAGGGGAGCGATAAGGTAGTCACCTTCTCCCCTCTGTCCCTATCCCTTCTCTTTGTTTGAGAGTCATCGCTGGGTATCCGTGCCGATCCCGACCTATCTCCGGCGGTGCCGCC
This sequence comes from Avena sativa, assembly GCA_916181665.1. Lineage (NCBI taxonomy): Eukaryota > Viridiplantae > Streptophyta > Magnoliopsida > Poales > Poaceae > Avena > Avena sativa. The sequence continues at coordinate 125,872,290 of OV702283.1, read as the reverse complement.
GGCCGGAGATGGGGAAGGAGAGGCGTCAGTGTAGTTCTTAGGGATAGGTATAGGTGTCTTGGCCTGAGGCCGGTAGTTTGGAGTAGGGCTGGGGTTCTCTCCGATCGGAACCCCAGCAGCTCGAGGAGGAGTTATGTTGGCAAGGCTCTGGAGGTCAGGGCATGTCTAGGAGCTGCAGATCTCGAGGATCTCCGCAATAAGATCGTGCTCTGCTTCTTCTTCTGTGGCGCGACGGCGCTGCTTTCTCTTATCCTGGCCGGCCGTGGCGGCGAGGAGGATGAGAAGAGCGGTGTGGTTGTGTTCGGATCTGAAGGCGGCATCGGAGATTTGGCCGGTTTGCTGCTCGGACGCGGCTCAAGCTAGCTATCGTCGAGGTGCTTCTTCCTGCTGCCATGGTGGAGGAGGATGGGTGCTCCGACGGCGTCTCCCTTGAATAAGCGTTGGTGGCTTCTCTCCGGTGACTCTGGAGCCTTTATCTTATACCCGACCGACCGTGGTGGCGAGGGTGGTGGGGATAAAGGTGGTTGTGAGCTTCGTCGGGGTGGCGGCCTGCTGCCAGTTTGTCGAGCTTCTCGCTCGGTGGCGATGAGTGCCACCGGCATCTGTGGCCAAGATGGGCCTTTTCCACGTCAGGAGGGTGTGTCTTCAACCTCCAAGACGGAGGCCTTTCGGGAGATCTGCGTCGGCTTTCCTCATTTGCAGCTTGCCAAGTGGTTCGTCCCCGGCGGGCTGGAGATGGCCGCGGCAGAGGCTCAGCGGCGGTGGCGTGGTCAAAGGACTGGATTGCGTTTCTTCATAAGCTTTTAGGGTCCTCCTTGCATATTCACAAGTCCTTGCTGTTTTACCAGCTTTGTGAAGGACTTGTTTGTAAATTGTACCCATCGCTTCAGTATTAATGGCAGCATCAGGGTCTTTCTAGACCCCTTCCTCATTCAAAAAAATATGTTGCTTGTGCACATTTTTAGCTTTAGTGTTATATATCATGTACTCTTGTAGTTTTCTATGGAAAAAATGCTATGTCTAGTGATGAGTGCATTTTTGTAGCATGTTTGTAGTGATAAGATTGTGGTATTTTATCATGTTCGCGCGTCCTTTTTATGCTTATTTCACCAGCATCCTAGAATTGAAGGTGTGGATGAATAAATCAATTGAAGAAGTCAACTATGGACACAAAATATGCTATTTGAAAGCCAATAAAGCCACATAATAAATATCCTCGCACTTAGGAGGAAGGGGAATCAAATCCCCCTGTATTGACGATAATCAGAGGCTTTGACGACCACCCGTGGGGGCAAAGCCTGCCCGTGCGCCTGTATTTCGCGGCATCGGAGCCCTCTTCAAATACTTTCAACCATGTAGAAGGATCTCACATCCAACATTTAGATAAACCAAAATTCATAAAAACCTCACCTTCGGAAGAGATTGGGGGGATTTGCATTGGGAGTTCGATCCTTACTGCTATGAAGATCCTTGAAGGCTTGGGCATCATCTCCATCACCAACTCCATCAACCGCTGCAACTCCATCATCACCATCGACCCTCTCATCTCCATTACATTTATCTTGCTGTATTTCATAGACTTTGTGGTGGATTTGAAAAGGTATATATCAATGCATTTTTATTCCATCTATATACCCGATTGCCCAAGATCTATCTACGAGTAATGCAGTAATAGCCGAGAGGTTTCAGATACATACCCTTATAGTTCGAAAGTGGTTAACGTTCCGAGAGGAACGTGGTTGAAGTAGTAGTACTCATAGTTGACCTCAAGGTCGCGAGGCTCCTCGCAGGTCACCTCTTGCTCCATCACCATGCAGCAGTCCGGCTTACGACATCCAAAGTGCCCCAAGTGTTACACCCCATGGGTTCTTACACATACGATGTATGACGAGAACCTCCGTCTCCCCGATCCCGCCGGGAGTACATGCGGAAGTTAGATCTCCGGCTATGGAATCCTTGCAGTGCAACGGTGTAGCATCCCAGGTAAAACCACTACTAGAAAATCGCCTGTCTTTATATGTGCATCATCATGACATCATCATGCATATTATTTTTGCCTCAAATTATTTTACAAAGTCTATTTTTGTTTTCCTAGATACCCCATCTTATTTCAAGTCAAACCCCTGGACCCTTCCGGATATTTTGTTCGCCTAAATATTCTACAAAAATAAAACAATAAAACTATTTTACCAGGGGAGACCGCCACCGGCCAGGCCCAAAGGCCCAGCTGGCAGCAGCCTACTACCCCATATAAAAATCTAAACCCTAACCCTAATCCTAGATCCTGCCTATCCCTAGTCCCTAGCCCCTCACCCCACTTCCTCTCCCCGCTAGGGGTGGACACAAAGTTCGAGGCTCGAAGCTCGGCTCGGGCTCGACAGGGTTCGGCTCGGGCTCGGCTCGGCTCGAAGGGTGGTCAAGCCAAGCCTAAACCCTGCCACTCAGGCTCGAGGCTCGACAAGCCAGTTCGATGAAGCTCGCAAGCCGGCTCGAAGGCTCGATGCACATATAAATCGTTATGATCTTTGCTTAGACTAACAATTGACAATGAGAAGTGACATGATATATGCATGCTTTGATCTATAACATATCCTCCGTTTCAAAATGTATGTAGCAAAGTATCTAGACTAAATAATGTTTGATACATGCAAATTTAGACAATTTCTAATATCAATTTTGAAACAGACGAAGTAGAGCATGTGTAATAAGCAGAGTACATGTACTCGTCCCATATCAAAATAATCCATTGCTCAATCTAGTACTCCCTCCGGCCCATATTAGATGACTTAGATTTGTTAAAATTTAGATGAACCTATATACTAAATAGTGTCTAGATTCATAATCTAGACAAATCTGAGTCAACTAATATGGGTTGGAGGAAATACTTACTTCCAAAAAAAAATAGAAAAGCAAAGTACATATGTACACGTGTGAACTAGTAAAGCGATAAGTGGTAGGAGTAGTGGCATGTGCGGCTGTGAACATGCAATTCAGTCAACGAGATTCATCACAAGGGTGGTAGTGGGCGGCTGACGCGAGATTTGGGGCAGAGCTTCAGCGGTCGTGCCCTGGCCCAGAGAGGAGGCGGCGCAGGTCAAGGAGGATGGATGAGCTCTGCTAGGGGACGTTAATGGCCATCGTGGAGTGCAGGCGGCGCTAGGGATGGACACAAAGTTTGAGGCTCGAAGCTCGGCTCGGGCTCGACAGGGTTCGGCTCGGGCTCGGCTCGGCTCGAAAGGTGGTCAAGCCAAGCCTAAACCCTGCCACTCAAGCTCGAGGCTCGACAAGCCAGTTCGATGAAGCTCGCAAGCCGGCTCAAAGGCTCGATGCACACGCTTAGACTAACAATTGACAATGATAAGTGACATGATATATGCATGCTTTGATCTATAACATATCCTCCGTTTCAAAATGTATGTAGCAAAGTATCTAGACTAAATAATGTTTGATACATGCAAATTTATACAATTTCTAATATCAATTTTGAAACAGACAAAGTAGAGCATGTGTAATAAGCAGAGTACATGTACTCGTCCCATATCAAAATAATCCATTGCTCAATACTAGTACTCCCTCCGGCCCATCTTAGATGACTTAGATTTGTTAAAATTTAGATGAACCTATATACTAAATAGTGTCTAGAGTCATAAATCTAGACAAATCTGAGTCAACTAATATGGGTTGGAGGGAGTACTTACTTCCAAAAAAAAAAAAGCAAAATTACATATATACACATGTGAACTAGTAAAGCGATAAGTGGTAGGAATAGTGAATAGTGGCCTGTGCGGCTGTGAACATGCAATTCAGTCAACGAGATTCATCACAAGGGTGGTAGTGGGCGGCAGACACGAGATTTGGGGCAGAGCTTCAGTGGTCGTGCCCTGGCCCAGAGAGGAGGCGACGCAGGTTAAGGAGGATGGAGGAGCTCTGCTAGGGGCCGTTAATGGCCACTGTGGAGCGCAGGCGGCGCAGGTCAAGGAGGATGGAGGAGCTCTGCTAGGGGCCGTTAATGGCCACCGTGGAGCGCAGGGCTCGGTAAAATTAGGACGGGGATGGGTGGGAGAGACAACGGCGAGGCAGACTACGTGAGGAATTGACCTGCGGTGGCAAGCGACGGCCGAAATCGTGCTAGCGGACGATGGGAGACAGAGTTCTAGTTGAGGAATCGCATGCGCAGGCGTATGTACACGGGTAAGCAATTCGGCTCGTCGAGCCTAACGAGCGAGCTTCAATCCTTGCCGAGCGAGCTTCGAGCCTGCAATTTAGGTAATTTGAAGTACCAAGCCGAGCCCTGGCTCAGCTCGAATTTTCCGAGCCTGGCCGAGCCGAGCCACGAGCCGGCTCGGTTCGGCTCGATTCCACCCCTACTTCCCGCCGCCACCTCTCCCTGGACCAAACACAACACCCCGCACGCGACGCACCCAGAGCACACACACGTTAAACCCCACCACTCCATCCCCGCTCCCCTGCCCCGCTGGCCCCACCCCGCAGTCAAACCCCTAGCCCCACCGAACGCACACAGGAACGCAAACCACCACACCGACGCGGTCGAGCCCACCCGCCTTGACCCCGACCCTCTCGATCGCTCCCCTGACCCCACCCCGTTTCTCCATTCCCCTCGCGTAGGGGTGGACACAAAGTTCGAGGCTCGAAGCTCGGCTCGGGCTCGACAGGGTTTGGCTCGGGCTCGGCTCGGCTCGAAGGATGGTCAAGCCAAGCCTAAACCCTGCCACTCAGGCTCGAGGCTCGACAAGCCAGTTCGATGAAACTCGCAAGCCGGCTCGAAGGCTCGATGCACATATAAATCGTTATGATCTTTGCTTAGACTAACAATTGACAATGAGAAGTGACATGATATATGCATGCTTTGATCTATAACACATCCTCCGTTTCAAAATGTATGTAGCAAAGTATCTAGACTATATAATGTTTGATACATGCAAATTTAGACAATTTCTAATATCAATTTTGAAACAGGCAAAGTAGAGCATGTGTAATAAGCAGAGTACATGTACTCGTCCCATATCAAAATAATCCATTGCTCAATACTAGTACTCCCTCCGGCCCATGTTAGATGACTTAGATTTGTTAAAATTTAGATGAACCTATATACTAAATAGTGTCTAGATTCATCTAAATCTAGACAAATCTGAGTCAACTAATATGGGTTGGAGGGAATACTTACTTCCAAAAAAAATAGAAAAGCAAAGTACATATGTACACGTGTGAACTAGTAAAGCGATAAGTGGTAGGAGTAGTGGCCTGTGCGGCCGTGAGCATGCAATTCAGTCAACGAGATTCATCACAAGGGTGGTAGTGGGCGGCAGACGCGAGATTTGGGGCAGAGCTTCAGCGGTCGTGCCCTGGCCCAGAGAGGAGGCGGCGCAGGTTAAGGAGGACGGAGGAGCTCTACTAGGGGCCGTTAATGGAGCGCAGGCGGCGCAGGTCAAAGAGGATGGAGGAGCTCTTCTAGGGGCCGTTAATGGCCACCGTGGAGCGCAGGGCTCGGTAAAATTAGGATGGGGATGGGTGGGGGAGACAACGGGGAGGCAGACTACGCGAGGAATTGACCTGCGGCGGCAAACGACGGCCGAAATCGTGCTAACGGACGATGGGAGACAGAGTTCCAGTTGAGGAATCGCATGCGCAGGCGTATGTACACGGGTAAGCAAGATTCGGCTCGTCGAGCCTAACGAGCGAGCTTCAAGCCTTGTCGAGCGAGCTTCGAGCCTGCAATTTAGGTAATTTGTAGTACCAAGCCGAGCCCTGGCTCGGCTCGAATTTCCCGAGCCTGGCCGAGCCGAGCCACGAGCCGGCTCGGCTCGGCTCGATTCCACCCCTACCCTCGCGACCCCAATCCCGAGCCACCTTGCAGCTTCTTCCTCCGCTTCACAGCGACCGCCGCCACCACAATCCCCGCCACCTCAAGGAGCCTAAGGCCGCGCACCGTCCTCCTCTTCCCTCGAAGCGCCGGCCCCGAGGTCCTCCCTCCACGGTCGCCGTCGAGCCATGGCCGCCGCCCCTTCTGCACGTCCGCCAGCACCTCAAGCCGCTGACGGCCTCCTCTGCTTCCCCTCCGACGCCTACAAGCACCACCGGGCCACTCAACGTCCAACGCCCCCGGGGCCGCCCCCTCCTTCTCGAGCCGGTTCCTCCACCCGAGCTGCCGCCGTCGCCTACTTCCTCTGCATCCGGCCACCCCGCGTCGCTCGACCTCCGTCCTCCATGTCGCTGGCCACCTCCCTCCGCTCCGGCTCCTCCACGAACCGCGTGGGACAAGCGCCTCCTTGCTGGTTCGGCCCTGCGGCTTCGCTGCTCGAGCCCCCATGTCCGAGAGCGTCACCTCGTGCCCTCCCTGCTGGCACGCATGTATGTCATGTGTGCATTATGCTTGTGCCACCCCTACAGCATACGGTTTTCTTGTGTTGAATCATGTACACTTGTGTAACCTCTGTTGTTGCTGATCTGCTTGAGAGCTCATGTCTAGACCTCCAACCCTGTCGGTGGCGTCGCCGAAGCGCCGCAACCGGGGAACCCCCGACGAGAACTATCACAATGTCAAGAGCATCCAGAGACCAATCCGAACCTGGCGCCGCGACAAGATCTTCGTCATGGATTTGGCTTCACAGAACCAGAAGACGCCAAGACCTCCATCATGGAACCCAGACTCGTGGAAGCCGAGACCGAACCTCGTTGAACCCTCAAACCAAGACCTTTACCCCGAGGTGTGACCCTCTGTCCGAGACCCCTATTTTATAAATGCTATCTTATAAATTGTTGCGTATTGAATTGTTCATGTTTGCACTCATATCATGTGGTTTGGGGGCCTTATGTCGATTCACCTCATAATTAAATATGGAGACCATATGCGGGCGAATCTAGTATAATATTGCCTTCATTTAAATTTGTGTAGCGAATCGGTGTCACTATTTGACATGTTAAGGCAACATTTAAATTGCGGGTATCTAAATAACTTGAACCACTTAAATATTTGTCGGGACCCCTGTTCCGTTTAATATTGCCTAATTGCATCGCACCTTTGCCATGTCATACATTATACATGCATCATGCCCGATCTTTTGCCGTAGTATTAAATAGTGTATCCGGTGTTTCTCTAGTGCTTTGCTTCTTCACGGATTAGGCCGATGATTTGATGCGAGTGTCGACCCGATCTTCGGATGAACCTTCGGCAGTGTTTTTCAGGCGAGCATTCTCCTCCTTTCTACCTATTTTGTCTTTATAGTTTTTATTTCCTCCTGCTAATCTATTGCTATCTGTGTTGCGATGCTATAGATTCCGTACCCCTTTATACTTCCCTGCAGCCTCTATATTGCCATGGACACCTCCTATTACTTGTTGTTTGGTAGATAGTCGGCCTTGTGAGTCGCAGTCGCTTGCTAGGTGCTGCTTCGCGTCGTCGATGTTCAACCGATGTTGGGGGTTGGCATATTCTTAATGGTGGAGATGATCATGGATTTAATTACCGTTTAATAACTAAAATTGAAAGTAGGTAAATAATGTAGAGGCACCGGTGGGTAATAGACAATATTTGATTTTTAACCGCTCACTGGTGTCCCGTAGGACCCCGAGTTCTTGACACCTGTTCCGAGATCGAGTGCGCTAACCACAGGTGGGGTGTGTGGGCACCTCCATCGATTTAGTACCTAATTTCAAAGTACTGTACTGGGGGCCACAAAGTAGTTTGTGGTGCTATTACTATCTTGTACCTATAACATGCTTTACTGCTTTATTTACTATTGTGCGTGGAGCGCCTGTACTGTTTAGGAACCCTGTGATATGTTTTTGCTGTATCGAGAAGCCTAGTCACACTTTCGGGTTCCCAGTCGTTTACAACCGTCGACACAAACCCTGGGTCCATCTCGGAGACCGGTCGACTTCGTTACGGGTAGCTTAGTGGGGTGGCCCCCATGTGCTTGCTTTGGGTCTGGGAAACGTCATGTTTGAAACCCCGTCGACATACCGTTGGGTGTATGTTTTGTGATCTTGTACCTACCTGAGTAGGTGCGTATGGAAACTTTGTGTGGCATCCCGCAAAACCACTACTAGAAAATCGCGTTGATTTTGTGCATTGCATCATCATGACGTCATCATACATCTATCTGTCTAAAACTATTTTTGCTAAAAGCCCTATTTCGTTTTCCATATTAATTCCTCCCTATTACTTTAAATCAAAACACCGGTGCGTCCGGATATCTCAGTTTGTCTAAAAGCAATTTATAAAAAGGCTTTTAAAATAAATTAGAAAACCCTAGCCTAAAATATCTAGTCCTAATCCTACCTAAAACCCTTTATACCAAATAACCTACCCAGTCCTATTCTACCCCAGCCCTCCACCTCACCTGCACCAATCGGTGCACGCCACCTCACCCTCTCCCTTCCCCTAACCTATCCTAGCCCGCCACCTGGCCACAGCTCTCTCTCCCTCCACCCACCTTACCCGCTGGCCCCACCTACCCTCACACACGCAACACACACTGACACACACACGCACGCCTGCCCCCGCATCGCACCCACCCGGCCCCGCTCCTCCCACCTACCACCCGGCCCCGCCCCTTCTTCCTCCCCTCCGGCCGGCGCCCCCCTCTCCTCCTCTCCCCTCGCCCGACCGCCTCCCTCTCCTCCCCAGGCTCCTCTCCGCCCTGCCAGCGTCCGCCGCTCGAGTGCCCTCCTCTCCCCTGAAAGCTCCCTCGCCCGAGCTCCTCCGCCCCGTCGCCGACGCACCCTCCCCGTCGGCCTCCTCCTCTCCGGCCGCCCGCTGTCGCCAAGGCCACCTCCTCCCGTGCGCGCCGCCGACCTAAGCCGCCTCTCCGTCCGCCCTCTTCTGCTGTCCTCGGCCAACCTCCTCGCCTCCCTTCCTTGCCTCCTCCTGCGCCCGTCCGCCCGGTCCCGCGCTCCTCGTCGAGCCCGGCCACCACCTCCGTCCGCTGCCCCGGCTGCCGCCCGTCCTCGCCTCGAGCCCAAGGATGCGTTGGCCACCTCGTCCTCCACCACACGACCAAGCCCGGCCTTCCCCCTGCCCATCGCCCACCTTATGCAAGTCCGCATCCCGCACGCGCGAACCCCCCCCTCCCGCGGCCATCGCCGGTCTCTGTCGGCACCAGACTTCCTGCCCGTGCTGAGGTGTTTTGTCTCCGTGAGATGATGCTGCTAACCCTGGTGTGTGCTGCCTGTCAACGAATTTGTGTGTGTATGGTCGTGTTAAGAGGTGATGTTAAGGACACCACATCAGCTACCTCCGCCTCTGATGCTGACAAGGACGCCTGATGCTATGCACACTTCGCTGCTAAGCTCTCCTTCCCCGAGTCGAACAAGATGGAACACCAAGTTCTTCATGGTTTCCGACACGCCAAGTTATCCAACCCTAGATCCGAAGACCGTTCCCCGAGACCGAACCCTCGGCACGCCAAGATCTTCTCCTCGGAACGCCATGACCGTCTACACGGACCTGAAGACCACGGATGCGACAAGTTCTCCTTCCCGGATGCGATGCTCGAGAACCCGGACGGTAAGGACACCGATGCAGAACGCCAAGTTCTTCATCCCGGACGCCAAGACCGACCTGATACGCGGTCCCGACAAGATCGACACCGACCAGGGCGAGTCTGATGCGCCCCCGACGCCACCCCAAGTCCTTCTTCCCAGAACGCCGAGCTCTTCATCTTGCAACCGACCTTCGGAGACCGATCCCGTCGAACCCTGAACCCTGAGACCAACCCCGAACCCCCGGAAACCCAAGAACTGCCGAACCCAGATGTGTGACCCCGATCCGAGCCCCTATTTATAAACGCCATCTATATAAATTGTCGCATATTTAATTGTTCATGCATGCATACTTGTCATGTTGTGGTTTGGGGGCATTATGCCGATTAACCTAAATTAAATATGGGGCCCATATGCGGGCAAATCTAGTCTTATATTGGCCTCATTTAAATTTGTGTAGCGAACCGGTAACTTATCTTGCCTTGTTATTACAACATTTAATTTGCGGGGTAGATAAATAACTTGAACCTATTAATTAATTGTCGGGACCCCGGTTCCGCTTAATATGGCCTAAATGCATCGCACCTTCGCCATGTCATACATCATACATGCATCATGCCCGATCTTTTGCCGTAGTATTAAATATTGCATCCGGTGTTTATTCTAGTGTTTTGGTTCTTCGCGGATAAGGCAGTTGAGTTGATGCGAGTGTCGAACCGATCTTCGGATGAACCTTCGGCAATGTTTTCAGGCGAGCATCTCCCCCTTTCTACCTATCTTACTTTTATAGTATTTATTCCCTCCTGTTGATCTATCGCTATCTGTGTTGCGATGCTCTAGTTTTCGTACCCGTGTTATCCCTTGCAGCCTTATATTGCCTTGGACACCTCCTAGTACCTGTTGTTTGGTAGATAGTTGGACCTGCGCGTCGTAGTCGCTTGCTCAAGTGCTGTTGCGTGTCGTCAAGTACCACAGTTGTTGGAGTATTGCCGTGTGTTTATTGTTAGAGATGATCATAACTTTACTTACTGTTTAACAACTAAAATTGAAGTAGGTAAGCAGAGGCACAGGTGGGCAATAGATGTTATTTGGTTGTTAACCGTCCACTTGTGTCCCGTAGGACCCCGAGTACTTGATACCTGTTCCTTGAATATTCGCGCTATCCACATACGGGAGAATTATGGGACCCCCCTGAGCCAGAGCTTGATTCATTCTTATTTCTTGGGGCCACAAACTAGTTTGAGGTTTTATTTACTATCTTGTACTTACGCCATGCTTTACTGCTTTATTTAAGATTGTGCGAGGAGCACACTGTACTGTTTAGGTAAGCGGAGTGTTTTCGCGGTATCGACAAGCCCAGCCACACTTTCGGGTTCCCGGTCGTTTACAGCCATTGTCGCAAACCTTGAGTCCGTCTCGGAGTCAGCTAGCTTCGTTGCGGGTCTACTCAATGTGGTGGCCCCCTGAAATATTTATGAATCCTGTGATTGCTTTGTCGTGAAGGCCTCATTGGGTTTTGATTTGGTTTTTCCGAGGTTGATCGAGTGTGTGTTGCTACTTGTGCACCCCTGCAGGGTAAAACTTTCTGAAAGCCGTGTCCGCGGTTATGGACGACTTGGAGCACAGTATCTCGATCATAGACAACTATAACTAAAGTAGTGCTATAAACTTGACTTTATAATGACTAGTAATCAGCTTCACTATAATGGAATGGCTAAATAAAACTGCCAACAATTGCTTGTTTGGGTTGTCGCTTGCGACCATTGTACCTGACTAGTAAGTATTGCAACTAAAACGGAATGGCTAAATAAAAGTACCACAACTGCTGGGTTTTGGGTTATCTCATGCTAATTGTATCTGCCTAGTAAGTGTTGCAACTACAACGGAATGATTAATTAAAAGTGCCCACTGCTTATTATTTCAGGATGATTATCTATACTTGACTAGTAAGTGCTGCAACGATAACTGAATAAATAAAACTGCCAACTGTGTGAGTTCCTCGGTTGACTTCCTCGTTTGGTCTCGAGGGGGAAACACCAGGATGGGTTTGTCTGATGGTAGCACCAGGTTGGTTCCGAATAGGTCTTTCTTATCTCTCTCTGATAGCCGACCGTTGTATCGAGTCTCTATAGGTTGTTCAGTGCATGCTGCCGCTGCCGCTTCAGTCCACCATACCTATGTAGGCGAGGACCGCCGAATTCTAGCCTCGCCGTGTACTGGCCTCAGTACTGACGCTCCTCTTTTTCCTTTGCCCTTTGTCGGCACCCCTTTTGTTTTAGCAGGTTTCGACGTCGTTAGCAGGGTTACCCTTCTGGCTTGGCCTGGGCAGGGTTATGGACGCCATTGGTTATTCTTCAGGGCTCTAAGCCCCATTTGCATCTTGTCCGTAGCTGGACGCTCTATCGTTTTCAAGGTGATTTGGATCTTTGTTCTGTATATCTGTATTTTTGACTCATTGAGTCGCTGTTGTATATATATCTGTTCTGTGGGTCCCGTCGAGGACTGTTGTGTAATGTTATTACTTCGTTTTCCACCCGCACGCAAGTGCCTGGTGGGCACCTTTGAATCGTTTCTTGCGGGTTTGGCGGGAAGCGCTGAAACTTGCATAGGGCCGATTCTGAGGGTGTTACAGAGTGGTATCAGAGCTCAGCGGTTGCGATACCCCACAAGTCCAGCCTGTAGGATAACCTAGCTAACGGCCGAAGTAGAGTGTCAAAACTATTTTTGCAAAATCGGTTGGATAGATCTGGTTAGGTCTGCTTTTACTCCTTACCCCTCTGCTATTCTCCTCTTACCTCTACGTGTTTTGCATCCGCTCTCTTCTCTTTCTTCGAGTCCAGGAATTCTCGTGGTTGGGTTTCGTCGTACCTTCAGGGTTTCGCTTCCTCTTCTGGTAACGATGCTTCCACATATGGTCTTCATGCTATCCGAGGAATCCTTCGTCTGGTGGACTTCTCTTTGTTCCTTCTCGTGCCTTCCGGTGTTTTCCGACGCGACGACATCATCTACTCTAGATCCGATGCAGAGTCTACATCACTCCTTTGTTTCTGAACCTCGATTGTCGAGATCTTCAGTCTGATTCCGAGAATGGTTGCACGCTTTTCTACTGATTGTGCAGAGTAATAGTTTGGGTGCGTGATGGATTGGCCCCCATGCCGACTACCCCTTCTATTCGCTTTTGTACATTGAAGTGGATGAGGATGCATCCGTTCTCTCTTTCTGTCGGAGTTAGAGGTGGCTTTATTTGTTGATACCTCTACCTTCGACCTTTTGTTCCCGGAGTGTTCTCTCGACGAACCTGGACAACGACCTCTTGTTAGTGGTGTCGCGAGGATCTACCCGAAGCGCGAAGGATCATATAGTCGGCCTTCTTCCCTGTACCATGAGGCGGATGTCGAGGGCGAGATCCATTGTTAGTGGTGTCGAATTGTGGCATCCCGCAAAACCACTACTAGAAAATCGCGTTGATTTTGTGCATTGCATCATCATGACGTCATCATACATCTATCTGTCTAAAACTATTTTTGCTAAAAGCCCTATTTCGTTTTCCATATTAATTCCTCCCTATTACTTTAAATCAAAACACCGGTGCGTCCGGATATCTCAGTTTGTCTAAAAGAAATTTATAAAAAGGCTTTTAAAATAAATTAGAAAACCCTAGCCTAAAATATCTAGTCCTAATCCTACCTAAAACCTTTTATACCAAATAACCTACCCAGTCCTATTCTACCCCAGCCCTCCACCTCACCTGCACCAATCGGTGCACGCCACCTCACCCTCTCCCTTCCCCTAACCTATCCTAGCCCGCCACCTGGCCACAGCTCTCTCTCCCTCCACCCACCTTACCCGCTGGCCCCACCTACCCTCACACACGCAACACACACTGACACACACACGCACGCCTGCCCCCGCATCGCACCCACCCGGCCCCGCTCCTCCCACCTACCACCCGGCCCCGCCCCTTCTTCCTCCCCTCCGGCCGGCGCCCCCCCTCTCCTCCTCTCCCCTCGCCTGACCGCCTCCCTCTCCTCCCTAGGCTCCTCTCCGCCCTGCCAGCGTCCGCCGCTCGAGCGCCCTCCTCTCCCCTGCAAGCTCCCTCGCCCGAGCTCCTCCGCCCCGTCGCCGATGCACCCTCCCTGTCGGCCTCCTCCTCTCCGGCCGCCCGCCGTCGCCAAGGCCACCTCCTCCCGTGCGCGCCGCCGACCCAAGCCGCCTCTCCGTCCGCCCTCTTCTGCCGTCCTCGGCCAACCTCCTCGCCTCCCTTCCTTGCCTCCTCCTGCGCCCGTCCGCCCGGTCCCGCGCTCCTCGTCGAGCCCGGCCACCACCTCCGTCCGCTGCCCCGGCTGCCGCCCGTCCTCGCCTCGAGCCCAAGGACGCGTCGGCCACCTCGTCCTCCACCATACGACCGAGCCCGGCGCCTTCCCCTGCCCATCGCCCACCTTCTGCAAGTCCGCATCCCGCGCGCGCGAATCCCCCCCCCCCGCGGCCATCGCCGGTCTCTGTCGGCACCAGACTTCCTGCCCGTGCTGAGGTGTTTTGTCTCCGTGAGATGCTGCTGCTAACCCTGGTGTGTGCTGCCTGTCAACGAATTCGTGTGTGTATGGTCGTGTTAAGAGGTGATGTTAAGGACACCACATCAGCTACCTCCGCCTCTGATGCTGACAAGGACGCCTGATGCTATGCACACTTCGCTGCTAAGCTCTCCTTCCTCGAGTCGAACAAGATGGAACACCAAGTTCTTCATGGTTTCCGACACGCCAAGTTATCCAACCCTAGATCCGAAGACCGTTCCCCGAGACCGAACCCTCGGCACGCCAAGATCTTCTCCTCGGAACGCCATGACCGTCTACACGGACCTGAAGACCACGGATGCGACAAGTTCTCCTTCCCGGATGCGATGCTCGAGAACCCGGACGGTAAGGACACCGACGCGGAACGCCAAGTTCTTCATCCCAGACGCCAAGACCGACCTGATACGCGGGCCCGACAAGATCGACACCGACCAGGGCGAGTCCGATGCGCCCCCGACGCCACCCCAAGTCCTTCTTCCCGGAACGCCGAGCTCTTCATCTTGCAACCGACCTTCGGAGACCGATCCCGTCGAACCCTGAACCCTGAGACCAACCCCGAACCCCCGGAACCCCAAGAACTTCCGAACCCAGATGTGTGACCCCGATCCGAGCCCCTATTTATAAATGCCATCTATATAAATTGTCGCATATTTAATTGTTCATGCATGCATACTTGTCATGTTGTGGTTTGGGGGCATTATGCCGATTCACCTAAATTAAATATGGGGCCCATATGCGGGCAAATCTAGTCTTATATTGGCCTCATTTAAATTTGTGTAGCGAACCGGTAACTTATCTTGCCTTGTTATTACAACATTTAATTTGCGGGGTAGATAAATAACTTGAACCTATTAATTAATTGTCGGGACCCCGGTTCCGCTTAATATGGCCTAAATGCATCGCACCTTCGCCATGTCATACATCATACATGCATCATGCCCGATCTTTTGCCGTAGTATTAAATATTGCATCCGGTGTTTATTCTAGTGTTTTGGTTCTTCGCGGATAAGGCAGTTGAGTTGATGCGAGTGTCGAACCGATCTTCGGATGAACCTTCGGCAATGTTTTCAGGCGAGCATCTCCCCCTTTCTACCTATCTTACTTTTATAGTATTTATTCCCTCCTGTTGATCTATCGCTATCTGTGTTGCGATGCTCTAGTTTTCGTACCCGTGTTATCCCTTGCAGCCTTATATTGCCTTGGACACCTCCTAGTACCTGTTGTTTGGTAGATAGTTGGACCTGCGCGTCGTAGTCGCTTGCTCAAGTGCTGTTGCGTGTCGTCAAGTACCACAATTGTTGGAGTATTGCCGTGTGTTTATTGTTGGAGATGATCATAACTTTACTTACTGTTTAACAACTAAAATTGAAGTAGGTAAGCAGAGGCACAGGTGGGCAATAGATGTTATTTGGTTGTTAACCGTCCACTTGTGTCCCGTAGGACCCCGAGTACTTGATACCTGTTCCTTGAATATTCGCGCTATCCACATACGGGGGAATTATGGGACCCCCCTGAGCCAGAGCTTGATTCATTCTTATTTCTTGGGGCCACAAACTAGTTTGAGGTTTTATTTACTATCCTGTACTTATGCCATGCTTTACTGCTTTATTTAAGATTGTGCGAGGAGCACACTGTACTGTTTAGGTAAGCGGATTGTTTTCGCGGTATCGATAAGCCCAGCCACACTTTCGGTTTCCCGGTCGTTTACAGCCATTGTCGCAAACCTTGAGTCCGTCTCGGAGTCAGCTAGCTTCGTTGCGGGTCTACTCAATGGGGTGGCCCCCTGAAATATTTATGAATCCTGTGATTGCTTTGTCGTGAAGGCCTCGTTGGGTTTTGATTTGGTTTTTCCGAGGTTGATCGAGTGTGTGTTGCTATTTGTGCACCCCTGCAGGGTAAAACTTTCTGAAAGCCGTGTCCGCGGTTATGGACGACTTGGAGCACAGTATCTCGATCATAGACAACTATAACTAAAGTAGTGCTATAAACTTGACTTTATAATGACTAGTAATCATCTTCACTATAATGGAATGGCTAAATAAAACTGCCAACAATTGCTTGTTTGGGTTGTCGCTTGCGACCATTGTACCTGACTAGTAAGTATTGCAACTAAAACGGAATGGCTAAATAAAAGTACCACAACTGCTGGGTTTTGGGTTATCTCATGCTAATTGTATCTGCCTAGTAAGTGTTGCAACTACAACGGAATGATTAACTAAAAGTGCCCACTGCTTATTATTTTAGGATGATTATCTATACTTGACTAGTAAGTGCTGCAACGATAACTGAATAAATAAAACTGCCAACTGTGTGAGTTCCTCGGTTGACTTCCTCGTTTGGTCTCGAGGGGGAAACACCAGGATGGGTTTGTCTGATGGTAGCACCAGGTTGGTTCCGAATAGGTCTTTCTTATCTCTCTCTGATAGCTGACCGTTGTATCGAGTCTCTATAGGTTGTTCAGTGCATGCTGCCGCTGCCGCTTCAGTCCACCATACCTATGTAGGCGAGGACCGCCGAATTCTAGCCTCGCCGTGTACTGGCCTCAGTACTGACGCTCCTCTTTTTCCTTTGCCCTTTGTCGGCACCCCTTTTGTTTTAGCAGGTTTCGACGTCGTTAGCAGGGTTACCCTTCCGGCTTGGCCTGGGCAGGGTTATGGACGCCATTGGTTATTCTTCAGGGCTCTAAGCCCCATTTGCATCTTGTCCGTAGCTGGACGCTCTATCGTTTTCAAGGTGATTTGGATCTTTATTCTGTATATTTGTATTTTTGACTCATTGAGTCGCTGTTGTATATATATCTGTTCTGTGGGTCCCATCGAGGACTGTTGTGTAATGTTATTACTTCGTTTTCCACCCGCACGCAAGTGCCTGGTGGGCACCTTTGAATCGTTTCTATGCGGGTTTGGCGGGAAGCGCTGAAACTTGCATAGGGCCGATTCTGAGGGTGTTACACTTTGGTGCACCCCTATAGGGTTAAATCTTTTCGAGAAGCCGTGCCCGCGGTTATGGACGACTTGGAGCATAGTTCTCGATCATAGACAACTATAACTAAAGTTTACTGTTATAATTTGACTTGTATCTGATATGACTAGTAAGTTGGTTAACCACCATGGAATGAATGAATAAAACTGCCAACCGTGTGAGTTTCCTCGGTAGGACTTCCTCGTTTGGTCTCGAGGGGGGAATACCTGGATGAGTATGTTTGGTGGTAGTATCAGCTTGGTTCCGAATAGGTCCTTCTTATCCCTCTTTGATAGCCGACAGTTGTATCGAGTCTATAGGTTGTTTAGTGCATGCTGCGCTGCCGCTTCAGTCCACCAGACCTATGTAGGCGAGTACCGCCGAATTCTAAGACTTTTCGTGTACTGGCCTCAGTACTGACCGCTCTCTCTTTTTTTCTTGGCCCTTTGTTGGCACCCCTTTTTTTAGCAGGTTGAGATCGACGTCGTTAGCAGGGTTACCCTTCCGGCTTGGCCTGGGCAGGGTTATGGACGCCATTGGTTATTCTTCAGGGCTCTTAGCTCAATTTGCATATTGTCTGTACTCGAACATTGTATCATTTTCAAGGTGATTTGGATCTTTGAACTATATATCTGTATTCTTGACTCATGGAGTCATGTTGTCTATATATGTTCTGTGGGTTTCATTGGACTATTGTGTAATGATATTAATTCATTTTCCACCCGCACGCAAGTGCCTGGTGGGCACCTTTGAATCGTTTCTATGCGGGTTTGGTGGGAATCGCTCAAACTTGCATAGGGCCGATTTAAGGGTGTTACAAACGGCGTGCTGCGGATACGTCGTCTCTTGCCCGAACAGCCCTGGGCCGTGACAACACGTGGAGACAACTAGATAAAGTGATTTGAGAGGAGGAAGATAGCTCCCAACTCATGGGATCTATCGTATTGGTGTGTCCTCCAATAGGGAGAGGGGGCCTCTTTATATAGGGGAAGAGGGAACCCTTACCCCTCCCACCAAGGAAACCCTAAGGCGGCCAAGGAAGGGAGAGGGGTGCCCTAGGGCGCCCCAAACCCTAACCCTAGCCGGCGGCCAAGGGGGGAAACCATAAGCGCTTGGGCCCTCCCCTCTCTCTTGGTTTTTCCCTCATGGGCCCTTTTTCCCTAGGGAAGTTGGCCCATTAGTGGGTTTCAAAAAATAGTTGGCCATTAGCGAAATACCCTTTAAAATTAGATTTTAATATTATATTTAATATTAATTACATTAATTAATATGTAAATACATATTACAAAATCCAAATCAACCCGAAACACCTTTCGGTCTCCCTTCTATATCTTCCGTACAACTTTGGAATCTCCCGGAACAATTCTGGTCCTCTCACCGAAATTTTTCCGGTTTCCTTTCTTTCTCCGAAGAACTTAGGATCTCTCTCCATGGAACAACTCTGACTTTCTATTCTCTCCTATCATTCCAACTTACGGATAATGTCTAGCTTGTCGCACCCTCAAGTGGATCCTCTCACGGCTCAGGAATGGTACAAACATGACCAAGACTCCTCTTGTGTCAATGATCAACAGCGGGACCAGGATGCCCATAATGACCCCTATGCATTCCAGATTGACGATGTCGTTTGAACCGTAAACGTCGAGTCCATCTACCTTTGTTTCTTTGTTACTACTTGTCCGAGATCCGATCATTAAGGTATCTCCATACCTTGTTCAATCTCGTTACCGACAAGTACTGTTTACTTGTTACTGCAATATTACATCCTCGTGATATAGTCACATGTTGCAACATTTATGGATGTAATCTCACCAAGTCGGCCTAATTGTATCTTACCTGTCACTGGGTGAACAAATCCCTCTCTTGACGCAATCTCCTCAACCTGTTCCTCTGGATACCCAACGACACCGTTATGATCACCATTTTACTGAGTGAAGTTAAGTGCCATCAAAGTAACCTCGGGAGACGGTGATTTGATATGGTCTCACAGTCTAAGGAGAAGGAGACTTTGTTTCTGACTATTGCAATGATGAACTTTGTGACTTGATCATGTCGCAATCTTTGAGGAATGTCCATTACATCATTCACCAATGATATGGCCTCGTTGTCAACCAACCCTATCACTCATGATCAAGAAACCTTCATCATCAGTTGCCCAGCAAACTAGTATCAATAGAGGCTACTAGGGACTTATGTTTATATCACACATGTATCAATGTTTCCACTTGATACAGTTATAGCACAACATGAAACTATTACGAACTTATTGGGATATGACAATAATAGACCTTTTATTATTTTCCTCTAGGGCATATTCTCTTCAGTCTCCCACTTGCACTAGAGTACAAATAATCTAGCTGGCATTTACTAACCATAAACCATATCCCCATATGCATTTATTGATCATGCTGCTCATGAGAAACGTCATGTCCATGTTTTGTTTTACCAGACCAGTATGTCTTTTGCAAATCATTAATATCCTCCTAATTTTGACATTCCCTCCATTATCTCATAATGGTTTGAAGTATTCATTTTGGCGAGTGAGACTTTGTTTCTATTGTTTACAATGACGGTCGTTGAGTCAATTTAACCTTCACTGTTGTCATGTAAACTCCAGAAACACACTTAGAGAAGTCAAACTTCTTTAGCCAAAATATACTTTTATCTTTATGTAGATCCTAGTGCATAACATGCAACTAAGTGCCTAATTTCGCTTCTTGCCATTCAGGAACAAACTTTAACTCTGGTTCAGTGATTAACTCTAGAATCAATTCAAGACATGTTCTTCCAACCAGATCCTTGGGTCAAACTACATCGAGTATACAATGTGGTTCCATGGAAGAACCTATGACCGTGTCATAGGAGATGCAACACATCTCTTTCTTTCTTTTAACCATAGTTGTAATACTGAGACTAACTCAATGCTTCATACAAGTAAGAACCACTTTCTTATCTTGTTCCTTTCTGAACTCCTTTAGAATCTTACCTAGGACACTCTGAACATCTTCAGAATCAAGTCCAGGAAGCATTCAACAATAATGTTTATTAAACTTACCAATCTATCTTGATAGATTCCATTGTTTAATAACTTTATTCACATTTACTAGCTTAAATGTTAATAATACCAATCACATCATTCATATATGTCATCCACATATTTTAGAATGATAACACGCTCCCACTCAAATATGGCATCCATATATGAGATCCAGGGACTAGCTCCCACTCAAAATGGCATCCATATATGAGATCTAGGGATTTCACTTAGCTCCCACTAAAAAATATGTCTCCTACATATTGAGTCTTAGCCAAGCCATTAAGATTCCACTCAAAATATGTCTCCTACACATTAAGGTCAAGCCAAGGCAATATACTCCCACTCAAATGAAAATCCTCTCAACAATCTTGGACATTCCAAAATTGTTTGATCATTATCAAATTGAGAATCCAGCTGCGAGTTCCCAATATGCATATATTGCTGGTGCAAATCCAATAGACTTAAGCATCGCTACATCTGTAGTCAACTCCTTGAATTTGTCCAAACATCCTTTGTGACAAATTGAGCTTTATGTCTTTCCATTAAGTTTCATTTCCTTCTCTTGACTTTGCAGTCATTTAGAAATATCAAGTAAACGACTTTTACTTAATAAGATCAAGTAACACATTACTTTTCAATCTCAAATGTAACTTAATATAGGATTTTATGACTGCTAGTAATTTCTCGCATTTAGGTTCATCACGCTTCTTTGTAGTTCGTAGGTATGTCTTGTTCAAATAACATGACAAGTGAATCAAAATATAATTTTGCTATCTTGTAGAATATATTATTGAATCCTACTTTCTTTTTAAAAGTATTCGCTAAAACTTTATGATCATTATCATTAGTTTCTCCTTTATTTGTAGAGTTTGGTTTCACAAAATAAAATTCGCTGCACCACTCAACAATCAGGAGGTAAGGTCAAAATACCTTGTTTTGGACTTTTACTTTCTTCCACCTATATCTTCATCAAGATACATCAAACCTTAGGACAACAACAATTTTGCCCTTTGTGGAACATGTATTCATAGTTTCCTAGGAATACACTACAAATACTTGTTTATTCGCTACAATTTCGAACCATCGAAACCTCTAGAAACTCGAACATGACATAACCCTTATGGTGTTGTTTCCACGAATCTTTAGATGTTTTTTTGTATTTCAAACGAGTATTTCGATCTCTAACTCTAAACGATAACTATAACCCTGATAAGAGATAATATTAGACCATATGTATTTAATACAACATGATTATGATATCTAGACATATCAACACCTTGAATTTGTCCAATTATCATGATTTGTGAAACATCTTTCACAAGTCCCTCCATGACAATACTTAACTAAATATTTAGTCATATCGATCAAATCAAAGAGACTTTGTATTCATGTTAATTCCATATACTACTTTGTTTTGAATTCATTTGAACAATTCAAATCCTTTCAAAACTTCTGTGTTATTAAGTAAATACACCTATTCACTTAAGTCCACAATGAAATAATGATACATCACTATGTATAAATTTCAACATTTCTTCGCATATCACCGTTTTACCGGAATGTGGAGTTTTAGTCATTTCGTCAATCGGGGCATGGTTTTTCAAAGTCTCTAGATCAAATATCTAAGACCCCGATCTTCATCTAGGATGAAAAACATGCAACAACCATCTTGACTTAAATAATAGTGTCTTGTCATTTTGTAAACCTTGGATATCTTTTAGCATTCTAATCCTTTATAAATGCTTAACCTATTATCATTAACATAGCGATGAGAATAACTTATTTATAATCATAATGTGACCATAAAGGTGTTATTTATAAGAACAGTACAATTGGCTTGTAACTTATTCATATGAATAATCGTCTTGCTAAAAGCAAGACACACAAACAAGGATTACAAAATTATATTCAAGCCCACCAATCCAAATGATAATCTTTGAGGAAAGGAGTGATGTCGGACATCAACTAGTTTGCTTGCTGTCATCAAGCTATATTGCCCCATTTCTAGCAATTCTCAAGCAGACCATCCCGTTTTTACAAAAACGGGACAAGTATCCAATACTTTTTAAACTTCAACGAGTTTTGCAAGAATCATATTTATAACTTTGTATATCTGACATATAGCCTTTTCATCCATGACCTCCATTACAATGAAGCCCCTCTGGGAGTTCTCAACTCTAATGCAAGATTTCTCTGTGATTCTCCAAACAATCTATTTTCGTCCATCATGGAGGAAAACTCATCTAGTGGCGCATACTCTATGTGCCTGATCTTGCAGAATGCAAAATTGTAGTCCAACTCTCCATCGAATGGAGAATGGCCCCTTTTGGACGATTTATGGATAAAACACAATATTTCTGGAGTCATGGGATTATCTTATAATGCTTGTTTTATCAAGAAGAGAAGACCATCTTATTACGAGGATATCCCTCTAGCATGGGTATTAATCCATGAAGTTAGACCCTTTTGCTAAGTTACATTTCTAACAAGAAATTTCTCATGGTCGCAAAAGACCTCAGTGAGATAGGCCATGATCTACTAAGATATTTGCAAACATACATCTAGACTTAGTTCATAATATGAGTTCAATTCATAATTGAGATCCCACGAAAATCGTCATCCCTTAGAAAATTTTAGCGATAACACGATCCCAATTCACTATTCAACCCCCTATTGACACGGCCGACAACATAGCTTCAAAGGTAGACATTCTCCAATGCCAATCACATCTCCATGCGACTCATGGTCGATCTTTCGATCTCTTGTGTTCCGAGTCCCATGTATGACATGATAGGCTCGCCAATTTAAACATGTGTGTATTGCAGTACATCCCTTGCACCCATTGTATGCGAACGTAGGTATGTCTAACACCCGATTAACATGGCCTGCCTCATACCGAAGAACTTTCTTTGTGGTGCACACACAAGGGGAACACTATCCTTGGAATTTTGACGCCATGTCTACATATTCTAGGCTCGCCAATTCAATATTGGTTTTAATAGGGATCATCTTATTTATGTTACCATTGATTATTCAATACTAGCACACAATAAGATGCAAAGCAGGTATCAACATCATATGTATATTTGTGAGATGATATGGTCCTTCTTGCGCCTTGATCACCATCAAGTGCTCTAGCATGATCTCCATCATGCCATTGGCATGGTCTCCATCGTGCCACCGGTTTTGACGCCAAGTCCACGACGCCACCAGTAGGTCGTCCATCGGAATGATGGCTATTACTACACAACTTAGTAACATAAAAGTAAACTAGTTTACCTTCATAATGATCATGACCATATAAAATCACACGCCCCTCCTGCAAAATAAAGTTAGATGACTCTACTTTATCTATTGCAAGTTTTACGTGGTTGTTATGGCTTTTGCAATAGAAACCTTTCTAATCTACGAACTTTCCAACCACAACATGGATCCATAAAGTTGTCTCTACTACAACCCTTTCGGGGACCTCCGTTGTAAATGCTATATCTGTTAGATATGTGCCCAAGAGGCAATAATAAATAGATTATTATCATATCTTTGTGTTATGATAAATGTTTACATCCCATGCTATAATTGTATTAACTGGAAACATTAATACTTGTGTGTTTTGTAAACATAAAAGAGTCCCTAGTAAAGCCTCTTGTTAAACTAGCTTGTTGATTAATAGATGATCATGGTTTCCTGATCATGAACATTGGATGTTATTAATAACAAGGTCATATCATTAGGAGAATGATGTGATGGACACACTCCTATAGTTAAGCATAACATAAGATCAAGTCATTCAATAGTTTGTTTGCTATAATCTTTCAAATACATAGTAACCTAAATCGTTTGACCATGAGATCATTCTAATCACCATCACCGGATGGATGCTTTGATGACATCAAACACGACTTCATAACTGGGTGGTTATAAAGGTGGAATTGAGTATTCTAAAAGTATGTGTTGAGGCACATGGATCAAGAGTGGGATTTGTCCATCCATATGACAGATAGATATACTCTGGGCCCTCTCAGTGGAATGTCATCCAATTGGCTTGCAATCATGTGACTAGATCACAAGGAATCACATATCACAAAACGAGTAAAGAGTACTTATCGGTAACAAAGTTGAACTAGGTATGTAGAGATATCGATGATCAAACCTCGGATAAGTAAAGTATCGCGAGACAAAGGGAAATTGGTATTGTATGTAAATGGTTCATTCGATCACAAAGTCATCTTAGAAATACGTGGGAGCCATATGAATTTCCAGATTCCTCTATTGGTTATTGATCAGAGAGGTGTCTCAATCATGTCTGCATAATTCACGAACCGTAGGGAGACACACTTAAGGATTCGATGTTGTTTAGTAGATATGGAATGTTAGTTGGAGACCGAATGTTGTTCGGAGTCTCGAATTGGATCTGGGATATCATGAGGAGATCCAGAATGGTCTGGTGATGTCTACGCACTTCTATTCTTGTAGACAGTTGTTGGGCCTCCAAGTGCAGAGGTTTGTAGAATAGCAGCAAGTTTCCCTTAAGTGGATCACCCAAGGTTTATCGAACTCAGGGAGGAAGTGGTCAAAGGTATTCCCTCTCAAGCAACCCTGCAATCAAGATACAAGAAGTCTCTTGTGTCCCCAACACACCCAATACACTTGTCAGGTGTATAGATGCACTAGTTCGGCGAAGAGATAGTGAAATACAAGCGGTAATGATGCCAGAAAATAGCTTCTGACTTGTTGTTGACGTGGGGTAACGTGTGTGAAGCTGAAATAAAGATGGAAGCAAGCAAACATGCAACAGATCTAGATGCAAACGGTGTTTCAATGTTTAGAAACAAGGCCTAGGGATCATACTTTCACTAGTGAACACTCTCTCATATAAATATCCTCTCTTCATGATACTACTCTTAGCTACTCTCCGGTTGGACACTCTAATCCATGGTAGGGCCTTCCCCAATCTAGATAACCCCACACTGTTACCTTGAGTGCTAGATGGTTCCAACAAATACCACAATTTCATAGAGACATCCAACTCCAAATATAACTCATAACAAATATATATGTAACCTAGCTTAAGTGCCACACACGGTGTGCACGCTGTCACTTTCACACACGTGGGGAAAAGCATAGATCTATTAAAGCACGATGAGTATTTATGCAGACTCTAGCCTAAGTGCCACCATGGTGTGCACGCTGTCACTTTCACACACATGGGGAGAGCAGAGATCTAATGAAGCACTTGAGTAGCAAGGTAGATCTACTTGATTACAAAGCTCATGGCCACAACAAGATCATGCATAGAGAGAGAGAGATGAACACATAGATACCGGTAGATCCCTTAGCCTCGAGGAAGAACTACTCCCTCCTTATCATGGGAATCAGCAACGGCGATGGATATGGTGGTGGAGATCGATGGAGATGGCTCCGGGGCACTTCCCCGTCCCGGCAGGGTGCCGGAACAGAGACTTTCTGTCCCCCAAATCTCCCCTTCGATGGCGGCGGCGCTGCGGAACTTTTCGTGGCCTTCTGGTCGATGATTTAGGGTTTCTAAGTCATGGGCTTCTTATAGGCGAAGGAGGCAAGGTCGATGGAGGGCCAGGGGCACACACCCCCTGTGGGCATGGCCAGGGTGGGCCCCGCACCCACCTAGGGTGTGGCCACCCTGGTGTCCTCCTCTGTCTCGTCTTCGATTTTCCACATCGTTCTGGGAAAAATATGAACTTTGGCTTTTGTCCCGTCCAATTCCGAGAATATTCATTTTTTTAGCTTTCTGAAACCAAAAACAGCAGAAAACAGGCAACTAGCACTGTGGCATATTGTCAATAGGTTAGTTCCAGAAAGTGTATAAAAATACCTCAAAGTGTAGACAAAACATAGCAAAGTTGATACTAAACAAGCATGGAACATCAAAAATTATAGATACGTTTACGACGTATCATCCGGAGAATAAGATTCATATAAGGAAAGTCAATTTCTGGGGTTCGGAAATGTTTTCGGTGTTTTCACCGGAAGCTTCTAGAAGGTTGTGGAAGGTCCACCACCCCGGGGGGATGGGTACTTGGATTGTGCCATGATTATGTGGAATGGTTGCATCATACCCTAGGTCACTTGGTTGGGTGATGGGAAGAGAGAAATCAAACTCTAGTTTGAATTATAAAACTATAGTTTGAAAAGGTCAAATCCTAACATGAATGTCAAAACCAAGTGGAGGGAGAGAAGGAAACCTACATGGGAGAGGTTTCCCTCTCCCTCCTTACCGCCGACCAAGCAAGAGGAATTGGGGGAGGACTCCCCTCCCCTAGCCGCCTCTCCCACCTATAAAAGGAGGGGGTGGGGCGCCCCTTGGCCACACCCCAAACCCTAGGCCACCGCCCTCTCCTAGGTCGCCAGCGCCCTAGTCTCTAAATCGCCGCCGCCGTCTAGTCTAAACCCTAGCCACCGGCTACCCTCTTCCCCTTGGCATCTAAACCCTAGCAACAAAGGGCCTCTCTAAATCCACCATACCCGCTTCGGCTTAGGCAAAGCCCTGCGATATCTACTCCTCCAACTCCACCACCACACCGTCGTGCTGCTGGAATCGCGAGGAGATCTACAACCTCTGCTGCCTGCTAGAACAAGGGAGAGGAAGGTCTTCATCGAGTACCGTACGTGTGACCGACTACGGGAGCACTGCTAGAACATGGCGCCGGAAGGATCGTCTACACGATCTTGAGATCAGAAAGTGATCAACTACATCAACCACGAGAATCCAATCCCGTTAAACGCTTTGGATCTACGAGGGTTAGTACTCTATCAACTCATTGCACCGATCTCGTAGATTAGATCTTGGTTTGTGTGTGTTTATGCGATAGAATTTTTTTGTTTTCCATGCTACGAATGCCAACAATATCAACTATTGTAAGAGAGACAGGAACCCGCTAGCCACTTTATACGGAACAAGCTGTATGTTGAGCGTGGAACCAGTCTCGCGTAAGAGTACGCATAAGGTCGGCCCGGGCCGACTCATAAAATAATCCCGCGATATAAACAAGTACACGTGGGAGGGTAACCACTATATCATCAATGCCCGCACAACACATGTGCGTACTAGACGTATAACACTACTACACATAGATCAACTCTAATACCACTGTTGGGGTTCGTTGCAAAAAATAAAAAAATTACTACGCAGGAAACCTAAATTGCCCATGATCTCTATCTACGAGTAATGCAGTAATGGCCGAGAGGTTTCAGATACATACCCTTGTAGTTCGAAAGCGGTTAACGTTGCAAGAGGAAAGTGGTTGAAGTAGTCATACTTGTAGACGACCTCAAGGTCGCGAAGCTCCTCGCAGGTCACCCCTTGCTCCATCACCATGCAGCAGTCCAGCTTACGACATCCAAAGTGCCCCAAGTGTTGCACCTCGTGGCTTCATACACATACGTTGTACGACAAGAACCTCTGTATCCTCGATCCCGCCGGGAGTACATGTGGAAGTTACATATCCGTCTATGGAATCCTTGCAGCGCAATGGCATGCTGCGGATGCGTCATATCTGGCGCGAACAACCCTGGGCCATGCCAACACGTGGATACAACTAGAGAGAGAGATTGGATAGGAGGAGGACGAGATATCCCAACTCATGGGATCTGCCGTATTGGTGTGTCCTTCAAAGGGGAGAGCGGGACTCTTTATGTAGGGGAAGGGGAACCCTTACCCCCTGATGGCTCAGAAATTTGCCATATTTCTATATGTTTAAGCATTTTTTAGTCAAGCAATTGACAAGAAACTCTCAATCCTTGCCACTAATGACTAATAATTGCAAAGATATGCAAAATCTTGCTTTGAATTATGTTGTACATGAACTCGCGGGTTTTAATGTGAAATCAGGAGTCATAATGAAGGAATTTGAGGAAGTCCACATGACCAAGTAATTGGGAAGCAAATTCTAGGCGTTAGTGCGCGTAACGACCTACGGTACGGGCGGGGGCTGCCCGTACGGCCCGCCCATATGGGGTGTAGACGGCTTCGTCTCGTCAAACCCTAGAACTTTTATGAAGACACATATATATTTTGAGGCTCCAGTCGCCGCCTAGAGAGTCGTCATTCTCAAATTTCATCACAACACCACCAAAGGAGATCCACGTCATTGTTCATCCATTGTTCATCCACTCCACCATCCATCCCTCCTCTAGCCATAACCATTGCTTTGTATTTTAGATCTCCTTGTGATTTTGCGACCATTATAAGAATATTTGATTTCAATCTAAGTATTTTGCACAATATTTTCTATCTTTGATCTATTTGTTATGAGTGATTAGTACTCACGGGCTACGGGTTGGGAGAAACCTCGCAGCAACTATGTGCATCTAATCATGGGAGTATTGTATTTTGTTTGCAATTGAGATTTGTACTTTTGTTTCTTTGTCTCTTGTCTCGCTGTGGACTTTTAGGTACCCAAGATCCCATAGATTGATAAAGGCTTGAGGTGAGATACTTGGCTAGCAGCAATCTCATAGGAAACTTAGTGACAGAAAGGGTAGTACGGTCTTTTCTTAGCGCCCCATTCGTGATCACAACAACATCACCACTTAATGCTTTAATCTGTGTTCTTCACTTAATAATCGTTTGTAGCCCATGGCTTCGGTGTGCACTCGGTTGGATTAAAAGACTATTGTTATGCCTGCTGCATCATGTAGGATCTAGTATATTAGGATGTGTTGCCCATAAGATATTATCTCCGTTCAAACATTACACAAGACTATGCTTATTATTATCTTTTATCCCATATGATGTGCAGCTGCAGGTGGATCTTCAACCCTGGCCTATCTCCATCCATTGATTCAACACACTATAAAAAGTAAATTATATTGGTCCGGTAAACAAAGGTAAAACTAAGAAACAAAGTCTTGTAGATGTGTCCTTATTTATTTCCTTTTAGCATTGCTTTCCAAGGTTCGATTAAACCTAGATCTTCTAGGGAAAAAGCTATTATACTACATCCATGAATCCGGATCGAAGGTATCACCCCCACCAAGGAAACCCTAAGGCGTCTAAGGGGGCAAGGGGTGGCAGCCAAGGGAGGGAGGAGGCTTTCCTAGGGCACCCAAACCCTAACCCTAGTCTGCGGCCAAGGGGGGGCAACCCTAGGCGCATGGGCCCTCCCCCCACTCTTGGTTTTTCCCTCATGGGCCCTTTTTCCCTAAGGAAGTTGGTCTATGAGCGAAATACCCTTTCAAATTAGATTTTAATATTAATTACATTAATTAATATGTAAATACATATTACAAAATTCAATTCGACCCTAAACACCTTTCGGTTCCCCTTCTATATCCTCCGAACAGCTTCGGAATCCCTCGGAAAAATTCCGGTCCTCTCACCGAAACTTTTCCGGTTTACTTTATTTCTCTGAACAACTTCGGATCTCTCTCCATGGAACAATTCCGACTTTCTCTTTCTCTCCTATGATCACAACTTACGGATAATCTCCATCTCGTCGCACCCTTAAGTGGATCCCCTCACAGCTCGGGAATGGAACATACATGACCGACTCCTCTTGCGTCAATGATCACTAGCGGGACCGGGATGCCAGATTGACAATGCCATTTGAACCATTAACATCAAGTCCATCTCCCTTTGTTTCTTCGATACTACTTGTCTGAGATCCGATCATTAAGGTATCTCCATACCTTGTTCAATATCGTTACCGACAAGTAATGTTTACTTGTTACCGCGATATTACATCCCCGTCACATAGTCACATGTTGCAACATTTATGGATGTAATCTCACCAAATTGGTCTAACTGTATCTTACCCGTCACTGGGTGAAAAAATCCCGCTCTTGACGCGGTCTCCCCGACGCGTTCCTCCGGATACCCAACGACACCGCTATGATCACCATTTCACCAAGTGACGTTAAGTTCCATTAAAGTAACCTCGGGAGACAGTGATTTGATATGGGCTCACGGTCTAAGGAGAAGGAGAATTCGTTTCTAACTATTGCAATGATGAACTTTCTGACTTGATCGTGTCGCAATCTTTGAGGAATGTCCATGATGGCGCCTGAGAGCGCTTCGTTGGGAAACCCCAAGAGCAAGGTGTGATGCAGCACATCAGCAAGTCTTCCCTCAGTAAGAAACCGAGGTTATCGAACCAGTAGGAGGAAGGAAACGTCTCAAAGGTGTTGCAAGCAACATGGAAACCTACACAACACAAACTCACGACTTTGGCCCAACTAACAGTGAAGTTGTCAATCTCACCGGTTTCTATAACAAAGGATTAACTATATGGTGTGGAAGGTAATGATGGTTTTAAGTAAGTAAAAAGTAATAGTGGAAGTTGTATCAATTATAAAGATTGGACCGGGGTCCATAGTTCACTAGAGGTGTTTTCCTTAGATAAACAAACATGGCATGTTGGGTAAACAAACTACAACAGGGAAATTGACAGGACTGAGCAAGGCATAACAATGCAATACTAGACATAAAGATCCTATGAGATTCGATTGGGCAATACAACAAGATACATAGACCGCCATCCAACTGCATCTATGACTAGAAGTCCACCTTTGAGTTATCATCCGAACCCCCTCCAGTGTTAAGTTGCAAGCAATAGACAACTTATTTAAGCAAAGTGTGTAAGGTAAACAATCCACTTATTCCATGAACAAGAGACCGTCGTTTTCTCCCTAGTGGCAACAACACATCTACAACCGTAGAGATTTCTGTCACTTCCCTTGATTAAGTAGAGGCATGAACCCACTATCGAGCATAAATACCCCCTCTTGGAGTCACTAGCGACTACTCGGCCAAGATAGCTACTAACAACGGAGCGCATGCAAGATCACAATCAACACACACATGATAGAATCAATAAGACAAAACCATTAATCAATCTAACATAGTAATCTCAATATCCATCGGATCCCTGCAAATACAACATGCATGATTACAAATAGATGAGATCTTGATCATGAACGGAGCTCACAAGATCTAGACATGAAAGCACAAGGAGGAGATACAACCATCTAGCTACTACATGGACCCGTAGTCCAAGGTGGAACTACTCACGCTTCATACCGGAGACTGACATGATGAAGAATAAGGCCTCCGGGATGATATCTCCTTCGGCAGGGTGTCGGGAAGAGCTTCAGACCCCTCCGATCTAGGGACGATGGTGGCGACGACTACATACAGTTTTGTAGAATATTGATTGGGTGCTTAGGGCTTAGGCATCTGATAAGTCCAATTTGCATCACCATTCTATATCATAATTTTCCTCTATTCATTGATATATTTCTTATTATGAGGTGTTACTTATGTATTTTCCTCTATTTTTTGCATGTTGGATGATTCTTGGAGGATGGACTGCCGGATGATTCTTGGAACATGGGAGAAGTCATGTTGTTAATAGTGGATTTGTGTTGAGATATTATTCAATGGTTTAGTATTTAAGTTGTGGTGCTATTCTTCTAGTGGTGTCATGTGAACATCGACTACATGATACTTCACCATTTATGGGCCTAGGGGAATGCATTATGTATTTGGCTACTAATTGTGGGGTTGTCGGAGTGACAGAAACCAGAACCCCCATTAGGATACCTTTGCACAAGGGAGTGTAGGATCTCGGAGTTTAAGGCTGTGGTTAGGTTTATATCTTAATTACTTTCCTGTAGTTGAGGATGCTTGCAGGGGGTTTAATCACAAGTATGTATTAGTCCAAGTAAGGTCGGTACATTAGCACAAGTTCACCCACACAACACTTACAACACCAAAGAAGAGTACTTAGCTATTTGAAGCGAAAGCACTTGACAAAATTCCCATGTGTCCTCGAGAACGTTTGGTCCTTATAAGTATTTCCACCGGCTTGTCCTTTGCTAAGAAAGGATTGGGCCACTTGCTGCATTTGTTTGTTGTCTTTATTACTTGCACTTTGTTTTGTTGCTTTATCAGAAACCCCTAAAAATCCGTTTGCTAAGTATTTAGAGAGATTTCCTGCTCCATACCACTAGTCAACACCTTCTGCTCCTCGTTAGGATTGACACTCCTATTTATCGAAAGTACTACGATACACCCCTATACGTGTGGGTCATCAAGACTATTTTTTGGCGCCATTGCCGGGGAGTGATGCGCTATTGAAGAGTGGAACTGGTAAAGGAAACTTCTACTGTGAGTATTGCTTTTTGTTTTTGTTTGTTACTTTGTTTCCATTATGGATAACCCACTTGGTTTTCTGTTTGGGAAAACTACTACCACTGTTAGGGTAGTAGATGAACCACCACCTGTTGAGATAGATCCTTTTAAGATACCTACAAGTATTGTTGATCGTGTTATGGATAATTATTATTTAGGGGATGGAACTGTTCATCCTGGTGATCACTTGATTTTTATCCATGAATTATGCGGGTTGTTTAAGTGTGCAGGTATCACAACTGAACAGGTAAATAAGAAGTTACTCTCTATATCCTTGAAAGGGAGAGCTGAAGAATGGTATAAGCTGCTGAAGAATGGACAATCCATGGAATGGGAGGAAATGGCTTCTCTCTTTTATTCTAAATTCTATCCTCCCAGTAAGATTCATAAGGATAGAAATCTGATATATAACTTTTGGCCTCGTGATGGAGAGAGTACAACTCAAGCTTGGGGGAGATTGAAGTTACTAATGCTTAAATGTCCTATTCATGAACTCCCTAACAACATTATTATCAATAATTTTTATGCTAGGCTTTCTCTTCATGATAAAGATTTACTAGATGCTTCTTGTGCTGGATCATTCACACGTATGAAGGAAGAAGCTAAATGGGATCTACTAGACCGTATTCAAGAGAACACTGAAGCTTGGGAGAATGACAAGGGAAGAAAGTCAGGTATAAACTATGATTATGAATGCATAAAATATTTTATGGGAACTGATGACTTCCGTGATATTAGCCATGAGTATGGTCTTGAACCTCAAGTTCTTGCAAAATGTTTTGAGGATTTTGCCTCTTATATTGAAATTCCTAAAAAGGAGTGGGACAAGTACCACGCTCCTTTTATAGACATTGTTACTCATGTTCCTGCTAGCATAGAAGTTTGTACTGTTGATCCTATTTTGCTTGAACCTTATGTTGAGAAAATCCCTTTTCCTGCTAAGGTAAAGGAACATTCTATCATAGCTAATGTGGTTAGCAAAAGTACAAAGAAAACCGTGGAACCCGATGAGCAAATAAATATTGAACCTGTGGTAGCTATTGTGAAAGATCTTGTCACTAGAAATATAGAGGATGAGCAAATTGTCTTCTGTGAAGACGCTTCTAATATTGTCTCTCATCCTAGAAAAGCTAGTGTCCCTGTGCTTTCTGTTAAAATCGGTGATCATTGCTATTATGGTTTATGTGATATTGGTGCTAGTTATAGTGCTATTCCTTATGAGCTTTACATGGAAATTCTGCATGAAATTGGTCCTTGTGAGCTTGATGACATTGATGTGGTTATTCACCTTGCTAATAGAGAGACAGTCTGTCCCATTGGCATTGTAAGAGATGTGGAGGTTCTTTGTGGTAAGATTAAATATCCTGCTGATTTTCTAGTACTTGGTTCTAAAGCTAGTAAAACCTATCCTATAATCTTTGGTAGACCCTTCTTGAATACATGTGGGGCTATCATAGATTGTAGGAAGGAAATTTTTTGACTAAGTTTGATGGAGAGTCTTATGAGTTTATTTTTTCCAGATTTGCTAAAACTCCTTATGAAAATGAACTGCCTAATGAGGATTTCAAGGTTGAACAACTTTCTTCTATTTCTCTTGCTCCTAACAATGACTTGTAGCAATTTATGGAAGATCATGAAAGCGATGTCTTCATGAAGGAAATAAATGAGATTGACGAGGTTTTTCTTTGTTAGCCTGAGCAACTTCAGCATAATCTACTTGTGGAAGATTTGGGTGCCACACTACCACCTAATGGGGACCCTTTTTTCGAATTAAAACCTTTACCTGATGATCTTAAATATGCTTATATTGATGATAAGAAAGTATATCCTGTTATTATTAGTTCTAAACTTTCAGGAAAGGAAGAAGAGAGGTTATTGGAAATACTAAAGAAACACCAAGGAGCTATGGGCTATACTCTTGATGATCTAAAAGGGATTTGTCCTACTATATGTCAGCATGCTATTAATATAGAACCTGATGCAAAACCAGTTGTTGAGAACCAACGCTGTCTAAATCCTAAGATGAAGGATGTGGTAAGAAATGAGGTATTAAACTCCTTGGTGCTGGTATTATTTACCCTATTTCTAATAGCCAATGGGTTCGCCCTTTTCATTGTGTTCCTAAGAAAGGGGGAATAACTGTTGTGCCTAATGAAAATAATGAGCTTATACCCCAAAGAGTAGTGGTTGGGTATAGGATGTGCATTGAATTTAGAAAGGTTAATAAAGTTACTAAGAAAGATCATTATCCTTTGCCCTTTATTGATCAAATGCTTGAGAGGTTGTCCAAAAAGAATCACTTTTGTTTTCTTGATAGTTATTCTGGGTTCTCTCAAATTGCTGTGAAAGCACAATACCAAGAGAAAACCACTTTCACTTGTCCTTATGGTACTTATGCTTATAGGCGTATGCCTTTTGGTTTATGTAATACTCCGGCTACCTTTCAGAGATGTATGTCTGCTATCTTTCATGGTTTTTGTGAAGAAATTGTGGAGGTTTTCATGGACGATTTCTCCGTCTATGGAACTTCTTTTGATAAATGTTTGCACAACCTTGATAAAGTTTTGCAAAGATGTGAAGAAACCAACGTTATTCTTAATTGGGAGAAATGCCATTTCATGGTTAATGAAGGGATTGTTCTTGGACACAAAATTTCTGAAAGAGGTATTGAAGTTGACAGAGCCAAAATTGAAGCAATTGAGAAGATGCCTTGTCCTAGAGATATTAAGGGTATTCGTAGTATCCTTGGTCATGCTAGTTTCTATAGGAGGTTTATTAAAGATTTCTCCAAAATTTCAAAGCCCCTTACTAATCCTATTCAAAAAGATGTACCTTTTGTTTTTTATGATGATTGTAAGGAAGCTTTTGAAACTTTGAATAAAGCTTTGACTACTGCTCCTATTGTTCAACCACCTGTTTGGAGTTTAAATTTTGAAATTATGTGTGATGCTAGTGATTTTGCTGTGGGTGCTTTCCTTGGCAACGTATTGATAAGAAGTTGAATGTTATTCATTACGCTAGCAAGACTCTAGATGCTGCTCAAAACAATTATGCTACTACTAAAAAGAGTTCTTAGCTGTAATATTTGCCTATGATAAGTTTAGACCCTATATTGTTGATTCGAAGGTCACTATTCATACCGATCATGCTGCTATTAAGTACCTTATGACGAAGAAGGACGCTAAGCCTAGGCTTATTAGGTGGGTGTTTCTCTTACAAGAGTCTGATCAACATATTGTAGATAGGAAAGGTGCTGAAAATCCTATTGCTGACAATTTATCTTGTTTGGAAAACATTTCTTTTGACCCCTTGCATGTTAATGATAGTTTTCCAAATGAGCAGTTGGCTGCAATAAGGGTAAGTCCGCATGAGAGTCCTTGGTATGTTGATTATGCTAACTTTATTGTTTCCAAGTATTTGCCTCCAACCTTTACATCCCAGCAAAGAAGAAAATTCTTTTATGATCTAAGGCATTACTTTTGGGATGACCCACATTTATATAAAGAAGGAGTGGATGGTATTATGCGAAGATCTGTTCCAGAATTTGAACAACAAGAGATATTGAGAAAATTTCATGGAAGTGCTCATGGAGGACATCATGCTGGGGACAGGACTGCACAAAAGGTTTTACAATCTAGATTTTATTGGCCTACCCTTTTCAAAGATGCAAGGAAGTTTGTCTTATCATGTGATGAATGTCAACGAGTTGGTAACATTTCTAGACGCAATGAAATGCCTATGGATTATTCTCTTGTTATTGAACCCTTTGATTGTTGGGGATTTAACTTTATGGGTCATTTTCCTCCTTCAAAAGGGTATACTCACATTCTTGTTGTTGTTGACTATGTTACAAAGTGGGTAGAAGCCATACCTACCAATAGCGCTGATGGTAAGACCTCTTTAAAAATGCTTAAGGGTGTTATTTTTCCTAGGTTTGGTGTGCCTAGATATCTCATGACTGATGGAGGCTCTCATTTTATTCATGGGGGTTTTAGAAAAACTCTCGCTAAGTATGATGTAAACCATAGAATTGCTTTAGCTTATCACCCCCAAACCAGTGGGCAGGTAGAACTCTCCAATAGGGAAATTAAATCTATCTTGCAAAAGACTAACAATAGATCTAGGAAAAAATGGGCTAAAAAGTTGAATGACGCTTTATGGGCTTATAGAACTGCTTATAAAAATCCTATGGGGATGTCTCCTTACAAAATGGTCTATGGGAAAGCTTGTCACTTTCCTTTAGAATTAGAACACAAAGCTTATTGCGCAGTGGAAGAGTTGAATAGATATTTTAAACTTGCTGGTGATAAAAGGTTGCTTGACATGAGTACCTTAGAGAAGTGGAGGGGTGAAGCCTATGAAAATGCTAGACTCTTTAAATAAAAAGTAAAAAGATGGCATGATAGGAGAATTCTCAAAAGGGAGTTCCATGTTGGTGAGAAAGTTCTTTTGTATAGGTCTCATCTCAGATTTTTTGCAGGGAAACTACTCTCAAAATGGGAAGGACCTTTTGTTATTGAGGAAGTATATCGTTGAGGTGCTATCAAAATATATTCTTTGAAGGATGACACAACACAAGTGGTGAATGGTAAAAGACTAAAACATTATATTTCTGGAGATTCTTATAACGAAGATGTTGATATTATTCAAATGGTGACCCCGGAAGAATTTATCAGGAACCAAACACCAGAGTCTGCAGAGTTCGTCTTTGAATAGGTAAAAGTGGTGAAAATAGAAGGTTCATGAAAACCCAATCTTTTTATATTTTTTATGTTTTTATTACATAAGGAAAGTTACGAGACGGAACAGAGGAGGAAACGGAGGCCGGGGTGGCCAAACCCACCCTAGGCGCGGGCCCCAGCTAGCTGTGTCTGGAGGGGGTGTGAGCCCCCCCGAGCTCCTTCTCCGCCTTGTTTTCATACTAGTACCTTCCTTATGCATTGAAACTTCGTAATATATAACCCCCCCGGTTCCCCCGAGGTTCTTGTATCGAGTTCTCATCGTGTTTTTGTTTCGATCTGTTTCTATCAGGCAAATTCTCAGTTTTGGAGCCACAATGTCTTCCTCTGGATCACCCATGGAGGATTTCTCTGCGGATGTCATCATCCCGTACATGTATGAGTTGAGGATCCATCCCAGGGAGTTGATTCTCAAAGATGGTAAGGTGCAGATGAAAGAAGTTCAAGGCCCTAAAGGAGGAGGCAGTCTGGAAGACATGATGGAATCATTGGAGCAGGAAGTTTATAGGTACAAGAAGAAGGGAGAACGCGAAGTGGATGTTATTCATAATATAAGTTCAGAACTCATCGCCAAGCACGAGGAGGAGGTTGCTGAGCTCCGAGAAGAAATCTTCTCGCTCCGTCAAACCACCAACCAATTACAAGCATAGCTCTACGACATACAAAATCAAAACTATGAGTATGAGGCTAGATTCGATCGCATAAGCTCTGCTTCTAGTTTTAGGATTGCGGAAACCAGGACGTACTTTTTGGATGGAGAACCTTTGCCTTGGAAGTTTTATGATGACAAGAGAATACCACCACCACCGAAGGAGTAATTCATCATCAGGTTTGGCATCCCCTTGGCTTGTTCCAAGCTTGGGGGAGTGCCGCGGTATCACATCATTATCTTTTATCTTTTACCTTTTTAGTGGATTCATTTCTTTTGTTGAGAGGTTATCTTATAGGTTGGTTTGCATGTGGAAGTATCTCTCCCTTAGTTGATTATCTATGTATCCCTTGGTGTGAGTGCCTTTATGGAATATTAATGAGAAGTTTCATCTTTTACTTTTTGCACTTCTTATTTTAGTTTGCAATCTCTATTATATGATTAATCTTGTTGATTAGTATTGGCATCACTTTGGAAGCATCAAGTAGATCTAAATTGGTTTTGGCAAACCGAGCTCTGGTCAGTAGCAACACTTTTTGAGATTTGAAAGGAAAAGAGAAAAAGCTTACAGGTATTTTGTATTATTTATTTTCTTTCTTGATTGGCTCATAATCTTAGTATTATTTATTTAAGATCTTTTTTGTAT
The DNA here is from genome assembly GCA_916181665.1 of Avena sativa. Taxonomy (NCBI): domain Eukaryota; kingdom Viridiplantae; phylum Streptophyta; class Magnoliopsida; order Poales; family Poaceae; genus Avena; species Avena sativa. The sequence continues at coordinate 125,834,020 of OV702283.1, read as the reverse complement.
TCAAGGAAGATTGCATGTTTGGCTTTATCAGTTGTAAGTTTGCTTGTTTATTTCAACTCTTTTGCTTTCTACCCAGCCTTGCTAGCCAAAAACCTGTTTTTGAGAAGGCATATTTCTCATGCATCCAATCCCTTTGAACCAAAACCTGTGCCATTTGTGTCCACCATATCTACCTATTAGCATTATTTCTATTCCAAGCAAATTCTCAAGCTTCATCTATCTTTCGAATTAAAAAGTATTTTGTTATGTGAAAACTAGTTAGTAAAGCTCTCACGAACTTGATGGCACACCTTATTTTCTTGCCCCTAATAGACTTGAACCATTGTGTCATCGAAGTTGTATATGCTTGCATCTATACATTGGAATTAGCAGAACCGTGTTGTCACGGGGAACACTTTCAACATTGCACCTGTACGTTGTACATAGTTGATATCATGCTCTTTTGTTTGCGGATGTCGTCGGTGTGAAATAAAGAGGGAGCTTGTAAGTCCATGGAGTGGTGTATGTGTGTTAGAGAAACGCCTGGGCCACTAGCCTAAGCCATGCCGAATCATGGTGGAAACTTGCAGCATCACCATAATGAGCATTCTGTGAAGCATCCTCAATAAAAAGCTATGCATATAGTAAATAAAAAGATCACTGAGATGCTCATTGTCTGCTTGCCTTGTCATTTTGGTTATGGGATAGCTCCTGTACCATGTGCAAGGGGTACCCGTTGGCGGTTCTTTATGATACACATGTACTTACAATGACAAGAACTTACCGGTGACTAAAGTTGAGTAGCATGAGGAGCGGCCCTCGTACTCAAGGGACATGAGATTGACAACTTCTATTTCGTCAAGCATATACTCCATCCTTGTTCACTTTAACCTTAATCATCTCAAGATGCCTATGATAGGGTCAATGAGGGATCGAAGCTAGTAAGTACCATAATCTTTTGGAAGCTCTTTATGACTTGAAATCCCTGCTTCCCTCTATGAAGGGACCTTTCTCTTATTTCCAAGTTGAGTCAGTAAACCTACTTCCTGTAACATCCTAGGATTAGCACTTCAAAATAGACAGGACACATGTGTGTGCATTGCATTCACGCATCAGAAAATCCGGGGAATTTTCACGCAAAACTAAAGAAGCTACGGAGGGGTAGAGATCTCTCTTGTTCTGATGGAAACATTAGGGCAGGTGTGATAGATTTCGACATGACCTCTACTGTACTTTTGTGTTGAGGGGAAGGAAATTCAAATTTGAATATCAATTGATAAATTTAAATTCTAAAAGAATTTGAAATGGAATAATAATTGTAAAGTAAATTGTAATAAGAAATAAGAGGTGAACTCTTATTTATGAATAAGATACAATACTTACAGTTATCCAAATATAAAATATAATTGAAATATAAATACAAAAGGAAAGAGAACTACAACAATTATAAAAAATTGAATTTATATTTAAAAACAAGATATAAATATTACAAGAATTCAGATTACAAGTAGAAAGAAAATTTAACTTTATTAATATTATACAATATTACATTGTCAATTACATTATTCAAAGTAAAGTGAATTACAAAAAAATGAAATAACTAAAATGATTATTTATTACAATATATATATTACATTGTTTGTAAATGAATTATAAAATAAAAATAAAACAAGTAAACTATATTGAAAGTAACACAACAATACAATGTCTTTGCAATATTCAAACAGAAAAGAAACTACAATAATATTAAAAAGAAAACCTAAACTACATCTGGTATTTTCAATTCTTCTCATCCTTGTCTTGCACTTGTTTCCTGCAAAAAGAAAAAGATAGCAAAAAAGGAAAGTGTGAGGGGTTAGTGTTAGTTGTACTCTCAGGTTTGAGCAATGTAATGCATTGATTTGCCTCATCATTGAGTGGTGTTAAATAAAAAAGGGCTAGTGTAAAATCAGTTCTTATCTAGAGTTTTTGCCTCAGGCTTACGCATCATAGGCAGGGGCAAGTTTCACCAATTCATAGTATCTGTTTTTAATTAGATAAACTGCCTTAGTACCACTTCATTGGCATTCAGATGTGGGGCAAGTTTCACCAGAGTAGTGGCAGTAAAAGAGTGGAATCAAGATATTTTGCCTTGCACTGATCCAAAACAGTGCAAGCTGCTCACACAACCATGCACAATGTTGTGCTGTCGACATAGCAGTAGAAGCAGCAGCAGTAGTGGTAATATAAGAGGATAGCCACAACAACTATCCAAAACAGTATTCAATTCTTAGTTTGCAGACCACAAGACCAGCACGTCCTGATCCATTCTATCACTACACCAAAAAACTCAAGAACTCATTTCTCTTGAGAACTCATCACAGCCAATCCATATCTCACCAACCAAGACACTAGCCCAGATCACCACCACATCACTTGCACCATGGTTGCTTCAAGAAGCCATCCAATGGAAAGAACAAGGAGGAGAAGGCCATGCCAGTAATAGCAAAGAGTAACTGGTCATACACCAGTATCAGATCACATGAGCAAGGGGAGAAGGTGGATCAAGCTTACAGCAAGTGAATCCAGAAGTATTTGTGATACACCATGACTTCTAACTGGCCATAGATCATTCACCAGCAATAGGTAAAAATCAGATGGATCATCCACTAGATTATACAGTAAATATCCTCATATCTTGCATATATATATCTGGGCATATAAGGAAAATCATATTCATCAACTAGCTCCAGCTACTATTCCATTAGATTCTCATCTAGGGGGAATATATGGAGTTATGTTCTCAGAACTTCATGGAGGTGCCATGCAAGGTTCATCACAGAAGATTAAAGCCAACCAAGCATATCTGTTTTTATCCCAAAGGATTTGGCCTCAGCCTTTGCATCATAGACCAAACTAAGAAATCCAACAAACAACCTCTAAGATGTTTACCACTATGCATACTCCCAGGGGAGGCACCACAGTGGTAAGCTTACCAATTTCTACCAAACCAACTAGTCTCAGCCTTAGCATCATAGACAAGGATTCTTTCCAAAAAATCCAATCATTCCTTCATAGAATGGATAGTTCCATCTAGTGCAGCCAGACAAATGGTATAAGATCATGCTACAAAAAGGATTGCTGAGCACACTCTAAAAAGAGGCACCACAGCAAGAACCTCCAGGTAGCAGAAGCCACCAGAACAAATTAGGATAAGTAACTTAGTTCCTCAAGCCATAAGAAGTTAAAATAAATCATTTCTCTAGCCATATTCTTGCTAGAGATCATTTTAAGAGATCTAGATATATCTGATAGGAAACAAATATTATCACTGAACCATTGGTTCAGTCCATCATGTCAAACATAGCACTTGAATCAGATCATGCATGTTCAAGATTTAGTGTTCTACAGCGATAGTCCAAGGCTAAAGAAACATCCAAGTAGCTAAACCAAGCATATCTTACACATCTGTTCATATCAAAGATATACACTGAATTACTTCATCCATTGATCAACCATAAAAGTGGGAAGGATGTACAAGCTAAAACAAACAACACAACTTACCCAAGATATTACCAGCATATGATCAGATAGTTAAAATTATCATTAAAACCAAGAAGCAAAGCTACTGGGAAGATTACCTGAAGCAATATATCATTCAATCATAGAAGAAACATATCAGATACAAAAAAAGAATATTGCATGTAGATTTATTAGAGGGATTATTTACCAATATAAATCATCTAAATGATCATGAGATCATCAGGAAACCACTGACCACTACTGGTAATCATCAACAATCATTAGCATAGACTAAACATCCTCTTAGTATCACCAAAGGTGATCCAGACCACCAATTACATATTCAATTGTATAACATGAGTAGCAGGATATAATAGAGAATTATTATAGAAGCATAAAACTACATTTTGGTCACTATCAGGATTGTCAACTTTAATATCAGTAGAAGAATATAATCAGAGCTCAAGACTAGCTTTGTAGCACAAGCAAACATAAGTGATGAGAGGTTTTCCAAATATATCTATAAACAATCTAGGCTAATACCAAGGCTCCACAAGAAATAACCACCTCAATAATCTTGAGGAAAACCACGTATAACACTCAAATTGAAACATGGATTACTCCCAGAAGCACTATCAAGAGGTGCCGTGAGGATAGAGGGTTGCAATAGGTGAAGTAGGAGCAGAAGAAAGGGGAAATGATCAATTACCATGGTCATTAATTCAGGTGATGACGAGGAAGCAGAGGGGTCATCGGTGGCTGATACGGCACGACGGCACAGGGAGCACAAAGGCACTCGACCAGCAGCAAACCGCAACCAGTAGTCCACCAGGGTCGAGGAGCACGCTGCTGAGCTCCAGGAAGCCACGAGTTTGGCGGTAGAGCACCACTGAAATCACGCAAAAGAAACCTAGCACCCGAAAGAAGATGGGGGCGAGCCATTATAGCCTTAAAGGTAAATCGGACTGGCGGGCCAGGTCACATAGAAGAAGGCGGAGCTCCGGCGACCAGTGGCGGTAAACAGGACGTCCTACACCGACAGAATCTGGGGAGTGGTGGTTAACGGGATGTCCTACACCGCCGGAATCTGGGGGGTGGCACTGACATGGTCGCGAGCAAGAAGGGAGCAAGGAGGGTGAACCATGTGTGCGGTGTGCGTCGAGGGAAGGAGAGAAGGGCCGGGGTGGGGGCTAAATCCAACTCGAACTGGGTCGGCCTGTTGGGCCAGACCGATTAGGTCCGGTTGGACCAGATCCATTTTCACCCAATTGGGCCATAGCCCAACTGCTTGCCCATCACCAAACAATTCTGCCATTAAATAACTCTATAAAAAATTAATTACCAATTGAGAATAATGCTTATGAAATTCATATAAAAATCCCAAAAAGACATATAATATGTCAACAGGATCATAAAAATAATATATATCTAGGAAATATATAACATTACTTATTTAAGTTTTTTTTAAATGCAAATAAATATTAGCACCATTAAATACTAAGTGAAATTTCATAACATAAAGAAAAATCCTAAAAATGAATAAAAATCATTTTTGTGTATAAAAATAAATATACTATTTTATAAAAATATTATCTTAACTCTTTTATAAATACAATTTAAAGTAAATATTTAAATACATTTAATCATTCATGGAATTTTATAAATATAATAATAATACTTAAAAATAAATAAAAATCATTTTTAAGTTCTTGTATAAATATATTACACTAGAAAAATATTAAATATATTATTAGTAAAGTTTTTAATGGTTTAAAGTAATAAATACTTATCTATTTTTTGAACATTCTTTAAGAACATTTCTTAAGTAAGAAATAATTATATTTCTTCAGAAATATTAAAACCTTAAAATAAAATTACTAAAGTTCTAAACCATAACTAAGGTTTATAATAAAACTTAAGTGTAAATTATTAACTTAATAATATATTTTGAAACCTTAAATCAAAATTCAAAACCACAACCTTCAAAATAACTTTATAAATCATTCACTGATATTAAGGGGGAATATTCTCAAAATCTAAACAATAGTTAACATGACTGTAAATCTAACACATTAATAATATCATCCAAATTATACTTTCATTTAATAATTGCATATTATTTTCATAATAGCAAAACAAATTTAATCTAATTATTCACTTAAATATAAAGTGAATAATTCCGCACCTTAGTTATACCTATCATAAATTTAAAACTTGGGAATAATTAAAACATGTTACACTTTAAGTTTACTTACCCTTTAAAGTTAACTTTAGTCTCAAAGTTTATAAACATCATGTCTAGTAAACTACTTATTTTTTATAGTTAAATTTGGTCTATTTCAATTAATACATAAAGCATCTCAAGTCCAAACTAATCAATCAAACACCAAAAGAATTTGATCACGTTCTATTAACAATAAAGATTGTTTAAACCTTAGAAAGGAAATCTTTTCTTTAAATGTTATTCTTTTTGCCATTTCAAGAAACAACTCTATGATAGTTCTTTCAAACCTTAATAATCCAATACATAGACTTCCATCATAACCACCAAATAGAAACTAATCTCAATCTTAGATTACTATTGCACTCTACTTTTATATCTTGTACATAACGACTTAAATTCCTTATAAATGCATTTTCCGTAAAGTAAAATTTGAAGATAAACCAACTCTTAAAGGAATCATCTAAGTTCACTTCACTTACAGTATTGGGAATTCACTTTGGGAGTTTTACAAAAAGGATAGCATTACTTATGCACAAAAGCATATTGCTTCTTTAAACATTAGTCCTTACTGGACCAATGATGCAGATTTTAGATATTGGATCTTATGTCGTCTCGAAGACCGTGAGTGCATAATATTGCAATCACAAAAAGCAAGTTCACACTTGCTCATGTCCTTTGATTATTTTCTATAAAGTATTTTGCAAATCCAGTGTTTTCATCACCTGCATTCCCAAAAAGGTCAGAAAACACTATTTTCATAATAAAATGATTATAGGTTATTTACCATGAGGTAATAACCTTCTATGGAAGTTCCGGTGGTAAAGGAACATAATATCTAGGACTTAACAACCAATGTCACCAGTGATTCTTGCGCCGTATATTGCGCGTTAACCATGAGATTTGGAATAGGACGGAGAAGTCAGCTGGATCGGCTCCCTTTCCCATGCCAACGGATGACCGGGCCATTGTTGCAACTCCTCTTGTAGAGGGTTAGTAGGTTATGGGTGGGATCCCTTAACACCCCACGGATTCTGGTATCTATGAGGGTTGTACACCTTAGGCTGCTATTGGAAACAAGTTTTATCCTAGGACTGATGTGCAATCCGTCGGGTATGCGGGGTCGCGGAGAAGGACAATGATTGGCTTGGATCTTAGGTTGCGCCTCAGGAAGTTTGAACGGGGACATACTCCCGGTCGTGCAACAAAGCTTAAGATCTCTCATGGGTAAAGTGACGCACCTCTGCAGAGTGTAAGAACTGTAACTTGTTACTCCCTGTTCCGGGAAGGAGCTACGAACGCGACGGGAAATGAACTCCATGAAAGTTCTGGTAAACCCGTGAAGGCTGACGGACATAGATTTTCAGAATAAAAGCAACCTTTGAAGAAATGTTTACGAAAACATGCATTGCCTACGACCTACGGTCTGTGTCTGTAGATATAGTGCATCAAACACTCCTTTCTAGTGAACTTGTTGAGTACGCTCGTACTCAACATATCTTCTTAACCCTTGCTAGATTCTGAAGCCAATACATACGATGTTTGCATCAACTATTACTCAAGCAAGTCTTCATCAACAGCTCTTTAAGGAAGTTAACATATACATCAACTCAAGTGAAGACGAAGTTGTTGATTAGATAGAAATATAATCTCTAGCCATAGAACCTACTTCTGTAGAGTATTGCAATAGAAGCAATACAAGCCAAATAGTTAGATGCTAATCTTATTAGCATGATATTTATGAGTTGATTATTTCTGATTCTTCTTTGTAAGAAGTTTCTTTCTCTCTATTTAACCTAGAGTATTCTATGGATCTTATGTAAAGAGTCGAGTTTCATTAGTGTTATGTCAAAGACTATAGTCATGTCTTGGACCTGTTGTGCTTCTGTTGTACCACTCTGAGGGATGTAATACTAGTGAACGGTGTTTCATTGGTGTTATGCCAAAGACTATAGTGTACTACATCATGCAGTGGTATGCTGGGTCACAACACTTCCCCTCTATCTCCAGCAAGCATTTGAGTTGTTATGTTGCAAGCATTCATATGGTGATTTATTCTATCATGTTCTTTATATTCCTTGTTTGCAAAATACTCTTATATATTGAGTATTACTTTGAAAGCCTTCATTGTGGAAAAACTTTTTGAGCAAAGAGTACTCCTGTTTTGACTTCTACAAAGGATTTATTTGTGAAACTATTTGTCGGCTGTTCTCTGACCAAGAACAAGAGTTTGCCAATTCCAATTATGATTTATCTTTATGCATCTCTATTGTGACTCCTCTACTTGTTCCAAGCTAATTTATATAATGGTGAGTTCTTTTCTTCTATGAGTTGTGTAATGGTAAGTGTGATGCTTCTTGTCCGCATTCTTTTATGGACACTTCACTCCATAAACCTATGGACATGTTTACTGAGCTCAGTTTTCGCTTGGGGACAATCGAAGGTCTAAGCTTGGGGGGAGTTGATACGTCCAATTTGCATCACCATTCTTGTAGCACCCCGGGTAAACCCTAATTATAATATCGCCTGTTGTCATATATTTTGTGCACCATCTTCGCATCATGCATTTATTTTGCCTCTCAAAATGTTTCAACCAAAGCTATTTTTGTTTACTGCAATACCTCTTCTCTTGTTTCAAAATAAAATCCTATATTTATCTGCTAAACTATTTGCCTAAAAACTATTTGCTAAAATATTACAAAAACAAAAATAATATTTTATAAAAATAATAAATCAACCCTAGACCAAAGCCGAACAGGCCCAACAAGCCCAGCCGGCTGGACCAGTCAAACCCTAGAGTACCCCTTACACCCTAACCCTAATCCCCCACCACACCCCGCACCCAGTCCCTCCACCCGCCGCCACTCCCTCAGCCAAACACCACCCTGGCCCCATCCCGTGGGTCCCACCCCGCCTTCATCCCTGCCTCGTATCTTCCTCACCAACTCCCGTACCTGACCTGTGACCGCTCCCTCCCCCTTCACCCGCCGCCGCCTGGCCTCGAGCCGCCGCCGCCCCGCGAAGCTCGCCATCGGCCCGCTTCGTCGCCCCCCTCCCTGCCTTGGCCGCCTCCCTCGCGAGCTTCCTCGGCCGCGAGCTCCACCGACGGGCACTCCCTCTGTCACGCGCCATCTCCTCTCCGTCCCACGTCGCCGCCCCTCCTGCTAGCGTCGCCCTCTGCAGCGTCCGTCCCCGACCCCCGAGCCCGTCGCCGCCGCGATGCTGGCCTCCCTCCATCGCTAGCAAGGCCGCCCGCGATGCCTCTGGCCGCCTCCTCAAGCGCTGACTCACCCGCGTCCTCGCCTTCTGCTCCGTGGCCATCGCCGCTGCCTCTGTTTCCTCGCCCCGCGCAGGCCCGGCAGCGCATGTCTGCGACCCCGATGCCCTAGCGTCTGCAACCTCGTTGGCCTCTTCCCTTTGCAGCCTCCAGCGGCATCGACCTCATCTGCGAGCAAGCCGTGCACGTCGACGCTCTGCCTGCAAGCTGCGCAAGACAAAATGCTTTCAGGTAGTTGAATTGCTAGTGCGAGGTTGGCCATTTTGCCTGCGGTTGTGAGCCTGACGAGCTGTTCGTTTCTCAACCGATGTACTGCAGTCAGGACCTCCACGACCAAGATCTGTTCTAGTCGAGCCCAGTTAAGTTAAACCAATGCGATTTGTCACCCCATAAGGACCAGTTTAACTACCAAGGTTGTCGGGAGGCCGCCGGTGCCGAACAAGCTCGCCACGGATCCTTGAAGCCCGGACCACAAGTGCCCCTCCTCGGATCCGATGATCGAACAACGCCATCTTGGAACGCCATGACCTACTTCTTAGAACCGAAGACCGAACCTTGTCGAACCCTCGGAACCCCAATATCGCCAAGACCCCTCGATGTGTGACCCCTTTCCGAGCCCTTATTTTATAAATGCTATATCTACTTGTTGCATATGAAGCATTCATACTCGCATACATATTATGGTTGTTTGGGGGCATTATGCTAACTCACCTAAATTAAATATGGAGACCATATGCGGGCAAATCTAGCCTTATATCGGCTTCATTTAAATTTGTATAGCGAACCGGTGCTATCTTTTGCCTTGTTATTGCAACATTTAAATTGCAGGGCATCTAAATAACATGAACCTATTAATTAATTGTCGGGACCCCGGTTCCGCTTAATATTGCCTAATTGCATCGTATCTTGCCATGTCATACATCATACATGCATCATGCCGATCTTCTACCGTATTATTAAATAGTGCATCCGGTGTTTCTTTTAGTGCTTCGCTTCTTCATGGATTAGACCGATGAGTTGATGCGAGAGTCGACCCGATCTTCGGATGAACCTTCGACAATGTTTTCAGGCGAGCACCTCCCCCTTTCTACCTATCTTACTTTTATAGTATTTATTCCCTCCTGTTGATCTATTGCTATCTGTGTTGCGATGCTCTAGTTTTCGTGCCCGTGATATCCCTTGCAGCCTTATATTGCCTTGGACACATCCTATTACTTGTTGTTTGGTAGATAGTTGGACTTGCGCGTCGTAGTCGCTTGCTCAAGTGATGTTGCGTGTCGTCCAGTACCACAGCTATTGGAAGGCTGCCATATGCTTTATGTTGGAGATGATCATGGCTTTAATTATTGTTTAATAACTAAAATTGAAAGTAGGTAAATGCAGAGGCACCGGTGGGTAATAGACAATATTTGGATTTTAACCGCTCACTGGTGTCCCGTAGGACCCCGAGTTCTTGACACCTGTTCCGAGATCGAGCGCGCTAACCACAGGTGGGGTGTGTGGGCACCCCCATCGATTAGTACCTGATTTCAAAGTACTGTACCGGGGGCCACAAAGTAGTTTGGGGCTTTATTACTATCCTGTACTTATGCCATGCTTTACTGCTTTATTTACGATTGCGTGTGGAGCGCCTGTACTGTTTAGGAACCCCGTGATACGTTTTCGCTGTATCGACAAGCCCAGTCACACTTTCGGGTTTCCAGTCGTTTACAGCCGTCGACACAAACCCTGGGTCCGTCTCGGAGACCGGCCGACTTCGTTACGGGTAGCTTAGTGGGGTGGCCCCCCGTGCTTGCTTTGGGTCTGGGAAACATCGTGTTCGAAACCCCGTCGACATACCGTTGGGTGTATGTTTTGTGATCTTGTACCTACCTGATCTGACAACAAGGGTGTAGGTGCGTGTGGAAACTTTGTTGCACCCCTGCAGGGTTAAATCTTTTTGAGAAGCCGTGTCCGCGGTTATGGACGACTTGGAGCACAGTTCTCGATCATAGACAACTATAACTAAAGTTTACTGTTATAATTTGACTTGTATCTGATATGTCCAGTAATCAGCTTCACTATAACAGAATGGATAAATAAAAGTACCAACAACTGCTGGGTTTGGGATATCTCATGCTAATTGAATCTGACTAGTAAGTGTTACAACTACAATGGAATGGTTAACTAAAAGTGCCCACTGCTTATTATATCAGGATGACTATCTATACCTGACTAGTAATGGCTGCAATGATAACTGAATAAATAAAACTGCCAACTGTGTGAGTTCCTCGGTTGACTTCCTCGTTTGGTCTCAAGGGGGAAATACCAGGATGGGTATGTTTGGTGGTAGAATCAGGTTGGTACCGAATAGGTCTTTCTTATTCCTCTCTGATAGCCGACAATTATCTCGAGTCTCTATAGGTTGTTTAGTGCATGCTGCGCTGCCGCTCAGTCCACCATACCTATGTAGGCGAGGACCGCCGAATTCTAGTCTCGCCGTGTACTGGCCTCAGTACTGACCGCTCTCTTTTTCCTTTGCCCTTTGTCGGCACCCCTTTTGTTAAGCAGGTTTGAGATCGACGTCGTTAGCAGGGTTACCCTTCCGGCTTGGCCTGGGCAGGGTTATGGACGCCATTGGTTATTCTTCAGGGCTCTTAGCTCCATTTGCATCTTGTCCGTACTCGGGCGCTGTATTGTTTTCAAGGTGATTTGGATCTTTGTACTGTATATCTGTATTCTTGACTCTTTGAGTCGCTGTTGTATATATGTTTTGTGGGTTCCATCGAGGACTATTGTGTAATGATATTACTTCGATTTCCACCCGCACGCAAGTGCCTGGTGGGCACCTTTGAATCGTTTCTATGCGGGTTTGGCAGGAAGCGCTGAAACTTGCATAGGGCCGATTCTGAGGGTGTTATAGAGTGGTATCAGAGCTCAGCAGTTACGATACCCCACTGGTCCAGCCTGTAGGATAACCTAGCTAACGGCTGTTGTAGAGTGTCAAAACTATTTTAGAAAAATCGGTTGGATAGATCTGATTAGGTCTGGTTTTACTCCTTACCCCTCTGCTATTCTCCTCTTACCTCTGCGTGTTTTGAATCTGCTCTCTTATCTCTTCTTCGAGTCTAGGAATTCTCGTGGTTGGGTTTCCGTCGTACCTTCAGGGTTTCGCTTCCATCCTCTTGTAACGGTGCTTCGACATCCGGACTTCTTGCTATCTGAGGAACTTTTCTCTATTGAACCTTTCAGTGGATCAGAAATTCACTAAATTTTTCTTTGTATCTTCCGGAGATTCCCGACACGACGAAGTCATCTACATCAGGTCTGATGGGAATCTCCATCCCTCCTTTGTTTCTGAACCTCGCTTGTCGAGATCTATTGTCTGAATTCTGAGAGTTGGTTGCATAATTCACCGTTCTTGTGCAGAGTAATTCTTTGGCTGCGCGGTGGACTGATCACCATCCGACTACTCTTATCATTCGCTCTTGTGCATTGAATTGGTGGATCAAGCAATTCTACTCCGTTCGCCGAAGTTAGAGGTCGCCTTATCTTTTGATACCTCTACCTTCGTCCTTTGTTTCTCCGGAGTGTTCTCTCGATGGACGTGAGCCCTGACCCTTGTTGGTGGTGTCGCCAATTTCAAGATGAAGAAGGAACCCTCGTTAGTGGTGTCGCGAGGATCTACACGAAGCGAGAAGATTCAGACCATCGGTCTTCTTCCCCGTACCATGAGGCGGATCTCGAGGGCGAGATCCATTGTTAGTGGTGTCGAATTGTAGCACCCCGGGTAAACCCTAATTATAATATCGCATGTTATCATATATTTTGTGCACCATCTTCGCATCATGCATTTATTTTGCCTCTCAAAATGTTTCAACCAAAGCTATTTTTGTTTACTGCAATACCTCTTCTCTTGTTTCAAAACAAAATCCTATATTTATCTGCTAAACTATTTGCCTAAAAACTATTTGCTAAAATATTACAAAAACAAAAATAATATTTTATAAAAATAATAAATCAACCCTAGACCAAAGCCGACCAGGCCCAACAAGCCCAGCCGGCTGGACCAGTCAAACCCTAGAGTACCCCTTACACCCTAACCCTAATCCCCCACCACACCCCGCACCCAGTCCCTCCACCCGCCGCCACTCCCTCAGCCAAACACCACCCTGGCCCCATCCCGTGGGTCCCACCCCACCTTCATCCCTGCCTCGTATCTTCCTCACCAACTCCCGTCCCTGACCTGTGACCGCTCCCTCCCCCTTCACCCGCCGCCGCCTGGCCTCGAGCCGCCGCCGCCCCGCGAAGCTCGCCATCGGCCCGCTTCATCGCCCCTCCCTGCCTTGGCCGCCTCCCTCGCGAGCTTCCTCGGCCGCGAGCTCCACCGACGGGCACTCCCTCTGTCACGTGCCATCGCCTCTCCGTCCCATGTCGCCGCCCCTCCTGCTAGCGTCGCCCTCTGCAACGTCCGTCCCCGACCCCCGAGCCCGTCGCCGCCGCGATGCTGGCCTCCCTCCATCGCTAGCAAGGCCGCCCGCGATGCCTCTGGCCGCCTCCTCAAGCGCTAACTCACCCGCGTCCTCGCCTTCCGCTCCGTGGCCATCGCCCCTGCCTCTGTTTCCTCGCCCCGCGCAGGCCCGGCAGCGCACGTCTGCGACCCCGATGCCCTAGCGTCTGCAACCTCGTCGGCCTCTTCCCTTTGCAGCCTCCAGCGGCATCGACCTTATCTGCGAGCAAGCCGTGCACGTCGATGCTCTGCCTGCAAGCTGCGCAAGACAAAATGCTTTCAGGTAGTTGTATTGCTAGTGCGAGGTTGGCCATTTTGCCTGCGGTTGTGAGCCTGACGAGCTGTTCGTTTCTCAACCGATGTACTGCAGTCAGGACCTCCACGACCAAGATCTGTTCTAGTCGAGCCCAGTTAAGTTAAACCGATGCGATTTGTCACCCCATAAGGACCAGTTTAACTACCAAGGTTGTCGGGAGGCCGCCGGCGCCGAACAAGCTCGCCACGGATCCTTGAAGCCCGAACCACAAGTGCCCCTCCTCGGATCCGATGATCGAACAACGCCATCTTGGAACGCCATGACCTACTTCTTAGAACCGAAGACCGAACCTCGTCGAACCCTCGGAACCCCAATATCGCCAAGACCCCTCGATGTGTGACCCCTTTCCGAGCCCTTATTTTATAAATGCTATATCTACTTGTTGCATATGAAGCATTCATACTCGCATACATATTATGGTTGTTTGGGGGCATTATGCTAACTCACCTAAATTAAATATGGAGACCATATGCGGGCAAATCTAGCCTTATATCGGCTTCATTTAAATTTGTATAGCGAACCGGTGCTATCTTTTGCCTTGTTATTGCAACATTTAAATTGCGAGGCATCTAAATAACATGAACCTATTAATTAATTGTCGGGACCCCGGTTCCGCTTAATATTGCCTAATTGCATCGTATCTTGCCATGTCATACATCATACATGCATCATGCCGATCTTCTACCGTAGTATTAAATAGTGCATCCGGTGTTTCTTTTAGTGCTTCGCTTCTTCATGGATTAGACCGATGAGTTGATGCGAGAGTCGACACGATCTTCGGATGAACCTTCGACAATGTTTTCAGGCGAGCACCTCCCCCTTTCTACCTATCTTACTTTTATAGTATTTATTCCCTCCTGTTGATCTATTGCTATCTGTGTTGCGATGCCCTAGTTTTCGTGCCCGTGATATCCCTTGCAGCCTTATATTGCCTTGGACACATCCTATTACTTGTTGTTTGGTAGATAGTTGGACTTGCGCGTCGTAGTCGCTTGCTCAAGTGATGTTGCGTGTCGTCCAGTACCACAGCTATTGGAAGGCTGCCATATGCTTTATGTTGGAGATGATCATGGCTTTAATTATTGTTTAATAACTAAAATTGAAAGTAGGTAAATGCAGAGGCACCGGTGGGTAATAGACAATATTTGGATTTTAACCGCTTACTGGTGTCCCGTAGGACCCCGAGTTCTTGACACCTGTTCCGAGATCGAGCGCGCTAACCACAGGTGGGGTGTGTGGGCACCCCCATCGATTAGTACCTGATTTCAAAGTACTGTACCGGGGGCCACAAAGTAGTTTGGGGCTTTATTACTATCCTGTACTTATGCCATGCTTTACTGCTTTATTTACGATTGCGCGTGGAGCGCCTGTACTGTTTAGGAACCCCGTGATACGTTTTCGCTGTATCGACAAGCCCAGTCACACTTTCGGGTTTGCAGTCGTTTACAGCCGTCGACACAAACCCTGGGTCCGTCTCGGAGACCGGCCGACTTCGTTACGGGTAGCTTAGTGGGGTGGCCCCCCGTGCTTGCTTTGGGTCTGGGAAACGTCGTGTTCGAAACCCCGTCGACATACCGTTGGGTGTATGTTTTGTGATCTTGTACCTACCTGATCTGAGAACAAGGGTGTAGGTGCGTGTGGAAACTTTGGTGCACCCCTGCAGGGTTAAATCTTTTCGAGAAGCCGTGTCCGCGGTTATGGACGACTTGGAGCACAGTTCTCGATCATAGATAACTATAACTAAAGTTTACTGTTATAATTTGACTTGTATCTGATATGTCTAGTAATCAGCTTCACTATAACAGAATGGATAAATAAAAGTACCAACAACTCCTGGGTTTGGGATATCTCATGCTAATTGAATCTGACTAGTAAGTGTTGCAAGTACAATGGAATGGTTAACTAAAAGTGCCCACTGCTTATTATATCAGGATGACTATCTATACCTGACTAGTAATGGCTGCAACGATAACTGAATAAATAAAACTGCCAACTGTGTGAGTTCCTCGGTTGACTTCCTTGTTTGGTCTCGAGGGGGAAATACCAGGATGGGTATGTTTGGTGGTAGAATCAGGTTGGTACCGAATAGGTCTTTCTTATTCCTCTCTGATAGCCGACAATTATCTCGAGTCTCTATAGGTTGTTTAGTGCATGCTGCGCTGCCGCTCAGTCCACCATACCTATGTAGGCGAGGACCGCCGAATTCTAGTCTCGCCGTGTACTGGCCTCAGTACTAACCGCTCTCTTTTTCCTTTGCCCTTTGTCGGCACCCCTTTTGTTAAGCAGGTTTGAGATCGACGTCGTTAGCAGGGTTACCCTTCCGGCTTGGCCTGGGCAGGGTTATGGACGCCATTGGTTATTCTTCAGGGCTCTTAGCTCCATTTGCATCTTGTCCGTACTCGGGCGCTGTATTGTTTTCAAGGTGATTTGGATCTTTGTACTGTATATCTGTATTCTTGACTCTTTGAGTCGCTGTTGTATATATGTTTTGTGGGTTCCATCGAGGACTATTGTGTAATGATATTACTTCGATTTCCAGCCGCACGCAAGTGCCTGGTGGGCACCTTTGAATCGTTTCTATGCGGGTTTGGCGGGAAGCACTGAAACTTGCATAGGGCCGATTCTGAGGGTGTTACAATTCTATATCATAATTTGCCTCTATTCATTGATATATTTCTTATTATGAGGTGTTACTTATGTCTTTACCTCTATTTTTTCATGTTGGATGATTCTTGGAGGATGGACTACCGGAGTCAGGTTTCTGATGGAAAAAGAGGTGTTTTGATGCAATTTCGCGAAGATCAGAAAAATACCAGAAAAATACCCTAACACCAGGGGGCAACCAAAGAAAGATTTCCGCCGCCTCTGCGGGGCGGAAAACACCGAGAGAGAAAGAGCTCTCCGACAGACAGATTTCTGCCGGGGAAATTCCTTCCCGTAGAGGGGAGATCGTCGCCATCAACACCGTCATCAAGCTAGGATTCATCGGGATCATCATCATCATCCACACTATCATCTCCACCAGCACCATCATCACCACTCCATCCCGATGTAACAATCGTGTTGGATCTTGCATTAGTTCTTAGGGGAAACTTTCCTGGTGTTGATTACTATTGTAGTTGATGCTTGTGAGTGGAACCATTGGATTATTGTTTATGTTCAGATTGTTATCCATTACCATATCATCTTTGATCTTGATCCATATGATGTCTTGTGAGTACTTCGTCTAGTTCTTGAGGACATGGGAGAAGTCATGTTGTTAATAGTGGATTTGTGTTGAGATATTATTCAATGGTTTAGTATTTAAGTTGTGGTGCTATTCTTCTAGTGGTGTCATGTGAACATCGACTACATGATACTTCACCATTTATGGGCCTAGGGGAATGCATTGTGTATTTGGCTACTAATTGCGGGGTTGCCGGAGTGACAGAAACTTGAACCCCCGTTAGGACACCTTTGCACAAGGGAGTGTAGGATCTCAGAGTTTAAGGTTGTGGTTAGTTTTATATCTTAATTACTTTCCTATAGTTGCGGATGCGTGCAGGGAGTTTAATCACAAGTATGTATTAGTACAAGTAAGGTCGGTACATTCGCACAGGTTCACCCACACAACACTTACAACACCAAAGAAGAGTACTTAGCTATTTGAAGTGAAAGCACTTGACAGAATTCACATGTGTTCTCGAGAACGTTTGGTCCTTATAAGTATTTCCACCGGCTTGTCCTTTGCTAAGAAAGGATTGGGCCACTTGCCGCGTTTGTTCATTGTCTTTATTACTTGCACTTTGTTTTGTTGCTTTATCAGAAAACCCCTAAAAATCCGTTTGCTAAGTATTCACGGAGATTTCCTGCTCCATACCATTAGTCAAGACCTTCTGATCCTCGTTGGGATCGAGACTCCTATTTATCGAAGGTACTAGGATACACCCCCTATACTTGTGGGTCATCAGTATCGGGGGCTTCTTATAGGCGAAGATGCAAGGCAGGGGGGCCACCAGGGCGGCTGCACCCCCCAGGCACGGAGTGGGCCCACCCGCGCGGCTAGGGGATGTGGCCCCCTTGTGAGTCTCCTCCGTCTCTTATTCCGGCTTCATGTTCCCCACGGTAAAATATTGACTTTGGCTTTTGTCCCGTCCAATTCCGAGAATATTGATTTTCTGCCTTTCTAGAACCAAACATAGAAGAAAACAAGCAACTGGCACTGTGGCAACTTGTTAATAGGTTAGTACCATAAAACATATGAAAAGCACCTCAAAGTGTGGACAAAGCAAATCAAAGTAGATACTAAACAAGCATGGAACATCAAAAATTATAGATACGTTTCCGACGTATCAAGCATCCCCAAGCTTAACTCCTGCTCATCCTCGAGTAGGTAAGTGATAAAAGAATAATTTTTGAGATGACATGCACCATCAAAACCAAGATCAAACCATTTGCAAGCATTGAAAGCTAGGATCAAAGAACTCTAAACATGTGCATGAAAGATGGAGTTCTAACAGTAAGACAAAGTAACTATGCATGCAACATGAAAGGCTACAAACAAAGATCATGAATAACATGCATTGAAAAACGTTTGTTTGTTTCACATACAGAAAACATGGCATAGTGGCATTCAGCTTGTCCCTCATAGAGTAGCAAATAGATGCATAGGACACCTTCAAAGTTCATAAGAGTGACTAGATACAAATAGCACAAGAACAAGCAATATCAACAATATGCATCAATCAATAAGTTTTGGGACACTGCACATAGAACTAAGAATGGCAACTATGCTCTCTTAACTGGTGCCTAAAGGTAGAAGGTGGAGACTCAATATAATGGTGGAAGAAAGGCCCTTCATAAAGGGAAGCAGGGATTTCAAGTTTCAAAAAGAGCTTCCAAAAATTATGGTACTGGTTAGCTTTTAGCAATCATTGCCCCTATCATAGGCATCTTGAAGTGATTAACGTTAAAGTGAACAAACTATGGAGTATATGCTTGACAAAGTATAAGTTGGCAATCTCATGTCCCTTGAATACGAGGGCCGCTCCTCATGCTACTCAAGTTTAGTTACTTGCAAGTTCTTGTCATAGTACGTATATGTATATCATAGAGAACCGCGAACGGGGTACCCCTTGCACATGGTACATGAGCTTTCCCATAACCAAAATGACAAGGCAAGCATACAATGAGCATCTCAACATTCTTCTTATTTACCATGGGAATATGGTGCTTTTTCTCTCTTTTCTCTTTTCTCATATGTCTCTTTTTTCTCAACCACTTTTTTATAAGAAGAATGCTTCATAGATGTCACTATGGTGATGCTGCAAGTTTTCACCATGATTAGGCATGGCTTAGGCTAGCGGCCCAGGCGTTTCTCTAACACAAAATACATAACTCCATGGAATTACAAGCTCCCCTTTCATTTCACACTGACGACATCCATAGAAAAAAGAGCATGATATCAACTGCGTACAAAGTACAAGTGCAATGTTGAAAGGTTTCCCCATGACAACATGGTTCTGCTAATTCCAACGTATAAGTGCAAGCATATACAACATAGATGACACAACGGTTCAAGTTTATTAGGGGAAAGGAATAAAAAGTGTGCCAGCAAGTTCGTGAGAGCTTTAATCACTAAGTTTTCACATAACAAAATACTTTTTAATTGGAAGATAGCTGAAAACAATAATATACTTGGAATGGTCTAACACACCATGCATAGGAATTTATAGTGGACACTTTGTAATAACTTGGTTTCTTTGGAGTTGGAAGCATGAGTAGAGCTTACTCATACAAGTGGAGGCTAGCAAAAGACTGGGAGCAAACCAACTAAGAGAGCAATAATGGCCATAATCATGTAGAGCGACAAAACATTACTAATCAAAGCATAAAGTGGTACTAAAAGTCAATGAATAAATGATCATAGAGGCTATGGTGACTTATTCATAGTCATAACATGGTGTGAGCATGTGTCAAGTCAACCCAAACAAAGCATCAAAGGAGAATACCACAATACTAAGCTTTTGTATGCTAAAACAACACATGATTTCTTCAAGGCACACTAAGAAATCCCAATTGTTTGGAATAAGTCATACTACAACAATAATCACTAAGCATAAGGTCAAAACAACACCTAGCATGACATGCTAAAGTCTAAGTCACAGTCAATGCAAGCTCCTCTTACGCTTTCAAGCAAGAACTTTCTACTCCTTTCCAACACCAATCAACTTATTTGAAACAACACAGCGAGAAAGGGGGTCCAAACTACTTTATTCAAGCAAACTAAGCAAACTAAACAAAAACTAAGACTCTCCAAGAACAACACAACAGTGCATGAAATAATAAAAACGAAGTGTCTAGAAAGACCTAAGCTTTTTATTGATGAAGAAGGGGATGCCTTGGGCATCCCCAAGCTTTGACGCTTGTACTTCTTGGATATTTATTGGGGTGACACCGGGGTGGCATCCCCAAGATTGAGCTTGTGTCCATTCTTCATCTCATTACATCATTCTCTCTCCACACCTGAAATTTTTCCTTCATACAAAACTTCACACAATCTTCATTAGCAACATTAGTGTATTCAAAAGATAATAGACCCTTGGGTTTAGCTTTAGAATAACAAATTTTTTCACTAAAAACACAAGATACTATAGCAACTCCTTCAAAAATCTCAATTTCCCAAAAATAACCCAAAAAGGAATCAATAATAAGCAAATGCAAATAATGGCAAAAATCTATCAAAACAGACCAGTAGGCAGAAACCGGGTTTTTCGAAGACCTTCTGTTGCTAAAATCAAAATGTGTTGAACTAACGAAAGTTATCTAACATACTGGGGGATTTATTCGTAAATTTTCAGTTCAATCCGACTTACAGAGACTCCTCATGAATTTTTATGGTGAAGGACAGAAATCTGTTTCGGGACAACAACTCCCTAAATCTTACTTCCCTCTCATTAGAGGCCATTCTTGGCACAAAAAGCAAACAAAAAGGATAAGGAGAGGTCATTACTGAAGTAATAACTTCCAAGAATCAACAAAATTCTTGGGTTATTGATGAC
Source organism: Avena sativa (assembly GCA_916181665.1). Lineage (NCBI taxonomy): Eukaryota > Viridiplantae > Streptophyta > Magnoliopsida > Poales > Poaceae > Avena > Avena sativa. The sequence goes on along the minus strand of OV702283.1, from coordinate 125,813,197 downwards.
CCACAAGTATAGGGGGTGTATCGTAGTACTTCCGATAAATAGGAGTGTCGATCTCAACGAGGAGCAGAAGGTGTTGACTAGTGGTATGGAACAGGAAATCTCTGTAAATACTTAGCAAACGGATTTTTAGGGGTTTTCTGATAAAGCAACAAAACGAAGTGCAAGTAATAAAGACAAAGAACAAACATAGCAAGTGGCCCAATCCTTTCTTAGCAAAGGAAAAGCCGATGGAAATACTTATCAGGACCAAACGTTCTCGAGGACACATGGGAATTACGTCAAGTGCTTTCGCTTCAAATAGCTTAGTACTCTTCTTTGGTGTTGTAAGTGTTGTGTGGGTGAACCTGTGCTAATGTAACGAACTTACTTGGACTAATACATACTTGTGATTAAACTCCCTGCAAGCATCCGCAACTACATGAAAGTAATTAAGATATAAACCTAACCACAACCTTAAACTCTGAGATCTTACGCTCCCTTATGCAAAGGTGTCCTAACGGGGGTTTAGGTTTTTGTCACTCCGGCAACCCCACAATTAGTAGCCAAATACACAATGCATTCCACTAGGCCCATAAATGGTGAAATATCATGTAGTCGACGTTCACATGACACCACTAGAAGAATAGCACCACAACTTAAATACTAAACCATTGAATAATAACTCAACACAAATCCACTACTAACAGCATGAGTTCTCCCATGTCCTCAAGAACTAGGCGAACTACTCACAAGACATCATATGGATTGATGACCCACAAGTATAGGGGATCGCAACAGTCTTCGCGGGTAGTATTACCCAATTTATTGATTCGACACAAGGGGAGCCAAAGAATACTTGCAAGCCTTAACAACTGAGTTGTCAATTCAGCTGCACTTGGAAATAGTTCTTGCTCACAGAAGTTTATCATTAGCAACAGTTTGGTAGTAGCAACAACATCAGTAAAACAGGAGCAATATTAGTAGTAACGGTAACAGTAGGGTTCGAGTGCGGTAGGAATAGAGATGGATGGATGGGTGTTGCATGGATGAGTCTAAACATGTAACTTCAAGATCTAGGGCATATGTAGATAAATAAGAATAAGCATCCAAGTACTAAACAATCCTAGGCATGTGCTCCATATATAGTCATACGTGCTTGCAATGAGAACTTGCACAACATCTTCAGTCCAGCCAGCCGGTGGCAGCGGGGCCTCTAGGGAACTGCTGGCAATTAAGGTGCTCCTTTTAATAGAACACCGGAGCAAAGCATTAACACTCCGTGAACATATGTGATCCTCACACCACAGCCATCCCCTCCGGTTGTCCCAATTATTTTCACTTCGGGGCCTTTGGATCCGGACAATGATATGTGCACACAACTTGCAGATGATATCACAAACAATAATATCATAATGATTCAATATTAAGTTCAGATATGAGATCATGGCACTCGGGACCTAGTGACAAGCATTAAGCACAACACGTTGCAACAAAGTCAAATAGCACTAATAGAGATACTAGGCACTATGCCCTAACAATCTTATTCGATTACATGATAGAACTCATCCAATCCCTACCATCCCCATAGCCTACATCGGGGGATTACTCACTCATGGTCATTGATGAGGGAAACATCGATGGTTGATGGAGAGGTCTTGGTGATGACGATGGCGATGATCCTCTCCAAATTCCCCGTCCCGGCAGGGTGCCAGAACAGAGTTTCTGGATCCGAATCTTGGTTTCTTATGGTGGCGGCGGAGCGGAACTCTTCTCTGGAAAACATCAAACCCCCCTCAGTTTTTAGGTCAAGGGGCAACTTATAGGCGCAGAGGGAGCCCGAGGGGGTGCCTGGGGTGGCGGCACCCTCCTAGGCGCGGGGCAGGGCCCACCCACGCCTGGAATGGGTGTGGGCCCCCAGGCCTCCACTCCGTTTCGTCTTCTGGCTCCGTGGATATTGTGGTGAAATATAATTTTTGGCATATTTTCCGGGATTTTTCCTGATAGTTGATTTTCTGCACAAAAACTAGGCACCAAGGTAATTCTGCTGAAAACTGCGTCATTTTGTGTTAGTTTTATCCAAATCACACAAGTTTAGAGGATAAACAATAGCAAAAGTGTTCGGGAAAGTAGATACATTTTGGACATATCAACTCCCCCCAAGCTTAGCTTATTGCTTGTCCTCAAGCAATTCAGTTGAAAACTGAGTGCAATAAAAGAACTTTCACGAACACATTTGCTTCATATGATGTATATATTCTCAGCACAGGAGTAGATGCTTAAACCATTCATAATACGAAGTATGCAACTAAGTCTTCTCAATAGTCATTGCAAGCTATGAAGAGAAACCAACTCAATAATAATAAGTATCATGGAACATAAACATAAGGAACATTGCAATGCTCATAGTAAGGTATGATAGAGTGGTATCTCGCTTGCCTTTGTTTGTAGAGCACAATATAAATGCCAAGGCACCTCTGAAGTTCAAGTGAAGACTAGAAGTAAAAATATCAGAGATACAAGCATCAAAGTCATGACATAATTAACCAAGTTTTAAGACAAACACAAGAATGACAACTATGCTCCCAAGAAGGTGCTCAAAGAATAAGTGGTGACTCAACATGGAAGTGAAAAGGTTTTGAGTTTGAAAGGCTTCCAAATGCTGAAAGGAAGGTACTAACTAGCTTTGAGATCTCATTGCCCCTATCATAGGCATCTTCATATGGTTAAGGTGAAAGTGAGGTCCAGTATGAGTTATATGCTTGACAGACCATAGACTGGAAATCCCAAGTTCCTTGAGTACGAGGGATGCACCGCATGCTACTCAACTTTGGTTACCTGTAAGTTCTTGTCATTGTAAATACATGCATATCATAGAGAACCGCCAATGGGGTACCCCTTGCACATGATACAGGAGCTATCCCATGATCAAAATGACAAGGCAAGCAGACAATGAGCATCTTAGCGATCCTTTTATTTACTATGTGCATAGCTTTTTATTGTGGATGCTTCATAGAATGCTCATTATGATGATGCTGCAAGTTTCCACCATGATTAGGAATGGCTTAGGCTAGCGGCCCAGGCATTTCTCTAACACATATATAGACTCCATGAACTCAGAAGCTCCCCTTTTATTTCACACCATCGACATCCGCAAACAAAAGAGCAAAGAAATCAACTGGATAGGATATCCAAAAAGTGTTGAAAGCGTTCCCCGTGACAGCACGGTTCTGCTAACTCCCATCATATAATTTGCAAGCATATAACTTTCATGGACAAGTCACAATGGTTCATGATTATTAAGTGCAAGGAATAAAGTGTGCCATCAAGTTCATGAGAGCTTTACTAACTAACTTTCTCAAAACAGACAAACATTTTATTTAGAAGAAAACAAGGCATATAGAATATGCACTGAAATAGCAAATGATGCTAATAGGTAGGTATGGTGGACACAGTTGGCAATATTGGTTTTGGGAGGTTGAAGCACAGGTAGAGCTCATACTCAGTGCAAGGGAAGGCTAGCAATAGAGAGGGAGCAACAAACAAGAGAACAATAATTGTCATAATCATGCTTGCAACAAAACATGACTAATTATGGCATGAAAGTGATACAAGAACTCTCGGGCAAAATAAATCGTTGAGGCTTACTGACTATTGTTTTAGTCATATGCATGCGTGAGCATGTGCCAAGTCGATTCACATGAAACTTCCAGAGGAGGATACCACAATATCATACCAAAATATGAATAAAACAATGCAAGCAAACATTCATATGACATGCTACAAACTATTAGCAAACTGGAGCTAATCATAGACAAGCAAAACTAATAAGAATCCATCAATAACATACTCCTTACAATGAACAGACTAAGCATGCTCACAATGATGAGTATATGTACAAAAATGAAAACAAATAGAGTTCGTTACCAGCCTCTTACCACACCTCAAGTTGTCTTAATCTTCATTATTGCCATTCACTTGTGTGACTTGAATAATAACATGAAACCAAAATCCACTAAGGAAGGGTGAACCCTGCAAAGAACTCACTAAACCAAAGGAGAACAACTAATATTTTTGGTGTTTTTGATTTCTCAAACAAGCCAACTAAGCAAAAACAAACCAAACAAAGAAAAATCTTTTTGGATTTTTCCTTTAAGGCAAACCAAAGCAAAGAAACAAAGAAACAAACCAAGAGAAACAACAAAAATATTTTGGTATTTTTGGGTTTTAAGAAAGCAACAACAAAAACCAAAAAGAAAGTGAAACAATGGATATACAAAGAACCGACCGAACATGATATATATATGAGTGTGATGTCGGTATACCTCCCCCAAGCTTAGGGGCTCAATACCATGGTTCCCAAGTAGGTGCACCTCCGTAGTATGACGAGGAGGCTCCCTCGTCCTGGTACAAGCTCGAGGACTCCCCTGTGTAGTGTACAACGGGGTCATATGAGGGCGCTTCCTCCTGATAGTGTCCATGGAAGGTAAGAGAGCGCGGCTTGTCATCCATATCCTCCTTGGAGCGTGACAAAGGTCCCTGAGAAATACTGAACAAAGTGGTTTGGGTAGAGGGATCTCTCTCTTCCCCGTCAATAAACAACATTTTATAGACCAAGTTCTCAAGGGTAGATCCATTAGTGACAAAGTGGTGCGCCTTCATGGCAGCAAGATCAAGCCTCTGATGAGCCAAAACTGTATCATTTGGATCAACAGAGATGTCCAAGGCAGTGGCAACACGCATAGAAATAATTCCCCCATAAATAGGTCCCTTAGCAGTTAAGCGATGAGCAATGAGAGAACCAAGATTGTACTTAGTATCATTGTTGAGCGCAGCAGCTAAGAAAGCCAAATGATAGCTGGAAATATTACTAGTGTTATCCCTACCAAGAACACTAGTGGAAAGATGGTAAGTGAAGTACCTGATGGCTGGAAGCTGAATGTTTCTTATCTTTCCCCGTTGAGCTCTACAGTTATCATCATTGGTTTTTCCGCGGTAGAGCTCCAACAAATCAGCGGGTTGAGATGGAATCTTCCTTGCTGACCCAGCTGTACCAAGTCCCAGAGCCTCACAAAATTTCTTCAATGTCATATGGTAAGACCTGCCATAAATTTTGAGAGAAACATCTGGATTGAACATGTTGTTAGTAAAGGAGAAGCTCTCCACAAATGTTTTAGTGACCGTAGCATATTGCATGCTCTCATCCTGCATAAGGCTTGTTAGTAGCCCTCCGAACCAAGGTCATAAAATCATCAAGAATCCCAGCAGCCCGCAAGAAGGTTTGGCAAGGAAAGGTGGAGGGGTGCGCATCCCCCTCATCTCCCTCGTCGCTGAATTGCGGAGTGATGAGATCCTAATTGTATGAGGGCCTAGCACAGGAGGATGATCATGAAGGCCTTGACCTTCTAGGTGCATCACTCTCAAATATCTCTCCAAATGTGTGGTTATCCATGACCACTCTTTTCTAAAAATTTTAGACAAACATCAAACCAAGTGATTTCCAAGTTGATAAATGATGAGAAACTACTATAGGAACTTGCTAGAGGGCTACACATGCATCAAAATGAAATATCTAAGCATAGAACAAGCATGCAAGCTCAAATAACCTGTCACCTATAGCAGCAAAATACTCAAGATACAATCTACCAATCACAAATCTAATTGGACAAGTGGAGGAGGCACATACCAATGAGCAATCCCTCCAAAAATCAGCAGCAAAGATGGGCTGAGCAAGGAGATCGAAAATCATGAGCAAGAACAACAGGAACTCGAGCTTGAGCAAGTTTTCCGGTGTTTTTGGGGAGAGAGAAAGAAGATGGCTGTGAGGGGGCACCTTGGAGGGGCCCATGTGGGCCAGACCCCCCTAGGCGCCACCCATGGGCAGGCCGCGCCTACCTGGGGTGTGGGCGTCTGGGGTGGCCCCCTGGGTCACTCCAGATGTCCCTCTTCCCCTTTTTTCGAGGAAAATTTTGAATTTTCTGGGTTTTTTTGGGAAACTTTATTTTTGGCCAATTTTCAGGGTATGAAAATTGATTTTCTCGCAGAAACAGTTTTTTCAGAAGAAGCAAAAGCAAACCAAAATCCAAACTACAGAAGTTCTAAGACACTCTAACAAGCAAACAACTAGCCAAAGTAAAGCTAACAAAAGAAAGAGTAAAGACTAGGAAGGAGAAAAGTAAAAGAAAGCAAGTATAACCACAGTGGAAACATTATTTTGTCCATTAAAATCCTTTTGTTAACAAGGTTGATCAAGTCTTGTTACCAAAACCATCTTATGTGCAACAAAACTTTGCAATCCACAAGGTGATTATGTTACCTCATACTTGATAGCAATGGTCCCAATCATAATAGTTTCAAAATTTTCTTGTGGAATGGGACAATATATTTCTCCAACCTTGATGCTCTCAATATTTTCAATGGAATTTAGGCAATAGCTTTTAGCAACCTTCTTGGGGAAATAGACAGTATGCTCTTTGCCATTAATATTGAATGTTACTTTCCCTTGATTGCAATTAATAACAGCACCTGCAGTATTAAGAAAAGGTCTCCCAAGAATAATAGACATATTATCATCTTCAGGCATTTCAAGCACAACAAAATCAGTTAAACCAAGCAATTATGAGCTACTTGAACAGGAACATCCTCACATATACCAACATGAATAGTAGTTGACTTATCAACCATTTGCAAAGATATATCAGTTGGTATCAACTTTTTTAGCCGGAGTCTCTTGTAGAGAGAAAAAGGCATAACACTAACTCCGGCTTCCAAATCACATAAAGCAGTTCTAACATAATTATTCTTAATAGAGCAAGGAATAGTTGGTATACCTGGATCACCAAGTTTCTTTGGAACCTTACCATTAAAGGAGTAATTAGCAAGCAAAGTAGAAATATCCTCATTAGGAATCTTCCTTTTATTAGAGACAATGTCCTTCATATACTTTGAATAAGGAGGCAATTTAATAGCATCAGTCAAAGTAATTTGCAAAAATAAAGGTTTCATCCACTCACAAAACTTGTTGTAGTGTTCTTCCTCCTTTGACTTGTGTTTCTTACCTGGAAAAGGCATAGGTTTCTGCACCCAAGGTTCTCTCTCTTTACCATGTTTATTAGCAATAAAATCTTCCTTTGTGTACGTAGTGTTCTTAGTGTGTGCTTCTCAGGTTCTTCCTCACCTTCCTCCTTATCAGGAGCATCATTTTTATCATTACCACTCTTAGTTTCAGCATCAGATACATATATACTATTAGGATCTACAGCAGGTTCAAGTGGTTCCTCAACTATTTTGTGTTTCTTTTTCTTCCTCTTACGAGGACTACCACTACTCTCACCTTGTTGAGAATCCTGCTCAATTATTTTAGGGTGTCCTTCAGGATATAAAGGATCTTGAGTAGCTATACCACTCCTAGTTCTAATTCCATAAGCATGTTTATCTCCTGAGGCATTGGCTAGCATGTCCTTTTGATCCTTAGCAAGTTGATCAAGTTGGGTTTGAACCATTTGAAAGTGTTTACAAAGCATTTTAATATCATTATAAGTTCTTTCCACAATATCTTTCAACTCATTGATATCTCTAGAGTTTTCCAATAAATGATTCTGAACTTGTTTATTAAAATTACCTTGTTTAACAATAAATGTGTCAAGTTCCTCTAAGCATTGATCAGGAGGCTTACCATAAGGAATATCACCTTCATTAAAGTGGAGAGAGTGTACCTCAATAGTAGATGAGTAGGGAATTGGCTTACATAATTATTCTATACGAGGTAAATTCTTCACATCTTTAGCTCTAATACCTTTCTCCTTTAGACATTTCTTAGATTCTTTCATCACTTCATCATTTAATGCAATAACTCCCCTCTTCTTTGGTGTTGGTATTGGAACTGGTTCAGGCACAACTGGTTCAGGAATAATAGTCTCAGTTGTATTTAGCTCAATTGAAGTCCAATCATCATAATTCTTTCTTATTTTAGCCATCAATTCTTCAGCATCTGTAGGAATTCTTTTCCTAAAAAAACAATCAGCAAAGCTATCTTGGTATGTCCTAGAATCATCAGTTAGTCCATTATAATAAATATCAAGAAGCTCATTCTTAGGTAATGGACATCCAGGATGTGCATGAATCAAGGCACAGAACCTTGTCCATGACTCAGGCAATTTCTCTTCTTCTCCCTGTTTAAAATCAAAAAGTCTCTGCAAAGCAGCATGTCTAGCACTGGGAGAAAAATATTTCTGGAAGAAAGAAGCAATCAAGCAACCAGGGCTATCAATGGAACCAGGAGGTAATCTATTAAACCAAGCCCTAGCTTCTCCTTTTAGTGAAAAAGGGAAGATCTTAGTAACAAAGTACTTACGCATCTTAAAATCATCAGAGAATAAAGCACTCATAGTAGAAAGCTCATTCATATGAGCCACAACACTCTCATTTTCAGTCTCACGGAAAGGTTCTTTCTCAACAATATCTAAATAGGATAAATCAAGAGAGAAATCATAATCTTTATCTTTAATATCTATGGGAGAGGTGGCAAACTTAGGATCAGAGGACAACTTAGGAATAATGGTGCGTCTAGCAAGGAGACTCTTAGTAGCACTCGTACCATGTGTGTTTCAGCACTCTTCAACAAATTCATTAGTGAACTCAATGTAACCATCATTAATATCATAACTCTCTCTAGACTCAGGTGGGCTAACAGGTGTAACAGTGTCTTCACTAGGAGTTTTGGTATTTACTAGACTAGCCATAGTAGCATCTAGGAAAGGACCTAATGAACCACTCGCATCAAGCACAATAGAAGTAACATCATGAGCATCAAAAGCAGTTTCAGATTTAGCAGTAGTAGCAGTGTGTAGCATGATTATGTGGTGGTGGTGTAACAAGCTTACTTTTTTTCCATACAATCCCCCAAAAGAGGGATCGGGTTCCATTATCAACAGATAACAGAACAACAACCACACATATCCACATCACAAAGAGTACTGATCCACCTAGGGGATCAAAGCGACTTAGTATCCATATTACAGACCAAAGCAAACTTAACTGGAAAACAGAAATAAAGGAGGAGGCTGGGGACGCAAGAACACCGCCCTCAGGCTAGTGGAAAGAGTTTTCAAACATGAAGATAAAACTACCATCCTAGACCAAGAAGGAGCCTCGAAAGATTCAAACTCCTTTTATTCTCATCGATTGACATCAAATCCTCCTTCTTTTCTCCTGCCCCCTCTCTAGTTCAGGAGCTTCATGGGCATGGTCTTCAGGGATCGCCGGCAGTCCCAGAAAAGGAACGGGAGCCACATCCATAGCCGCAACATCAACTAGTGCATTATATTGCAGGATATCAGCTCCAGCGTGCAACACCTCCCGGTCCTCCTCTCCATGCAGCCCTGCCCAATAACGGATGGACACACAAGCATATATAACCAAATCAACAGGTGAATTAATAAGCTTTTTTTTTTCAAAACAAGCCCTATTCCTGAGCTTCCAGATAGCCCAAAAAATTGCTGCCACCACCGTAATTTGCACGTTCCTGCTGACCCCCAAAAACTGAGGAGCCCACCAGAAGTACTGAGAAAAGGACCCAAGCCTATTCACAACACCAATAGCTTTAGCAACCACCCCCATACATATCTAGCCGCCACACAGGTAAAAATAGATGCCAAATGTTTTCATCATCACGACAAAATCTACAAGTAAAATCCCCTTCCCATCTGTTCTTCTTCATGTTATCTTTAGTGAGAATAGCATTGTGCCAAATCAGCCACAACCAAATTTTAATCTTCAGGGGACCTTTTGCTTTCCATAGATGCTTGAAACACCTATCAACCCCCACATTCGAAAGATGGGAGTACATCAACTTAACAGAGAACTTGCCAGATTTATTCCACATCCATACTGGCCTGTCTTTTTCCTGATTCAAACTCACCCCATTCAACATACTTTTTAACTGCTCATGATGATTCAATCCATCATCATCCAACCACCTTCTAAAAGAACATCTCCACCCTTTTCTTGCCATATCAGCCACAATAATCATTTGATTCTGGAAAATATCAAACAGATCAGGAAACTTATCCTTCAAAGGCATATCTAAGCACCAAGCATCATGCCAAAAATCAGTCAACTTCCCATTACCAATTCTCATTTTCCTACCAGCCAGATGGAGAGCCCTAATCTTAATCAGATCATTCCAGCATGGGGAGTCACTCTGCCTGTGTTTCACAGCACTGATTCCCCCTTTTTTCATATACTTCCTTCTCACAAAAACCTGCCAAGGACCCTCCTCAGCTTCAAGGCGCCACCACCACTTGCAAAGCAAGCAAATATTAAACAATCTAATATTTTTTATCCCCAATCCTCCTTTTTTTCTGGGTCTGCACACAAACCACTTAACCAAATGATATTTTCTTTTGCCCACCTTACCATACCAAAAGAAGGCTCTAGTCTGCTTTTCAATTTCCTCCACATTTGTTTTGTGCAAAATAAACATAGTCATGGGATAAACAGCCACACTAGAAACACAAGCAGTAATTTTAACATGCCTCCCTCCCAGAGATAATGCACCCCCATCCAACCATCCAACTTTTTCTTCAACCTATCCCCAATAAAGCCCATCTCAGCCACTGTGCATCTTCTGCTACAAACCGGCAGCCCCAAGTACTTAATCGGCCAACTACCCTTCTGATAACTGAACATTCAGCATAATTGGATAATTTTTCCTCATCATCCAACACCATCATCACCTCACTCTTCTCAAAATTAATCTTAAGACCAGACATGGATTCAAACAAATATAACAGCAGCTTCAAATTTCTGGCCCCCTCAAAATCATCCTTAATAAAAAGGATAGTATCACCAACATATTGCAAAATAGCAATCCTTTTATCAAAAAGATTATCAGCCAAACCTGTAAACAACCCACTAGCTTATGCATTGAGCACCATCTTAGCCAAACATTCCCCTGCCAAATTAAACAAAAATGGAGAAAAAGGATCCCCTTGCCTAACCCCTTTAAAACTGCCAAATATGGACCAGTTTCCCCATTCACCTTAACACTGAGAGTACCCTGAGTCACTGCACTTTTTAACCAAATCATCCAATCTTCGCTGAAACCTTTCTGCTTACAACAATAAAACAGAAAATCCCAATTGACCTTGTCATATGCTTTTTCAAAGTCAATCTTTAAAACCACACCCTGCTGCTTCTGACTTTTTGATTCCTTCAGGATCTCATGTAACAAGGTCACACCATCTGCAATAAACCTCCCTTTGATAAAAGCAGTCTGACATGTGTCGATTAATTTCCCCATCATAGGTTCAGTTCTAACTGTCAGAGTCTTAGTAAAAAAATTAAACAACACTTGAAGCAAACAAATAGGCCTATATTTCTGAATTCTATCAGCATCATCACCTTTGGGCAAAAGAGTAATCACCCCACAGTTAATACTCCTCAAATCAATTTTATGAGCATAAAAATCATCAAACATAGCCATAATATATTTTCTGATGATCACCCAGCAATGTTGATAGAATTCAATAGGAATCCCATCAGGACCAGCAGCTTTATTTTTCTCCATCTGATCAATAACCTCCTTCACCTCTTTCTCAGTAAAAGGCACACCCATTTTCCCCTATCCTCATCATTAAGTTTCTCCCAATCCTGCCAATTATCATCAGCCAGTCTTATAGAGGACCCACCAGCAGGACCAAACAAAGTTTTATAGTAACTGGTGGCATGCTGCAAGAGATCATGAGTCCCCTAAATCTCATTCTCCCCATCTTTCATAGAAAATATCATTTTCTTTCTTCTCACCCCATTAGCAATCCTGTGAAAATACTCAGTGTTATTGTCACCTTTCATCAACCAATTATCTCTCGATATTTGCTGCCAGAATCTCTCCTCATTTTCATACACCACCAGCAATTCTTTCTGAATAATTTCTTTTCGTTTCAATTGTTCCACATTAAGCAAAATCATTTCTTCTATTTTTTCCAGTTCCTGAAGCTCCTCCACCAGTTCCTTCTTCCACACCCCTAATATGTGCACCCCACCCTTTCAAATCATTCTTGACATTCTTATGTTTTTTCTGCAAACTATCAAGACTGTTTTTACCTTTGACAGGATTTTTCCAAAATTTCTCCACTCTGATAAAAAAATCATCACACTGTAACCAGCTTTTCTTAAACCTAAATTCCCTGCCACCCCCTTCCTGCCCTTCCATAGTATCCAGAATCAAAGGACTATGATCAGAAACTTCTCTAGACAACTTTTGCACTGTAGTAAGAGGAAACAACTTCTCCCATTCCTTGCAAACTAGAATTCTATCAAGCTTCTCCAAAGTAGGATTTTGCTAATTGTTAGACCAAGTAAACTGCCCCCCAGACATTTGAATTTCTCTTAAACCATAAGCGTTAAGAATCGAATTAAACATATGCCCCACTTATTCAGAGAATGACCCTTGTTTTTCTCAAAAACACACCCGATCACATTAAAATCACCACCTACCAACAAAGGAATGGACTGATCCTGGCAAACATCAACTAATTCTAACAAAAACTCCTCCTTATTCTCCTCTTGAGCAGCCTCATACACCACAACCAAATGCCATTGAATCTGTTTCAAAATATCAAACACCTTCATCTTAACATGAAACCTGCCCACAGACACATCCAACTGAGTCAATTTAGAGGAACGTAGGCCCCCCAAAATGCCCCCAAATCTCCCCACAAAAGGCAACCAACTCCAGGAGAATTGATTCATAGGATCAATTCTCCTAAAAAATTCAGCAGAATAATCCTTCTTAATAGTTTCTTGCAAACCAATGAAGTCCACTCTTTCCTGTCTCAACAAATCATTCAGATAAGCACTCACACCCTTCTTCCCCACACCTCTGATATTCAAGATAACACCTATCATAATACAGATTTTCTCTCCCTTGTTCTAGTCACAACACCACTCATAGGGTGATAGTTGTGTACCTTCACAACAACTGCTTTTAACTTTTTATCCTTCACACCAAAACCAGACCTCAACTTCTTCTTATTTTTTCTAGAAACCACAGGAGTGAAATCCTCTTCATCATTACTATCACCCTTCCAATCAAGAAACAAAATCTTCTCATTCATATCAACATCAGCCACATTCTCAACCTGTTTACTATCCTGCAAACTATGCCTAGCAATTTCTAGTTCTTTCAAAGAATTAATATGATCTAAAGATATAGATGAAGCATCCACCCCCATCTCCAAAGCTCTATGCATAATGACATCATCATCTAGGGCAGCAAAGGAATTATACAAAGTTAAATTTGTACCTGATAAATTTCTAGAAGATTGCTGAGCCAAATGCCTTTCTTCCATATTACCAGCCCCACCTTGAGCAGCCACCATTGAGCTCATCCTTACAGCTTGTTCCTCCACACCAGCTACATTCTCAGACTGTGATCCCACACTTTCCTGAGTAGAAAGAACATCAGGTTGAGACAGGCCAGTAGCCACCACTTCCTGATCTTGATTTTCAATCTCCATATCTTGAGCCCCTTCATCACAGAACCCCCATCATCACCCTTTTTCCACTATCAAAAGAAGAACCAAAAGATTCATCAGTAGATACATCATCATCTCTTCTCTAACTACCCTCATCCTGTTCTTCTTCAACTTCCAGCAAATGACCATACTGTTTCCTGAGCTCATAGTATTTATCACTACTTTTGTCCTTCAAGAACTCCCTGATAAAATCATCAAACCTCTGTGGACCAGCAATAACCGCAGAACTGACTTCTTTAACCAAAGGAGAAGACAAATCCTAGATGACTTACATGTGAGCATCACCCAACCCACCACTATCCACCACAGCCCCATGACCCCCATCTTGCAGCCCCCTTTTCCTTTGTCCATCCCAGCTCCACCAACAACATCACCACCATGCTGACGACCACCAGCTACCCCACCACCACCTGTACCAGGCCCAGTCCCTTGCCCATTATTCCCATCATGTCTCCTATGACCAGTTTCCTCCTCATTCCACTTATCCAACATATTGGCACATCCTGTTCATCAACACCCACAGAAACAGGTAAGGTGGGCACTGCATCAGGGGCAAAAATCTCCCTAGTGTACTTGAATTCATAGATCCCCCCTGCATCTCCCCCTTCTGGCATTAGGAACCAGAGACACATCTAAACAAGCAATCTTCACCCTCACATAGGCCAGATTCCTCAAACTGTTTCTGTCCAAAGCCAAAGGTGTGCCCACCAGAGAAGCAACATAAAAGACAGTTGATTTCTCCCTATATTTCATAGGGATACCAACAATCCTAAACCAGGCCTCCTCCAACCATTCAACAGGTTCCAGGTCCCCATTCCACTTAGATAACTGTATAACAGCATCTGGAATTGTTTTCATGAACACTTTTCCAAAGTGGAAATCATCAATAGACCTAGCTGAAGGAAATCTCATCAAGAATTCCACATCATTAATGGGTCTAGCATTAAATCTCCACCCAGACCCCAAAGCATCAGCCCACACCTGAAATTCTTTCTCCAGATCCTTACCATTGACATCACCTCTGACCACACTTATGTGAGCATAATGTAGCTGCTCCATGGACTAAACAGTAGACTCCACCACAGGAATAGAGTGAAAGCCCTGTTCAAAATCAGTACTGCCAAAGAAAAGAGGAACATATTCCCAAGGTTTCCTCTCTTGACAGACCAAAATGCTATGATCCTTCCCACAGTTTTCACACACCAACTCTTCCTGAACCACATCAAGCAACTGTAGATCTCCTGAAGCCCTAGCCACATTCCCATCTCTCTGCACACTTACTATTGGTGGTGGTACAGAGGACCCCACCAGAGTAGTGGCCATAGCATCTGACTGATTAACTGTCAAGATTGGAGACAAATTCACAGGACAATTCCCACCAACAGGCACATTAACAGAAGTCGAAGCAGAGGTGTTCACACCAGAAACAGGAAAATTCACAGGAATAGACGTATTCACCACATACCTAGGTATGGTAACCTGCTCCATAGTACGAGCAAAAATAGGCTCTCCTCTCCTAGGGTTTGCATCAGAGTTACCTGATCTGCCTGGAAACGAAGAAGCTGTGGCATCAGATCCAGATCCTTGCTGCATCTCAGGACGGTGACTCCAGCGGCCCCGATTGCGCACCTGCTCAGCTTCACGACGGCGAGCCTCCGACAGAGCCCTATCCCGCGCCATGGCTTCTCGGCGCTGATCCTCCAATCTGGCCTCGTTCTCCGCCTGCCGCAACATGTCATCCCTGTGCCTCGCATCCCAACGCCGCGCCTCATCGCGACGACGTTCCTGCTCCCGAATCTAAACGCTCTCTCTATGATCATCATCCATCGCCCTACGATCAACAGGAAGACGCCCTTGTCCATACCCAGACCCAAATCTATTCGCATAGGGACCAGATCGGACTGGAGGACGAGAAGTGGAACCACGCCCACCACGAAACCGCCGATCCATATCTGAATCCGCCGCCACAACCTGAGCGAAAGATCTGCAATCACCCGAAACAACCCCACTCCACCTCACCGGAGAAACAACTCGCGGCGAGACACCGAACTCCAAGGCCTTGTTCAATGATGGATGCGTGATGCAAAGTCTATCACCGGTCCAACACAATACCTAGGATCGGCGTTGGGCAAGGCACTCTCCCACGGCCAACAACAGAGGCAAGAGGCTTGATGAGATCTTGACTACTTGGGCACGAGACACCGAGATCCCAAGGACTTGTACAACTTGAACGCACGAGGCAAAATCCAAGAGGTTGTGGATAATTTGGTGCTCCTTGTCAAGGAGCATGAGACAAATAGTTGATAGATCCTCTAAGGGGTGTCTTCAACTACAATTATCCAAGTCTAGGGTTTACAATAGAGGGGTGGGGCTATTTATAGGCCAGCCACTTAAACAGGGGTAATTTCGGGATAAAACTGGAAGTTGGGACGAATCTGGGGGTTACATGGGCCAGGCCCAAAAGGCCTTGACATGCCTGGCGTCGAGCAGTCCGGAGACTCCGGTGTTGGGTCCGGAGACTCTGGTCTGGGCCGGAGACTCCGGTCAATCTCCGGACCCGTCTCCGGAGGGGCCTTCTGACTGTCCCTGGCTTGGTTTCTAGGGCCGGACCGGAGGATGGTCCGGATACTCCGGTGTACTAGACCGGAGACTCCGGTGTACACCGGAGATTCCGGTGTGCAGCTCTCCAGCAACGTCTTCTCCTGGTCCTTCTTCCTTGGGGGCTTGGTGCGGTGATGTTGCTTCATAGCTGAGGATACACAACGTAGTTACATGAAGTAGGACGCCATCCAAAGGTATATCAAAATCACATGAGGAAAGGAGCGAGTTAACCTTAGCTTGTAGGAGCTTGGCTCGGGCGCGAGTCATTGGTCCACTTGGGGGACTAGGTGTTGTAGATGGAGGTGCGTTCGTAGGACGGGCTGCATCAGCTCCCCCCTTGGGAAAGAGTCGTCCTCGACTCTTCATGGTTTACATTTTGATTCTCTCTATGGTATAGTGATAGTTCCTTGACGTTGAACGTATTGCTCACTAGATACTTGGAGGTTGGTATGTCGATGACGTATGCATTATTGTTGATTCTTTTGAGGACCTTGAAGGGGCCATCTCCCCTTGGTTTCAGCTTGGAGTCACGATCATTGGGAAAGCGGTCTTTGCTCAAGTGTATCCACACAAGGTCGCCTTCTTCGAAGATTAGCTCCTTCTTGTTCTTGTTCATCCTTGATGCTTGGCGAAGGACTTGTTTCTCGACTGTAGCTCTTGTGTCTTCATGGAGTTTCTTCATTGTTTGGGCAAGCTTGTCAACATCCTTATTGGTGCGGTTATGAAGGGGAAGGGGAAGGATATCGAGCGCGGTGAGAGTCTCGAATCCATAGACGATCATGAACGGGCTCTTCATGGTGGTGGAGTGTTTGGCGCGGTTGTAGGCGAACTCGGCGTGTGGAATACATTCCTCCCAATCTTTAAGGTTCTTCTTTATCAACACGCGTAGAAGTGTGCCAAGGCTTCGGTTGACGACCTCGGTTTGTCCATCGGTTTGAGGATGCGAGGCGGACGACAATAGGAGCTTGATGCCGAGCTTGGCCATGAGTGTCTTCCAAAAGTAGCTCATGAATTTGACGTCGTGGTCGGAGATGATTGTTCTTGGTACACCGTGTAGCCGAATTATTTCCCTGAAAAACAAATTTGCTACATGTGAAGCATCATCGGTCTTATGGCACGGAATGAAGTGTGCCATTTTGGAAAAGCGATCTACTACCACAAATATAGAATCATGTCCATGTTTAGATCTAGGCAATCCTAACACAAATTCCATGCTAATGTCCGACCAAGGTGCATGAGGAATAGGCAATGGCATATAAAGACCAAAAGGGTTAGACTTGGACTTAGCTTGGACACAAGTAGTCCATCGTTGGACGTGGCGTTCCACGTCGCGCTTCATCTTTGGCCAATAGTAGTGAGTGGAGAGCATGTCATATGTCTTGTCACGGCTAAAGTGACCCATAAGTCCTCCACCATGGGACTCTTGAAGAAGCAAAATTTGGAGAGACGACTTCGGAATGCAAAGCTTGTTTTGTTTGAAAAGAAAACCCTTATGCAAATAGAAATCATCAACCCCTTTGTCTATTGAACACTTTGCAAAAATTGATCCAAAGAATGGGTCGGACGCGTACAAAGATTTGATGTCATCAAGACCCAAGACATTTACTTCGAGTCGCGTAAGAAGGTTTGTGTTTTTGCGAGACAAGGCGTCCGCTACTACATTTTCTTTGCCCTTGTTGTACTTGACAATGTATGGAAAATATTCCATGAACTCAACCCATTTGGCGTGCCTTTTACTCAAATTGGCTTGGCCCTTAAGATATTTCAACGACTCATGGTCGGAATGGATGATAAATTCTTTGGGCCAAAGGTAGTGTTGCCACACTTGAAGGACATGAACCAAGGCAAAAAGCTCTTTGTCATAAATTGGATAGTTAAGGCGTGTGTCATCAAGTTTCTCACTATGGTATGCAATAGGATGCCCATTTTGCATGAGGACGCCTCCAATTCCAATACCACTAGCATCACATTCAATATCAAAAGTTTTTGTGAAATCCGGTAAAGCGAGGAGTGGTGCTTCAGTGAGCCTCTTTTTGAGCTCATCAAACGCTTTTTGTTGTGCTTTGCCCCAAACGAATGTGACATTTTTCTTGGTCAACTCGTTGAGAGGGCAAGCAATGGTAGAAAAGTCTTTCACAAAGCGATGGTAGAAACCGGCCAACCCATGAAAACTACGGAGTTCACTAACATTGTTAGGTATGGGCCAATCTCGTATGTCTTTAACTTTTGAGACATCAACTTCAATTCCATTAGAAGACACAACAAAACCAAGGAAAATGAGTTTGTCTTTTGCAAAAGTGCACTTTGGGAGATTAGCATAGAGATTTTCATGACGAAGGATTTGAAGAACCTCCCTAACATGTGTAACATGCTCCTATAGTGACTTGCTATAGACAAGAATGTCATCAAAGTAAACAACAACACTCTTCCCAATTATAGATCTCAAAATATGGTTCATGAGGCGCATGAAGGTGGAAGGGGCATTAGATAAGCCAAAAGGCATAACCAACCATTCATAGAGACCAAGCTTAGTCTTGAAGGCGGTTTTCCACTCATCACCCTCGGCCATGCGTATTTGATGGTAACCACTACGAAGATCAATTTTCAAAAATATAGTGGCTCCACACAACTCATCAAGCATGTC
This sequence comes from Avena sativa, assembly GCA_916181665.1. Taxonomy (NCBI): domain Eukaryota; kingdom Viridiplantae; phylum Streptophyta; class Magnoliopsida; order Poales; family Poaceae; genus Avena; species Avena sativa. The sequence continues at coordinate 125,794,438 of OV702283.1, read as the reverse complement.
ATCAAGACGCGGTATAGGATGTCGATAATGCACGGTGATAGCATTAATTGGACGGCAGTCCATGCATAATCGCAACGTATCATCCGTCTTTGGAACTAGAATCACGGGTACCGCGCTTGGGCTAGTGCTTACTTGGATCAAACCTTTGGAGACGAGGTGGTTGATTTGCCGTTCTATCTCCTTTGTCTCTTCCGGGTTCATGCGATGTGCGGCGCGGTTTGGAAGTGGTGCGCCGGATATGAGGTTAATGCGGTGATCGATTCCGCGAAGAGGGGGTAGTCCATGAGGAAGCTCTTCGGGAAATACATCTTGGAATTCCTACAAAATAGCCATCAAAGAAGGAGGAACATTTGTCAAGTCATTAGTTCCTTGCGCTAGTCCCTTGCATATAAGGACATAGTGCAAGATGGATGGGTTGTTCCGCACTTCTCTCATCTCACTTTTGGTGGCAAGAAGAACACTCTTAGTTTTTTCACTCGAGTTTGGCTTGTGGCTCTCACTTACTATAGTGTGGTTCTCTCTCTCACCGCTCTTCTCACAAGATGATATTGTGCTTTGCGCCCTCGCTAAAGCCTTTGCATTGTCCGCAATTATTTGGCTAGGAGTCATTGGTTGCAAAACACAAGTCTTGTCAAGCCATTTGAAGGTATAAGTATTGGTGTGACCAGTATGCAAGGCACGCTTGTCATATTGCCATGGCCTACCGAGCAACATATGGCAAACCGTCATTGGGACCACATCACACTTCACCGTGTCTTTATATGGTCCAATTGAGAAGGTTACCGAAACGGTGTGCCAATTGACGGACCCTTGGTCACTTAGCCATTGTATGGTAGGGATGCTTGTGTGGATGGAGGGTGAGGTTGAGCTTCTCACACAATTCCGTGCTTGCAAGTTTATGGCAACTCCCTCCATCAATGACAACTTTGATGGACTTCCCATTGATACCGGCACGAGTTTGAAAGATGTTTGATCTTTGGTCTTCATTCTCATTGACTTGAGTAGTTAAGACCCTTGTGACCACAAGCGATGGACTTGCGTCATGCTCACACACAAGTAGCTCTTGGTCATCTTCCAAATGTTGCCTAGCCAATGCTTCCTTGACCCTTGCATCAAACTCATCTTCACTCAAGTATTCTTCATCGCCATTGTCGTGGATGAACAAAACTTTCTTGTTTCCACATGTGGCCGACTTGTGTCCTTTTCCTCCACACTTGTAGCATTCACCATTGAATGGTTGATCATCCTTTGTGTATTTGCCACTTGGGGGCGGTTTTCCTTGAGGAAGTGTTGGCTTGAAAGGAAGCTTGGTGGTATTTGATGAGCTTCCACTTGGAGTTGTTGAAGTAGTGGTTGGTGCTTGCTTGTATGTGAAGTACGTCTTTGGCTTGTTGTACTTGATGTCCTCTTGCACTTGACGTTCGGCTTTTGTTGCTATGTGCACAAGCTCAACCATGTTTTTGTACTTTTGGAACTCGGTGATGCGCTTGATTTGGTGATTCAAGCCATTGAGGAAACGTGCCATTGTTTGTTCATCCCCCTCTTCAATGTTGGCACGGATCATGTTGAGCTCCATTTGCTTGAATTACTCTTCCACCGTCTTTGTCCCTTGACTAAGCGTTTGGAGCTTGTTGAAAAGGTCACGCGTGTAGTGCGAAGGAACAAAGTGGGATCTCATATGAGCCTTCATATCTTGCCAAGTTGAGATTGGAGGCTCTTCTTTTGCTTCACGAGCGAGTTGGACTTGTTCCCACCAAAGGTTGGCATACTCATCAAACTCGAGGGATGCCATGGCCATCATCTTCTCATTGCTATAGTTGTGCATGCGGAAGATCTTGTCAACCTTGAGTTCCCACGAGAGATATTCTTCGGGCTCATTGGAACCGGTGAACTTGGGCATGGTGAATTTGAGCTTGCCGAAAGTTTCTTCTTCATTGCGGTTCTGGTGGCGGCGGTTGCCATGATTTTGGCGGCCATCATCATCATCCGAGCTCTCATGTCTTGCTTGGTGATGGTTGCGTTGCCCTTGAGGTTGTTGAGGTGCCGCGTTTGGTGGAGGAACTTCATTTTGACGACGAGCTTGGGGAGCTTGCTCGTGTTGTTGGCGGGGTTGTTGGTGAGGAGGAGGTTGTTGGTCCTCACGACGATCTTGGGGAGCTTGCTCTTGTTCTTGTCATGGTTGAGGACGATGAGCATTGTCTTGAGCCATGTGGCAAGGAGGACGTCGAGCCGCATGCGCAATGGGCTGCTCCCTTTCTTCTCGATGTGGAGGAGGCTCGTCATGATGATCATGTTGTCGATGTTGACGTTCATGTCGATGATGACGCCTTTGTGGATCTTCGAGTGCTTCACGCCAACGGCGATCTTGTTCGTCCACTTCGGATGCTTCAGTTGTTGTTGAAGGAACATGTCGTTGGCGATGGGCTTGGTGGTCCACGTGAGGTTGCTCTTGTTGAATCACAAGTGCCCTTTGTTGTGGACGGTTCGCTTCACGTCTTGGAGGTTTTGCGGAGAGGTCACCATCATAGCTTGATGTCGCGGCGTGTCGCGGAGATGGTACCACTTGCGAAGAGCTCATGGAGTGAAGGACGGGTCCATCTTGGTGCCTTGAAGCGTGACGGCGAGGAGCGCTTGATTCACTTGAGGAGTGCTGTGATGAGCTTGAGTCGCGAGATCGTGGCCTTGCTAGACCATCAATGAGGCGTTGAAGCTTCTCATCCGTTGCGGCGAGGGCGCGACCAAGAGTTTCATTTTGATGGCCGAGGTTGTGTTGCATGGCATGCATTTGTCCTCGGACTTCTTCGAAGTGGTTGTCGATGTTCTTGAATTCCACTTGGGCTTCGCTGAATTGTTCGTCTTGGCGCCGCTCATGGGCTTCACAACGGTAGTTGAATTCTCCTCGAACCTTCCAATGATCCCATCTTGTCATGTATTGTGTGTCACCCTCTGGAGGAGGTGGTGGTTGGGACGACTCGCCATTCCTGTCCATGATGCAAAGCCGACAAGGGTTGTATATGGAGGAGAAACGTGGAGAGTTAGCCTTTTACCTCACCTTGGAGATTGTATCAAACCAATTGCCACACAAGAGAGCTAAAAGCTTGAAAAGTGAAATCGCAAAGATACTCACACACAAGGAACTACACTCTCAAAAGATTTTGGTGGAAAGGAGGGTGGAAAGCCAAAGAACCAACCAAACGAAAAGGATGGTCAAAAGTGGAGAAGATCCAACAAAACTCAAGTCAAAAGGGAATGGTCAACTCAAAAGGTGACAAGAACCTACGACTACACACACGCATGGATAAAAATGGGGTTAGCACGACTATGTAAGTGAGCACAAAAGGGCCTAACGAAGACTACGCTCGGTTGTCGTGCCAACTCAAGGAGAGACCACAACTCGTTTGTTAAAAGAGGGTAAGCAACAGATTTGTGCACTTGCCTTGGCGCGCTTTTTCCTCTTTGTTTTGCTTACAAGCTTGATACTCTCTTTGTATTGGGAGACTATGTAACAAGCTTACTTATAATAGACGGTGAATCAAGTGCAACATATGTGTTTATGACTGTACCTCTTCTTGTAGTGGATGGTAAAATAGGGAACTTTCCATCACGAGACTTCCCCATGATGAAAGGAGTAGCAGTGAACAATAATAGATCCAAGTGAACTTACAAATAAAGCTATGCTCCCTGGCAACGGTGCCAGAAAATAGTCTTGATGACCCACAAGTATAGGGGATCGCAACAGTCTTCGCGGGTAGTATTACCCAATTTATTGATTCGACACAAGGGGAACCAAAGAATACTTGCAAGACTTAACAACCGAGTTGTCAATTCAGCTGCACCTGGAAATAGTTCTTGCTCACAGAAGTTTATCAGTAGCAACAGTTTGGTAGTAGCAACAACATCAATAAAATAGGAGCAATAGTAGTAGTAACGGTAACAGTAGGTTTCGAGTGCGGTAGGCATAGGGATGGATGGACGGGCGTTGCATGGACGAGTCTAAACATGTAACTTCAAGATCTAGGGCATTGTAGATAAATAAGAATAAGCATCCAAGTACTAAACAATCCTAGGCATGTGCTCCATATATAGTCATATGTGCTCGCAATGAGAACTTGCACAACATCTTCTGTCTAGCCAGCCCGTGGCAGCAGGGCCTCTAGGGAACTACTGGCAATTAAGGTGATCCTTTTAATAGAGCACCAGAGCAAAGCATTAACACTCCGTGAACACATGTGATCCTCACACCACAGCCATCCCCTTCGGTTGTCCCAATTATTGTCACTTCGGGGCCTTTGGATCCGGACAATGATATGTATACACAACTTGCAGATAAGATCACAAACAATACTATCATAATGATTCAATAATAAGTTCAGATCTGAGATCTTGGCACTCGGGCCCTAGTGACAAGCATTAAGCACAACAAGTTGCAACAAAGTCAAATAGCACTAATAGAGATACTAGGCACTATGCCCTAACAATCTTATTCGATTACATGATAGAACTCATCCAATCCCTACCATTCCCATAGCCTACAGCGGGGGATTACTCACTCATGGATGAGGGAAACATCGATGGTTGATGGAGAGGCGTTGGTGATGACGATGGCGATGATCATCTCCAAATTCGCCGTCCTGGCAGGGTGCCAGAACGGAGTTTCTAGATCCGAATCTTGGTTTTTGATTGGCGGCGGAGCGGAACTCTTCTCTGTAAAACATCGAACCCTCTTTGGTTTTTAGGTCAAGGGGCAACTTATAGGCGCAGAAGGATCCTGAGGGGGTTCCTGGGGTGGTTGCACCCTACCTAGGCACGGGGCAGGGCCCACTCGCGCCTCGTAGGGGTGTGGGCCCCTAGGCCTCCACTCCGTTTTGTTTTCTGGCTCCGTGGATCTTCTGGTGAAATATATTTTTTGGCATATTTTCCGGGTTTTTTCCTGATAGTTGATTTTATGCACAAAAGCTAGACACCAAGGTAATTCTGCTGAAAACAGCGTCAGTCTGTGTTAGTTGTATCCAAATCACACAAGTTTAGAGGAGAAACAATAGCAAAAGTGTTCGGGAAAGTAGATACGTTTTGGACGTATCATGGATCAAGATCAAAGATGATAAGGTGATGGATAATAATCTTAACATAAACAATAATCCAATGGTTCCACTCACAAGCATCAACTACAATAGTAATCAACACCGGGAAAGGTTCCCCTAAGAACTAAAGCAATATCCAACACAATTGTTACAGCGGGATGGAGTGGTGATGATGGTGCTGGTGGAGATGATGGTGTGGATGATGATGATCCCTATGAATCCTAGCTTGATGATGGTGTTGATGGCGATGATCTCCCCTCTCCGGGAAGGGATTTCCCTGGCAGATATCTGTCTGTCGGAGCTCTCTCTCTCTCTCTCTCTCTCTCTCTCTCTCTCTCTCT